>CM048747.1:37347500-38781250 GCA_026315105.1 Locusta migratoria
TACAGCTATAAAAATTTAATAAAACTCTTAAGTTTCTGACACCTGTCTTCAGCATCATGAGTTAAAACTACTGATAGTTGGAGCTGGCATGGTGTTCTGCTTATATAAATACAATAACAGCACTTGGAACCATACACAAATGGCCGAAGTAATGTGTATACAGAAGGCAAGATGGCCAACTCAAGACAACTTTGTTCAGCTGTGAGAGAAAGCTATATCATGTGGTGTAAAGGTTGATGCTGCGTCTGAAACAGCCACTTCTGCCTTCAACTCCCCCCCCCCCCCAATCCACTCCCACAAGTGTCAAGCCTCAATTTATGTTTTAGATCACTCCCATGCCCTACTAGGTGTGTATTGCTAGTCTCCATTTACAACCAATTTGTGATGGTTTGAGTCAAGTTGTTCAGTTTGCATTTTATGCCAGTTTTCTAGGCATTGTTGAACCATGGGAGATTTCCCTTTGCTTCATATGTTTTGAGTAGACTGCACAATATTCAGCAATGCTACAAATGGTTTGTCCCATGTAAATACTACCACATTCATACGGGACACCATATGTGCCTATGTTGTCCTAACAGGGTAACTTGGAAACAGGTCTCAAGGAAGGAAGGAAGTAAGGAAGCTTATGGTTTAATGTCCCATTGACAGTGTGGTTATTAGAGATGGAGCTCATGCTCAGAGTTTTGGGTGAGGATGGGAAAGGAAATCGGCCGTGCCCCCTTTCAAAGGAGCCATCCCAGCATTCATCTGGAGTGATTTGGGGAAATCACAGAAAACCTAATTCTGGATGGCCGGAGGTGGATTTGAACCACCGCTCTCCTGAATGCAAGTCCAATGTGTTACCACTGTGTCACCTTGCTCGGAAAACGGGTCTCAGTCCTTGTCTCTTTGCAGCATTAATCCTATTCTGCTAGTTGTTGCAGAACAGCATGAAAGGAATGTAGCTGGACTGGCCTCTTCTACTGATTCACAAGACATCTTATGTCAGTCATGTCTGAAGGCTACTTCTTTGCTAAAATCATTTTCTTTGCACACACACTTCAAATGCTGAAATTCAGATTTTCATATGGTCATTGTCAGACAAAATCTTTACTCATGATAGTAACATATCCAGGATAGCTTTCGTGTGTACAGGACAGAGAAAACTGTTAGCATTCAACTACCAGTCAATGTGCATGGATTTCCTGCACACTGTCATTCTCCTATCAATTGCTCAACAAAAACAAATCAATGCACAAAAGTTTGCCATCCCTCTCCGTCTCAACAGTAAATTTAGTGCTGGGATGGACACCAATCATGTGGTCGGTGAACTGTTGCAATGTATTTTCACCATGAGGTCATAATAGAAAGATGCTGTCTACATACCACAGGGAGAAATATGGACAACTGTGCAGATAGCAGGTGTACATAGGGCATGGAAACAAGCTTTGTACATTGAATGAAAGTAAAGACAGAGGTTTGAGGTTAGCAAGGAGACAAGAACAACAGTGCCAAAAATGGTGCTGCATGTTATCACTTGGTCCTATGGAAGGACAGCTACTGAGCAACCCAAATTCCCTTTGGTACATGTGTTACATCAATTATCTCTGGAAGATGGTTCCAGCCCTAACAAGCAGTGCATTTACCTTTTGATGTAGTTGGGGAGATAGTTGTTGATAGCTCGAGTGTTTTATTCAATTTCACGTGGCTTTTAAACCAAGAAGATTTTGTTGAAGCATGTTATCATGAACGACTCTGGGGAAACTTGAATCATTCTGGAATACATTGGGAAAATCTAAAGAAAATGATCACAAAACTACATTTCTGCTAGTTTTAAAGGTTTCTTTTGCTAAATACTTAGAAGTTTGTCTCCTGAAAAAGTAACAACAAACAATTCTGTTTCACTGTTATTCGTTGGTTGTTTGGGACAGGGGCACAAAACTGCTAAGATCATCAGTCCTCCAGGGAGAGGGGAAGGAGTGAGGATAGGAAAGGAGGAGAAGGGGAAGGAAATGCAGTCCTGGAAAGAAAGACTGTGAGAGCTTTGGGTGACGTGCTCACCACGTACATGCCGTGAGCCCCTGGCAGGTGTTTCACTGTGATTTCTTATACTTTTATTTTCTAATAGAAGATGGAAGTACTGTAAGCCTAATGAAAGCAACTTACACTGGTGAGACCATCTTACACAAATATGGGGGTAGTTCTGAAAGTAATTTCTCCTTTATTTTTATTTATTTATTTATTTTTGTGACTTCGGATGTCCAGGCCAGATCATGGTGAAGCGGTAGTGCTTGAATCATCTTCTTTCATTTGCAGGTGGTACTGTTGTTCTGTGCTAGTTGGCACCACCAGAAAAGTGTTTCAAAATGGAGTCATATATCAACATTAGTATAAAACAGACTTGTATGATTGAATTCTTTACTGATTAAGACAATGCACCTATTGAAATCCACTGATTTTTGCTAAAGGTGTATGGAGACATTACAACAGAAAAGAGACAATGGGTATGACATTTTCTAGGTGGTGTTAAGAGTGCGAATGACAAGCCACAGTCCAGCTGACCCTGCACAGCTGTCGTCCCTTGCAATGAAGAGTGTCTTGATCAATCCATCCATGATGATAAGACAGATTGTGTGCAAACCTACATGTCAGCTGTAATGCACTGGAATCAATGACGGAACATCTTGGTTATTGCAAAGTCTGTGGATGCTTACAGAAGAAAAAAAAAAAAGGACCAATATGAAGCTGAAGGTGACAATTTCCTGAATAGCATTACCGCCAGAGATGAGGTGTGGTATCACCACTATGAGCTAGAATCCAAACCAGACCACAGAACGGCAACATGCAAATTCTTTGTCGAATAAGAAATTCAAGACACAACTATACCCAGGCAATGTGAAATGCACAGTGTTCTAGGATAAACTAGGTGTGGTTCTTTTGAATTTCTTGGAACCTGGTGAAACTGACAGTTCAGCATGCTTCAAGACGACACTGACTAAGCTGAAAGCTCAAATTTCCGGGTAAGGACAGAGAATAAAAACAACTTGCACCTGCAACATGAAAATGCCAGGCCCCTTAACAGGTTTGCAACCTCACAACTCATTGCAAAATTTGGTTGGGCTGTCTTACCACATCCCCTGTTACGTCCTGATTTAGCACCTTCAGACTTCTATCTCTGTGGACCTCAGAAAGTTGGTCCATGTAGGGAACATTTTCAAGACTTGGATGGAATTGTTAAAGCTTTAAGAAAGTGGTTAACCTTATCTTGTTCCGATTTTTACAAGCACACTATGCAGTCACTGGTTCATTGTTGGCAAAAGTACATAATGAATGCTGGTGACTACATGGAAAAATTAGTCAGTAGTTGAAATATTGCTCTATTTAGCTGTGCTGTTGTGATTTATGTATCTCCAGTAGTTTCCATGAATAAAAATAGAAATACTTTTGAACTTACCCTCAATAAAGTTCACATAAATATGAGAAGTAAAGAAAAATTGTGAATACAAATTCAAGCATTCATAAGAAACAAACAAAATTGATGCAATATTACTTAGAAATGCTAAAATAGTTTGATGGAGCCAACTGAGCAAACCAATGAAATGATGAAGAGTGGGATTTTATAGTTAAAGAGTATGAGTAATGAAATAACACTTTTGGAATAAAATTTGACATTTTATGTTGACAGATCTAATGCAATGTACTCTGAGAATGTTATACATACCTGGAGACAATGTGTCATATGGAAGAAGATATTTGCAATATATATCATCCAACTTTGTCACCCTGTCTTGTGCTGCTTTCGGTATCTTCATTCCATCAGCAACTCGCTGCCATTTCTTCTTTTCAATCACTTCTTTCAGTCCACCAAAACTTTGTACTGTCTGATACAACCGTGGCAGGTCTACTTCCATACCTCCAACCTAAAAGTTCAGTATTCAGAACTTTAGAAGTAATTCATAATATCAGCCTCCAGTCATAACTTAAAAAGATCAGTTCAACAAAAATGTATACATCACTTTTTCATTTTTACTGGCACCATTATAGATTATTATAGCTAATATTGTCCCGTGGTGAAAGGCTGTAATATTTCTCCTTCAACACCTGAATCCAGGTTTCGTTCAGTTTCACACCCTCCTCCATCCGACTGAAATTAATGGGGTGTTTTACAATTTCTACAGCCTCTCTGAACAGTCTTTTGTGATATCCATTTGTGGAAACTGAACAAAATCTGGATTCCGATGTTGAAGAAGAAATATTATCATCTTCCACCGTGGGACATATTACCAATGGACAATGGCAACTGGCAACGGCAAAATGCGCGCAAGCACACGAAAATAAAATATGGCTGCAGTCAGTAATGAGTTAGGGTGTGTATCGGACGTTCAAAAGAGCCACATCTCCCTTGAGAATGAGAATGCAGATGGGGATGAAACATTGGGTTTTAATAACAAATTCACACAACTACAGCATAACAGCCCAGAAAATTTTAGCAACAGTGACATTTCTGGCTGTGAAAGTTTACATTTTACAATTCATAGGTTTCCTTCTACTTTCAATACAATCCTGTTGCAATTATGCTGTGAATATGATGGAGACGGAGAGCTATGACAATCATTAATTGGTTGGTTTGAATGTTACATTAGTTTAACGCACATGATTGTAATCAACAACAAGAGAGACTACTCCACCATGCCATAAGGAAGCTGAAACTTAGAAAAAAAAATCTGCATAATATAATGTTTAAATAGAGAAACTCTCAGTTCGTTAAATTATCAACTACCCAACAGAATAAAAAAAATGCAGAGAAGCTTTTGGCTAACAATAGGTTTATGAAATTAATACCACCAACAATAACAGCTAAAATGTATTTTCCTTAGTTAGACGTTCATCTGCTAGATATATGAAAGAAGTTTGCATTCCAAGCTATGTGCACAATTATACAATTTCAAAAACAAATTATTCAATACTCACAAATTAACTTCCTTAGCAACTCAAACACTAAGCTCTCTTATAAACGAATGTGAATTTTGAATCTCATGTTTTCTTTTAAATAAAGCTACCAAGAGGAGAGGAATATCAGCACCTATTTTTGTAGCCACATCCACACTTTCTTTCTGTACATAAGTGAAAGCTGAGTACGATGCACACATTTGTTTGAAATGTTCCCTTGTAGCTTCTACTTCTTTGATTGCAGCAACAATATCACAATCTTTGTCCAGAAGAAAATCAGAAAGTGACTTGCACTTTTCTAACAAACATGTGAACAGGCATAAATGAAACATAAAAGTAAAGTTTAACATTGCAATAAATCCTGATGCTTCTGCAGCACTTTCCGGACTTTCTGCTTGAAAGTTCACTAGCGTTACAATGATAGCTTCAGTTGTCTTCTGCACAGCCAAACATGAAGCATACTGACAGGGCCATCTACTGTCACTTGACTTTTTAAATTCCACTTTCCGAATTTTCATTTTTATTTGTGTGTCAATAAACATTTGCTGTACTGCTGACCCACTCCTAAAAGCATAGAGTCACTACAGTTATGTAGCTGACTTGATACCTCTACATGTTGCCACTATGACAAGATTTAACTTGTATAACTGGCTTGTGGGACTTCCCTGCTTAAAAGAACCAGAAAACCTGTACAAGAACCACTCATAACTGCAGCTCCATCACACACCTGTGCAGCGCAGTAATTTAGATTAACTCCACAGTTTGCTAGTTTCTTTCTAATGCAAACTAACAAAGAAAAAGCATTCATTTTTTTTTTTTTTTTTTTTTTTTTTTTTTTTTTTTTTTTTTTTTTTTTTTTTTTTTTGCAGGTTCAAAGCCTAGAAACCTTTCTTATATATGTTACCATCTAAATAGTAGGCCTATCAAATGACAATTGCTCAGTTTTAACTATCTTTGGACTCATCAACCATTAGAGAAAAATACTGGACTTCTTTCACTTCATCTAAGGTATGTTCTAGCATTATATTGCTCACGGTGCTAAGAATTTCATTTTGTATACCATGATATGTGTATTTTTCCCTTTTAGATTCAAGGTTTTTTTCCTAACATTTGGATCTTTTTTGCCTTTTAGTTCCATTAACTGAATCATTTCTATTATTTTCTTGAATGTCAAGAACATATGCTACTTTTAGCAGAGCAGACGGATGCATGATCTCCAATTGTTTTGGCCCATCAGTAAGGTAGCTTTCATAGATATGTCACACGCTAAAGCAGGTGGATTAGCACTGCTGCTGCTGTGGATGCTACTACTGTAGGAATAGAACACAAATCTTTACCTTCATTTTCACTGAAGTTTTCATTTTCCAACTGTTTGAATTCTTTTTCTACTTACATTTCATCATCAGCGAACATACTTTATTTCTGCACAAAAATTAACACCTACATTTTCTGCAGTCACTCACGAAGACGACGTAATTTCCTCATTTGATTTAATACTTTTTTGTTGCCGACTGAAGTAGTATGATATGCTAGGCCATTTGGCCATGTTACTAGGTTCACTATTGATAAAAAAGCTCGCACAATTCACATGGACAAAAAAAATAAAGTAAAATAAAAATTTAAAAAATAAAAACCACACTGAACATGATGACAACAAGTATGCTTTTATTGTTTACCGATAAACATGTGCAAATGCTAAATAGAAATGTGGAAGAACCGTTTATTCAGTGTATTGATTGACTAGTTAGTTTGCTTGTATGGATCAATCAATAATCCCGTGTTAACTTCGTTTCATAAGATCCACTTTATTTTATTTAATGACTTCATTATAGAACAAATTAATAGAGTAGTTTATCACATGTCTATAACTGTACTCTAGTTACATAATTTTAAACGGCTTTGATTTTGTAATTTGTGCATCTTATATGGGTGGGCCCGGGCCCACCCTTGGCGCCACCCCTGCTTATGACATATTCTGTTGCACACCGTTGTTTCCATTAACTTATACAGCATACTCAGTAAAGCTATGGGACAACAACTTTCTGGTTTGCCATTTGGTTTACCTGGTTTCAGTAAGGCTATAATTACCGCTCACTTCATTTCATGTATATAATTGTGTGCTAGTAAATTACCTAAAGGAAGTTAAAATTGTTCATGAAAGTTATCTAAAGAGGAGAAGTCTGATATTCAATAGATAACAAACAAATGGCATTGAGAGAAAAGAGAATTCAAAGATAAATAATAGTTCAATAAGGAAAAACCATCAATAGGAATTGACTCCTTACATTTTTACAAACCTGGAACTCTGCTAGGAGCAAGATTATGTTTTCACTATAAACTTCTCATTCTCAGCTTATGATTAAAATTTCATTAACCAATTGTTCTTGGTAGAATATTTCATACATTTTAAAAGAAACATGAGGCAACTGTGTAATATTCTACAATATTTTTACTATTAGATAAACTGGTTTTCAGCTGTTATGCCATCATCAGGACTGACTAGAAAGATATAAACATATAGCTGTGAAACACTTAACACTCACAATTGTAAAAACTGAACTGAGATACTTTGTATGCATCAGCTTAAGAACTTAGACCATTAAAATTTTCAATGCTATATGCCTATATCTTAGCAGTCAGTACCTGATGATTGATGATGGGTATAACAGCTGAGAACCGGTTTGAATAATAATAAAAATATTGTACAATGAAAATACCTTAATGGATTCAGCAACATTTTGGAAAGGATAGATTGCTACTCACCACAGAGATGCCCGATGCGCTACAGAAAGGCACACATAACAGAAAAAAAAACCACCTCGAAGCTTTCGACTGTTAAGCCTTCATCTGCCAAACCGCAACAGCCAGAGACGGTGGTTGAGTTTGTATGAGTGTATGAAGGCTTAACAGCTGAAAGCTTCGTTTTTTTTTTTGTTTATTCTGTTATGTGTGCCTTTCTGCGCTCATCGGGCATCTCTGTGGTGAGCAACCTAAAAAAAAGAAAAGATAAGGCAATCAACAATCCGAAGATTGGTTTGAACACCACAGTGCTTTACTACGCATGGCCCTGTTTGGAGGTGGTATGCCGTTGCCTTCCTCTGACCTTCGAACTGACTTACCTAGCCAGTTTTAGGGGGACCTATACTTTAACGTGGATTCCAAACCACGGTGCTACTCGACATTTTTCACATCAGCAACACTACCAGAGGTGAAATGTGGAAAGTGACAGATAAATATCTGTCCTTTCCAAATTATTATAAAAATATTGTAAAATATTACACAATTGTGTTTCATTTAAAATTTCAAATCACCAAGTGCTATATTTTGCATTTGGTTAATGAAATGCTACTATAACATAAAATTCTGTGTAACGCCCCATCCAAAACACAAAATGTGTTATAGCTTTAAAATTGAATAAATGGCAGCAGCAAGTTATTCTATACTATGATAAAAAAAGAAATCTTTAAAATTTTGATTGTACCTATATACAAATCATTATATGTGTTCATAAAACTTACCCATGGAGGATTATTCAATAGTATGCTTTGAGTAGCCAAGTATTTTTTAATTGCCATCATTTCTCTTACATTTGGTCCCCAACGATGCAACATTTTATGAACATACTGGTTATAGGCTGTAAATCTCATTTCATCAGAAACTTTACATTCTGGCTGAAAAACATAACAGTAAAAAGTCAGTATCTTCATAGCATCACAAAAAATTGCCTGTCGTGAGCATAAACAGCAAACACAAAACTATTCAGTTAACAATGAAGATTGGTAACAAATCCATAATTTTGCTAGATCTAACTTCTGACATCAATAAAAAACATTTTCAGCAAGACTACTGCTTTAGACACATGCTCATAAAATGAAATTACATACAAACGTACTCAATGGTTCGCCATCTCATATCTGTTTCATTTACAATGAAGATATCAAAGCTGAGTCAGACAATATTAAATTTCTTACCTTAACCAATGGCTACTGTCAATGTGCTGGTTCACCACAACTTGCATAGGAAACAGAAATTGAAAATTATAACTTCCTCTATGCTGCTTCTGCAGTACTTTCCACTGTATGCAGGGAACCGGGGTACAATGCCACACCTAGTACAGCCGTCACAGAAGGTAGCAACGACACACACACATCCTGCAATTACAGGGTTTCCTTTGTGTGTGTGTGTGTGTGTGTGTGTGTGTGTGTGTGTGTGTGGAGGGGGAGGGGTGAACCACTGCCTAGTGTATTTGTGACAGTTAATACTGCCAAGTAGTGGGGTTGTACAAAATTAGTTGTTCTGAGTGTGACACGTTTTTTATTGGACAACCATGCTGAAACATAACAATGAGGTTGGCTGGGCATGAACACAACTGGAGGTTGTACAGTCATTACTCCATGTTTATTGAGCATGTACTGAGTGAAGGCCACAACTACCTGCCACAATCACCTGCCAGTCCTTCACTTAGCAAATACAGACCAAAAGCTGTTGGAAGCTCTTGACTTTAATAAACACCTGATTTAATACTAAATGATTAAACACAACTTAACACTCTACTCTTCTGTTTTTTTCATTGCCTCCCACACTGTGTTCCCGTCAACCCCTCCATTTTACAGTAATAGACTCAATACTAAGTATTCCAGAATTTTAAAGTTGTTAAATGTTCTACCTATCTTCAACTTTGATTACTGTATCACATTCCTTATGTAATTTATTTTATTTATGTTATCTAACTACTAAATATTATGTGCTTACAAATGTAAGACGTAAAACCTATTCAAAACATTCTTTTATTCTTTCGAAGTCTTGTCAAGCAATTTATTTCTTCAAAGTTGTTAAATTTTCCAGTTTAGAGTTAAATTTTATTCCTGGTTCGCTTCCTGTATATTAAATTACAGTTTAATCTTTTACCTTTTCAATTGTACCCACAGCACTGTCAAAGATGTCATTTTACTATGTGTTTGAATCTAGGCCTAGACAAACATCTCTTCCAAGGCTGTAACAAATGATTAACTTTACTGAGAAAAGCAGTTGGTTAAAGTTTGAAGATGGTCATTGACGAAATAAAAACACAGTAGATAGTACTCTGAAAATTTTAAGCTTTTATTTCCAGAGTCCTAACACAGCATAAGTATTTCATATAAAAAAAGATCCTAATGGCTAAGAGAGAAACAGAACAGATGCAAATTACTTACACTCATGAACGTCACATTTGCAGTATTAGGAATAAATAATTTGATTTGGAACACATTTGGAAGACAATAAAGTGTAGTAAGTTGAGATATGACAGCTGGAGAAAGTGATATGTTTGACTGGGTTGTGCTCCATGATTGCACAAAGGTGTGTGTGTGTGTGTGTGTGTGTGTGTGTGTGTGTGTGTGTGTTTTTCTTTTTCTGATGAAGGCTGCAATCAAAACCTTTAGTTGAGTGATTGTGATTTTTTTTCTTTTTTAGCATGTCTGTAGCTTTGTAATTAATTTTACATGGTCAATGAATACTTTACTATTGTGATAAATGAACTGAGCTCAAAAGTTAACTGGTCAAATACATCAGCAACTGATATACTTGTAGAACAGCTTCTGAGAGGGCATGGATTCCACATCTACATCAACATGGGATACTCTGCAAAACACATCTAAGTCACTGGCAAAAGTTTCTCAGAACCACATTCATACTATTTATCTAAAATTCCATTCTCAAATAGCACACAGGAAGAGACATCAAGTAAATCTATCCTTTCAAGCTCTTATTCTTGTATTTTATTAAGATGATCATTTCTCCCTATGTAGGCAGGAGTCAACAAATAATTAGATCTCACTGCAACAATAAACACTGCTGTTGTAATGATTCCCACTGTAACTCCTGTATCATTTATGTGACACTCTCTCCTCTTGTATCTCAATAATACAAAAACAAGTTGCTCGTCTTTGAACTCTTTCAATGACCTCCATCAATCCTGCCTGACAAGCAATACTCAAAAAGAGGACAGACAAGTATTGTGTAGGTAGTCTCTTTAGTAGCTCTGTTGCATCTTATAAGTGTTTTGCAAATAAAACACAGTCACTGGTTTGCCTTTTACATGACATTGCCAATGTGTTCTTTCCAGATTAAGCCTGCCATAGTTCTAATTCCTAGGTACCTAGTTGCATTTTCATCCTGCTGATTTGATTCCATTGGTATCTTTAAACTTCCACAGATATAGTAAATGTAGTTGGTTTGCTATTGGCTTGGCTCAGTACTTGACATATAGTATCTCTGACTTCCACAAATCACCCGTCATCTCCTCATGGCCTTGGACGTGCATAACCTTTGCCTTCTGTTCCATTTCTCTTTACTTCTCTTGTACCTGAAGAAGGAAAATATTTCCAAAAGCTTGTGTCCTATTTTTCATTTTTATTTTCATGTTTTTGTGTGACTGTTGGCAATATTTTATATACAGCTTGGTAAATATTTTGAAAATTGACCTCCTTTGTAATAGACAGCACGCTTATCTGTCGATAATCCCATGACAATGGAGGACATGGAATCAATGACACTGGCAGCCAGAGAAGTGGACACTGTGACCATTGTCTGTTAGACAGAGCCTCTGGTGGCCAAGGCGAGAGCCGCATGGGAATGGCTATGCACCCTGCTATGAAGTGTGGAACTGCTGCCCATCGGTGGTTCGCGTCCTCCCTCGGGCACAGATGTATGTGATGTCCTTAGCATAAGTTAGTTTAAGTAGTTTGTAAGTCTAGGGACTCATGAGCATTGCAGTTTGGTCCCACATTTGAATCAAGGAAAGATGTTAGGTTGTCTGCTCCAGTACATAGATGTATACTTGTGTGGATATCCTAAGCTTTGTTACAGTAATTTTTCTCTCTAGGTTTGCTCTTTGGATATATAGTGGGTTTTTTTTCCTCCTCTCCATTGTGTATGAACCCTAAGGACTGATTGAGGAGATGAAATGGAACAAAGAAAGTTTAACAAACTTATGTCCAGAAATGCATACTTTCCAAGCTAGAGAACATTTATTCAATCATACTTTGTTCCAGAGACTGCAGTCTAATACAGGCTGTACCAATTGACACAGTTATAGTGTGTGTTGAAAATGGTTTCCATGTGCCTCAACACACTTCTGTTTATACTGCCTTTCACATGTGGATGCTAAAGAAAATCACAGTGGTGACAATGCTGCACGATTATACTGTTCCAGTGTTTCCACATCTGAATTGGCACTACATATGCAGTAATCTGAGATGCCCCCCATAACCAGAAATCACACAGGTTGAGGTCTGGTGAACGGGCAAGTCTCGCAACTGGGTCTCCTCATCCGATACATTGATACAGAAAGACATAATTGAAATGTGTCTGGATATTAATGACAAAGTGGGCTAAAGCACCATTGTGTAGCAGCCACATAATCCTTTGAATGATTAATGTTACCGTGAGAACAAACAGTGCCACCCTCTAGCAGGAAAGCATGCTTCCTGTAACTGTGGCTGCATGTTACAGTGGACACTAGACCACAGTCTCTGTAACACAGTATGATTGAATGAATGGTCTCTAGCAGGGGAACAATGCAGTTACAGACATAAGTTCATTAGCCCCTTTCTGTTGCGTATCTTCACCTCAATCACTCCCTAAAGTTGTCACACTGTATAAAAAAATTTACCCTGTATTACGAGTGCTGTTGATGATCTGGCTTGTATACAGTTTTACAACTGGGTTGGTTCTTTGGATGTTACAATACTCACTGTCAACAACTTGGTACATGCCAGGTATTACATCTCCATTTGGTGTTTGGTGCCCTTACACTATACCTGATTGCGCATATAACGTGCTCCATATTCATCTGAAGAAGATAACTTGATATCTGAAACGATTATAAATAAATAGATCTAGTGTGCAACTAGGTGCTTATTTTTGTTCCCTAGTAAAAATTTTACAATATGAAGTCTCTGTTATGTTTTTCTTGCACCATGGCCACCACATTAGTACTAACAACACGAGGAAGCTCAGCATTACTTGCAGGGATAGAAATACTTACTCAGAAATATTGCATATCGATTTCGATCAATAAATGAGCATCTCCAGTGCAGTAAATGTAATATTTTATGCAGTGTACAAACGTTCTCATGTACCCCAACTCTTGTAACTGCTGTCTGGCTTCAGTGTAAGTTGAAAATAACCTTTTTCTCCCTGTATTTTAATTTCAAAGCATGTAGTCAACACTGGCAAAAGCTTTCTTTAAATCAACAAAGGTTATAAATATAGGTATGCCTTGCACCTGAAGTTTTAGAGATGTTGAATTGTCTTTCAACAGTTGCTGTTCATCAGTGGACTGTTTCAACCTCAGTCAGTCATAATCTACTGCTACAGTAACCACCCCTACTGTTGAGAAATAATCAGTGATTATATTCTCTGGTTTCTTTACATGACTGACGTCATATATCCTACGTACACCATCTGCTTGAAATGTCTGGGAGAACAGCCTTCTTTCACGTTTAGAAATGCAAATGTGATCGGCTTCTGATACACAGACATTGTAAATGGCTGTTCTTCGACACAAGGATGGAAGTGTCATACAGATTCATAAATGCCTATGATAATAACACTCCACTTAGCCAGGGCATTTGTTAACTTGCGGGAAAAGAATCCTAAAGGCTTCTATACTCTAAACACGTTCTGTGGAGGGTCGCCCCGACCCCCAACTGACTGGCATCCAGTACAACAGCCATGGGTATGCACCATTGGCTATAGTATTATTTTTGCAAACTTTCCTTTATCTTTTCAAATGTGTCTTGCATAAACACAGGTGTCCAATGGAAGGGCTGTTTCCAAACCGTGACATTACCTGCCAGTGTGCCCATCAACACTGTTGTCCCAGTGGCAGGAGGTACCTATCAGAATTTATGGTTCTAAAAAAATCTTCAAAGCTCTTGATACTGCGCCAGTTGAGGTATGTTTCCTTTAACTTCCACTGTTTCTTTGAGAGGACAGACCTCGTCACTGATACAATGAGTCCCAGAAATGTCAACTGGTTTTATTGAAACCTAGACTTCTTGTTGACAATACACTACACTTCTATAATCTTTCAACTACTAATTTGGTGCTCAATGTAATTTGGTTGTTTTTGAAAATACTAATATGTTCTCCAGGAATACAAAACAGAACTCCAAGCCCCTTAACACTTCATCCACGAATCTCGGCTAACTCTGTGCCATGTATTTTAGTACAAATGACATGTGGAGGTAATTGAAAAGGCCAAAAGGAGTTATCAATGAAGTCTTGGGATGTCTTCCACAGTGAATGGTATTTGGTTGTAGGCTTTTTACAGTACGCCACATTACGATTGGTGCAGGATAGTAGTCAGGTATTGTTCACACTTTTAAGGCCCTCCAGTTAATGTATTTCTTTCTTACTAGATACAGTGGTGATGCACATGGACTATCTATAACCTACATATAACTCCTGCTTGTAACAGACTATCATACTTGGCTCTTTCCAATGCAAATAGATCTAGCAACAACCTTTTCTGCCACTGAGAAACTAGTTGTCCCATCATAGCTTGTATGTTGCAAAAAAAAAAGGAATGCAGTGCAGCTGTTCTTTGATTAGCATCCCTTGCTTTACTTACGGTTGTCTCACATTCTCTGATAAACTGACTCAGTATTTACACTTTTGCCTAATGTGACTACTTCTGTTACATCCTTCCACATAACTTGTGCTGAACTTAACTGTACTTGCAACACATGATGATGGTTAATTGATAATTGATCGGGCATGTCAGCTTGTACAATCTTCCATCTGGAAACCTTGTTGAAGCCAGTATCCACCATCTGATTCTAATCACCATACATCTTGGCTTGCATGTTGTTATCAGCCATTATATGTTGTGTCATTCCCACCACTTGCTCCCATTGTGTGTCAGCAATGTCAGATCCAAAGTCAATCAGGTAACACAAACTGTTTTTCTTGTCCACCACAAACAAATGGAGTAATAGCTTTATTATACATGTTTGCTTTAATATTGTTGCAATTTCTGTAGGACTGCCTTGATAGTATTTAGTTTAACTTCCGAGTACTTGGTTATTCTTCCTCACTCTGAGCTGGTTCAGTTTGTGTCTGCTTCTATTACCTTTGGTGCTTATGTGAGAAGATGCAGTCTGATGCAACTACTGCAGGTCACTGAAAGCATTTGAGAATCTGCTTGGTAATGTACATCTCCTAGCCCTTAGACCAAAGTACTTCTGATACCAACAAACACAATCACATTTTTCTTCTGGTACCTGGCTGTGTTGATCATTTGGATGTTGTCCAGCTCTGTTATTCTGGGCACCAACCTGTCTTTTTGCTATTAATGTAGTCCGCTGTTTCTGCATCACATCTCATTACAACTGAAAATTTTGGAACTGATCCTCCATGACCTCCTTTTGTTTATGCATTCTAGCCATTGCTTCTATGGTTTTCTCTCTCTCGTGTACCTGAGCTGCTGACATACACGCTTCTCCCACTACAACTTGGTTTTCAAACTGTGGGGTGCATCTTCAAAGGGGGAGGGAGGAGATAGGAATAGATAAAAGGGGCATAGCAGGGGTGAGCAGTATCAACACATTACGTAGAAGGAAGAAAGAATGCATTAGCTCAGGGCCCCATGCTCGCTACACATGTACTCACGAAAAAACATGAGGCCTCTGGGGAGTCGTCCATGGGTGGCAAGGATGTATGGAAGAGACTTTTCGATATGAAAGGGATGGCAACTATTAATATGTAGGTACTGTTAGTGGTTGGCAGTTTTGATGTGAACAGAGGTGTGGATGTAGTTGTCAGTGAGGTGGAGGTTAACTTCCAGGTAGGTGTCATGCTGTGTTGAAGAGGAGCAGGTGAAGTACATGGGTGAGATGGATTTGAGATAGGAAGGAATGAGGATAGGGTGTCCTGTCCCTGAGCCCAAATTACAGAAATGTCACCAAAGAATCTGAACCAGAGTAGGGGTGAAGAGACTAGGAAAGCTTCCTCTAGACGGGCCATAAACAAACTGGCATAGGAGAGTGCTATATGGGTGACTAAGGCTGTGCTGCTGATTTACTTATACACCTTCCCTTGAAAGGAATAGTTATTTGTTAGGATATAGTTACAAAGGTATGTAGGGAGTGAGGTAGTGGATTTCTCAATTTGTTATTTCTGATACCAGAGTAAAAATAAAAATATCTGTCAGAAAGTACATGGATTATTTGAACCAAATGGAAGCTTATAGAGTTCTATCCATGTTTGCATATCTTGGTCTGCTGTATTGTACCTTGTTACATGTAATAAATGACTAGGTAAATGACAATCAGGGACCAGTAGTCCCCTCCTCATACCTTTCCCTCAAAAGTGTGTATGTGGGTATTCCATTTTATGCTCCTGGCTGTATTTTGTGTTTTTCACCATTTTTGTCCACATCTATCAGACCCAGATATTTCAATTCCAGCCAATTTCATCTTTAGGTCATTTTCAAGTACTTATTTTTAAAACTTCTGTCATACATTGTTCATAACATTGCATATATTCCACAAGTCCATCTGTTGGTGTTGCCATATATGAAATATTTCAAGTTCATTACACTCTGGATATAAAAGGATTGTTCTAAAATATCAAACACATCGAAACCTATGTATATCACGATACTTTCACAGACAGACAGTTTTTTAAAGTCCAGAATGATACTTTGACTATAAGCAGAGTGTGCACTGATATGAAACTTTCTGGCAGGTTAACACTGTGTGCCAGAACCAGGATTCAAACCTGGGACTTTTGCATTTAAGTTAAAAAAAAAAAAAAAATTATTCACCTGTACTGTATCTGTGGCATTCCGTAAAATCTGGTTCCAAGAACGTTTTAGTGTCTTCACCTTTGGTTCAGATCACAAATCTAATGCATAGTAACCATAGCAGCCACTATGTCCTTTCCTTGATGTGTCATTTTAAATGTCTAGTAATATCAGTGAGGGAGTTGTGTTTACATGTCATGTCTACTATTGTAGCCTCCCCCCCCCCCCCCTATTTTTTGTAGAAGCCTCTGAAGCAAAAGAGGACAATACATTTTCTTCTTTTTCTTATCAAGCATCATAAAATGCCTTGGTCCATAGGCTGCATTAAACTCACCATTTTAGGGGGTAAGAACGTGAATACTGTCACATTGTAGTTCTTCCTCATAAGTGTGTCAACCAACACTCTCAAGCATTCAGACTGTTTTGTAAGTCAAACACTGTTTCTTTAGACATCTTCTGGTCTTTGGAACAAAAGATTCAAAAACCACTCCGTAAAAATACTTTTGTCCATCAAAGCAGAAGCACTGACATTTTTTGAAGCTCTGGGCTTTGTAGACTTTCAGACTTCCCTATTACCAGCAGCTTCAGTTTATGTCCCCATTTGTATTCAATGCAACAAGAACTGTTAAACTCTCTTTTAAATTTTATGTAGCTCATGGTACCCTTTTCTTCTTTCGAGGCTACAGTTTTAGTTGAGAGCATTTTATAATTTACTCCCATTTCATCACAGTTGAAAATGCATGAAATGTTTTTCACTGAAAATTTCAAGCTGACTTTTGCCGTATTGCTTCTTTGATCTATCCAACCATGCTGAAACTGCAGTAAAATTGAACTCACATTCCTTGACTCAAATCTATAAAAAACAATTGACCAAAGGCTCTCTTGTTTTTTTTTTTTTTTTTTTTTTTTTTTCATACTCTGGTTTTTATTTATTTATTTGCCAATCACCAAATGTCACTTTACCTGCTCCATACTCAGCAGCAACTTTTTAAATATGTTTCTCCTTTGTGCCGTCTTTTCAAAATCCCCAGTTTCCCAAAGGCACAAATTTTCTTACTCCACTACTCATTCCAATGTACAGATTAAAAGATTACAAAAGACACAGCAAAGTACATTGTAAATACATAAACACTTTCAAATTAATGTGACACAGGTGCACTCACTATACCATAAACGTTAATGCACAATCAACTACAGTACATACAACAGTCAGTCAATGTTGTGAAATGTATATTGTATTTTAAGGACTACTGCAGGTGAATAAGCATGACAATAGTCTCCACTGTATAGCTGATTACCCTAATTAGGAAAGCACCAACAAAGTACGCACAAGTGCATTCCTCAAAACCGAATGGTACCTATCAATCTGTAATAGAAATGCATTAGCAGTTTAAGCCCAAGGTTATAATTGTATATTATGAATGAAAACTCTATGTGGGACAGTTTTACTTGTATTTTATGTGTAAAATTAAAAGAAAGTTCAAAAGTAAACACAGTCAAAAGTTCTTAAAACATACTTGCGGATAACATTTGAAACAGATTTTACTCTAGTTTTATGAAAAATTTTAAGTTGTTAAGAACAGTTCAAATTACATGGAATCTTCTGGACCTCTTCTGTACTTCTAACATGCTACTGGCAGGTCACAGACTGAGGCCACAATAATAATAAAGTATAGTGAGCTCTATTGTTGGAAGCAGAGCAATACTAACCTCATTTAAATTATTCCACATAACCCACATTTTTGTTCTTAAATTCACATATCTGCAATACTTTGCTACTTCACTTTGCACTGGATAACAATTATAAAACAAGAGCGGGGAGTGGGAAGGGTGGAATAATCAACAGAATGACAAGCATGCACACGCGCGTCCACACACGCAGATACTCAGTTTTCAAACAAAAGTAAGAATATCTTACTGTGCCTATACAACATGTATTGGTTCATTCCATAGACATTTACCATGTTAAAAAAGGGGAAGAAAGTCTAACCATATATATGTAATGAAGGGCACAAAATAAAAATTCTGTAATGCCATAAAATTCTTTATTGGTCTGTTAATCACCTACATAAATTCGAAGTACAGACACACAAGCACGTCTGTGCCCCAACAAAGTGTCAGCTAGACAAACAATTAACACACTAAATTCAAGTGTAGTCAGTCATATGTGTTTTAGAAATGAGCTTCATGAAGAGTAGTTCAAGTAACTGGTACTGGTTAGTATTTAATAAGACAACAGATGCTATATCAGATAATGAGCATTGTAATGTAACAGCATGAGCAGTCATCTAGTGTAGATTCTGATACCATATTCCTACAGCACAACCCGAATCCATTCATATCTCTTTGTTCCATTTCTGTGATTACGTTGTATTTATGGGGTGGTTTCACTTTATGTGAGTATTTATATATAAAGATCATAATTAATGTAATTTAATCGTAACTGATTGATAGGATTAGCACAATATATGTTTTACCAGATTTTGTAGAATAGAATGTTCTAGAAAATGAGTTGTCCACATTTTACTTAACTGCAAAATAGTTTCTGCAAATATTAATTAATTATATATGAAACCAAAATAATTATGATCTTGTATATTTGTTAAAATCGATTCTCCATTGTAATTCAGTTTGGATATATTGTTTTCATGTTAATTATGCAACTTGTATACTACTGTACATTTCACCAGTTTCTACTGATCTAAAAGTGATTAATACTATAATAGTCAATTACTGTTACATTGAATGAACTATAGTTTCAATCTATAATATCATCTACTCAAAGTTCTCTGTATTCTAAAAGATTTAATTGTTATAAGATTTCATAATTAATCACAATAATGAGGTTATTTGTTGAAAACCTATATAAGCATCATTTTTGCACCAAAATTAGGGAGTTAGTGAGAATGTATTACAACTGTATGTCAGTATAAGACTGTGTCTGTGATTGTCAGTAATAAACAAAAGTATATTCATAGTTAATATTTTTATTGTTCACCCCTACAAAGTCATAAAGTATTGCAGGAATGTATAAGAGTTTGCAATTATTCTGAACTGTAAAGTCGTATTGAAAGAAAGTACAGTATGGTAGCTCAAACATTGGCAATCAACTGTGAAAATGCTTTGAACTAAATGGAAACAGCAGTTCTTGAATAATAATCATAAGTAAATGTAAAAATAAATTACACAGCAATTATGGACCACACAGAAAGAACCCCATTAAATTTGTGAACCAATCTGGCACTGTACATGAAACACATCTCAATTTTTCCAACAGAAATGCTAATCAGTGCAATGGTGTGAGGTTGAAGGCCTATCACCAAAACTGGCAACGCAAAATTTCATCCACTGGAAATGTTATGGACAGTGTTTCATGAGGTGCAAAGGGGCTGCCTAAACTAATAATGAGTGGGTCAGCTATTCTGTACTTACTGTATTAAAGTTCTCAAGTAGAAGATTTAAACTGTGATAGATAAAAAACCCACTCACCAAGTGGCAACAGGACAAAGAAGATAGGGAAAGTCGGAGCCAGTAGGTCCTTCTGATGCAAAAGAAAAATGGATGAAGGAAAATTTACTGATGAGAATGGGATTGGGAGGAAAATTTTTTTCATCCTGGCCAGTAGCAGTAGTTTTAAAATGCCTTTGGTAGTGGTAGCTCCTGTTGCGGAGGTTGGGAGGACGGTGAAAGGCTACTCTGGGTGGTGTGGGAAGAACAGTTCGAGTGATGATGCCATCTCAGGGCATGACTTGAGAAAGTCATAGCCCTGTCGGAGGAATTTGTTGAGGAATTCCAGGCAAGGATGGTAATGGGTGACAAACAAATTCCTCTGACAGGGCTATGACTTTCTCAAATCATGACCTGAGATGAGATCATAACTCCAAACTGTTCTTCCCACACCACCCAGAGTAGCCTTCCGCTGTCCTCCCAACCTCCGCAACATCCTCGTCCAACCTTACATCCCAAAACCACCCTCCCTACCTAATGGTTCCTATCCCTGCAACTGATCCCGCTGAAAAACCTGTCCAATGCATCCTCCCACTACCACATACTACAGCCCCACCACAGGAAAAACCTACCCAATTCAAGGCAGGGCCACATGCAAGACAACACATGTCATATATCAACTGACATGTGTCCACTGTGCAGCCTTTTATGTTGGTATGACTACTAATAAATTGGCTGAACGGATGAATGGTCACAGACGGACTGTTTGCCTGAGTAACACCCAATATCCTGTGGCAGAACATGCCCTCCAGCATGACTCCAGGGACCTTGGCACCTGTTACACCACACGTGCCAATTGGATACTGCCACCTAACACCGATCCCTCAGAGCTACAGAGGTAGGAACTTACCCTCCAACATATCCTCTCCGCCTGCCACCCCACTGGCCTAAATCTACACCAAGCCCTCCCCCTCCTCCATCCTCAACACACCTATCCATTATCCCTTCATTACCCCCCCCCCCCCTCTCTCTCTCTCTCTCTCTCTCTCTCTCTGTGTGTGTGTGTGTGTGTTTCCATCTTTCCCTGTTAATCAAAAACGTTTTCGAGAACCCCCCACCCCTACTACACCCCTCAACATCATTCAGTTCACTCATCTTTTCTTTTCTTCTTTTCTCTTTATTGCTCGATCTTCTCTCTGGTTATATATATATATATCCTCTTTGGCATGGCTCAGTACTACTGCACAGTATCTCTGACTTCCACAATCCTCTAACACCACCCTCATGACCTAGGTCGTGAATTACCTTTTCCTTCCTTTCCCAATCCATTTTGCTTCTTTTTCTCCCTCCTCTCCACCTGAAGAAGGAACGCAGTTCCAAAAGCTTGTTTTATTTCATCCTTTTTTCAATGTACTACTATCGGCAGTACAGAAAAAAGGTAAGTACTGGCCAGCCAATCTATCTCTTTTGAAAAACATTACAACTTATCTTAGAAGATAGGACAAGGAAAGTGAGACCTACTTTTTTAGCGTTTGTCGCTCTGGAGAAAGCTTTTAGCAATGTTGACTGGAATATGCTTTTTCATATTCTGAAGGTAGCAGGGGTGAAAAATAAGGAGTGTAGAGTTATACTCAAGTTTTTACAGAAACCAGACAGCAATTATTAGAGTTGAATGTCATGAAAGGGTCGCGGTGGTTGGGAAGGGAGTAAGGCAGGGTAGTAGCATTTCCCCAATGTTGTTCAATCTGTACATTGAGCAAGCCGTGAAGGAATGCAAGGAGAAATTTGGAGAGGGAATTAAAGTCCAGGGAGAGGGAATAAAAACTTGAGGTTTGCAGATGACATTGTACTTCTGTCAGAGACAGCAAAAGACCTGCAAGAGCAATTAAACAGAATGGACAGTGTCTTGAAAGGAAGGTATAATACGAACATTAACAAGAGTAAAACAAAGGTAATGGAATGTAGTGTTAGAAAATTAGCGATTCTGAAGGAATTAGATTAGGCAATGAGACAATAAAAGTAGTACATGAGTTTTGTTATTTAGGTAGCAAGATAAAGTGACAGTGTTCAATAGAATTGAGGAGAAAAGGAGTTTGTGGCATATGCTGACTAAGACATCAAGGACTCTTTAACTTAGCATTATAAGGAAGTGTGTGGGGCAAAACTCTTAAAGGGAGACCGAGGGATGAATACAGTAAGCAGATTCATAAGGATGTAGGTTGCCGTACGTATTCTCAGATGAAGAGGCTTGCACAGGACAGGGTAGTGTGGAGAGCTGCATCAAACCAGTCTGTGGATTGAAGACCACAACAACAACTAGAGGAAACCTTCCTAGCCTCCCAAAATGCCAAACCTCTGGTCTGATTCAGATTCACTAAAGATATTTTCATGATTTGGACTTGGTGCCAGGACACCCTATCCTCATTCCTTCACAACCTCAACTCATTGTCCTGCATCAGTTTCAATTGGTCCTTCTCCACCCAGCAATTCACCTTCCTGGATCTTATTTATTTATTTAGCATATGACAATACAGATGAACTGCAACTAACAATCATCTTTTTTTTTTTTTTTTTTTTTTTGATTTTACAAAATTTACAATAACAAAAAAAGTACATTAACTGCATAATTTTACAAACTATAAAAAAGGTAAACAACTAAATCTAAAAATTAATATCTAGATTTTCTATCCATTCAAGGACTGCCCCTGTCACTTCTAAGAAATCTTCTGGATTTCCTTGATAAGCTCTTCTGCAAAAGCTTGTAACAATGTGGTTGATTGTCTGGTGATTGTTTCCACAGTCAACTGGGAGGATAAAGCCTTTCCCCAGCGTTGGAGGTTTTCAGCACAGACACCATGGCTTGTGCGGATCCTATTAAGTGTTTTAGAGGTACGATGTTATAATTCCATTCCAAATGGTCTTGTGTCAGGTCTTTGGAGGGTCTGATATTTCTCACAGGCAACATTGTTCCACATTGCTGTCCACTTTCTTTTAATGTTGAATCTAGTTGCTTGTAGTGATTCTGCCAATAAGATGGATGGTTGCTTAAATTTCAGACGGCTCATTCGGAGAGCAGGCACATCATAGCAGATTGGAAGTTTGGGGATTTTCAGTAATTTTTCATATTTCTAGAGAAGAGTGTTCTGTTTTTGAAGGTCTGGAGGCTCAAAGTGACTTAGCCTGGATCTTAGCCTCCACCTCAGTGATGGCTCCATCCACACCTTCGTCAACATTAAACCTACTAATTACCAACAGTACTTGAACTTTGACAGCTGCCATCCATTCGACATCAAAAAATTCACCCATACAGTCTTGCCACCCATCGACGACGAATTTGCAATGATGGAAAGTCCCCTACCCAATGTGCAGAAGGCCTCAAAAAGGCATTGACAGGCAGACATTATTCTCCTAATCTAGTCCACAAACAGATTTCCCAAGCCATATCCTCACATACCACCAATCCTCCCTCCAACCCCAATAACCAGTCACAAAGGAGTATTATTCTTGTCACCCAATACCTCTCCGGACTGGAACAACTAAATCACATCCTTTGTCAGGGCTTTGATTATTTGTCATCATGCCCTGAAATGAGAGACATCCTACCAAAGATCTTTCCAACCCTCCTAAAGTGGTGTTCCATCACACACCCAATCTCCACAGCATCCAAGACCATCCATCTGCCACTCCCAACCCTGTGGAAGACCCCAATGGAAAACTTGCCTAATCCCCCACTTAGCACTTCCAGGGTCGAGGAAATAACATTTTATTGTTACCCTCCCCCCACCCTCTCCATAAAGTCAAATTCTTGTGATGAAGCCTGGGTCACATTATTGAGGATACATTGACTTGCAAATTGGACAGTTAGGCTGATCCTTAGAGTGTGGCTTATTGTCATTTTATGTTTAATTGATACATTCATTTCAATTATGAAATTGATTGTTGTCTTTGCTCTCTTTGAATGTAAGAATCTGCCAACTTAATACTCAGTGTTTGAGTCTATTACGAAGAGTAACAAATTTTCAAAAATCTTACTATGTTAAAGCAACTCATTTGTCATCGAGTCATAATTCAATCATTATCATGAATCATAAATCCGGAATTTCGGAGTCCAAACCCAATCACATCTTTCTTTTAATTTTTTTCTCTCCCCTTTCTTTTCTTTACAGGTGCAAAAACCCAGTTTGCACCATGATCTATTTTAAACTCAATAAGTTAATTCTAAAAATGTAAGGAGCAAGCGCAGCACTGTTAACTGTTTGTGGTGGTAAAGAGTGGATTCCTTGACCCAATATTACACTAACAAATTTTCTTTGACAAAGATCTTTCATGTGGTGCAAAAAGAGGTATTACAATGTCATCAAATATTATTTCAAGACCCCTACAAAACTTCTGATGAACTTAATTACTGTGTTTTGCAGTTGTGTGCACTGTAATTGCAATGGCTGTACATTAGAAAGAGGGGGGGGGGGGGGGGGGAAGGAAAGGAAATACACTTAGGTGAATCCATGGGTTTCAGGGTGAGCTAATAAAAGCATACACCATTTGTTACAGGAGCTTCAAATTGAGGATGTGAAAAGCTCTTATGAGAATTACTTGTCAATGGAGGAAGTATATTTCAATATGTGCTCAGGAAAATACAGAAGCTAGGAACACTCAAGTTTATTAATGGACAAAGCAAACTTATTAACGAATGTTTTTCAAAAAAGTTTGTGTTAAATTACTGGGATGTTAAGCTACAGGAAAAAATGGCTCGTGGAGGTGCATCCAAAGTGGATTGCAAATTTTCTATCATTTAAAATTTCTGATACAGACTAATTTCCTAGTAATATGTTTTCTGAGACAGTAACTACTCAGTTCCATATATGGACTTGTGTGGTCAAAGCTTCGAAACAATTTAGAAGAGAGAAGAGAAGTTTGTAAAGATAAACCAGTTTCTGCGTTGTTTAAAGACAGACTTAAACTGTAAGTTCCTCCTAGTGAAAGATTATTTTTCTTTACTGTGTCAACTGTATTGTGTTAACTTTATTGTATTTACAATAATTATTTAAAAATGTTAATCAAAAAAATTGTTGCACCTAACAGTTGCCTAGAATAAATATGATTACATTTCAATTTGTGTCGTTAAATCTTCATATGTGTGTAAAGTTGGGCTTTAATGGGTTTCTTGGTGTTTTTTTAATGGGTTTTTCTAAAAATAAAATTAAAGTGCACATTATTTATTTTTGTTTATTTTTATTTTTATTTTTGTTTATTTTTATTTTTATTTTTTTTTAATTTTTCTTTTTTGGTCGTGTTAAATCACAACAACCCTGCCTGTCACTAGCTTATCATACCTTGTCAGAGGTCAGGCCACCAGTGAAAGCACCTATGTGATTTACCAACTCTGCTGCAATCATTGCACAGCATCTTATATTGGTATAAAAATGAGCCAGCTGTCCATCATGATGAATAGTCGCTGCCCAACTGTAGCAATAAGCAAGACGGACCACCCTGTGGTGCAGCATGCAGCTAATCACAGCAGTCTGGATTTCAATGGCTGCTTCACTACCTGAGCCATCTGGATCCTCCCCACCACCACCATCTCTTATGAACTGCGCAGATGGAGGTTGTCCCTTCAACACATTCTATGGTTCTGCAACCATAAAGGCCTCAACCTAAGATAACTTCCCATCCCTGCACCCTATGCCTAACATCTCCCCCCCCCCTCCTACCCCAGTCATTATCTTTCCAATTCATGTCTTCCTTGTGACTGTGTGTCACCCCTTACAATATCCCCTTTATTAATTACTTCATAATTTTTTTTTAATTTTTTTTTCCTTAATATTTTTATCGTTTCAAATCCCTCCACACCACCACACTCCTCTACACCCCTCCCCCCTTCCCCTTTCCCGCCCCATCCCTGCCGCAATGTGGATTCCCACTTTTCAGAGCCTTTACAATCCATCATGCGACATGGAAGTTTCCATCCCCACTTTTACCCTGCATTCTTCCCTCTCCACTCCCCACCTCACACACAGTCTAGATGCTTGTGGTGCTGGAGTGGCTACACATTGTGATTGTGTGTTTATGGGTGTCTGAGTGAGTGTGTGAATGTATGTGTTTTTCTGAAGAAGGCCATGGCCAATATTTTTAAGTTGTACAAATGTGAGTGTCTATTTTTCATGCCTGTCAGGAGCTCAGTGAGCCTCTTTACGGTGAGTTGCTATTTACTCTCCACACCAAAGAGAGACTCATACAGATGCAGCATAGCTTTCGGCTACTAGACTTCATCATAAAAAGCATACTGTCCACCTCCAGCTGCTGTGTTTCTAACAGTGGACAATGTTCAGAATTCCATTAAAAAATAACCCTTGTTAAACCAATATTTGCAAAGTCAACCCCCCGCCCATTAAGCTGTTAGAAATGTAAACAGTTGTAATGATACACTCATCAAAACCAGTTTGTTGTTACATTTATAAAAAACAGTCTGTTGTTATGAAGTTAGGGTTGTGTCCGAGTGGTTCGGCCGAATCCAGATTCGCCGAATCTAGCACACTGGGTTCGGATTCGAGATTCGATGCATAATGGCCGAATACTACCGAATCCAAAGTTTATATGGAAACCTTCAGTTACGAATGTTGTAGTTAACTTTGCATAACAGTGCGCTTTCGTTTGCGTTATTTACATTATTGTTTCATAGATCCACTGAAAGACGTGACGTCATAAAACAGGGTTAAGTCGAGTACAAAACGAACGAAGTTCTGAATGGCACTAGGAGCCGCCACAAGCTAGTTTTCCGTCTCGTCGAAGCAGTGCTACACACACCCTGTTTACATGGGCTCTCAAAACCGGATTTCGTAAACAGATTTCCCAATTCCGCTTTTTTTGGTCATGTAAACACTCTAAAAGCGAAAAACGGTTTACGAAAATCGGTTTTCGTCTTCCGGAAGATGTGTTACATGTAAACTTAGTGAGTGGTTTGCTTCGTAGGCGCAAATGTAAATACTGGCGCTAAAACTTTTGCACTCGTAAAAATAAAAAGAAGGAAGTCGAGTCTAATTTCCACTTTATTTTAGACTATTGAATTTTAACACACCATTCAACGAAAGAAATATAACTTTAGTATTGCTCAACTTCAAATGTAGCAGGTCACGTTGGTAACAGGTAATTTCCTAGGAACCGTATACATCGAATGAAACGGCAACACAATCGATATATATCAGACATTCAACTCTCGCTCCGCTAGCAGTAGCAAGGAACTTTATATTTTTCGCTTTAAAATAGATGTTGATGTTTTGACATATTTCAGTTCCCAGCACCTTACCACATTAAGTTAGCCCAAAACATACAATGTAAAGTTGATTTTGGCAATCAATAACATTTAGCGTTGTTGTTTCTTCAATTACAGTATTATAAAATGACTTTCTACATAAAACGTTGCCACTCATAACCTCACTTTCAACATGGAGTACTAGAAAAAGCGAATTGACATGACAGACAATGTGAATACAACTTGATGTGACGGATCCGTGACATGACGTGACGTTGACGTGACGGACAGTGTGAATCGGCCTTAATTCGTTGTCAATGGACTTTTCAGTCAAAGCTATGGTCGTTAGACTATAGGTACCAGTATTCGAACAAGCGAATGTTATGATTTTTACGAATATGTCATGATTTTAAAGGATGTGGCTTGGCAGGAACCTAAGAGTACAACTTGTTCACTCACAAGTTACGTTGTACTCTTAGGTTCCTGACTAAACACATCCTTTAAAATGATGACATATTCATAAAAATCATAACATTCGCTTCTTCGATACCTATCGCACAGACCTATCGTTTCTATATGAAACACTATCCGATATATATCGATCGTACTGCCGCTTCATTCGGTGTACACGGCTCCTAGGACATCACCTACGATTCTTGCATGAGTTGTCTCATTCTAATTTCGCGTATTCTTTCGTTGAATTTTGTGAAGTGCTGGGGTATTTGAACCTAGAGAAGCACTAGGATTTCAAGAAGAAAGCTATTTACTACCGTATGGGAAAAAAAAGTTCTAATCGTGCGCCATTCAGGCGGGATAACGTCAATTCAACAAACATCTGACACCTGTTTCAATAAATCCGGTTAAATTGTATGACGCTTCTCGCCGGGCTGCAGTGGTTATGTTGGCACCAGTGGTAATGACGGCAACTCAGATGACCAATAAATGTTTTTTCGTGACAACTTCAATTAAAACATTTTTTTTTCTTTTCCCTGAATGGACAGGGGTACATACAAGAGCATGTCAAACATAGAGCAGGTACAGTATTAATTTAACTGCGAGTGAAACGAGCAGCAATAACACTCTGTACCTCGTGAAAAATATTAACGCAATTCTACACTTCATTCGGTAAAATTTTACGACGCTTCTTGCCGGACTCCAGTTCTTATGTTGGCAACAGATGAACAATGAAGTGTAGAATTGCGTTAATATTTTTCACGAAGTACAGAATAAGTGTTATTGCTGCTCGTTTCACTTGCAGCTAAATTAATACTGTACCTGCTCTATGGTTGACAGGTTCTTGTATGTACCCTTGCCCGTTCAGAAAAAAAAAAAAAATTGTTTTTGACTATAAAATCATTAAACATTTACACATCCTATTTTTTTAAGAACCTATTTTTCAAGCTTCCAAAATATTTACTCACATTTTCAGGTTTAATTTTTGATTCTTCACCTTTGAAAAAGGAAAAAAAAGTAATTCTTTCCTTTGTAAGACTTCATTATGCAATTATTTTTTATTTCATCAAAATGAAATAGTTGGTAATAAAGTGAAGAAAGTTTCTTATTATCTTTTAGAGCATCTAAACAACATATATCTCAAAATGTTTCATAAAAATTTCTTTTATGAGGATAGGGGGGGTATTAAAAAATTCTTAAAATTTAAAATAAAAACCCAAATGAAATTTTTATTTCTTAAATTTTACTGTAATATTGTCATTTGAGAACCATCACAGAAGGCTTTATCTTCATCAATGGCTGTGATAGGGTAGTAATTCTTTTTAAAAACATATACTTGAGTTGACAGATTATTTGGGTTCGAGATTCGATTCGGGTTCGGGATTCGGCGCATGTTATATTTAAGGTTCGGTATTCGGATTCGATTCGGTAAAATTGGGATTCGATCCATCCCTATATGAAGTAATGCATAATCTTTATCCTAAAGCCTTTGACACATTTTGCTATCAGCAGATGCTTTGGTGTACAATAAACTGTGTCATAAACTGCATATTTTGTTTGCAACTAAAGTTTTTATTTTGATATAATTCTCTTGATTATGCTTTATTACTGCAATGTTATTCTGCAGTAGGGGGCTTAAGTAAAATTCTTCATATGGATATCACTTCTGAACAGTGAAAATTACAAAAATTTAACCTAAACAATGAAAACTTCCTTGGGTAATAGTTCCGCAACACTGTTAAGTCACTGTTTCATATCATCACAGTTCTTTGAGGGGTACTTATCATGTAAACATTTCTTACATGGAACACATCTAAATAATACAATGTCTGAAACACTACAACATTCCTTCCAACAATTCAGTGGAAGATATACTTTGTTTTATTCCATGCATAACATCAGATGAAAAACATGAGCTAAAAGTTGATCATGAATGAAGCTACTGATTTTGATTTTGTCTGCTCAGTTGTGCGAACATCCAGTTCAGTTTCAAAAATCGATGGCGATAAAAATGTACATCATGCAGCTGGCACAACAGTATACAGTTCCATGGTCAGCTGCTGTAGTTCCCCATGAAGACTTCACAGTAGTCCTGGCTTAAAAGTTTATTTTTAGACTATTAAAATCACTACAAATTCCTACTATTACTCTCCATTGATTTATTTACCTTCTGACCACATTAATTCCAAACAGTTTCAAATGGAAAAAGTTACAAATGAAACTTAGTTAATTGAACAAATAAATAATAGAATAAAAAATTCCAGTGTCTATACATGAATTGAACACAGAATCTCTGCTCACAGATGAAGTGTTTTAGTCACTGGCTTGTCCTGCTTTCATTGAATAATGTTAACTGTACTGGGTTGTATAAGCAACTGTTGTAAAAGTTTCTTAATTTCTTAGAAGATGTGTGATTTTAAACAAGACGAGTGATGATGAAAAACGTTAAGTTTACAATTATTTTACCAATGGAAAATCCAGTTGGAATATCAATAATAGAGGATAGGTAACAACTCACCGTGAAGAGGCTCGCTGAGCTGCTACACAAGCATGAAAATAGATAATGACATACACAGAACTTAAATTTTCGGCCATGGTCTATGTCAGAAAAAGAAACACATACATTCATACAATCACTCAGACAACTATACACCCACAACGACCACACGCCACTCCAGCACCACAAGCATCTAGACTGTGAGTGAGGTGTGGAGTGGAGGAGGAAGGATGCTGCGTAAAGATGGGGATGGAAAGTTCCATGTTGCATGATGAATTGTAAAACCTCTGATAGGCGAAAAATTAATTGCGGTAATGAATACAGAGAAAGAAAGGGGCGGGAAAGGATAAAAGGGAAGTGTAGAGGAGTGTGGGAAAGGAGTGGGGGTATTGAAATGATAAAAATAATAATAATAATAATAATAATAATGACAGAAAGGGGGGGGGGGGGAGACAGGACAAAGATATGAAAAAAATAAAATAAATAAATGGGATATTGTAAGGGGCAACACACAGTTGCAAGGAAGGCATGAATTGGAGAGATGGAGGATAATGAGTGGGGCAGGAAGAGGGGGAGGGGGGGGAGGAGGAGGTTAGGCATAGTGTGTCACGATGGGAGTGCCAGTAAAGACGATTAAGGATGGAAAACATCCACCGTGGTATAATAATAATGTTAGAAAGCTAAGACTGTCGCACTCTCGATTCAATTTTTCCCCTTTATTATTTCTATCAATAAAATGCCCCACTCCTTCCCCACACTCTTCTACACCTCCTTTTTATACTTTCCCGCCCTTTCCCTTCACAGTATTCATTGCCGTAGTTCCCATTCCCGCCTATCAGAGCCTTTACAATCCATCATGCAACACGGAACTTTCCATCCCCACCTTTACCTGTCATCCCTCCCTCTCCACTCCCCACCTCACTCACAGTCTGGATGCTTGTGGCGCAGGAGTGGCCGGACATGGTGGTAGTGCATGTTTTTGTGTGTGTTGTGCGTGTTGTCTGCGTGCTTGTATGAATGTACATGTTTCTTTTTCTGATGACGGTCATGGCCGAAAAGTTAAGTTGTGTGTATGTGCTTATTTATTAATTGATAAACAGTGCTATTAGGACGCTGTGTAAAATTATAGAGCCATGCATTTATTGACACGTTTCGATAAAAATGATCTTCAGAATCTGTAAAGTTACAAAAAGAGAACTGCATGGAAAAACCTCAGCTTGTTTTATGACATATGTGTAACCCTACTAATGTAGCATAGGGATTTTATTATGTCAACCGTTAAATAGTGGTATTTTATAATAGCTGACAGTATCTGTCAATTTTACTCCCATTTGAATACGCCCTGGTCTCCCGCCTTTCTGTCCTCACCATGCCATGAGGCACCACCATAGGTGTGTGAGTTTAACAATAAGAGCTGCATACAGTTGTATTGCACTGTCCCGTCCTCTCCATTTTAAACTTAAATATTTATAGGATTACTAGGTTTTAATTCTTTCTATTTGGTTTTATATAGTTTCTATTTTTCCTATCTTTGTCATTTACACTAGAGCCATCTGGTGGCGTCTACCGTTTACTTTGATGATGCTGGGTTATTTGGCTTCAGTAATGTTCAGCAGGGCCTTGACGCCATACAATTTTATTATGTAAACACCCTTCCATGGTATGTACTTAAGATATTTGTGTTTGTAATGTAATTTGGTATCTCTTTTGTCCATGCAGTTCTCTTTTTGCGACACCAGGCTTACTGATGTTTGTAACTTTACAGATTCTGAAGATGATTTTATCGAAACGCGTCAATAAATGTATGGCCACATCACTATCTGTGGCTCTATAATTTTACACAGTGTCCTAATAGCACTGTTTCTCTATTAATACTTATATGGGTGCATACCTAATGAATGACTTTCTGTCACGTCTGTGATTATCTATTTTCGTGTCTATCAGTAGCTCAGTGAGGCTCTTTATGGCAAGTTATTACCTATCCTCCATTATTAAATTTATGATTATCTATAGATCCAATTAATTATGAGCTAATTTAATGTCATGAAAGGATCTTTCTATGCCAAGTGGTCTAGAGGTTCCCAAATGACCACCATAGATTTTGAGAAAATTTGTAAAACTGATAAAGTTTCATGGTTACTATTTCAGTACTTGTGGAGATATAGTTATTCGTTTGACACCATAGAGCAGCTATCAACATTGCCCCCTCACTTGTTGGCAATTTTTAAATATAATATCTCTAGTAAGATTTTCTTGGAAGGAACAAAATCAGGCCATCTTGTACAACCTTTTGTACTATCTTATGTAGGAAAAAATTCTTGAGCAATCTCTCTTACATAATGCGAACCAAAGTTAGCAAAAAAAGTGAGAAAGCTTAAAAAACTAAGAAGTTTAGCTTCTTTTATCTCTGTAAGTAATAGCAAGATAAACCATAATCTTTACACATAATAACTTAGCAATACAAAGTTTAAAAATATAAAATTTCATTCTTCTACTGCTTTCCAGTAGTTTACAAATTTATGATTTTTGAGGAGTGCAAGAACTGATATTTTCAGGAAACTGCTTTTAAAAAGAGTCTTCTGCAAATTCTTTCAAACAATTTTCATTAGAAAGAGCAGGCTCTTGAGCATGTGAGGATACAGGGTTTTAGGTTAGTAACCTCTTTGGTACGTTTTGGTCAAATGATAGTTATCGGTGGTGTGCAGCGAGAGCTGCTGGCAACAATGCTTAGGTTGGAATGTTCTTTGTTTGTTGGCCGGTGTGCGGTAGTCTCCTGCCGACCACAGAGCGAGGCGGTAGCATGTCGGCAGTGAGTTGGTAACCTGCGTTCAGTGGTGGCTAAAGTTTTTGCCATTCTGTCGTATCGCATACGGGTTGCAGTTGCATATTGAAATGTTTCAGTGTGGACTTGTAGACATTCATCGCAGTGGCACGCGGTTATTTAATCAGTGTATTTAAAGGGAAGAGCTTTTAACATTTGTCGTTCCATAATAAAGGAAGTTAACAAAGTTTACTGTTATGGATCAACCTAGTAATTGTCCGCATCCCATATCGTCAAATCATTGGAACAATTATTAAATGATTAAGCATAAAATAGAATGTAACGGCAACTTCGCCCATCGAGGATTAGGTGTACGCAGCGGTGACGTTACAAGCATCTAAACAACTTACTTTACTTTTGCAATGCGACCATATAACGCCCTAAAAACATGACAAAGAGAAGGCGCATTGAATGAACACCCATATTCAGTTGGTACACAAATCTCTCATATTGATGGTGTTGAAAAGCAAGGTTAATTGTTCCGTATTGCTTCTGCCGGCTGTTTTCCCAATGGAAACCTTGCACTGTATCTTGAACAATAAATGAACAGTTTTCAGAAAAATCCATTATGATTACAAGCTCACCTTCCTTTAGATCACATTTAAGGGTTTTAAGATGCAAACTTTGATGTTTAGCGATGTAATGATGGCTTGAAAGATTATAAATCTTTGTTGCTGCTTCTTCAATAAATTCATCTACTGCTAGGTGTCCGGGCTGCCCTGATTGGTATGGGTCCATTGCTTGTTCACAATTGTTTCCTGTGGATCATGCTCTGTGAAATAGCTGATAACTGCAGATGCTAAAACTTCTGGTCCAGGACATTTTTCACAATTATGTTGCATGCATTCTTTTAGAGTGCTTACTACCTTGCTGGACAAACACTATAATTTTCATATTCACGGAACGTATGACATTAACTGTGAATGTGTAAAGTTGAAAATATGTACCCAGCCAGGATTAAAGCCCGGATCTCCTGCTTTCTTGGCTGTTGCGCTGACCTCTACATCACTGGGGACACAGCGATCATCACACCTGCACGGAATTACTCATGTACGCCTCCTGTCAGATACACATTCTCAACTTTACTATAATTTCCATTTATTGCTGCCCCATTACACACAAACACAAACTACATGCGTTCCAGCTGATCTAACTACTACACACCTTTTTGGTCCATGTTCACAAAATTTTTGAGAACCCTACTTCCTGTAGTGCACACACAGATTTCCTGCATTTGCAAAGCAACAAGCTTTTCTGCTTGAATGCATTTGTACTTTTTTTTCATTTCCAGTTGACTCTACAACTGAGTACTTCAGGTAATTGTCTTCCTTGCCCATTTTGAGAATATGCTAGAGTGCCCTTCACTGCCTAGACTTTCGAGCATGCTTTACCATCCATTCTGATACTTCAAAATATGTAGCGGTTTCTATTATTGCCAGGGTTAAAATTTGCATCTGTTCTTTATTATTCGATTCCTGCAGCTTGCCCTTTAGTTCAGTAAGCAAATGTGTGTAATCAGAACAGTTTCTACATTGCTGACCTTTCTGGGTTGTTCAATCTGCTGATTTCCATCGACAGGAATTTTATTTTTAACTGCACTCTTTGGCCTTTGAATTTTCTCCTTATTTCTGGTGCTTACTGTTCGCTTTAGGGGTGAAATACCAAGTGATGATAAGTTAATGTTTAACTCTTCTTTTGTTGTGAAGGTGAGGTGGATACAGTTTCCTCCAGATATACATATATATATATATTTTTAATGCAGCCTTACAAACCAGACAAATTTTTGACCTTGCTTTATGTTATGAACAAGCACAATTATCATCTTTTTTAAAGCACAAGCCATATCTGTTGTTACAGCATCAACTGCTCAAATTCCTGTCTTCACATTACGACTCTTTTTACCACAGGAATAGAGCAATTTATATTTTTATTTATTTATGGTAAACTCCCATATTTAATCAGCAAAAGACCTTCACGTTGCAGACGAATTTGGGCTGTATTGTCTAGCTTTGCATCAGAACATCAGAAGAGTAAATCTTGTTTACATACATTATGGTTTGTAAACAATTTCATCCAGCTTTTTGGCCCACTTTAGGTTACGGTAGTAACACTAAAAGTGGACCTTTGCGATCGTCTTTTGACAGCTTGAAATTTAAATGAAAATAACGGCTTAACTATTCATCTGACACCAAAATTGAATAACCGAATTTGTAGAGGAGAAAATTCTCTACAACTTTGCTCTCTTATGTTTTTTTCACATTTCGTAGCGTTTCAAAGATATTTGCAAAAATAACAGCGATTTTGGGATGTATGTCTGTCTGTCCGTAACGTCTTCCCTGTTTTTAAGACAAACCGTTCAACCGATCAGCATCAAATTTTACAGACATGATTGTAGTCCGCCAGAGACCAAAACCTCCCTGTTTCAAATTTTTCAGGCAAAAAATACGGTAGTAAAACCAAAAAAAGCCGTTTGTAATATAATTGTAATTGCAAACGAACCATTCACCTGACATGAAAATTGAATAACGTAATTGTAGAGAAGGAAATTCTCTACAACCTAGCCCTCTTATGTTTTTTCATATCTCGTATCGTTTGAGACATATTTGCAAAAATAACGGAGATTTGACACCCTCCACTGAATTAACGAAAACCAGCCGTTTTGAGATGTCACGTGACGTTCCTCGCGTATTTGATGATTTTCTTATTGTAACTTACACGTTGTTATTTCAAAGCAATGCCACACTGAGGAATTAACAAAAACACATCATTCTTCGCATGATAAATGATAATCTAATGTCTACAAATGCCATATTAACATCAGTTAACACCGGCCATCAATAGTACGAGATTAAAGAACTCTTGTTTCGATTTATAGCCATAGCGTAGTGGGCAAGGTGATGGCCTGTGACGCGGATGGTTGGTGGTTCAAAACCCGCCACTACCTAAATTTTTTTCCCCTAAAAAGGTTTCAGACACTCTTATTAATTAATTAATTATTATTTAGATTATTATTTTGGTCCAAAATGTTTGCAAAAACTTATAAAACTATAAATCGTAAGTGGGCCGTAAAACATGTCAGTGCGTTTTTTTTTTTTTTTTTTCTCGCTTGCAAAATTATATAACATTTTGATACTGCAGGTAATTGCCCAAGTGAGCAGGAAGGTAAGCTGCTCCCTTCTATGTTGATTTCTAATAAATCACTAAAGTATTACCTACAAAACGCCATTGACTCAAACTGCATTGGAATGAAATTATGCAAATTATGTATCACCACAATAAAACATGCTCCAGTATGGAGCTACACAAATAGTAATCAAAACTCATATTTATAAATAAAGAATTGCACCCAGCCAGAAGAACCCACCCATTGTGCACTATGACAACAATAAAATTCAGATTGTTTCATTCTTGTGGGCCTTTTTCAAACAACCAATTCTGATAGCCTACACAATGTGTACCTTGTGTTCCACATGAAATTAGGCAGTTAGTATATTTCATACAAAAGTGCTGAAATACAAACTTACTTTTACACTCATAACTATTTAACAGACTATTTCACCTTAAAAAAAAACCTACAAAGGTACACATTTTAGAGAGAATTAAATACTGCACAATATTGTTTATGAGCATTTTTATCAGGCAAGGCACAGTTCAATCCATAAGGTTGATTGTTTAGAGAAATTTTTGAGAATCAGAAGCAAAAAATGTGTGTTTCTCAAATGTGATTATTTCACATTATTAGAGCAAAATTAACTATTTGTAATTTATCTTATTCAGGCAAATTTCTCAGTCATCAGGACTAATTGATAACACTGCCCCAGTGAGCATTAAACAATTGTAGAACATAAGAAAATATGTATATTTGACATATATAGACAAAATACCTCTCTGAACACGGATTCATCATTTGATATTTATGTCAGATTTAATTTGAGTATCAACTGAACATGGGCGATTTTTCAATGCACCTTCATTTTGTCGTCTTTTTTTAGGGCCTTATATAGTCACATTGCAAAACAGAAATCAATTTTTTTAGGTGGTTCAGAGAATGGTCTTTATAATGAAAATGGTTTTAAAAGTGTTTGCAAGTGAACATTTTTGTGAAAATTGCCTGAAGTTACCCATTTTTTGCATTTTTCAAAAAATTGCCAATTGTCCTCAATTTGTTAACTACTTGAAAGCAGATTTTATATTGCTAAGATATTATGTGCAATGTTTCAGGTTTGACCCAAAATTTCTTATGGAGATATGAAAAGGTAAACTTCATTTTTTTAAGCACTTTATTCGGATAACTTTGTCTTACATTTTGTATGTGAAAATCGATCATATATGTAACAGAGTGTAAAAAGTTGTACAAGATGGCCTAGTTTTGTTTCTTTCAAGAAAATAATGCCAGTGATATATCTCAAAGTTGCCTACAAGTGGTAGATGGGTGAAAGTAAAATTTTACTGATGTTTATTAAGAACAAGTGTGAATGTTCACTTTAACAAAATCCAAGATGGCCATGTGGGAACTTATATTACTAGATGCACAATGTCCCAAACCTTAAGAGCAGTTTTCTTGCACTTTATGAGGTAGTCAGGCAAAATATTAACATTACTTCATTTTTGTTGGAACGCATATACCATGTCAAAAACGGACAAAATTGGTTAGCTGTGGACAAAATCCTTCCCTTGTGACAAATGACAATAGTTCACTTAAGCAAGTAACACAGCATTGTGTTACCACCAACACAATGCTACAGCTCATACAGTCAAAAATACCACGACTTTCTTAGATCATGTAAAAAATAAAATAAAATAAATAAAAAGAGAAATGGTTGTGGGCCACAAAGGAAGATTAAGGTTTAACATTTCATTGACAATGCTGTCATTACAGATGGACCATATACTCAGATACTTTTTGTCAATGACAAGGCAGGAAAACTGTATGCTCTTTGAAAGGAACCATCGTAGCATTTGCTTGGAGTGATTTAAGGAAATCACAGAAAACCTAATCAGACTGGTCAGAGACGAGAATTTGAACTGCCTCCCCCCCCTCCCCCGAATGCAAGTGCAGTGTGGTAGTATTGATTTCCTGATTTATCCCCACCTGATTATTTCTTACTAAATACACTCACATACTTTTCTTCAATTGCACAAAGAAATTTAATAATATACGGCTGAAGTCCCAGAACAAATGTTACGCGAGTTTATGAACATGCAAAGGGATATGAAGTTAAAAGAATATGCCAGTTTCCATATATTTCCTAAATTATGTGATTTTTCTATGAACTTGTTACTGTTTGAGCACCCAATCTGTTTCTTCAACTTCTTTTTTCAACAACAATGATGGCAACAACAACAAGTCTTCTACCACTACTGCTACTACCACTACTACAACTACTGACACTACCACCAATAATAATAATAATAGCAAAAATAATAAAGTAAAAAAGTAGTTTAATATTTTTTTTATTCAAACCTTGAAATTCTGAGGTGGAACAACACGACATAAGCCAAATTTCTCTGCAATTGGTCGTATCTTATCTATAAACTCAAGGGGATCCTGAAATTCTTTCTCAGTGGGCCGAAATGTTGGTGCTTCCACCAACTGTGCAGTACTGCCTAAAGGTGGAAATGCAGATGAATTGATGGGTGTAATCACATAATTTGAATCTGATGCCCTTACACATTTTGCCTTAGCAGGACCCCTGGAATTGAGAACGAGTAAATTACTATAATTGTATATGTTCATGTGGGATATGTTATAAAACTAAATAACTTTCAACTACAGTACAAGATTCTAAATCTGCAATATAGCTTAGCACTTTATGCAACAGAGTGTGGAAGAAATGGAAGCAGAGGAATCAGTAGATGACAGCTGGCATTAAGTAACTTCAATCTTAGTTGGCAAACAATATTGTTCACAGTAGTATATATAAATTGTAGCAGTAAGATATCGACAAATATAAAGTCAGCTATCTCTGCCTTTCATGTTTGCATGTTTGTTTTATAAGCTAACTGCCATGTAAGAGTAGACAGCATAGACTTCTTACATCTTCCTCCACTCCAAATAATTCCTACCCTCCCCACATAAAGTACCAACTTATGTTGTCTGTATGTATACATAAAGATCATTTTCCTGCTTAAACATAAAGCTCCCACAAGTTTATATCACAAATTCACCTTCAAGTGAAGTAATGAACTGCTCATAGTAACACTATCAATATTAGTTAGTAGTAAAAAAGTAGTAAAACATGAAATGGTTATCCTCTATCACCACATATAAATCACATACATGTTAGTAATAACTACATAATGTGGTTCACACACATCAAAACTTGGCAAGTATATTAAAAACAGTTAGTTTTTTTAATAAAACTGGTTTCATGGCTGGATACAGGTTGGAGAAAATCCTGCAAGATGACTGCAGCTGTGAAGCTACTATGCAAACATTTTAGAGTTAACCATTAAACAAAATACTGCCACGAGGGAAACAAAAAACAGCACTTTTTTGTATGAAAAACATAAATGAAAGCTTGAGACTGATATAAAATTGATGTTGAAAGGTTAAGTGGGGGGTAATTGCTATAGTGACAGAATACATGGTCTTAGAAATATAATATGTGAGAAGTGTAGATAGAAATAGTACTGTAAATACCACAGATGCTACTATGGATCTGTTGAAAATGCTGGAAAAAATCCATGGGCATTGACTATATATTAATTAAAAATTGAATCTCTTCAACTCATCAGGTGTTACCTTAGCCTCCATTAATGCTTAAAACATTAGTAAAATGAAATTTAACATTTCCTGAAGCCTTTGACACACCTCAACCTCATAAAAAGCACCAACAAAACTAGAAATTTAATATATTGGGAATTTCCTCAAGGTATTGTTCTGTCATCATCTACAAATCCACAACACATGAAGCACAAGGAAAAGGAAATAATCTGGATTTAGTAGAAACATAAATTTCAGTACCAATACAAAATACTCAAAACTCTGAAGAATGTTTCAGGAAAAATTCAATGAATCTGGACAGTTTTTTGCTTCTAAACTAGAATAAAACACTGTAATAGTATTTTACTATAAACAGGTCATGGAAAGTCCTGCTAGTCTGTAAATAATGAATGGAGCAAAAATAAGAACTTTCTGAACAGTAGAAGTGTTGAATAATTTAAAGACACATAAACAAGACGGAGAACTTAGCTTGTTGTCAGACTTATCCTAAATCCTTCAATCCCTTCCTTCCATCTCTCTCTCTCTCTCTCTCTCTCTCTCTCTCTCTCTCTCTCTCTCTCTCTCTCTCTCTCTCTGTGTGTGTGTGTGTGTGTGTGTGTAATTTTCAGAAAGGCAACAAAGTTCTCAATCTATGTTATGTGCCTTTCAATGACTCATCATCTCTACTATTAATGAATTATTGCTTTTACTCTTAAATTTATTAAATTATGGGAAAATTATCCATCACCATATTTATTTAAAAAATCAAGTAGAGAAAGAAAAATAATATTATCATCTGGATACATTACAACTCACCACAAAGACAAATGCCGAGAAGCACAAAGGCACAGAAAAGACAATCTCTCTCTCTCTCTCTCTCACACACACACACACACACAACTTAGGTTTCACTAACACATGACTGTCATCTCTGGCTGCTGTATTCTGAGTGACAGCAGCTTGGGGTGGGTAGAGAGAAAGGGAAGGTCACAGAGTGAGAATGGAGTAGATAAACCGGTGCTACTTGACTGAATGTGCCCATACAAAGCAGTGGCGACCAACCTGCTTATGAGATGCCTCGAGGAAACCTTCTTAGCCTCCCGTAATCCCCAACTCCTGGTCTGATTCAGGTTCATTGGTGGTATTTACATGATTTGGCCTCAGGGCCAGACACCCTATGCTCTTTCCTTCACCAGTTTAACTCCTCCTCTCCCCTTCCGCTTCACCTTGTCTTCCTCGACATTAACTTACACCTTTCTGATGGCTACATCCACACCTCTATCCACATTAAACTCTGCAAGCACCAATAGTAACATCATTTTGGTAGCTGCTATTCCTTTCAAGCCAAAAAAAAAAAAAAAAAAAAATGCATCTGGATGATTTATCTGCAATGATGAGAACTTCCTTGCACAATATATTGAAGGTCTCGTAATGGCCTTCATGGACAGGCACTATCCCCCAGACCTTCTCCACAAACAGATTTACTGTGCCATATCCTCTCCCAAACGCAGCCCTTTCTAAATCCACAACCAGCTACAAAAGAACCCTAGAAATTAGTCAAATATAATTGTAAGACACAATGCAAAAAAACCATGGCTTACTCAAGGAATAAAAATATCTTGTAACTGAAAAAGGGATCTAAATCCATCTGCAAGAAAGAGTAGTAACCCAGAAACTATGAAATATTATAAAAACTACCGTGCTACATTAAGAAAAGTTATTAAAAAATCCAGAAGCATGTGCATCAAGTCTGAGATTAGTTCCTCTGATAAGGAAATTAAAACAATTTGGAATACTATTAAAAGGCAGATAGGGCAACCAAGAGCACAGGAAGAGGGTATTACGATCAAGACAAATGAAAAGTTTAGTAACAAAAAGGCAGAAGCCAAAAACATTTTTAATGATTACTTTTTAAATGTTGTAGAGAAAATAGGATCTAAATATTTATTAGAAATAGCAAATCAGTTAATGGAGGAGGCCATACCTATACAACTTGATACAATTAAAATTCCACCACCTCTCCCTCAGAAACTACGAAAATAATAAACTCTCTCAAGAGTAAAAGGTCACATGGAATTGATGGCATTTCCAGCAGGGTATTAAAAGCTTGTTCCCAAGAGATAAGTAGGATTCTTAGCCATATATGTAATAGCTTTTTTAAATCAGGGTATTTTCCCAGATATACTAAAATATGCTATTGTTAAACATTTGCATAAAAAAGGGGGATATGTCTCATGTCAACAACTACCGCCTCATCTCACTTCTGACAGCTTTATCCAAAACGTTTGAAAATGTTATGTATTCTCGAGTAGCTTCACGTATTATTAAAAATAAAGTTTTAACAAACTGTCAGTTTGGTTTTCAAAAAATCCTTTCAACAAAAAATGCTATATATACCTTCACTGATGAAATATTAAAAACATAACAATTCACCATTCACTATATTACGTCTGTTTGCATACATTCTCTGTACTTCCTATATCTCTCCCAAAATTAATGATAAAGTGGTGATTATCTTCCCTTACCATTTGTACCCTCGTAGAAAGACAGAACGAGTGAATGCATATGAGGAGTAGATTTTCTGATAGTCTGGTAAAGAGTGGAACTTACTGTCTGTGACTGTAGAATTTAGCCAACCATTTGTTAGCTTAGGGATGGGCAAAGAGGTTTAGTTCTCCTCTGGTCAAAGTGTTATTGTACCTAAGTTGCAGGGCATGATTTGAATGTCTCTGAGCTATTTCCGGTGGTTATTGTGGAGATGCTGTTGTTCCTGGGAGCTGGAGTTGAGAAGTAGTCTCCAAGAGCTCATGGTAGTTGAGAGTTTCACTTTGGGTGAGTTTTATCAATTTCTCTTTCAGTTTATGATCTGCATAAACATGGATATTATTTTGTTTGGGTTAAGCAAGAAGCAATTAGTACTTGCTAAATCCTGTGAATAATGGGTTTGTTCATTCAGAACTCTGCAGTGACACATGATATAAGGACCATGTTTAATCAGTATTTCGGTTTCCCCGTGTAAATGTGTATGTGTACATGACTGTAACATACTTTTACTTTTCTGGATACATTTTCACAATTTCACTTCCACTAGACATGTATTGTTTTGTTCTGTTTGTGCCGTGTATTTAATAACAATTTTGTTCTGTGAGTGACCAACCAATTGTCTCATGTTAAATTAGTTTCCTAGTAATCATGATTTTCCTTTGGATACAATTTACCAATTGAACTTAACTTTTGAAATTTAATAATTTTTTGTGACTTGCCTGTGTTTGACTTGGGACACATGGTTGTCTTTGAGTCAAGTATAGAATCATTGATTCCTTTTACTTAACTTAGTATCAATTGTTAACCCAAATTATCCTGGATCATCTGTCCCATTCCAGTACACATGCAAATTTTTGTACATTGTGGCAGAACAGGGGATGGTGTTCCCTTTGTCTTTAAACACATGTAATGCATGCCATATTTCTCTTAGTTTTGTTCTTTCTCTTACTTCATGTTAGGATAAATGTACTAAGTGTGTGTGTTTCTTTTTATCAACATATTCCAATTTTCCTTTAACATTTTTAAAATTTATGTCATTTTTATTAGCACTTCATTAGCAGTACAGCAAGGCACCAGCAATATGATTTGTTAATAATGTGGTCAGCACTATCTTATAAAATAAATGAAAGCAACCCAGAAAACACACAAATAAAACTAAAACACACAATTACGAGAGAGGGAAAACACACACACACACACACACACACACACACACACACACACACAAAAATAGTACCAAAAACTTCAGTTGATCTCGAATGAAGTAGGTGATTCTGATCAAATCCAGCCTCCCCAGAAAAAAAAGACCTATAATGTACCTCAAATGGGAAATAAATAAATAAAACCAATCCAATCAACCACAACACATAAAAAACAATACCAGAAAAGAGTACTGAGTTCTTCAACTCACTTATAACACACCTCAAATGAAGCAGACGTTTTAAACAATCCTACCAGGACCACCCATCTGTATTACCCGTAACGTCATTGGTAGGGACATAATAATAATAAATTCAGAAAACAATACTCTAAAATAAATCTTTCCATTACGCACAAAGAAACTTTCCTTTGTAACCATGTTCTGTCACGCAGTTGCTATTATGAAATATCAATGTTTTGAGTAATTAGTATTATTAAATTAAAACATGGTGCTAGGGTAGGTGGATTGGTGAGTGTAAACTGATCTGTTTGTATAGTAAAAAGTAATATCAAATTCATAACGAAAGTGACCACTCCCATGAACCACAGACATTGCCGAGGTGAGGTGGCTTGCGTGCCTCAACGATACAGATAGCCGTACCGTAGGTGCAACCATAGCGGAGGGGTATCTGTGGAGAGGCCAGACAAACGTGTTGTTCCTGAAGAGGGACAGCAGCCTTTTCAGGAGTTACAGGGGCAACAGTCTGGATGATTGACTGAGCTGGCCTTGTAACATCAGCTAATGTGGCTTTGCTACACAGTTACTGAGAACGGCTGAAAGCAAGGGGAAACTACAGCCGTTACTTTTCCCGAGGACATGCAGCTCTACTGTATGAACATATGATGATAGCATCCTCTCGGGTAAAATATTCCGGAGGTAAAATAGTCCCCCATTCGGATCTCCGGGCGGGGACTACTCAGGAGGATGTGATCATCAGGAAAGACGACACTGGCATTCTATGGATCGGAGCATGGAATGTTAGATCCCTTAATCGGGTAGGGAAGCTAGAAAATTTAAAAAGGGAGATGGATAGGTTGAAGTTAGATATAGTGGGGATTAGTGAAGTTCGGTGGCAGGATGGACTGGATTTCTGGTCAGGCGAGTACAGGATTATAAATACAAAATCAGTTGGAGGTATTACAGGAGTAGGTCTGATAATGAATAAGAAAATAGGAATGCGGGTAAACTACTATGAGTAACACAGTGATCACATTATCGTAGTCAAGATAGATACGAAGCCAACACCGACCACAGTAGTACAGGTTTATATGCCAACTAGCTCTGCCGATGATGAGGAGATCGAAGAAATATATGAGGAGCTAAAGGAAATTATTCAGACAATTAATGGAGAGGAAAACTTAATTGTTATGGGAGACTGGAATTTGGTAGTAGGACAAGGAAGGGAAGGGAAGATAGTAAGTGAATATGGTCCGGGCAAAAGGAATGAAAGTGGAAGCCGCCTGGTAGAATTTTGCACGGAACATAATTTAGTTATAACAAACACCTGGTTTAAGAATCACGAAAGGAGGTGGTTGTATATGTGGAAGAGACCAGGAGACATAGGGAGATACCATTATAAAATCTATCTGGTAAGACATAATTTCGGAACCGGGTTTTAAACTGTAAGACATACCCAGGTGCAGATATAGACTCTGACCATAACTTGTTGGTTATGAACTGTAGGCTGAAACTAAAGAAACTACAAAAAGGTAGGAAAATAAGGAGATGGGACCTGGATAAATTGAAGGAACCTGAAGTTCTTAAGAATTTCAGAGAGAGCTTTAGGCAACAATTGACAGAAACTGGGGAAAATAAAACAGTAGAGGAAGAATGGGTAGCATTGAGAGATGAAATAGTGAAGGCAGCAGAGGACAAAATAGGTAGGAAGGCAAGACCTACAAAAAAATCCTTGGATATCACAGGAGATACTAAATTTAATCAATGAAAGGAGAAAATATAAAAATGCAGTAAATGAAACAGGCAAAATGGAGTACAGACAACTAAGAAATGAGATTGACAGGAAGTGCAAAATGGCTAAGCAAGAGTGGCTAGAAGGCAAATGCAAGGATGTAGAAGAATGTATAAATAGGGGAAAAATAGATACAGCCTACAGGAAAATAAAAGAAACATTTGGAGATAAGAAAAACAGCTCTATGAATATCAAGGACTCTGATGGAAAACCAGTTCTCAGCAAAGAAGGGAAAGCTGAAAGGTGGAAGGAGTATATAGAGAGGCTCTATGAAGGAAATGAACTTAGCGGCAATATTGTAGAAAGGGGAGAAGAAGTAGATGAGGATGAAATAGGAGATACTATACTGAGAGATGAATTTGACAGAGCACTGAAAGACCTAAGTTGAAACAAGGCCCCTGGAGTAGATGATATTTCCTCAGAGCTACTGAAGTCTTTGGAAGAACCAGCCATGACAAAATTGTTTCACCTGGTGTGTAAGATATATGAGACAGGTGAAGTACCCTCAGACTTTAAGAAAAATGTTATAATCCCTATTCCAAAGAAAGCAGGTGCAGTCAGGTGTGAAAACTACAGAACCATCAGTTTGATAACTCATGGTTGCAAAATATTAACACGAATTATTTACAGAAGGATGGAAAAGCTGGTAGAAGCCGACCTCGGGGAAGATCAGTTTGGGTTCAGGAGAAATGTAGGAACTCGGGAGGCAATACTCACTTTACGGCTTATCCTAGAAGATAGATTAAGAAAAGGCAAACCTAAATTTTTAGCTTTTGTAGATTTGGTTAAGGCTTTTGACAATGTTGATTGGAATAAACTCTTTCAAGTTCTGAAGCAAGCAGGAGTAAAATATAGGGAGCGTAAGGTTATTTACAACTTGTACAAAAACCAGAGTTGAAGGGCAGGAAAGGGATGCAGTGGTTGGAAAGGGAGTAAGACAGGGTTGTAGCCTTTCTCCAATGTTATTCAATTTGTACATTGAGCAAGCTATAAAGGAAAGCAAGGAGAAATTTGGAGAAGGAATTGAAGTTCAGGGTGAAGAATTAAAAACATTGCGTTTTGCCGACGACATAGTAATTCTGTCAGATACAGCAAAGGACCTGGAGGAGCAATTGAACGGAATGGACAGTGTGCTGAAAGGTGCATATAAGATGAACATTAACAAAAGCAAAATTAGGGTAATGGAGTGCAGTCTAAGGAAATCAGGTGATGCTGAAGGAATTAGATTAGGTAACAAAGCAATAAAGGAGGTAGATGAGTTTTGTTAATTGGGCAGTAAAATAATAAATGATGGTCGCAGTACAGAGGATATAAAATGCAGAATGGCAATGGGTACAAAAGCGTTCTTGAAAAAGAGAAATCTGTTAACGTCGAATATTGATTTAAGCCTAAGGAAGTCCTTTCTGAAGGCATTTGTATGGAGTGTTGCCTTGTATGGGAGTGAAACATGGACGATAAATAGTGCGGACAGGAAGAGGATTGAGGCTTTTGAAATGTGGTGCTACAGAAGAATACTGAAGATTAGCTGGGTGGATCGTGTAACTAATGAGGAGGTACTGAACAAAATTGTGGAGAAAAGAAATTTCTGGCATACCTTGACTAAAAGAAGGGATAGATTGGTAGGGCACATTCTTAGACATGAAGGAATTGTGAATTTAGTGTTGGAGGGAAGTGTGTGGGTAAAAACTGCAGAGGAAGACCAAGAGATGGATACAGTAAGCAGATTCAGACAGATAAAGGTCACCGTTCTTATGTGAGGATGAAGAGGCTTGCTCAGGATAGGGTATTGTGGAGAGCTGCAGCAAACCAGTCTCCGGACTGAAGACCACAACAACAACAACAACAACAACAACAACGAAAGTGAAATGATCAATGTTTGACGTCATATCCAGCTTACAAGAAAAGAATACAAATACAATTAACTAACTGCAAACTAAGCTGGAAACATTACACTACTAAAACATGGTGATGCATAATGCACATAAAAATCCATCACAGAACTCATTTCAAAACAGCAATAACAACCCTTCAAGCAAGCACAAGAAAACAATACTGACAGATGTTACAAACTAACAGTAAAATCATATACAACAGCAAAACATTTTCACAACAGCTGTAAACACAGACAATTCAAAATCACTGTGCAACGATGTCACACAATACAACACAACACGCCTATGCCAAGGGTTGACGGGTGGAATCGTGTGTTTCAATTGACCTGCATGCCCATTAGCACTTCCTATTCCAGTCCTGCCTTTGGCTTATCCTACTCCATCAGAGGTCAGGCCAGCTGTGAAAACTGCCATGTAATTTATCAACTCTGGTGAAATCACTGCACAGTTTTTTATACAGATGTGACAACCAGTGTTCCATCAGAATGCATGGCTCACTCAAATTGTGGCCAAAAGGAAGGTGTATCACTCTGTGGCACTATTTGCAGCTGAGTACAACATGCACAATTTGGGCTGCTTCACACCCCAGGCTATCTGGATCCTTCACCATGGGCTTTTCTGAAATGCCACATAAGGAAGTTATCCATACAGTAAATTCTCAGTTCCTGAAATTATCGAGGCCTGCACCTATGGTAACCTACTGTCCACACAAAAGCCCCAGCCAACAGTTCTCATGACTTCTATTCTACATCATTCCCTACTGTCTGCTTTATTTCCCCTTTCTCTACTCCTCACCCTTTTGCTTCTTCAATCTGTTCCCCAATGTTTTCCTAAACTGTCTCTCTTCTAACCAATCTACTACCTGCACACTTCGCCTTCCCTCCTCACCCCACCCTACTCCAGAAGATAAGATGAGTGAGTGTGATTGTATTTGGACATGCCTATCTTTGGCTCCATAATTGTCTTTGCACTAAGTTGCAACCTATCTTCATTACATCATTGAATTCCAACATAAACTTTCCATTGTCAAGAAGAGAAAGGTTTCGTTAGGACTGATGCTGGTACAGGTTGTTGTGATATGGCATTTAGCACTCAGTAAAGTTTACAAACTGGTCATAAAAGTTCCAACATTAAGATCAAGACACTGAGATGGTCACAGATTACTAGCACTGTGAATTCATCTTTCCATCGATTTGCTGGGTGAACTCACCCTGTTGATGCCAAAAACCACAATGACCTTTTTAAAAAGTCCTTCAAGAAACAGGTTATTCCTTAACACCACTACTTTAAGAGGGGACATAGGAGAAAATGAATGTGATTACATAATCTAACATAGTTTTTGGTGTATGAAAGATAATAGAACCAAATTTTGCACTTGAGGTAATTATGTTATGGGCTAAACTTTTATGTTAAAAAAAAAAAAAAAAATGATCATGGCATTTTTAGAAATATTTGCAACACATGCTATCACATAAGGAACATTTTTTCAAAAATTACTTTACCTACAACTTTCATATTGTTGTAAGTTATTCTTAGTAATCAGATAAGCAAACATGGGGAACAGTTTTTTAAATATCACTTTTAGAGCTCTTACAATTTATTTTTAAAAATTATGTGTATAAAACAAAGCAATTTCAATTTCACAAAAATGTAAATAATTTTGACAGAAATACACTTAGAAAAAAATTTGAATCACAGGAAGTTGTATTATTCCATGAACAACGTCTGCAAAGAATTTTACTTATCTATCTCCAGTGGTTCAGGAAAAAATGTTCCTTATATACGGAAACATGCATATAAAAGATTTTATAAAGCTTTACCCCATAAAATAGTACCTTAATGTTGACCATAATCATATATTTTGTCGTATTGTTCTTCTTGGACACGTTTCCTTTGTAACTGATGTCTCTGGTGTGCCCTTTTGGCTATCTCCTTCACAGACATTTCAGATCTTGCAACACATGCATTATCTATCTTCTTCAACAGCTTCTCGGTGAAGCAACCAACAACAAATCCTAGTCCAGTAAGAGTCCTTATTCTTCCAGTGTTACCATCATTAAAACCAGACATGCATCATATGTGGCAATTTTAACAACAGTAGATGAACTAAATGTTGTTTTCGGGCATCTCTTCCAAATGAGACTATTGAAGCTTTCATTCAGGTTTTGTATTCCACCATGGGTACATTTCTTTAAAAAATCTGGATGAGCTAGAAACTGGAATGTTGGCTTTATGATGCTTAAGACTGCTCCAAGAAGACTGTGTTTATGCGAATATGTTTTGTTTTCTGCTTTTGCCTGCTTATATTTGCACCATGATAAATCACACATTCATCAGTTGACAACTCATGAAAATATATTGCCCATGCTGCCTTCTGCATTGCCTTCAAATCTCCAATATTTTGCCTTATTGCTTTGCTATAATATATTTGCAAATTGTGGATTCCTTTGTCAGTCAGGAAATGTGGCCCACCAGTCGCAATTATCACAGTAATAGCATAACTTAATTGTTTATATTTCTACACCACAGACAATAACTGCTTCCAAAGATGGCAAAGACAACATGAAATAAATGGGTCCACAGACTTCTATACTCTTCGGATGCTTTTATGACTGGAGGAAGTAATAAAACATCCCAAATAAGGAGAGTGTCGTCTAGAAAAGTGAGCATGGCACTGCACAGTGATTGAAACAAGACAGTATTTTTATCATTTGTTCGAATTAATCTGTGAAAATTGGAGACAGTATTTCTAACAAGCTACAGAATTATATGGAGGCAATTTTTTTTAAATTGTTTTTTTACCAATTTTGCCTACGTGCCCCCTTAACAAGTATGAATTTAGAAATGACAGATATCATTGATTTGCTTTCCAGGAATGTCTGTGGTCAATTTAACTAATCTACTGTTATTCACTCTTTTTTATACCAGCACAATTGTCTATGTGACTTAATCATTTATTTTTTAAATGTATGCACATCCTTGATCTATTTTTGTAAACAAGAAATAAAAATTGATGTTTGAAAAATAGCCCACAAATGAAATTAAAGAATAAATTCCAATGAAAGCACCAAGGATAACATTCTATTATAGTGTATTGATTGAGCTATAGCAATACATATGTTTCTGATTACCCAGATGTAATTTCACACATAGTTCTGCAGTTCTCATCACAATGGTGTTACTGATTCATTCATAACATCTTTTCAATGCAGAGTACTCTAAACATTTTCCACTGTTCAATAACTTCTTCCTTCACTCTAAATGCTCAACTAGATAAACTGCTTCATAAGGGTATGAATGAATCAGATACAGGCAGCTTGCAATTCTTCAATGTCCACCAGTGGGCAAAACTTACAGATGATAATAACTTTAAGACGATACGTCACAGTTCAACATAGTTCAACAACACTTGGACCATACATAGAAAGAACTGTTACAATAATGTACAGGAGGCACCTAAAAGAAATTACACTTCTATTCAAAGCCCATAATTATTTCAAAGGTAATGCAATTTATTATGGTACCCTGAATATCACAAAAGACAAAACACAGTTCTTAATGGGGAATGTCATCCATTATCACAGTCAGTAATGGATGTGACGCAATGTGCTTCCATGCTGGCCACAAAGTTTGCACGGAGTTTTTGTGGCAAGGAATTCCATTCCTCAAACATTGCAGTTGAAAACTAGAGGTGGTCATTGCCACATCTGGATACAGTGCAACAGGTCTCCTCAATGCATCCCGTATAAGTTCAATGGGGTTTAAGCTGGGGAAATGTGCAGACCAGCCCATTAGCCAAATATCCTCTCTTTCCCAAAGTTGCTCCATCTGAGCACTTCAAAGTGGTCATGCACTGTCATTTGTCAAACTGAAGTCAGGGCTCAATGTAGCCCTGAAAATATACATATGAGGAAGTAGAACAGTGTAACAATTATGTCGAATGGCGAGTGTACTGTGTTCAAAAACTTGAGGCAATGCTACATTAGGCCTCCCTACATCATAACAACTGGATCAGTGAAATTATTATATTTGACAATGTTTCTGGATGCATTACACATTTTAAACTCTCACGAAGAAGAGTATGTGACCTCACTCATTGTTGGTCCAATCCCTATGTTCTTGGCACCACCCCAAATCTCCGTAGACTAACCAGTCAGAACATTATGACCACCTGCTTCCCATCAATATAAGCCCTTCTTGGCAACAACAGCACATCTGATAAGGAATGACTGCTGGTCAGACACACACATGACATACTTAAGAGCATCAAACATGTTGTCCAAGAGTAGAATGGTGAAGGAGTGATCTATCAGGTCAGGCGCAGATTGTGAGGGTCGAGAGGTTTGGTGATTGCATTTCGGAAACTGCAAAACTTGCCGGATGTTTGAGGGGTTATGTGGTGTCTTCAATATTCAGTGAAACGGAAGTGAAACCATGTCCAATCATTGAGGGGTTGGACAACCACGTCTCCTTACAAATGTCACAGTAGTTGGCTGCACAGATAGGTAAAACATGGCAGGTAGAAAAATGTGGCAAAACTAGCATCACACTTTAGTGTTGGGCAGAGAAAAAGTGTGTCTGGACATACAGTGCACCAAACACTTAGCAGTGGGCCTCCACAGCTGAGCACCTTTGCATGTGTCAATGTTAATATCACGACACCAGCAACTGTGACTGAAATGGACTCACGACTGTCTTCACTGGATGTTAGTGCAGTGGCAGAGCACTGTATGGTCTGACGAATCCTGATAACCTTCCTCATCAAGCCAATGGGAGGGTGTGAACCATCGTCTTCCAGAGAAATAGCTCCACGAGACCTGTACTGTGGGACAGTGATAAGCTGGTGGCAGATTAATCATGCTCTACTGAACATTCAAGTGGGCTCCCACGGCTCCAGTGGACCTCATGGAAGGCCATGATGGCCAAGAAGTATTGTACTGTGGTTGCAGAACACATGCCCTCTCTCCTTTTCATGACGCTTATGTTTCCCAACGGAAGTGGCATTTTTCAATAAGATAACTCACCGTGTCACAAGGGCAGCAGTATGCTAGAGTGGTCCGAGGAACACATTATCAAGTTACAACTGATGTGCTGGCCCCTCAACTTGTCAGATTTGAACCTGGTAAAATACATCTAGGATGAGATTGAACATGGCATCACAACTCACCCTCCCACTTTCCTGGGAATTTGTGGGAATTAGGTGACACTGATCTACCAAGTTTCACACTTTCATGCCAAGATGTGTTGCCACTGTTATATGTGTAATGCCATACAGTCACCTGTCAACATTTTTGTGACACTGGAATGTAGGCTGTAGCATTCACAGTGTCCCCGTCCATTATAAATATCACAGAACACTGTCACAAGCATTTTCCTAGCAGACTGAGTCACACTGAATTTTCATACTGTGAAACCAGCATATTTCCCCTCCATAGAGATATGCTTAATTTTGACTCATTACCAGTGATGACTATTCCTTTCAGAAATTCACTTCCTTCTGCAGTGCAGCTTGTTAAGTGGGCTATCGTTGTAGCCTGTTAGGTCATTAGGCACTCAGCAAGTACTACCCTTACAAAATTTGAACTTGTCATTAACAATATGAAACAATGCACCATAGGAAATAGTGGACTGCTATGATAATTTCAGTGTGTGGCAGCCGGAGATGATGGTTGTGTGACTGTGTGATTGCGTGAATGTTTCTATTTTCTGAAGAAGGCCAGGGCTGATAGCTGAAGTGTTGTACATGTGTCTGTTTTATGTGCCTGTCGCAGCTCGTTGTCAAGTCTTTGTGGTGAGTTGTAAACTGTCCTTATTACTATACTGTTAATTCCAGCCCAGACTTTCCCTTATCATATTGTATATTATGAGGTACATCATATCTACACACTGCACATAATAATATATCTTAAGAGAGCAAAATTGTGTGTTCAATAACACTTTAGTTTAGTTTATTTAATTTAATGAAATGTCTGTCCTTTATATTTTTGACATTTGAAAATGGACTTATGTTACTACTTAACATCAGTGAAAAAAAAAAAAAAAAAAAAAGACATAGCATTACAAACAAGTCTCTTATAATCATGAATGATGCTACAAACAATCCTGATACAATAGCAAATGAAAGTCATTGTCTCAGAAAACGTACCGCTTACTTGGAACCAATACTGATTTAGATGATGTGCCTGCAGCACTCTGATCGCCAGACCCTCTGCGTTCCTTTGGCAGGGTTGGTACAGAAGCAGGTGGCTTCACAACCGGTGCAGGTGAACGAGGAGTCACCTCAGACTCAACCGTGGTTGTCGTCGTCGCATCGGTGCTGATAGGCTTCCCGCGAGCTGTAGGCTGCACAGTACCCACGGGTGTAGATCGTGACTGTGTGATGGATCGCTGACTAGGTGCACCGAGGACAGACCTTCCAAACAAATATTCACTTTATGAAATATTTCTTTACATAGAGGAATTAAAATTTAGAATTATAAATGGTATGATGAATCACTGCCATAAGTACTGATACAAACCACAATGTAGACGTGCCAAGTGTGCATGTTGTTTGTTAGACCCAGCAAAGGAAACGCTCCAAAAGCTTAGTGCTGATCTTGTTTATTTGTCTATATCCTAGTTAATGCCTTAACTGTAAAAAAGGCCATTAGTTCCCTATACTCCTAAACTGTGGGAAACTGCTACCCCATTTGATTTGTAGAGACTTCACATTTTTTTTTTTTTTTTCCTATTTCAAACCCTAGCCTTTGTACAAATTTTCATTTGATGTTTCAGTTTTTATATATCTTTATGACCAATAATTCTACTGGGTAAATATGGGTTCAAGTTAAATGGGATAAAGTAAAGATGAACACAACCTTCAAGCTTTCTGATGTTCGAACACTTTACATGTTATTTGTGGATTAATGTTAACATGAGTAGGAGATGTTTAAAAACGATTCTGCTGAGCATTATGGATGCTACAGACGACCCAGTTTTAATACAACTGAGTGAAAACATTGACAGTGAACTTCAATGAGAATCACAGGACAAAAAAACTTTAGATAAATCTTAAACAACAATCTGCATTAAACAGCTGTTACTTCTACATCTGCATACATACATTGAAATCCACCCAAAAATGAGTGGCAGAGGGTACTTACTACCACTACTACTAACTTGCTTTCCTCTTCCACTCCTATATAGAATGAGAGAAAAATAAATGCTTGTATGCATCTGTACGAGCAATAATCTCTCTAACCCAAATTCCGGCCCTCTAAATTTCTTAAACAGTGTTTCTGAAAAAGAACGTCACCCTTCCTCCAGTGACTCCCATTGTAGTTCCCAAAGCATATCAGTAACACTTTCACATTGATCTAACCTACCAATAACAAACCTAGCCACCCATCTCTGAATTGATTCTATGTCGTCCTTTAAACCGATCCGATGGGGATCCCAAATGCTTGAGCACTACTCAAAATGGGGTCACACAAGAGTACAATATGTGGTATCCTTTATAGATGAACCACATTTCCCAAAATTCTTCCAATAAACCAAAGTTGACCATCCACCTTCCCCATGACTGTCCTTATATGCTCATTCCACTTCATATCGCTGTGCTGTGTTATGCCTAGATACTTAATTGACTAGATTCTGTAAAGCAGCACACTACTAATGCTGTATTAGAACAATATGTGATTATTTCTCCTACTCATAGCATCACTCTATGTTTTTATACATTTAGAGGTAGCTGCCATTTCTCACACCACCTAGAAATTAGGTCCAAGTCATCCTGCATCCTACTACAGTCATTCAATTATGACACATTCCTGTACACCATAGCATCATCAGCAAACAGCTGTAGAATGCATCTCACTCTCTGTACAATCATTTATATAGATAGAAAATAATCCTATCATACTTTCCTGGGGCACTCCTGATGAACACTCGCCATTGAGGACAACATACTGGAATCTATTACTTCCGAGTAGTCTTCGAGCCACTTACATATTTCGGTACCTATTCCATATGCTTGTATCTTCATCAGCAGTCTGGAGTGTCTCACCATGACAAACCCTTTTCGAAAATTGAGAAATATGCAGATTGTCTGTTGCCCTTCATCCATAGATTGCGAGATGTCACGAGAGAAAGGGAAAGCTGAGTTTTGCACAATGATGCTTCCTGAAGCTGTTCTGATGCCACAGAAGGTTTTCTGTCTCAAGGAAATTTACTATATCAGAACTGAGAATATATTCAAGAACTCTACAGCAAACTGATGTTAATGATATTGGTCTCTAATTGTGGTTCTGTTCTTTTGCCTGTATTATACATGGGAGTCACCTGCACCTTTTTCCAGGTTCTTGGAACTTTGCACTGGATCAAAGATTCATGATAAATGCAAAGTAAGTAAGGGATAAAGCTCACAGAGTACTCCTTAATGCATCAAGCAAATAATGTAGCTATCTTCTTGTACATCTTTCTTCCCTATAGGATTTGTTATGTATAGTTTCCAGAAGCTGGTAAATTTTTAAACAAGAAGCTCTATGATTGCAATAGCATGGGTAAACTGTCAATGATCTGTCTGTCAAAGTCTCATTCCTTAAATCGCCATTTTAAATGTTCACATTTGTCCTTCCGTACTTCAAAGATACACTTTTGTATAATGTATTTAGTATCTTGGGGAAATGCAAGCTGTGATGAAAAGTTTGAAGCCACTGCAAATATAATCTCATCTGGGGTTAGAGAATATTCTCGGTCCTATAAAGGCAAACCACTGGAACAAGAATCCTGGTTGAAGCACAAAAGTCCTTACATGCTATTTCACATATAGTCTTTCATAAATGAATCATGTTCGCAAATGACATAGTGCAATAATTATGTCTCAAATGGTACCAAAATTAATTTTATTTTGTTCTCAACAGCACTTATTACAGAATTTTCTACAAGGACCAAAAGAATATGAATTAAAAGTGATAACATTGTTTATTACACAAGTGAAGCAATTTCATATCTCTCATATTTTTATGACCAAATATGAAACACACATACATCTCTAAAGTTTACCTGAAGTAATTTTCTCGCTTCCCATGTGTGCATTTTTTATCATTTTCAACAACATATCATTATATTTTTGAAATACACTTTAAGAAAGCTCAAACAATTATTTTAGTCAAAATAATTTGGTCCAGCAGACTTTTCTCACAAGTTGAATTAAAGAAATATTTTTCTTGGAAATTTACTGTAATATTAGTTTTTATTTATCTATTTTCCTGAACCACTGGCAAAGGTTTTCTTTTAGTAATTACACCATTATATTTTGGACCAGTATCATTTTTTTCTTCTGAATTTTACTAACACTTTCAATTATCACTAAATGGCAATGCTGTACGATGAGGTGAGCTTGGGCAGACTAACACACTTTTTCTGTATCTATGTCTATATACAAGTCAGTGAACAGAGGACAGTGAATAACATGTAGCAGCATAAAACTTATTTTTTGAAAAGGAGAAAGATTCATTATCTATATGTAATATCAATTGCAATAAGGAATGTTCTAGCAGGAAGTAAATATTTTAGAAGTTACTCCTAAACTAATCTCCATTTGGTTATTCTTAAAATTCCTGAATCATATGTACAATACAGACATATCAACTGTTGTGCAGTATTCCTCAAACACTGATTCTATAAATTTATGTGACAGGATTCTAAGTGAGAAACATCACCTTCCTTTCGAAGATTCTGTTACTCTCCATAAGAGCTTAACTGACCTGTTGTGATTTAAGCAGAGAGTATATTAATTTGTTTGAAGTCTACTATCATGTCTAATTATGAGGGTGATGCAAATATAAATGTGAATTATTCTGAAAATCTAACGCTTTTATGACAGTGATAGAAAAGATTGAACATCCCTTGTTCATGAGGGCATGTCATCAACCAACTGTGCACATGCTCTTCAACCTTTTCCAATCATCCTCCACCATATGCTTCTTTCAGGAATGAAAACAAAAAATTGTCAGTGGGGGCAAAATTTTTTGACTGTAGGGAGGGTGGTCTATGGTTTCCCACTGCATGCCTTTTAATTTGTCCCTCATCAAATTCACAGTGTGAGGCCTTGTGTTGTCATGGAGAAGGATGACCACACTGGTGTGCATTCCACACCTAGGTGGCTTTTGTTGACTTTGACATTAACAGCTGGCAGTAGTAAGCAGCAGTCACTAATGAAGAAATGAGTAACACTACCCTTAGTCAAAGACACATTTGCAAGATCTTTTCTGGCTAGGAGGTGAGTTTTAGTATTCACTGTACAGTTTCATCTTTTCTTCACCAGTTGGGACTATGGAGTGTAACAATGAACCCATGTCTCATCATATATCACAATACCCTTTAAAAACTCATTTCCTCCTTGATTCTGTTGGTGTGGATATCCATTATCTGCAATGGTCAAACACTGCTGGATATATTAAACTGAAGTAGAGGCATTGAATTAAAATTTGTGTCGCGGCCAGGATTCGAACCAGGCACATGCCATAACCACTAGGCCACCGAGACTTAGTGGATACAGCGACTGTGTGGACAGTCTTAAAGCACATCCCCCTCCACTACACAAACTTTAACTCTGCCTCATGTTCCCTTATAATCCAGGCCGCGAAAATTTTAATTCAATGCCTTTACTTCAGTTTAATATCTTTAATAGATATCGAGACAAAATAAGTCTCTTGTGCATTGTTTATTTGCTATTTATAATTAACGGCTGGGTATCTTTGCACAGATACCATTACAGCACAGTGGAATTTCAGGAAGATTAACCTGGATTATGTCTATTTGTTTGGGGGTGCGGTATGACCCAAATTTCTGTTTACGGATGACACTAATTGTAAACACAGGACTAAGAGGTGTCACCCACACTAAAAGTGAAAATATTGAATGTGTGGAATGGCTTGTGTACTCTCCAGACCTAAAACCTACAGAACAATCCTGGGGTGCTCTTCGCAGAGTTTCTCAACTAGCATTCCCTTCCCAAACCTTCAACAACTGGAACTGCCTTAAAAGAGGAGTTTTACAATATCCCCAAAGGACTTCTGAACAGTTTGAAAGCCAGCATGAATGTGCATTAGTGCCTGGGGACATCTGACTTAGAAGTTTACATTGGGAGTATAATGTGTCAAATATGAATGTTATTTATGCCCATTAACCTGCTTTCCCAAGTGCAGAACTCAGTGCGATTTTTTGTCATAAATATACCATTTTACCTCTATTATGTATGTAAAATTTTTCTTTTGGTTCATAATTACCTGTAGTTATATATGTTCCTTAGCAACTGTCAAGCAGTGTACATGCCACATGTTGTCCACAGAACATATCATCACTGGACAAGTGTGAAAAAATCCAGAAAGACACTTACTGAACATTGGGGGTCCTACACTTCTTTGCGACACTTCTGACATTACTGTCATTTGATTTCATCCCATAGTACAATTATGAAGTCTGAGGCACTTTTCTGCTAATGTTTGATATTGTAAATGCAACCAGTTGCAAGTATAAAAGAGTTTAAAAACACTGGCCACAATGGTAATTAACAAATTGTGTCGACTGTTTAGGTAGCACCAATATCAGGTTCATGCATGAGGTGGTGACTTGGGAGGAGGAGGCCAAAAACTGTGGTTCTGTGAGTGAGTTGTGTCTTTATGAATGTGTGTGTGATCTTCTTCTGATGAAAGCCATGGCCAAAAGCTTCAGATGTGTGATTATGTTTCTCATTTCTACATGCCAGGATGTGGCTCATTGTTCACCTTTATAGTCAGTTGCAACATATCCTCAGAACATTGTTGAACATAGATAGGATTATTTCTTAAAGTTTTTTTTATTATTTAGGTTATTATACATAATTGATAATAATAAAGTTTTTTATTATTATTTAGGTTATTATACATAATTGATAATAATAAAATTTCATAACTTTAAATAAAATGTGCAGTCTTGACGTCTTTCCACAACTCTTAGTGTCTGCAGCACATAACATTGCAATGACATTTCTAACTAATGACTTTTTGGGAATAGGCTTCATGAAAACAATATTTAATATCAACTTACCTTCTAGCAAGAGCAGAATCTTGTGCCGAAGTAGACGAGCGGCTGAAGGTCGGAGGTTTTGTCACAAGTTTGGCTCTCATGATGACGCGCTGGTTTGGTCCGGTGGGACCTTCAGTCCCCAGTTTCACTGCTACACCCTGTATCATTTGTGAGGAGGAACCATGACACGAACCAGGTGATGATTGTAAGGGAATGTAAAAGAGATGGCCTTCTTCATCATCTTCGTCATCGTCACCGCCCTCCGTTTGGGTGGAAATCTCCATGCTGCGCTGAGGCGGTTCCGGTTCTGGAGGGCCGGTGTCTGGGTCGGAGTCGAGATTCACCTGTACGGCTATTGAGGTACTGCTCTTCTGTCCGGGGACAAAGCTTTCATTTAATATGTCTACCTGAACACATGCCGACTTTTCGAGTTGCTGCTGTGATTTGTCTGACAGGGCAAGTGAAATAGTCTGCTCGTCAGTCACAGACAACTGGCTGGAAGCATGAACATAGAGTTTTTCAGGATGAGGATCTCTCACGAGTTGCCTCGTCGTGTTCCCTTCGAATACATTCACTACGGATTGGCAGTCTTTACTTGTTTCATCCATTCCAGAAGCAACATCAGTTGTAGCGGGAACCGAGAAACCTCTCTGGAGGCCTGACTCCAGTATTTGTTTGGGAACTGAACTGTCTATAATTTCTGTATTAGTTGGTTTGGGTGAATAAGGTGTACACATTTCTTCCGTTGGGAAATTTCTCACTTTGCTAGAAACATCTTCCTTCTCTGTTACTGAGGTAACAGAGGCAACTGAAGTTGGAGGTTCAGTAATAAGTGTGTTTTGGACTAGTGAACTAGTGACTACTCTCTCTTCAGTAATGCATTGAGATGAATCATTTAAATTCTGCATTTCAACCTCACTTTGTTCAATTGGAGTGGCACATACCTCAAAGTTCTGAGTCGTTACTTGTGGAATAGAGCAAGAATTATCACCTGTGACACAAGTCTCCACATTTTTCTGCATAGCCTCTTGCTCTGCAGATATCACATTTTCACTTTCAGATTTCGTTTCTACGCAAACATTCTGACTTTCAAAACCTGTTTCACTAGCACTTGTAATGGGAGATACTTTACCTAATGCACTTTTTAGTGCTTCTCTTGTATCACCTTCATCTTGAGACAATTCTGTTTTTTCAGATACTGATACTGGTATATCTGTTCCACTCAATTTCTCTGCAACAGGTGGTATTCTTGAAGCAATGTCAAATGCCTCAGCATTTAAAGCTGATGCTTCAGTAACATTTACTTTCTCAACAATTAATACTGGTTTCTCTGAAATATTTCTTGTTTGCTGGAGTGTAAATGTTTCTGGAACACTGTGATTGTCCACAGAAATATTTGGAACATCTAAAATATTGTTATGTACCTGTCTTGTGCTGTCTGTTAGTGGGACAGAATCTGGAAGAACATGACTAGAAACACTCATTTCTGGTTTCTGTACAGACGCCACAGTTTTCAGTTTTTCAACTTCACACTTTTCAATGGGAAGAGTGTTCTGCTCACTGATCACATTCTGAGACCCCGCCTCTTTTGTGACCAGGAGGAGAGGGACATGAGTGGGACTGAGAAGTATTTTACTAGGGTGTTTGACAGGTGACACACTGGTGCTAGCGGCAGGAAAGCTGTTGTCCCTCACTGCACTTACACTGCTAGCCTGCACAGTGCAGTGTTCTTCATTGTAGACTGGGCATGTGAGAACTGGTGTCTTATCAGAGGGTGCCAAGTACAAACATGTTGTGTGTGGCTCTTTCTGAGTGCTTGCTCTTGCTGGGCTTAATAATATCTTTGTAGGTGCCCTAACTGGTGCTGCAGTGAACTGCCCACCAGCCAAACTGCTAGAAACATTAACGAGAGAGACATTATTACCTTGCACTGCAGACACGTGACACTCTGAGGGATTTGCTACACTCGGGATCAGCGCAACATACTCGGTAGGCTTCTGAGCTGGAAGAACCAACAACGTAACTGGCGAATTAGGATCCGTGCCAGATCTTAACAGTATACCACTTACTTCTTTATTCACATGAGGAACATGTTCCTTGGTAGTGGGTACTGACTGATTAGATTCTTCAGCATTACGAGGGGCTGTGGAACTAGCTGTACTGCTTACAGTTTTTGCACACACATTCCCAGCTGCTTTTTCCCGAGGTACCTCAACGTGTTCTGGAGATTTTCCAGGATCAACATGTGGTACTGCTTTGACAGGAGGTGGCATCGATAATGGTTGTACTGTTGCTGTTGGTGGTGATGGTATATCAATTTCTCCCAGTTTTGTTAAATCCTCCTCAGATTTTGATGTAGTGGTGCTCGATGTTCTACTGTCACGGGTGTTTCTTCTGAAAGGTGTACTAAGCGGAGGGAGCTCAGAATCTGACTCAAAAGCATACACACTACTTTCATTTTCAGGTGAAAAGGCATTTGCACTTGGTACAAGCTCTTTCCTAGGCTTCACTTTATGTGAGAAAGACCTGCGCTGCTGGAATATGGACTTTTTTTCTGGAGACGGCTGGATTTTGTGTCCCGGGCTCTTCACTGCGGAGGACACTTTACCAGCAATTTTAACCTTTTTGGTTTTAGCAAAGTTGGAAGGTTTTTCTGCCCTATTTGAGCTTAATGAATGGGTTCCCACACTTTTTCCTCGGTCCAATATACTGCGACTGGCAGTAGAGCCAGCACCAATAACTGGAGGCATTTTCTCCTGAATTAGGGGCTTAGTTTTTGGTGTTTCATATTCTTTTCTGGTTTCGGTATTACCTTTTTTTAAGATAGAGTCTTCTGTTGGCACTATTTTGGTTGGAGGGGATTCAACCACTTCAACATTAATTATTTGTGATGGCGATGTGTTGAAAACGAAATTCAATTTTGAAGGTGTCCTCTCACTGTGTGGGCCAGCAGTTGCTTCCTCACAGAGATCTGAAACTTTGTTTTGGAGATTTAATTTGCCACTATTTTTTCCAGTTGAAACAGTTCGTGCAGCACCAGCAGTACCTGCACTGACAACATTGGGCTTGTAGGAGTCTTCTTTGATGTTTGAGAACACTAAATCACTCGTTTTTGGTGCATTATCTTCTACTTCACTGCAAGAATATTCACTGTCTATCACAAGTTTGTCATTAAAATAATCATCTTCATCAGCTGAAGATGAACAATTACACACATTTGTTGTAAATACTGAACAATCTCTCTTGTGTTCAACTGTGTCACTGTAACTTTCACTAAGCCACTTCTCAATTCTTTCCGTTGACATGTTGACTTTTGTTTTACCTTTACCGTTCCTCAAGTCATGAGCAATATCAAAATCTGGTAATTCTGATGGAGGTACTGTTGCCGGATGTTCCTCTTCTATCCTTAGCTCTGTTTTTTTACCAGTTAAGTCATCTTTATTGATCACAGCTTTACCATCAACAGATTTCTCTATACAATTACCTTTCGCAATATCTTCAAAACTCTTAAATTGGGGTTTCAGTTTTCTGGAATCCGTTTCACTTCCTTTCGAAAAGGGCATTTTACTTTTCTCCTTTCTTTGACTATCATGAATTTCTGTGGCCTGAGGCGAAGTGTTATTCATAGGATTGGGCACATCCAGTTCACCCAGTCTCTGACAGCTATAAGGTACAGTAGGATAGCGTTGCTGAGGTGGTATCTCTGATTCTGGAGATGACAGAAACCCTAACAGTTTCTGAATGTCTTTTACTGACTCTCTGCTGGACGAAATACTTAACATGCTCTGCGTTTCTGCCAGATTTTCTACACTTTTTGATAATACCACATTCTTTTTATCGGCACTGCTCTCGTTCTGAAACAAGCTCTCTCTTCTTTGACCATCTTTCTCTGTTGTAAATGCTGTGGAAAGGTCCTTTTCATCAGCACTGATGCTATGGCGTCCAGTTGTTTTGCCACAATTTCTATCGAGGACTGCAGAAGCCCCTACAAACATATCACTGTGGCCTTTCTCTTGAGATTCAGGCACAGATTTACGGGCAGCAGTGTCCTCATCATTCTGAAATGAAGAATCACTAGAAACAGACAACTTCCTCGCAAATGGTCTCTCGGTATCCAATATTCTCTCTGCAGCAGCTTTATTACTGTTCATGTTAGTTGGTACAGCAGACATCATAATACCAGGTACACGTTTCCTCTCCATTTCAAAGTTGTCCCTCGATGAACTTGATAACATATTAAATTTTATGTCAATATGAGAAGCATGTTTTGAGAAAAGGCCTGCATCATTTACATTTTTGGCTGCATTGAGGTAGGGCACTTCCATTTGCGTGTTCTCTGGAGTACTGAAACTGAAAGGTTTTGATAGAACTGGAATGGGTTTTGGCACTCTTAAGTGAGGTCCAAAAACACTGCTCGAGAAACCACTGTCCGGGTGACGCAGAGAAGAAAATAAGCCATGAGTCAGAATATGATTCCTTCCAGAAGTTAAATTTCCTGAACTAAAGGGGCTAATTTTATTTTCAAAGTGAAAATAGCTCTCTCTCCTCAAAGTAAACACCCCCTTCTCTGTAGTTTGATTTTCTTCCAACTTTCCTCTCATGAGCCTGTCCCCATTATTATGCATCGATTCAGTTCGCTTTTCAGAGAATAACCAAGAATTTGTTCTGATACCAGAATGCCTTTTCTCCATGGCAGCAAAACTATTAAACTGTTGAGAATCTTTTTGTGACCCAGAAGATCTTCGTCTTTTGCCTGACACTCCGTCCTGCTTTGAGCTGTCAGCATCCTCGGGTTCTGTGTCTGATTCATTGAGTGAAACCAGACTCAATCTTCTTTGAATTTCCATTTCAGTTTCTGTCCAAGAGGAGCTGGACCTTCTACTTGACTCTACCTTTGACATTTTTTTCTGTGACTCTATTTCTGAAGTAGGGGAGCAGGGTAATTCACTTGTACTGTGATTCTTATCGACATTACAAACTTTCTTCTTGGGTGATGGCTTTAAAGCATCTTTTGTCCTACTGTGTTTCTTCACAACCTCTTTATCAACAGCTAGTTTTTTTGGGAAGATTTTTTTGCTTGTGTCCTTGAAATCATTTGAAAATTTCTTTTCATTACCCTCCAGAACACATGTACTTTCTTCCTTGCTTACATTATCCTTTTCTTTCATCCTTTGCTCACTAGGTAACAAGGCAGAGCTAGTGGAGTCACAAGATTTCACAACATTCAGTTCTTTATTTTTAGAATTTCCTGACTCATTATCAACAGAATTTCTGCTGCTCTTTTCGACTGTATTCTCTTTTGCTTCAACAGAAACTATGGTGGCACTTACTTCTTCAACTAGAGGTTTTTTTTTACTGCCACTTGATTCCTCCTTAGCTTCAGAGGCCTCAGCACACTGTTCACTACCTTGACTTTTCTTGTTTGACTTCGACTGACTGCTCGTAACTGGGCTACCTGTGCTCCCAGACAACACAGCTTTCTTCCTCGTGTTTTCTTTAGGAACGGTGGGCTGAGGCTTGCCTTCCTCATTTTTTGTACTCTCTTCGTTTTTTGGTCTTTTTGTATCTTTTGTCAGCTGTTTCATATCACTGCTCTTCTTTACCTTTTTAGGTACATCCAATATGTTCTTTGTTCGTGCCTCTTGCACCTTATCGGACTTTAATTTTGAAGACTTCTGAACAGAATCAGACATTTTCCTTGAATCTCGTGAATTTGAGGATGACATTTTGGAACTATGTTCTTTACCTTTCTTAAGTTCATTTTTATCCTTTTCTGTTACAACAGTTTCTGTTTTGCTTTTTACATCTACTTTGTTTGCCTTACCTGAGGAAGAACTTGGAGCATCTTTATTCGAAATATTGAGTGCCTTCACTGCAGCATTTTTTAAAGCAATTTTACCCAATGGTTCTTCATCAGAGTCACTAAATTTATCATCCAAAGCATTTTCCAGAGCTCGAGACTTGCGCCCTGCTCTACTAGGTGAGGAAGGAGACGAATCCTTACGATTTTTAGAAGCAGCAGTTTCAGACACAGTACTTTCGGACGAGTCAGCGCCTGTGGGTACAGCATCTTTTAGGGGTGCTCGTAGGCTTCGGCGAGGAACTGCTGGAGACTTCATGCCTTGTTCATCACCTTCCTGTTCTTTAGGTGTGCGCTTTTCTTTATTGGTTGTGGTCTGTATTTTGCTACTTGATGGAGGTTCACATTTCTTTTTTTCTTGGGCTGCTTGTAATCTTGCTTTTGCCTTTAATACCAGTGAACCAACAATTTCCTTTGTTTCTTTCGAAGAACTTGTGGGATTTTTGGTATCAGTTTTACTTTTTACATTAGACTTTCCTTGCTTTTCATTTTCAGCTTTCCGTCTGGCAAGAAGCTTTCGCCTCTCTTCTGGAACTTTTTCCTTTCCCAGTATTTCCTCTTTCTTCAAAGTTAATTTTGGCTTTACAGTAGGAGTTTTTACTTTTTTTGTATCTTTTCCCTTCATATTCTCTTCATCAGCTTCTTTCTTTTCCTGCTTATTGGCAGGCTCCACTTTTATTTGCCTAGAACGTAAAGGTGAACTGCTCTTACTGACACTCTTTTGAGTCTTCACAGCCTTTGCCTTTATTTCATTTTCTTGTTGCTCTGGAGAAAAAAAAGGACAACAATTTTAAGAGTAATAAAATTAGTATGATTAACAAAGATTAGTTAAATGGTTGTGTTTTATCTTATACACAAATCTTTTTTTTTTTTTCTTCTATATAGCCCTACACTCATTTTAAAATAGTAAGACACCTTCAATCTCCTAAAAATTGTGGATTTGCTAGGGGAAAAAAAAAGAAAGAAAATTATCAAGTGAAACTACAATAAGGAAGAGAGAAAGAAATTTTAAGGTTTAACACGTGGTCAGCCATGAGGTCATCAGCAGTGGAGCACAAATGGAACATGAAAAGAATGAGGAAGAAATTCAATAGCATTTTGAAAGGAATCATCCTGCATGCAACTATTGCATTTGTTCTACATATTCTATGGAAGACAAAGGAAGTTTTGGTACTGAAAATAAATGTGTATTGTAGTTGTGACAAGCTATACACAAATTAACTTTTTTTAGATGTACATAATTTTCAAAATCAAATTTTTCATAAATGGTGTTTTGTTTTTGTACATGATTTACAATATGATTCTTCTCATCCACAAGCAATAAATTGCTGCACATAAAAACCCCATATTTTAGCAGTGTTCACAATATCTGAAATTGTAAATATGCCCCAAGTTATGACATTATAGTGCATCGGTTTCATAGTCACACACACAACCATCATGTTTTATATTAAATATTGTTAAAAACGAGATAGAATGGCTGGCCAGTACTTACCATTGTGCGGTACCGCCAATAGTCACACAAATGAAGAATCAGAAAAAAGGGGACAAAAAGGACAAGGACAAGCTTTAGGAACACAGTTCCTTCGTCAGGTGGGAGAGAATGGAAGAAGAAAGGATGGGAACAGAAGGGAAAGGTAGTTCACGACCTAGGTCATGAAGGTGGTGTTTCAGGAGTGTGGACGTCAGAGATACTGACGATACAGTACTGTATTGTCCACACTCCTGAAACACCACCTTCATGACCTAGGTCGTGAACTACCTTTCCCTTCTGTTCCCATCCTTTCTTCTTCCATTCTCTCCCACCTGACGAAGGAACTGTGTTCCGAAAGCTTGTCCTTGTCCTTTTTGTCCCCTTTTTTCTGATTCTTCATTTGTGTGACTATCGGCGGTACAGCACAATGGTAAGTACTGGCCAGCCATTCTATCTCGTTTTTAACAATATTTATCATCTCTGAGGAGATTTTTCATCATTAATCGAATGTTTTATATTAAGTCACTTATCAAAGAAGATATGTCGTATCTGAATATCAATTTCATCTATGATGTCTTTGACTACTCTTGCCAATTCAAACAATTTTGCAAGCTCACATTATTAGGTTAGATGCTCTCTTCACCTACTAAACAGCACAATCCTTAGCTTTCTTCCATTGTCATAAGGGAAGTAATGAAAGAAGTGGCTACTCACTTCCAAAATTGAAAGAAGTGCATGGCAAAGCACGTGCTTCAACCCCCAAAAGGCATTTCACATAGATTATATGGCCAAAGATAAGACAAGACAATACTTGTACCATGTCAATGGACTCCAGCACATTGAACAATAATCTGTATTTATAATATGACTGCAGTAAATTCCAAATTGTGAAGTACCTTGCCATGGTTGCCACAAGTATTCCAAAGAGTATTTCAAAACTTGTTTTTGTATTTATAATGTGTTATTAACTCTAATTGTGACTGGACAGCATGTTACTGTCTACTTTACAGGATTCATGAACTTAAGGATAAGTAAAGAGGTACATGGTATATAGAAAAGCCTTTCTATTTAAAGGATTTCGGTGTTTATTTTCAAGTTAACTCAAACTTTGTATTAACAGAAAGTTTTATGAACTTTCAAGGTGATATAATGCAACAGATGAAACATAGAAGGCAAATATTGTATAACATGACAATGTTCCAAAAAATACAGCACTGGGGTATTCCTCTGCCAAATAAAACACAAGGGTTATGTCAAATAATGAAAAGTGAAACAAACAGTTGAGAACGATCAATGCAAACCAGTGAAAGCTCCTTTACAACAGAAGCAAGTGCTTCTTCAATTCTGATGTGTGGCCTCTCGATAAACAAACTGTTAGGTTAGATTAGATTAACTGTTCATTCCATAGATCCAGGTTGAGAAGATCCTCTTGTATATGGAACATGTCAAAATTTTACAATATAATGTAATCATACTAATAGTATGGAAACCAATACTGACATCATTTGGTTCAATTTAAAAATTCACCAGTGGAATAGGAGTTGGCCACTAGGAAGTCTTATAGGCTCCTCTTAAATTGATCTTTATTTGTAGCTAATTTTTTATGGTTGCCAGTAAATTATCAAAACTGTGTGATTCTGAATAGTGGACCCCTTATTGAACTAAAGTAAATTCTTTTAAGTTATTGTGTAGATAATTTTTGTTCCCAGTATTGAACATATGAACTGAACTGTTTGTTAGGAAAAGCGATATATTATTTAAGACAAATTTCATTACTAAATAAATATACTGAGAGGCAGTGGTTAGTAGATCCAGGTCTTTGAAGAGGCTTTTTGCTTGGCTTGAAGAGTTCCCCCAAAATATTATACAATATGACATTATGGATTGGAAGTAAGCAAAGTATGCCAAGGGTTTTTTTTTTTTTTATGTCTGCTACATCTAATAACACTCATACTGCAAATACATACATTGGGCGAAAATGAGATTTTCCAACTTTTTTTCCCAAATTTCCTTGATTCATCTGCAATTCTCTGATATTCCTCAATTTTCACAAATTGTGGCATCAGGCCTGGTGGTCTTGGGGTAAAGAACTTGACTGAAAACTGAAGGATCACGGTTTGAAACCTGGTCGGACCTCTGGTTTCTTCAGTCTGCACTTTAACCCATCCTTCACCTCTCAATGATGTGAGGAGTCGCCAGAAAGACATGTGGTTTGGATTCCACGTTACGCTGTAGGTCCAGTCTCATTTCCCCGGTTGGATAACTGGGGTAGGCTAGGGACACGCAAGTCGCCGAAGTGGTATCCAATTGAAGGACTTGCACTGGGCCAATGAGCCACACGAAATTATTATTAATATTAATATCGGCCACAGTGGCCAGAGATGGTGGTCGTGTCTTTGTGTATGTTTGTTTCTAATTGACGAAGGCCTAAACGGCCCAAAAGCTATAATGTTGTTATCTGTTATTTGTGTCTTTCTTCAGCTCATTGGATGTCTCTGTAGTGAGTCAGCAACCTATCCTTCTCAAAGATATTATTATTATTATTATTATTATTATTATTATTATTATTATTATTATTATTATTATTATTATTATTAACATTATAACTTGTGGCAAATCTGCCTCAATAAAGCACTAATCTTGTCTCACACGATTTAAACAGTTTGGGAACTTTTCACTAAAAGGGTGTTGCAGGTAAGGACTTTTTTATTAATATTATTATTAATCAATTAGGATTATGTTAGCTTTTATAATTTTCATTTTATCACTGTTGTGTTTAATGCTGTTTAAAAAGTGTTCAGTTTTCATTTAATATCAGTATGTTTCAAATGTAACTCTTTATCCATCTCCTGAATTATGTCCCACTTTTCTTCATTTGCAAACTGCCATAAGAGTCTTTTATCCATGGCACATCAGTACACTGTTCAAAACAAAGAACAGCAATTAGTGAGCATTGCTGTTTTCTGTTACAAATTCATCCCTACCTCCTATTGGTCCTTGACAGTGGAAATCAGTAGTAGACACAGCCACTACCAACCTAAGAGGGTTGGAACGTAAATAGTGGCAATACCACTATGAAGACACTATGCAATGGAATCTACTATTGTTGCTGGTAGCACAATTTGTTAACATACCTAATTTACCTCTGAGCAAATGGACTCAACTGTTCCACATCACTGGTGTATTGCACAATCGAAGGAAACACAGTCACTTGTAAGTGAAAGGTCTGACGTAATTGTGACACTATGTTTTTGCAACAGGAGCAATAGAGTTGGCTCAAGATTAAATGGGCAAGAGGTCATACAGCATGACAGTGTCATCAAGGTCTTCAAGAGGCGCAGGAAATCGGCATTGTGATACAGATCAGTGGCACATTGAGTAAAAGCTTTCAACGAAAGTTGGCAAACGATAACAGACGTGCATTGGACAGGTCATCGTAGCGCCTCTGAAGAAGTAGTGTATACTGTTTCCGTATTAGTGTTTGTGAGCTCGTCCACAAAACGTATACAACTGTGCTTAACGTCCTGAAGGACTACTTGGGCATGCAAAAAATTGCATCACAATGGGTTCCACACGAACTGATGGAAATGCAGAAATGGATGTGTTAGGATGCTGCTCAGACGCACTTGGAGCACAATGAGCGTGAAGGAGAGGTTTTCTTATGCCCTATCATAACACTGGATGATACAAGGGTCACATTGTACAAGCCAAAACGCTAAACCAACGAGGTGTCATTATGGGTTGCTGTGAAAGTGTGTCAGAACCCCAGTATGATGAATATTACGGTGATATGAATATCATTATAAATAGAAATTTATACAACCTGAGACTGTTTTTGTCTCGATAATGTCAGAAACATTAACATAAAGGTGAAGCATTGAATTAAAATTTGTGATGCAGCCGGGAATCGAACCTGGACCTCCATGCTTACTAGGCAGACGTCTAACCGCTAGACCACCACATCACTAGCGATTAAAGTGCCTCAGAATAGGAACACAGAAGATGAATTAAAGTTTGTGACATGGAGAGAAATCATAATTAGACTATTCAGAGGTGCCTTAATTGCTAGTGATGCGGTGGTCTGGCGGTAAGACTTTTGCCTAGTAAGCATGGAGGTCCGGGTTCGATTCCTGGCCGCATCACAAATTTTAATTAAATGCTTCACCTTTATCAAAGTTACGGTGATTACGGTGTACGAGTGTGATGGTGTTATCCTAACACATTACATTCCTCCATGGCAGACGGTCAATGCACAGTATTACTATTCATCTTTGGAGCATCATCTGCGACCAATTTTATGAAAGAAGCACCAACACTTTCTGCACAACCCACCCATCATTTTGCATGACAATGCGGGGGCACATACAGCGCAAACTGTGGCTGCTGTGTTCGGTTGATGGGTCTGGGAAGTACTGTACCATCCACCATATTCCCCAGACTTGAAGTCCTTGCAACTTTGATTTGATTCTGAAGATGAAGGAACCACTTTGTGGCATTCGCTTCAGAACTGTTCCAGAGACTCGACAGGCAGTAGACTGCTCCATTTGCATCAACAAAACAGGCTCTGCTAACAGTATACACAATATACTATGCCTTCCACATCAGTGGCAACGGGTTCTACACAATACTGGTGACTACTTTGAAGGACAGTAACAGGTGCAAACATGTAACACTTTTGTATTGGTTGTGAATAAATAATTGCCACTAATTAAGTTCCAACCTCATATATAAACTACTTCCAAACAAATCATCTGTATGTTGTGTAAAGTTTCTGATAGTCTTTCCAAAAGTTTCCTCAACCTATGGTCACAAATATCCTCTTCTCGCCAATCCCAGAACTCGTGGCAGCAAAAGCTGTGGCAGTCGAACAGTACCAGTACCCACAAGTTTGAATATGCTTCACAGGAAATGTAATAAACAGTCATATTAACATGGCTTTAGTACAGTGAGGATTAGGATTATAGTCTGTGAGGGACGTTACAGTCATTAGGAACATTCTTGGAGTATAACCCCACTTTTATGTCCCCAGAATTAATGTTTTCCCACCACTTACAACATTTTTTATTGCTCTTATCATATTTTCCTATGTTTAAAATGTTAAATCACCATTTTAAACATTTTACATTTTTCCTGTGATTTATGCTTTATGAAACATGTGCACAGAAAAAACCATTAGCCTGCAAGTAGAGTTTACAAACTTGGCGCAGTTAAGATTCTCAACACTTTGAATTGTATTTTATACTTCAATGTTTACACTGCGCACTACCTTAGTTGCAGCACTGTGGTTGAAGGAGGCGACCATTTCTTGCTGTGAAGTACAAATATAAATATGTATTTTTTGTGTGTCATTTCATAAGCAATATGAATTACTGTTTGCATATGAGAACTTCTTCCGAATATTGGAGGGGGGGGACAATATGTTTTAAACTCAAAAAGATGAGTACATTGTAAACAAAATGCACACCAACACACACAGTATGTCAAACATTTCTACTTCCTATAAAGTTAACAGTTCAGTTATTCTTGGAATTCAACATAGTTCAGGTTAGAATGTCAACAAAATGAGGAAGGCAACACATTTACAGTCCCATAACTATTCTCACCTCTACCTAAATAAACTTACTGCCCCTTTACCCCATGTGTAAATGTCCTCCCCCCTCAAACCAACACCTCTTAAAAATTCTCTTCCCTGACTGAGTGCAACCTCTTTCATGTTCCTCCACCCCTTTCCCCTTTTGTCTCTCTTAATCATTAATTATATGTAATGTTTTTCTCTCAAATATTCTGAACGCCTCTTAACCTTTCTTCAGCAGAGTTCAAGAATAACATGAATAAGTTAGTACAAAATCTGCAAGTGATTTGCAGTTGTCCATTTTGGTTTTTCTGGAGAAATTTCTGTTTTTTAAGATATTTCATGGAGCATATCATTTTGTATGCATTCTGATTTCGAATTGTAGTTTAATGTTTTACATTTTTTACTCTATCAAGAAAACAGACATATTTAAACTGTTGAGATTGGTCATTCAAATCATCATTACCTTTCTAAGTACAGAATAGAAAAATATTTGGTTTTTGTGATATTTAATTGTAATGCAGTTCTTGTAAGGAGCTTGATCAACTACTATGTAAGAGCTGCAATTTCTCTTTCATTACATTCTAAAAGAACAATTTCAGATAAAACATTAAAAAATATATTTGATATCTGATGAAACAAGAAGGATGGAGAAGAAATTTGGTTGTGGTCTTTATGAAAAACCATCCTAGAATTTGCCTGGAGTGGTCATGGAAGTAATGAAAATCACCAAACCTGGATGACCAGAGGCGGGTTTGAACTGTCAGCCTTCCAAATGTGAACCCGTTTGTTTGGTATGTGTCTGACAATGTTTTATAATGATGATTGTTATACACTCTTTCAAATTCTCAAATCAGCAGGAGTAAAATATAGGGAATGGAAGGTTATTTACAACTAGTACAAAAACCAGACAGCGGTAATCGGAGTTGAAGGGCATGAAAGGAATGCAGAGGTTGGGAAGGGTGTAAGACAGGGTTGCAGCCTTTCCCCAATGTTATGCAATTTGTACATTGAACAAGTTACAAAGGGAAGCAAGGAGAAATTTGGAGAAGGACGAAGGGTGAAGAAATAAAAACCTTGCATTTTATTGATGACATTGTAATTCTGTCAGAGACATCAGAGACAGCAAAGGACCTGGGAGGAGCAATTGAACAGAATGGACAGTGTGTTGAAAGGAGCATATAAGATTAACATTAATAAGAGCAAAACAAGGGTAATGGAATGCAGTCTTAGAAAATCAGGTGATGCTGAAAGAGTTAAATTAGGCAACAAATCAATGGTAAATGAGTTTTGTTACTTGGGCAGTAAAATAACATATGATGGTCACAGTACAGAGGATATAAAAAGCAGAATAGCAATGGGAAGAAAAGTGTTTTTGAATAAGAGAAATTAGTTAACACCGAATATTAATTTAAGCATAAAAAAGTCCTTCCTGAAGGCATTTGTGTGGAGTGTTGGCTTGTATGGGAGTGAAACAGGGATGATAAACAGTGCAGACAGGAAGAGGATAGAGGCTTTTGAAATGTGGTGTTACAGAAGAATGCTGAAGATTAGGTGGGTAGATTGCGTAAGTAATGAGGAGGTACTGAAGAGAATTGGGGAGAAAAGGAATTTCTGGCATACATTGACTAAAAGAAGGGATTGATTGGTAGGACACATTCTTAGACATCGAGGAATTGTGAACTTAGCATTGGAGGGATGTGTGTGGGGCAAAAATCACAGAGGAAGACCAAGGGATGAATATAGTAACCAAATTCAAATGGATCTAGGTTGCCGTTCTTATGTGGAGATGAAGAGGCTTGCTCAGGATAGAGTACGATGAAGAGCTGCATCAAACCAGTCTCTGGACTGAAGACCACAATAACATCAACAACATGTCTGATGAGTAGGATCATTTTTTATTGATACAATGAAGAAATCTGCTGATAGTAAATACTAAAACCACCAGCAATGATAATTTTAACTTTTATCCCGAAAGTGACATTTTCTGATTGTGTTTGGGTTAGATTCAGAAGTTTAAAGAAAATCATTCTTGTGCCAACAGCTGTACAATGTTTTTACTTATTAGACTCTATTGGTTTTGGCATTGTTTGCCATCAACAAGAGATTAGAACTTTTAAACAGCAGACATACATTGTAGGATAAAGAACATTTTCTACTGAATAATCACAATTTTAATTTTGATGTAGCCGTATTTGGTACAATTTATTAACTGATGTGCAATATCTTTTCAATCTCCTGTTGATGGCAGACAGTGCAAAAACTGGTAGAGTGTAATAAATAAAAATATTGTACAGCTGTTGGCACAAGAATGATTTTTTTCTAAATACATTGCACCTGTAGATCGCCACTTGAAAACAACCTTAATAGATTTAGAAGTGTCTCTTTTGGGTTCCCATTACTCTCTGTCTTCGACACCTACTGTTGACATTGTTGAAGATGGTTCAAAGAATGAGATGGTACAGTGTGTATAATGAAATTTATTTAACTAAGTAAAGTAAGTACGGCTGCACTTCAAAACTTTTGCAGTACCACTTAAATTTGAATCCCAACAAATGTCACACGCAGTTGAGCTGACGAAGGTGCTTCCAATTAAGTGTTTGGAAAAAGGAATTGCAAAACTATTTGAATACCTCAGTGTATTGGAAATGGGGCTACTTACCGATTCTCCTTGAATTTGGCAACTCAGGAAAACTATCAATTGAGAGGGAATCTTCATCTACCTCCTGATCTGGTGTGGCTAATTTCTTTCCCAATAACTCCATGTATATTGCCGCTGCTTCCTTTGTCTTGCGTGTTGGTCTGACAGAAACTCTGCAAAAGTGTATATTTAACAGTAAATACAAAACAATTTGTGAGGCTGAAAAAATGTTACACAGTTTGCTTTATTTTTTCATAAGGCAACAAAATCTAAACATTCTATCCACTATGTTTTATTACATATACATGAACTGTTTTATTCAACTGAACTTTATTGTTGTTTTAACAACAAATATTTCACTTAAATTTTATGGTATTCAATGTTATCTTTTTAAATGCTTCTACTTAACTTTTATCATCCACAGACGTTTTTATGTCTCCATTGTTTTGTATATGTCTGTTGATTCTACTAAGTTCTTGACTTGAACTTCTTTTGTATCAAGTTTTTAGAAAACATAACAGCTACATTAAGTGTAAGAATAGCATTTGTGTGAAATGTAGTTCAGAGAAAACTTTTTTGCTAACATGTTTCAGTCCAGAAGCCACAGAACAAACATAAAGCTTAGGAGATACACTTTCAATATCACAAAACAAGCAGGTGAATTTTGTCATAAAAAACAGTTCAGTTACAAAAGGAGAGTAATAGTTTCGTGATTTTTAGGTTCTCCTGGCATGTGGAAATCTTGAAACTTTCTCAGGAATTCAAATTTTTATCAACAAGATAAACAGCTATAATGGAAAATCCGATTGGAATGTCAATAATGGAGGATAGATAACAACTAACTGCACAGAGGCTCAGCAAGTTGCTGACAGGCATGAAAAATGGACAATCACATTCACGCAACTTAAATTTTCGGCCATGGCCTTCAATGGAAAAAGAAACACATATATTCACACAATCACTCAGACAACTATACACATACACACATCATGTTCAGCCACTGTAGGGCTGAAGTATGAATGTGATTGTTTATATTTTGTGCTTGACAGCAGCTTGGCGAGCACCTGAGAGGTGCATTGTTATCTACCCTTCATTGTGGACATTAATAAGATACCTAGCGTAATAATAGAAGACACATCAACTACAAACACGGGCTCCTACTGGTTAACAACTGAAAGAAACAGAATTTTGAGCCTATGATTTAGTAAATCACTAGGTTCTGAAAGACACTACAATGAAAGGACGCTATGTTCTTTAAGTGGAAGATATGAAGTATATAATGATTTGGTGTCCCAGAAAACAGACAAATTTTTTTTAAAAAAATGAATAAATAAATCAAGATTGCCAACTTTCAGGGACTGCTGGTATGTGACGCACATGACTATTGTGTGGAATAATGATGTTTAAGAAGTGGTTACAAATAAGAAGCAAGTTGACACATATATGGGTTTATTCTTATGTTATGTAATATCTCAACCATTTTCAAGAATAAATCACTTCTCCTTCCATTACTTATATTCTACATAAGATTTTCGATTAGCATTCTCACTGTGAATCTTGAAATTTTCCTGGCATACTGTATATTCAATGTTTAGGAAGCACAGTCGGTTGTAGTTCACAACAAATCCATGAAATTTCACTTAGAAACCAGCCATGTTAAGATATACATCGGCTATCCCGTCACTCAAGGTGTTAAATTTTATGGGTCGCAAAATGGAAGGTCAACACTAACTTTTCTTCACAAGATTCTTCTACTGCATATGAACTGACCTATATACACTAGTGTCCAAAAGTTTAGCATAATCACTAAATGCAGACATACCTTCTTGTCAGAAAGTTAGTAGGATTTCTGATCAAACTGAAGCTTAATCACACACCAACTTTCATACAACCAGCCAAAAAAAAAAAAAACAGTGTTAGGAAGATTATCTATTTTGTGTGTTTTTGAACCCATGACTTAATTTCAATTTATGAAAAATGCAATCAGTTGCTTTATTGAAATAATAAAGTGACTGCTTGCATTTTTCTTAAAGTATAGTGTTAGAAAGATTCTGGTAGCTATGGTACACGGCATATGAACACTAATAAAACTTGGAATTGTCAGCCACAACAAATGAAGCTGTTACTAGGGTGTAGATAACCCCTAACAGCCACATATACTTTGGCAGTGGCTTGGCATGCTCTCTAGCAAATGGTCTAAGAGCTCTCTTGAAATTCAATCCCATTCCTCCAAAAGAACAATGTACAAGTCTTGCAGGGTATTTTGTTGAGGCTGATGTGATGCAATTTGTGTCCTTAATGCATCCCAGGCATTTTCTATAGGATTCATATCAGCAGAACTCACTGGCCATTCCACGCAATAACTATGTTTCTCTCCAAGAAATTTATCTACCAGAGCAGTACGAATCAGACAAGCCCTATTATCCATAAAAAGAAAGAGCGGACCTCCCGCACTTCTGAAGAGTTGAACATGTGGTCACAGTGCCCCATCTCTGTATCTTTGAGCAGTAACAGTGTACCACGAAAGAAGATGTGCAGGTCTGTATGACCAGTCCACATTATGTAGGGTTCCCATATTGTTTTTAATAAATTTCAGGACATTTTCAAAATGATTCCCAAAAAATTCAGGACAAACAAATAAAATTCAGGACACTATAGGATTTTCGTTCATTTTTACCTAATAATTATATATTTAATCATAATCTACCATACTACTGGTTGCAGAGTATAGTAGTATAGTGTAACGATTTATTTTAGATATTAAGACAAATTTCATACATTTTACACGTAAGTTGGTTTCCTTCATTATTTTTCATTGAGCAGTGTAAAAAATTGTAGAAGACAATAAAAGTGAACCTAATAAAAAGTTTCTATTTTCACATAATGTTCTGTACTACTGATTTTTTGAGTTGATCATAGAGGTTCAGAGGTAAATGAGTAGTACTTTTAAGTAGATATAACTGCTTTAGGACTTTAATTTTTTAAGTGATCCAGATTACAAAATGATGTAATAGTAACATAAATAGAGTAATGATATAGTTTCACAAAATATACCATACTATTGATGGCAGGTCAAAAGCATTATAGCAATTACAAATTAAATATAAACACCAGCTTTACAATGTTGAAGTTGACGGAACATGCTCAAATTTATTTGAGTGGTACATTTCAGTGCTGTGCAACTGTTTTAGGAGTTTATCTTCATTAGGTATCATATCCATTCATTCATGGTCCGATTGCAATGTCGCCGACTCCACAGTAAACTGCACTGGAGTGAGAGGGGCGCACAATGCAAGAAGTTTGGCAAACAGGCCTGTCATTCTGAGTCTCTGGTACACAGTTTGAGGGGAAACTGCACCCCCTGAAGCATCTGCAATATCTGCAGATAATTATCACATAGGTGCATTTTGGTTTCGTCAGGCAGTTATAGCCAGATATCAGTTCTGCTGTGGTGGTTACTCTTGAATGACCTGGTACTGACTTAAGACAATCAACCCCCTCTGTGTCTGGAATTGTCTCCAAAGAATGAAAATGACACTTTGTGGCACATCCAAGGCTACTGAGACTTTGGTCTGTATCTACCCTATCCCTGCAAATCACGATCTATATGGCATCATCGTTCCATTATGTTGTCCGTTTCACCATGAAGCTACACTCTGCTCACTGTAACAGGACAAATGTGAGTGAGTAAATAGTGGTCTCAGGCACTGGCCTTGTTCACCCTGCAGTTATGCTGTTACTCAAATCATGGAATACTCCTTTCCTATACAAAGAGAACATGTAACATTGGTAGGTAAATATGGAGTGTGATTATCGGCAATCACTCACACTTCTGGTTTTCCTGATTATGCTTACCTTTTGCACACTAATGAAGGTTGCACCAAATTGGCAAGTGATTTTACCAGTTTTTAATCACCAATCATACGATAGAAGGCCATGAATTGGCCCACAAATATACTGGTTTTGGGTCACATGCAGCCCACTGGGACACCCATGATTATTACAATTAGTGACATCATTAAAGACAGAAAAGCCTCAATCTGTGGAATAATGGGTAAGGAAATTTGCTGTGTCCTCTTCGAGGCAATCATTAAGCCATTTTCCTTAAATGACAGAGTGAAATAGAAAATGTAAATCTTGATGGTTGGGGATTTGAGTTGAAATCATCCTAAATGTGAGTCCAGTGTATAATCACCTTGCTAGATATTACTATTGAAGCCCATCATAGTCAGTTCAAAGTTCTCAAGCATATGTATTATATCTCTCATCTCGCATAATGTAGCTCACTTGTTTATACATCTGCATATGTCACTACTGATGAATGTATCTTGTTGGTACATAACAAGGAATAGATCCAACTTCCAGACAGTACAGAAAAATGTGGTCCACTGGGAGTTTTATTAGGATGAATGGATACATGAAATGTAATGGAAAGTACTATGAAACTCTAACACAAAATTTTCTTTGTGTCATTTGTAAGCTCTAGGAAGTCTAGTTAGTATACAGTAACTCACCCACTGCTTGTTCTTTGTTTTGAATCTGTCTCTTGAAGTCTAGAACGTGTTACAATTTGGGGCTTTTGTCTTCTCGATCTTTCAACTATACGCTTAATAACTCTTCTTGCTAGCTGTTGTTTCCTGTTCTTTTGATTCTGTTGCTGTTTCTGAAGCTGCCTTTGTTGTTCCACAGGTTTAGTTTTCTTCACCAGAGGTTGATCATCATCTGATGAAAAGTCCGAGAGAGTGCTTGCAAATGATTTACTGCTGCTCTTCTCAGTAACTGCAAATCATATTGTTCTATTATAATTCAGAAACACTATCTTTTTTTTTTACAAAAATACCTTAACAGAGGTATTTCAAAAATTTAATATTCCTTCTAAATTATTGAGTAGCAAGAACATGAAAAACTAATACATTCATGTGTCACTAATTGATTCTTTTATCTAGATCAAGTTACAGCTGATGTCAAAATAATTAGCTTCGCAATACATTGGTTTCAATTTAATATCCAGTTTGAAAAGACAAAAAATGCTATACCTAGGAAATAAGTGGCCTACCTTCAAACCTTCACAGAACTTTTCATGTGAACCTTGCAGGACTAGGCTCTGGCTGTGTATACAACTCTGACACTTCTGACACGACTTAATAAAGAAAAGGACCTGGATATTTTTCCCCATTCCCTAGTGTAAAATATTTTGTGTCAGACCATTACCTTTCCTCTCAACTTTTGGTTCAGCTGGCTTAAGGGCACGCTCATTTACAATTCCCTGGTCACTTCCCACAGGAAGCTGCCCACCACTGCGCAATCCTCTCCGCCTTGCTAGAATCTCTCTTGACATTTCTCTTCTTCGCAGTAAGATCCTAAAAACAAAGTACAAATAAAATATAAGCTTAAGCACACACACACACACACACACACACACACACACAGGATCATCTTCGAATAAAATATTGCTTGGCTACAATCAGGTAACAGTAGACGAAAATCAATTTCTAAATTTTGTTTTAATTTACATTACCTTCTTAATGGTGAACGCTTTATTGGTCTCAGTTTCCTAACAGCATGAATAATTTTCACAGGTGCTTTTTTGACAACATGTTTTCCTGCTGAGATAATTCTTTTATTTGATTTTGTCTCTTCCATCAGAGTGGCAGATCTTGTCCGCACCATATTCTTGTCCTTAACTGTAAACAGGCATGAAAAACAGATCAAATTTTAAGCTAAACCTAGCAGGGGAAAAACCTATTTGAAATCTCAGATGAAGACATGCCGCATCTAAGATTCTACACATTTTATACAACAGTTCGTACCAAAGATATGCACAGTGTTGGGCTAAGCAGTGTTTTCACTGCCTCATGTGGTGATTCCACTTTAGCAGTAAGCAGCATGACGCTGCAACTGTATACTGAAAGCAGTGAAATAGGACACAAGAACCATAAGCGTACTTCCTCCCTGTAAAGAGAGGAGGGGTTGATACGGGTATTTGGTGAATGAGCAACTGTGACTGCAAGTAAATGGTTTCATTACAAGAGAATCTGTGAAGATGTACTCATGTTACTGTGTTAGAAAGCTCCAGAAACTTCTTTATCTCAACATCTTAAGAACTTGCTTCGAACTGAGCTGATTACTGCTCAATGGACAAGCCTTGGTCGTCAAGATAAAACAGAGACAGGAATGGAGTATGTTACAGACCTTGGCTAAATAGCAACAAACTGATGGCCAGCATTTTGTGCCTGTGAGGTATTTTGATCAAAATTTCACTTTTGCCACACTGTTTACATTACAGAAAAAAATCATTCCCCCCGCCCCCCCCCCCCCCAAAAAAAAAGGAAAATTGTGAGTATATAATATCTATTGCATGTTCTGATGTTACTGGATCTATTTGGTGGATATTGCAACAAAGTGTTTGCAAAAGATGTTCACAAGGAGCTTATGACAACAGGGACACAGCATGTAACATCTCTCAAGGGGCCACATCACATGAAGTACTATGAACACATATCATGCTGTTAGTGGTCTACATTAGGCAGCATTAATTCACACAAGAACCAGTAATAGTAAAAGGTGCATGTATGACAGAAGGTGCATGTTGATACCATCTGATAGCTGAACAATGCCACTATGAATACACTTGCCACCACAAGATGACAGGATGTTTTAAATATGTTACTGAAACTTCGATTAAAATATGTCTTAAACAAATAGAAATGAAATATTTGCATATTAACAGTATGTAACACGTTTTGTTGTGATGCAATATAAATTTGTTTGGAAAAACATTGTTAATTTTTTGAGTATGTGTTCAGCCCATCTGTAATATGGGAGTGAGTTTTATGTTTGACTGTGATGATCTAAGTATGTTGATGTTTATTATGTACATCTGACAAGGCAACTGAGAACTAGTAAAGTAAAGATATGATTTTAAAGTACTTTCTCTCTCTCTCTCAGAGAGGAGGGGGGGTTGTTCCTACTAGAGTAATTACAGACTAACTTGTGAAATGGCAATGCTTGAAAGCAGTGTGAAGAGGGCAGTCTTTTTTTTTTTTTTTTTTTTTTTTTTTTTTTTTTTTTTTTTTTTTTTTTTTGCCTGTGTGTACATTGGGCGTCAAACATGAAGAGTTGGTGTAAGTCAGAACAGTAGCTGGAGAGGACGGTCATTTGTCTGTGAAGGGTGTCTGTGTGATTGCATGAATAAGAGTATATATATCTTTTTCTGAGAAAGTCTGTGACTGAAAGCTATGCTGTGTGTTTGGGGGGAGGGGGGGGCATGCATTTGAGCACACTTGTCGCAGTTTGACAAGCATCTCTGCAGTGAACTGCAAACTATCCTCATAACATTGTTGAATATCAAGACATTAGTCTCCCAAAATAATGAGAGACTATTTCACTAAGCAAGTATGTCTACAAAAGAGCTCTGTTGTTTAGAGTTGTAAATACAACTGACACTTCTCTCTCAAAAATCAATGCGAGCAGTGTAATAAATAATTATGAAATTTCTACGGTAATTACTGAATAACAGTGAACTAATACAAATTTATTTCAGCTTCACTTTATACCTAAAAGAATAAATTATATGTCTTTGTAATTTGAAAATGTTATTACAGGATGCTCCAAGACTTCTTTGAAAAAGAGAGCCAAAGAAATCCAGCAACAATTGTTAGACTGGAAAACAGCAATCTAGAAAATAGCAAACTACCGATTTCAAATAAGTGTAATAAGCTCTGTATGGAAGTGGACTAAAATAAAGGTGAACTGTTGTCAGTCAAATGCTGATATTACACAAATACTAAGTGCATACACTTTGTATGTAGGTCCAATCCTATCACTGGAATTTCCTATCCCACAAAAGGCAGAGCAACCTGTAAAAGCAGTCATGTTATCTACAAACTGAGCTGCAACCACTGTGCAGCTTTCTATGTGGGCATGACTAGCACCCAGATATCTATCCAAATGAATGGCCATCATCATACTGTGGCCAGGAGACAGCTAGACCAGCCTGTTGCAGAGCATGCAGTGCTGCATAGTGTGACTCACTTCAATGACTGCTTCACAGCCTGTGCCATATGGATCCTCCCCACAAACACCAGCTTTTCTGAATTGCACAGATGGGAACCCTCCCTACAACATATCCTACGTTCCTGCAATCCCCCGGCCTAAATCTTTGCTAGTTCCTGCCTCTACCACCCTTCCCTTCCTCTCCCTGCTACTCTCTATCCTTACATTCATCTCCCATCCCACCACACATTTCATTTCCTTCCCTCCCTTCCACATTGTCCGTCAAGACAGCATCGGCGTATTCCCCCACCCATGCTGCACATGCCCCCTCCTCTCTGCTTCCCCCTCCTTGCCACCTCCGCACCCCCACCACTGAATGCTTCCGCCTAGGATGCTGGGTAGCGCAGATTGGCCACAGCGGCCGGAGCGGAGGTCATGTCTGTCTGTGTGTGTGTGTGTGTGTGTGTGTGTGTGTGTGTGTGTGTGTGGTGTCTTAACTGACAAGGGCCTAAAAGGCCGAAAGCTTTAATGTTGTTGTCTATTATTTCTGCCTTTCTGCGGCTCATCAGACGTCTCTGTGATGAGTAAGCAACCTTTCCTTCTCAAAAATATTATTCAGTCTTTCCAGAAGATAATGTAAGGTTGCAGCATTGATTGATTAGCTATGATTAACAGACTTGTGGCAGGAATTGAAAAACAGGCAAAGTTTAATCATGGGGAACAGATTGTCATGGGTCATTTACTGTTGACACTACACCAAAGAAACAGACACTTAGTGTAGAGCCAGTCAACTCGGATATCGGGCAAAATTCTCTGTTGTTCAATGTTTCTGGTTTTAGTGATAAGATCGATGCCAATATGTCCATAGGTGCAGTGAAACTTCCCCTTCAACTTCTAAAAATATGGCATGGGTATCTTCATAAGTAAAATGAATACAACTGAAAGTAATTGGAACAAATCTAGACAGTGAGTTACCTTTTTGGACGAGTTTACTCAAGTTGCCAGCCCTCTGTCTGGCAAGCCGCTGCTCCTGGTACTTCTTCTTAAGAGCCTGAACTGCAGCTGTTGGCCTCTTTTTAGCAATAGCCTCCACTTTTTCATTTTTACGTGGAGTAGGTTGTGACTGCTGGAAACAAAAAGTAACTTATTTTTGTATGAGATCTCATTATTATTATTAATATGTATTCAAAATTATGCATGTCAACATATAGGTTAAAAGCACTACCTACGAAAATGTGCACTTAAGAAGAAATTATTTTACAATATAGGGCCTACTGAAATCAAACAAAACCTGTCTTTTGCCTAAATCTTTACTCATTCTCTTGGATATATTTTTCACTTATTTCATTTAGAGGTAACAGAAACTATAAAATTCTTTCATATTAAAGTTTAATACTCAAAAAATATGGATGGGAGGCTGGTTCACCAATAGACCTGGCATTTGGGAAAAAGCTATCAGTCATAACCATCCTGGCATTTCGCTATTTTTTTTCTGGACTTTTTAATGGAAACTTTTGCTATGTTACTTCTCCAGCTATTTTACACTTGCCTATGCTCCGAAAGTATCATCAGTCAGCATAATGAAAATTACATCCACGCAAACTTTTCTTCCGTTCCATTCCTCAACCCTTTACTCTTTATTCCACATAGTGTCTTAGATCAACATAAGTGTGTATGTGTGTGTTTCTCTAAATCATCAAAGCATTTTTTTTTTCAAAAGCTAGAAGTTTCTGTTCTTTTTTGCGTGCTTGTCAATTATTCGGTGCCATATGCTACAGGAACAACAGTAGTTTCCCTATACCAAAATTATATGACAAACACTGGAAAGCTTTAAAAAATTGGACGGTTTATTTACGCCTAACTGAATGATTTACATATCAAAAGTGTAAAAACTGAAGTTGGAAACTATCAGTACATAGCTCTCCCTAGCATGGCTAAGAGCTGACAACATAATTGAAAATATTTGTCATGACTATGACAGAACAGTTACTTCCACAAGTGGTACTGTATTAACTTGATCACATTCAGAGTAGATAGTTGAAGTCCAGTCACTTTGAAGATCTGCACCCCCCCCCCCCTTTTTTTCTTCTTTTTTGGTTCACTTCAAAATGGCTCTATAGACAGGACTGATAACTTTACAAACACTATTCTTAACAAATCTGAGTTTTGTGGAAACAGCTTCTTCAATAAAAGACCTTCGCAATATAATTTATATTTGACTGTATCATTTATCTTGGTCTCATGTGATCTCTGTATGTAGCAATATAAATTGGATAAAACATTCATACACCTTATTCAGGAGAGATAGACGTAAAAAATTGATATTTCATAAGTACAACATGCCAATAAAAGAATACCTACACATCCAATATTTAAACACTCTTTTAGTACAATAGCTATGGTTACAGCCATATAAAAAGGAGGAAATATTCTGCTTGGATACCTTTTTCAGCACCTTACCTCGAGCACCTGGAAACAACTTAAGAGAATTTTGCCTTTAAAACTTTACCTATGATTAATCACATACCACAGGTAAACACTCAGCTTGGTGGCTGATGAGACCGAGATAATCAACAAAAGCTACAACACATTACATGAGTTTGGACGAATATCCACTTGATTTGGGCACTACTAATATAAGCCCAGCACACAATTTAGTCCACAATGACATTTTGTTGCCATTCAGTACTGTCTTGTTGTGCAGAGGTTTATTCCATGTGACAGTATCATCATGGAACATGTCTACTGTTTAATACATAAGCTGACATCATGCTTAAATCAGTGCTGTCTTCCAATCAGGCATGGTTAGCAGGGAGGAACAACTGCCTGTGCAGCATGAGTACTGACTCCAACTACTCTTATCAGCCAATGCACCAAGTGTCTTAAATTAATTCACATATATTATTTTGTAGTTGTTTTCAAGTAAAGGTTCCTTCAAGTAAGTTTTCTGTTAAACTTTTTTGGTGATGTGTGCTCACATGAATAATAAACACATTGGTTCCCAAGAAAGTTAGGAAAAGATATTACATAATCTGCTGTTTTTCGGCATATATCAAACTACAAAATTTACTTGCATAGTATCACAGCTTGATAGCACTTTAATGCACATAGGCACCAAGTAAAATTTCCTTTTGTTTTCTTCCAAAAATTTAAATAAGTATAACAGAAATTCATATACCTTAATTCAGCCATCCAATGCATCAGGAATAAATTGTGAACATTTCATATTTGATGTGATTAACAATTACAGAGAATGAACATTCACTACACAGCCAATACGCTATATGCAAATTAAATGGAAAAAACTCGCTAATAAAAAAATTAAAATCAAATGAAGTTCAAAACCTTGCAACTAGCTTATTTTATGACTGCAATCGGAAACAAAAGATAGTCTTTTAATACATCAAGTGACAAATCTGACAATGCCAAATGCACTTTACTACCCACAAAAAAGTGGTGAAGACAGCAAACTCTTTCAGTTTTTTCCCTTGCCTTCCCTCTAACACACAAAAAACTCCAGCTCAGGCAAAAAAACAAACTATTAAAACATGTAAATAAAAGACACTAAAACCAAGACAAACACACCTCTCAGCAGCATTAAAAGGCACACAAGGCATTAGCAAAATTCTATAACAACACTGAGCAGCTGCTATTTGAAATCTTTCAGCTCAAATAACAAAGACTGATATAGCCCCGTGTTACGTACACACAAACCAAGGCTAGATGCCTGACCATCCAGTTGGGAGCAAAGAGCTTTGGAACTTGAAGCTACCAGTGGCTCCTTAACAGCCAAAGATACTCCACATTCCTGAGTCACATTGGCCTACGGAATAAACAATTCATTGTCAGAAAAAAAGACAGATAAAAAAATATGTAAAGAAAGAAATAGTTTGAAAAAATCTTTATAAATATGCCCTTTTACATCCGACAGTACACATTGCTCTCAAGCAAGGGAAGGTAATAGTTGAACGAGACCTTGAATATCCTCCTTTTCACTGTCAGTACAACATACAAATAAACAAACAAAACACACAAACGAACACACGCATAATTAGTTTAAATGACAAGATTATGCCTTTTAGGTCTTCTCTCATATCTGAACAGACATCCTGAGAAAGAAACCATTGCAATATCCACAGCAATGAAGTTATAGAACAATAATAATATACAATAAATAGTATCAAAATAAAGCCAGTCTCATTAATAGTGTGACAAGCAATTTTTGCATAACATTCCTGCTGGATGTAAGAAATGATAGATATACTAACTGAAGTACATGGTAATATACCTGATATAACCTTTCTAGGTTTATATCAAGTTAAAATGTCATGCATTTACAAAGTTTTTCACAAAATGAAAGATCATTTTGGCACGGGTAACCCAATGTGAAGCAGATTTCAGCTGAAAGTCAGATGCATTGCAGAATCATTGATCTGATTTCAAACTAGTGGCCAAACAATTCTTTTCCAGACAAATATCCACCATAACTGTCATGGTTTTGATAGACATAATTTTCTTAATTCTGGGACTATTTTAAGTTATGTAAGATTATTCATCATATTACAATGAATGCAGATAGCTGGAATGACAGGGTCAACCAGAGCAACTTGCATGTTTATAAATTCAGTTTAAAAAAAGTAATGCAGGTACATATTGTATTTAGTTTTTTGTACAGTGTCAAGTACATTTACATTTTATGTTTAAACAGTTTTAAACTTATAATCAGGCAGATGGTGACATTATCACCAATACACTGCATTAATTGAACTTAGTAGTTTTGATCGACACTTTCCAACACATTGACAGCTATGTTGATGACAGCTTGATGAATGTAGTTCTTCTAGAATGAGCATTGTAAACAAGCAATTTTAGGTAGCCCCATAAAAAAGTGTCACAGGTGGCTAAATCAAGTAACCTTAATGACCAGTGCTGATGGCCTCTCAAGGAGAAGTGTTGATGCAAAAAAGCTTGACATATGTGTTGTGTATGCCATGTAATTTTTACTGCCCAACCACATACCTTCCACATCCACCTTATTGAATGCTGACAGGAAAAACTCCTGAATCATAGTGACAAAGAACAGAAGTCACCAAAATGCCTATTTGCTTTCATCTTAAAGGATTAGGCCTTTTGACCTGTTCCATCTAAAACTTGTTCATGCCCTCTCTTTAACAGATTCCCAACATTTATTTTGCCAGTTGAGTTACCTGTATTGCAGCTTTAGCTCTCCTACCATACTCTATCCAGTTAAATCAGCATTTTCAATTATTTTTGTAGTGGATTCGGAATTTACTTCTTCACAGTGAGTTACTATCTATTCTCCAATTATTAACCCTTTAGTGGCTGTCACTCAGCATCCAGTCTGTCAGGACACGCACCTTTCTGGCCGCCTAATCCTGCTACCTGCGCTAACAGCTGTCCCCACGGTCTGTTGCAGGCAGCTGAGCCAGCCGATCGGCTGACCTTGCCATGTGCGAAATATTCCTGCAGCCGACAGTGGTCGCGGCTGTCCCGCCTTCCGAGTGTGATCTCAGACACACAATGTATCTGGACACTTTTCCCGTGCCTTTGAATTTGCAGGTGTATTACTACGTAGACATTATGTGCATTGAGACTGCTTATTGGCCATTCCACATCAAATGGCCTGTTTTTTGAAACATTTTGCCACTCGATCATCACGGATTTAGAACATTTACACATGTCGTCTATGAATATTGGTAAGGTTTGGCAATCGTCGAACTAATACTGGATCATATATGGTCACTTGTTTGAAGTCATGTGCAAAGTTGCGCCAAGTGAGCGTGAATTTCTAGCGACTTTGAGTCCGTCTATCTCGCGCAATATTTTGTTAAAATAAATGTAATTTGGCCAGTATATACGACTACAGGCATTCTCGTAAGAATAATAAAGAAAATATTTTTGTGAGCCAATAAAATGTTAGGCTAAGTGCAGAAAAAATCTTGAAGAATGCGAAACTAACACGAAACTCTGAACAGCTACTGAAATGGTGTGGAAATACAGCTCTGCATCTGGAGACGTTCACAGCACACAGGAAGTGGGGGCTCAGCGCGTCTGAAAGCGTCAACAGCACAGATGGAAAGTCCCTGCCGCGTGCCTTGGGATGTCCACAGCACCGGGGGAAGGGCACAGAGCCGCGTCTGTAGACGTCCACAACAGTCAAAGGGTTAATCAATATTTCTTCCATGGTCCAATAATGAAAATCCACTACATAGTGGAAGAAGTTCATCCCTGACAATTCGATTCATTGTAATCATTCAGATGTTAAATTTGAATGCATAAAACACCAAAGGTCAATCTATTACTATCTACATCTTAACTGGAGTTTGAGTTTCAGGTGCTAAAAGGTGTTGTAATCATACAATATGAAGATAAGAAAATTTGTGCCACGGCTGGAATTTGAATCCGGCACCTCCTGCTTACTAGACAGTTAGGCCACCACACACACACACACACACACACACACACACACACACACACACACAAGCTTAACACATCTGCAAGGACTACCAAGCATGTACCCCATCCAACACAAACTTTCACATGTCGTCCTACTTCAACCGTAGTACTCCACAGTTCACAACACGTCCAAAAGAAGAGAGACTCCAATTCTTAATTATTACCATGGGGTTTAATCCCCCCCCCCCTTGTGTTATGTTTTATTTATGCTTTGCAGTAACACAGAAAACTCAGAATTTGGTCAACTTCAGCTCTATGTCAATTGACTTGAGAAATTTTGTCAATCTACTACAGTATTGTCTCTTGCATTCTAATCCTTAAAATGTGATCACTTTCATCTTCTCTGTCAATATTCTGCTTCCATATCTAGTGACAATTTGACTAAACTTCAGTACAACAATATGCACATTTTCTTCAGAATCTCGTATTAAAATCTGTTCATCAGCAAATAATATCGCAGAAATTAAAATCAGATCTCCTTAATGTTATCTGGAGTGGCCAGATTTGGTGGTAGTGTGTGTGTATAGTCATGTGAATGACTGTATGAATGTATGTGTTTCTTGTTCTGATGACGACCATGGTTGAAAATTTAAGGCGTGGGTGCGAGATTGTTTACTTTTTGTGCCTGTCAGCAGCCCAATGAACATCTTTATGGTGTTACTATCTATCCCCCTTTATTGACATTCCAATCAGATTTTCCATGATTAAATTTAAAGGGGCCTTCACACTGACAACCAACTCCAACAAACTTGGTTGACAACTCTTTTCAACTTGGAGTTTGGCTTTGTTTCCAACTGTTGTCAACAGTTGTATGACATCGCAAGTTTGAAAAACTAGTTGAGGCAAGTTTTGTCTCAGGTTTGTAGTTTATGGTGAGTGAGCAAAAACACGGCGGAGTTGGACAACTTGTGTGTGCGCACTGCTATGTTACCCTGTCATTTAGGCCGGTATTTCACTTCAAGTATGAAGAATACAAAATATTTCTCAATACAAAGCTCAGTGGCTAAAATAAGTTGTTAGAATCATATTAAGAAAAAGCAAACACAATCAGTGATATTCCAAGTGCCTCACTGTGGATACTACGTAAGAAATTTAAGTAATTAAAAGATTTATGGAGATGCATATGTGAAATAAATGTTCTTATTTGTACTCTAAACTAACCTAATTAATTCAAAAAGTGATTTATATTTCAATTCAATTTTGTCTGGAATAATATGTGAAATAGTATACTGTAGCATTCGAGTATCGGCACTTATTTTACTGTGTGCTGGAATAGCTTTTTATCGGCATAACTGTTATTCATAATTTGCATAATGAAACCTGTACCAGTTAGCTCCATACTTTTTTGTGCTTAGCATGGTGCATTTACAGGGTTAACCCCAAGGACAGGTAGATATTTAATAAGCTGCTTTTGAAAATCAGAAAAAATAAGTGTCAGAATGTAATAGGAGGCAAAATGACACAAATGCAAATGGGGTAACATGAAAGAACTACGAACATATTTTATCCTCTTAATTAAAATAAATTCTCTTAAGAGGTTATATTAAGCATGAAAAAACATTTAACCATTTCAGTGTTTCATTATTTATACACTGACACAGATATGGGACTTTCTGAAACATCGATTATGACGAGTTTTAAGTATTTGTAAATATGTCGGTGAACTAAAATGTTTGGTCGCCCATTCTCAAACAATTTTCGTGATTATGTCATCCCAGTGTAGGTCCTGTAGTACATTTGTGCGAGCACTTTTTATCTATTCCTCTCCCTATCTACGGTTCCACCTACAATTTTTTTAAATTTTCCTTGTTTTTAATGAATGGATTCACCATAAACATTAATTTAAATGCTGTTGTACAGACAATTATTAAAACAAAAATGTTTAATATGTGATTACTGGAGTTTGAAACTGTTTTCAACACTTTGCCACAGTTGTAAGTTTGTTAGACTGACAACTGTTGCAAGTTTTTGTTTGTTGGAGTTGGCTTTCAGTGTGAAGGCACCTTAATAACACTATTTATTGATGATATTGCCATTATAAACATTTAGAAAGATGGGCCATTGGGCGGCCTTGTTGAACTCCACGATTTATAGAAGAAGATTCTGTTCCACTCCTTGCAGTATGGCTCATTATTTTTGTCAAATTATTCCAGGCATTGCACCTTGGACCTCATCCTTAATGTGTTGACATTCACTGATGTACCAGCTGCTATTGCAAGAAGGCCAAGTGGCCAAAACATTAGTGGTTTTTAATATATCGATGACAAGAGTCAATGCCCAGAAGATGCTTTTTGTAAAATCGCTGAACTGTGATAAGTAGCTTACTGGAACTCCCACCCATTAAGTGATTCACACAGCATTTTCTACTGTTGAGTGCCTTTTTGTAATCAGTAAATATGTAATAAACCTGGAAGTTTAAATTATCTTTCCTCGGTTACTCATTCCAAAGTGCAAAGACAGTAAGAACATGATCTGTGTTGCCCAAAATTATGCTGTACTTCTAATGTACGTGATTTCATACATATAGTTTACAACAGGAATTTAACAGATTTATTCCTCATTAATTAGGACAATTTGACTTATGTAGCCTTTCTTGTAGAGAGGGCATATTAAAGTTTCGTTCCATTCATCTGGAAAATCAGGAATATCGTCAAATCTCTTTCCTTTTGAAAGCAAGTTTGAGTCGAGGGAATAGGAAGAAGTCTGGAGGATTGAGATCCAGTGAATAAGTTGGATGTTCAAGTTGCATGACAATGCTGGCCCACACAGCCAAAATTGTCAAAAAGTTTCTGGCAAAAAAAAAAAAAAAAAAGGGGGTGGTGAAACTTGAAACATTTACCATACTCACCGGATCTCAATCATTCAGATTTCATCCTATTCCTTTGACTCAAATTTGGTTTGAAAAGGAAAGATATGTGACGATATTTCTGACATCCCATGAAATCTTCCAAAAGGAAGATTTCGTGCAACGTTTCCAGACGCTGTATCACAGAGTGCAGTGGTGCATAATTATGGAAGATAACTATTCCGAAGGACAGTAAGGTAACTGTAGTTCACAGTTCAATTTACATTAATGTTACAGGACTATTTACCAAACTTTATTATAAGAGGTTGTATATTTAGTTTTTGCATAAACCTCTGTCTTTAATTAAAATAGAAAAGAGATGACTTACCAAAAGGACCGGCTCGTCGATAGAAACAAATAAAATCACACACAAACACACATACAAGCTTTCGCCACCACTGGCAGCTTCTTCAGGAAAAAGAGGAAAAAAGGGGAGGAAAAAGGGAAGGATATGGGTTTTAAGGAAGTGGAAAAGGAGTCATTCCAATCCCAGGAGTGGAAGGACTTACCTTAGGGGGGGGGGGGGGGGGAGGAAGGTAAAACACACACACACACACACACACACACACACACACACACACACACACACACACACACACACACACACACACACACACAGAAATGTCTGTCTAGGTGTGTTTGCGTTTCGATATGTCTGAGTGTGTGTGTATTTGTTTACCTTCCTTTTTTTCGCCTAAGGTAAGTCCTTCCACTCCTGGGATTGGAATGACTCCTTTTCCACTTCCTTAAAACCCATATCCTTCCCTTTTTCCTCCCCTTTTTTCCTCTTTTTCCTGAAGAAGCTGCCAGTGGTGGTGAAAGCTTGTATGTGTGTTTGTGTGGGATTTTATTTGTTTCTATCGACGAGCCGGTCCTTTTGGAAGTCATCTCTTTTCTATTTTTTATTTCTGTTTATCCCACCGGGAAAGTTTTCCTCTATAATTTTCTGTCTTTAATTACCTTGATAATATGAAAATTTATTTCTTCTCTTTCCTAAAGTTTCACTAGCTGTTTGCATTATAAGTTTTTAAAATGCCTTCTATTGTCTATTTATATTACTGGCTTTATCTGACAGTTCTCATATAGTCTTTTGTGGTATAATAGTTTGATACTACATTGGGAGAAAATCTAAGCAGTTCTCTTAGGTTGTTCGCATATGACATCGTCATTTACCGTCTAGTAAAAACACCTGAAGATAAAAACCAACTGCAGAAAGATCTAAATAAGATATCACTATGGTGTAAAAATTGGTAATTGATTCTAAATGATGAGAAGTGTGAAGTCATTCACATGAGTAGGAAAAGATATCCTTTAAACTTTGTTTACAAGATACATCAATCAGGCTGTAAACTCCACTAAATACCTAGGAATTACCATTACTTCAGACTTAAACTGGAACGAATACATAGATAATGTCATACAAAAGGTGAACGAGAGACTGTGTTTTATTGGCAGAAAGCTTCCAAGATGCAACAGAACAACTAAAGAGACTGCATACACTACGATGGTCCATCCTTTTTTGGAGTAGTGCTGCCCAGTGTGGGCTCCTTATCAGGTGGGTTTGACTGAGGACATCGAAAGAGACCACAGAAGGGCAGCTTGTTTTGTATTGTCATGATACAGGGGAGACAGCATTATGAAAATGATACAGGATCTATGATGGGAATCATTACAACAAAGGCACTTATCGCTGCGACGTGGGGCTACTTACAAAACTCCAATCGCCAACATTCTCCTCCAAATGCAAAAATATATTGTTGACTCCCACTTACATAGGTAGAAAAGATCATCAGAATAAAACACGAGAATTCAGGTGTTCTTTCTCCCCATGCACTATTTGAGAATGGAATGAGAGATAAATAGTATAAAGGTATATTCTTGAAATAGCTGCAACTTAAGATGTTACATCTGAAGACTTTAAACAAAAAATGTTACATTACTTCTTAAAAACGCTTCTGTAGACGCTTGTGTTCTTTATTCTTCAACATGACATCCTATTCAGGATGTTTGAAAAAGGTGTTTCGTACTTATAATTCATTATGTATGAGAAACTATTACCTTTTCCCATTGTTATTCTGTTTAGTTCTGGATTCTGTACCTACTATTGTTAATAGGTTTTGGAGATCTGGTGAAGTGTCAGTCATAAGTTGCCTTGAAAGTATTATTTATTACATGATGACTAGTTTTGGACATGTGTCCATTATCAAATCATTCTTTTGTATAAGAGACAATACAGATGCAGTGGATAAAGTGGTTACTTGTGGCAGACTCTCAATCAATTAGCTAATATATTAAGAAGTTGTGGACCCACTTCACTTGCAGCATGCTGCAAATGCAATAACAACAGCTTTGTTACCCCACTAACACATTTATATCACCCATGAAAATTATATAATCATATTCATTTAGTTTTCAGTAGTGTTCTGTAATATAGGTCATTAAAATATAATGGTATTTTCTATTCTTCCTTTTTCTGGCGCATATAACAACTCTTAAGATGTAGTAATATTATTCTTTCATTTATAAAAGTATTTGAACTTATTTTGTTCTTTAATTCTTCCCTCACATAGATGGAAACTCCAGCAGCAGCTCTTCATTTCTGTAATACTTCACAAGAGATCGTTACATAATTCTGCAATTTGACTGAACCCTGTAATTTCTTTTTCATTTTAGTGATGCAGAAATATTGATTTTGGCTTTGCTAATTCTTATTACAGCTCTGTTTCTTTATGTATCAAACTTCTTACATTACATGTTGCTATTTTAAATGTTTGGTAATGTAATGTTCAGTTTGGAAAACAAGATGAGGATACAGCAGCTCAGCAGTCATCTTTCCAGCGAGTTGCTACCCATACTCATATTGTGAGGTGGTGGTATATATGTAGAATACTTACCAGGCGAAGGAGCACAGGTAGTGATAGTCACAAATAAATAAAAACACACACACACACACACACACACACACACACACACACACACACACACACACACACACACACACAATCGCAAGCTTTCGCAACCCAGTTGCGTCTTCAGGCAGTAGGGAAGGAGAGGGAAAAGGATATGATGAGGGTTTTAAGAGGAAGGGGGTAAGGAGCCATTCCAATCCCGGGAGAGGAAAGACTTACCTTGGGGGGAAAAAAGGAGGGTAAACAAATGCACACATGCCCACACATTCACACAGACACAAGTACACCTAGGCAGACATACTGTAGAAAGCAAAGAAGTTAAGTTATTGAAGTTAAGAAGTTAGACAGAGATACCACTTGAGGCAGAGGCTCTGTCCAGAGAACCGATGCAAAGATGTTAAGAAGGTGGGTGGGAATTCAAATTTAGCGGAGATTGAGACCAGGTGGGCAACGGGAAGAGAGAAGAGAGAATATGCTGAAGGGCTAGTTCCCATCTCCGGAGTTCTGAAGGATTGGTGTCAGTGGGAAGTATCCAGATAACCCAGACGGTGTAGCACTGTGCCAAGATGTGCTGGCCGTGCACCAATGCGTGTTTAGCCACAGGGTGATCCTCGTTACCAACAAACACTGTCTGCCTGTGTCCATTCATGCGAATGGACTGTTTGTTGCTGGTCACTCCCACATAGAACGCTTCACAGTGCAGGCATGTCAGTTGGTAGATCACGTGGGTACTATCGCAAGTGGCTCTGCCTTTGATCGTGTACACCTTCCGGGTTATGGGACTGGAGTAAGTGGTGGTGGAAGGGTGCATAGGGCAGGTTTTACAATGGGGGCAGTTACAAGGGTAGGAGCCAGAAGGTAGGGAAGGTGGTTTGGGGATTTCATAGGGGTGGACTAGAAGGTTACGGAGGTTAGGTGGGCGGCGGAAAGACACTCTCGGTGGAGTAGGAAGGATGTCATGAAGGACGGATCTCATTTCGGGGCAGGATTTAAGGAAGTCGTATCCTTGCTGGAGAGCCAAATTTAGAGTCCGCTCCAGTCCCGGAAAGTATCCGGTGACAAGAGGGGCACTTCTGGGATTCTTCTGTTGAAGGTTCTGAATTTGGGGGGATGAGGTAGTAGCTCTGGCAATTTGTTTCTCTACCAGATTAGGAGGACAGCCGCGGGATGTGAAAGCTGTTAATAGGTTCTTGGAGTACTGGTTCAGAGCTTCAGGACTGGAGCAGACTCGTTTGCCACGAAGACCTAAGCTGTAAGGAAGGGAACGGTTGATATGGAATGGATGACAGCTGTCATAATGCAGGTACTGTTGTTTATTGGTAGGTTTGATGTGGACGGATGTGTGGAGTTGGCCGTTGGACAGATGGAGGTCGACATCGAGGAATGTGGCATGGGATTTGGAATAGGACCAGGTGAATTTGATGGGACCAAAGGAGTTGAGGTTGAAGAGGAAATTCTGGAGTTGTTCTTCACTGCGTGTCCAGATCATGAAGATATCATCAATGAATCTGTACCACACTTTGGGTTGACAGGCTTGGGTATCCAGGAAGGCTTCCTCTTTCCTTAATACCCTAGCCAGCTTCATCCTAACCCACAACTTCTTCACTTTTGAGGGCCAGACATACCAACAACTAAAGGGAACAGCCATGGGAACCAGGATGGCCCCCTCATACGCAAACTTATTCATGGGACGCTTAGAGGAAGCCTTCTTGGATACCCAAGCCTGTCAACCCAAAGTGTGGTACAGATTCATTGATGATATCTTCATGATCTGGACACACAGTGAAGAACAACTCCAGAATTTCCTCTTCAACCTCAACTCCTTTGGTCCCATCAAATTCACCTGGTCCTATTCCAAATCCCATGCCACATTCCTCGATGTCGACCTCCATCTGTCCAACGGCCAACTCCACACATCCGTCCACATCAAACCTACCAATAAACAACAGTACCTGCATTATGACAGCTGTCATCCATTCCATATCAACCGTTCCCTTCCTTACAGCTTAGGTCTTCGTGGCAAATGAGTCTGCTCCAGTCCTGAAGCTCTGAACCAGTACTCCAACAACCTATTAACAGCTTTCACATCCCGCGGCTATCCTCCTAATCTGGTAGAGAAACAAATTGCCAGAGCTACTACCTCATCCCCCCAAATTCAGAACCTTCAACAGAAGAATCCCAGAAGTGCCCCTCTTGTCACCGGATACTTTCCGGGACTGGAGCGGACTCTAAATTTGGCTCTCCAGCAAGGATACGACTTCCTTAAATCCTGCCCCGAAATGAGATCCGTCCTTCATGACATCCTTCCTACTCCACCGAGAGTGTCTTTCCGCCGCCCACCTAACCTCCGTAACCTCCTAGTCCACCCCTATGAAATCCCCAAACCACCTTCCCTACCTTCTGGCTCCTACACTTGTAACCGCCCCCGTTGTAAAACCTGCCCTATGCACCCTCCCACCACCACTTAATCCAGTCCCGTAACCCGGAAGGTGTACACGATCAAAGGCAGAGCCACTTGTGATAGTACCCACGTGATCTACCAACTGACATGCCTGCACTGTGAAGCGTTCTATGTGGGAATGACCAGCAACAAACTGTCCATTCGCATGAATGGACACAGGCAGACAGTGTTTGTTGGTAACGAGGATCACCCTGTGGCTAAACACGCATTGGTGCACGGCCAGCACATCTTGGCACAGTGCTACACCGTCTGGGTTATCTGGATGCTTCCCACTGACACCAATCCTTCAGAACTCCGGAGATGGGAACTAGCCCTTCCGCATATTCTCTCTTCTCTCTTCCCGTTGCCCACCTGGTCTCAATCTGCGCTAAATTTGAATTCCCACCCACCTTCTTGACATCTTTGCATCGGTTCTCTGGACAGAGCCTCTGCCTCAAGTGGTATCTCTGTCTAACTTCTTAACTTCAATAACTTAACTTCTTTGCTTTCTACAGTATGTCTGCCTAGGTGTACTTGTGTCTGTGTGAATGTGTGGGCATGTGTGCATTTGTTTACCCTCCTTTTTTTCCCCCTAAGGTAAGTCTTTCCTCTCCCGGGATTGGAATGGCTCCTTACCCCCTTCCTTAAAACCCTCATCATTTCCTTTTCCCTCTCCTTCCCTACTGCCTGAAGACGCAACTGGGTTGTGAAAGCTTGCGATTGTGTGTGTGTGTGTGTGTGTGTGTGTGTGTGTGTGTGTGTGTGTGTGTGTGTGTGTATTCATTTATTTATTTGTGATGCTGTCACCTCTGTGCTCCTTCGCCTGGTGAGTAATCTTCGTCTATTTTTTATATTTTATTTTTCCTGCTAGGAATTTTTCGTCTTAATATATATTATAGAGGGAAATTTTCCTGGTGGGATAAAAAAATAAAAAATAGAAAAGAGATGACTTACCAAAAGGACCGGCTCGTCGATAGAAACGAATAAAATAACACACAAACACACATACAAGCTTTCGCAGCCTAGCTGCTTCGTCAGGCAGAAGCTGCCTGACGAAGCAGCTAAGCTGCAAAAGCTTGCGTTTGTGTGTGTCTGTGTGTTTATTTGTTGCTATCACTGCCTGTGCACCTTCGCCTGGTAAGTGTACTTCATCTATTTTTATATATACAGTATGTCTGCCTAGGTGTGTTTGAGTTTGTGTATGTGTGTGTGTGTGTGTGTGTGTGTGTGTGTGCTATTTATTTGTGTTACTATCACTACCTGTGCTCCTTAGCCTGGTAAGTAATCTTCATCTACTTTATATATATTTTTTCCTGCTAGGAATTTTCCCTCTATAATATAGCTCCCCAAGTCATCAGTCAAATTTAACTCTACCTGGAACAGTTCCGTCCTCTGTCACAGCGAGACCCACCTGCTCTTCCTCAAAATCACCCTCTTCAAACCTTCCAGGAATTCCTTACTTCCAACCTTGCCTCTCAGTCCTTCCTGAGAAACCTTAATCCTACTCCCAACATTACCACAGCTGAATCCCGAGCTATCCATGATCTAAAGGCTGACCATTCCATCGTCATTCTCCCAGCCAACAAGGGATCCACGGCCACGGTACTTGATCGGCGGGAGTATGTGGCTGAGGGACTGTGTCAGCTTTCAGATAGTACCACATATAAAGTCTGTCAGACAAACCAACAATTAAAGGGAACAGCCATGGGAACCAGGATGGCCCCCTCGTACGCAAACGTATTTATGGGAGGCTGAGAAGAAGCCTTCCTGGATACCCAAGCCTGTCAACCCGAAGTTTGGTATAGATTGATGACATAGACTGATGACATCTTCATGATCTGGACTCACAGTGAAGAAGAACTCCAGAATTTTCTCGTCAACCTCAACTTCTTTGGTCTCATCAAATTCACCTGGTCCTATTCCAAATCCCATGCCACTTTCCTTGATGTTGACCTCCATCTGTCCAACGGCCAACTTCACACATTCGTCCACATCAAACCTGTCAATAAACATCAGTACCCCCATTATGACAGCTGCCATCCATTCTACATCAAACGTTCCCTTCCCTACAGCTTAGGTCTTCGTGGCAAACAAGTCTGCTCCAGTCCCGAATCTCTGAACCAGTACACCAATAACCTAATAACAGCTTTCACATCCCACAGCTATCGTCCTGATCTCGTACAGAAGCAAATTGCCAGAGCCATTTCCTAATAATCCTCAAATTCAGAACCTTCAACAGAAGAACCCCAGAAGTGCCCCTCTTGTCACCGGATTCTTTCCGGGACTGGAGCGGACTCTGAATATGGCTCTCCAGCAAGGATACAACTTCCTTAAATCCTGCCCCAAAATGAGATCCATCCTTCACGACATCCTTCCCACTCCAACGAGAGTGTCTTTCTGCTGCCCACCTAACCTCTGTAATGTGCTAGTCCATCCCTATGAAATCCACAAACCACCTTCCCTACCTTCTGGCTCCTACCCCTGTAACCGCCCCCGTTGTAAAACCTACCCTATGCACCCTTCCACCACCACATACTCCAGTCCCGTAACCCGGAATGTGTACACGATCAAGGGCAGAGCCACTTCCAATAGTACCTACGTGATTTACCAACTGACATGCCTGCACTGTGAAGCATTCTATGTGGGAATGCCCACCAACAAACTGTCCACTCGCATGAACGGTCACAGGCAGACAGTGTTTGTTGGTAATGAGGATCACCCTGTGGCTAAACACACCTTGGTGCATGGCCAGCACATCTTGGCGCAGTGTTACACCATCTAGGTTATCTGGATACTTTCTGACACCAATCTCTCAGAAGTCCACAGATGGGAACTTGCCCTTCCACATATTCTCTCTTCCCGTTGCCCACCTGGTCTCAACCTCTGCTAAATTCAAATTCCCGCCCACCATCTTTAACATCTCTGCATCGGTTCTCTGGACAGAGCCTCTGCCTCAAGTGGTTTCTCTGTCCAACTTCTTTGCTTTCTACAGTATGTCTGCCTAGGTGTGTGTGTGTGTGTGTGTGTGTGTGTGTGTGTGTGTGTGTGTGTGTGTGTGTGTGTTTTGTTTGTGTTGCTTCCACTACCTGTCCTCCTCCACCTGGTAAGTAAACATCTACTTTTTATGTATATTTTTCCTGCTAGGAGTTAGTGGGGAAACTTTCCTGGTAGGAAAAATATGTATAAAAAATGAGGTCATTTAACTTACCCAAAGCACAGGTTCTACACACAACAATTTTTTGCAGATTTTCTGTATAATGTTCATGAGTGAAAACATCCACTACATTCATACAAACGCTTAGCTTAGTGACTTAATCAAGGCAATAGAATTTTTATTTTAACTTATGCTTATTGCAGCTTTTCTGATTTATATTCCGCATGTATTCGGCATTAGATTGAATATTTGAATTTTGTTTTTCAAGCTGTAAGGACTGTCATATTTTGTGGTTTTTGTCTTCAATAATATAATAAGCAAATGGTGGAAACTCACCTTAAAGATGACTGCTGAGCAATCATCTGGGATTAATTGCTCAGAATTTGGCTTTATGGTGAGTTGCAACCTATCCTCATTATATTGCCAACATTCAGCTGGACTTTACATTGTTAGTTTTATTTCATGTTCCACTGATATGCTTAACTGTTCATTTTTCTTTGGGGGTGAACATATATGAAATATGTTCCTTTTCCTTTGGGCTTCCATCAGTCTTAGTTCAAGGTGCTATTCTGCATGAGCACATCTGCTGTAAGTGGCTGACTTTAGAGATGTCTTGCTTGGTAGCTGTGACATGGATGTGCCATCCTATCTTTTCTAGGTATGCCCACTGCAGATGTTTGCTGTATGTTGCTGATTTTTATGGTATTGTTCATGGTTTGTATGTTTTAGAGTTGTTATTTTATTATTACTTACTAAGACCATGAAACTGGCCTGTGTAAAGAATGTCAACAAAATTCCCTGTAAAACAGTAGCATATACGTTTAGTCATTAGCCCTTTGAGTGCTGCAGATGTGATATGCCGCGGCACTCCACAATGCCGTGGGGCCTGCGGATGCCGTTTGCTGTGGCAGTGGTATTTCCCTTGGGCCCTGCAGACTGCATTCACCTCGCGGCCTGCCCGGTATCTGAGCCCTAAAGACTGCATATGCCTCAGCTAGTTCCACTGCCCGTGGGCCTACAAACTTCAATAGCTACTCAGGGCTGCTACTTGCTCACTTACCGCCACAGTAATCTTGAGCATGTAGAATATTCAATAACCAATTCTGAGAACTCTATTCAATGAAAAAGTTTCTTTCTTTCTTTTTTTACATCTTATAGAGTGATATATTCGCTAGATAATGATCTTACTTTGTTATTCCTTATAGTTAGTGTGCTACATCAAATTAAGTAAACTGCTGTGCAAAATTTTGAAGAGTTCACAGATGAAAAATCGCATTGTGTAGACTTTGCGTACAGTTAATTTTAGCACATACAAAGCTGCTGATGAAATGTAGGTAAGATATCTAAAATTTATTTAAGGTTGAGAGCAGAACGGTAACTCATTTCATTCTCGAGACATAGGGTGTTATGTCTGAAGGACAGAAGCGGAAAGTGCATGCATTTCTGTCCATGCAGACTTGGCAGCTCTATGAAATACTTGTCAACCGATTTTAAGAAAACAGTATCGTTTATAGTTTCAGCCTCAGCACGCTTATCTTTTGAACAGTTCATTCCTTCAAACGAAGTAAATTTTGAAACTAGACATTTGTGTTGTGTGATTGTAAAACTGGATATGTCTTGGATTTAATTGTAGACACAGGCACAACAACAGAAATTCAGAAACCAGTATGTGTAAGAGATGTGTCAAATATAGCCTACACTATTTTCACCTTCTCACAAAAATCGCCATGTTTATGACAATTTTTTTAGACTACTGGAAAACAGTAGTTGGCTGAAAATTATTTCTTCCACATCCCTGTGTTGCCAACTTATGAAGTATTAAGTTTAATGTTCAATATGCATTTACATTACGAGATATAAGAATCAAAAGTTTACACTTTTTTCATGGCATTATTTATGCATTCAACTTTGATTCAAATTATCTTGCATTGTTGGCCTGCATTGGGTGGCCAAATACACCATTTTGTGATTAAAAATAATGGTCTTTCTAATCAGCCAGTTTGGAAAGTTTTATAGAACATAGCTTTTTGCAAAATAAGGTAGAAATTACCACATTTTTATCCTTTTCTAAATTGTTCAATTTTGCACTTACTTTATTCAGTATTGAAAAGCAGCACATAAACGAAACCTCACGTTTCAGAACCTTTTATTGTTAGGTTACCACAGTTCAAGTTTCATGTTCGTCATAGCTTTAGTTCCTGAGATATAACACGCCAAACATTTTTGGCCGCCGATTTTTTTGAGCAAATTTGCTTCACGTTTTCTGGCTATATATAACACACAAAATTATTTTCAATATTATTCCTATGAAAGTATATACAGTTGTACACGACAGCCAAATTTCACATTTTTCAACAAAATATGGCTTGACTCAAAGTTGTTAGGAATTCACGCCCGCCCTGCGCAAAGTTGCGCATGGCATCAAACAAATGACTTTATCTTGGCCAGTATTGCTTCCATGAATCTTAAAGTTTACCAGTGTTCATTGGGGGCACATTCGAATGTTCACATAAAATTGCCCATGATGGTCGAGCTGGAAAATGTTCCGAAATTAGGCGATTTGTCATGGATGACCCAGGAGTTACACGTTAGTAGTTTCAGTGTAAATTATGTCTGTCAAGTATTCATTCCAGATTCAAAGCCATGGAATAAGTATCCAGATATACTGCATAGATTTGTAACATAAGCGATCACACTGCGAGACTGTCGTGGCCGCCCTGGTTTCAGAAATGCTCAGGCCAGGGTGAGAACGGCCGAGCAGAGGGCTCAGACACACAGAATAGACGCAGAGAGGGCTGCCAGCGCAGATGAATGGATTAGGCAGCCGCAATGGCAGGCCTGTCTCGGCCAGCTAGATGCACAGGTGCAGCACTCAAAGTGCTAAAGAGGTCCAATTATTCCAGTTCATGGTAGTGCACACCAAAGAGTAAAAATTGAATGTAGGGGATGCTGATGAAGCTGACTGGCCTTATCAGATTCTAATAGTTCCTGCTGTTACCTTTACTGTTCCCCAAACATCAAAAGGATATCACTGAAAAGTGGGGGAGTATCAACGAGGCATACTAAAAGGTGCCTCATACGGATTTTTCTTTATCACCAAAGTTCCTTAGATTAAATTTGTCCTCCAAAACAAATTTTCAGGCATGACATTTTTAATTCTTCACATAGGATTTGCATCACAGAATGAGCAGATGACCTAACAGCAAGTGCATTTTTGTAGTCAGAGTGACGAGGGGACCACAAAAGCCTTAGCATGTCATTTTTTTGTAGTGATCTCTATTTATGGAAGCGACCCCTGTCCCCTTGCACAAACATAACACCTTTTCCTAAAGTAGTTTGCATATTTAACAATAAACTGCTGACCAGGAACATGATCACTACAATATTTAAATAAGTACAGAACACGTTTCATGGTGATGATCGAGTTGCCATTGGGAAATATGGCTGGACAACAAACATTTGCTCCACTTTCACCCAATCTATGATGGTGACCAAACCTTACTAAGCTTAAAATAACATCCCACCCTCTGGATGTGACTATCCTGTTATAACAGTATAATTTATTGAACACTCATGAAAGGTACAACAGATACACATATACACAGTACGATGGTGGCAAGACACGGACACAGTTAATGTTGACATATGAGACCGGCGAGAGCTACACAAGAACTGAGGCACGCCTCGCACACTGTGTGCTCGCCCGGTCGTGGCGGCGCTGCAGGCCCTCAGAGGCGGCACCATTGTGCCACGGCCGAGTCCGCCACACGTCTTTTAGATGTCGTGGACGGATGGGACGCGGCTTGCAGTGGCGCGATCCAACATATCCCACTGACATTAGATCAGAAACTACTTCAGGCAATAAATAAGCAAAAGTCTCTTCCAGAGCCCTAACCTGTACATATACATGAGATTTCTAATAAATCTTTAAAAGTACAGGATAAGACAAGCCTTGCTGAAGGAACAATTCCATTATGATATATGAAAACCTAAATCAGATTGTCGAAACAAATCAAATTCTATCCTCTCTGAATATTAACCGTCAATGTGTTAATAATTGGATTGCTTATTCTATACAATGTTGTTCTGATTACACTTAATTTGCACCAGACAATCAGAAGAGAGTCAATTGTTTTCAAAAATGTTCAAATGTTTGTATAGCTTATGGGACTTAACTACGGGGTCATGGACGGCACAAATATCCATGCCTGAGGGGGGATTCGAACCCACGACCGTAGAGGCCGTGCAGAGCGTGACTGGAGCGCCTCAGTCCCCTCGGCCACCACGGTCGGCCCAATTGTTTTACAGACCAAAAATCACGGGCCTTGAATGCATTAAATCGGAACACCTGTACTTACTTTGATACTACTACTAGTACCCATAATCCTCATTTTTTCACTTTTGGTTTACGTTTGAGTGGATCAAAAATAAAACATACTATAAATAACAGAATTTTCCCAAATTTTAAAAACCAAATACATGTGTAATAAGGTTAAATGGCATACCAGACTGATCAGGGTGAGATCAAGTTTTGAATATATATATATATATATATAAGTAATTAGTGTAATTATGACAAACTACCTTTTACCTGCAGCTTTGGTCGCATTGATGTCCTTGCCGTAAGTGTCAAAGACCACTGAAAATACAACATTCACTACTTTGTTCTTAAGTCTTGACCAGGATCATCAGCATAAAAGAAATGTTTCGAATCTCTGGTTCATATACAAACCATGCATGGAATGATGGGTTGTGTATCTTTCGCAGGGTGTGCACAGATTCCGTATAATCCTTGCTTGTCAGAATATCTCCAAGGAGTGCTTTAAATTTTTTATATGAACAAATTATGCCTTAGAAGATCCTTACATCATAGTGCAAAAACTACAATTTTTTGTTATTTTTATTTATTTATTTAGCACAATATGATCACAAGATGAATGGCAATACTCTTTATCATGCCACTCAACCGGAGCAAAGTAGTTATTGTTTAGATAACTATCCTGACACAGACCTTCAGAAGTCACATGTAGATGGCCTACCACATAGTGACCGAATGGGTGAGACCACAAATTTACCAGAATGTTCTGCCACAAACAAATAGCACTTTGTCTAGTCTGCTATGGAGGCATGTACACACAGTATAGAAGAATTACACACTTTAGCAGAATGCAGCATTTTGAATGGACTTTCTACTTGTTATTGTTTTCAAATGTGGGCAGCAAATGAAATACACAAGTTCTCTTTTGGGTGTGGGTGTGTGTGTGTGTGTGTGTGTGTGTGTGTGTGTGTGTTTTTTACCTTTCCTTTTTGCCCCCCTCCCCTCCTTCCTCCTTTTCCTAATGAAGCAACAAATGGTTGCAAAAGCTTGAATTTTTGTATTTGTGTACCTGTCTACAACCCTATGCTTTGGGTAAGTTAAATGATCTCTATTTTTTATACATATCATTCCTACCAGGAATGTTTCCTCTCTCTATATATATATATATATATGAAATGAAATAGGCAGAGAGCTCAAGACATCAATGATGAACAACTGGTTTTGTAATATGTGATAACCTATACATAAAAATCTCATAACTCCCACCTAACCACCCCCTGGTTACCCTCCAAAATTTTTTTCACCTCCTACTTGGCCTTACCACCTTTCCCAAAGTCCCTCCCTAAGAACTCAAACCTTTGAGCAGAGAGAAGGAGAGACATCAAGAACCTAAAAAAATTTCTGACATAATCCTCCCTGCAGATGAAGATTCCACCACTGTAGTTATAAATCACAGTGACTGCCTGACATAATGGCTCCACCAACTCTTTGACTCTTCCACCAACAAGTTGTGCCGGAATGACCCCATCCCAAAAGTCCAACAAGATCTCCAATCCCTTTTAAAATCCTTCCAGAAGCTCTCTCCTGAATCCATCTCCCGCCTCACCCCAACAGCACAGCACATTGCACACCCACCTTCTACATGCTTCCAAAATCCAAAAACCAAATAATCCTGGATGCCCAATTTTGGCTGATTACTGTGCTCCTACTGAAAGAATTTCAGCCATCGTTGACCAACACCTTCCAGCAATTATCTAAAATCGATCCTTGCATATCAAGGATACCAACCACTTTCTTCGCCAACTCTCCACAATCCCCACACCTTTACCTCATGGATCCCTAATTGTCACAGTGGATGCCACCTCCCTATATGTCAACATCATGGTCTTGCCAGTATTAAACACCGACTCTACAAACATCCCTCTGTTTTCAAGCCTTATACCTCATTCCTCATAACCCTCACCAGCCTTATCTTAACAAACAACTACAATTTTGGAAGGAAAGACAAAATTTGTGTGTGGGGGGGGGGGGGGGGGAGAGAGAGAGAGAGAGAGAGAGAGAGAGAGAGAGAGAGAGAGAGAGAGAGAGAGAGAGAGAGAGAGGGAGGGAGGGAGGGAGGGAGGTGAGCAATGGGTGTGCGGAAAAAGTACTCCATGTCTCCTGGATAACAGGAGTGATTCGATTGGAAGATTCTTAAGATTTGCGCAACAAACAGTCACTTCTCAAGAGTCTGAATTTGGTAAGATCAAGTGTACACCAGTGCAGTTTACTATTTGGCCACAATAACTTGACGATTTTGGTGGTGCTCCCACAAGCGGAGAAAATCGACACCAGTTCCAAGATACTGTTTTATTTACATGTGCTGCCATCACAATGCTTCTTGATGCGAAGAATTACTGTACACATTGTTAGGGTAACGGTTCCAGCACTGCAGCAAGCACCTATGCTGCATTCCATTCATGCAAGACAAGCTTCCAGCAGCCACAGCACGAATCGTCAAGTTATCATGGCCAAATAGTATGTGTGTTTATGTTTTTACACATGAACTTAAGAGTGTAGAAATGGTGTTTGGGAAACTTAAGCAATTTGAACTGTTTACAATTTCTTGTTGAGTGCTCGTGAAATATACGGAGTTTCTGTGATTCTTATGTTACTTAGTAGGGAGAAAGTGCTACCAATTTCTTATCACAGACATTGCAACTGCTTAACCATTTAATCCCATTTATGATTAATAATTCATCTGAGAACTTGCAATAAGGATTGAATAAACCTTATTCAAATAAATCTCTAACTTTGCGTACATCATTTGCAAACAATAGAATAAAACCAATTTTATTAATGAACTATTTATTTTATGTAATACTTCTTATTTGTTTCACAAACAACAGCCTATGCATAGTGTTTTTAATTACAGGACCACAGGTAAAAGATAATATCTGCAACTAAGGTAGTTGCTGGGACGTGAAAGCAGACATGTACAGTTCAACCCCAACAAGGGAACCATGAGAAATGTAAATAAAAGATTTTGATGGATCTCTGATATGTTGTAGAGGGACATACCCTGAGAATAAGGTTATCGATTTTTTTTTTTTGGAGACGGGCCTTAGTTTTTGGAAAATTGATTTTGAAGTTCACTGTGGTCGCCATTTCAATCTCGTCCACCAGCAAAAATTTATTTCTTTGTAGTTAACATTTCCAGAATGTTCTACATGTTCCTTATGTCCACTTGTAATTTCTACATGTTTCTTATGTTAACTATTCTTCCAATTTCTGGTACGTTCTGTCTGTGTATAAATAGAAGAGCACTGTGCCCAAGACGCAGTTAGTATTGCGTGTATGTTAAGTTCGCAATAAACCTGCTTTCAGTATAAGTCCTTTGAAATCAAGCCTGTTTCCATTTCAACATGACAATATCAACAATCAGTGTACATTAAGTGAAATTAGTAAGAATTATTCAATTTTGCTGCAGTAATTTAAACTTCAAGTCATCATCACAAAATACTCGCTATCGCCTGCATCACTTGCTACGCCACAACAGAAATCCGGATGATACCCCTTTGTCGTAAGAGCAACCACAACCCAATGGTTTACAGTACCAAGCACATTCCATAAAAGCTACTGCCTTGCAGGCACACGGTTTTTAAGAGATACCAGAAAAAGTAATTTACATAAAGAAAAAGTTCTTTCATCCGTTAACTTTGAAGCGAACCATGTGTATAGAAGAATCATCTTCAAAAAAGTGGGTGCCCAGAATTGATGCAAAATTAATGTGTGTAGTTTTACAATGAATATTATCTGGATTTCTGTTGTGCCATAACAAGTGGTACAGGTGATAGCAAGTAAGATTTTGTAATAATGTGTAAATGAAATTCCTATAGCAAAATTGAATATTTCTTACTAATTTCACGCAATGTACACTGTTTCCTTAACCACTGTGCCACACTCACGTGGTTGAAACTATACTCCACTCACCGAAATGAGAGAGACTGTAAATACAGTGAGGGTCATGACCAGGGGTGGAGAAATCGGGTGCGTTCTCTGTTTCAGGTGGAAGGTCGTTGTGTTTATTTTCATGCGGCTGTGATAATATAAGCTGATTGTAACCTTTTTATTGAAGAACCACTTGCTGAATAGTAGCACAAGTATTACTGTTTATAATCACATTCAGCATTCACAGTCTGTGCCTCTCTTTCTCTCTCGTTACTATCAATTAAGAGTAAACTCATTATGTCACCCTCAATTTTTATCCCACCCAATCAGCGATCAAAGAAAAACTCATTAACTTCTTCAGAGAATCTGAGGTTCGTAGTGTGTGTAAAACAGAGCTATTGTGCCAATAAAGTCAATGTCGGATATTATTATGAAAACACCTGCATCTACTGGAGTCGTGGTAAGTTAGTACAAAGCCACACACTCTGAGATCTCCCAAAAAAAAAAAAAAAAAAAAAAAATTGACAAAATGCTTGCTGTCATACACGAACATGGAGATTTGGGTAATTTGCAGAGAACTACATTTTATAAATTATTAAGAGAACTGAATTGTAAATATGTTCGGCTTCTGATACCACTGCTATGTAACAAACTACACAGCGACCTTACACCTGAAACGGTTGCGGCAACGCTGACAGTGCCTTCACAGTTTTGTCCACCCCTAGCCACGCGTCTGTGTGTGTTTACAGTCTGTCTCTTGTTTTGGTGAATGGAGTATAGGTTAACGTTATACATATTATTTCAGACAGTGAATTTCAACATCAATTTTCTCGAAAACGAAGGCCCATCAGTAAAATAGTGGAAAACCTCATACTCAGGCTATGTTCCTCTACAACATATCCACGACCCATCAACATTAGTTATTTACACTTCTGATGGTTCTCTTGTAAGATAAGATTGAGCCAAAATTCTAAGTCAGAACTGTACGTAGTCCATTACACAGGTTCTTACTGCTTGTAGTCACACTTGCTTTAATCTTAGTTGTGATAAACGTGGTGTAGAATAAAACAAAGTCATACTGTCTAGTGCACATGTACGGATTCAGTCCAAAGGAATATCTGGCATGCATTGTGTAATAGGTCGGTGTAAAGCAGTACATAGTTCTAGATAATAAAGCTTGGAGCATTGCTACACAAGCGTACATCTAAGGTGTATCATGTTGTTGGGGCTTTAAAGCCAGGCATCAAGTTGTGCAGTACAGGTCTGGCACAAAGTTCTCTCCACAGACGAAAACTGCAAACGGTTGGCACCACACCAGATGGTCATTAACAATGTGTTGGAGGTATACCAGTAATGCTGCAAACAAGTAGTGCAAGGTGTCAGATTAATGATGTTCTAGGTGGGTATCATGTGGGTGTTTCAAACACGATTGTTTCTCATTAAGGATAAGCTGAAGGCATTACTATACAGAGGTAACATCCCCCAACACATCGTTGAACCGTTTCATCGGCATTTTGGAGAACAATTTAAACTATGGGTGACAACTCAATGCCATAGTGCAGGTATAACTGATTATATATAATGGTGCCAATTATCCATGACTGGATTGGTGTGCACATTTCACTGATAAGAATGCATCTGAAAATGCATGGAAATTTTTTTAAAATGAAAATATACTAGAGAGCATGTCCTGACCAACCATCATCTATTTCAAGGAAGTGATTTGTTTCGTTGTGTGTGTGTGTGTGTGTGTGTGTGTGTGTGTGTGTGTGTGTGTCAAAAAATCTGAAGATGAATTACTTTATAAAAGGCAGATGCACAAACCCAAATTTTTAACGCAAACATGGACTAACAGAAGAGATTCAAATCCCAATGATTATGAAAACCAATTTGCCATACTGTATAGAGTACCATGTAACTTCTGTTTGGTGAGTGACAAAACTCTTTTTATTTACTTATTTTTATATGTGTATTTGTCTCTCACGTGTTACACAGGATTTTGAGCATCATTCAAACACTCATCAATATATTTTATTTCTTACTTTTAGACAAACCATTGACCATTCATTCATTTTCCCCCCTCTGGCCAATTTTTTTCGGTGTTCAGTTATTTTTCCTTGCCTTTTCCTTCATTCTATCTAGGTTGTTAATATTTATTTTCTCTTCTAATTAAAAAGCTTTATAAATTTAACTCTATTCTTAAAAATGGGGGCTTCTTTCCTTTATTTCTTATTCTTTGGTGTTATTCTTATTTCTCTAACCCCCCCCCCTCCCCCCCCCCTCTCTCTCTCTCTCTCTCTCTCTCTCTCTCTCTCTCTCTCTCAAAGAAAGATGTCAGAAACAATTTAGTGGTGGTACTCCAGCAGTCTGCATTACAGGTTAGTGTCAGTAATATTTCTGCCTAGCAATTTTGGAAATTTAGGGATGACCCTGATTTCAACTTTGAAATGTTTGTTTCTTAATATACTCATAGAAAACAGCTGCATATTAAATACCAAAATTACTTCAAGGGAAATGTTTTACATTTTTTGGGCAGTAAGTTTTTCAGAACCCTGTTGTGTAATTATTTTCTTGAAATTCACCAAAAATATTAAAATTTCACAGGACACATGTTCTAAGAACCTCAATCCAGCTGCTCAACTTTTGGCATAACATTATCCTAGACTGATGTATTATGTTTCCAAATCATTTTAATTTAGTTTTACATACTATGTAATTATTAAGAAGATATTTTAGCTTTCAATAAAGTTTGCATAAGCTTTAATAAAGTTTAACTTCTGCTTGAAACCAGTTAAAAATTTAAAACGAATTCTGAATTACTGCATTGTACAAGGAAACATTTGTTGATTATGTTATTGATTGAACTTACCTAGTCATAAGCATTATGAAATGTCTTTCCATTATCACTGTCAATATATTCCAATTTAATGTTAAATAATTATAGAAGAGGCACATAAGCAACTGTTACACAGCACTGTTAGTAGCAACCAGTGATGCTACTGTGTGATGGGATGCACAGTATTTCAGACTATGACTAGCACTTGCTATCCAGTGAAAGGTAATTCTGATAATATTTGGTGAAAGTATGTGATGTCTCCAGCTGAAAATTTGCTAAATAGGTGTGCAGTAGCAGTTAATATTTCTGTACGAACACTAACTGAATCAATGTGTTTGGCAGGGCACCCATCAACATGGAGTGACAAGTGTGTGACGCACCATCAATTTAAAGTATTGTTATGTAATATTTTATTCAGATGATGGCATACTGAATTTAGACAACTTAAGTAATGTTTTATGTGAATGAAGCAAAGCTACATCTGTCTCTGTAGTTAATTTTTCCAAAAAACATTTCATATAAAAATTGAAAACCACTGTTTTAGGAGTTGTGTGTGTTTTCAGCTATGCAATTCTCTTCATTTAATTTTAAGAAAACTCTGACATAAATAAAATAAATCAATTATTTAGCACTTATAACCTCACCCCAATTAGATATTTTAATTATTGTTTGTAGTAGTTATGAGATTTCAAAGTTAATCATCCTATCTCAAATATTTTGAATAGTGTGTACTGAAAATATAGCTGCTGGCCAATTTATGTTTGGTGCATATTAGGACAAACATTTCAGCATATGCAATGTATGTAATATACTGGAATTGTCTGAATGCTGGACATATAGCCATACCTATTTCCAGTCTTGATAGTTGTCTGTAACAGACTTCAATGAACACATTTGATATTATTAATGTCAACTATGCCAATTAGGGGCACACGTTTCACAATCATAGATCCAACCATAGAGGACACTAGACATTGCAGACATCAAACTTTTTGTTTGTAGCAACCAATTTCAGTCACAAAACATTCAGTACCTTCTTTTGTAAAATGCTGTCAAACAAAGTGTGTGTTCCAGCAAGTAAGAAAGTGAAATTCAATTTTGCTACTGACGTAAGTAAAACGTTATTTATTCTGAATACTTATGCTACTGAAGGAAATAATAACCAATTTCAGTCTTGGGCTAAGGAAGAAGAAAAAATTGTCAGCAACAGGAAACAGAAAAAGTAATGACTAGTTATTTTCTAAAGAAGGCTGCTAAGGTTTCTTTGCAGTACACAAAAACTCCGGTGTTACACAAGACAAAATATAAACTGTCATTTGCATTTCTCTTTAAACATACAAATTTCTTAACTTCAATGTTTCTTTTCTATGAAACTTTCAGCAGTTTTATCTGTAAATGATTTTTAAACACAATAAAACAAACTACTCTGCTACTGCTGAATCTTTTTATACTGTCCAGGAATCTGTTTTAGAGCAGAGCTTGCCGAGTACAGTTAATATTCTACTTTTATTCCTCTGTTTAATAAAGTTTTCGTTCAAGGAAATAAAGTAATTAAATTCATGTGATGCAAGGAAATAAATTGACAATTATGGAAATCTTTAACAAAAACTGTGAAATTTGTTGAACCACTGAAATCACAGCAGTAGTCAAACAGAGTGCTCGAGAACAGCATGCACGGCGGAGTATTACATTCTGTTCACTACGCGCCGGGTCGGGCGACTCACCGGGGGCTGGTCGGCCATGCGGGAGGGCCGGCCACTGCTCGTGCTCGCCACGGGGGCGGCCTTGCTGCTCTCCCCAGCCACCGAGCCCCCATCCTCGTCGACGGTCTCCTGGACTGGCGCAGTGTTGAAAAAGTCCAAGCGCGCAGGAAGTATTGGAGTACCTGTAGCAGAACAGTTAAGACTTGCGATTTGTGTTGCATATTCAGAAGTAACATCAATGGAAAAATTGATAATATACATTGTTTTTCAACAGCTCCATCAACACGGTTACAGTTACGTAAGAACTTGAGAATGCTAACATGCCAAAAACACGTACAACAAGACTTCCAAGAATCTGGTTAGTGATTATCTGGCCTCAGTAATATCAAGCATATGAAATAACATAATAATACATCATGATAAAATGAGGATAAATTTATTGCACATACTGTACTTTTACAAAGCTAATCAGGTATTTGCTACAATACTTTGTGGTCCTCTAAATTGTTTTATGCTTTTTGTGCTTTTGCCATTGGAGATAAAACTATAAGGTACATCAAGAACTGTTATCAATGAACCACTCTTCACCAAATGATAATCAGAACCTCTTTCATCATTCACAAACAATGAAAATGTTGGCAACTCTGTGTACTTTGTTTCTTCAGTTGCATATGAAATGTCCAGTGCATGCATCGTTAAATTGTGGTTTTGTGCGCTCCTTTGGGTTTTAATTAAAACAGCCTAACTTGGGAGACAAGAGATCAAACTTGTAGTGACTATGAACCAGAAACTGTGCACTATAACATGTTTTGAGCACTAATCAAAACTACTGCTTAGATATGGGGGAGGTGAAGAGAGAATTTATAAATCAGGCTTTTTTTATTATCAAGTTCAAGCTTCCATCACATTAAGCTTGGTAGTTGAGACTACTGTATTTCTGGATTTGGCCAATTTCTGTTCTATATTACATCATGATGCAGTAACATTAACATGCTGTTTTCTCTGTTTTGCGAGTGTACAGTTTTCCATGATGACACACATCACTTGTTGAGGCTCCTGTGCAGTAGGAGCTGGAATTCACACATTTGTTTCTAATAGAAATAGAAATGATTGGAATACATTTCTTTTATTTTAACTTCAGAATTCCATTTACAAAAGAAAAATAAGACAAGTCCTAGTAGTGGAATGGCATAAAAGAGAGATATATCTTGAGAGGGCAGTGTAGTAAGGTTTTAGGCTACCCAACCATCTTATATATAGGGCAAGCAGTGAAGGAGACTAGAAAAATATGAAAAATGAATCAAAGTATGGCAATGACACTGTAGTTCTGTCAGAGGCAGCAAAGGACTTTGAAGATCATTGAAACAGAACAGAAAAAGGTAAACACTACTCAGCCAGAACATTATGACCACTTACCTCTCTCAAATACAGCCTAAACGTGTTCAGGTGATAACAGCATCACCTGACTGCTAGACAGACATGCACACAGTGGATATAGTATCAGTGAGGGGGCTATCCATGTGTAGAAAGGGGAAGGAGTGAGATCAATTTGAATTTGACCAAAGGGAGACTGTAATGGCCCGGAGACTGGGCACAAGTATTTTGTGGAGCTGTATTACTCGGTGGGTGGTTCGACGAGAACTGTAGTCGTACCACAGCCAAATGCCGAGGGGTTGGGTGACCACCCTCAACATAGATGTCAGATGCTGTACGCTGGGCAGACTAGGATAACAGGGAGGCGGCAACTTGTGGTGGAACTAACATCAGACTTTAATGCTGAGCACAGTAAAAGTGTGTACAAACACATGGTGCACCACACGCTCCTAATGATGTCTCTGCAGGTGACAAACCACACACGTGACAATGTTGCTTATTGGCAACTGTGACTGAAATGAGCATGTTACGAAATCACTGGATGTTGATATAGTGACAGCGTTGCACAGTCCGCCGAGTCCCGATACCTCCTTTATCATGCTGATAGGAGGGAACAAACCTGTTGTCTTCCAGGGGAGCAATTCCTCGATGCCTGTACTGCAGAGCGATGTTGAGCCGGTGGTAGCCAGTGCAAAGATTGCATAGTGGCTAAGAAGTATCAACACTAGTTGCAGACCATGAACACTCCTTAGTGACAATCATAATGCACCTTGTCACAAGACCAGGAGTGTGACGGAATGGTTTGAGTAAGAAAGTGGCAAGTTTCAGCTGATGTGCTGCCATCCAACTCGCCAGTTCTGGACCTGATTGAACACACCTGTGTGACTGAATTTGGCAAGAGAGCCCCTCTGCAGAATATACAGGAATTAAGTAATTTGTGTGTGCAGATTGTAATGGTACAGACCCTTAATTCAACTAACTTCGTATTAAGGGCTGAATTATTCCTGCTACCTTTTTGCTCGTTGCTGTCCGTACACGTATATATTTATTTGAAAAATTAAACTTTCAATTTCAAAGTCACGGAATTTTTAACAAGGGCGGCATCTACTAAACAACCGACAACAACATGTGGGTTGCATTTTTACTAAAAATGTTTATTGCCCACTTAAGTAAAGTGTTTTTCAGGTAGATTTTCCAGTCTTCTTTCCAATGCACTGTTCAGAATTACTGTGTTCATAAATTTAAACAAATTATGGTCGATAAACAAAATCATTTAGTTTACACAAAGACAAAATATTAAAATAAACAAAAATAATATATTATAAACAGGTCATAATGTGAGTTTACTACACCTGCAACTTATCACTGCCTCACTTTTTGTGTGTCTGTCTTGTATTGTTATTAACAAATCATTGTTTTTCCTTAAAAGTGCATTATCGTCATAATATATATATAAAAATACACATCCCAAACGAATAAGAGTTTGTATATGGTAGTAGGTATCAGTCTCCCAGAGTGCACTATGGTGGTAGAGGGTTGATAACAATAGAGGGGTGGAAGATATGAGACTTTAAAGTTACCAACTTATATGAAATTCGTGTAGGTGTAAATATTTTACTCTTCAGCAAAAACTACACAATGGAGAAAGACAATATTTCTGTTGTTGTTGTACGAAGTCTCCCGTTATACACCATAGCAGTTCCTTGATGATAGCTGTAAGATGGTGGAAGTGTAGTGGTTGTATGTCATCAGCTTATATAAAATGCAGACTGAAGACCAGCGATGACTTGACACTATAATAGCAAAAAGGTTATACACAGAAAAACATAATCCACATTCTTTGTTTTTCTGCAACAAGCATATGAATAAAGAAAAATAAGTGCATATTGCAGTTTGAAAAGTAAAACTACCAAGATAGATGCCAAAGCATACTAAAGAAATTTCGTATCCTTGATCAATTTCTGAAAGACAAAAAAATGGCACTGAAAAGTGAATCTACAATGATGGAAACTTTAAATTTGTAGATGTTGTTTATCTTACACTATAGGCATCAGCAATTTTTCGATATTCCCATCCCCAAGGGGGGTGAAATAGGGGATGAATGGTTTTTTTTTAAATACCTTGCTTTTAAGGCAATTTTGAAGCAAGAAATACAATACTTCGAATTTAGATTTTCGATTAGGATTTTAAAAACCCAGGTTTTGATATTTTTGGAAATTCAACCATAAAGCAGGTGAAATGAAATTCTTTTAAGGGTGCACTAAGACCATTTTGATGCTAGAAATGCGAAAATTTGAATTTGAAACAATGGTTAGAATTTTAAACAAATAATGTGTGTTTCAGGATGTTTTGAATTCCGTCATCAATGGCGCAATGGGGTGGCAAGTTGTATCAAAATCCTTGATTAGGAAAGCATTTTTAAAGCTAAATCTATACAAATTTATATTTAGAAGTAGAAACAACCAATGCACACCACACAGTCCATGCATGCGAAGCAGCAGGAATTAAGCTAGTGCACAATATAAAACTTGCAGATGATAAGGTTACACCAAACTTTGTGTCCCAGCGAGACCTTTCATTTCAGCCCTTGCCTGTTACTGTAGTTCAAGTAATTTAGTCTCTGGATTTTTTCAAGTGAATAAATATTAGTTTTCTGAATAACTTTTGATATAAAAGTAATATAAATGATGTCAACACATCATCTGAATCACACTATTCTCCTCTTTCATTTGCTTCTACATGCTAATTTGTAAATTTAATAGTGTCAGCATAGTATCTAAACATAAAGAGACAATGCCATTTTTCCAGCAGTTGGACAAGATGTCACAACCACCAGCTTGCTTTCAATGTGCTTTCCGCCCGCTGATGGGAACTGGGCGACGCTTACCTCCTCACAGCGACTGATTGCCTGTTCAGTTGTTGCAACTTCCGACGCTCTCCACTGTCCAACTATCGCACTTTTCAGTCCATATGAGTGTTGTACGTTGTTGTAAAATCACAAGATGTGATGCCAACTCTCTCCAATGACTTACCAATTATTGCTTTCTTGCCAAGATGTGTAATCACTGTCATCTGTGCCAGATGGAGGCATAACCAGCTATTAGGTAAGTTGGTCATAATTTTCTGGCTGATCAGTGTAAGGTGAAAATGAATGAAAGGAAAACAAGAGGAATCAGTGATGGTGATTCTGGGGGAATTATATAACAAATTCAGCAATAAAATGTGGAAATATCTGATTTGTTATTTGGACATCACAATAACTCACAACAAAAATGTTGTGTTTCATCCCAGCAAATCTGATGCATAAAGGCATGCCTCAGGCGTGCATCGAGATTGCTTCATCATTGTACAATGACTTTTCAATGTGCGTAAAAAGTCACCATCATTGGGTCGGTACTGCAGATTGTCATCATGGACTAGTGAGTACGGAATGCACACCAATCATCTCCTCCTTCAATGATCCTTTTTATGGGCCGCCTGATTTGTCAGAAGCAGTGATAATGTAGTAACTCATAGTGGAAACTGAGTGGCAGATCACAATCTACATTTGGCCTTTATCGTGACTGATGCTTCGATTCTGCTACGGTCGGAAAAATTTCAGTGTTAGATCTCACACTTCGGCAAATTTAAATCCCTTGGCCTTTTTGATGAGGTTCTCATGTAACCTGATGTTAATCGTCTCCCTATATGCATTGTCCCAAAACAGTGCTGTGTTGAGCAAAACTACTACATCTTTGTATTGCATTTTGTGGTTAGTTTCAAATTATCAGTAATTACTGATTTTGTACAGCTGCTTGAAGTACATGTGCTATCTATGTTTGGTGCAACCTCCCCCCCCCCCCCCCCCAATTGTGCTAACATGGGCACACTCCAGATTTTCAGAGTATGGAATGTAGACTATTGTCCCGTCATCATACAGTGTTGACTGTGGTGTGCTCTTTTGCTTTCAGGAGCACTGAATTTGATAGTCGCTAAGCCCATTTTTCTGGAGTACATCCTTTAAGTACTTTAGCTCGTTTTAGGCTTTCTTAGAGATCCCATGAGCTCTCTGAACCAGCGTGTTTAGTAGCCCTTTCAGAAGGTTGATGACAGCAATAGGCATGAACGTACTGGTCAATGTGGGTTATCTTCTAACAAGTGCTGTTCCCCACTTTCTAGCCAGTTTTCACCGTATCAGAATATCCAAGAATGGCAGCTTATTGTTTTCACTCCACCTTCATGGTAAATTGAATTTGGTTGTAGACAAGAGTTTAGGAGTTGCACGAAAACTTTAAGAGGATCTTCCCCATGAAATTGCCCCCCCCCCCCCCCTTTCACCAAGGAGAGCAGAGGAAAGAGGACTATACATGCGCACATTATCAGTCTGTTCATAGCAATTTCTATCAAAAACAAAATACAGTATGTGGATATGGGGGAAAAACTGAGCCTTTCACAACCTTTTTAGCTTATTTATTTGTAAAATTTCTTTCACCAACTTTCTCTTTCGAACGTGAAAATATTTTGTTAGCACCCACCTACATAGGGAGACATGATCAAATAATAAAATAAGAAAAAACAGATTGAAAATAGAAGGAGTTAGGTGTAGCTCCCCCCCCCCCAAGCCATTAGAGAATGGAACTGTAGAGATATATTGCCACAAGACGCCGAGTTAACCAACTGCCGGCGTGGTGCAATGGATAGTATCACCGCTTGTGGTGGTGAAGGTCGCTGGTTCAATCCCATCCACCCGCAAAATAATTATTTCTTTGTAATTATCATTTCCAGTATGTTCTACATGTTTCTTATGTTCACTTGTAATTTCTACATGTTTCTTATGTTAACTATTCTGATAAATTCTGTATGTGTGCAACAGCTGCATCATCTTGGCTCCGATTAGGCAAAGTAAAAGCCATCGCTTACATGGACTAGAGCCGGAATAAACGGGATATACACAGTGCATCTTTCCGAAAGTCCGTACCATCAGAAGACCAATGGATATGAAACCAGAGGTAAGCCAACGGCACATCAGACACACGTCGGTATTCTCTGGAGACATGGAGACACTGGACTGGACCCCAAAAAATAGTTAAAAGGGTTTGACCGAGTCGCCAAGTATAACAGGTGGGATCAAACAATGTTATTGGCCAATGTTTATTTTTACCTGGACGGAACGGCCCAGCAATGGTTTGAAAACAATGAAGAGAAGTTTAGATGACATCGTTGTTTTGTCAAAAACATTTGAAGAACATCTGAGTCGCCTGTCAATTGTGTTGAAATGTTTTCAGACTGCAGGACTCCACCTTAATCCAAAGAAGTGCCTCTTCGTCACCAAAGAAATAAAAATCCTGGGGCACCTAGTCGACAGAGATGGTGTCCGTCCTGATCCAGATAAAGTAAGGGCAGTCACAAAATTTCCAACTCACATTTGTGATGTGAGAAGTTCTCTCATGCTGTGCTCATACTACCGACATTTCATAAAAGGATTTTGTAACAAGGCACATCCATTGCAAGAACTTTTGCAGGGAGATGCCAAGTTTTACTGGGATGAGACAAAAGAAAGAGCTCTCCGGGCACTTAAGGAGGCTCCGATTTCCACACCAGTTCTAGCCTTGTACAATGAAAATGCAGAAACTGAACTTCACACAGATGCCAGTGGTTATGGGACTAGTGCAGTGCTTGTACAAGTTCAGGAAGGTGCTCAAAAGGTGATAGCCTGTGCATCAAGAGTACTCTCAAACTCCGAGATAAACTAATATACAACTGAGAAAGAATGTCTCACAGTTATCTGGGCTATCAACAAGTTCCAGCCGTTTTTATTTGGGAAACCATTCACTGTCGTGACAGACCACCAGTCTTTGTGTTGGCTGACTAGCTTGAAGAATCCATCAGGACGACTAGCAAGCACTAAGACTCCAAGAGTACGATGTCACAGTGGTATTCAAGAACAGGCACAAACACAAGGCTGCCGACTGCCTTTCGAGGAATCCATTAGTGGAACACAACATCATATTTGAAATTTCAGCCCTCACTGAATTAGGTGATGTTACAGCTGAACAGAGGGAAGATCCAACACTATTAAAACTCAGAGGCCTTGGAGAAATGAGAACCAACCAATGGAGAGTTCCAACTTATAAACAGGATACTGTATAAGAGCAACTACAATCCATTGGGCCCCACATGGCTACTAGTAGTTCCAGCTCATCTCCAGCCAGCTATTCTCAAGTATTTCCACGATGCTCCAATATCCGGTCATCTGGGATACGTGTAGACCCTAAACAGAATCAGACACATGTATTACTGGAAAGGTCTCTATCAATCTGTCAAGCAATATGTGAGTCACTATAGTGACTGTGACGGAAGCATGTGCCACAATTACTTCCAGGGCATCTCATACCAATTCCACCTGCAGCAGCTCCATTCCACCGAATTGGAATCGACCTTTTAGGGAAGTTCCCAAAGTCCACAACCTGTCAACCGGTAACCAATGGATAATAGTCTGCACTGACTTCCTCACAAGCTACGCAGTCACCAAACCTGTGCCGACTGCAGAAGCTCCAGAGATTGCAAAATTCCTAGTAGAAGACATTATTTTGAAGCCTGGAGGACCACTTGTGATGATATCTCATCGTGGAAAAGTATTTCAGTCAAAACTAGTATCAGAGGTAATGTCACATTGCAACATTGTCCACAGAGCATACCATCCTCAGAAAAATGATCTTTCGGAACGTTTTAACGAGACATTAGCAGATATGCTTTCGTTGTACGTCGCTATTGAGCAGAAGGATTGGGATACAATACTGCCAGTCGTGACATTTGTTTATAATACCGCAAGACAAGACACCACAGGTGTCGCGCTGCTTTTGCTGCTACATGGTCATGAAGCTGAGACGACAATGGATACACTGTTCCCATTCCAGCCAAATGACACTCAGGATGACTGTATGAAACAGCTCATCACCAAGGTCGAAGAAGCAAGATGGCTGGCTCGCATATGGACACTGGACACCCAGGAGAAGAACTGCCAGTGGTATAATGACAACCACCGACGTGTAGTGTACAGCACAGGGAATCTGGTATGGATTTTTACCCCTGTACAGAAAGTTTGACTATTAGAAAAGTTATTGAAGCGATACTTTGGTCCATATCGTGTCACACGCCGCCTGTCAGATGTCACATATGAAGTTGAGGATTATGAGCCATCAGAAGAACTGCCAGTGGTATAATGACAAGCACCGACGTGTTGTGTACAGCACAGGGAATCTGGTATGGATTTTTACCCCTGTACAGAAAGTTTGACTATTAGAAAAGTTATTGAAGCGATACTTTGGTCCATATCGTGTCACATGCCGCCTGTCAGATGTCACATATGAAGTTGAGGATTATGAGCCATCATTGAAACGACAAAAACGAAGGGACATTGTTCACATCTTCCACATGAATCCTTACTACGATCCTCAAGAGCAGATAGGTGAAAATAACTTCTTGTTATAGGACTCTAAGGACAGTAATGATACTGATAAAGCCACGGCAGGAACATCTCTCGTAAATAATCATGCAGAAGGGAAGGATTCTCCAGAACTGCCATACAGAGGGCCCATGACACAATCAAGATCCACTGCAGCTGGCTCCATAGGGAACCTAACAGCGGGTCGCTGTTTTTTCAGGAGAGGGAGCAATGCTGCAAGATGCCGAGTTACCAGACTCCTTGCGGTGCTGAAGGTCGCTGGTTCAATCCTGTCTATCGACAACAAATTTATTTCTTTGTAATTATCATTGCCAGAATGTTCTACATGCTTCTTATGTTCACTTGTAATTTCTAAATGTTTCTTATGTTAACTATTCTTATAATTTCTGATAAATTCTGTCAGTGTATAAATAGCAGAGCACTCTGCCCAAGAGGCAGTCAGTGCTGTGTGTATGTTTCAGTTCGCAATAAACCTGCTTTCATGTAAGTTCTGTGTTCATTTGACAACCCTGTCTTCGAAGTCAAGCCTGCTTCCATTTCAACGTGACAATATCATAAAAGCAGTTTGATGAAAACTCTGCTGTGCACTTCAATGTGACTCGTAGAGTATATGAGTAGATGACATTTTTACTAAACCACTATCCCATACCAATCCCCTAAAATTTACTTCTATAAAACAAACACAAAAATTATAGAAGGAAACTTTCCTGGTGGGTTAATTTTATATAAAGAATAGAAAACAGGTGACTTACCCATAGGACAGGTTCGTCGACAGGCACAAATAAAATCACACACAAACATACATACAAGCTTTCGCAACTGTTGGCCGCTTCTTCAGGAAAAGAGGAAGGAAGGAGAAGAGAAAGGGAAGGATACGGGTTTTAAGGAAGTGGAAAAGGAGTCATTCTAATCCCAGACATATCCATATCCACACAGCGAAAGCTTGTATGTGTGTTATTTTATTTGTGTCTGTTGAACCTGTCCTTTGGGTAAGTCACCAGTTTTCTATTTTTTATATAAATAAACACAAAATAAAGATAAAAATGTATCTGATAAGGATGCTTAGAAAGTTATGCATGATAGCTTCCATCACTTCTTGGGTAGAACAATTTCATATTTAGGGTTGAAAACAAACTGTTCTGCTAAATTTGTATTTTCTTCAAACTAGTTTTCAGCATATTAGGCCATTAGTTTAGATATAGTAGGGATTAGTGAATTTCAGTGGTAGGATTTCTGGTCAGGTGAGTACAGGGTTCCAAATACAAAATCAGTTGGTGGTAACACAGGAGTATGTCTGATTATGAATAAGAAAATAGGAATGCGGGTAAGTTACTATGAACAGTATAGTGAATGCATTATCATAGCAAAGATAAACATAAAACCGACACTGACCACAGCAGTACAAGTTTATATGCCAACTAGCTCTGCCAATGATGAGGAAATCGAAGAAATGTATGAGGAGATAAAAGAAATTATTCAGACCATTAAAGGAGAAGAAAACTTAATTGTGATGGGGGACTGGAACTTGGTAGTAGGAAAGCAAGGAGAACAAAATTAGAAGGTGAATCTGTTCTGGGGAAAAGGAATGAAAGAGGAGATCGTTGGTACAATTTTGTAAGGAAGAGATTTAGGAGCTAGGTTTTAAACTGGAAGACTTATCCAGTGGCAGATATAGACTCTGACCATAACTTATTGGTATGGTACTGTTGATCAAAGCTTGAAAGACTGCAAAAAGATAAAAATACAGGGGATGAAATACGGACAAACTGAAGGAACCAGAGGTGGTTGAGAGTTTCAGAGGGAGCATTAGGCAAGGATTGTCTGGAAAGGGTGAAAGTAATACAATACAAGAAGACTGGGTAGCTCAGAGATAGAGTAGTCAAAGCAGCAGAGGATCATATAGGCAGAAGGAGGCGGCCTAATAGAAATCCATGGATAACTCAGGATATACTGGACTTAATTGATGAGAGGAGAAGATATAAAAATGCATCAAGTGAAGCAGGCAAAAGGGACTACAAACTCCTGAAAAATGAGACTGACAGGAAGTGCAGACTGGCTAAGCAGGAATGGCTACAGGACAAATGCAGAACCACAGAAAAATGTATAACCAGCGGAAAGATAGATATCGTCTACAGAAAAATAAAAGATATTCGGAGACAAGAAAAGCAGCTGTATGAATATCAAGAACTTAGACGGAAAACCAGTACTAAGCAAAGGGGAAAAGCTGAACTGTGGAAGGAAAGACTTGTAGGCAGTATTCTAGAAATGGAAGATGAAGTGGAGGAAGATGAGATAGGACACACAATACTGCGAGAAGAATTTGACGGAGCGCTGAAAGGTTCGAGTCGAAACAAGGCCCCTGGAATAGATGATATTCTGTCTGAACTGCTGCTATCGTTAGGAGAGCCAGTCATGAACAAATTGTTCCACCTGGTATGCAAGATGTATGACACATGGGAAATTTCAAGAAGAACACAGTAATTCCAATTCCAAAGAAAGAAAGTGCAGACAAATGTAAAAATTACACAGAAATATCAGTTTAATAAGTCATGGTTGCAAAATACTAATACGAATTATTTACAAACAAATGGAAAAACTTGTGGAATCCAACCTCAGGGAAGTTCAGTTAGGATTTAGAAGAAAGGCAGGAACACGGGAGGCAATACTCACATTACGACTTATCTCAGAAGATAGACTACGAAAAGACAAACCTATGTTTTTAGCATTTGTAGATTTGGAGAAAGCTTTTGACAATGTCGACTGGAATACACTCTTTCACATTCTGAAAGTAACAAGTAAAATATAGGGAGTGAAGAGTTGTATTCAACTTATACAAAAACCAGGCAGCGATTATTAGAGTCAAAGGGCATGAAAGGGACACAGAGGTTGGGAAGGGAGTAAGACAGGGTTGTAGCCTTTCCCCAATGTTCTTCAATCTGGACATTGAGTAAGCAGTGAAGGAATGCAAGAAGAAATTGCAGTTTGCTGATGACATAGTAATTCTGTCAAGATTGCAAAGGATCTAGAAGAGCTATTGAATGAAATGGACAGTGTCTTGAAAAGAGGGTCTAAAATGAACATCAACAAGAGTAAAACAAGGATAATAGAATGTAGCGTCAGAAAGTTAGGAAATGCCGAAGGAGTTTGATTAGGTGATGAGACAATAAAAGTAGTAGATGAGTTTTGTTTGGGTAGCAAAATAACTTCTGATGGCCGAAGTAAAGAAGACATAAAATGCAGAATGGCTGTGGGAAGAAAAGCATTTCTGACGAAGCAAAATTTGTTGACATCCAACATTAATTTAAATGTTAGGAAGTCCTTTCTGAAAGCATTTGTCTGCAGTGTAGCATTGTATGGCAGTTAAACATGAAGGATAAGGAGTTCAGACAAAAAGACGATAAAAGATTTTGAAACATTGTGCTACAGACAAATTTTGAAAATTAGATGGGTAGACACTGTAACTAATGAGGAGGTGCTTAACAAACTGCGGAGAATAGGGGTTTCTAGTATATCATTGCTAAGAGAAGGGATAGATTGGTGGGACACATTCTGACACATCAAGGAATCATCAACTTAGCATTAGAGGGACGTTTGTGGGGTCAAAATCCTAGGGGGAGACCGAGGGATGAATACAGTAAGCAGAGTAAAAAAGGGGCACCGGATACTTTCCAGGACTGGAGCGGACTCTGAATGTCGTTCTCCAGCAAGGGTACGACTTCCATAAATCCTGCCCCGAAATGAGATCCATCCTTCATGACATCCTTCCCACTCCACAAAGAGTGTCTTTCTGCCGCCCACCTAACCTTCGTAACCTCCTAGTCCATCCCTATGAAATCCCCAAACCACCATTCCTACTCTCTGGCTCCTACCCATGCAACCGCCCCGTTGTAAAACGTTGTAAAACCTGCCCTATGCACCCTTCCACCACCACTTACTCCAGTCCAGTAACCCGGAAGGTGCACACGATCAAGGACAGAGCCATTTGCGATGGCACCCATGTGATTTACCAACTGACATGCCTGCACTGTGAAGCGTTCTATGTGGGAATGACCAGCAACAAACTGTCCACTCGCATGAACGGTCACAGGCAGACAGTGTTTGTTGGTAATGAAGATCACCCTGTGGCTAAACATGCCTTGGTGCACGGCCAGCACATCTTGGCGCAGTGTTACACCGTCCGGATTACCTGGATACTTCCCACTGACACCAACCTTTCAGAACTCTGGAGATGAGAATTAGCCCTTCAACATATTCTCTCTTCCCGTTGCCCCACGGGGGCGGTTACAAGGGTAGGAGCCAGAAGGTAGGGAAGGTGGTTTGGGGATTTCATAGGGATGGACTAGGAGGTTACGGAGATTAGGTGGGTGGCGGAAAGACACTCTTGGTGGAGTGGGAAGGATGTCATTAAGGATGGATCTCATTTCGGGGCAGGATTTAAGGAAGTCGTATCCTTGCTGGAGAGCCACATTCAGAGTCCGCTCCAGTCCCGGAAAGTATCCGGGGACAAGAGGGGTACTTCTGGGATTCTTCTGCTGAAGGTTCTGAATTTGGGGGATGAGGAAGTGGCTCTGGAAATTTGCTTCTCTACCAGATCAGGAAGATAGCTGCGGGATGTGAAAGCTGTTATTAGGTTGTTTGTGTACTGGTTCAGAGCTTTGGGACTGGATGGCAGCTGTCATAATGCAGGTACTGTTGTTTATTGGTAGGTTTGATGTGGACGGATGTGTGAAGTTGGCCGTTGGACAGATGGAGGTCAACATCGAGGAAAGTGGCATGGGATTTGGAATAGGACCAGGTCAATTTGATGGGACAAGAGGAGTTGGGGTTGAAGAGGAAATTCTGGAGTAGTTGTTCACTGCGAGTCCAGATCATGAAGATGTCATCAATGAATATGTACCAAACTTTGGGTTGACAGGCTTGGGTATCCAGCAAGGCTTCCTCTAGGCGTCCCATGAATAAGTTTGCGTACGAGGGGGCCATCCTGGTTCCCATGGCTGTTACCTTTAGTTGTTGGTATGTCTGGCCCTCAAAAGTGAAGAAGTTGTGGGTTAGGATGAAGCTGGCCAGGATATTAAGGAAAGAGGTTTTAGGTAGAGAAGTGGGTGGTCAGCATGAAAGGAAATACTCCATCGCAGCAAGGCCCTGGGCTTGTGGGATATTTGTGTATAAGGAAGTGGCATCAATGATTACAAGGATGGTTTCTGGGGGTAACAGGCTGGGTAAGGATTTCAGGCAATCGAGGAAGTGGTTGGTGTCTTTAAGTAATAGTACAGTTTACAACTCACTGCAAAGACATGACGACGAGCCGCGACAGACACATACAAAAGACACACACACACACATTTTCAACTCTGTAAAGCTGAAAGTGAGTTGTAAACTGTCCTGTTACTATAATGTTAATTCTAAACTGGACTTTCCATTATTAGAATAATCCTTTTTCAGCATATATTATAATACCTTACATTATTGCACCTCAGAGAAAAAAGAAAATGGCAACACACTTTCTTCTATGAGACATCAGTTTAAAATTAATTAGAAAACAAAAATTATAAGTCAAAATACAACAGTATATTTTGCCGACATGTAAGTACATAAGTAACAAGGGTTAGGTACCACTGATGTTTCTAGACAATACACAAATTAGTAATTAGTGAGTTGGTTAAAATTACAGAATCCCTCAGAAGTAAAAATCAGTTTTAATTACAAAAAAAAAAAATCAAATGTTTGTTAAGCTTATGGGACTTAACTACGGGGTCATCAGTCCCTAAACTTACAAACTACTTATGAACTACTTACGAACTAGGACGGCACAAATATCCATGCCCAAGGGGGGATTCGAACCCCCGACCATTGTGGCCTTGCAGACCGTGACTGAAGCGCCTCAGTCCCGCGGCCGGCTTTTAATTACAACATCCAATAAAGTATTTCTTAATTTATATTTTAAGATAATGATAAATAGTAACTTCAAACATGCCTAACCTCGGAAGCACAGAAATGTGAGAAAATCTTCAGTCTTTGGCCGCTTCGATGGGATGAGTTCTGGAGACACAACGGTGCCATTACTCTTTACCTTATCTTTGTCTTTCACTGGTGTTAATGCTGGACTGCTTAGATTAGAAGAACCCTGTGCAAATTTCCTCTGGGCGTGAACTTTTGTTCTGCAACAGTAAAGATTTTATTATAATAGGTAAGATGTACAGTTTGTTTCAAACGAGCCATAGTGAGGAGATCCTCTAAGATGTAGAACATGTCAGAAAACAAGAGTAGTAAATATTTACAAAATAAGAACAGAAATGTCAATGCATCTTGCACAGATACAAAGTGAAATCCTATGGGTGTAGAATTGGTGAGAAGAAAAATTGTAGCATAATTTTTTTATCAAATATTAAATGATCAGTACACTTATGATAGTTCTACATCTATGCTCACAGTTTTAAATAATAAATAAAAGTAAAATAAATATAAGCATTTTACAACACTTATTTACAATGATTGCATTACCAAACAAAGATTTGTACAAATGTCAGATGGAAGACAATCACATTATGTGTTGTTATTAATACCACATATGTGTCAAACAGTTTTTCTGTGAAATGCATCAATGGAGAGGCAGAAGTTGGCCACCAATAAATTCTTTAGGCCTATATTTGTCTCGAAGTGAATTTTGTAATTAAAGTTTTTATGGCTGCTGTCAAATTACTGAAAATGTGTATTGCTGAATATGACACCTTTCTGAAACAAAATAATTAACTTTAAATCATTGTTAAACTTATTATTTCATATTATTTCTAATATTGAATCCATAATCCTAGCTGTTGGTTTGAGAGGGGGGGAAAAGGAAATTTTAATGGCAGATTTCATTAAGCTGTACAGCTTAATATCTCCAGTTCCTTAACAGCCCTTCGCAGAAAATTCTTGAGTTCATGCCACAAATCATTTGTATCACATGTTTCTGAGCTTGGAAAACTTTAGCTTGGCTTAATGAGTTACTTCAGAAAATAATCTTGCCAAGATTATGGAATGAAAGTAAGCAATCCAGTAATCTTGCCTTTTTTTTTAAGACCTTCTAAACCTGGCAACACTCATGTAGCAAATAGGGTTTTGTTTAGGCACTTCAGCAGTTCTATGGCATGCACCACCCAAATTAAATTTATTGTCAAGTGAAACTCAAAGAATTTAACAAAGTCAGCTTCTATCTGCTTGTCATGTTTTAGGCATATACTGGCAAGAAACATTTTAAAATTTATGAGCTGCATATAGCATGCTTTTTCAAGATTCAGTGATAGAGAACTGGCTGGGAACTGTTCATTAACGCCCACAGCATTTTCGTTATATGATCTTTCTAAGGATATACTTGATTTACTATTTATTGAAATGTTTGCCTCATCTGTAATCAAAACAAACTTGGCATACCGGAAAGTTACTGAGGGAAGTTCATTGGCATACACAGTAAAAAGTAAGGGTCAAGATGACATCATATATAACCACCATATTATTAGTTCCCAGTTGGGTGATGCCTCATAACTTAATACATGTCTCTTCCTATTTACACCATTTTTTCTGTCAGAGATATAAGATTTGAACCATTCTGAAGCATTTATTGTTACACTATACTATTCCAATTTACTTAAAAGGATATTGTGATTTATAGTGTCCAGTGCCTTTGAAAGATTACAAAAATACCAGTTGCTTGAAATTTATTGCCTAATCATTTAAGTGAATTACCATTGAATTTGTACATAGCCTTGTCAATAGCAGAACCTTTCATAAATCTGAATTGTGACTTTGAAAATATTTTATTTGTGGTCAGATGGTTTAGAATATGAATATTATCTTTCCTAATTCTTTTATTTATTTGGAGAATGTGGGCAGAAGTGAAATTGGATGGAAGTTTGATGATATTTTTTTTATCCGCTTTCTTACACGAAGACTTAAACTTCATCATATTTTAACCATTCAGGAAACAATCCTGAACTGATAGAGACTGGTGACTTGAAAATGTCACAACTCAGTGGCACACTGTTAAATCATTTTTGTTCATATATATTTAGATTGTAAGCATTTTATGGTGGACATTACTTCTATTGATGTTGTGAGGGTCACATTCATAACTGTAGTTATTTGTAGTGACTGCTCTGAGATACTCCATGGCAACATTTACTGAAACTGACAACCTATCTTTTCAGTAACAGTTGTGAAATATTTACTTGTAAGCTCAGCAACACTACACACATCTTATCTTAATGCTTTGTTCCCCTTTTCATATTTGGTTCTACAAATGACTTCCATCACTATATCCCATACTGTTTTTATTGTGCTGCCTGATGTGACTATCCTTTTCTAACAATACATTTGCATAGATGTTTGTATCACAATTTCCAATATTTTGCCTATGTTCTGTAATGAGCTATAGAATTATTTACATCAGAGCTGTTTCTTACATGAAACTTTTATTCCAATCCTTGGCACATTTATTGACTTTCATGTAATATGGACTAGTTTTGTTTTCCTCTCTCTGAAGGCAGGCAGTTTCCAAATAAGTAAAGGAAATTATTAATGCAAGTGTTGCAGTTTCATTCATGACATGAGCATTGCACACTTCACTAAGAGCCAAATTCTTAATTGCATTCATTGTGGAACTTTTAATGGGAATACAGCAGCTGAAAATGATGGTTGCACGTGAGTTGTGCCTGTGTCCTGGTCTGACAAAGGCCGTGATCAAAAACTGAATTGTGTGTATGTGATTGTCAATTTTATGTGCTTGCCTGAGCTCAATGCAATTTATTTTTGTTGCACATGCTCCCATATGCTGCTCTAGGCAAAATTTATTAATGTCTATGTTATTAAAGTTAAGACATTCCTGATGAATGTGGCAAACCCTTTACCCTCCATTTCTGCTCTACAAAAATAAGAAGCAAACTTAATCCTTCAACACACCTACACCAGTGGTCACATGATATTCAGAGGCACATTACATCAACTGGGTTGAATGAATAATTCATCAAAGCAGGTAAGTGGTTTATTAATTTTACTTCTTATCCTGCATATATTTTGATGCACAAAAGTCGGTTCGCATTTCACACTGATGGATATAAAATTGGATAGAAATAAAATTCCTGCTGATTGATGATAATTTTTAACCAAAAGCTGTTTGCTGATCTGATGTGCTAGTACTATGCTGTTAAGTTTTTCTCAAACTGAAGAATCTTTTCAATTCTGATCTCCTTTAGAACTTCATATTTTGCTGTCAAACCATTTTAATAAAATAAAATAAATAAATAATAAAATAAAGGTGGTATTCCAAACACATATACATATAAATGTCTCAAAAATTTAAGAAAGTGCAAGAAATATAAATCCAACCACGAGGAAGCCTTCAGTATCTTCTACAGGAACCTCAACTTTGCAGCTGTATCCAACCGCTTTGCAATAGACAATACGAGTTAAAATTGATCTGCAATGGGGGCAGGCGATTCAAAAAAATAAAATATGACCCTGTACACGAATTGTTACAGACAAGACTAAAAAAGTAAGCTGCCGTTCTTGTCCTTCTGGAAGGATGTCAGCGCTATCTGGATTAAGCAACAATACTAAAATAGACCAGAAGAAAAGCACTCAAGCGCCTGAAACCAGTCGTTAAAAATAAATAATCACAAGCAACTGGTTGCTGCATCTTATTAATTTATAAAGTAGAGATCTCTTATTCAACAATATAATAAGGATAGTTTGTAATTCACTACAAAAAACATACCGTGACAGGAGCATAAAAAGGACAGTCATACACATGCAACTTAGCTTTTGGCAGCCTTCATCAGAAAGGAAAAAAGTAATTCAGACAATCACACAGCGATCTTCTACAGATACTATGTTCTGAGTTAGCTATTACCCATTTCTTCTCCCTCCCCTCCCCTACCTGAAAAATGAATTAACTTCTGAAAGCTTGTATTGTACGTTTGTTTTCAGCAGCTCTACGAACATCTTTGCAGTGAGTTGCGAACTATCCTCATTATATTTTAAATATTCATTCTTTTGCTCTGAATTCACCGTTAGCCTACAGGTATTTTTCATTTCTTTAAAGAACACCTTTCATTCCTTTAGTAATGTAAGTGTTGAGTCTGGAAAACAAGACAAATGTATGAATATGAAACTGTGGTAAGTATGGGTCAAACCTGCTCTCTGATTACGCTTTGACCAATGAGGTCATGTTTTACATCATTCCGTCCCACGTGTGGTTTCAATACTCACCGTTTATGTGTGTGTGGCATTTTTGACCTAGGTGGCCTTGTATTATAATTTTGGTGTTATTCAATTTTTGCAAGGTTTAGGTCTTGTTTGACATATACCTAAGCTAACTTTCACTTTAAAAAAAAGTTATCTGTAGCATAGCCGTAAGAAGGTTAGGCTTAGGTTAAACAAGAAGTTTTATTTTTTAAGTATGTGAGGGCGCATAGCGCCCGAATCTCCGGTTCAGAAACAATCAATCGATTTACAGTTGTATGTTCGACACATCATTTCAAGTGTAAGCTTTCTTTAAAATTACCCAATTATTAAATGTATTTTGAAGCGGTGGTATCGTTAAGTAGATTTGACCTACTTAGGTGAAATCTAACTACCAATACCATGTACATATGTGACATCTAGTTTCAGGAGATGGGTAGGTTATTTTTGAATGAAATATAGGGGTGGTATCGGCAGTATTAGAGTTGATCTAAATAGGTCTAATCTAGTGATCGATATCAGGTTTGTTCTATATTCAGATTGTGAATGCAGTTTTTTTTTGGCACTTTAATTTAGTATGTCCCCACCCAAAACCCCCAATTTCCCGCACTGATCTCGTTAATTTTGATTAATTTATTGCCATGTTGTGGTAAACGTGTGTTCGTAGTATCTCAATTGTGCACGATGTCATTGGTCAAAGCGGTATTGGAGACTAGAGTTTATCCGGTAAGTATTATACTATACCATGCTAAAAAAAAAAAAAAAAATATATATAATAATAATAATAATAATAAAAATGGTAGCGTGAAATAATGTTACCTTTTTGGACTTCCCTGTATATCTTCATCTAGGGATTCTTCCTCCTTTCTTCTTTTTTTGATATCACTTCTGCTGATAACCATTGCTGAAGAGGGTACATTACAGCTTTGGACACTGCGTTGTTTCCCCCATCTTCTCTGGAACCCTATGCTGAATTATAAACAAAATAAAAAATTAGTGAAGGCACAGCTCACACCCAAACTTTTAAACAATACTGTGAAAAATTATGTAGGAAAAGAAAAATCAGTAATGAAGGGAAATAAAATGGAAACAATAAAGGACAGTTTACAAGTCACCACAAAGACGTGGCAACTAGATACGACAGGCACATACAAAAGACACATACACATACAACACTTTCAGCTATCGGCCATGGCCTTCTTCAGAAAATAGAACACTCACGCAATCAAATGTTTGTATAGCTTATGGGACTTAACTACGGGGTCATCAGTCCCTAAACTTACAAACTACTTATGAACTAGCTAACACTAAGGACGACACAAATATCCACGCCTGAGGGGGGATTCGAACCCCCAACCGTAGTGGCCGTGCAGTCACACAATCTCACAACACAGTCATACAACCATCACGGCCTAGATGGGAATAACGAGATGCAGCTTAGGAATGGAGTGGCGAGGCGGGTGAGGGGAGAAAGAAAAAAATTAATAAAAATTTACCCGCCGCAGAGCGTGATTCGAAATGTGGCAGCCGGAGGTGATGGTTGTATGACTGCATTAGTGTTCTGTTTTCTGAAGAAGGCCATGGCCGATAGCTGAAAGTGTTGTATGTGTGTGTCTTTGTGCATGCCTGTTGCAGCTCGTTGGCACGTGTTTGCGATGAGTTGTAAGCTGTCCTTACCTAGTGATTGGAAAAAAAAGCACAGGTGACTCCCGTGTATAAGAAAGGAAAGAGAACTGACCCATACAATTACAGGCCAATATCGTTGACATTAGTTTCATGTAGAATTTTGGAGCATATTCTCAGTTTGAATATAGTAAATTTCCTTGAAACGGAAAAGCTTCTTTCCATGAATCAGCACGGATTTAGGAAACATTGTTCCTGTGACACTAAGCTTGCCCTTTTCTCACATGACATCTTGCAAGCCATGGACGAAGGGCAACAGGCAGATTGTGTTTTTCTTGACTTCAAAAAGGCGTTCGACGCGGTGCCACACTGCAGACTGCTAACGAAGATACGAGCTTCTGGAATAGGTTCCCAGATTTGTGACTGGCTGGAAGACTTCCTAAGTAATAGAACGCAGTACGTTGTTCTCGACGTCGCGTGTTCATCAGAGACGAGTGTATCGTCAGGCGTGCCCCAGAGGAGTGTGATAGGACCGCTATTATTTTCTATCTATATAAATGATCTGATGGACAGAGTAAGTTGTAATTTGCAGCTGTTTTCTGATGATGCTGTGGTGTATGGGAGGGTGTCGTCTGTAACTGACTGTAATAGCATACAGGTTGACTTAGACAAAATTTCTAGTTGGTGCGAAGATTGGCAGCTAGCTCTCAATGTAGAAAACTGTAAGGTGATGCGCATGAGTAGAAAAAACAATCCCATAATGTTCGAATACAGCATTAGTAGTGAGCTTCTTGATGCTGTTGCGTCGTTCAAATATCTAGGCATAACATTGCAGAGTGATATGAAATGGAACGAGCATGTAAGGACAGCTGTGAGTAAGGCGGACAGCCGACTTCGGTTTATTGGGAGAATTTTGGGAAGATGTACTTCACCTGTAAAGGAGACTGCGTATAAAACACTTGTACGACCACGTCTTGAGTATTGCTCAAGTGTTTGGGACCCGCAGCATATCAGTTTAAAGGAAGACAGAGGTTCTTCAGAGACTACGGTAGCAGCTAGATTTGTTACCAGTAGGTTCGACCAATGCGCGAGCGTCACGGAAATGCTCCGGCAAATCAATTGGGGATCGCTGGAAGAAAGACGACGTCCTTTTTGTGAATTTCTGTTAAGTAAATTTAGAGGGCTGGAATTTGAAGCTGAGTGTAGTACGATCTTGCTGCCGCCTACTTACATTTCACATAAAGATCACAAAGACAAGATAAGAGAAATTAGGGCTCGTACAGAGGCATATAGGCATTCTTTTTTTCCTCATTCAATTTGGGAGTGGAGTAGGAAAGGAAATTCCTAGTAGGGGTACAGTGTACCCTCTGCCATGCACCTTACGGTGAATTGCGGAGTATGTATGTAGATGTAGATTAATTCCAACCAGGACTTTCAATTATTATAAAATGGAAACAACTTAGATACAACTGCCGAATTTCAACATTATGTCACTGATTGAAAAGGACTTATAGGATTGTGATACATCATGGCTGCAGTCAGTTTCCCTCAAAGTCATACTGTCATAATACTATTCTAATTTAAGTGATATGATGGAAATGGTTGTAACCAATGAAGGCTTGTTCCATTCAATTATTAAAAGATCAGGATATACCAGTAGAGGAGTGTTTGATAGGTGCATCTGCTTTGACATTTGAAGTAAGTAAATTAATTGTATTCATAAAACAAAGAAGTGAACATAAATATTTATTGAAAAGTCAGCTTAGATGTCATTACTAGGTCTATTCGTTTTCTTACTCTGAGCATTCTGAGATAGAAAGAATGCTTAGAGAGTAACACTCCATTGACAGTGTGGTCATTAGAGGCGAAGCAGATGCTTGGAGTTGCGGATAAGGAAGGAAATAGACCATGCCCTATCAAAGCAACCATCCTGTCATTTGCCTGGAGTGATTTATGGAAATCAAGAAAAACATAAATCTGGATGGCAGAGGGTAGACTCGAAAGCGAGTCGCGGTACTATTGTGTCACCTAACTCGTTGGAGCAATTTAAGATCTATTTTAAGTTCCTGCTGTACCACATCCTTTACATCCTTTTAAGATGTTTTTATTTGCACCACAGCTTCTTGGTTATTACTAGGCTTCTAGACTTGCCATTTTGGGCTTTGCGCATTTTCATAAGCCACATAACATTTGGTCACAGTGTGTATTTTGACACATATTCGAAAAATAAGCAGCTTGACAAACTGTGCACAAATTGCATGTGGCTTATGAAAATGAGCAAAGTTCAAACTGGTCAGCCTAATAATAAATAAAGCTCTTTGGTGTAAATATTAACACAAATGGCTTTTCTTAAATATTGAGATATCTGTAAGACAACATACAAAAACATTTCACATCCTGCTGATGGTGATTATGGAAAACTCCAATAGACTCAAAGTTCATCATGGTTAAGAGATTAAAATGTGAAAAATTAAGGAATCTGAGGGACATTTCTGATCAACTATGAAGGTATGGTACCAGTATTAAACTTACTGAAGAAATGGAGTACAACTGAACAAGATCTAGCATTCAATCCTACTTATAAGGCTATTAGTTAGAACTGCAACATTTTTGCATTTTAAGTCCTCAAATAGGTTACTGGCAAAATAATTTACTTCTCAACACACAAAAACGTATTACTTTTTAAGACACTTTTTCCCTCACATACCAAAAATAAACATCATATAGCATGTGGCTATAAGGGTTACACTCTGTTTATATATATAATGTTCTATTAAAAAGTGAAATAGTGATGCTACAACGGAAGATCATAGAGTAATAGGCCTAATTAAAATCAAGCGCTGTTTACTAGGTATTACAGGTCCTACACCATCAAAACAACCCTGTACAAAACAGAATGATACACCCAAAAGATAAAGTCGTAGGTTTAAATTTATTTTCATTTAGAAAAGTACCGCATGACTAATTTGTCACGGACTAGGAGTTTATTATTAATGGTTGAATAATTATCATCCACACCGTTCTGAAATTGTGTTATAGTACCGTAATAAAAACTAATTTTCCTAGTATCTTGTTTCAGACGTATTGTGCAAATTGTACAATTCTTATTGACGCAATACATATGAAAAAATTACTGGCATGGCATGATCCCCAATAGCTCTAACTACTTTCTGCTGGACCGGATGTCAGTTTTTAAAAAACAAAACTCGTCACTTAAACCAAAATATAAATTTTAATGTTACTATGTTAAATCGAATGGGCGTCAAATATTTTTCAAGTAAATAATGCTTACGTTAATGTTCAAATACCAAGTAAGCGAGAAATCATTCGTGCGTATTTTGTATACAAGCTGAATCACACGTGTTTGTTCTCTACGCCAGAAATGTTATTCAAAGTCTCTATCAGAGCTGTTGAGAGTTTAATTAATGAAGTACAAACAAAATGACTATTTCTACAATACAGAATTTGACGCTTCTCGCTATTTACGACCACCGTGTAATGACCTAACAAAGTTCAATCACCTAGACCTTGGTCTTTATTACCTCAATGTATATTGTATTTCGGTTCTCACAGTGAAACAAACAATTACACCTACCAGTATTCCTCCTAGGAACTTCCTCCGTCGCACAAATAACCATTTTAACACTAATTTATCACACACCTACACCGCACACACACACAGTTCACATGGACGCATCCTAACTTTGTTATTGTTTTGTACCTGTGTTCCAGCTATTGTCAAGAGGCGGCGTAAAAGTCGATACCGATGAGTACACCTGTAAAGTGTAGGGTTATTACCTCGCAGTCCAGTGGGAAGCCCTGGCTCTAACTGAAACATGATTATCTCAAACTATGCTTACCTTTCTGCTTATAATTAACGCTAAAGTTCACATGTTACACCGCGGCGTATAAACTTAGAAGCGTGAACACATTTTCTCCACTGCAAATCGAGATGGCAGTGGCGAACAAATGGCGGCAAATTCAAATGTAATTCCTACCTAGTCATGTTCGGAAAACTATGTTTGCACATATGTAAATGGCACAAGCGCAATTCATTTATTGCAGCTGTTGACTGACAGTTAAATTTTACATCAAACATTGTTGTGCACGAAAATACAAGTAGTTAATGAAATACATCTATAATTTACTGCAGTTTTGTTTGTATTGGAAATTTTGGCAATTGATGGAAACATCGTGGTACAAATATAAAATCATATGCACGAAGAATTCGTAATATAAATAGTATGGACAAAGTCAGTGTCCACGCATATGAGCGGGACAAAAAATAAAGGCACCAAAATACGATGAAGTAATGTCGTTCTCGTCCAAAACAACTTACAGCCTCGTTATAATGGATAAATATAGTTCTCGTATAATTTGCAGTGGAATTTTGTACCAGTCTTCCTCCAAAAAGTGACAATTTCCGTTAACGACGAAGAAGGTGGACAGCCATCACTCAGTCTTCTCTCGAAAGCGGACCGCAAACTTCCAGTTCAAAAAATCTTCAAATGTTTGTAAAGTTATGGGACATAACTGCAGTGGTTATCGGTCCCTAAACTTACGAACTACTTAAACTAACTTATCCTAAGAACAACAGAAACACCCACGCCCGAGGGAGGACTCGAACCTCCGACGTGCAACGACGCGCGCACCGTAGCAGGGAGCCTCAGTGTGCACGGGTATTTCGCCGTAGATAAACTTCCAGTAATTATGAGATCTGGCGACTGTAGTTGCTAGGGGAGACTGCAACGATTCATTCTAGCAGAGCTGTTCCTGTATAGATTTTCAGATTGACGCTACCTCCTTCCATAACTTCCTTAAACTGTGTTTGCTGTTAGAGCTTCCTATATAGGTGGAAAAGTAATGCACGATTTATCTCTTTTTAAATGTCTTACCTCTAAAGAAAAATTCACATACACAACTAAAAATAGGCCACATTCAGTGGTTTACTGCAGCTACACTCAGTTACGTGTGTATTTACATAGTTTTCAAGTATTCAAATGTTTGTAAATCTATGGGACTTAACTACTGTGGTTATCAGTCCCTAGGCTTACAAACTACTTAAACTAACGTGCAGTAACCTAAGGATAACCCACATATAGCCGGCCGCGGTGGCCGAGGCGACTGAGGCGCTCCAGTCACGGTCTGCACGGCCACTACGGTCGGGGGTTCGAATCCCTCCTCGGGCATGGATATTTGTGCCGTCCTTAGTCTTAGCTAGTTCATAAGTAGTTTGTAAGTTTAGGGACTGATGGCCCCGTAGTTAAGTCCCATAAGCTAAACAAATATTTGAATCATTTTTCAACCCACACACACACACACACACACACACACACACACACACACATCTCTTTCTGCTGGGGCCTCCAAATCTCGAAAACTATTTTTTCAGACTGTCCCGTGCCTCTCGTCCTGGAAGGGGCCTCTAATTCTTTTTTATAGTAATACATGTACTTCCAAGTGGACTGGGAGGCCTCCTTTGTTTCGCCGCCGCCCCGAGCCTCCAACAGCCTTAGTCGCCACTGCTCGGAACTCATTGTGAAATGGGATTATACAGACCCTCTTCCAGACCTTATGCTCTCTCTAAAGTTATTTATGACGATTTGCATATCAGTTGCTTCGCGTGAGAGGAGCTGTACTAAACTGAAATTACTTAAAAACTACCTGCAAACCACAATGGGCAACATGAGGCTAAATAATCTTGCCATGTTAACTATCGAACAAGAGGCAACACAAAACATTAATTTTGAAGATATGATTTCTTATTTCGCAGCTGTTAAAGCTAGAAAGAAATTTTAAGTGTATCTTCCTTCAGTAGTTAATATTCTGAAGAATTAATACTAATGTAGCGTTTCATAATCTATAATGCATAATGAAAGGAAGGAAGGAAGCTTGGAGTTTAACTTCCCGTCGACAGCGTGGTCATTAAAATGTTCAAATGGTGGTAGAGTCTATGGGACTTAACTACGGGGTCATCAGTCCCTAAATTTACAAACTACTTATGAACTAGCTACAACTAAGGACGGCACAAATATCCATGCCCGAGGGGGGATTCGAACCCCCGACCGTAGTGGCCGTGCAGACCGTGACTGAAGCGCCTCAGTCTCCTCGGCCACCGCGGCCGGCCGTGGTCATTAGAGACGGAGCTTACGCTCGGAGTATTTGAGTAAGGATGTGGGAGGAAATCGGCCGTGCCCTTTCAAAGGAACCATCCCGGCATTTGCCTGGAGTGATTTAGGGAAATCACGGAAAACCTAGATCTGGATGGCCGGAGGTGGATTTGAACCACCATCCTTCCGAATGCGAGCATAATAAAAGAATATAGACGTGTTATAAATTGCAGTTTGATGATTAATTACTTTCTTTTCTATTACTTAAAACCATACTTGTATTTAGCAGTATTTAAAGTTTTTATTCGTGGAGTGACACCGCCGAGAACCGCCCCGGTGCCACCCACGTACGCCACTGTCTGCAACTTTTAATTCCTTACTAATACCTACAATTCTTGTGTAATCTAACTTTGTTTACCCTTTTATGTTCCTGGCATTTAATTTCATTGCCTTGTATTTTTTTTTTTTTTTTTTTTCTCAACTGTCAGTTTCTGTTCGTACTTTACATCTGAATGTGCCACTTAAGTACCGTATTTTCCGGCGTATAAGACGCACTTTTTTCGTTCAAAAACTGGATGTGTCTTATACGCCGGTTGCCCAGTTGAATATATAGGACAGACGGGCCGGACTTTTGAAGTACGTTTTACCGAGCATCTTCTTACGAAAAAAGGCCAATTCAAAAAACATTCTCTTCTTGTGCGGAACATCCGAACATCAACAGCCTACCATTGACAACATGCAAATTTTTCATATTGCGCAGAAAGGGCTGAAGCTAAATCTACTGTAAGAGTTTGAGATAGCAAAGCGCACTTATTTTGGACGCCCACACCTCCCGAATGATCAGTTGGCATGCAAAGATCACCCTTTTTAGATATTATGTTGTCTCTGTCCAAATAAAGTACTGTAATCCCTTTTATTTATGACGACGTAAACTATTAACTTCTGGCCTGCTAAATAACCTCCCTTTCGTTAAATTTGTATTCAAATAGCTAGATTCCATCCGTCCCGTCTTATATACCGGCTTCCTATGTCACTGCCGGCCGCGGTGGCCGAGTGGTCTGCGGCGCGCCAGTCACGGTCCGCATGGCCACTACGGTCGGGTGTTCGAATCCCCCCTCGGGCATGGATATTTGTGCCGTCCTTAGTATAAGCTAGTTCATAAGAAGTTCGTAAGTTTAGGGACTGATGACCCCGTAGTTGAGTCCCATAAGCTCTACAAACAACACAAACAAAATATCTTATCGATATTGCAATCGGACGTTTCATATTAGGCTTTTGTCTCCTACCAGCAACAATCTGCACGGACAATAACATAGATAACACGAGAAACATTCTGAAACAGTGTGGAACGTGTACGTATTCCCAAACTCGGCACAGCGAAAATGTTCAAATGTTTGACTCGATCAGGGCCTTTTTCTTTCTTCACATTTGATTTGTTGTTGTTGTGGTCTTCAGTCCGTAGACTGGTTTGATGCAGCTCTCCACAATACCCTGTCCTGTGCAAGTCTCTTCATCTGAGAATACGTTCGGCAACCTAAATCCTTTTGAATCTGCGTACTATATTCGTCCCTCGGTCTCCCTCTACGATTTTTACCCCAGACGATTCCTTCTAATGCTAAGTTGACAATTCCTTGATGTCTCAGAATGTGTCCAACCAATCTATCCCTTCTCTTAGTCAGGATATGCCAGAAACTCCTTTACTCCCCGATCGGTTAAGCACCTCCTCGTTAGTTCGTGATATACACATCTAATTTTCATCATTCGTCTGTAGCACCACATTTCAAGAGCTTGTATCATCTTTTTATCTGAACTGCTTATCGTCCACGTTTCACTCCCATACAATGCTACACTCCGGACAGATGCTTTCAGAAACGACTTCCTAACATTTAATTTAATATTGGATGTTAATAAGTTTCGCTTCTTTAGAAACACTTTTCTTCCCATTGCCATTCTGCATTTTATATATTCTTTACTTCGGCCATCAGAAGTTATTTTGCTACCCAAATAACAAAATTCATCTACTACTTTTATTGTCTCACTACCTAATCTAATTCCTTCAGGATCACCTGATTTTCTGACATTGCATTCCATTACCTTCGTTTTACTCTTGTTAATGCTCATCTTATATCTTCCTTTCAAGACACTGTACATTCCATTCAATTGCTCTTCTTCGGTCTCTGACAGAATTACTATGTCATCGGCAAACTGCTATGTTTTTATTTCTTCTCCCTGAACTTTAATGCCCTCTCCATATTTCTCCTTCCATTCCTTCACTGCCTGTTCAATGTACAGACTGAACAACATTGGGGAAAGGCTACAACCTGTCTTACTCCCTTCCCAACCTCTGCGTCCCTTTCTTGCCCTTCGACTCTAATAACCGCTGTTGTATAGGTTGAATATAACTCTTCGCTCCCTATATTTTACCCCCGCTACCTTCAGAATTTGGAATAGTGTATTCCAATCGACATTGTCAAAAGCTTTCTCCAAATCGACAAACACTAAAAACGTAGGTTTCCCTTTCCTTTGATTTATGCGAGGCTTATTTGCAACTGCCTTTCGATTAGGAATCCAAGAATTTTTCTTGTCACAAACACGCAGCAGGGGTTGTTTCGTTTGAAAGATTATCTTTCGGTAGCATCTCTGCTCAATATATTCCAAAGATATCTAGACGAGCTGACATCCAGAGTGCTGTCTTGTATCACGTATTTGGATGACTGTAATTGTCTCTGACCGTGCACAAGCGCAACATTCGCAAAACTTAGGAATTCTGTTCAAAGTGTTGTCAGAGGCAGGCTTAAAATGTAACAGTGCAAATTGTTCCTTCTTCACCATAGAGATAATGTATGTGATATACAGACCGCCTTACAAGGAGACCACATGAGTTTCGGAATATATATATATATTTATGGTGTGAAGTTCAGAACTCAAACAATAATCAGCCAAAGCCATTCGACACAACTCTAAAAAAAATCACCAGAAAATAGACTTTGAAGTTTTGAAAGTACACGTAAGTACCAATTATTAAATCAGTTAAAACATTTGTGTGTGTATCTAAGGTGGTAGCGTTATTGTTTTCCTTTTTAAATTCAGTTATATAAAACATTTTTGAATCTGTAATTCCACGTGTTGTGTCAGTTTTTGTTTATGTGTATGCAGACGAGCTGAACAACTTGTCGTCACCTAAAATGATGGTTGAGTAGGTTAGTTGCTTGGAAAGTCGTTAGCAGCTATGAATATGACTTTTATAATGGAACAACCCTCCCCCCCAGCTGTAATGCAGCGATCGATACAAACCGGAGGTGAAGTGAAGCACAGGCGACCCGGACTTACATATACCGACGGCGGTATCGGCTGCTTCAGTGGAATTAAAGTTCAGATAAATGCAAATAGAAAACGACTAAATAGGGTATACGTTCAATATAAAGTGTGGCTACTAACTTTACTTGTGATTCTGATAATAAGAAAAGTTAATTGTGGCGTACTTACGAGAAATGGTACATAGAAGCTTCTAGATAGCATTACTTTAAATGTCACTAAGATTTCACTAATTAAATATAGAAACATGTGTAGAAAGCTAAATACTCGATTTTGTATTTGTACATTTATAAACTGTAAAGTCGAAAACTATTATTATAAAAACTTGCCGATGTTTGTCCAAAAGCTGTGTAAATGTTAGCAAGATCATTCATTCAGTATTTAATTAGAAAACCACATCTCAAAGCATTTGATTGTAAATGGAATAGTACGAAATTACCAAAGAAGATAAATAAGAGGGGCTGTAATTTTGTGTTAATATCATGTGCTTTGTATTTGTTGTTATATCGTATTGTATATTTTAATTAACACAAACTTTAGTAATTGTAAATCAACATCTGTATTTGTTATAACAATCACTCTACAACATCATAGTTGTTGCTGGAATATATATAGAGGCGCGCTCCGGCGCCGCAGTTAGTTCAAGTCCAGCACAGTTAGTGCCAAGTTAGTTCCAGAGAGTTCCAAGTAAGAGTTGCATGCTGTCAGTCTCAGTTACAGAATTACAGTGCTATCTTTGTCAAAGTGTTATGTGATTTGTTTATTTTGATTCTGTGAAGTTAACATCAAGGAAATAAATCACAAGAATAATAGTTGTGTCATTTTATTTTATCTAACGGGAAAACAGAAAGAAGAGAAAAACAGTATTACTGTTACACTTTCAAAAAACAGCGTCGTAGCTCTTCACAAACTGAACAATCAAAGACTACCGTTGTCAACTGATAGTGAAGCCAATACTATGAAAAAATTTAACCTTTTTTTTATTGAAACTATCATTATTAACGAAATTTTGCAAAATATGTAAAATTAACGAATAAATAAAATAAACGTGCATTTTTCGTAAAATTATCATTAGACATTAAAATTGTGTAAGTATTTGAACACAATGAAAAAAGAAATCTGTTACGGCAGGATTCGAACCATCGACCCAATGGTTGCACGGCCAAAGCATTACCTTCTCTTTCTCTTTTCCCCCTTGCTCTATGGGAAGTTCTGTTCCTTGCGGTCGCTAATCTTGTTTGTTCGTTGTTGTTCGATGGGTTCTTGGCTCAGCCTATTCTTTCTTTCTTTCTTTTCCCCCACTTAGTGTTGTGAGAATTTTTTAGAGTTGAGTTGAATGGCTTTGGGTAATTGTTAGTTAAGTTCTGAACACTCTACGCACCATAAATATAGAGAAATTCTAAGATCTCAAAAATGTTCAAATGTTTGTAGAGCTTATGGGACTTAACTAAGGAGTCATCAGTCCCTAAACTTACAAACTACTTATGAACTAGCTACTACTAAGGACGGCACAAATATCCATGCCCGAGGGGGGATTCGAACCCCCGACCGTAGTGGCCGTGCAGACCGTGATTGGCGCGCCGAAGTCCCCTCGGCCACCGCGGTCGGCTCTAAAATCCGATACCTATGTGGTCTCGTTGTTAGTGTTTTCCAATTCACTCAAGTTTTTTTGTTGAAGAAGAGCACATGGAGAACAAGAAATGATTAGCTTTACAAATTAATAGCTCAAGCGGTACTGAGAAATCCAGAGTGGCAGGGGGTCTTTTGCCCCCTCCACCTCCCAGAAGCATAGGATCAACTGCTGAAAAAGCCTGGACTTCACAGCTCAGTCCTTGACCATTTCAGTCAGTCTGGACATGACATTGAATTGAAGAACTATTTAAACGCAGAGGATGAGAGAGCCGATACCGGCGTGAATAGTGTGTGTGGGGACCGATAACACAGCAGTTGAGTTCCTTTTAAACACCCAACAACAACAACAACAACAATAGTGTGTATGACTGGCGTCACGCGGCATTGGCCGTGAGGTTCTAGGCACCAAGTCAGGGACTTGTGGTCGCTCCCCAACGGAGGTTCGAGTCCTCCCTCGGGCATATATATATATATTGTGTGTGTGTGTGTGTGTGTGTTTTGTTCTTAGCATAAGTTATTTTTTAAGTAGCTTTTAAGTCTAGAGATCGATGACCACTATATTTGGTTCCACACGATTATTAAATTTGAACATATGATCTGGCAAACTGTCCATGGCCTGAAAGAAGTAGTTACTACTTGAGTCTCGCTGCTGAACAACGGGCCATTGTTTTCGGCTGAATTCAGCCGTTGTCAGTGAGGAATGGTTTCGGCCACGTTCGCCGGCGTTTTTATGTTACTCCTACAAAACAACTTTTTCAGGTGCAAGGATAAAATGCGGCTCCGTTATGGATAGGGAAAGTGAATCAGAATAAGGCCAAGTGGCGACATGGTTTCTGCAACGACCTTCAGAGGCATGAGAACATGACGCAATCTCTCGCTACAATTGTGTTGCCCGCACTTAGTAGCTGAGAGGATTGTAACGAGTTCTGGAATTCCGTAACGCAGTTGTAGAAGGGACAGAATGAAGGGGCACGGGTTGAAACACCAGAAGTATAGGGTGTGTTCTTCAATAACGGTGCCTGGTGTCACCAAACACGATTATGTAGGACAGGAAAATCTTGTGGAAAATTGTAGCGTCAATGCACAACGTCTAAGGCAGAGGTCGGCAAGTAATCAGATGGGGTCCGGATACTTTTCAAAATTTTTTATCAGGGTCCAGATGTAAAACCTCATGTTCCTTATTATTTTTTACGTTATTTTTCACTCACAAAATAATATGAAATACAAAACAATGGCAAATTTGTAATAAAATCCACAAAAAATCTTATTCTTCAATGTTTTTTTATTTTAATTTTCACCCTCAAACTAATGTGAAATGTAAGAGATGTAAAATAATAGTGTACAAAAAATCCAGAAAACTTATACTATTTGCTATTTATGTATTTCTGTTTTCACTCACAAAAAATATGCAATGAAATGGGTAGCCAATCTTTTATTGAAAAGTCAAGAAACAGGACTTGCATTATACATAGAATTTTTTAGTCTAATTTTCACTAAGTACCTTGAAATGTGCGTATATCTCTTAAAAATCCACGGGAAATACTATATTTGCGGTCTTGAGCATATTCTTAAAGTTTGGTTCACGTGCAGAACAGTTGATGCGATTAGTGCCTTCAAAGTGGGTGACCGTTAGACGTGAGCGATAATTATTCTCCGAGAAATTCATTTTTGAAGATGAAATTTCACAAATATATATGGAGCCAAACATAGTAGCCAGGTAGATCGCTACTGTTTTGCAACTTTCATATTTTTCCGGGTCATGCTGACTCCAAAATTCTTCAGTGGATACAATTTTATACGTTTGAAAGGAAATGTCTTCCTGTAAGTCTATTATCTCCATTTGGAGAAAGGGCTTTGAAAGTTGGAATAACTTCGCTCCCTTCCGATGTAGGAGAAACCTCAAAAGGTGATTTTAAAAATCGTGACAACTTCTCTGTTTCTGAAAATTCTGTTTCTGCAAATTCCTTCTTAAGATCTGCTTTGAAAGTTTATAATATAGAAATATCAATTTCAGGAATACTTTTATATTCAAAAATTGTTCCGAAATGAAGAAATTCTTGACTTAAAACGTCTCTTTCAATGAACCAGCTTGTGACGTAACGATGATACACTTTGAACCAAACCACATATTAATTTCCAATTTCCTTGTAGCTCGGTGTTAATCCCTGTATAATTTTTTTAATAATTAAATTTAACTTACAGTTTCAAAATACATTTGGAGGTCAGTTTTTGGCCTTCCGCGGTCCGGACCTGGACCGCGGTCGGCCAGTTGCCGACCGCTGGTCTAATGCTTTAAAAGTTCACTAGAAAATTGTGAAAGTTGAACAGGTCAAGCCACAGGATTCCGATAACAGTCTTAGGGGGAAATAAAAAATGACGATATCAGTGATTACAACAAATATCTGTTACCAAAATATCCACCAAAACTTTATGAGCTGCCACATTCCATAAAGGTGGAGAAAAGATACGAGAAGAGACGACACTTGAAGCAGTGCCACTTAGAATTGTACGACTGGTTCGTCTGTTCGCCGTCACGCGGTTCATTGTAAGTCATGTTGGTGGCATCAACAAAACAGCGAGTTTAAGAAACTCCTCACAAAGTCACCGAAATATTTTATAAACTAATGGGAAAAGTTAGAGTTCATTCAGTCCATGGCCAGAAACGGTGCCACAGTTAAGCTGCTCGGATAGGAAAGGGTTTCTTGCGCATCTACTAAACTCCAGTGAAGGGCATTATTTGCAAAATGATCCAGAAACTTGTGTTAGAAATAAAAGAAAATATGTGGAAAGGCTTAAGCCAATTTTTGATAGTATCATCTTTAGCTCGTCAAAATTTGTGAGCGACGGTACCAATCAGCAATGATCAGCTGAAAGGTCATATTCTTTTTTCTACATATCCATACATTCTCCGCAATCCATTTAAAGGTGCGTGGCGGGGGGTACTCGGTTCCACTACTGGTTACTTGCTTTCCTGTTCCACTCCCATATAGAGCGAGGGAAAAACGAATGCTTGTATGCATCCGTACGAGCCCTAATCTCTCTGATCTTATCCTTGTGGTCTTCACGCCAAATGTAGATTGGTGGCAGTAGAATTCTTTTGCAGTCCGCCTCAAATTGCGGCCCTCTAAATTTCTTCAACAGTGTTTCTAAAAAAAGAACGTCACTTTCCCCCCAATGACTCCCATTTGAGTTCCCGTAGCATTTCGGTGACACTCGTGCATTGGTGGAATCTACGTTACAAACCTAGTCGCCCGCTTCTCAACTGCCTCTATGTTTTCCTTTAAACCAATCTGGCGGGGATCCCAAACACTCGAACAATACTCCAATACTCAAGACGGGATCGTATAAGCGTGCGTTTTATATGCCGTCTCCTTTACAGACGAATCATACCTTCCCAAAATTCTCCCAATAAAACGAAGTCGACCACTCACCTTCCCCACGATTGTCCTTATATGCTCGTTCCATTTCACATCGCTGTGCAGCGTTACTACTAGATATTTAATTGACGGGACTGTCCAGTAGCACACTGCTAATGCTGTATTGGAACATTCCGGGATTCTTTCTCCTACTCATCTGTATCACCTTACATTTTTCTACACTGAGCGCTAATTGTCATTCCTCGCGCCACGTAGAAATTTGGGCCAAGTCATCCTGCATCCTGCTACAGTCATTCACTTGTGATACCCTCCTAAACACCATAGCATCATCAGCAAACAGCCACAGGTTGCAATTTACTCTGTCCGACAGATGATTTATATAGATGGAAAGTAATAGCGCCGGCCGCGGTGGCCGAGGAGACTGAGGCGCTCCAGTCACGGTCTGCACGGCCACTATGGTCGGGGGTTGGAATCCCCCCTCGGGCATGGATATTTGTGCCGTCTTTAGTATAAGGTAGTTGATAAGTAGTTTGTAAGTTTAGGGACTGATGACTCAGTATTTAAGTCCCATAAGCTTAACAAACATTTGATTTGATTTTTTTTTTTTTTTTTTTTTTTTTTTTTTTTTTTTTTTTTTTTAAGTAATAGCGGTTCTATCACACTTCCCTGGGGCACTCCTGACGATACCCTGGTCTCTCAAGAACAATGGCCATCGAGTTACTGGGCTCTATTACTTAAGTAGTCTTCGAGCCACTCACATATTTGGGTACCTATTCCATAAGCTCGTACCTTCGTTAGCAGTTTTTAGTACCGTGTCAAACGTCTTTCGATAATCGAGAAATATGCAGTCTGCCTGTTGTCTTTCCTCCATAGCACGCAAGATGATATGAGAGGAAAGGACAAACTGTGTTTCGCATGATCGATGCTTTCTAAAGCCATGCTGATCCATGGACAGAACCTTTTCCGTCTCAAGGAAACTGAAAACTCATAATATGTTCAAGAATTCTACAGCACACATAAGTCACATAATAGATCATAGTACGTACTCGTCAGTTTGACTATTTTGTTGTGACAACAGGATACAGTTTATGCTCATGGCGCCCTTCCATCGTCAGTCAAATGGCGAGATGGAAAGATTTATGAGAACACTCAAGTAGCACATAGACAAGTTGCGGGACAGCCATTCCCGGGACCAGGTCCTAAAACTGTTTTTGTTTTCTTAAGTACATTCGCTTTCCTTTACGCTTGATTTTTATTGGAAAAGTTGTTGCTCTGAAATCGATCACTATTGCTCATCAAATTTCAGGATAACGGACTGATATATGCCAAGTAGAACAATGAGGATTGAGGAATGAAATGAGAAATTAAACGAAGTGACTGGCAGCAGAAAGGAAATACTTACGGTGGCGATGGTGCAAATCGTGTCGATTTAACAGAAAAGTAGGCTTAACAGCTTTACACAACAGATAGAAAATTAGTTTTCTTCCTTCCGGGCATCCACAACCGTCCATCTTCATCTTTAATAATGATATGATCCGCAACAGGTATTAAATTTGATTTTTTTTTATTTGTTTGCACTAACCGTGTTTCGAGACCTATGTCTCATCATCAGGTGCATCTGTAAATTACAATCAAATAAAATAGTTACGTCTGTCATGTAATAAAATTGTTACCCTACATTCTTATTAAAATGGTTCAGAACAAAGGGAGTATACGTACTTAGTGTGTCCATAAACTGTTACATGTACGAACAAATTAAAATAGTGTTCATCGCGCGCCCTTCCTCGTCGGAGTTTTGAATCCTCCCTCGGACATGGATGTTTGTGCTGTCTTTGGTACAAGATAGTTCATAAGTAATTTTTAAGTTTAGGGACTGATGACCCCGCAGTTAAGTCTCATAAGCTTCGCAAATAGTTAAAATAGTTGATCGTTTGTGTGGTCATAATGTCCGTTGTTGCTTTCATAATTATGAATGGCAGTGTTTGTACGTCTTCAAACAGTGATACAGCCTGAAGAATCGGCGGTACTGTATGAAACAGACAGGCATTCCATGATGTGAGGCGAAAACAAGACAAAATTTTCGTAAGTAACAAAACATTAGGCCTACTTTTCATGTTTCGTTACCGAACTGTTTTCGATCTAAAAACAAAACAAACTGTAGATTTCTATTATTACAGACCACTTTCGATGTTTTACTGTCATTAATACGAAACGCGTCTGGTGAGAAAAATCGCATTTTATTTGTAGTTACGTAGACTTACAAACACTGATATTCATAGTTGTTGGGCGCGACAAAAAAAGGCGCCTGAAATTGATAACCTAAAAAAAAAAAAAAAAAAAAAAAAAAAAAAGAGCTCCGTGACCCCCATCCTCACTCTGGATTCGCAACTGATACCGAACCACAAATGTAAGCCCCATGTAGAAATGCAACTTGCCAAACCTCCCGAGCATCCCATCATCACTTCCAACGCTCACCGTAGCAGTTGAAACGTAGCAGGCAAGCAACGGTATCGTCAACTATGCGCTAGTGGCACCGTCCAACGGTCTTACACCTCAGTTGTTGTGATCATAATTGTACAAAAAGGAACTTAATAACTAGCGCCCAGTGCCCCTGATTGTTAACCTGACCGCATTCATATACCAGAGAGTCACTTAACATGAAATTACACCAGGAGAGATAGGACCCAAAATTAAATTGTACATAATTCGAAATATAACTAGACTGATACTCATAGAACTAATAAGAACATTGCAAAAATCACCAAAGCTACAAATTGGGTGTGCACAAAATTGATGGTAAAATTCATTTACTAAACCGGAATGCAATTACGACCATTAAAGTAAGGTCAAAGCTCAGAGGAAAGGACTAGCAGGATCTACAATGTCAATGTTAAATAATGTTCTGTCAAAAACCGACGGAACAGTCAGTGAATCAATATTAAATAAAGTTTAAAGGGAAGACTAAGTACCTACAGTTGGGATATGTGATGTATCACTGAGATTTAATACCCTTAAAACATTATATATATTTACTTAGTATGCTCTTGTGCTTTAATTCAATTATCGTAGTTAATTCGGTGCACTGTCAGGGTAATTAATCCTGCACTTTATGATGCCAATTTCCTCTAAGATTCAGATCAGATGGCGAATTATTTTAGTACTGAAGAGGCAAAGTTCTTGCATCATGTGAGTTTTTATCAACTAAAAATGCACCGTGCATCTGGAGTGAAAGCTCGGCTGCATGATGTTAGAAGGGCCGAAGTCCGCTCTGATAATTTAGAAATGTGCGTTATCAGTCAGTATGTATATTAAATGAATTTAAGACATTGGTTCCCGATCTCACAGCCGTTGTGTGCTTGGTCTTATGTAACAGCAATAGCAGAATATGACGCGCAGGGGCACCGCGCCCTTCGACATTTGTCTTCGCTCTCGCGGTCCCAGGGAAAGCATGATATAAAGGCAAAGATAAAAACATTGTTAATTTTGGAAAGAAATGGGAAACACTGAAATGAAAACCAGGAAACTACTTCTAAAGTAAATTCATTAAAGCAAAGTTAGGCGATCAAATTCTACACTGAAGCAACACTTACGATTGCATCCTGTTACTACGACAGCAGAGACAAAAGTGTTGGCCTTGTAGCGCAGTAAAATATCTGTATGTTTTGGTTGTGCACTTCACTTGTCATAACATTAAAGCATTCCTCTTTCCCACTGATCTCTATACTGCCAAGATGTTTGCTGAGCGCACCAGCCAGAGATGTTTATAATTCGTTTTACAACATGACTGATACGAAATGTTACCAAAACACGGAAAGAAAAATGTCTCTGATACCGCTCCCATACCAGCCTGTAACATCTCACATTAACATAAAGTTCAAAAGAAGGAGTATACAAGCGATTCTGTGTCAGGTACAAACTGATGGAATATCATTTGCCAAATTAAAACGTGGAGGGCAACGGTAAACAATGTGTTGTAAGTCATATCAATGAACAGTCACGGGGCATTTCTATGCTAATATACCAGAGTGAAGTTTCCAGGTCGTATAGAAAATAGTGTAACACCAAATCGCGACCATAGCATTGTAATCACGGTATTTCGACATTTTTCATCGTTACGTAATTTTAATAATCTGCTAAGAGGCAGAATTTTCTCATTTTTCAAAATTTTAGTAAATTCAAATTATATCAGCGTAATTCAAAGTAATAGTTTCCAGGGAATACTTAGGTCAAAACATCTCGTATATCAGAGATCATTTGTCAGACTGCTATTATAAATAGTACCCGCAGTTGGGTTACTCTTTCTCTATGTGCTCAGCTCTCTATGTGCTCAACTTTCTCTATGTGCGTAGCTTTCTATGTGATGTACGCTCAGTGCTTAGCTAAAATATTATATTCCAAGATAGGAAAAAACCCGAAAAAGTATTTAAATTTTGATATAAACTTTCATATCGTAATCATACGCGAAAGCGAACATTATATTTGGACTTTGATCGGGATAGGCTAGGACGGAAGAATTAGAAACTTCTGCCTCCCGTAATAAATTGATGAATATTCGTGAGATGAAATTTGAACTTATTGGCTAGTTTAATGCAATAACTTTTCAAAGACGTATCTTGAAGAATTAAAATTCGTAATCAATGAATAGGATCCAGAGAGATTAATACAATCAAACTTTGACGAAAATGATCACGAATTGTGAACTTATAAAGTGTGTTACTGTGAAAGTGTAGTGAATGTAACTATTGATTTCAAAATAGAGAATCTATGAACCTTAAAAAAGTCTTAAACAGTTATTGGAGTTTTTAGTTCCCTAATATTGACCTAGCATATTCTAAAAGTGAAAAATGTATCTGTGACGTTCATAAGAAATTAATTAATGTGTGAAGAAATATATCTAATAGTTTTGGTCAGGAGAAACTTACGGTGGAATTTTCTAAAGAATAATTCTATAAAGGAAAAGGATAAAAAAAATAGTATCTTTGTGATGGGCGTCAAATTATCTGAACTACCGGGACTCAATGATTCAAATTTTTATTCTTTGGTTTATTAAATATCAGCCCCTGAGAAACGGATTTTCATGCTCAAACATTAGAAGAGGTCTTTAAGTTTAAATAAAATCCAGAACCAATATTTACAGTGAAAAGTTCAACAAAGAAATAAATTTTTTTAACTGGGAAGAAGTACCAGATCTACCAACTTCATTTTCATACTGAGGTGACAAATAGAATTTTGAACCTATACATCCAACACAACAGTGAATATCAAGACGTAATCTACAGCTTAAAGGTCGCAAGCTACAGTGGCGTCGCTAGACGAAAACTGGGCGTCGGCGAACTCGTCTGTGCGAGGCCCCTTTCATTTTTTCATTAATGAAGAAAATGTTAAATAAGCTGAATCATACATCAATAATCATTGTACTAATATTAGAGTATATAGTATAATATACGAGTATTAGAGCAACTTTCCAGCTTTTCGTCTCACAATTTTTTTAAAGATTACATCTTATTACTAGCCGCTATTTCGGCTTCAGTTGACTACTGACAACACAAATAGTCTTCCTTGGCTTATTGTGCTTTTCAAGTTAGTACTGACTGGAACTGAGCATGATTCTGATTGTTATATAAGCATTTGGATATACTTCTTCCAAATCGTTTTCTAAAATGTACTGAAGAAATTATTTTGAAGTATTTTACTACCAATTGCATCACTGCTGCGTTCATACGGAAATAAATACGGACAACTAAATAGCTGCCGGTCGGGAACGGCCGAGCGCACTAAGGCGTCATACCATGGGGAGCGAGATTGCTCTCGTCGGGGGTCGAACCGCACCCTTGGGTACGGATGTTCTGTTCGTCCGTTGGTTAAACTAGCCTAGATGTATGTCGTCGCTACATAACCTAGCATTTGGAAAGCACCGTTAAACATCAAATATATATAAAAAAACTCAAATTTTAACACTGTTTTGCGAGGCCCCCAAGGGCGCGAGGCCGTCGGGGGTGGCCGACGTCGCCGACGCCTAGCGCCGCCACTGCCAAGCTAAAGCCAAATATAAAACGAAATCAACACAACTGTCGCCCCAGTAACCAAACTAAACCATGTCGCCGTCCAGTCACAACAGATCACTAATCTTTCTAGAAATTACGCGTTGATATCAAAGAGTTTAAACTTCGTAGAGTGTTCATACGTTCGCCATGTTTTGTAGGGGGTAAAAGCACAGTCTAACATATACAGTCACGACACTTCCGCAGATTTTTGTTATACACTGCGACAGCAGCGCTCCAAGCGGAGGGTAAGCTACTTTTATGAATACGATAGTGGATGAGTACGAATAGTATCGTTTATATTGATTTTAACACATTTTTTACATTAGGGATCGTATGTAATCGTATGTAATATCATAAAATAGGTAATAACTTAAAATAGCTCCACCTTTGTGTTTCTTAGGTTTCCTAAGATCCCTGACAAGGTTGGAAACGGTACATTGCGGCACAGTTTATTTACTGTTATCTTGTAACCCACAGGGCTATACTGAATAATTTAATTTACTATTAAAAATAGAAAAATGGCTTGCAAACACCGAATACCCGCCCTTGGGCAGAAAGACGTATTTTTTCTTCTCAAGAACGTTAACGTATCTTCATTCCAATTCCAGTGAAATCAGTGAGGGTGGAACGTAGGAAATGAATATAGAATGCAATAACTACAGTATTTAACGCACCAAATCAGCCACCACAACTGTAGCTGAAGGAAAACATCAGAAACGTGACAAGAAAACTCAAAAATCAGTCAAACCGTATTCAACAAAGAAGAACCCAATTCCACAATTGTTGCTACAGCTGAACCACAAACGGCAAGAATCTTCAAGACATTGTCTTCTTAAGCTAAAGTAATCACACTCAGATGAATATGCGCTTATAATAAAGACGAGTGAAGTCTAAAAATGTGCGAATTATTAGACTCCATACCACAATGGTACGTGTCAAAAAACTCTTTGTCATAGTAAGAACAGACGAAAATAGAAATATATGTTTATATTCTACTTACTTATATTCTACTTACTTTATATTCTACTTACTTTCAGCGGAATAAGCTGCAAATACACACATATTCGTAAGTATTGTTCATGACGAAGTTCTTCGTTATACCACTGAATCAGTTAAGTTCGAGTGTTTTTACATTAATTTCCGAATTAAGTATGTCTCTTGATATGTTACTAATGCTTGTAACACAAAAATTATATTAACTATTTTGTTAATTACGTACACAAATAGTTATAAACAAACGTCACTCTTTCGACGGCTTACCCACCACTAGGAGCGCTAGTGTCGTTGAACTGTCAGTTGGTAACAACTTTCACAGCAGTGAGTGTCGCGACTGTATATGTTAGACTGTGGGTAAAAGCACAGGGGACTGTGGTAAAAGCTTCTAATATTTTAGATTATTAATAGATATGATAGTATTTACAAGCAATGTAATTATCAATTTAAATTATACACTAAGTGCTACTGATTACTTCATAGAAGTATTAGCTTCCAAATTGTCCAGACTTAGCTTCCTGGGCGCATGTCGTACGATTTCACTCATTTGTTTGTAAATGTTTTGGAAAATCAAAGACAGCTTTGATCAAAAGACACCACCGATTATTTGTGTTGGACATATATTTTTCCTTAAGAGTGAGCTGAGTGCTTGACGTTTTAATTTCTTTGTTGTAGTAAAAGTCTGACTCCTGTAATTAAATAGAACCAGCCAATGACAATCGTATTCAGCACTTCGCCGTTGTGGAAACGCTTAATTCAAATGTATGTAAATTTATGGGACTTAATTACTCTGGTTTTCAGTCCCTAGGCTGCAAACTACTTCAACTAATCTAAGGGCAAACGCACACATCCATGCCCGAGGGAGGACTCGAACCTCCGCAGCAAGGCGCCTTAGAGCGCTCGACTACTCCATCGCGGGAGGAAACTCTTACTGGAAGGAGGAGCAAGAAAAGACGGAAATGACTGGGAGCAAGAACAAGAGTGTATGCAGACTGTATGAAACAGATCGACAGCCGAACTTCTGCGAACAGCTGCTGTGCGCCGTGCCGTGTGGAGGGGAGCACGTTCTCAAATCAAATGTTCAAATGCTTGTAAAACTTATGGGACTTAACTGCGGGGTCATAAGTCCCTAAACTTACAAACTACAGTAAAACTTCTGAATAACGGACACCAATGGGGAAAACCAAACTGTCCGCTTTTAAGAAAAGGGTAAAATACAAAATAGTTAACTACCGTTTATCCGAAATGATAGGTATGGCGGCCGGTTCGGATAACGAAAATCTCAGATAAAACCAAAGTCCCCTGTTTTCATGCGTGAAACACACCGAATTGCGTCAATACCGTCAAGTATGATTGTAAAACGTGCGAACGCCACGCGGCCGCTTCTTGAACCGATCCACCCAAACATAATTTCCGTGGAATTCTTACTCCTTTCCTTCAATGAGCTCATAAGTCACAGCTTTTTGAAGAAGTAGAGGACCTTAACTAGCACACATTTGGCTCTTATGTTTTCATGTCACAAAAATAAAGCCTCTTCTGACTGCGGATGTGAACTTTTCTCATTCTTTTTCGAGATTTCATTGCGCTGCTTGACGCTTGAGTGGAACAAAATGTTTAAATTTCTGATCAGTTTCTTTTTCAATCAGTAATCTCACTCATACCGACTTTCTTTTTTTTCCCGACACCCGAATGATTACTTTTTGGTAATTGGCCACTTTTTTCTCTGGGCATTGTAGCTCGAACACGAAACTTCAAATCGAAAACACACAGACGAACGACAAGAAAACACTCAAGACGCATGCGACAAAGTTTTTGACTTTTAAATCAGGCTGTGGAAGCCATCGAATGAAAACATTCGATACAGCTGTTGCCTCTCTCCTGTTCTACCCAAGCCCACGCTGCAACACAACAGTGCGTTAACTATTGAACACTTTGCTTTGTCTGATGTACCGACAACAGGCAGAAAGTGTTTGGCGCCGCACTCTCATTGCCTGTTTCTGCACTTCATGAACCAATACTGTACGTACTGTACTTCCAAGAAGTTCCAACAGATGGCAATGACACGAAATCACGGAATACGAACAAGAAACACGCTAAATCTTCAATCAACACACGTTAGAATTAACGACACTCGGAATTTTGACACGCAAGAGTGCACTGATTCTTCCACGCTCTCCGTTATTAGGAAGTTTTGATTGTTGTCGGGGGACATATTACGGTGTCCGCGTCCGTATTGAGAATGTCCGCTATTCGGTATAATTTTAGCATAAGGGCTAATGTTGTTTTGCTGGGGAATTTTAAAATGTCCGCTATTGAGAGGAGTCCGCTATTGGGAAGTGTCCGTTAACGGAAGTTTTACTGTACTTATGAACTAGCTTATACTAAAGACGGCACAAACATCCATGCCCGAGGGGGATTCGAGCCCCTGACGGGGAACTGCCTCGCGCATCGTAGCATAGTGCCTCAATGCGCTCGGCCGCTCCCCCGCGGCAGCAAGTTCTAATGGAGCAGTAATCACTTGCGCCGAGCATTCCACGGCTCTTGTTCTGAATGGCACATCCTGCGGCCAACATTTTGACGATGATCAAGAGCTGATGACGACCGTCACTCGATGATTCCATTCACAGGCGACAGACTTCTGCAACACAGGAATGCAAAAGTTGATCCCACAATAAGATAAGTGTTTCAGTTCGTTTTGTGGCTATGTAGGAAAATAGCTTAAACAATGATGCACCCTGTGACATTACAGATACAAGGGGAAGCTGATTGTTTCCATGTGAAAGGCGGGTTTGTCAGGCTGTTGGGTTCCCCAGCCGGCCGGCTAACAGTTTGGACCTAGTGAATTGAATACAGGACGTTAGGGAAACCCTATCCTAATCTGGTCGAAAACAGGTAACGGCAGTCTTGGTTGAGCGAGATTCCAGATTGCAACTGTAATACAATATAGCTACACACAATATTCTAAAAATCCATATAAAATCAGGGAATGATCATACGAAAAATATAATTATATGAATGGATTCAAGAGACTCGGGAAGATCAAACGCTGTAATTACAATTTTAATATTCCTTACAGATAAAAAGCCGATAAATTTCAGTACTATAATAATAATATTATAATACTTATATTTACAATTATTGATATGTAGTGTTTATCAGTAACAGTTTAAGAAGCAAAAGGACAGCATTGCACCACGCTACCTATCTTAAAAGACGTACCTTGTTATTTCCGTATTCTTTCAATAAACTTTGTTTTACTCCTTTGTTCTGCTTTTCGTTTAGGTAGTAATATTGTTGTGTCAGAAAATAGCTTTCACCACAGAAACACAAAACATGAACCCAGCAAAGCACATTACATTTATATATGTATTTTATTATATTTATTATTATTATTAGTAACGTTCGTTTTATGTTGTATACTGCCACTTAAATATTTCATGGCCGACTAAAAATAGTAGATATGCAGAAGATAATTTATACATAAACAATTATATGTATTAATTTTGGACGAGAACAGAATGTATTTGCATGAAAAGCCATGATAAATTAAATTTTAATTGTGTAACTATATTTCGATGTCGGCAGTATATTTGAACAGTGAGACGCTACGCTTAATAGCTGTCTGAGCAAAGAGCTTCAGTCTCAACCGATTTTAATATTGTTAAATATGTATTTGTTTGTTAAATGTAAACAACATTTGTAGTGAGGTGGTCAAAGCATTTAATTCTTTGATAGTCAAATGTATAATATTTTGGAAGGGAAATTGTAGTTTAAAGATGAGGCGTTAGGATGCGCGGAAGGATACAGAGCCGAGCGGTCTAAAGCGTCTCGTTGCGGAGCGCGCGGTTGCTCGCCGTGGAGGTTCGAGTCCTCCCTGGGGCATGGGTGTTAGTTTACCTGGGTTTAAGTAGTTTGTACGTTACGGACGGATGCCCACGCAGTTTGGTCCGATAGATTTACAAACATCTGAACATCTGATCTGAAGGATACAGTTTTGGGAGCAGGTAGAGGACGCTTTGGAACGCTTGGGAAGGGACTCGATACTTGGACGCGGTGGTGAAAGGTTGTGACTCTGGGCGGTCTGAAACAGCGTTACGAACTTGTGATTTGAAGAGATAGGCATGTCTCGACTTAGACTGTGCCTGCAGAACTTAGTCTCTGGTTGAAAAGCGATAAACTATGGACGGTAATAAGGCTGTGGAACTGTAATAATTCAGCAATCGTGTACTCGTGTGATGACAAACTGTGTTTTATAACAAATACTGTAATTAATCGCGGGTTAATTTGGAACTGCAATGTTCGATGGACTTCATTAATTTACTTGTGATAATTTGTAACTTTTATTCTCGAGTGTGTGTGATACTTATGGTGCCTCTCATCAACAATAGTTGAGGAAATATTCAGTTATTTACTGATGTATAAAGTAGGACCATGTAGCAGTACAGAAATTTTTTGGAGTGCATCATGACTTCTGGACGATAGCAAAACGAGAGTATATTGCATACAACTTAGGTTGACGAAATTGTTTGTTTATGTGAATGGTATATTTATACCTAGTAATTTTTATTGTTGCATGTTTTCACGTGAACGCACTGGAGCAGCGGGATTTAACCACAGTAAGATGGCGTACGCTTCCCTGGGCATACTAACAGCGTGGAAGCAAAGAATAAACGGGTCGCCCGCGGAGCATAGAAGCGTGTTACAAAAAAAAAAAAAGAAACTCTATGAAAAGGAAAAAAAAAAAAAAAAAAAAAAATGAAGGTGTCGGTAGGTCAAGGTTTTGCTATCAAAAAGTAATGTCGATTATTATAAAGAAAAAGTAAAACAGCCATCTAAATGTGATTTTCATGATGAATTGGTGCATTCTGGAGAGCCGAACGGCGAATTAACGGAAAAGGCAGCCACTTTAAGATGAGATATCAAGGGTAAAGTGCCGTAATTTAATGCTTATCGAATTCTTGTTGCATGCTGGAATGCGCCAGTTAGTAATTTATGCGGTATCTTATGTGGTTTTATTCCACGAGTAATTAATTAATCAGTAATAGAACATAATCCTTCGTCTTATTTTTACGAGAATTTACTCGTAAATCAAGGAAGTATCTGGCCATGAAAGTTATATTTCATGCATGTGGTTGAATTTCTTTTGTTATCAGTTTGATGGTCCACAGAATAACTTCTCTTAGCCAGGTGTATAATTACGATCTATTCGTAATGTAATTTAATAGTTACCCTGTATAAAACAGTGGTAAGTTGATTTTATTAAAATTTTTGGACATAGCAGATAGTCTGATTTTTGTAGTTGGGAGTTAGTGTGGATGGTAGATACTGTCGGAGGCTGCGTGTTGTCCGAAGTATCGTGAGTGTGACGGAGTTCCACTCATATTTATTATTGATAAGTTGGATCTATACTGCTTATGGTCCATATTTGAAAAAAAATAATGCGTGGAAATAGTATGATTCACCGGCTAAGAGCAAGAAGGACAATTAAATGTAAAGCTACTTTCATGACCAATACAAAGCTTTTCTCATTAAAGTGAAAGGTTGTTTTTGTTTATTAGATGCCGCATAAGGTCTACAGAACAAAATAACAGTGATTATTCTATTCGAAGTAATTACGGTACTCCATTTGGGTAGTAACTAAAGTAAAACCTTACCTATTGACGACTACATTCATTGTTTTTCCATAGGCTGTTATTAAAGATCAACAGGCAGACTCTATGGGTTGTGGGAAACCAGACCTTTTGAATGATTAATTTCGCCCACACCTGAAAAACGGCCCTCGCCTTTATTTTGTAATTTTAATTATGAGAGGTGTCCGGAAAGTGGTGGTGGCACTGTAGGTTATTTTCTGTTTTTGTTGTAAAAAGATAGCATAACCAGTGAGGATAGGTATTTGCAAATTTAGAGTCTGGCCAGGATTTGTATTGAAAAATATGACTTTTCTTTTAAATAAATCGATCCCTGTGGTCGAATTTAAAGTAAACTTGCAGTGTAACTTATTGTAGTAGTTTACAAATAATTGACCTACGATCGCTAATGCTACGTGGAAGTATCATTAGCGAGCGTAATTTGTAAAAGTAATATTTCTTGTCTATATTAAAAGTTTATTATTATTTGTTACTGCGATCGAGCAGTATTACTGGTCGACCGCAGCAACAATAAAGTGTGTCGAATTTCAGAATTTTTCAACTTTATTAGTATATATTACTCTTTGAAGATAACGACTAAATGAACTATGTTCGAATGATTAGTCACAATTTTTCTGGACACACGCTGCGACCAAAAAGGCCCACTGAACTGAGTTCTTCTGATTATATATTTTGTTTATCAGATGCGTTGACTTTTATTTGGGTGGCGCAGCGATTTATATCTATGTGTTCGCTGAAACGAAAGACTATCGGGATGGCGACACAGGGCTGAAAACTTTACCACCTAAGTCGAGCAACACCTTAAGTAAATATTACTCCACTCAGCAAGGGTAACGGAGTATTAGACCTTGGTAATAAAAAGAAAATATATATATTTTCTCCCGATTGTTACAGCGGAACAGAGATTGTAGGCGTTCAGAGACTTGTACCACTGAACACTGAGGACAATACAAAATATTTTTTTTATTAACTTGAACTGAGAACCTATGGTAGTGAACTTTATCCTATGATTTCTAGTACAGGTCACGACGAACTGCTACAACCACCTCCGCATTTTCATGTCCAAAAAGAGTAATAAACTCCATTTATAAAAATTACTTCTTGAATGACTCTCTTCTACACATTATCTTAGACTCCATTTTGTTGGTTATGCAGAGGTTTAATTTATGTTTGTTTAAATATATTTTTCGCGTCATCATCTGCATATTGATAGACTGGTTAAACTACACATCAATTATCGATCTTATTTAAACAGTTTGGGTAGCTGTTTAGGGCGTAGAAGCTGACATACATAACTCACCCCTATGAACAGAGGCAACGAGCTATAAACCGTTTACTACATTGAGTTATGTACTGCATAATTCTCATTGGTGAGTACCGACAGGAAGGTCGCAGCCCAATAGTGAGAAATATCAGATGTTAAATTTCGAATTTTTATTTGCCTCAGTGTCAAAGGTAGTCTCTCTTCTGGTTGAATAGCTAGTCTTTTCTTCGAATCATGTTGCTGATTCTGTGCAAAAGTCCTTGAAATGAATTTTGCGACTTATATATATATATAAGAATCATAGCCAGAATCAAATCAGTTTCTGGGTCCATGTCAACTGCAGTAGTCACAAATTCTGTACACAAGGCGAGCAGAGTTTGCAGCTCTACAAACGTGACCAGTGGCGTAGTCACGGGACGGGGGCTAATTGGGCTGAAGCCCCCTCAGGCACTATTCAAAGATTTTTTAATTTTATTATTTTTTATTGTTTTCATTTTGTTTTAGTTTGTAAACATGCGGGCACGGTAAAATTCTGCATATCTACATACATACTCCACTATCCACCGTGAGGTGCATGGCGGAGGGTACACTGTACCACTACTAGGCATTTCCTTTCCTATTCCACTCCCAAATAGAACGAGGCAAAAAAAAAAAAAAAAAAAAAAAAAAAAAAAATGTAAGCAGGCGGCAGCAAGATCGTACTACACTCAGCTTCAAATTCCGGTCCTCTTAATTTTCTCAACAGAAATTCACGAAAAGAACGTTGTCTTTCTTCCAGCGATGCCCAATTGAGTTGCCGGAGCATTTCCGTGACACTCGCGCATTGGTCGAACCTACCAGTAACAAACCTAGTTGCTCGCCCCTGAACTGCTTCTATGTCTTCCTTTAAACTGATCTGCTGCGGGCCCAAACACTTGAGCAATCCTCAAGACGTGGTCGTACAAGCGTTTTATACGCGGTCTCCTTTACAGATGAAGTACATCTTCCCAAAATTCTCCCAATAAACCGAAGTCGGCTTTCCGCCTTATTCACAACTGTCCTTACATGTTCGTTCCATTTCATATCGCTCTACAATGTTACGCCTAGATATTTGAACGACGCGACAGCATCCAGAAGCTCACTACTAATGCTGTATTCGAACATTATGGGATTGTTTTTCCTACTCATGCGCATCACCTTACATTTTTCTACATTTAGAGCTAGCTGCCATTCTTCACATTAACTAGAAATTTTGTTTAAGTCATCCTGTATGCTATTACAGTCAGTTAAAGGCGACACCCTCCCATACACCACAGCATCATCAGCAAACAGCCGCAAATTACAACTTACTCTGTCCATCAGGTCATTTATATAGATAGAAAATAATAGCGGTCCTATCACACTCCCCTGGGGCACGCCTGACGATACACTCGTCTCTTATGAACATATTACACATGACATAAATCTCAATGTAACTGTTATTTGCCAAGCACGCGTGAACGTGACAATGGGTCGCCGACGTGATGCCGCCACTGACAACGCGTGAGCCGTGGCAGGTCAGCGGCGCCACCGAGCGTAATCTCATGAACAACAATAGTGTCATTTTAGTTCAATTCTCATGTTAATTAAATTGTAAAGACCTTTCTCTTTGGCTAGTAACATAGAAGCCGCTTTATTATTTTACGAGCTGATTATATACACTACATTTCCATCACGTTTCTCCTCTTCCACTATCAAATTAATGCGAGCGCAATATTTTTTTGCCATTGTTTATGTAGTATAATTGGTTTAGGCCTAATTATAAAAAGTGTAAAATAAGTCTTAGATTAATGAATTCAATAGGCTTTATTTTTTAAAAAAATGAGACCCCCAGAACCGAATCCTGGTTGCGCCACTGAACGCGACTATGAAAGAACGAACTACAAAACATTCTAAACCGTAATGAAATAGTATTTTTAGCACAAACACATCTTTTTGTAATGGGCACCACGTATCATTTTTTATGCAAGTAATAGCACGAAATATGACAAAACCAATGGCGTTGGTTGCAACGCAGTACGGCAATTGCATCCCGATAAATTGAGAAGCGAAGTTGACGCTTGAAATACATGATGCGCGCTGCTAGCGTAGGTTACAAGGCGCAAACGTGCACCGCATGCTGCGATTGATGTTACACGTTACGTATCCAATGTAGTGCCGCAGTAGAGCTGTGGGTTTGTTTATGTCTGACTACTGTAACACACAGGTACTGCTCTCCCCCCGCGTACCTGATTAGTCGTTGCTTTAGCTACAGCAGGCTGCATACCAGTGTCGTCGTGCTTCAGAGTACTGCAATAACTGCATTAAGCTAGTACACATTGTGAATGTAATTTGCGTTGTGTTAAGGTGTATGAAGTACACACTAGAAGATAAAATAGAAATGCTGCTGATCTATAGAGAAAGTACTTTGACTCCAAGTAATGCATGCAATTGGATTTGTATTTTCAGTACTGTTAGAGATCCATATAATTATTACGTTACTATTTCTATCTTGTACCCGACAGTACATATTTGTAGTGTATATGGCTGCAGGCGGACAAAATGCGGTTAACGCACAACTGCTGTATAGCACACGATTCCCCGACAAGCCATCGCCTTAGAACTGAATGTCTGGTCGTCTCATGTCGTGACTACGTGAAACGGGAAGTTTACGAGCAAGACTCGCAATCGTCTTACAGTACCAACAGACGAAGCTGCTGAATCCCATGTGCTGTCTACTGTAGCCGTGAATCATCACGTCAGCACACCAAGAATTCAACATGGCGTTGGTGTCTCAAAATCAAGTGCACATCGTATTCTGCGACGACACAAACTCCATCCGTACCATGTTCGTTAACATCAAGAACTCCTTGGAAGTGGTTTCCACAAAAGAGTGCAATTTTGTTAGTGGGTGCTTTTGTGTCCCAACTTCGTCGCCGCTTTTGTGTCCCAGCCTCGTCGTAGGTGTCGGTGGCCGAGTGGAATGAGACCGACACGTTGGTGCAGGTACGGAGGGGAGCAGCCAGAAACTATAAACACTAGAGTAAATTAGAAAGAGATATATATTGCACAGAATGTAACAATACTTAACTTTTACATAGTACTGCAGAATGTTGATACATAGTTGTTAGAGGCCTGCCTAGTGCCTGTACAATGGCAAAGTCTTCACTGCTGCCTATCTGATTACGAAGGTCCTCACTGGTTGCTATCTCCGTCCGAAGTGGGCGATGTCCTTCAGTGGGGCCACGAGCGGAGTTGCAGCAGAGGGCGCTCGTGGCTGTCGTCGTGAGAACGCCGCGCCGTGCGTGCATGGCGGCGCGCGGCGAAAGTAGGTGGCGCGCACTTTGGACTTGTGCGACACCACAGGTGCAACAACAAATTCAGACCAATCCTAGGCAGTTCTCCGGTGTCCTTTATACCAACAAGGCGACATTCTCCAACAAAGGAACTGTCAATATGAGAAATAAACATAATGGGTTCAGCAACAATCAACGACAGCGTACCAACGTCCACAGAACATTAATGTTTGGTGTGGAATTATTGGAGGTGTCATTATCGGACCTTTTGTTCAAATGTTTGTACAGCTTGTGGGACTTAAATACGGGTTCATCAGTCTCTAAACTTACAAACTACTTATGAACTACTTACGAACTAGGACGGCACAAATATCCATGCCCGAGGGGGGATTCGAATCCCCCGATCGTAGTGGCCGTGCAGACCGTGACTGAAGCGCCTTAGTCCCCTCGGCCACCGCGGCCGGCGGACCTTTTGTAAATGGTGAAATGGTGCCCTGGACGCCGTAACTCTGAATTGGAGAACGGTCATGTAGTATCAACAGATGGATGCCCTGCATATAATACCTTACGAGCTCTACGAATTCTGGACCGTAAATACCTGGTAGGTGGTATGGCCGCGGTGGGTTAGTTAATTCGCCTGCCCGATATTCGCACCTCATAGATCTGGACTTTTTTCTCTGTGGAGCAGTCAGAGATGCTAACTACTACAACAACATCAGAGGACATAACAATCGATTATTAGCGCTTGTACAGCCATCATGGAAGACGTTGTCGCAGGTTGTACGCCGTCTTTCATCCACAGAGTGACTCTATGTCTGAACGATTATAGGCAAAGTTTTGAGCATGTGATGGCATTTAGTGGTAGTATCACAGTAAACGTTACTAGACTGGACCATGTTACTCCTGCATACTCATATGTACTGTAATATACAGTATTGTACAACGACACGATCCAGTTAATCTACAGTGCAGTACTCTTACAGTAAATATTTATTGCTAATGTGTACATTGTTCAAACACACCGTGCCGGGGTTCGTTGATTTAGTTACAGAAATTAGTTATTTCACTGATTCATTGATATAAACATCAACTCATTCATGAAGAAATACTTACAAATATGTGTAAGTTTTTGTTATTGTGGTCTTCAGTCCGTGGTTTAATGCAGCTCTCCTCGCTAACCTGTCCTGTGCAAGTCTCTTCATCTGAAAATACGTTTGGCAACTACATCCTTTGAATCTGCTTACTGTATTCGTCCCTCGGTTTCCGTCTACGATTTTTACCCCACACACTTCCTTCAAGTGCTAAGTTGCCAATTCCTTGAAGTCTCAGACTGTGTCCCACCAATCTATCTAGAGTCTATGAGACTTAACTACGGGGTCATCAGTCCCTAAACTTACAAACTACTTATGAACTACTTACGAACTAGGACGGCACAAATATCCATGCCCGAGGGGGGATTCGAACCCCCGACCGTAGTGGCCGTGCAGACGTGACTGGAGCGCCTCAGTCCCCTCGGCCACCGCGGCCGGCTCCATATCGTCCATGTTTCATATCCACACAATGCTACACTCTTGACAAGTGCTTTCAGAAAGGATTTCCTAACATTTAAAAAAAATGTTCAAATGTTTGTAAAGCTTACGGGACTTAACTACGGGGTCACCAGTCCCTAAACTTACAAACTATTTATGAACTACTTACGAACTAGGACGGCACAAATATCCATGCCCGAGGGGGGATTCGAACCCCCGACCGTAGTGGCCGTGCAGACCGTGACTGAAGCGCCTTAGTCCCCTCGGCCACCGCGGCCGGCTCCTAACATTTAAATTAATATTCTATGTTAACAAGTTTCGCTTCTTTAGTTACGCTTTTCTTCCCATAGCCATTCTGCATTTTATATCTTCTTTCCTTCGACCATCAGAAATTATCTTTCAGCTTATTCCGTTGAAAGTAAGTAGAATATAAACATCAATTCCTGTTACTGTCTGTTCTTACATGAAAGGCACTATTCGCTATGGAGTGTAATGATTCGTACATTTTTACACTTCACTCGTCTTTCGTGTAAACGCATGTACTTTTTTAGTGTAATTACTTTTGCTTACAAACCGAATGTCTTGAAGATTTTTGCCATTTGCGGTTCAGATGTAGCAATAATTGTGGATTATTTTCTGCTTTGAAGGGCAACGGTTAATTTGCTTTCAAAATGTTCAAATGTTTGTAAATCTATCGGACCAAACAACTAAATATCGCAATTTTTAATGTTAACTCTCTTTGCTACTGTAATTGTAATATGTCATGGTACTGGAGATTAATAAGCCTGAAATAAGTTTAGTGAGCTACCTAGTAACGCTTAAAACAAACTGTGGCACCTTCACATTCAGTGAAGACATACTGAAGATTCCGAGGAACCTTGTTCTTCAAGATAACATTGCACTGAATCCAACTAGGAATTGAACCCAGACACACCACCAACTGAGCAATTATGCCAGTCGAGATGTAGTCATACTTTACTTGCACCACCAACCCAGCAATGAGACCAGTTCAAATACACTTATATTGTACATGTAATAGTCAAACTCTGAAAGATGCAGTGAGTACTAAATTAAAACACAGTTAATCAGAAAAACTTGCAGAAATATGTCTGCGTATCTGTCAGAGGCATGATTGCGTTTTCTTGCATTGTGACTAGTAGTCGAAAGAGTATCTTGGCGTGCGTTTGAAGTGTTTGCATCATTACGTTGCACATACACAGTTGTACCGTAAGCAAAAAGTGTAAACACCACATGTTCAATGCCTTTGAATCTGTCGGTGAGAAAACGCTCTTCTCGCATTGTATACTGTCGTTTGTAAGGTAGAAGGTTTGAATGTTAAAGTGTAGACTATTGTTAATAATTTCATAGTGTCTCGACTTGGTTGATAAGGATTGATGAATAATACATTGTAAGGTTATTCTAAGATGTGATAGGTTGACAGAGCAGATGGATGCTATAGCTATTGTGTGATCAATAGGGGTAGCAATTTCCAAATTGTGTTTGGATTTGAACGTAGATTGTCGTTAAGCGGTTGATTTAACTGTTTTTGTCTGTCTCATGCTATTCCGAGAGGCGTTAGTATGTTAGCACAGACAGTCAAGTTGACGAATGTTTTGGATTCTAGAGGGTCTACTAAATTTCATTGTTAGTGGAGCTGAATAAACCGTCTTGAAGCGCGTTTTGGTCATAAGTTTAACTATTGGGTTTTCATGTGGATGAGGCGTTTATTTGATTTAGGACATTTGTGGAGTGAGATAGGGCCAGGAATTCGTGTTACATTCCATTGACTTGGCCAGGTAGTGGAGTGCCATTATGCGGTGACACTTAAGTGATAGATGTTTGAATTGTACATTAGTTTTACATGCATCAATTAACCGCTGCAGAATGTTTCAAGTGGGAAACAGTTGGAGCTCGAGTTTAAATGGGTGAGCGACTCGTTACAGTTTAGAGTGTGAGAAGGTGTGTTGGTTGTAAAATGATGTGTTTCCAGCGTCTAATATTGTGGCGGTGCATGATCGCTGGAGAGAGAGTATTAAATTTCGAAGTGGTTGGTATTGAATAATAATTAGGTTCGAAGAGTAATGTGAGGCCGTTTCGATAGATAGATCAATTATTGGCTTAAAGTTATGTGTGAAGAGGTAGTTATTTAGTTTAGCTCAGTTGTGAAATAGGAGTGCGATGTTTGAAAAATAATAATGCTTGAATGGGGACATACTTCGTCGATGCGAAGGGGTTTTTGTGGACTTGATAATTTTGATTTTGTTTAAGAGCGCCCACAAAGGTGGGGCGCGTTCTCTCTATCTCTCTCTACGACAGAGTTGTCACAAGTCTGTTTATACAATGTACCATGTATGTGGAGGCATGTTCGTGTCACTCATCTGGTGTGGTCGGCTGTGGGTTCATCGGGTGGTGGCGAGCAGCTTTCTGTGGGAGCATCTCCACCTATAGGTTGTGAGAGGACGACCCCCTCCCAAAAGTCCTAAATGACCTACAATCCCTGCTAAAATTGTATGGCCCTTCCCAGAACCTCTCCCCTGAATCCATCTCCCTCCTCACCTAACAACACCCCACACACCTAAATTTTACATGTTACCAAAAATCGATAAACCTAACAATCCTGGACACCCAATTGTGAATGGTTACTGTACTCCCACAGAAATAATTTCAGCCCTTGTTGACCAGCACCTCCAACCAATTGTTCGAAGCGTAGCCTCCTACATCTGAGATACCACTTCCTTCACAGACTCTCCACCATTCCCAGCCCTTTACTTCATGGGTTCTTACTTACCACTGTTGATGTCACTTCAGTGTACACCAATATCCCACATGCCCACAGTCTTGCTGCTCTCGAACGCTACCTTTCTCAGTGTCCTTCATAGTCCAAGGCCAATACCTCATTCCTTATAACCCTTACCAAATACATCCTAACAAACAATTGCTTTTCCTTTGAAGGAAAAGTATAAAATCAAATCCACAGCACAGCCAAGGGCACCCATACAGCACCCTCCTATGCGAACCTATTTACGGGCCGTCTAGAGGAAGCCTTCCTAGCTTCCCAAAATCCCAAATCCCTGGTCTGGTTCAGGTTCACTGATGATATTTTCATGATTTGGACTCAGGGCTAGGACAACCTACTGTTGTTCCTTCAGAACCTCAACTTCTTCTTCCCTGTCAGTTTCACTTGGTTCTTCTCAACCTGGCAAGTCACCTTCCTGGATGTTAACCTCCACCTCACTGATGGCTCCATCCACACCTCCGTCCACATTAAACCTACCAATTATCAACAGTACCTGCACTTTGATAGCTGCCATTCATTCCACATCAAAAAAATCCCTCCCATACAGCCTTGCCACCCATGGACAGCAAATTTTCCGTGAAGAGAAGTTCCTTACCTATTATCCCGAAGGCCTCAAAAGGGCCTTGACAGACAGACATTACCCTCCTGACCTAGTCCACATACAGATTTCCCATGCCATATCCCCACACACCACCAATGATTCCCCCAACCCCAGTAATCAGTCACAAAAGAGTGTCCTTTTTGTCACCCAGTACCACTCCAAACTGGAACAACTAAATCTCATCCTTCAACAGGGCTTTGATTATCTTTCATCAAACCTTGAAATGAGAGACAAGCCGAAGATTATTCTGACCCCTCCTAAAGTAGTGTTCTGTCGCCCAACCCACCTCCACAACATCCTAATCCATATTTACGTCACTCCCAACCCCAACTCCTAACCAAAACCTGCCCAATCCACCCACCTATCACTTCCTATTCCAGTTCTGTCACAGGCTTATCCTACCCCATCAGAGGTTGCGCCACCTGTGAAAGCAGCCATGTGATATACCAACTTTTCTGCAATCAATGCACAGCATTTTTTATTGGTATGGCGACGAACCAGCTAGCCATCAGGGTGAATGGCCACTGCCAGACTATAGTAAAAAGCAAGATGGATCACCCTGTGACATAGCATGCAGCTGAACGCAGCACTCTGGATTTCAATGGCTGCTTCACTACCTGAGACATCTAGATCATTCCCTCCACCATCAGCTCTTCTCAACTGCCACAGACGGGAGTTGTCCCTTCAACATATTCTACGGTCCCACAACCATCTTGACATTTACCCAAGATAACTTCCCATTCCTACCCTATGTCTAACATTTCCCCTCCCCCTTCTTCATTCCCCATTCATTATCTTGTATCTCTTCATGTCTTCCTTGCAACTGTGTGTTCCCCATTACAATATCTCCTTCATATATTACTTTTTATTTTTTTTATATTTTCCTGTTTTTTCTTTCTTTCTATTTTTCCTGTTTTCATTTGTTTCTTATTATTTTTATCGTTTCATATCCGCCACTCCCTCTCAACATTCCTCTACACTTTCCTTTTATCCTTTCCTGCCTCTTCTTTGCCACAATTCAAATCACCGCCTATCAGAGCCTCGACAATCCATCATGCAACGCGGAACTTTCCATCCTCACATTTACCCGCCATCCTTTCCCTCCACTCCACATGTAACTCAGTCTAGATGCTTATGGCGCTGGAGTGACATGCCATGGTTGTTGTGAGTTTATAATTGTCTGAGTGATGGCGTGAATGTGTCTGTTTCTTTTTCTCGCAAAGGCCATGGCCGAAAATTTAAATTTTGTATATGTTATAATCCTATTTTCGTGCCTGTCAGCAGCTCAGCGAGTCTCTTTACGGTGTTATCTATACTCCATTATTAATATTCATATTTATATATAACGTGTTTAGAAACTATAATTTAGTGTATACATGTGGCGTCTGTTCCGAAAGAACAGACGTCACTTCTGATCCTGCAGTTGTGTATTTCATTTAATATTCACAGAATATATGACATCAACTGCGATTGGGCAAAGTTGAAAATGTGTACCCAGCCGGGATTCGAACCCGGGTCTCCTGTTTTCTAGGCAGTTTCTACACCACTGTGTCTCCAGTGGTGTAGGGGTCAGCGCAACTGCCTAGAAAGCAGGAGACCCGGGTTCGAATCCCGGCTGGGCACACATTTTCAGCTTTGCCCAATCGCAGTTGATGTCATATATTCTATGAATATTAAATAAAGTACACAACTGCAGGATCAGAAGTGACGTCTGTTCTTTCGGAACAGACGCCACATGTATATATAATATGCTGGTGACGGGCAATGATCCTATCGTTAGTGGGGAGGGGTGGGCAAGTTTGAAGCCCTTACTCTTACGGGAATTAATCATAACTACGAGTTTGAGTACTGTGGGCAGGGTGAAGCTGGGAATTTGTATCTGACGGGAGGCGTGCTTAGGTAGTCCTTGCAGGTGTGGCGATCACTGTGTCCCCAGTGGTGTAGGGGTCAGCGCAACTGCCTAGAAAGCAGGAGACCCGGGTTCGAATCCCAGATGGGTACACATTTTCAGCTTTGCCTAACCGCAGTTGATGTCATATATTCTGTGAATATTAAATATAATTTAGTGATCTGGTGTCAAATATGATAATACGTACTCTTTCTTTGAAGCCATTTTTCCATAAACAACGATTGATGTGGCATCAACGACGTTGCTCTTCAAAAGCTTTAATCAGAGCAGGGAAGCATTGTCACAAACTTACCAAAACCCAAAATCCCTGTTCACATAAAATGTTAGCTTTTGTTCCAAAAATGCAACAGTAGGATTGAATGGCTTGCAAAATCTACGCATGAACCTGGCGGATAGAGGGCAGATAGGAATCTTTGTATCCGTACAGACTTCTACACATAGAATAAGGTATTTTTAATCTTCCGAACAGAATGTCGACACCAGTTTATCTTTCTTAAAACGTGCATATGATCTTTAAGTAGCATTCCACTTGAAATTTTCCTTCATAGTAGTTGTTTTCGAAAAATCAACCGCCATTCGTAAAAATTGAAAAATATAGTAAAATATTATTAAGAGGATGGGAAGGGTGATACTCACCCTCTGGTTATGTGATGATTTTCTGAAAATTTCAAAACTTATAAAATATTTTTCCTAATTACTCTAATTTGTCTGCATTATGACAACAATAGCGTACTCGAAATACAACTGAAGCGGGACACGCCTTGTTGGAAAATGCTTTTCTGACGTATGTAGTAAAAAAAAAAAAAAAAAAAAAAAAAACAAAAAAAAAAAAAAACTGCGAGGCAGTTATACCGTGTTGTGGGAAAAATGTCAGGATTTCGGTGGTTGTGTTACGAAAATTCATCATTTTATTCGCTTATGTTACCAGTAGAAACAAGCAAACATTTAAAAACTACAGCTAACTTTTTATTTTACGCACTAGGATACAACATGTACACGTTCGTCGTGTTCATTTTTTCACACAGAGAATTTAGCCATTCCGTTCGTCGGGCTGCAGTAGAAGCCTGCATACAAATTTGCGACCGCCGCCGACTACCCCATTTCCAGCATTTAGTGGCGTGTCGACACACGCGCCATCTGCTCGCCGAAGTTGTAAATGTTCAACCGACACGGCTTGCTCCCTGCATAACAGTTGGTAGTAACAGGTACAGTGAGGTGGAACGAAGGGGATTTACAAAGCAAACCCATTATTTGAGAACCACATATTATAGTTTCAGCGAAATAATGTTACCAATGAAAATATTGCTAGAACAGAATGAGCTTTGACTACTTTATAATTTTTTTCATTTGCATAACATTCTTAATTACTTGAATTCAAGCACGATTTTTACCAGTAGATATTGGGTCGTATGAATAAAGTGGAGAATGCACTTTATTCTCGGAATGTCGAAGAACAGTCTCTGATTCATATAATTAAAGCTAGTCGGAGAATATAGTTCACCTCATAACACAAAGAACATTCTCAGATTTGGTAGGAATAAAAGTAGAGAAATTTCTCACATAAGGAGAACATTCTCCCACTGAGCTCTTTAGCATACGAAGAGCTGAATAACGTTTATGAAGGTTACGATTTACTGCTGTTTTATTATAAAAATGATGGACTTTGTGTTGCTCAGAAAGTAGAAAGAGATACCCTATACATAGTGCGAGAAGAAATACGAAAGGAATATATATATATATATATATATATATATATATATATATATATATATATTCCACCTACGCTCACTGGAGCACGTTATCATGGTTTCATACGAGACCCTCTTCCTGTGCTGCTAGAACATGTGCCTTTGCAAGTACGACACAACATGTGGTTCATGCACGATGGAGCTCCTGCACATTTCAGTCGACGAGTTCGTACGCTTCTCAACAACAGATTCGGTGACCGATGGATTGGTAGAGGCGGACCAATTCCATGGCCTCCACACTCCCCTGACCTCAACCCTCTTTACTTTCATTTATGGGGGCATTTGAAAGCTCTTATCTACGCAATCCCGGTACCAAATGTAGAGACTCTTCGTGCTCGTATTGTTGACGGCTGTGATACAATACGCCATTCTCCAGGGCTGCATCAGCGCATCAGGGATTCCATGCGACTGAGGGTAGATGCATGTATCCTCACTAACGGAGGACATTTTGAACATTTTCTGTAACAAAGTGTTTGAAGTCACGCTGGTACGTTCTGTTGCTGTGTGCTTACATTCCATGATTAATGTGATTTGAAAAGAAGTAATAAAATGAGCTCTAACATGTAAATTAAGTGTTTCTGGAAACATGTCCACATAACATATTTTCTTTCTTTGTGTGTTTCCTGAAAGTTTGGCCGTACCTTTTTGTAACACCGTATATAATTGGTTACTGAGTAGCTCCTTTCACAAAAAATCTTTATAGTGTCACTTAAAGCATTTCACGTGGCGATGAGAGTGATATCATTTGAAATAGAAATTAAACACAAATGGATTCATTCCGCTCCTTTCTCCAAGTCCTTGCCAACCTTTACAACGTCATCCTCCATACGTGTCTCTACCCTGACCCATGGAAAAGTCTTCCAAATCCTCATGTTTCCTAAACACATCAAATCTCCATATGTCACCCTGCGCCCGATTAGCCTCACCTTGCAATGCAGCAAGCTTCTGAAAACTATCCTTTCTTGCCATGTTCCCAACATCTCCGTCAGCCGGCCGCGGTGGCCGAGGGGATGCTAGGCGCCGTGGCTCAGCGCGCCCGGTCAGAGGCTGAAAGCTCTCTGTAATAAAAAAGCTAAGACAACATCACATCGAACAAGAACGAACAAAAACGACCAGTGTCCGCAACAAAGAGAACTACTCGTAGAAAAAAAAATAAAAAAGACTAAGGCGCTCCAGTCACGGTCTGCACGGCCACTAAGGTCCGGGGTTCGAATCCCCCCTCGGGCATGGATATTTGTGCCGTCCTAGTTCATAAGTAGTTCATAAGTAGTTTGTAAGTTTAGGGACTGATGACCCAGTAGTTAAGTCGCATAGACTATACAAACATTTGAACATTTTGAACATCTCCGTCTACACCAGCTCCTTCCGTTCTCCCAATATGGCTTCCGACTGTCATTCTGTGCCAATGACCAGCTCCTTTGTCTCACCCATCTCCTGTTCCTGCAGTTGAATTCCCATCGGTCCGCCCTTTTTGTATCCCTGGACATCGAGAAAACCTACCATGTGTATATCATCCTAGTCTCCTGTTCACACTCCAAACCTACGCACTTCCTTGTAATTTAGTCCACCTCATTGTATCCTTTCTCTCCAAACGCCAGTCCCACCTCACTGACTACAGCTCTGAGTAACATTTGTTTAACCCCTCTGCCGGGCACCCCAAGGCTCTGTACTGTCCGCTCTCCTTCATACCTGTATATGTACTCTGCAGACATGCACCAACCCGAGCCTCCTGTCCAACATGCTGATGACACCGCCTTCCTAGCAGACGCCCCCTAACTCCTATGTTCCCAATGCCCTCTCCAATAGAATCTCTCCCAGTTTTTCTCCTGATGTTCCCATGGCCCTTTACCGTTATCCTGATAAATCCCTTGCTATCCTCGTAGGTCGGATAGCTCGTGCAAGAAGTCGTACCCCTGCGCTGGGTGAGATCATTCATTTGTTTTGGAGAGGCAGCTGCGTCATTGCGTGTTACTTCTGGTCGTGCGGCGCAGTTGTCTGCCAGCTTAACAGTCGAAGTGTACATCCCAGTAGGCAATGTGCAACTGAGCCGTCCGCCCCTCAGAAACAAAGGAATGGACTCGCCCTGCGCACAACTCGAGAATGAGTTTCTGCGCACGGGCAACGACTTCTTGTGCGAGCTCTACCACCTCCTCCATCACCCTCCACAACTTCCACCTAATCTTCCATGGCTGCCCCATCCGCCTCAGCCCAAGTACCTTGGCCTTACCCATGACTGCTTCCTTTCCTCAAATCCCCATCTAAAAAATGTAGAACAAAAAGCCCACGCCCAACCCAGTCTCCTGGAACACCTTTCCTGCCGGACACGGAGTCTCCAACCAGCTACAGCCCTCTACCCTACTGTTCCCTCGTGTATCTCCTCCTATCCAGCTTCATACCCACCTGGATCTCTGCCCCCTTTCTTCTACAAAGCCCTTCAAATCCTAGGAGGCTACGCACTCTGCCTCGCTTATCCATATCCCCTCCCATCCCCCAAGCAGATTCTCTACGACCTTATTTCTTTTCCCCAGCTCCTTCAGTTCGTAGAAAGCATCCAAATCCGCTACACTGCGTCTTTCAACCTTTTCAAATAAGCGGCCCCCTTCCAACTAAAAATATTGTGGCGATCCCCTCCCAAATAAATATATTATGGCGTCCTGCCCCCAACCCCCACCCTTCCCGTGCTCAAGAACCGTAACGAAACTATGTCATCTCAAAGGAAACAAATTTAATCTTCTTTGTTTGGGTACAGCTTTCTTTTAAATTGTTGGACGAAATTCTTTTTGTGTATTTTTCGGAATGAAGTGCATTATCCTATTTTACAACATTTCCGACAGAAATATATATTTTGTTTAAACCAGTGTACCACATTTCAGGTCAGACTCAGAAAGGAATTATGCTCATTAAGAAAGGTACGATTGTACGTATAGACAATTTGTAAAGTAGTATTTTATTTGAATATTTCTCAATCTGTCGGTGTATCAAGTTCTTTTGCCTATAGATTGGTTCCTGAAAACAGTTTATTTATCATTAAGTCACTCTATTATAAAACAATTTATGATATAGTTATTTCATTAACCATGTTACTCAAGGAACTCCGTAATTTCAACATTAAATAAATTTCACTTAGGCTTACGGTTTTGTATTACTTCATGATGCAAGTAGGTCTGCTTCCCCCAGAAGAAGACTTTGCGACGTTCTTGGGGGTCGCAGCCTACAGGTTGAAACACACCATCTGCAAGATCGACTCCCGCAACCTCTTGATTTCTCCTCTAACTGTAAAAGCGCCGTAAGTATAATCCTTTTTACGAAAAGGAGAGTAAATTATTACAGAGTGACAAATGTCATGAATGGGAATAAAAAAATCGCACTGACGTCTTTTACGGCCCACTTTATATTTGTAGTTTTATAAGTTTTTGCAAACATTTTGGACCAAAATAATAATCTAAATAATAAAACATTAATTAATAACAGTGTTTGAAACTCTTGTAGGAAAAAAATTGCGTTGTTAACTGATGCTAATATAGCATTTGTAGACACTAGATTATCATTTATCGTACGGAGAACGACGTCTTTTTGTTAATTCTTCAGTGCGCCATTACTTTGAAATGACAACGTGTAAGTTACATTAAGAAAATCATTAAATACGCAACGCAAGACGGCGTATGCCAGAGACAGTTCTGAGCGAGGAATGTCACGTGACATCTGCGAACGGCTGGTTTTCGTTAATTTAATGGAGGGTGTCAAAACGCCGTTATTTTTGCAAATATCTCTCAAACGATACGAAATGTGAAAAAAAATATGGGAACAAAGTTGTAGAGAATTTTCTCCTCTACAAATACGTTTATTCAATTTTCGCGCCAGATGAAAGGTTTATTTGCAATTAAAATTACATTACAAACGGTTTTTTGGTATTACTAGCGTATTTCTTGTCCAAAATATTTCAAAAGCTAGGTTCTGGCCTCTGGTAGCCAACAATTATGTCTGTAAAATTTGGTGCCGATCGGTTGAACGGTTCGACCTAAAAAGTGGGAACACGTTAAAGCGAGACAGACATCCCAAAATCGCCGTTATTTTTGCAAATATCTCGGAAACAATATGAGATATGAAAAAAAACATAAGAGAGCAAAGTTGTAGAGAATTTTCTCCTCTACAAATTCGGTTATTCAATTTTCGTGTCAGATGAATGGTTAAGCCGTTATTTTCATTTAAATTTCGAGCTGTCAAAAGACGGTCGCAAAGCACCACTTTTAGTGTTACTACCGTAACCTAAAGTGGGCCAAAATGCAGTTCTAAATGGTGGACAGGAATAAAAAATACATATAAATGTTCACAAAAGAACATAGTATTTAATTATGCAAATACAGATAATTGATTTTTTGAAAAATTTAACCTTCAGAGAAGTCGTAATTTGAATATTGCCTCGCGTGTTGCTAAATTTCTCCCAAATCGAAATTAAACTTCCCCAAGGTCAGCTTCTACCAGCGGATGCCGGACACTTGCCACGCCGGACATTTGCCACACCTGACCCTTCGCTAGGTAGTCGGATTAGCAGACCCTCAGGTAAGGGACGCCCTTTCCCCTACTGCTGTTTACTTCCAAACCTCCGTCTCCGATCTTACTTGATACAGTCCTTACAGAAGAGATCTTTTTCTTCCACATCTCGCCGAAATGTACAACTTCTTTCCAATATCCCGAAATCTAAAAATTTATAACTATCGGGAAACTAAAGCAATACAGTCGTATATTTCAGTGTATAATTAGTTATTCCGTCACAAAATATATGGATCCATTCTCCATCCGTCTATACGGTAGCTTTCTTGCACACTTACTGATTGCGACAGAAACATTCCATCACTATGGAAGGAATACGGAAGGAACGACATAAAGATAATGCGAATGTTCGCTGGTCATTCAAGTTGATCACTGTATTTATACATATATTAATTGCTACAACTGCATTAAAAATAGAGTGGAAAGAAGAACGATACACTTCATAACTTTACTCTCTTGCGGCGAAACTTTAGTTAATAAAGTGTAATGGGACAATGTTCAAAACAATGACAGAAACTACATTTACAAAACAGAGATAAGAGCGTCTATGTTTGACAGCTCACCTAAAGTTGACATCCAATTTTAAAATATTTAAAATAAGGAAATGAAGGAATATAGAATGTTATGCTTGTAACGTAGACTGTTGTTCTACATTGTTTAGCTTTGGTATCTACTGAGTCGCAGAGAAAGCACCCTAGTTTTTTTTTTTAAGGGAAAAGCCATAATTCCTATGATCTGCACTATAAAAGAAACAAAAAGTACAAAAGGAAATCGTAATGTAATTTGTGTACTAGCTCACAAGCGAAACTGAAGTCGATAGTTCCTGTGAGTTTGTATGAGGAGATGTACTCGACAACCGCAATAAATTAATAACTGACTCCGTTTACCGGCCCCCGTACTCTCATGATGCAGCCGCCGAACAGTTCACAGAAAACTCGAGTCTTATTACAAATAGGTACGCTACTCATATAATTATAGCTGGCAGAGACAGGGGCACGCGACCCTTCGAGCAGGTAAAAGTGTCGAAAGTGTCCGGCGTGGCAAGTGTCCGGCGGAGTTGGAACACTTACGGGGAGTGACAATTGCGGGGAACCCGGGGCCCTTGGGGCGGCTAATGGCTTTTCCTGGGTACAGGCACACCAAGAAGTCTAGCACTGCTGTTGTCAAGTTTCCATACTGTCAACATAACACGAAACTCAGTGAAATTGCACAACCCTTTCAAAGCTGAGGAGCAATATAGTAACTTGTTCTAACTACAAATGAATTCGTTGAGTGTTCCTCCTGAAAACAAAAAGGTATTTTAATAGTGATAATGTTTGGAGAGTTATTAAGACATTCTTTGCTACTACAAGACGATGACTTTCCACAGTCATACCTCCTAAAAGCATATTATTCAGAACACTAAGCATATCAAGACACCTGCGTAAGCAATAAATATATTAGGCATCCTGCACAGATACGCTGATGTAATTGACCGCTATGTAGTTAACCCCACTATCACGCAACTTCCATCTCTTTAAAAATAGCTACTATGCTTTTTAATAGGAGACGCAACCTTAAACCTTCAATTAAAAACGTTAATAATAATTCAATGAGTATTTTACATACTTGAAGCGTTTATTCGTAGACCCCAAAACGATTTGGCTGTATTCGAATTAGAAATACATCTAAGAAATGTATGATATACGGAATGTGTAAGGGAATGTCACACACCGAAAAATGCTAAAGATAAATTCTATTTTATATCACCGTCATATAGAACCACTTTTACTCCGAACTTTGCATAAACCAACAGGGAGAAACAATTTGCAAGACTTCCAGGAAAAATGAAGCGAAATTGGCAGCCAATAGTTGGTTATAAATTACATTGCCTGTTAACTGTATAAATATAAATATAATTCCTGTTCAGTACAGCCAAAAGGTCTAAGGTAATAGGCAGTGGTTTACAATCAGATATCAGTATCACTCTCCTCCTCAAGAAGTCTGTGTGAAGATTTATGCCGGCCGCGGTGGCCGAGGGGACTAAGGCGCTCCAGTCACGGTCTGCACGGCCACTACGGTCGGGGATTCGAATCCCCCCTCGGGCATGGATATTTGTGCCGTCCTAGTTCGTAAGTAGTTCATAAGTAGTTTGTAAGTTTACGGACTGATGACCCCGTAGTTAAGTCCCATAGACTATACAAACATTTGAACATTTTGAAGATTTACATTCAGAACTTCAAGAAAAAGGCTAATGTGGTGTTGAAACTACAAGAACCAGCTCATTTACTCAGGAAGGGAAAACGTTATGGTGCCCGTAAATTTGAATGGCTGTATTTCTTATAGTAACATTCATTTTTCGATAAAATGTTAAAATACAATATACCAGAATTTTGTTTTTGTAAACTCAGTGCCAACTTTTTTTGTGGAAATTTTTGCAGGAAGTAGTCTTGACGTGATTTCATACTTCTATGCATTAATATTATCAAACATGTTAACCTGTGTCACAAATTGCGCGGCCGGTCCGGTCGGAGGTTCGAGTCCTTCCTCGGACATGGGTATGTTTGTTTGTACTTTGCCTAAGTTATTTTAAGTAAGATTAAGTAGTGTGTAAGTCTAGCGACCGATGACCTAAATAGTTTGTCCGCATAAGACTACACATATACACCTCGCTCGGTGGGCCTTTCCCTGAATACGGCACAGGTAGCGGCTGGAGGGCGTGGAGTAGGGGTGGTTATCCCTACTTCTGGAACACCCCGTTCACTATCTGCAGCGTCCGGGTCTCCCCCAAGTGTCTACACATTCCCTTTCTCCGCAAGTGTCACTCCCCGCAAGTGTCTCTCCCCGCAAGTATCACAAACTCGTGTCCGGCGAGGCAAGTGTCCGGACACCCTACCAGCGACCTATTCGGTCGATACCGCATGAGGCGAATCGCTGCGACACGTCACTCGTGTGTGGGGCCCATGAGGCTTTCCGGAGACTCTGCTGCGTCTGGGAGACGTGACATTTCGTCCCCGCGTTCGTCTCTCTGAGGTGAAGCTATTCGCCGCGTTTCTGGCGCCTACTTATCTCTCTACTGGCAGAGTGGTGCTGGGCGGCAGTCCTCGGGCTTTGTGCGACTACAAAGTGAAGCGAGCGCTCAGCAGGCAGTGGGAGGACTGAACAAATGGGCGGCCCTTTGTGCACAGGGGGCATTAAGTCCGCCGCCCGCGGCGCCGGGCGACAAAGCGAGGGGAGGGGGCACGAGAGCTCACTACAGCTTCCAGCGGCGCGTCAAAACACCGCCGGAGTACAGCCTTCACACGGCGACGTGGGCCGCGCCGTCCATTTCACGTAGCAAGCTTTTTTGACGAAGTCCATCTGTCCAGTATAGGAGAAAGGGTTGTACCTTGGGACATTTTTTACATTTTAATTTTTTTAAACTATGATTTTTTTTACAAGACATTTGAAAATTTACCCCATAACAGGCATCAATTTTAGGTAATGTTGAACGAATCACCGCAACAATGGATTGCACAGTTTTTTTTTGTGAATATATTTTAATGGTGATATTTCGTGTAGTCTGCCACTCTTGTTTCAAAATTTATTCCATAATATTATCATTTACTGGCAATAGAATCTGCAGCCGATTTTCTTGTAAATTTTTAGAAGTCCGATGTATTTGACTTACGTAATATTCCTATCCGATTTATATCATGTCACTTATCTTACTTTACGGTTTGCTACACGAGTCGTAGTTTGATATTGACGAACTGCCATCCACTGTTCGGCGAGTGCTTATCATATTATTAAAATTTCATTTACAGCCAAATTTCAACCACCGATGGATCTCTTGTTAAAGGTAACTGCTCGTCGATTCTTTTTGTAATGTTCTGCCTACACAACACTTCACCGATAATTAGCTTGCCATTTCATTTAAATGCATTTAATAATTTTTCCAATTTTTTTTTTTCGAAATTTTCTGATTGGGATCTTTCATAGCTTCTAACTTCAAACCTCTTCCTTCTGTAAATTTGTTAATCTCAAAAATTAATAGCCAGGCTGGAACATTATAGAGTACAGGCTTCACACGGCGACGTGGGCCGCGCCACCCCTATCACGTAGCAAGCTTTTTTGACGAAGTCCATCTATCCAGTATAGGGGAAAGGGTAGTACTTTGGGACATTTTTTTACATTTTAATTTTTTTATACTACGATTTTTTTACAAGAAATTTGAAAATTTACCCCATAACAGGCTTCAATTTCAGGTAATGTTGAACGAACAGCAGTTTCCGCTAGCTCCAATATTTACACAATTACTCACCAATAAGTGGTTCATGGTGTGGGTTCCTGTAGTCATGTCCTAGTTCATGAACCACGGGCAACGTATGAGTGGTTAAGTGGTCCTGACAGTTGGGGTACCAGTTACTTTAGAAAAAGGTTGGGCATCTCGGACATATTCTGAGTCGTGGCCATCTTTGTGCTCAGACGGCAAAGACTACCAAACCCACCGGTTAGTCCCTCAAGCGTTAGGGGTAAAACCCAGTGGGACCCTGGGCAAGTAAGGCTAGCGACCTGCTTCCCAGGTACTTCAATATCATGCTGGCAACAATCAGAGCAATGAGCTCGTCAGTGGAGGGTAAGAGGAGTCGAGGTAGACCAAGAAGAAAGTACTTAGATGCGATGCAGAATGATTTTGAAGTGAAAGGCATAACATCAGACGAGGCATCAATGTTAGCATTGAATAGGGGATCATGGAGGAATTTTATTAGAGGTACTATGCTCCAGACTCAACGCTGAAAGGCATAATCAGTCTTTAATGATGATGATGATGATGATGATGATGACTCACCAATAAAGACTTTTGTGACACTTGTCATAAGGTACAACCTATGGTTTCACCTTGGGACAGTGGTGGTTTTACCTTGGGACACGTTGATGTATTCCAATTTTTCAGTTTTATGAATGAAAAAATCGTATTGGAATTAGGTAGTAAATGTTTGTTAGTCCAAATACAAAAGTTATTTTACCTTAAAACAGGAAATGGTGGGAACAAAATATTAAATGAATGAAATCCACGACACACCACTGGAGCTGGTAATTCTTTCACTATATAACTGCGATTAACAATGATGATGTTCTCAACATTAGGGAATACAAAATGGTCCTTTGCTTCCTTAAGAATTTCACTGTTACATCTTCTGTGCTTTCTAAAAGTACTCCTGCATAGTAAACAAGAGATCTGCCACTGATGTCAAATTTTATCAAGACCCAACTACCTTGAAAGAAGGATCAGAAATCCTCTTCCTCAGATGACAAATCAAATTTGCTCAAAATGTTCAAATGTTTGTGGAGCTTATGGGACTTAACTACGTGGTCATCAGTCCCTAAACTTACAAACTACTTATGAACTAGCTAAGACTACAGACGGCACAAATATCCATGCCCGAGATGGGATTCGAAGCCCCGTCCGTAGTGGCCGTGCAGACCGTCACTGAAGCGCCTCAGTCCCCTCGGCCACCGCAGCCGGCTCAAATATGCTACCTCCAGAGCAACTGCCAAGCTCGGAAATTTCTTCCTCAAAAGAGGTGGAAGGTGAAAAGTCTTTAGTCCGTTTAGTGGCTTCTTCCTTCGAGAAAGACTTCTTCACTTTTTTCCTCTTTGATTCTTTGTTTTTCTGGTGTATCAGTGATAATCATGCACCTTCCAGGTGTCCCAAGGTGCAACCAGAGAAGTGTCCCAAGGTAAAACAAAATACACAATAACAGAAAACAGTATCCTAACCTATGTACACATCTATATCTTTATAACTTGTGGTATCAATAGCTTACTTAAACAATGCCCTACAACACTGTATTTAAGAAACATCAATAATGATGCTTAGCTTTAATTTATATCTTCTAAGGATAGTGGCTAAATTTTACTTTCAAACACGAAAACTTGTAAAACTCCTTCTCAGATTTCAAACATCATCCAAATACAACATGGCCTCATATTCCCTCTGAAAATAGGACTGACAACTTTGCTTCATTGTTCTTAAAGTTTCCACTAGAGTGCACTGCCTTTATTAAAAAGTGTCCCAAGGTAAAACCGCCCCAACGTACAACCCTTTCCCCTACTTGACGTATTGTAAGAGGGCACTTTTGTCAGACGTAGCCTTGGCACAAATGTATTTCATCAAATGCAGCACCTCGCCCAATGGCGGCGCCTCCTATACTCAGTCAACCCCCAGAAAACTGGCTGATCTCGCAAAAACCAAATCAAAGCTGTCAGTGCCAGATCTATGACATTTTACAACCGGGCCTCAAACGTGATAGTCCCCCCCCCCCCACCTCTCCCCAATCCGTGTCCTGTCACACTCTTTCTCCCCAGGGGGGATTTCTTGAACATTTTTGAACATTTTTTTATATTTATGACATGTGAAGTTCAAATTCAACTAGTAATCAGTCAAAGCCATTCGATTCAACTGTCAGTGACTTGGTAGCGTTTTAGATTGTCGATCGATGAAAAATAGTATTTTCTTTAATTTTTGTTTCTTTATTTAACTTAATTTTGCCCATTATTGGTAGTGATATTCTGTGACTGTTGTACTTCAGTAAAATAAAATGAATTCGCCTTCAGTCACAAATAGTGTATTATATTACACAATGCATTTCGAGCCCTGAGGGCTCATCATCAGGTGCTTCTGTGGTTTCTTGTACATGTTTGTACTGGGTTTGTTAAGATCAAAACACAGATTGTAACAATAAGGAAAAGTTTAAAAAGAGTTTCTTGTAATAAAAGAGATTTAACAATTGACTAACTTATTAAAAAATGGTGCTCAAATAAGTGTCGTGCAGTATGATAATTGGAGTACATTTGTATGTATAAATAATCACCAACACAAACGCTACTCATCTTGAGACACATTGTGGAATAACAAAAAATCAAAGACATAGCTACGACGATATTCCACTTCTATTTTGCTAAGATTCTCTGTACAACTAAAGGTGTTTAACTTTATATACAAAAAGATATTAGTTTTTTATATGTAAAAAAATAGATTGTTATTTATTTATTTGTGTGCCTACATGCTCCAACGAGAAGGTAAAATGTGTGCTACACAGAGGACTGCACAAAACTACATTCGCCGCGGTGGAGTAGCCAAGCGGTCTAAGGCGCCTCGCTGCGGAACGCGCGGTTGGCTCCCCATCGGAGGTTCGAGTCCTCCCTGGGGCATATGTGTGTGTGTGTGTGTGTGTGTGTGTGTGTGTGTGTGTTTGTCCTTAGGTTAGTTTACCTTAGTTTAAGTTGTTTGTAGGCTACGGACTGATGACCACGCACTTTGGTCCGATAGATTAACAAACATTTGAACATCTGAAAACTACACTCAGTTATTCGTCACTAGTTGTTCTCTCAACCTCCAGTCTTGTTTGTATTGTTGTTGTGGTCTTCAGTCCGGAGACTGGTTTGAAGCAGCTCACCACAATACCCTATCCTGAGCAAGCCTCTTCATCTCCACATAAGAACGGCAACCTACATCTGTCTGAATCTGCTTACTGTATCCATCTCTTGGTCTTCCTCTGCGATTTTTACCCCACACACTTCCCTCCAATGCTAAATTCACAATTCCTTGATGTCTAAGAATGTGTCCTACCAAGCGATCCCTTCTTTTAGTCAAGGTATGCCAGAAATTTCTTATCTCCCCAATTCTGTTCAGTACCTCCTCATTAGTTATGCGATCCACCCACCTAATCTTCAGCATTCTTCTGTAGCACCATATTTCAAAAGCCTCAATCCTTTTCCTGTCCGCACTGTTTATCGTCCATGTCTCACTCCCATACAAGACAACACTCCATACAAATGCCTTCAGAAAGGATTTCCTTAGGCTTAAATCAATATTCGATGTTAACAAATTTCTCTTTTTCAAGAACGCTTTTCTACCCATTGCCATTCTGCATTTTATATCCTCTGTACTGCGACCATCATTTGTTATTTTACTGCCCAAGTAACAAAACTCATCTACCTCCTTTATTGCTTCGTTTCCCAATCTAATTCCTTCAGCATCACCTGATTTTCTTACACTGCACTCCATTACCCTAGTTTTGCTCTTGTTAATGTTCATCTTATATGCACCTTTCAGCACACTGTCAATTCCGTTCAACTGCTCTTCCAGGTCCTTTGCTGTATCTGACAGAATTACTATGTCGTCGGCAAAACGCAATGTTTTTAATTCTTCACCCTGAACTTTAATTCCTTCTCCAAATTTCTCCTTGCTTTCCTTTATAGCTTGCTCAATGTACAAATTGAATAACAATGGAGAAAGACTACAACCCTGTCTTACTCCCTTTCCAACCACTGCATCCCTTTCATGCCCTTCAACTCTGACAACCGCTGTCTGGTTTATGTACAAGTTGTAAATCACCTTACGCTCCCTAAATTTTACACCTGCTTTCTTCAGAACTTGAAATAGTTTATTCCAATCAACATTGTCAAAAGCCTTCTCCAAATCTACAAAAGCTAGAAATGTAGGTTTGCCTTTTCTTAATGTATCTTCTAGGATAAGCCGTGAAGTGAGTATTGCCTCCCGTGTTCCTACATTTCTCCTGAACCCAAACTGATCTTCCCCGAGGTCGGCTTCTACCAGCTTTTCCATCTTTCTGTATATAATTCGTGTTAATATTTTGCAACCATGACTTATTAAACTGATGGTTCTGTAGTTTCCACACCTGTCTGCACCTGCTTTCTTTGGAATGGGGATTATAACATTTGTCTTAAAGTCTGAGGGTACTTCGCCTGTCTCATACATCCTACACACCAGTTCAAATAGTTTTGTCATGGCTGGTTCTCCCAGAGACTTTAGTAGCTCTGAGGGTATGTCATCTACTCCAGGGGCCTTGTTTCGACTTAGGTCTTTCAGGGCTCTGTCAAATTCTTCTCTCAGTACAGTATCTCCTATTTCATCTTCGTCTACATCCTCTTCCCTTCCTACAATATTGTCGCTAAGTTCATTTCCTTTGTAAAGCTGCTCTATGTACTCTTTCCACCTTTCAGCTTTCCCTTCTTTGCTGAGAACTGGTTTTCCATCAGTGTCCTTGATATTCATAGAGCTGTTTTTCTTATCTCCAAATGTTTCTTTTATTTTCCTGTAGGCTGTGTCTATTTTTCCCCTATTTATACATTCTTCTACATCCTTGCATTTGCCTTCTGGCCACTCCTGCTTAGCCATTTTGCACTTTCTGTCAATCTCATTTCTTAGTCGTCTGTATTCCATTATGTCTGTTTCATTTATTGCATTTTTATATTTTCTCCTTTCATCAATTAAATTTAGTATCTCCTGTGATATCCAAGGATTCTTTGTAGGTCTTGCCTTCCTACCTATTTTGTCCTCTGCTGCCTTAACTATTTCATCTCTCAATTTTACCCATTCCTCCTCTACTGTTTTATTTTCCCCTGTTTCTGTCAATTGTTGCCTAAAGCTCCCTCTGAAATTCTTAAGAACCTCAGGTTCCTTCAATTTATCCAGGTCCCATCTCCTTATTTTCCTACCTTTTTGTAGTTTCTGTTTAAACAACTGTATTACAGCACCGGCGCATACACTGTTACCGAAACATTCAACAACAGATTAATCGATGGTAAAACCTATGACCTAGAAGGATTTTAGTAGTGAGAGCTTGTCATCTGCTGTGACTCTCATTAATGTTTTTACTCCGTAATTTTTTTGTTTGTTTGTTCTAATAAAGCCCCACGTCATTTCAAGCATGTGTGTCAATTTTTTACCTCTCTGTCTACATTATTCCGTGATTTATTAAGTTTTCAAATTTATACTGACTTTTTGATCACCCGGTATATATATCACATTTAAACAAAATTATACTGATCTGGTTTTCAATTATGGGTATAATCTGCTGACATGCAAGAGAGACCAACAACAGGCCGGCAATTTCTGAGCGATATTGTAGAAGAGGATAATCTTCAAACAATGCACAATTTGATCCTAATGTTTATTTCTTATTTACACATCTCCATCCACCAAACTAATACTCCGGAATGTTCCAGATCCGCCAGCCAATCGATAACTTTACTGTTCAAAGAACACGAAAACTTGTTTACCATAACAATACGAATCACTTTTTGTTATTTAACTAATTACAGAAATGATGAAGTCAATTGCTAACATGTAATTACAGAATATTCACAAAGATCTAAAAAAATATGTTCACCATTGATTTGCATACGCGTAATTAGGGAGAGTCATTACATTTAGTTAATTGATTTCTGGACTAATAAAGTTCTTTGACCTACAAAATCATTTGGTAACTTATATTACAGTGTTCTTTGGCCACAGCATGCAGTTTTTTTTCACGATTTATATGCAGTTGTCTATAATGGAAATTAAAGAATGTTCTAGAACCGCTTTTGTTAAATCAACAATTGTGCATCTTGATTAGGCTGAATTTCAGCACCATGTGTCACATAGTCCGTTAGCCTAAACACTGTAATTAACCTGAACATTGTCCTAAGTCACATAACTTAGTCAGAACTTGTCTGTGTGGACTGGATGTGGACAGAACATAACCGGTATCCTGTTCTGTAGTCCAACGGCCGGTATCTCGTTCTTCAGTTGCCTGCTAACAACTGCCGTGATGTTGAGTTAATGCTGGGGGCCCGATATTATTATATAGTCTAACCACCGACCCAATTTATTATTTTATTTATTGTTTTTTTTCTGTTCCATGGGACCCAATTGAGGAGTGAGAGTCCATAGTCATGGAACAAGTCAATACATTAATTGCTACACAGAATGGTAATAGAAAATGTTTAAGTAGTCCTTTGCACATGGCAATCTTAAGACAAAGTGAAAAGAATCAATAAAGAAAAAACGAATTAGCTAAATTGTTAAACTTTTCTAGGAGTTCCTCGACAGAATAAAAGGAGTGAGCCATGAAGTAACTCTTCAATTTAGATTTGAAAGCGTGTGGATTAGTGCTAAGCTTCTTTAATTCTTGTGGCAGCTTACTGAAAATGGATGCCGCAGAATACTGTACACCTTTATGCACAAGTGTCAAGGTGGTGTGATGCAAATGTAGATTCGACTTCTGTCTAGTATTCACCGAGTGCAAGCTACTAACTCGTGGGAATAAGCTGATATTATTAACCATAAACGACATTAAAGAAAAAACGTATTGTGACGCCAGTGTCAAAATTCCCAGACTACTGACAAGGGATCGAAATGACGTTCGCGAACTTACACCAGATATTGCTCGAACCGCCCGTTTTTGAGCCAGAAATATCCTTTTTGCATCAGGCGAGTTACCGCAAAAAATAATGCCGTACGTCATATGTGAGTGAAAGTAAGCGTAATAGACTACTTTTCGTGTTGAAAAATCACTTATTTCAGATATTGTTCTAATGGTAAATATAGCAGATTTTAGTTTTGGAACAAGATCCAGAACATGTTACCTTGATCGCCAGTCGACTGCGCTAGCAAAGGAGTTACGCAGGTAATTGGAATATTTGGCACCATAACAGGTGTTTAGATGTGCTTGCAAAACTACAAAGTCGATTTTCCCCTGAATGTGACAGTTGAATGGGATGGCTTTGAATATTTGTCATCATAACAGGTGTTTAGATGTGCTTGCAAAACTACAAAGTCTATTTTCTGCTGAATGTGACAGTTGAATGGGACGGCTTTGACTGACCGCTGTCCCCATGTAGTGTCGCTACATCTGCCGCCCCTCTGGTTGTGCCACCTGGGGCAGACAAACCGGCTTGTCCCCCCCCCTCCCCCTCTCCCTCATAGATCCGGGGCTGAATCCTGTTGTACAGTTACACTACACTTCTTCGTTTTATTCCCATATCAAATAACTTTATGTACATTTTCAAAGTAGTTTTATCGCATGAGAAACTTCTATAAAGTCGTCCTCACACGAGACGTGTTGTCCCAACGTGACGCACGTCAGACGTGCTGTCTACCTAGTACAGCTACAGCACGCTCTGAAACGACCTGCTACCGGCTACATCACACAGAACACATAGTGCTGCTCATCGTAATATTCACATAGATCACTGTCTTTACAAAGATGGATGTGCACAAAATTGCACGGTATCTTTGTAAGCGATGAAACTGTACCTTTCTTATGCTTGCACTTGGCAAGCAATACTCTTTCATAAATTGTATTTTTTTCCATGAAACAGAAACACGGTACATTTATCTGAAAGCATTTGATAATCTAGAATAAAATGTACAACCAAATCAGTTTTGGCAAAAAATCGTGACAAAATTGTCAACGCTGAAATATATCATATGCACCAGCGCCACTTGTCTTACTCTCTTATATTCCTATTTTCCGCATCGTACATAGTCTGCATCTTCAAATGTTTACTTTGGCATTCCTTCGGAGAGTTCTGTCTGATACATGAACTTAATGCATCATAAAATCATGATCACTGAAGACATAACAGAATTCATTGAGCTTCTTGAAACTACACTGGCCTTCAACTACTTTTCCTTTAATAATAAAATATTGCATGCAAGACCCCAAGTTATCGGACTGCCGGCGTGCATCAACTGCAGCGCTGAAGGTCGCCAGTTCAATCCTGCCCATTGGCAAAAATTTATTTCTTTGTAATTTTCATTTCCAGAATGTTCTACATGTTTCTTATGTTCACTTGTAATTTCTACATGTATCTTATGTTAAATATTCTTCTAATGTCTGGTACATTCTGTCTGTGTATAAATAGCAGAGCACTCTGCCCGAGAGGCAGTCAGTGCTGCGTGTATAAGTTCGTAATAAACCTGCTTTCAGTATAAGTGCTGTGTTCAGTTGCCTTCGAAGTCAAGCCTGCTTCCATTTCAACGCAACATTGTTTGGTGGACGCGCCGGGTATCCTGTGCAATAGCTGCATCATCGTGGCTCCGATTAGGCAACGTAAAAGCCGTCGCTTACACGGACTAGAACCGGAATACAAAGGATATACCGAGTACATCTTCCCGAAAGTCCGTATCGTCAGAATACCCATGGTCACGAAACCAGCGGTAAGCCAGCTACACATCAGACACCCGTCGGTGTTCTCTGGAGACGCTGGACAAGACTCCAACAAATGGCTAAAAGGGTTCGACCAAGTCACCAAGTATAACAGGTAGGATCATACAATGTGATTGGCCGACGTTTATTTCTACCTGGACGGAACAGCCCACCAATGGTTTGAAAACAGCGAAGAGAAGCTTAAGAAGACGTTTGGAGACCGCCAGCGAGAAATCCGCTCGGAGGAAGAACAACTAAAGAACTGGGCCCAACGACATGGTGAGCCGACACATTCGTACATACAGAATGTTTTGGCCCTATGTAACATAGTTAACCCAGATATGACTGAGGCCAACAAAATCATGGACCTGATGAAGGGTATTGCAGAAGAAATGTTGTAAGAGTACACCTGTTGGTGTATCTTACAGTTTGATTTAAAGTAATGTATATATTGTCTTAAATTTGTTTAGTTCATGAATTTTTCATTTCTTGTATGCTAGAGATATTTGTTATGTAACGTCACTTTCAATATTGAATCATCTAGTGTAAACATGTACTGTATGTGTAAACCCACGCCGGCCGCGGTGGCCGAGGTGACTGAGGCGCTCCAGTCACGGTCAGCACGGCCACTACGGTCGGGGGTTCGAATCCCCCCTCGGGCATGGATATTTGTGCCGTCCTAGTTTGTAAGTAGTTCATAAGTAGTTTGTAAGTTTAGGGACTGATGACCCCGTAGTTAAGTCCCATAAGCTTAACAAACATTTGAACATTTTTTGTAAACCCACATGAATGCACGGACATTCTTTGTAAGTTAGCAATGCGCCAGAGACAATGTTGAACCTGTGGTAAAGACTGTCTTTGCCACAGAAGTAGTAGCTGTGAGTGTCGCGCTGCTGAAGCAGTCGCGGTGCGGACTCGCCAAAGTAAAGACATAAATGCAGTCGCCGAGCGGACTCGCTATAGTAAACACATAAATGTTTTGTTGATAGTGCAGAGGCACGGTAGGTGCAGTGTGGCGCGAGTTTTATGCAATTGCAATAAGCCTGAGAGGCGTATTGTTTAATGTATTGAACTAAGTGCGAAATAAGTTTATTTATACTCGATCAGTGTAATCCTTTTCCATGTGTGCAAGAAAAGTAATTGTTTGGTATCAAGTCTATTGTCACCGAGTGTGATCGTTGTGTAGTAAGAGTACCTATTGTAATCATATCTGTCTTGTTTGGACTTCACGACGAAGACGACGAAAGCAGATGAGTACTTTTGTAACATTTTATTTTGTATGCATGTAAATGTAGTGTCAACCCAATCAGAACTTTGGTTCAATTATACATGACTTATTTTGAAACCAGTCTTAATTTTGTAAGTAGTTGTAGTCACCCCATTATCACCATTATTAGATTATGTTGATTATGCAAGCCTGTACATTGACTAATAAGTTCAATCATTTTCAAAGAAATTACGATCAGTCCTAAAGAAATTGCTAGACGATTTAAAGAATTGCTAAACGTGTTACAACCACAGAGACTAGTAATTAAAGTGCAAGAGAGTTTGCAAGTAAAGTAAATTTGGTTTCATTTATGTAGAAAGTAACCAGACTTAACTGAAGTAATTTTTTTATGAAATACGTTAAATGCCAAACTCTGCTCAGCCAGTTACATGCGTACGCTACCCAGGCCCTGGAACTAAATTAAAAAAAAAAATAGTTTACGTAAAGTTTTATAAGGAAGGTGAATGCTTTAAACTATATTATTAAAATATTGGGAACTTTAATTGTAGTATTTGTGAAGCTCATTGCACCACGCAGTTTCACAGTACTCAGCTATTATCATCGCAATCAGAGTCTATCAGCTATTACGATTTTGATTATAACACGAACACGCCATCACCACTACATGAATTCTGACACATTTATTAGTGAAGTTGTGCTGTTCGTGAATCGTAAGAGGTGCTAGTTGGAGGCTGTAGTCAATGCTAAGTCAGATAGGGCCAAGCTTAATTAATTACTACAGTGACTGTTTTAAGTTAATTAATATCAATTTTTTTATTATTCAAAATTCTAACTTACACAGCGAAAGTGTTGTTGCGACCCATTAGTTGTGATTTGCTACAACATTCAATAACAAAATTATTATTACTAGAGCATATCATTACGCATTCTAAATTTTGAGATTATTTGACGACCTCCAACAGGCAATATTCTTACAATGTACCAAGCTCTTCTGATAAAAGACGTCTCTACGAAGAAAGAGTTCAAGTGGTGCCAGCGGACTGAAGAGATGCAAAAAAAGAGGGTTGGACGAGTGAAGTATGACAGACTCTCCTACGACCGTTGTGGAAGACCAGCATGACTGCTTCTCTCATACGACAAATCGTGAGAGAAGTATTACAATAGTTTAGACCGAGTGAGCATCAGATTATGGCCATGTAAATAACGAGGGAGCCGACGCAGCCGAGGAAGAGGTATTTCAGACATTAGCTCCTGTCTGCCCTGCCAATCGCACCCGACATGAAGAATGGCCTCGCCCTGCTATGACTTATGCAGCAACCACCAAACGGCAGCCTATGAAAGGGCTGACGTGGCCACAACTAACTCCCCCAGCAGTAGAACAGAAGTCTGGTGGACAGAAGACAACACACCAGTGTATTCCCAATGTGGGCGCCCGGGACATGTTGTACCCTACTGCAGAGAGAGAAGACGAGTATTCGACGATTATTTTGCCGCAAGACGTCAGCCATCAGAGCAGTTCTATCCCAGGAAGTCACCTGCTGATGAGTTCAGTCGACCTATGGGAAGAAGACCATCGCCATACCCTGGACGAGGTCGCTCCCCGACGCGCCGCTGCCGTTCACCAATGCCGTACAGAGGTACCAGCCGCTCCCCTAGCCGCTGCGCCCAGGAAAACTAAGCGAGGCGACCATCTACGGAGGGAAGGCAACCGCAGATGAAAATCCTCCATGGACGATGTCGGGAAATCTCATCTACGTCATAATCGACAGCCAACCTGTCCGGGCACTGGTTGATTCAGGAGCTTCTTTCTCTGTATTGTGGGATAATTACCGCCACAAACTAAAGAAGACAATATCCTGTGATAGGAAGCTACTGTGCTGAAGGTCGAAAAATGGGAAGTAGTCCATCCAGCAGGAATATGTGTCGCAAGAATAACCATCAACAACAGGACCCAGGTGTTTGAATTTGTCGTTTTAACAGAATGTAGTTATGTCATCCTGGGATGGGACTTCCTTCAGGCATCCCAAACTATCATTGACTGTGGAAGATCTAAGCTGCAAATTGAGGAAGTCGTTCCGACGGATACACGCAATACAGAATTTTCTGGAAAGTTATTTGCCGTTGACAATGTGGCGATCCCGCCGTTGACAATCAGGAGAGTTCCAGACACAGATGACTGGTTAATCTGTGAAGTGATTGTCGGTAGTAAAAAGTTTATTAGGCTCACAAAACAAATTCACATACCAGCGGCTATCACATGCAATTCAAATGGTTGAGGAGAGATTTGGATCACTAATTGTCACGAGCAGTCACAATTTATCCCCAAAGGAATGTTTGTCGGGACAGCTGAACAAATCCAGTACGGTGAGCTCAATGTCATCAACGAAGACCCATGCTCCGCTGTTAATACAGACAACACGCTTGAGGAAACAACCGTGGAACTGCCAATATCTCCCGCACTGACCAAGGAAGATGCCAGCAGGTGTTAGCTATCATACGCCAATTTTCGGGTGCATTCACACCCCAGCAGGGGAAAAGTCAGATGAAACGGCCCACTATAAGACACCGTATCAATACTGGGGGTCATCCACCAATTAGCCAATTAGCTAGTTGTGCAAGATATAAGAACTTCGGGAGAGACTTACGTGTTCCCATACATAAACGTTCATCGCGCTTCGGTCGAACGGGTTGTCCAAGTAATCGATCCCACAATTGTTTTCTTCACGATCAATGTTTCACGAAAGCATGCAGATTTACACTCAGATTTCAAGCTATAACTACAAGCTATAACTAGGATATGGACTCTTGATCAGGATTAAAAAGACACGAGTTTCGATATTTTTGGAAATTCAACAACTAAGGGGGTAAAATAGGGAATCAAAAATTCTTTTCGAAAACACATTGTTGTCAAGACAACTTTGAAGCCTGAGCTACAAAAATTGGGATTTGTATTGTTCGTTAGACTTTAAGAAATACGTGTATCGGTATTTTTGGAAATTCAACCAACAAGGGTGTTAAACTGGAGAGGGGATGTTTTTCGAAAATCTTTTGCTATTAAGGCAATTTTGAAGCTACAACCACATAAATTGGTATCTGTTTTCTCGGTCAGAATTAAAAAGATACGTTTTTCGGTGTTGTTGTTGTTGTTGTGGTCTTCAGTCCAGAGACTGGTTTGATGCAGCTCTCCACCCTACTCTATCCTGAGCAAGCCTTTTCATCTCCTCATAAGAACGACAACCCACATCCACTTGAATCTGCTTACTATACGCGTCTCTTGGTCTCCCTCTGCGATTTTTACCCCACACACTTCCCTCCAACGCTAAATTCACAATTCCTTGATGTCTAAGAATGTGTCCTACCAATCTATCCCTTCTTTTAGTCAAGGTATGCCAGAAATTTCTTTTCTCCCCAATTCGGTTCAGTACCTCCTCATTAGTTACGCGATCCACCCACCTAATCTTCAGCATTCTTCTGTAGCACCACATTTCAAAAGCCTCTATCCTCTTTCTGTCCACACTGCTTATCGTCCATGTTTCACTCCCATACAAGGCAACACTCCATACAAATGCCTTCAGAAAGGATTTCCTTAGGCTTAAATCAATATTCGATGTTAACAAATTTCTCTTTTTCAAAAACGCCTTTCTACCCATTGCCATTCTGCATTTTATATCATCTGTACTGCGACCATCATTTGTTATTTTACTGCCCAAGTAACAAAACTCATCTACCTCCTTTATTGTTTCGTTACCTAATCTAATTCCTTCAGCATCACCTGATTTTCTTACACTGCACTCCATTACCCTAGTTTTGCTCTTGTTAATATTCATCTTATATGCACCTTTCAGCACACTGTCCATTCCGTTCAATTGCTCTTCCAGGTCCTTTGCTGTATCTGACAGAATTACTATGTCGTCGGCAAAACGCAATGTTTTTAATTCTTCACCCTGAACTTTAATTCCTTCTCCAAATTTCTCCTTGCTTTCCTTTATAGCTTGCTCAATGTACAAATTGAACAACATTGGGGAAAGGCTACAACCCTGTCTTACTCCCTTTCCAACCAATGCATTCCTTTCATGCCCTTCAACTCTGACAACCGCTGTCTGGTTTTTGTACAAGTTGTAAATAACCTTACGTTCCCTATATTTTACTCCTGCTTGCTTCAGAACTTGAAAGAGTTTATTCCAATCAACATTGTCAAAAGCCTTCTCCAAATCTACAAAAGCTAGAAATGTTGGTTTGCCTTTTCTTAATCTATCTTCTAGGATAAGCCGTAAAGTGAGTATTGCCTCCCGTGTTCCTACATTCCTCCTGAACCCAAACTGATCTTCCCCGAGGTCGGCTTCTACCAGCTTTTCCATCCTTCTGTATATAATTCGTGTTAATATTTTGCAACCATGACTTATTAAACTAATGGTTCTGTAGTTTTCACACCTGTCTGCACCCGCTTTCTTTGGAATGGGGATTATTACATTTTTCTTAAAGTCTGAGGGTACTTCACCTGTCTCATACATCTTACACACAATGTGAAACAATTTTGTCATGGCTGGTTCTCCCAGAGACTTCAGTAGCTCTGACGGGATATCATCTACTCCAGGGGCCTTGTTTCGACTTAGATCATTCAGTGCTCTGTCAAATTCATCTCTCAGTATAGTATCTCCTATTTCATCATCATCTACATCCTCTTCCCTTCCTACAATAGTGTCTCGAAGTTCATTTCCTTTGTAGAGCCCCTCTATATACTCTTTCCACCTTTCAGCTTTCCCTTCTTTTCTGAGAACTGGTTTTCCATCAGTGTCCTTGATATTCATAGAGCTGTTTTTATTATCGCCAAATGTTTCTTTTATTTTCCTGTAGGCTGTATCTATTTTTCCCCTATTTATACATTCTTCTACATCCTTGCATTTGCCTTCTAGCCATTCCTGCTTAGCCATTTTGCACTTCCTGTCAATCTCATTTCTTAGTCGTCTGTACTCCATTTTGCCTGTTTCATTTACTGTATTTTTATACTTTCTCCTTTCATCGATTAAATTTAGTATCTCCTGTGATATCCAAGGATTCTTTGTAGGTCTTGCCTTCCTACCTATTTTGTCCTCTGCTGCCTTCACTATTTCATCTCTCAATTTTACCCATTCCTCCTCAACTGTTTTATTTTCCCCTGTTTCTGTCAATTGTTGCCTGAAGCTCCCTCTGAAATTCTTAAGAACTTCAGGTTCCTTCAATTTATCTAGGTCCCATCTCCTTATTTTCCTACCTTTCTGTAGTTTCTTCAGTTTCAGCCTACAGTTCATAACCAACAAGTTATGGTCAGAGTCTATGTCTGCCCCTGGGTATGTCCTACACTTCAAAACCTGGTTCCGAAATCTATGTCTTACCATTATAAAATCTATCTGGTATCTCCCGGTGTCTCCTGGTCTCTTCCACGTATACAACCTTCTTTTTGTGATTCTTGAACCAGGTGTTTGTTATAACTAAATTATGTTCCGTGCAAAATTCTACCAGGCGGCTTCCTCTTTCATTCCTTTTGCCCAGACCATATTCACCCACTATCTTCCCTTCCCTTCCTTGTCCTACTACCGAATTCCAGTCTCCCATCACAATTAAGTTTTCCTCTCCCTTAACTGTCTGAATAATTTCGTTTAGCTCCTCATATATTTCTTCGATCTCCTCATCATCGGCAGAGCTAGTTGGCATATAAACCTGTACTACTGTTGTCGGTGTTGGCTTCGTATCTGTCTTGACAATGATAATGCGATCGCTGTGCTGGTCATAGTAGTTTACCCGCATTCCTATTTTCTTATTCATTATCAATCCTACTCCTGTGATACCCCCAACTGATTTTGTATTTATAATCCTGTACTCACCTGACCAGAAATCCTGTTCATCCTGCCACCGAACTTCACTAATCCCCACTATATCTAACTTCAACCTATCCATTTCCCTTTTTAAATTTTCTAATTTTCCTACTCGATTAAGGGATCTAACATTCCACGCTCCGACCCGTAGAATGCCAGTATTGTCTTTCCTGATGATCACATCCTCCTGAGTAGTCCCCGCCCGGAGATCCGAATGGGGGACTATTTTACCTCCGGAATATTTTACTCGAGAGGATGCCATCATCATATGTTCATACAGTAGAGCTGCATGTCCTCGGGAAAAATAACGGCTGTAGTTTCCCCTTGCTTTCAGTCGTTCGCAGTAGCTGTGTGGCAAAGCCACATTAGCTGATGTTACAAGGCCAGCTTAGTCAATCATCCAGACTGTTGCCCCTGTAACTACTGAAAAGGCTGCTGCCCCTCTTCAGGATCCACACGTTTGTCTGGCCTCTCCACAGATACCCCTCCGCTGTGGTTGCACCTACGGTACGGCTATCTGTATCGTTGAGGCACGCAAGCCACCCCACCTCGGCAATGTCTGTGGTTCATGGGAGTTTTTCGGTATTTTCAGAAAATTAAATCATTTACGGGGGTGAAATAGGGGATGAAACATGTTTTGATATGCGTTGCTACTAAGCCAATTTTAAACCCAGAATTACAAAAAACGATATTTGCATGCTTGGTTGGAATTTAAAAGACACATGTTGGGGTATTTTTCGAAATTCAACTATTAACGGGTGCCACAGGGGGCTACAAGTAGTAAAATCAAATGTTCAAATGTTTGTAAATCTTAAGGGACTTAAGTACGGGGTCATCAGTCCCTAAGGCTTACAGACTAATTAAAGTAACTTACACTAATTTTGACAAACTTATGCTAAGGACAACACAAACACCCGTGCCCGAGGGGCGAATCGAACCCCCGACGGTGAACAGCAGCGCGCACCGCAACATGGCGCTTCAATACGCACGGCTATTCTTCCGCGGCTACAAGTAGTATCACAAAATTTCATTATGATAGTACTTAAGCTATATCTATTTATATTAAGAGGGAGAAACAACTGGTGCAGACCAACCAGCCTACGCATGCGAAGCAGCGGGCGTTAAGCTAGTGATATTATACATGCGAAAGATTCTTTCTCTGTTACGCTTTCACGACTAAACGGCTTAACCGCTATTAATGAAAGTGGGTATGGAGACAGTTTGAACGCTGAAGAAGAACATAAGCTACTCTAGAAAGTATGTAATAGAACATACTTGTTGATTTTAAGTACATAACTCGAAATATGGAAAAGCCGAGCATCAAGTTTCTCTTGCAGCTTCTGATACACTTGGAGAATCCTCGGAAAAGTTATTTATTCTTGATCATTTGAAATTTGACATTTAAAAATTATTTAATGGTTGATATGTGTGAGGTAATACGATTCAACAAAATGAATACAATGCTTACACAGGACGTCAACGTCTTCAAACCTCTGAACCGATTTCAATGACATTTGAATCCTGAATAATGTATACGTTGTACAAAGTATAGCGTCTTCAGTCGGCGTTTTGCTAAATAATAAACAGGTTCTTTTCGTATTTAATATTGTCTTTATTTTAATCTCGAACAGGACAGTATTTACTGTCATTCTATGCGCGCTTTATATTTAAACAGGAAGATTGGATTTCTTTTTAACCTTATGATCCTAGTCATAATCAAGGAGGTTATAACACAGGGAGTTCGCTGACAAAGTGAAGTCTGCATCCGCCATATTGCTAAGTTTTGGAGGAATGTTCGTATTGTAGAGCTAATGTTTTATGTCACTTAAAATAGGAATAAAACGTCCGATGGTTTGTCGTGATGTACAAAGAGTTAAAAATGTGCAAATTAGCCGCTAAGGATTAAGTTTTCAAATATATTGTGATGAGTATTTATTACTATTTACTCAAGAAAGAATACTGTTTGAAAGTACATACTTTGCACTAAGTTCAATTCATGAACAATAAGAGTGTCGACTTAACGCATAGTTTTAACGGAGAAATAGCATTCCAAAACTGACCAAGATGGCGGACAGCCTTCAACTGACGTATGTGCTCGGCATAGACAATGCCATCTCCCTTTATAGTAACCTCATTGGTCATAATTTAATAACAAAGGTGCTAAATTATTTTCATCCGATTGTCTTTAACACATATTCAAGGACATCAATGCGAGTGCAGGCGCAAGTAAAAGCTAGTCTATTATAAACCAAATAGTCGTATGTTTAAATGACAAAGCAAGAGTCCATATTTTAATACAATTATTGGATACAATACCGGGTGAAATCCAAAGATATTCTGAATCACTGTGATCTTTAATGTAAAGGCTCTTCATAATACAGACTTTCATCCTCAGTATCATTAACATTCCCAAGTAGAACTTCTGAACAGAACTCATTACTCTCCTCAGAAATATTTTCCATGATTCACCTCCTGAACTGTTTCAGAATATTCTGATTCTTCGAATATCTTAATAATACCGTTCCAGCAAGAGCGTTCTAGAACAGCTATTAACCTGATGCTAGTGAAACAGTGATTGAATATAAAACAGCCAGGCGGGAGAATACGCATTGTTGTGAGACAATCGTTTGCCTGACACTTATTTTATCTGGTAAGTCAACAAATACGCGGAAGTATAAATGCTAATATGTTTGAATTTTCAACCACACTGTGTAAAAGATGGGTTTGTTGAATTTTGTGGACTCTTGAAAAATGGAGATGTTGAGTTTTGTGAAAATTCGCTATGGTTATATGTAAAATAAGTAAATACTTACTTTTGTCATTTTTTCTGATTGCCATTGTGTGAAGCTCATATAAATCCGTTTGAAACGAATTTTTTTTAAAGGCATATGTTGAGTTTTGTTAAAACGCTCCTCAATTACAATATTGTAACCAATCAATATCAATATACATATATAAGAATGGAACGTGGGACGTGTGTCCGTATATTTCACTTGATAGCCAAAATTATTCACTGCAGGCCAATGGCGGCTATGCATGAGAGTAGCCTTTAGGTTCGCGGTGTGCACTATGGTGTTTTGGTCGCGGTGTGTGGTGGTGGGTGAGTGTAGCGAACAAAAATCCCAAAAATGTGGAGCAATACGACGATCAACAGATGCTCAAAGATGAAAAAAGACTCAAAGACAGAACACTGGCAAACACAGAGATACATTAACTGAGCATTAACTACACTGGCAATACACCAATGATCTCAATATAAACATGGAAAGACAACTGTAGTGCTTAGGATCAAAATACTGACAACTGAAATAAAGAGACAAATAGCCTATACGTATTATCTCTGAGCTCACTGCAATACACAGACTGTAGACAGTTACTAGACGTTACTAACAGATTAATACCATTCAGTTTGGTGAGTAATTAACAGCTGTGTTTGCATTCTTTAACTTTTCTAGAGCAATAAATAAATGGTTGAACCTAGCGCTCGCTAGGTGGCGTCGCGTGTAGCGTTTCACAGGGAATGAGAAGATTACTAATTTACTAACCGGACAAGGGTACATCGAGAACTTGCAAACCATAGAGCAACAACAGCAAACAGATACACAAGGAATGACAGTAATTGTCTTTTAGGCCACCTAGCGAGCAGTAGCCGGGCCGCATTAAATGCAGTTGTACCAAATACTTTTAAGAAAAGCTACGTACTCCGAGATTTACGAAGTTTATCGAACACTGAGAATTCAGTTACTGTATAATTCTTAAATCGAGATAGATTCAAAGGGAAACACAGACATACATTAACGACACTGACTATAGACATACGTTAATGTATGTCTGTGATGGAAAGTTCGTAAGTTATATGTAAGTACATGCTGCTCAAGTGGTAAAATTGCATTACCAGTTCCAGAATTACCTCCATGTGAATTCTTTGAATATATTTACATAAGAATTCTTTGCAAGAAAAATCGAATTTCAAATGTTCAAATGTTTGTATAGCTTAAGGGACTTAACTAAGGGGTCATCAGTCCCTAAACTTACAAACTACTTATCAACTGGCGTATCCTAAGGACGGCACAAATATCCATGCCCGAGGGGGGATTCGAACCCCCGACGGTAGTGGCCGTGCAGACCGTAACTGGAGCGCCTCAGTCCCCTCAACCACCGCGGCCGGCAAAATCGAATTTATGTAGTTTTCTTTCTGATTTCGGTGTAGGCCTATCCTCATTAGATTTTAAGTTCGTTATGTTTAGGAATTCGTAGTACAGGAAAGAAATTGAGGAGATTTTAGTTACATAGCACACCAAATAACTAACAGTTGCCGATGCTTCGTTTTTTCATTCTCATAACTGTGTTGTAATACACTACAACAAGGGGTACAATTTTACTTACGGCATCGGCGTTCTGCGTTGATGTTGGCAACGGCCGTTCAATGCTTTTCGAGAAATCAGTCACGTAGAATGAGGGGCATGATTATTTATGTTCACGATGAAATAAATAATTTATGCTGTTCTGGTGAGAAAATCAATAATCCTCCTAAAGCGAATAGTTCGTTGCCAACGATAGCAAACTAAACCACTGCCACTGCAAGTAAAATTTAACCCCGCTGTAACACACATGCTTTGCAATGTCATGGAAAGAAAAGAAGTATAATTTGAATTTAAGAAGTAACGACGTTCCTTCGCGCCTATTGATGTTTTCATTTAATAAGAATTATTTGCAAGGAAAATCGAATTTATGTAGTCTCCTTTCTGATTTCCGTGCGTGCTTATTAGATCTTGAGTCCTTCTCTTTAGAAATGCCTAGAAAACGGTTTAATACAGTAAAAAATAAATAGAGGCCTGTTAGTTACGTAGTACACCAAATAACTAATAGAAGGCAATGCTGCTTTTTTATGCTCATAACTATGGTATAGTTCTCTAGAAATGTTCTTATCTCAACGATAGAAGTGTTTTCAGAAGTTTACGCCAAACAAACAATTACACTCCGCAGTCTTAACTGTATGAACATAACCTAACATTGAGCTTACGTCGTTTCGGGGTACGGGCTGAAATTAATTTCAATTTTTGTATGAAAACTTTATGAACATTCATCGTTTTCGACAATGACTTCTACTTAAATTTGACATCTTGGCTAGGAGAAATGAGTGCATTGACAGAGCGATCCAACAACGATTCTGTTTTTGCTGACCTAAAATACCAGATTAGAGATTAGATTAGATTAATACTTGTTCCATAGATCATATATACGACATTTCGTAATGATGTGGAACGTGTCAGTCTAGTAAATGTTGTCTACATTTTAAGGATTTTTTATTACATTTTTTGTTGTTTTTTATTTTTTGTTTAGTTTATTTTTTTAAATTTTTTTTATTTTTTAAATTTTTTTATTTTTTAAATTTTTTCTAAGTTTTATCTAAAAACTCATCTACATTGTAGAAGGAGTTGCCATTCAGAAATTCCTTTAATTTCTTTTTAAATACTAGTTGGCTATCTGTCAGACTTGATGTTACTTGGTAAGTGACCAAAGACTTTTGTGGCAGCATAATTCACCCCTTTCTGAGCCAAAGTTAGAATTAACCTTGAATAATGAATATCATACTTCCTCCTAGTGTAGTAGCTATGCATGCTGCTATTACTTTTGAACTGGCTCGGATTGTTAATAACAAATTTCATGAGTGAATATATGTATTGTGAAGCTACAGTGAAGATCCCTAGATCCCTAAATAAATGTCTGCAGGATGCTCTTGGGTGGGCTCCAGCAATTATTATGATTACACGCTTTTGTGCAGTGAATACTTTTTTACTCAATGTTGAATTGCCCCAGAATATGATCCCATTTGAAAGTAATGAATGAAAATAGGCGTAAAAAGCAAATTTACTGAGATGTATATCACTAAATTTTGCAATGACTCTGATAGCATAAGTAGCTGAACTCAAACGTTTCAGGAGATCTTCAATGTGTTTCTTCCAATTCAGTCCTTCGACAATGCAAACACCTAAAATTTTTGAATATTCTACCTTAGCTACAGATTTATGTTCAAAGTCTAAATTTATAGATGGTGTCATGGCATTTACTGAATGAAACTGTATATACCGGGTTTTATCGGAGTTTAATGAGAGTCCATTTGAAGAGAAACACTTAATAACTTTCTGAAAGATATCATTTACAATTGCATCAGTTAATTCCTGTTTGTCAGGTGTGATAGCTATATTTACTTGTATCATCAGCAAAAAGTATTAGCTTAGCATCTTCGTGAACGTAGAATGGCAAGTCATTAATATATATTAAGAACAGTAAGGGACCCAAGACCGAACCTTGTGGGGCCCCATTTTTGATAACTCCCCAGTTAGAGAAATTGATTGTTTCATCTATATCATGTGAACTGCTTATTTCAACTTTCTGCACTCTTTGGGTTAAGTATGATTTAAACCATTTGTGCGCTGTCCCACTCATACCACAATACTTAAGCTTATCAGGATATACACAGGTTCCTCTTTAACAACCGTTGCGAAGCACGGGCATATAAGCTAGTGTATTAATAAAATACGTTGTGTATCGTATGCTAACGGGTAGCAAATAGGGTGCATGTCCTGGTGTGCAATGAACAACTGCACAGGCACTCTGTTTCTCAACGGCTGAGTACGCGTGCCCTGTGTGGAATAGATGCGCTCACACGAAACAAGTAGATGTGGCCCTCAATGAAACGTGCAGGATAGTGACAGGGTGCATGAAACCAACGCCGGTCAGACTCTTGTACAAGGCAGCTGGTTTTGCAGATCCCACAGCTCGCAGAAACGCTTTAGAACATGTAGAGAAAATAAAACAACTCGCACATGAACGTCATATCCTATACCACTAGAGACACGACTGAAGTCTAGCAGAAGTTTCCTTGTAACTGTCCAGGACGAACCGCCTGAAAATTTCCCTCTCCCCCAGGTCCAGTGGACCAGCCAAAACCTAAATTTTAAAACCCGGAGAACATTGAATAGGCTCAGAACGAGGGTCGCTCCAGTAAAAGAAAAATGCTTAAGTGGGGTATAATCGACCAAACTGATGTAAACTGCGACTGTGGAGAAAGTCAAAATATGGAACACCTTCTTACATGTGAAAAATGTCCACACCAGTGTACCATCGAAGATTTGTGGCTCGCGAATAGTAATGGAGTAGACGTAGCCCAGTACTGGGCCGATATCCTTTAAATAGTCCGGACACGATAACGAAAGAAAGAAGTATGTCACCTGATCCCCTAATTTCTTTGAGCAGTGTATATTAGTAAGCGAAGCACCGCTATTTTTCTTTCTGCCATTGACTCAGGCATGAAGAAGAGGAACTGTAGTTGGGGAGGCCCTGCTGTCGCTTTGTTGGTAGTGGTAGGCGGTTGATGCCAGCCACGCGCACACAGGGAGGCGAAGACAATCGCCAGCGCTGTCTCTGGGAGGAGGGGAGGGGAGAAGTGTGGGGGCTGCGAAGGGAGGCGGCGGAACCCCTTTGTGTACAGGGCGGCTGTGCCACGCCAGCCCATCTGGCCAGGTCCAGGCACGCATCGCTCGCCGCTGTCGTGTCTTCAGTCCGGAGACTTGTTTGCTGGGGCTCTCCCTATTGCTGTAGCGTAGGGGTAGCGACCTCGACTACCAGTTTGTAATTTTTTGCGGTCACTGGTTCGCTTCCCGTTCCATCTTATATTTTAACTCCTGCAACTACAACCCTTTCACCAGTTATTTCTGCAAAGTTTTATGTTTTCTCTTTACAAAGCACCACAAATTATTTTTTTAAAGTTTTACCCCTAGTTCAGTTTCATTGCAAACACACGTATCCAACAGTACACCTACCAAACAGATTAAATTCCTACTGAAACATTACATCCTGACATTTTACTCAGAAACGTAACTTACACGCATCTCAGTTGACATCTCCCAGAGTTATCTCTCTCTCTCAGGAGTAACTTTGTTGTTACTGCAAGTGCACAAAGCACACAAATGCGAGTAATTCATTTACACCACAATGGACGTGATTTGAAGAAACTATCACTCAGAATAAAAATACAGAAGACTGATGTATTAGAAACAATTTAAAAATTTAACTTCAGTCGTCTATAAAATCCAAAAGAAAAATTACAAGCTAGTTAACCGAAGCAAAATACTTCATTATATCTGCAACTTCAATTTTATTTTCCGTTATTTCTCAAATAGTCGCAGTTTCATAAACTTCAGGCATTATTAACTCGCAGAATTCTTGCGACAACCTTCATAACCTCTAAAAGCAGTCAGTTCTCAACGAAACTCGGCACTTTGTAGCGCGTGCGACAGCGACAAGATTCAAACAGGTTTGAATCTCAAACGTCGCTCGATGTAGCGCGCGACACGCAGCGACAGGCAGCGCCACAGTCGGCGCTCACGCAGGACACTGCCGTAGCGATACGTGTGGCCGTCTTTTGTCGCGTGAAGCTGTCGCGCGCTGTCGCTAGAATGTGTAGCCCACGCAGGCCGCGGCCTTAGGCGGGTATTACACTGTAAAAGATCTTTGACAAAGATCTTTTATCAAAGCTCTTTGGTCAAATCTTTGACAGTGTAATAGGTCATCTTTTATAAAAGATTTCTTTTATAAAAGATATTTGATGAAAGTTAGCGAGAGAGCCTAGCTTATAAAAGTTCGCCATTGTATACATGCATCTTTCGTTGCTTTGACGCCTTTTAACCTACAAATTAACGTAAAAGTGTATTTGTTGTGTCGCTACTGCCACAGTGATCGTTTAAAAGTGAGAAGTGTGCGGAATATTTATTAATACAAAGCACATTTCGAAAAATGTAGGGTTAGAATCGTATAAAAAAAAAAAGCTACTGCTGTCAGTTGTATTCAAAGTGGCTCACTGAGGTTGAGGATGATAGGGAAGAAATTATATGGATCAAAGGATATATGGAGATGCATAAGTGAAATAAATGTTTTTATTTGTATTACTCTAACCTAACCTCGTAATTCCTCCTAAAGTGATTTACATCTTGGTTCACTCATGTCTGGAATAATACGTGAAATCTTAGGCCTACACTGTAGGATTAGTGTATTTTACTGCCTGCTGGAGTAGATTTTGTATGTGGATATAAATGGGAGGATCTTCAGTGGAAAGGGATTCATGATTTGCGTAATAAGGTACTGCACTAGTTAGCGCCATATTTTTTCTTGCTTTGCACGATGCTTTTCGACATTTAACCACAAGTCCAGGTATTTATACGGATATTTTATATTTCGGAAAATCAGGCAAAACAAATGTTAGACTGCAGCAAACATAAAAATGTCTTGAGCAGTGCATATTCCTCAATGAAGCTTAACATGAAAGAACTACGAAAATATTCTCTCTTCTTAATTATCATAAAGTGTCTAATGAAGTTATGTTTAGCATGACACGTTAAATTATTTCAGTTTTTCATTATTTACCCATTGACACAGCTTTAGGGCTTCCTGAAACATCTATTATAATGAAGTATTTATAAATATATGGGTGAATTAAAATATTTGCTCACACGTTCTTAAACAATTTAGGTTATTATTTCCCAGCAGTGTAGCTCGTGGAGTACATTTATGCGAGCAGTTTTCGTATTTTCCTCTTGCTATTCACGGTTTTACCTAAAATTGTTTCCATTTTTCGTTCTTTCCAATGAATGCATTCCCGAGCAACATTATATTACGTACTATAATACAGATGCTTTACTATTTTGGAGTCTTATTCCAAGCAACTATGACGAAATATTTTACGATAGTGTAATGTGCTCCTGTGAAGTAGTTTCGTCAAAGATCTTGGATAAAATCTTTGACAAAGATCTTTGTCAAAGATCTTTTACAGTGTAATACCGGCCTTAGACTAGCTAAATAAAAACTAGACCGCTCGCTGGCGCTAGTGTCGCTGAATGTGACAGAAGCCGCCATTTGCAGGGTAATCGTGCGTAAACATGGTTCGTTCGTCTGCTACTACTAATTGTAACGGTGAGAACGGAAACAAAGACGAATATTCAAGAAAGGCAATAGGAGTGTTCCCCAAAATTACAGGTCAATCTCATTGATGTCGATTTGCAGTAGGATTTTGGAACATATACTTTGTTCGAATATTATGAACTACCTCGAAGAGAACGACCTATTAACCAATAGTCAACACGGATTCAGAAAGTATCACTCTTGTGAAACACAACTTGCCCTATATTCACATGAAGTGCCATCGACAAGGGATCTCAAATCGATTCCATATTTCTGGATTTCCGGAAGGCTTTTGACACTGTACCCCACAAGCGGCTTCTTATGAAATTGCGTGCTTATGGAATATCTCCCCAATTGTGCGATTGGATTCACGATTTCCTATCAGAAAGGACACAGTTCGTTGTAATTGACGGTAAGTCATCGAGTAAAACAGAAGTGATATCTGGCGTTCCACAGGGAAGCGTGTTTATAAACGATTTAGGAGACAATCTGAATAGCTCCCTTAGACTGTTCGCGGATGATGCTGTCGTTTATCGGTTAGTGAAGTCAACAGAGGATCAAAATCAACTGCAAAGCGATTTAGACAATTTTTCTACATGGTGCAAAAATTGGCAATTGACACTAAATAAAGAAAAGTGTGAAGTAATACACATGACCACCAAAAGAAATCCGCTGAACTTCAATTACGCGATAAATCAGTCAAACCTTAAGGTCGTAGATTGTACCAAATACCTAGGAGTTACAATTTCGAACTACTTTGACTGGAGGGAACACATAGAAAATATTGTGGGGAAGGCGAACCAAAGGTTACGTTTCATTGGCAGAACGCTTCGAAGATGCATCAGCTAAACCAAAGAGACTGCCTACATCACACTTGTGCGTCCTCTCCTGCAGTACTGTTGCCCCTTGTGGGACCCTCACCAGGGACTGACGGAAGAGATTGAGAAGGTTCAGAGAAGGGTAGCTCGTTTTGTTTTATCACGATACGGGGGAGGGGGGGGGGGGGCGGGGAACGTCGCGGAAATGTTGCACGAATTGGGGGGGGGAGGGGGAAATCATTAAAAGAAAGACGTTATTCATTGCGGCGTGATCTGTTTGCGAAGTTTCAATCACCGACTTTTAGTTCTGAATGTGAAAATATTTTGCTAGCACCCACCGACTTAGGGAGACATGACCATCCCAATAAAATAAGAGAAATCAGATCGAAAACGGAACGATTTAGGTGTTCTTTCTTCCCACGCGCTATTAGAGTATGGAACGGTAGAGAAAAGTTATGAAAGTGGTTAATGAAACCTCTGCCAGGCACTTAAATGTGATTTGCAGAGTATCTATGTAGATGTAGAGGACAGCAACGATGTTACAGCCGCGGTGAAGTAGCCGAGCGGTCTAAAGCGTCTCGATGCGGAGCGCGCGGTTGCTCGCCGTGGAGGTTCGAGTCCTCCCTGGGACATGAGTGTGTGTGTTGTCCTTAGGTTAGTTTACCTAGGTTTAAGTAGTTTGTAAGCTACGGACTGATGACCACGCAGTTTGGTCCGATAGATACCAAAAAAAAAAAAAAAAAAAAAAAAAAAAAAAAAACAGGAAAATTCACACAGAAGGAGAAGGATATGTAAGGAGTCAAGTACTATTGACCTTCTTACATGTCATTTTCATGAACTCAAACTGCATCTCCACGTTTTTCTGAGCAATTTGATGTCCCCACAACGCAGTTTGATCCGATAGATTTACAAATATTTGAACGATGTTACATTTCACAGGTCAGTCATTACTTGTATGCCGTATAGTATTTTCATGGAGAAATAATAAATCATGACCTTATGTTTTTGTTTAGGTTTCCTCTTACAGATGATTCTCTAAAACTGAGAAACGTACTTTGGTGCATGTCAAGTACTCATATTTTATTTTCATATAAATGACTAAAAATACTAATTTGGGCTGAATGAATAACTAGGCGTATATATGACGCAAAAGTAGGCCGAATAATTGTTTTTCGACACTTTACAGGTGGTGATTGTACTTCTTAAATGGTAATCACTTTATCGAATGTTGCATACTCAACCACTTTGAGAAGTTCTATCTCTGTTAAAAAGTAATGTGCGAATAAAACGCGTATTTAAAATTTCATGAGTTATTACAATTATTCACACCGTACCCAAATTCGAGGTAGTTGAAAGAAAAATTCTATGTAATATGGAAAGAAATGTAGACAAAAATGTGATGAACGAAAATAAGCGTGCAAAATGTACAGAGTAGTCGGCAAAAAGTAAACAAGACCTGACACAAAATTACGTGAATTAAATAATAATCGCACTCTCTGCTACTTTACAAGTTTCATTGAATCATCCTGTACAAACATCTCAATGAAAAGTCGCTCCACTATATCAGAAAAGAGCCTTTGCCTACATTCTTAAATTTCGTGTCTCTAAGCAGGCGTATTTCGAAAATTAGGAAACTACATTCATTTAAGAATACTTTTTAAACAGACTGCAATAATAAGTAATTTTTTAAAAACAAACATGCGTTTATTTTGTGCTTTATTTTGCTCTTGTTGCGTCCCATACACTTCAAATCAGAACCCCAGTACTCGGATTCTTCCCTGCAAATGGCGGCGATCAGCCACTTCAATTCGGGGACAGTCGCCTCGTTTCTGCGCTACGGCGTGGTAGGGGCTTGGGCCAGCACCCCCTATAGAGGAAAGCCTGCGCACGACGTCACAACATGGCGGCGGTGAGAGGCTTAGAGTCCTCTGAAAGATTGTAAACATTAGCAGTGCTCGTTGTTTATTGTGCGTTCTTTCGTCCAGGAGTGTATTTCAAATGTCTATGGGACTTAACTACGGGGTCATCAGGCCCTAAACTTACAAACTACTTATGAACTACTTACGAACTAGGACGGCACAAATATCCATGCCCGAGGGGGGATTCGAACTCCCGACCGTAGTGGCCGTGCAGACCGTGACTGGAGCGCCTTAGTCTCCTGGGCCACCGCGGCCGGCGAGTGTATTTATTACGCAAATTGCTGTTGTGTACGGTGTGATCGCTACGGTGGACGGTTTGTGTGTGTGAGAACAACGTCTGATCTCTTTTTTACTGACAAAATGCCATTTCGCTGTGCTGTGCCGAAATGTAGAGGAAGTTAGGACTGTGGCCCCAAAGTTACCGTCTTTAAACGTCCGGAGAATAATAAGCTAATGGGGGTGGTTACGCAAATAAAATGAATCGCAGTATCCAACGGTAAACAGTCGTGACTTAAAACTCTTTTATAAGGTTAAAACAAAAACGAAAACTTACTCATTAACTTGAAGAAGGGGCCAAGTTATTCTTCATATCCATTTCTTCTCCGGACGTTTAAAGACGGTAACTTTGGGGGCACAGTCGTAATTTCCTCCACATTTCGTCACGGAACATCGAAACGGCATTTTGCCAGTAAAAAAGAGATCAGACGTTGTTCTCACAAACACAAATCGTCCAGCGTAACGATCACACCGTACATAACACTAATTCACACAATAAATACACTCCTGAACGAAAGAATGCACTATAAACAGCGTGCACTGCTAATGTTTACAATCTTTCAGGGGACTCTAAGCCTCTCACCGCTGCCATGTTGTGACGTCGTGCGGAGGCTTTCTTCTATGGGGTGCTGCTTGGGCTCTCCACGCTCCCGTATCACGTTCAAGTGTGTCCTCAGTATCATTAATATTCCCAACTAGAACTTTTGAACTCATTACTTTCCTCATTACTTTCTTATACAAAATTGACCTGCCAGAATGCCGCAATTTCCTTTTATCTCCAATTCCGTTCAGTACTTTGTCATTAGTTACGCGATCTACACATCTAATCTTCATCATTCTTCTGTAGCACCACATTTTACAAACGTCTGACCTGTTTATCGTCTACGTTTCGCTTCTGTACATTGCTACACTCCAGACATAAGGCCTCAGATAAAACTCCCTAATACCTACATTAAAATTGGATGGTAACAAATTTCTTTTTTACAGTAATCCTTTTCTTTCCACTGGCAGTTTGCGTTTTTTTCTTCTCTATCCAGATCATCTGAAGTTATTCAACTGTCCAATTAACAAACCTCATCTTTACTGCCTCGTTTCCTAATCTAGTTTCCTCAACATCGCCTGATTTTATTCGACTACGTTCCAATATCCTTGTTTCAGATCGTGTCCATTCGATTTAACTGCTCTTTCAAGCCTTTGCAGTGTGCAACAGAATTACAATGACATCGACGTCTCGTCAAACTTTATTTCTAATTGCTTTCAGTGAATAGATTACCGAAAACAACCGTTGTGGAATGGCGTGACAAGCGCCACGTTGGTCGTTTGCCAGTCGATCTAGGACAAGATCGAACAAGAGACACTCCACCACCCTACTATATAGTACGGTTGTCTCCATGCGATTACCACGCCTTAGGTATCTTGAATGGTCCACGATTCAAGTTGGAGAAGGATGTGATGCAGGCACTTAGGAACTTCTTCCCACAAAAGAGCACGGAGTTTTTCCAAACTGGTATCTTCAACCGGACTGATAAAAACAGTTTTAGAAGGTTTTGTAGAGAAGAGGAAACGAGGAAGGAAGAGATTTTAGATACTGGATGATTTGATGGAAGGTACAACGTATAGCAGCCTTAAGAAGGAAGCAATGAGTAACAGAAAATGGAGAAGCAAAGGACCTGCTAATACAGCAGAAGATGGATGATGATGATCTTCAACAGGGTGCGTCGGTCGGGCTACCGTCTCAGTGGTCACGGGGATTTGGCCTGAATGACGTCGCTGCTCTTGATTGTGCGGGCTTCGGATGGAAACCTCCTGGTCGCCGCTCCGGCGGGGAACACGTTGAGCAATTGGTGTAAGCAGATGAAACTCTTGACTGACATGTCATGGAAGACTGTGAAACCATTCTAAACTGTCATGGAGTGTTAGCAAGGATGAGAGAAAAGCACGTGCCTATAGAAACAAGAGGAGCACTTTTCGAGCATAACAAATTATCTGTTGCTGAGCTCCACTCACATAAACTGTTAATCTTGATTAACAACTCGAATGGATTGACGGACATAATTGCAGCGCTGTGAAAAGGCCGCGTGGAGAATCGCGGTTCTGGTGGGTCTTGGAGCTCGATTTCTATTTCAGCTCGAATTAAGGGGTAGAACGTTTTCGGTGTAGTTGGGACAAAAAGCTGCCTAAATGTATGGCCATTAAAACCTCTGTCTCCCTAGTGTTGCGTTACAATATTAAAACCAACGTACCAAAGCTGGCGCCGATGCAAATTATGCAATTGGCTTAGTATCTTTCGCAAAAAAATATAGGCGAAGTGTGAAGACGTTGACATGAGTACGAAAAGAAATCCGTTAAACTTTGTTTACAAGATAAATCAATCAAACATGAAGGCCGTAAACTCCACAAAATATCTAGGAATTACTATTACTTCAGACTTAAACTGGAAAGAACACGTAGATAATGTTGTGGGAAAGGCGAAACAGAGACTGCGTTTAATTGGCAGAACCCTCATAACGGCGCTTATCGCTGCGGCGTGGTCTACTTACGAAACTCCAATCACCAACATTCTCTTCCGAATGCGAAAATATATTGTTGACTTCGACATACAGACGTAGAAATGATCATCAGAATAAAATAAGAGAAATCAGAGCTCGAACGGAGAGGTTCAGATGTCCCTTCTTCCCGCGTGCTGTTCGAGAATGGAATGTGAGATGAATTGTAAGTATAAAGGTGGTTCGATGAACCCTCTGCCAGGCACTTAAATGTGATTTGCAGAGTATCCCATCTAGAGTAGATGTAGATATTCTACATTAGTGCTATATTCGAATTTTATATGCAAAACTTTCTTCCTGCGGCTCTTTTACACTTTGAACTTGTACGAATCACTTCAAAATGTTCAAATGTTTGTATAGCTTATGGGACTTAACTACGGGGTCATCAGTCCCTAAACTTACAAACTACTTATGAACTAGCTAATACTAAGGACGGCACAAATATCCATGCCCGAGGGGGGATTCGAACCCCGACCTAGTGGCCGTGCAGACCGTGACTGGAGCGCCTCAGTCCCCTTGACCACCGCGGCCGACACGAATCACTTTAGAGGCACATGAACTAATCAAGCCCTAGCGATTATTTCAACGAATAATCGTTATCCGTTTTCGAGGTATCATGGTTTGAAGAACAGCTAAATTTAGCACGTGCCGAGGCTCGATGTACATACAGGCAGTGGAGGACATAAAAACAGATAGTATTTTGTTAGTTAATTATAGTTTTGTTCTTTATACGTTAATCGCATTGAGATTTTGAGAAGTACCGTAAAATAATATTAAAGACGGCTTTATAAAATTGTTTCGTGAAGAAACTAGAAGGCCTAATTCACAATTCCTGTCGACCACTGCTGCTAATCTCCCCTCTAATATATAGAGATGAATGTTTGTGTGTATATTATGCGCTGGCATAGCGTTCATACGATTGCGCTGCATATTAACACATTGCCTGCACTTGTAAGTGATTTCCACATGATTTGTGTATTCAGATAGGGGCTGGAAACGGCAGGCAATCACGACGATGACGTGCGCGGTGGAAAAAGTGGCAACAGATCCGTTAAATTTCAAATGTACGATCAGTCACTCTAATCTAAAGGTTGTCAAATCAGCTTAATACCTAGGAATTAAAATTACGGAAAACCTTAATTAGTCATCCAAAAGATAATATTGCGCGGAAGGCGAATAAAAAACTGCGTTTTGTTGGAGGAACAAGAAGAAGCAAAAATTCTTAAAAAAATAAAAAAAACTGCTTACGGTATGGATTTCTATACGCTGGTGGGTTATTACACAGTTGAATGTGGTTGTTACCAGGTACAGTTGACAGAGGATATCGAAAATATGCAAAGAACGGCAGTTCGTTTTGTGTTACAGTTATGCAGGGGTGGATGTGTCATGTATATTACACGCCATCCAGTGGTGAGAATCATAATTTTTGTATGCGACAAGTTTTTAACGAATTTTCAGTCTCCAACTTTCTCCCTCGAATGCGAAAAAAATTTTGCTACGCCCACATAGCCAGGAATAAACGATTAATTAATTAATGCAATAAAAATGAGAATTCAGAGAACACGCGAAACGATTCAGTTGTTTGAGAGCGAAATGGTATGGAAATAGTGAGAAAGTGGTTGGCTCAACTCTCTGCCAAGCAGTTGAGTGTCAATTCCAGAGGTGAGACTGTGGATGTGACAAAAAGAAGAGAGGTTAGGCTTTGACGCCCTGGCGACAGCGTTGTCACTGGAGGCGAAACTCACGCTTGGATTGATTGGGCAAGGATGCTGAAGGAAATCGGCCGTGCCTTGTCAGTGAACCATCCAGAAATTTTGATCGAGTGATTTAGTAAAATTTCGGGATACCTAAATCTGAATGAGCGGAGGTGGATTTGAACCACTGTCCTACCGAATGCGAATCCAGTGTGTTACCACTGTCTCACATTTCTGGGTTGTATGTGACAGTTACTTAGCTCCACGTCATCCAAATTACGTGGTATCAAATTCTTCCCAAATGTTGCGTTTCTTACTGACCATTGATGTTTCTTTCCCTAAATCTAATGGTTAAAATAACTGACGAATCCGTTGCGTTAAAACAGTGCAGTAGTCCGAAGTACGGTACAAATATCGATGAAATTGTGTTTTACACAAAGAGCTGTGTCACGGTCTCGTAGACAACAGAATCTACGAGAACAGTCCACGCCACACGAATGGTGGAGTGGATGACACCCAGCAGTGGTCACGTGATAGGTGGGGGAGGGGCGCGAAGAGATATTGGGGGGGGGGGGGGGGGAGAGTATCACAGACAACAGTGAGCCACACTGGTTTCCCTTCAGGAAAGCTACTCGATGCTGACTCACGTCTCTTGCAGCCGGAAGACGCAATTGCACCACAACATATTGCTAAGCAGCCATACTCCACATTCCATGACTAGAGACGCAGGAAGTAGCAGATTACGAGCGCTGGTGTTCACTTGACGTGGCAGCATGCTTGTAAAACGGGTCAGTGTGGACACAGTGTTTATGTGTTAGCCGCAGATGATTGGGCGAAGGTAATCCAGAACGTTGTTACGGGTCGTAGCGGAGGGCACTCAGCAAGCGTTTTATTAAAAAATCAACAAGCATGTGCATAATGTCTCTGATTAGTTACTCTGATAACATTAAAACCATTTGGAATATTATTAAAAGGGAGATAGGGCAACCAAGAGCACAGGAAGAGGGTATTACCATCAAAACAAATGAAAACTTTATTAACAAAAAGAAGTTGAAAACATTTTTAATGATTACTTTTTAAATGTTGTAGAGAAAATAGGATCTAAATGTTCATTAGAAGGAGCAAGGCAGTTAACGAAAGAGGCCATACCTATAAAATTTGATACAATTGAAATTCCACTCACACCTGTCCTTCAGAAAAATAGGAAAATAATAAACTCTATCAAGAGTAAAAGGTCATATAGAACTGATGGCATTTCCAGCTGGGTATTAAAAGCTTCTTACCAAGAGAAAAGTAGGAATCTCAGTCATATATGTAACAGCTCTTTAAAGCAGGATATTTTCCCGGATAGACTGAAATATGCTATCGTTAAACCTTTGCCTAAAAAAGGGGATACGTCTGATGTCAACAACTATCGCCCCATCTCACTTCTGACAGCTTTACCCAAAAGTTTTGAAAAAGTTATGTATTCTCGAGTTGCTTCACCTATTACTAAAAATAAAGGTCTCACAAAATGTCAGTTTGGTGTTCAAGAAAGCTTTTCAACAAAAAATGCTATATAAACCTTCCATAATGAAATATTAAATGCTTTGAATAACCGGATATCACAAGTTGGGATTATTTGTGACTTCTCAAAGGCTTTTGATTGTGTAAATCATGGGATTCTTCTAGATAAGGCATGAGTGGGACAGTGCACAAATGGTTTAAATCATACTTAACTGGAAGAGTGTAGAAAGTTGAAATAAGCAGTTCACATGATAGAGATGAAATTCCTCTAACTGGGGAGTTATCAAAAGTGAGGTTCCACAAGATTCGGTCTTGGATCCTTTACTGTTCATTCTACATTCACGAAGATGGTAAGCTAGTTCTTTTTGCTGAAGATACAAGTCTAGCTATCACACCTGACAAATAGGAATTAACTGATGAAATTGTAAATGATATCTTTTAGAAAGTTATTAAGTGGTTCTCTGCAAATGGACTCTCATTAAACTTTGATAAAACCCTGTATATACAGTTTCATACAGTAAATGGCATGACACCATTAATAAATTTAGACTTTGAACATAAATCTGTAGCTAAGGTAGAATATTCAAAATTTCTAGGTGTTTGCATTGACGAGGGACTGAATTGGAGGAAACATATTGAAGATCTCCTGAAACGTTTGAGTTCAGCAACTTATGCTATCAGAGTCATTGCAAAATTTGATGATTTATATCTCAGTAAACTAGCTTACTGTGCCTATTTTCATTCACTACTTTCATATGGGATCATATTCTAACATTGAGTAAAAAAGTATCCATTACACAAAAGTGTGTAATTAGAATAATTGCTGGAGCCCACCCAAGATCATCCTGCAGACATTTAATTAGGGATCTTCACTGTATCCTCACAATTCACTCATGAAATTTGTTATTAACAATCCGACCTAATTCAAAAAGTAATAGCAGTGTGCATAGCTACAACTCTAGAAGAAAGGGTGATATTCACTATTCAAGGTTAAATCTAACTTTGGCTCAGAAAGGGGTGAATTATGCTGCTACAAAGGTCTTCGGTCACTTACCAAGAACCATCAAAAGTCTGACAGATAGCCAACTAGTATTTAAAAAGAAATTAAAGGAATTTCTGAATGGCAACTACTTCGGCACTGTAGATGAATTTTTAGATAAAACTTAAATAAATAAATAATGTAAATAAAAAATCCTTAAAATATTGATTGTCACGTATCGACAACATTTACTAAACTAACAGTTCCACATCATTACAAAATGGCGTATATATGATCTATGGAACAAGTGTTAATCTAATCTAATCTAATCGGTCGAGCGTTCCTGTGTCTAGTATGCGACCGCAATTTCTGTTTCCATGAAAGAGAACGTCATTTGTCAAGCCCTTGTCTTCGAAGAGATAGAAAGAAGGATAGAAAAGTAATCCTTCAAATCATACCTATAACAACCGACGTTCCTTCAAATCATACCTAAAAGAACTGACGTTACTAAATTTAAAAAAAGTTATCATTGGCTGTATATTTGGAGCCAATAGATTGTAAGTGTCGAATAGTAATTGTTGAAATTTCTCAAAAGAACTACACGAATAAAAAAAGTGCTGCATCATCATTATTTCAAGTGTATACTGCCTCAAGAACAGAGATCATTAGTGTGTCCATAGATGTCACTCAATCCACACAAAGCTATTAACAGGCACGCATGAGCAGAGCCAATGCGGCGGAGTGGTAAGACGGCCCAGCAGTTGCAGTCGTAACACCAGGCAGGAAGTTGCTTGTGTTGACTGTAGTTCAGCCGTGCCAAGAAATTCAGTTCCGAAGTTTGATCGTAACCGCAGACCTCTCGAAGTGACAAAATCAAATGTTCAAATGTTTGTAAATCTATCGGACCAAACTGCGTGGTCATCAGACCGTAGCGTACAAACTACTTAAACCTAGGTAAACTAATCTAAGGACAACACACACACCCATGCCCCAGGGAGGACTCGAACCACCACGGCGAGCAACCGCGCGCTCCGCAGCGAGACGCTTTAGACCGCTCGGCTACTCCACCGCGGTCGAAGTGACCAAAGCGAAGTTTTTTTGGGCTTGGACGCGGTGCAGAGGGACAGTAAATATCGCCCAGAGGCTACCACAGCAGCTGGTGACTGCTACTTGTAGATTACACGTCGTAGAAACCCTGAGAGGAACGCCACCATGTTGAATAACGGTTTTCGTGCAGCTACACGACGTCGTTTTTCACTCAAACTGTGTATAACAGTCTGCATCACACGCAACCTCACTCCCGACGCCCATCGGGAGGTCCAGTTTTGAAACCTAGGCTCCATGCAGCGCAGTAAAGATGAGCCCAAAAGCGTGCCGATATGCGTTAGTCAGAATTAGCATCAAGTGGTGTTCAAACATGAGACTCACATCTGTCTTCAACCAGACAATCGTCGGAGACATTTTGGAGTAAGCCTGGTTAGCCTGGACTACTCAGACACCGTCCAGAGAGTCCAGCAAGGCGGTGGTTCCCTGATGTTTTGAGGTGGCATTGTGAGCCTACACCGTACGCCACTGGTGGGCATAGGAGGCAATCAAACGGCTAAACGGTACAGGAAAGGCATCTTTCGACTTATAGTGCAAGCAAATCAAAAGCATTTCGGCGAGGGATTCGTTTTAATGGACGACAATTTCTAGATTTCTGCCGCGGCGGAGTGGGCAAGCCTATTGAGGCGCTATGCTTTGATGCGCTAAGCCGTTCGCCGTCGGGAGTTCGAATCCCCCAAAGGGCATGGATGTTTGTGTCGTGTCTAGTATAAGGTAGTTCATAAGTAGTCCGTAAGTTTAGGGACTGATGACCCCGCAGTTAAGTCCCTTAAGCTTAAGAAACATTTGAACATTAGTTTCACAAACATTTGAACATTTCTAGATTTCCGGAAGGCATTTGACACTGTACTTCACAAGCGGCTACTCGTCAGATCGCGTGCTTGTGGAATATCGTGACAGTTATGCGATTGGATTCGTGATTTCAGGTCGGAAAGGGCAGACAGTACGCTGTAATAGATGGAACGTCATCAACTAAAACGGAAGTGATATCTGGCGTTCCCCTAGGAATGTTACAGGACCCCCTACTGATCCTTGTCTTTATAAACGATCTAGTGGACAATCTGTGCTGCTGTCTTAGACTTTTTCGGATGGTGCCGTCGTTCATCATTCCGTAAATGCACCAGAAGTTCAACGGCAACTAGATGAGCTAAGATATCTTCATATAAAATTGACAACTGACCCTAAATAATAAAAATTCGACGTCATCCATCTGATTACTAAAAGAAATCAGTTAAACTTCAGTTATAGGATAAACAGTCAACTATAAAGACCGTAAATTGAGCTAAATACTTGTGAATTGGGATTACGTCTGACGTAACTTGGAAAGAACACAGAGAAACTGAAGGTGCAGCAAAGATTGCGCTTTATTGTCAGAACATTTCCAAGATGTTGCTAAAGAAACTGCCTACACTACACTTGTCCGCCCTATTTTGGGGTATTGTAAGTTCCTCGCCAGGTGAGACTAACAAAGGTGATATAAAAAGTTCTGCGAAAGGCATTTCGTTCTGTATTTTAGCCATACAGGCAGAGAGTGTCACGGTAATGCACGAGATGGGGTACAATTAATTAAAAGGAAGGCTTTTTCACTGCGGCGTAATATGTTTACGAAATTTTTTGCATCAGGTTTCTCCTCTGAACTGAACGTATTTTGTTAATATACACCTTCGTAGGGAGACGTGATCATCAGAATAAAATAAATAAATAAAAAATCTGATGAAAAAAGGAAAGATAGGGGTGTTCCTCTTTTACGCGTGCTATTTGAGAATGGGACGGCAGAATGAAAGTGGTTCAAAATCTTTGTAAATCCATGGGACTTAACTATTGAGATTATGTCCCTTGGCTTACAATGTGCTTAAACTAACCTAGGGACCACAGACATACACGCGCGCGCCCGATAGAGGAATCGAAACCGCGGCGGGGAGCCACGCAGGCTGAATTGCGCAATAGAACGCCCGGCAACTCCACCGCGGCGAAAGTGTTTCCTTAAAACTGACCTGCAGACTATGTAGATATGCATATGTGGATTTCCGTGTGTGTCTGTGGTGGTTTTTCGGCGCTTGTAATTTCAAGGAGTTGTGCCATCAGCACTCTCAGCAATGTGCTTGGCAAAATATTTGGAACAGTGAAGTGGAAAAAAAAAAAAAAAGGAAAGAAAGAGAGAGAGAGAGAGAGAAAGAGGAACGATCTGAGAATCCTTACTGAACTGTGCCAGGAAGGTTGAGGGGAGGAGTGGGTATTGAGTTAAGTGAGAAGACGCGCGAATTGAGCTTTATTGCCGATAATTGTTACATTGAACTAAAGGGGATCCGGGGGAAGTCGACACCTGTTCCTAGAGGTACATTTTAGAGGCCGCGGCGGATTAGCCGCGCGTGCTGGAGCGACGTGTTGCGGAGCGCGTGGCCGTCCGCCGTCGGGGGTTCGAATCCCCCCTCGGGCATGGATGTTTGTGTCGTCTTTAGTATAATGTAGTTCATAAGTAGTTTGTAAGTTTAGGGACTAATGACCCCGCAGTTAAGTCCCTTAAGCCTTACAAACATTTGAACATTTTAGAGGAATAGTTAAAGTAAGATCAGAGCTCAAGAAGCACATCCAGTCAGGTCGGAGGCCGGGGCACAAGAGAGCGTTCTTTCTACAGGTTGTATGTCAAGTCTGGGCACAGTGTACCCCACGTGACCGCCAGACTGGCTCGTGGTTGGTGTCTGGGTTCTGCGGAGTCTGCGAGGGTGGCGTACCCTCGTTAGCAGAAGCAACCCCCGCGAGGAGTGGCGAATCGCCAGGCACGTGTCGGGAACATGCGGGTGGAATTCTCCAGCAGCGGGCACGCGGCAAGGCCCGTGATTGCTCTGGCTAGCCAGGCTGAGCCAAATACCTATAAAAAAATAATAATAAAAAAAAAACAACCTATATTTCCGGTTCCCGTGCACCGCAGGGGCAGGCGTCGCCCTCGTACAGAACAATCTGACGTATTTAAAAATAATCTAGCGACAATCAAAGCTTAAAGGATTAATTAATGAGATTACTACAAGATAGTTTCGTAAAGATTGTGTAGGAAGAATCTACAGGAGCAAGAATTTCACTAGGTTGTTCAAAAATAATTTCTTTAGACAACGTGGGTAATACTTATAAGTAGCGTTGGGAAAGTTACTTTTTTAAACTAACTAAGTTAAAGTTACTTCCCTGAAAGGTAACTTAGTTACAATTATAGTTACTATACATGGAAAGTACAAGTATTTTTACAGTAACCTTTACAGTTACTTTTAATCATTCTAAATGTACCTCATTTGTAAATCCGTAATGAACCTTACTCATGTTGAAAGGAAAAAAAGGCTTTAATCTCAATCAATAATTAAATACATTAATACATAAATAATTAATAATACTACATAATTAATGCATTATTAAATGAATTTTCCACAGCATCTTCTATCTCAGTTATTTTTGGAAACATTTTTGTTTCTCTATTTTTGGGTTAACAGCACTCTATTTAAATTTATTGATAAAGAACAGTCTAGAATGCACTAATTTATTTCATTCATCTAGTTTCAGTCTTATGTAGACCATCTTCAGGAATTTGTCTCCATCGATGATGTGGAGCTGGCAGGTAGCTGGGAGTCTTCCAGTGCGTCACTGCTCAAGGAAGGCTCCCAGCTACCTGCCAGCTCCACAACATCGATGGAGACAAATTCCTGAAGATGGTCTACATAAGACTGAAACTAGTTGAATGAAATAAATTAGTGCATTCTAGACTGTTCTTTATTAATAAATTCTATCTCAGTGCATCTTAATTTCAATGTTTGTTCATTTTCAACAAAAGTTGTCTTTCAAACGTTCCACGTCCAGAAAGTTCCGTTTCATGTTGCTCGTTGTTCGCGTCTCCATGAAAACTGCCGACTTTATTATATACGCGCAGCGTCTGTCACGATGAAATGGCAGCAGTGAGCGAACATTTGAAACCGTGTATTCGCATCGAGAGCTACGCTACGGCAGGTTAAGAGGAAGAAGTAATGATAATGAGGCGCTGCACACTCGACAAGCAGACGAAGACGTTGTGGGAGGAGGAGAAAATACATAGCATAGAAAATGCGACAGGAATGACACGCTGCCGTGCAAGAGTGACCGCGTGGTCTAAGGCGTCATGCTACTGACTGGGCGGTCGTTCCCGCCGGTGGTTCAAGTCCTCCCTCGGCCACGTGTGTGCGTGCGTGTGTGCGCGCGCGCGCGCGCGCGCGCGCGTGTGTGTGTGTGTGTGTATCTGTTGTCCTTAGTGTCAGTTAGTCAAATTAGTTTCTAAGTCTTGGGACTGATGTCCATATTAGTTTATTGCAGTAGGTTTACGAACATTTCAGTTTGAAAGATAGGCTGTTGTGTGAGCTGAATTTGGAAGACATCTATATTGAAAGAAACTAATATTGTCATCAGTCCCTAGACTTACAAACTAATTTGACTAATTCACTCTAAGGACAACAGACACACACACACACACACACACACACACACACACACACACCCTAAGTGAGGACTTGAACCTCCAGCGGGAGCGACCGACCAGTCCGTAGCATGACGCCTTAGAACACGCGGCCACTCTTGCACGGCAGCGCGTCATTCCTGTCACATTTTCTATGGTATGTATTTTATCCTTCTTTACTTTTCATAACTTCACCACGATGTCGCCGTCAGATTTTGAAATTAAAATGATTATTACAGGGGCAGTTGTTTCAAAGAAAGGCACTAAGTTAAGAAAAACAACTCCTATGAAGAGAAGACTTGATGTTACTCTTTGTTTTTCGGCAACAGGAAGTGCCTATGGAACGCTTGGATATATATTCCACATTTCAAAGCCAGCCATGTCATTACTGTCCACTTAGTTTGTGAAATTTTGGATGAAGGCTTATGTAAACGTAATTCAGATGTATTAATAGCACTGAAACATATATTTACTAATGGAAAGTCCAGGTTGGAATAATTAATATAGTAATAAGGACACTTTACAACTCATTGCAAAGACGTGGCGACGAGTTACGTCAGGCACATAAAAAAAAAGACACACACACATACAACACTTTCAGCTATCGGCCATGGTCTTCAGAAATACGAACATTCACCAATCACACAGACACACAACACAGTCATACAACCATCACCTCCTGTTGCCGCACTTCGAATCGATTCGAAGTGCGGCAGCCGAAGGTGATGGTTGTATGACGGTGTTGTGTGTCTGTGTGATTGGTGAATGTTCGTATTTCTGAAGAAGGCCATGGCCGATAACTAAAAGCGTTCGTTGTATGTGCGTGTTTTTTTATGTGCCTGTCGCAGCTCGTCGCCACGTCTTTGCGGTGAGATGTAAACTGTCCTTATTACTATATATGAAACATATATTTAGTTTATTAACAGGTTTGCAGCCAAGATTGCTTTCTTCATTTATTTAGATTACCGGTTTCGACGTTCTAGACGCCATTTTCAGAACTAATACACAAAGTTTTTTTATATACATAATAGCAAAAAAACGTATCTATCTACAAATATACGGTTACATACCTGTAGGTATCTTACATGAAATCCTTGCTATTATAACAATTTTTTCATAGTAAAACAGTGTACATCCACATTGATGTGTCATCAACACAAAATTTACATGTCAACAACAAAACGTCAGAACCCATCTTTCTTATGGTCTTAACCTGAGGCACTTCAGAAGCGAAGTTCAATACTAACTGAAGCCAAGTTCAATACTGACTCTTAGGCGGGAAGACATAGACAAAGATGTTACATGTACAGTAGAATATATTACATTATCAAAATAAAAAAATAAAATAAAATAAAATAAAAAAATAAAAATAAAAAATAAAAAAAATTGTTCAAATGTTTGTATAGCTTATGGGACTTAACTACGGGGTCATCAGTCCCTAAACTTACAAACTACGTACGAACTAGGACGGCACAAATATCCATGCCCAAGGAGGGATTAGAACCCCCGACCGTAGTGGCCGTGCAGACCGTGACTGGAGCGCCTCAGTCCCCTCGGCCACCGCGGTCGGCTATTGTTACATTATCGTCTTTGCCCTGCGACTGCCACGCAGGGTAAAGACCATGACTGGTGACTCTTGGTGACCTCATTATTCAATATTTGATGTAATTTTACTATATCCGATAGTTACCATCCAGGCCTTTGTTAACCCTTCCTTGGAAAGGTGGATCACGTGACCAGTAGTTATCCTACCAGGCGGGGTGGAGCAGTGCTCTTCACATCTGGGAGGACCACCGTCTATTCGCATTTAGGTTTTCCGTGATTTTCATAAAGTGCTCCTGGCAGATGCCAGGATGGATCCTTCTACATTCTTATAAAAAACAATCTGAGCAGTTATTTTTAGTATAAAAGTGCAACAAGTACATTTTTAAACTTCAATTTACCCATATAATATAGAGCAAATCACTGCTTACGTAATAATGCAAACTTACCGTAAAATGGTAAATTCTGTATTTTTGCCTTAATTCACCTACCTTGGATTCAGTTGCCAGTTCTTCAAGGATGTAGCCGGTGTGAAAGAAGGCAGAGTGTTCTAAGATGCAGATGTTCCGATCGTAGACATTGCATGGTAATTTGTCTTGCTGCCTACATGATATGGATAAGCTCGGAGCAATGAAAATACTGAGGATTTCCTCCGGACACAGGAAGCTTGGAATTATTTGCATTTCTCGCTTTTCCAGGAGTATCTTTGATGATGTTCAACGATCCTAGGATCTCTAGGCGTTAGTGATTCCATACTTTTGAAATTAAGGATCTCCGCGTATCATTTCACCATCGGTTTCATCGTTCCTGGTATCTCCACTCAATTCAGTATCGTATTTTCTCCCTGAACTCTGACCATCAGGTTCCTCGTGTCCATGCTAGTGGTTTTCTCTCTTCCTCCAAATTGTCGGCTGCCTCTTCCTCGTCTTCCAGTCTTTGTAGTAGCCATCTGCCTAGCAGTTTCCTGTCAACACAACCACATTTCTAATCTGTATATTACGATAGTGGATATGGGAATGTGTGCGTCGGGATGTGGAACGATTTCAATCACTGTGAGGGTAAGAACTTCCTACAGCACAAAGTTCAGCAAATATTATGTAATAAGAATGAAATGGGCCGGAAACTGCATCATACGAGAGTGTTTCACGTTTTCTCCTAAACTAATAGACTGGTTTCAACCAAACTTCGTGTAAGGTGGCTGAGGAGGTAAGAACCATTTACGACATATATTTCAGAAGAAATGACGTCATAAACAATGAGAGTCACCAAAAACTGCCCAATCATGTGACGCGTGAAAGACTTTACTCATCCACTAATTGAGAATGAGTGCGCTTAGCGATTTTCAACAAACTTTACACATAATTTCAAACCTTTACTAAACTTATTCCTGTTGACAACTGCAGCAAAATGATAAAAGGAGCCGCGGTGGAGTAGCCGAGCGGTCTAAGGCGCCTCCCTACGGAGCGCGCGGTTACTCGCCGTCGGAGGTTCGAGTCCTCTCTTGGGCATGGGAGTTTACTTTAGTTTAAGTAGTTTGTAAGCTACAGACAGATGACCACGTAGTTTGGTCCGATAGATTTAGTAACATTTGATTTTTGATAAAATGAAATAAGTTTATCGCTTACTACTTTTTCGCTCTTCACTTCGGTATTGGCATGGCGTTACTGTTTAGTACTTCCACACTACTAATCAGATCCGCGAGACTTTTAGGGACAGTACGGACAGTTATCATCATTTAATGTACTTCGTAATTATATCATAGTACTATTGATAGTTCATGATATATGAGATTAATGAGATTATAAACAATAAGGTTCATGAAAAACCGCCCCATTATGCACGAGTTTTCGATTTATTACAACTTACTCTGTTCGTGATTTAGTCTGCATCAATATGTACACTTCAGAAATTATATCACAGTACGAAATATAGTCAATATATAGTACGAAATATAGTCGTCTAAAACAATAAGATGCGTGGAAAACCGCCCCATCTCGCATGAGGTTGTAACTTATTACGTAGTTACTATCAACTGTACTCGCAACACATATCGTAAGACATTCTGGTAATTTTTTAGTCTACGGAGTGCCTGGAAAATTATTATAGGATATAATATTGAGGAGATATGACATCAGATGGGTGGAACTGCACGAAAACGAAACTTTAATTGACAGAGTCGGATAGAAGTCGATGGGCACACGGGGAAAAGAGTTGCACTAACGAAAGTATGGAATAAAAAATGAAAGCTAACATAATACATGAAACCAGCAAGCCAGATATAAAACAGTTATTATTTAGTTATGGAAATGTAAAAATGTATTACAACATTTCAAAATAAATATAAAATGCTTGTCACTTACCAGTGCGTTGAAGTGCTGAAAAGTCGGGAAACCCTCTTTTAAAGGTGGTATGTAGTTATCCTCACTACAGTAACGGAGAGTTACAGAGTTACAGTAAGCCCCAAAGAAGAGAACGGAAGTATTTGTTTAAATCTCTAGCGCTTGAATGCAAAAATCGCAAGGAGCGGATTTGAGATACATGGCATTGGTAGCTACCCAGAACCTCAGCAGTACTCGTGTGTTAAAAAACAAATGTTTGTATGGCTTATGGGACTTAACTACGGGGTCATTAGTCCCTAAACTTACAAACTACTTATGAGATAGCTAACACTAAGGACGGTACAAATATCCATGCCCGAGGGACGATTCGAACCCCCGACCGTAGTGGCCGTGCAGACCGTGAGTGGCGCGCCGCAGTCCCCTCGGCCACCGCGGCCGGCCTCGTGTGTTCATGTAGGTGTTGTTAACTAAAGTGCAATCCGTCGGGGGCGGGGGGGGGGGGGTATTGCGTCCCACATTCATAACGGCGGACTAAACTGCAATAACAGGCCGCCGGGGAATGTTCAAATGTTCAAATGTTTGTAGAGTCTATGGGACTTAACTACGGGGTCATCAGTCCCTAAACTTACAAACTACTTATGAACTACTTACAACTAAGGACGACACAAATATCCATGCCCGAGGGGGGATTCGAAGCCCTGACCGTAGTGGCCGTGCAGGCCGTGACTGGAGCGCCTCAGTCCCCTCGGCCACCGCGGCCGGCGCCGGGGAATGTCGCGATAAAATAAAGATATGAAGGTAAAGAAAGAACTCACACTGTGAAGGACATCCACATCTAGATATTTACTCGGCAAGACACGCGTAAGTGCTTAGTGGTCATCAAACACGTTTCATTCTCGAATAGCGCTAGTGAAGAAAGAACGACAAACTCTCTTCGTTCGAGCTCTGATTCCTGTTTTTTATTTTATTTTATTGATGTTTTCTCTATGTAAGTGGGAGTAAAAAATATTTCTCATCCGGAGGAAAAAGTCAATGGTCGAAATTTCGCAAGGAGATACTGTACTGAGAGAAGAATTTGACAGTGCCCTGAAAGACATAAGTCGAAACAAGGCCCCTGGAGTAGATGATATTCCCTCAGAGCTACTGAAGTCTTTGGGAGAACCACCCGTGACAAACCTGTTTCACCTGGTGCGTAAGATGTATGAGACAGGAGAAGTACCCTCAGACTTTAAGAAAAATGTTATAATCCCCATTCCAAAGAAAGCAGGTGCAGACAGGTGTGAAAACTACAGAACCATCAGTCTAATAAGACATGGTTGCAAGATATTAACACGAATTATATACAGAAGGATGGAAAAGCTGGTAGAAGCCGACCTCGGGGAAGATCAGTTTGGGTTCAGGAGGAATGTAGGAACACGGGAGGCAATACTCACTTTACGGCTTATCCTAGAAGATAGATTAAGAAAAAGCAAACCTACATTTCTAGCTTTTGTAGATTTGGAGTAGGCTTTTGACAATGTTGATTGGAAAAAAACTCTTTCAAGTTCTGAAGCAAGCAGGAGTAAAATATAGGGAGCGTAAGGTTATTTACAACTTGTACAAAAACCAGACAGCGGTTATCAGAGTTGAAGGGCATGAAAGGGATGCAGTGGTTGGAAAGGTAGTAAGACAGGGTTGTAGTCTTTCTCCATTGTTATTCAATCTGTACATTGAGCAAGCTATAAAGGAAAGCAAGGAGAAATTTGGAGAAGGAATTAAAGTTCAGGGGGAAGAATTAAAAACATTGCGTTTTGCCGACGACATTGTAATAATCTCAGAGACAGCAAAAGACCTGAAAGAGCAGTTGAAGGGAATGGACAGTGTATTGAAAGGTGCATATAAGATGAACATTAACAAAAGCAAAACTAGGGTAATGGAGTGCAGTGTAAGGAAATCAGGTGATGCTGAAGGAATTAGATTGGGAAACGAAGCAATAAAGGAGGTAGAGGAGTTTTGTTACTTGGGCAGTAAAATAACAAATGATTGTCGCAGTACAGAGGATATAAAATGCAGAATGGCAATGGGTAGAAAAGCGTTCTTGAAAAAGAGAAATTTGTTAACATCGAATATTGTTTTAAGCCTAAGGAAGTCCTTCCTGACGGCATTTGTATGGAGTGTTGCCTTGTATGGGAGTGAGACATGGACGATAAACAGTGCGGACAGGAAAAGGATTGAGGCTTTTGAAATATGGTGCTACAGAAGAATGCTGAAGATTAGGTGGATGGATCGCGTAACTAATGAGGAGGTACTGAACAGAATTGGGGAGAAAAGAAATTTCTGGCATACCTTGACTAAAAGAAGGGATAGATTGGTAGGGCACATTCTTAGACATCAAGGAATTGTGAATTTAGCGTTGGAGGGAAGTGCGTGGGGAAAAAATCGCAGAGGAAGACCATGAGATGGATACAGTAAGCAGATTCAGACAGATGTAGGTTGCCGTTCTTATGTGGAGATGAAGAGGCTTGCTCAGGATAGGGTTTTTTGGAGAGCTGCATCAAACCAGTCTCCGGACTTAAGACCACAACAACAACAACATCTCGCCGCAACGAGAAATTCTACTGTTCTAATGATGCCAACTCTTGTATCATTTCCGTGGCACTCTCTCACCTGAATGGCGCGGCGGAATAGACGTATGCACTGAGGAGCCCTGCTACTGTACGTGCGGCCGTTTCACGTCGGAAGTTTGAGTCCTCCCTCGAGAATTTGTGCTTGTGTTGTTCTTAGGATAAGTTAGTTTCAGTAGTTTGTAAGTTTAGGGACTGATGACCACTTTAGTCAGATCCCATAACTTTACAAACATTTGAACATTTTCTCCCGCGAATCGCGATAACACAATAGGGCTCCCCATTTTCACACTTCGTCTGTCCTACGAAATGAGGATCCCATACCGCTTCGAAACGAGGACGGACGAGCGTAGTACTCTCTCTCTCTCTCTCTCTCTCTCTCTCTCTCTCTGCTGCGGTGGAGTAGCTGAGCGGTCTAAAGCACCTCGCTGCGGAGCGCGCGGTTGCTCGCCGTGGAGGTTCGAGTCCTCCCTGGGGCATGGGTGTGTGTGTGTGTGTTTGTCCGTAGGTTAGTTTACCTAGGTTTAAGTAGTTTGTAAGCTACGGACTGATGACCACGCAGTTTGGTCCGATAGATTTACAGATATTTGAACATTTGATTTCTCGCTCTATCTCTCTCTCTCTCTCTTAGTTCTGTTGCATCTTCTGTGTTCTGCCGATAATACACAGCCTTTTTTTCGCCTTCTCTACAAGATTTTCTATGTATTGTTTCCAACTTAAGTTTGTCTTAATGTCAATTCCTAGGTATTTAGTCGCATTTACGGCCTTCTAATTTGATTGATCTTGTAAACGAAGTTCAACGGATTCCTTTTAGTGCCCATGAGGACGACTTGACTATGATGGGTTAATTGACAATTTCAGCATCATACAGATGTCTTATCTAAATGGTTCTGCAGTTGATTTTCTGATGACTTTACTATACGATAGCAAACGCCAAGAAATCTAGGAATAGCGCTGAGTAAACCTATTCTTAGGAAGAAGATAGACACTTTGTAGACCTCTTTTAATTCGTTCCACAATTCTTTTACTGTAGACGAATATTACATGTACACGTGTATTGCGTGATTGACCGCAGAGTACAATTTCAGCGCTTGGTGTTCGTTATTTTTTCATTGACAAAATGCAAGAATTGTACGAGTTTCATGTATTTTTCCACAGAGAACAGGCACGTCCTATAGTTTCCCCTTGCAATCAGTTTTCATTCGGAGCCAATGAACTGCTATTTAGAGAGCTGCTGCATTAGCAGCAAATTGTCGGTCGTTATGCTAATTTTCGACAGCCAATGAACTCGTATGTTTTTTTACAATCGTTATGCCGAAGTACGCAGCGTCGTCCCACAACCTGTTATCGGAGTAATTTGAGGGCGTAGTCTGATTGCAACGAACACATTTACTGTGCACTCATTAACAAAATAAACTAACATCAATTTTCCATTGATTATGGTTCCTTTATACTATTTTTTCGTTTATTTATACATACACATGATTTCCATTCTATACGGGTATTTCATCTACACTCTAAGGAAGTTCCAATGTTGATGAAGTTACATGAATCTTACTGTCTGACACTTTCAGTTACAGTCAATCGTTTTCACACTGTCATTCAAGCCTGACGTCTTATTTCCACACCCGTGAAAGTTGTCTACAAAAATTGTGGTGTGTTGTTGTTGTTTAATGAAAATCCCTTTTAGTGTGTTCTTGCATGTGTGACTGAACATTGACTCATTGGCATACTGAACAATAAAAATAAACTGCTGGTACAACTACAAAATAAAATTGTCCTACAAAATAATCTGGCTAATCTAATTTCAGGTAATGCAAGTGTGCGTTTCATGTTTCTCCTGATTGAAAGCATAATCATAGAATTTCTAGACACATGAAAGTTAAACAAAATTCAAATTAACTTCCTGGAATTGAGTTGGGCCTGATCACCAGAGAAATTTTCATAATTAAATTTCATTTGAATACTAGAATAACAACTGATAAACATAGTGGAGCTGAGATACTGGTCAGATTATCTTAAGCCTACAGATAATACCTTCTCTAAAAAACATCAGAACTCAACCTGCCAACTTGGTTTTTCTCAGACATAAATTTACCTGAGCTGGGTAGAAATAACGACACTGACTCATAAAGGCTTCCACATTGGTTACAGAACTGTATATTGCACTCATGGAAGAGTGGCCAAATGTCCAACAAGAGCTGATTGATAACCTCTTACTGTCCATGCCATGCAGGTGTGAAACTCCACTGGCCGTCCGAGCTGTTCATACACCATATTAGAGAGCAACGAGAATGACTTTATCACTATTATGGTAGCCCCATGGCGTCTAAGTAAACGCCAGGCAGACCTCAAGTAAAGAGTTGAGACAGCAATATATCCTACTGTATCACACATAAATTACAATTGTAACATTTATTTGAATAAAATACGTTACAACATATAAACTGCTCACCTGATCCCCTAATTGTTTTGGCAGTATATTTTCTTTGTTGATTACGACAAAATAATGCCTGTGTGTTGTCTCTAGCTTCGCTCAAATTATCTGTAAAAAAGACCCTGCAAATTGGTCCAGTAATTGTGAGGGTATTATTTATTCGTCTATGCAAATAAATCAGTAACAACCTTTCTTCACGAGGCGCGTTTCGTTTTATTGAATATAAAACATCTTCAGTGATTTCCAATGACGGATTGAGAAACAATTGCTTACAAATTTAGTAAAATATGTATTTCTTTACTTACGTAAATGTAGTCTTAGATTTTCGTCCATATCATGAAGCGCCGACGTGATGCGCAGTTGACGAAAACATTTTTTTTTTTTGCATAAATTTTTTTCCTACATTGTATTTCACTTCAGCACTATGCATCTTTCAGTATTTCTACCAACCAATGAAGCACTATCTGAGGTATTTATCTACCTTTTTGCGTCTGATAGTCTTGCATTGGCTGTAAAAAAGATAAAAAAGAAATGCTTCATAGGAAGAAAAACAGTTATACAGGAAGGAAAAACTGTCTTGAACAGCCCAACACGTCGGCGCTTCATAAGGAGAGGCGAAAATTTAAGAAATATTTTCCCTAAGTAACAAAATCTACATTTCACCAACTTTTCACTGTTCTTAGTTCCATGAAAACAAATCAATTTTTCAGATATTTGTCACTTTAGACCACTGAAAATGATTAATATTCAATGAAACTAAACGCGTCTGGTTATTGTAGTTAAACGGATAAATATTAACCTTTCTAATTGTGAAACTTCATGGCTACACAAATGACGAGTTTTCGTCTAGTAATTTTGGAGATATTTTTTTTTTTTTTTTTTTTTTTTTTTTTTTTTTCAAAAATAGTAACGATAAACACGTCAGTTCTATGGTTTTATAATTATTGGCGGTAGATATTTATGAATAGAACTGTACGCTACTTTTCTCTCCTTAGCGCGTCTGGCGCGGATGGAAACCTGCTAGAGAGCATATGAGAAATAGTGTGACCTGGCTTAAACCAACTGCTTTTGTACGATATTACGTCGCTTTGGGTTAGATATGGATCCAGCAATTCACACCAGAAACCAAACAACGCCACTGCTTCTGCTCCACAGGGCGCAAAGTCCATTTCATCTGCAAAACAGCTTACGGCAGCGTCGGCCGCGAACTGAAAATCGGGACGAAACCGTGGTGCAAATGAGCGCTGGTGGAACAGCGCGCTTAAACCGGCTGTTATCCGCCGGCTATCTGTTGGGGAAATTTTGCTGTCGCGGTTTCGCCGAGTGTGTGCTATCTGCGAGCAAAAACAGCGCGCCATCGGTTCGCTCGTTCTGTCAGCGACTGCTGCTGCACACGCCGCGGTGTTAAATGGCCACACGGAATTTCAATTAGGTCCTCCGCTGAATATACAGCTCCAGTAGTTATTGACTAATAATTATCAGCAATACGATACGACCAGCAGAGATAGCGGCAGCAAGATTACAGCGCATGTTAGCTGTTATCTATCGGCTATATTACTCTACCAAACATACCATGCCCTACTGGAACGGGAAAGTGTCAATTTTATAAAAATCAGCCGAAAAGATGAAGAATATCTCCAAATTATTGAGGAACTTGTTATCTGCAGGGCCCACAGTGTTAGTGATGTCGTACATCGACATTTTAATAATAAGAATTATATAATTTCAACACTGTATACTCTTAATTCGTATTAGTTACACTATAAGCTTATTTCGACTTAATAGTCATCTTCAGGTGTTATTCCTGCAATACATAAGTTTTCATAATATTTAGTACTATACTGCCTACTTGTTAAATATAGATGTAAAAGAAATGCTACATACCACATTCTGTTATGCTGTATATTTCAATATTATTGTGACGTGATATATTTTATTATTTTTTCTTCTTTAACTTATAACATTGTGCTGTCATGCAAGATATATATTCTCTGTGCAAATAATGTAAACATATTACATCTCTGTGGAGCTGTCAAAATCCGTAACTTGATAAAGATCTTGCATGAAAGCACAATATTATAAGTTATATATATATATATATATATATATATATATATATATATATATATATATATATATATATATATGAGACGAAAAAAAATAATAAAATATATCACGTCACAATAATATTGAAATGTACAGCATAACAGAATGTGGTATGTAGCATTTCTTTTACATCTATATTTAACAAGTAGGCAGTATAGTACTAAATATTATGAAAACTTATGTATTGCAGGCATAACACCTGAAGATGACTATTAAGTCGAAATAAGCTTATAGTGTAACTAATACGAATTAAGAATATGCAGTGTTGAAATTATATAATTCTTATTACTATTATTGAGAAACCTTTCTTAACTGGAGCTAAGGGAACTCACTACTTATAGGTCTATCCATAAAAATCGAAGTGTGTATGTATGTTCTCTACGGACTCCAAGATTGCTGAAGCAATTTTTATGAAATCAAAATTATTTGGACAGAGAAAGCTGTTTTCAAATGATCTTGTTGTAAAATTATTTCAAAGTTATATTTTCTGAAGTTACTCTCTCGTCCAGTAAATGAACTTAAATTGCACTGAAATTACGTAGCAATTGAACTTTGGTACACATTTTGGCGAGAAAAGTTTTTAAGATAACAAATATAAATTATTGAAAGACTCTATGCCAAAAGAATAAAGTTGTTAGTATTAAATAAATACACAACGGGTCGGGAGTACAAACAAATAAAGTTACTCTTTGGTGTGATAACATCTACTGCATAAGAAATTAATTTTTCTAAAAAAGGCTTTTTAAATTAATATTGCCTGACCGTAAATTCCTGCGAAATATTTTAGTAGCACGAACGGGAAACCAGAGCTGTAAAAATGTTCTGAGTCGATATGGATGCTGCGCAGTATATATATATATATATATATATATATATATATATATGGCATGAGATAGCTGGATAGCTTGCCTAGAGCGTGGCCATGTTTGAAGACATAATATGTTTGTTGTTTCGGAAAGGAAACATAATTTTCTCTTATCAGGAAACATATGAAGATTTTAATTAAAAAGCACATGAAGATGCAACTTTAAGTTGTGAAACCGGTAGTGCGGGTCTCCACGACTCCAATAAAAAAAAAATAATAATAATAAAAAAAAAAAAAACAGCTCAAGTGGATCAAGAACTTTCATTCAGACAATTACAATTTTAACACCTAATATTAACTGTGTGAAAGTGTTTTAATTATGAATAAATATTTTAGCTGTGGTTGCCTGTTTATTGTTGTTATGGTCTTCAGTCCAGAGACTGGTTTGATGCAGCTCTCCACCCTACTCTATCCTGAGCTAGCCTTCTCATCTCCTCATAAGAACGGCAACCCACATCCATTTGAATCTGCTTACGATACGCGTCTCTTGGTCTCCCTCTGCGATTTTTACCCCACACACTTCCCTCCAATGCTAAATTTACGATACCTCGATGTCTAAGAATGTGTCCTACCAAGTGATCCCTTCTTTTAGTCAGGGTATGCCAAAAATTCCTTTTCTCACCAATTCTGTTCAGTACCTCTTCATTAGCTATGTGATCTACCCACCTAATCTTCAGCATTCTTCTGTAGCACCACATTTCAAAAGCCTCTATTCTCTTCCTGTCCGCACTGCTTATCGTCCATCTTTCACTCCCGTACAAGGCAACACTCCACACAAATGCCTTCAGAAAAGAGTTCCTTACACTTAAATTAATATTCGATGTCAGCAAATTTCTCTTTTTCAAAAATGCTTTTCTTCCCATTGCCATTCTGCATTTTATATCCTCTGTACTGCGACCATCGCATATTATTTTACTACCCAAGTAACAGAACTCATCTACCACCTTCATTGTTTCGTTACCTAATCTAATTCCTTCAGCATCGCCTGATTTTCTAAGACCGCATTCCATTATTTTTGTTTTGCTCTTGTTAATGTTCATTTTATACACTCTCTTCAACACACTGTCCATTCCATTTAACTGCTCTTCCAGGTCCTGTGCTGTCTCTGATAGAATTACAATGTCATCAGCAAAACGCAATGTTTTTATTTCTTCCCCCTGAACTTTAATCCCTGTTCAAAATTTTTCCTTGCTTTCCTTCACCGCCTGCTCGATGTACAAATTGAATAACATCGGAGAAAGGCTACAACCTTGTCTTACCCCCTTCCCAACTGATGCTTCCCTTTCATGTCCTTCGAGTCTAATAACTGCAGTCTGGCTTTTGTACAAGTTGTAAATAACTCTCCTTTCCCTATATTTTACTCCTGCTGACTTCAGAATTTGAAAGAGTGTATTCCAGTCAACATTGTCAAATGCTTTCTTCAAATCTACAAAAGCTAAAAATGTAGGTTTGCCTTTCCTTAATCTATCTTCTAAGATAAGACGTAAAGTGAGTATTGCCTCCCGGGTCCCTCCTGAATCCAAACTGATCTTCCCCGAGGTCAGTTTCTACCAGCTTTTCCATTCTCCTGTAGATAATTCGTGTTAAAATTTTGCAACCGTGACTTATCAAACTAATGGTTTTGTAATTTTCACACCTGTCTGCGCCTGATTTCTTTGGAATGGGGATTATTACATTTTTCTTAAAGTCTGAGGGTATTTCGCCTGTCTCATACATCCTACACACCAGTTCAAATAGTCTTGTCATGGCTAGCTCTCCCAGAGACTTTAGTAGCTCTGAGGGTATGTCATCTATTCCTGGGGCCTTGTTTCGACTTAGGTCTTGCAGTGCTCTGTCAAATTCATCTCTCAGTATAGTATCTCCTATTTCATCTTGATCTACTTCCTCTTCCCTTCCCACAACATCGTCTCTAAGTTCATTTCCTTTGTAGAGCTGCTCTATGTACTCTTTCCACCTTTCAGCTTTCCCTTCTTTGCTGAGAACTGGTTTCCCATCTGAGTTCTTGATAATCATAGAGTTGCTTTTCTTGTCCCCAAATGTCTCTTTTATTTTCCTGTAGGCGGTATCTACTTTTCCCCTTCTTATACATTCTTCTACAGATCTGCATTTGGCTTCTAGCCACTCCTGCTTAGCCATTTTGCACTTCCTGCCAAAATTCTTTTCCATTTATAAGGAGAGCAAGACTAATCCCTGTAATTTTGTTATGTTTATAGAATATTCAGTAGGTACTTGGAGAAACACAGAAGACATATAGTTTATTTCCCTGAGTTAACATGTACTTTGTTTGTCTGTTCCTCTGTGATCTGTTAGACGGATTTGGCTCTTTGTGACCTGTAAATTTATAATTCTACTCTTGACTGAGTTATATCAGCTACACTTCCATATGTTTCCACGATGAGGAATAATGTTTGTTTTCTCTAGTCTGCTCAATTCAGAATGTAGCTTTCGTTGCCTGTTCTGCATTCAGTACTGTCGCAACTAGTGTAGTCTAACCATGGCTGTCAAAAAAAGCTCGAAACTCTTTAACTAATTTTTACACACATTTATTTCTCAGACAAGTCATGGTATATAGCAGGGGTTCTCAAACCTTTTGAGACACGGAGCATGTTTAGAAAGTGGAATTTCAAGCGGAGCACAAATTTTATGTCTCAGATATCACCGATGAAGAGAGGTAGTCTCACAATTTAAGCATACAAGACACTCAGTTTAATCATGGTATATGCTTACTTCATCCACCAGTTTCACATTACACAGAACTTTACGCTCATACGAAGAAAACGTAACAAAACTGCAGTAATACAAAACATTTGCTAATGATTCCACTGAAGGAGTATTGGAGAACCAAAATTTTTTCACATACAAAGATTAGCAAGTATTTAAATACATTATCACAAGCTGTTACCTGGTTTACGGAAAAAGCCAAGGATTCCAAAGAGAAGGATTAGACTGTTTTAATTTTCACAATATGACTGTATCTGGTTGACGTTTTAGCAGCTGGTACCGAATATCTTACTGTGCGATGAGATGGGAACTGTATTTTCTTTGAAAAGAAACGTATGCAGAGAACGGTGATTCGCATAAATTAGTGTTCAGAAAGGCAGAAGAGTAAGTTTAGTTTTATCTGATATATTTTAAACTCATAGGTACACCAAAATTCCCAGACCGATTGCTAAGTTCGAATTTTTGTGGTTATCTCGGAATCTGAAGTCAGTTCAAGCAGGCATTCATACTGCTGTGACGTCACAGAGATTGGATTCTTCGAGACAGATTATTGATTTTCAACCCAAACATTTTCTTTCATGTATTCTTGCAATCTGTTTCAAAACTAATAGTTCAAAGAATCAAGCGAACGCAATAAGTGGACTTCAAACTCATTTAATATATCTACAAGAATGTGTAATTCGCGTTCTTCTCTAAATACTTTTGTCATTGGAAAATAATCGAGGCTGAGTGACTGTCAGAAACTTTAGCTTCTTTTTAAATCCTTCCACATTAGCATTACCATCTTTTTACATTTCCTTGTTATTTTATTTGTTTCTTATGGCAAAACTAGGATACATTGTACGTACATATTTCTTACAATTTTATATACTTATTTACAGTTCAACCTTCAAAAATTTATGTCCAGATTTTTCAGGCAGTCCACTGCTGTTGTAGAGGCACTATGTAGTTCAATAGATCCATTGAATCTTCTGTTTGGTCACTCTAAAGCATCGTGTAGGATGGTCTTAGGCACATTATAGTAGTCGCAGAATGGGTATTCCGATTTTCCCCACTTATGAAGCCAGAATTTACACCTTCCATGGTTTCTCCTGGTTCTGTTTAGAAACCTCCATTCCCTGCTAGGTAAGTTGAAACCAGGAGAAACTCTACAAGGGCGCTGTATTGACTGACATTTATTTGTTAAAACTTACACTATAATAATTTTAATAAAATCTTCATCTTTTCGCGGCGCACTTGGAATTGTTTCGCGGAGCACCAAGTGCTCCGCGGAGCACAGTTTGAGAAACTCTGGTTTATAGCTAACATGCCAACACTTTGCCTTTACGAGAATAAAAATATCAGAGTCAGTCTGTCTGAGTATTACACAGAACATCTCACAACAGAGTTATTTGCAAATTCTTGAATATGATGTGTTTTGGTCACTGTTGGGACCACCACTTCTTTCACTATTGAGCTTCTCGTTCAAGCAAAATGCCCACTGCGTTTGTTTAAAATGTTCAGATATTTGTAAACCTACTGGACCAGACTGCTGTGGTCATCAGTCCCCAGGCTTACAAACTACTAAAGACAACACACCCACCCATGCCCGAGGGAGGACTCGAACCTCCGACGGGAGCGGCCGTCCAGTCTGTAGCATGATGTATTAGAGCGCGCGACTATCCGGCATGGCCGTACTGCGTTTGTGCGACCCTCTCTTTACTTCAAACAATCATTACCACGATCTTCAGCCAATGAGCTGTAATTGCGTGTATTTTCCAACTGTGTTGCCGCTTGTCACCAGGAAGTGCACGTAATTTTTGTCTCTATCGCTCTGTTTATCACACATGGACTGTAATGTCACTGACGACAAATCTCTGCTTCATTAGTTAAATTTATTATCTTAGAAATTCCCACTTGTTTGGCGAAATGTGTGACACTTAGAGCCGGTTGTTCCATCTCTCATTAACCTTCTCTTTAGTAAACGAGAAGATGCCTTTAACGTCCAGTTAAATGTGCTCGTTAAGTGCATTGCGTTTGTCATTGCCAGATACACCTCTCGTTTGCTAACCTGGAGAAAACGAGAAGGTGCGATATATTTCGACTATGTTGGCCATAGAAACAAATGAAAGTGCCGTCTTAATAAACAGCTGTTCGCCATATTTGACTATCAGGAAGGAGGTTAGCAGACAGTTATTATTTGGATCTATGGCAAACAAACGTGAAAGAAGCTCGAATTTTACAAGAAGTTAGTGTGAGAGTCTTGTGCCCTTAACAGAGAAATATAAGGACACACTGCAAATAAATAAATAAATAAAATAAAATATCATTCAAAATAATATGGACGAACATAAATACGTCTTGGACGCCTTATAGGGGCAATGACCTTTAGATCATTCAAAATATTGACATCGTTGTAATTTTCAACCAAATTTCTTATTCCAGCCATTTTCATCATTTTACAGCCATTTTCATCATTAACTAGTCGTTACCCATTAGTTTGTATTGATATCGCAACAATAATTTTAAGGTTAGATGAAACTCATCTAATTGCAACTGACATTGATGGGGCGAGTAATATGACGATTCAATTTTCCAATAAAGCTGCTTTCCACACTAGTTTTTATAAATGTAGTGCTTCTGTTATTTCGTTCGATAAATTGGTCTTTATCACGTGAATAGGCTATAATGCGGTATTTTAGCGCTTTGGCATCCTGCCTATTTTCCTACAGATTCTAACTTAACTGGCCGTGTAACGAGCAGAATTTTACTTGTTAACTTAACGGCCAGTTTGAGGTCTTTTAACGTCAGGTTAACTAACAACGAAACATTGACAAACGCAATTCTCCGTTAACGACAAGTTAAACTCTTAACTGGAACTTAACGAGACATTGTCAAACATAGACAAACGCAATTCTCTGTTAACGACAAGTTAAACTCTTAACTGGAACTTAACGAGACATTGTCAAACATAGACAAACGCAATTCTCCGTTAACGACAAGTTAAACTCTTAACTGGAACTTAACGAGACATTGTCAAACATAGACAAACGCAATTCTCTGTTAACGACAAGTTAAACTCTTAACTTTAACTTAATGAGACATTGTGAAACCGTCCCTCAGTACGCGTCAGGCGCCTGCTATATTCCGAGCGGTGTCGCCTGGCTCTTATCGGACTTCCACCGCGACCCTCGTAACGTGCTTCCTAAGGGAAATGTACGTTTCGTTTTATGGTTTCAATTTGCGGACCCGCTAAGCGAGAGCGACTCTTTTCTTTGTCACAAGGATCACAGAGCGGCGTTACGTATTTTGTAATTTATCTTTCATAATAGAAAACAGAATGCATTATTTATGCCTGAAACCTTATTAATTCAGTATTTGGTTAAATTGTTCCACGCTTCTCGCCGGGCTGCAGTGGTTATATTGGCACCAATGGTAATGACGGCAACTCAGACGACCAATAAATGTTTTTTCGTGACAACTTCAATTAAAACGAAACTTATTTTTTTCTGAAGGGACAAGGGTACATACAAGAACCTGTCAACCATAGCGCAGGTACAATATTAATTTTGCTGCGAGTGAAACGAGCAGCAATAACATTTGCTCTGTAGCTCGTGAAAAATATTAACACAATTCTACACTTCATTGTTTATCTGTTGCCAACATAAGCACTGGAGCCCGGCGAGAAGTGTCGTAAAATTTTACCCAGTATTTATTTATGCTTGTTGCGCCTAGTGTGAGGCCTAAAATGTAATTCCTTCCTCCGATCTACAGGAACAGTACACTTTTGCCTAAGTGCAAGCCTGCACTAAGATACTACACACTTGGCATGTTATCGTACTAAGCCCTAAGCATTTTTACTGTCCTACATTTTCCGTGGAAGGCACTGAATTCATTTGCCGCACGCGATCATGTCGCTTTTTTCTTCTCCTTCCATGTCGTACTTCCGTTTTTCTTTCTTTTTTTTTCCCAATGCATCCTAATATTTCTCTATTGAGGACAGAACACACTCGCACTAACGTCTTATAAAATTCGAGCTTCTATCACGTTTGTTTTCCATAACGCCAATTAACAACTATCTGCTATTTTCCTCCCTGATAGTTAAATAAAGGAAACAGCTGTTTATTCAGATGGCACTTTCATTTGTTTCTGTTGCCAACCTAGTCGAAATATATCGTACCTTCTCGTTTTCTCCAGGTTAGCAAACGAGAGGTGTATCTGGCAATGACAAATGCAGTGCACTTAACGAGCACATTTAACTGGGCGTTAAAGGCATCCTCTCGTTTACTAACGAGAAGATTAACGAGAGATGGACGAACCGGCCCTCAATGATACAAGTAATAATAATTTTTCCATTTTACACTCATAGAAATCAATTTTACTGCAACTTTAACACAACTTTTCCTGCCTTTAATTTTTCTTTATTGCACCTATGTTTTATTTTTAATTTCTCAGAGAACTGATAAGCAAGCTTCAAGAACTCTTCCTTGTTTAGTGGCATTAGCTAATTGTCTAGATTTTTAATATGAGCGTAGAGTCCTTGCTCCTGCTCATCATTGAAAGTTTTAGAAAAATCCTTAGAGTTTCCCAGGTTTGGCTTCAGTTCTATCTCCTTTCCCTCCAAAAAGTTCTTAAGCCGGTCACCAAGAGTACTTTTTGGGACTGAAAAACGCTCGCTAGCTTCTCGAATCGTCATTTTCATTAAACGTACTTTTTCGAAAGCCATCTTCATATTTTCTTCCCTCCACATATGCCTCACTTTGCCCATTTCGCCTGTATAATGAAACAAATCCATAAAAAACCTCCTTTTTATTGGCTGTGATTGTTGTCCGATACAACCACCAATGCTTATGTCCAATACAAGCCGACCGACATGGGAAGATAATTCGACTGTCTAGCGCTTAGTAATAAGTGTAAACAAATTAACTGCCTATAAACATGTAGTGCAATACCCCTTATTGCTACTAACCACCTTATAACAGAATTACAGTTACTTTAAAGCTGGGTACAGCACTTCAAAGTTATCTTCGTACACGAAAACACACTCATAAAACAGAAAACGCGCCATCACTTTCATACACAAACTCGCAGCGGTACAATACGGCGTAACGACCCCTTTGTCGTCACAGCCAACACTTCTGTTACCATTACTGGTGCTGCCTCACGAGGCAAGTATGAGAAACACCACTTGTCCGATATAAGCCGCCGTCCGATACTACCCGACCTTCCCCTACTACTTCTTTCTCTTTAGCCCTTTTCCCGCACTTGCAGGGTCGACCTTGTTTTATTGGAATTTGGCAAGTGTTAGTATTGACGAGTTGGCCGGATGCCCTTCCTGCCGCTACCCCTGCTCCCCGGGAGTAAATGTGTACCCTAAATGTCTGCGTATAGTGTTATATGTGTGAATGTGTTACGAAATGTGTGCGAACCGTGTAACTGAGGCGGGACTTGGGGACCAGCCCGGTATTTACCTAGGGGGATGTAGGAAAACCGCCTAAAAACCACATCCAGGCTGGCCGGCTCTCCGACCCTTTTCGTTAATCCGCCGGGCGGATTCGAACCGGGGCCGGTACGCCTCCCAGTCTCGGAAAGCGGTGCGTTAGACCACACGGCTAACCGAGAACTTCCAGGTATTACTACTTGCTGCCAATTCAGATAGTGTATTAATTGATTTTCCTTATGTAGTTACAAAACATGTCTTGTGATATGTCTATGGAAATGTCTCGTTTAGAGGATTTCGTATGTAAGCCTAAAAAATTTTCTTTAATTTTTTTTTCTTTATTGTACTTTCATTCCCCGGGTAGGGCGGGCTGGCAGCACCTGAGGCGCTCTTCAGCCTACAGATTTTCATACATTTAACGAAGAAAACAAAAAAAATACAATTAAGTACAAGGAGATAAACACATAGCATGACGAAAAAATTGAAGATGTGAAATCGTGTCAATGGAATGATAGGTTTGAAGTATTACTTAAAAACACTAGGTGACAAAAACAGAGAAACACTACACTGACAGTTAAAAGAAACATGCGTTTGCTGCAGGACGGCCGTTCGCAGTTGCGTTAAAAAAGCACTGATGTTTATACTCCGACAGACGAAGCACACGTAGATGATAATGAATGTAATGGGGTGTAGATGGGGTAGAAGGGGTGAGGAACAGGGGGAGGGAGCAGAGGAGGAGCGGTGGTTAAGGAGGGGTGGGGGAAGAGGGGCCAGAGGGCTGGGGAGAAAGGAAGGGGGTGGGATGTCCTACGAAGCTGATGAAGTGGGAGGGGTTTCGAGAGGGACCGGCAAGAGTAGAGGAAGCGGGGAAGGAGGAGAGTGGGGCCCTGAAGGTGGGATCAAGGACCGAAAAGGGGGCAGGAGGAGGGAGAGAAGTAGGGGGAGGATTAGTTCTGGTATGAAGGGTAGATGTCTTGGCAGGGGGCATCATCAGGGACGGGGTGGATGCGGAAATTACCACGGGAAAGTGTAAGGAAGGTGGACAGGTAGAGAGTGGGGAGTACTATGGTAATGGCGTGGCAACGGACTGGGATTGGCGGGTTGGTGAAGAGAGGATGGACAACAGCGTGAGGGGGATCCAGTTTACAGTATAGGAAATGGAGGCGGAGGTGTTCAATGAAGCGGACAAGGTGAGGAAAGGGAATGAGGTCATAGAGGAGCCATGCAGAGGATGGGGTTTGGAAGGGATGTGGAAGGTCAGGCGTAGAGCGTGGCGTTCCAGGATTTGCAGGGACTTCTAGAAGGATGGGAGAGGGGGCGAAGATGCAGGTAGGATGGGAGACGTAGAGGATGGGGGGGAGAGGGATTTTTAGGTATAGAAGATGGTGGGCGGGTTCAGGCCCCAGATTTGCCTGGGAGACAGAGGCAGGAGACAGAGGCGACAAGGAGTTTGAGGAGTTGGAGGTGGGGGCGAGCTTTTTCTTGGATGGTCCAGAGGTGGTGAGTCCCAGAGAGGGTGCAATCAATAGTGAGGCCCAAGTACTTGAGGGTAGGGGTAAGGTGGATGGAACAGTGATGGAGTAGAGATAGAAATCAGAGGGATAGAAGGAAATGGTTGTGCCATCTACGATGATAGCCTGTTTTGGCAAGATTTATAGATAGGAACCACTGGTTGCACCAAGTGGTGAAAAGGTCAAGGTGTTCTTGGAGAAGACAGTTGGAATGGGCGACGGTGGGAACTAAGGCAAGGAAAGCAGTTTCATCAGCATATTGGAAGAGGTGTATGGGGGGGGGGGGGCTGGTTTAGGCACATCTGCGGTATACAGGAGATAAAGGAGGGGTGAGAGATTGGAACCTTGGGGCACGCCAGCAGAGCGATAGAAACGACGGGAGTCGGTGTTGTGGACAATAAGTAGGGCGCTTGGAGAGGAAGGAGGCAATGACCTGGACAAGGTTGATAGGAAGAGCATACGTTTGGAGTTTGAAGATTAAAATTTTCTCAATCGTCGTAAAATTACTAGTTTGAAACTTTAAAAGAATAAGAGACCTTGATTTGATTGGAAAGGATACAATGTCATTGTGTTGTGAGATGAATAATATGTATGAAGCTTTTTAAAATACAGAAAAGAAACAAAAACGTGTACTGCTTTTAATACAACTATTTAATCAGCCAAGACGCACTATGACTGTAAACATTCCCTATTAAAAGCTACAGACTACAGACGACTACGTCCACTGGACGCTTCACAATTATTACGGAATGAAAACGTTCGAAAAATGAATTACTGAATCAACACCTACACAAAATAACACAATCCTCAAGAGATCATGCGAATGGTTGCTGGAGCTTGTCATCAACCGAGTCACAAGTCTTTGATGTCTGAAGGGCTTACCGACAATTCACTGGAAAGGCCGAAACTTCTCGGATCACAACGAAGCACCCCAAATAATGAGTCTCTGCGTTGACCGAAACGGGGGAAAGTAATACAGTAGAAGAATATTGAAATGAGAGAAGCCCCCCATGTTCTTCCCATTTCATTAATGCTGGCACAACATTTATTTTTGTGTCCCTGATAACGTGCAATGACATGGAGAGCGATGTGACATGAACATTTGTGGATGGTAGACTTAACATTCTGTTTTCCATGTCAAATTACCCACGGGCGTTGCTGTGTCAGTATGTAAAGCCAAGCCGCCCCAGGGATTTGCCAAGCTGTGGTCTCAAGTGTTGTGAACACCGAGAAAGGCATGCGTAACGCAGGAAAACGCAACTTAGCGACGGGGCCTCCCCACGCGACGGCTCCTGGCTGTCTGTCAAAATTAGCTGAAGTACCGTCTGCCAAGCGGCGAGTGTGTGTGTTAAATATGTTGCAAGTGAGTTTCTACGGTGCGATTCTCGCGTTGGAAATTCTGGACATCAAAAACAGTATTCCTATTGGTATGTTGCCATCTGAAGTCAAACTAGAATATTTGGAGAAACTTTGAGTGTTGTGAGTGTGTCGGGATTGGGTGCCAAGGTAATGCTTTGAAATGTGGGTAATTATTTAACATCTACAACTAACTGCCATTGGGTGGTGAGGATGGCACTTTCTCTGATTGGCGTTTTCTCCATACTTTAAGGAGGCAAAGAGGAAATCATGGAAGAAGAAAGGTTAAGGCAGTAAAACGGTTGTCTCTTTCAGGAGCCGTCGACAACGCAGAGAGATAAAATAGTGAAGGCAACAGGGGTATAAAGACTAGTAGAAATCCTTACATAACAGGTTTTTAATTGATGATATGAAAATATTACAGGAAGTGAACCTGGGAGTACAACGACTTAAAATGAGCTTGACACTCGCTAACCAGAAATAGCTAGTGAACAAATGCTAGTCTATAGAAGAATGTATAACTAAGGGAAAGAAAGATACCTCGTACCTGGTGTGGTGTGCAAGTTCTATGAGGCAGGTGAAACATTCTCATACCTCAAAAAGAATTTAATTTTCGCAATTCCAAAGGAGCAGATCCAAATAGGCGTGAAAATTATATCACTATAAGTTCAATAAATTACATTTATCAAATACTAACACGAATTATTGTCCGACGAATGCAAAAACTGGTAGAAGCCGACTTTTGATGTAGGAGAATTGCAGGAACGCATGAGGCGATCGGCAATTTACGATTTATCTTAGAAGGTAGGTTAAGGAAATGAAAATGTATGTTTATAGGTTTTGTACATTTCGAGGTAGCTTTGAGAAAGTTGACTAAAATATACATTTTCTAATTCTGGAAGTAACAGGGGTAAAATAAAGGGAACGGAAGGCTATATACAACTCGTATACGGTATGAAAGGGACGCGTAAGTTGAGAAGGGTTTAAGACAGTGTTGAAGCATTTCCCAAACGTTATTCAGTCTGTACAGTGTATAATTAGTGAAGAAAAGCAATGAGAAAGTTGGAAACGGAATTAACTTTCAAGTACCAGAAAGATATTTTTGCCGATCACATTGTAATTCTTCACACAGAAAAAGACGTGAAAGTGGAACTGAATAGAATGGACAATGTCCTGAAAGAAGGGTATCAGATGAAGATTAACAAGAGCAAAACAAGTGTAATTGAATGTCATCTACGAAACTCAGGCGATGGTGAAGGTATTGGATTACGATACGAGACAATAATGGTAGATGAGTTTTGTTATTTAAGCAATAAGATAACTTCTAGAATGAAACTTTCACTCTGCAGCGGAGTGTGCGCTGATATGAAACTTCCTGGCAGATTAAAATTGTGTGCCGGAACCGGGACTCGAACCTGGGACCTTTGCCTTTCGCGGGCAAGCGCTCTACCGACTTTTTTTTTTTTTTTTTTTTTTTTTTTTTTTTTTTTTTTTTTTTTTTTTTGCTCAATGGGTGGTTCTGTTCATTGCGGACGCTGATCGTTTTTGTTCGTTCTTGTTCGATGCGTTGTTGGCTCAGCTTTTTTATTACAGAGGGCGTTCAGCCATCTGACCGGGCGCGCTGAGCCACGGCGCCCGGCCCCGACTGAGCTACCCCGACACGACTCACGATGCCGCCTCACAACTTTACTTCCGCCAGTACCTCGCCTCCTACTTTCCAAACTTCACAGAAGCTCTCCTGCAAACACGCAAGACTAGCACTCCTGGAAGAAAGGATATGGTGGAGACATGGCTTAGCCACAGCCTAAGGGATGTTTCCAGAATGAAACTTTCACTCTGCAGCGGAGTGTGCGCTGATATGAAACTTCCTGGCAGATTAAAATTGTGTGCCGGAACCGGGACTCGAACCTGGGACCTGCCTTAATCTGCCAGGAAGTTTCATATCAGCGCACACTCCGCTGCAGAGTGAAAGTTTCATTCTGGAAACATCCCTTAGGCTGTGGCTAAGCCATGTCTCCACCATATCCTTTCTTCCAGGAGTGCTAGTCTTGCGTGTTTGCAGGAGAGCTTCTGTGAAGTTTGGAAAGTAGGAGGCGAGGTACTGGCGGAAGTAAAGTTGTGAGGCGGCATCGTGAGTCGTGTCGGGGTAGCTCAGTCGGTAGAGCGCTTGCCCGCGAAAGGCAAAGGTCCCAGGTTCGAGTCCCGGTTCCGGCACACAATTTTAATCTGCCAGGAAGTTTCATATCAGCGCACACTCCGCGCAGAGTGAAAGTTTCATTCTGGAAACATCCCTTAGGCTGTGGCTAAGCCATGTCTCCACCATATCCTTTCTTCCAGGAGTGCTAGTCTTGCGTGTTTGCAGGAGAGCTTCTGTGAAGTTTGGAAAGTAGGAGGCGAGGTACTGGCGGAAGTAAAGTTGTGAGGCGGCATCGTGAGTCGTGTCGGGGTAGCTCAGTCGGTAGAGCGCTTGCCCGCGAAAGGCAAAGGTCCCAGGTTCGAGTCCCGGTTCCGGCACACAATTTTAATCTGCCAGGAAGTTTCATATCAGCGCACACTCCGCTGCAGAGTGAAAGTTTCATTCTGGAAACATCCCTTAGGCTGTGGCTAAGCCATGTCTCCACCGTATCCTTTCTTCCAGGAGTGCTAGTCTTGCGTGTTTGCAGGAGAGCTTCTGTGAAGTTTGGAAAGTAGGAGGCGAGGTACTGGCGGAAGTAAAGTTGTGAGGCGGCATCGTGAGTCGTGTCGGGGTAGCTCAGTCGGTAGAGCGCTTGCCCGCGAAAGGCAAAGGTCCCAGGTTCGAGTCCCGGTTCCGGCACACAATTTTAATCTGCCAGGAAGTTTCATATCAGCGCACACTCCGCTGCAGAGTGAAAGTTTCATTCTGGAAACATCCCTTAGGCTGTGGCTAAGCCATGTCTCCACCGTATCCTTTCTTCCAGGAGTGCTAGTCTTGCGTGTTTGCAGGAGAGCTTCTGTGAAGTTTGGAAAGTAGGAGGCGAGGTACTGGCGGAAGTAAAGTTGTGAGGCGGCATCGTGAGTCGTGTCGGGGTAGCTCAGTCGGTAGAGCGCTTGCCCGCGAAAGGCAAAGGTCCCAGGTTCGAGTCCCGGTTCCGGCACACAATTTTAATCTGCCAGGAAGTTTCATATCAGCGCACACTCCGCTGCAGAGTGAAAGTTTCATTCTGGAAACATCCCTTAGGCTGTGGCTAAGCCATGTCTCCACCGTATCCTTTCTTCCAGGAGTGCTAGTCTTGCGTGTTTGCAGGAGAGCTTCTGTGAAGTTTGGAAAGTAGGAGGCGAGGTACTGGCGGAAGTAAAGTTGTGAGGCGGCATCGTGAGTCGTGTCGGGGTAGCTCAGTCGGTAGAGCGCTTGCCCGCGAAAGGCAAAGGTCCCAGGTTCGAGTCCCGGTTCCGGCACACAATTTTAATCTGCCAGGAAGTTTCATATCAGCGCACACTCCGCTGCAGAGTGAAAGTTTCATTCTGGAAACATCCCTTAGGCTGTGGCTAAGCCATGTCTCCACCATATCCTTTCTTCCAGGAGTGCTAGTCTTGCGTGTTTGCAGGAGAGCTTCTGTGAAGTTTGGAAAGTAGGAGGCGAGGTACTGGCGGAAGTAAAGTTGTGAGGCGGCATCGTGAGTCGTGTCGGGGTAGCTCAGTCGGTAGAGCGCTTGCCCGCGAAAGGCAAAGGTCCCAGGTTCGAGTCCCGGTTCCGGCACACAATTTTAATCTGCCAGGAAGTTTCATATCAGCGCACACTCCGCTGCAGAGTGAAAGTTTCATTCTGGAAACATCCCTTAGGCTGTGGCTAAGCCATGTCTCCACCATATCCTTTCTTCCAGGAGTGCTAGTCTTGCGTGTTTGCAGGAGAGCTTCTGTGAAGTTTGGAAAGTAGGAGGCGAGGTACTGGCGGAAGTAAAGTTGTGAGGCGGCATCGTGAGTCGTGTCGGGGTAGCTCAGTCGGTAGAGCGCTTGCCCGCGAAAGGCAAAGGTCCCAGGTTCGAGTCCCGGTTCCGGCACACAATTTTAATCTGCCAGGAAGTTTCATATCAGCGCACACTCCGCTGCAGAGTGAAAGTTTCATTCTGGAAACATCCCTTAGGCTGTGGCTAAGCCATGTCTCCACCATATCCTTTCTTCCAGGAGTGCTAGTCTTGCGTGTTTGCAGGAGAGCTTCTGTGAAGTTTGGAAAGTAGGAGGCGAGGTACTGGCGGAAGTAAAGTTGTGAGGCGGCATCGTGAGTCGTGTCGGGGTAGCTCAGTCGGTAGAGCGCTTGCCCGCGAAAGGCAAAGGTCCCAGGTTCGAGTCCCGGTTCCGGCACACAATTTTAATCTGCCAGGAAGTTTCATATCAGCGCACACTCCGCTGCAGAGTGAAAGTTTCATTCTGGAAACATCCCTTAGGCTGTGGCTAAGCCATGTCTCCACCGTATCCTTTCTTCCAGGAGTGCTAGTCTTGCGTGTTTGCAGGAGAGCTTCTGTGAAGTTTGGAAAGTAGGAGGCGAGGTACTGGCGGAAGTAAAGTTGTGAGGCGGCATCGTGAGTCGTGTCGGGGTAGCTCAGTCGGTAGAGCGCTTGCCCGCGAAAGGCAAAGGTCCCAGGTTCGAGTCCCGGTTCCGGCACACAATTTTAATCTGCCAGGAAGTTTCATATCAGCGCACACTCCGCTGCAGAGTGAAAGTTTCATTCTGGAAACATCCCTTAGGCTGTGGCTAAGCCATGTCTCCACCGTATCCTTTCTTCCAGGAGTGCTAGTCTTGCGTGTTTGCAGGAGAGCTTCTGTGAAGTTTGGAAAGTAGGAGGCGAGGTACTGGCGGAAGTAAAGTTGTGAGGCGGCATCGTGAGTCGTGTCGGGGTAGCTCAGTCGGTAGAGCGCTTGCCCGCGAAAGGCAAAGGTCCCAGGTTCGAGTCCCGGTTCCGGCACACAATTTTAATCTGCCAGGAAGTTTCATATCAGCGCACACTCCGCTGCAGAGTGAAAGTTTCATTCTGGAAACATCCCTTAGGCTGTGGCTAAGCCATGTCTCCACCGTATCCTTTCTTCCAGGAGTGCTAGTCTTGCGTGTTTGCAGGAGAGCTTCTGTGAAGTTTGGAAAGTAGGAGGCGAGGTACTGGCGGAAGTAAAGTTGTGAGGCGGCATCGTGAGTCGTGTCGGGGTAGCTCAGTCGGTAGAGCGCTTGCCCGCGAAAGGCAAAGGTCCCAGGTTCGAGTCCCGGTTCCGGCACACAATTTTAATCTGCCAGGAAGTTTCATATCAGCGCACACTCCGCTGCAGAGTGAAAGTTTCATTCTGGAAACATCCCTTAGGCTGTGGCTAAGCCATGTCTCCACCGTATCCTTTCTTCCAGGAGTGCTAGTCTTGCGTGTTTGCAGGAGAGCTTCTGTGAAGTTTGGAAAGTAGGAGGCGAGGTACTGGCGGAAGTAAAGTTGTGAGGCGGCATCGTGAGTCGTGTCGGGGTAGCTCAGTCGGTAGAGCGCTTGCCCGCGAAAGGCAAAGGTCCCAGGTTCGAGTCCCGGTTCCGGCACACAATTTTAATCTGCCAGGAAGTTTCATATCAGCGCACACTCCGCTGCAGAGTGAAAGTTTCATTCTGGAAACATCCCTTAGGCTGTGGCTAAGCCATGTCTCCACCGTATCCTTTCTTCCAGGAGTGCTAGTCTTGCGTGTTTGCAGGAGAGCTTCTGTGAAGTTTGGAAAGTAGGAGGCGAGGTACTGGCGGAAGTAAAGTTGTGAGGCGGCATCGTGAGTCGTGTCGGGGTAGCTCAGTCGGTAGAGCGCTTGCCCGCGAAAGGCAAAGGTCCCAGGTTCGAGTCCCGGTTCCGGCACACAATTTTAATCTGCCAGGAAGTTTCATATCAGCGCACACTCCGCTGCAGAGTGAAAGTTTCATTCTGGAAACATCCCTTAGGCTGTGGCTAAGCCATGTCTCCACCATATCCTTTCTTCCAGGAGTGCTAGTCTTGCGTGTTTGCAGGAGAGCTTCTGTGAAGTTTGGAAAGTAGGAGGCGAGGTACTGGCGGAAGTAAAGTTGTGAGGCGGCATCGTGAGTCGTGTCGGGGTAGCTCAGTCGGTAGAGCGCTTGCCCGCGAAAGGCAAAGGTCCCAGGTTCGAGTCCCGGTTCCGGCACACAATTTTAATCTGCCAGGAAGTTTCATATCAGCGCACACTCCGCTGCAGAGTGAAAGTTTCATTCTGGAAACATCCCTTAGGCTGTGGCTAAGCCATGTCTCCACCATATCCTTTCTTCCAGGAGTGCTAGTCTTGCGTGTTTGCAGGAGAGCTTCTGTGAAGTTTGGAAAGTAGGAGGCGAGGTACTGGCGGAAGTAAAGTTGTGAGGCGGCATCGTGAGTCGTGTCGGGGTAGCTCAGTCGGTAGAGCGCTTGCCCGCGAAAGGCAAAGGTCCCAGGTTCGAGTCCCGGTTCCGGCACACAATTTTAATCTGCCAGGAAGTTTCATATCAGCGCACACTCCGCTGCAGAGTGAAAGTTTCATTCTGGAAACATCCCTTAGGCTGTGGCTAAGCCATGTCTCCACCATATCCTTTCTTCCAGGAGTGCTAGTCTTGCGTGTTTGCAGGAGAGCTTCTGTGAAGTTTGGAAAGTAGGAGGCGAGGTACTGGCGGAAGTAAAGTTGTGAGGCGGCATCGTGAGTCGTGTCGGGGTAGCTCAGTCGGTAGAGCGCTTGCCCGCGAAAGGCAAAGGTCCCAGGTTCGAGTCCCGGTTCCGGCACACAATTTTAATCTGCCAGGAAGTTTCATATCAGCGCACACTCCGCTGCAGAGTGAAAGTTTCATTCTGGAAACATCCCTTAGGCTGTGGCTAAGCCATGTCTCCACCATATCCTTTCTTCCAGGAGTGCTAGTCTTGCGTGTTTGCAGGAGAGCTTCTGTGAAGTTTGGAAAGTAGGAGGCGAGGTACTGGCGGAAGTAAAGTTGTGAGGCGGCATCGTGAGTCGTGTCGGGGTAGCTCAGTCGGTAGAGCGCTTGCCCGCGAAAGGCAAAGGTCCCAGGTTCGAGTCCCGGTTCCGGCACACAATTTTAATCTGCCAGGAAGTTTCATATCAGCGCACACTCCGCTGCAGAGTGAAAGTTTCATTCTGGAAACATCCCTTAGGCTGTGGCTAAGCCATGTCTCCACCATATCCTTTCTTCCAGGAGTGCTAGTCTTGCGTGTTTGCAGGAGAGCTTCTGTGAAGTTTGGAAAGTAGGAGGCGAGGTACTGGCGGAAGTAAAGTTGTGAGGCGGCATCGTGAGTCGTGTCGGGGTAGCTCAGTCGGTAGAGCGCTTGCCCGCGAAAGGCAAAGGTCCCAGGTTCGAGTCCCGGTTCCGGCACACAATTTTAATCTGCCAGGAAGTTTCAAGATAACTTCTGATGATCGAAGTAAAGAAGATATAAAATGCAGAATGGCAAGGAAGTCTTTTCTGAAGGAACTTTTATGGAATATGGATGGGAGTGAAACGTGGTCGGTGATTAGCAGTTCAGACAAGAAGAGAATTGAATCATTTGACATGTGGTTCTTTTGGACACGTGTATTTCATAACTAATGAGGATGTAGTCGACAAAATTGAGGAGAAAAGAAATCTCAAGCATATCGTGATGAAAGAAGGAACAGAAGACTAGGAACCATTCTGAGTCATCAAAGAATCGTCAATTTAATATTGGAGGGAAGACGTACGTCCCAGGCAATTGAATTATTGATGGTATATATATATATATATATATATATATATATATATATATATATATATATATATATATATATATCTGAGGTACAAGGCAGGATTGTTTCCATTGACATTTCAATGCTGGCGTGCATTTCCAATATTGGAGAACTGGTAAACATTGATACGTATTTCACAGGGGAACTTCGAAGCAGAATTATAGTATGTGTTGTGAAGGAAGACGTCCTCTAAGACAGTACGTGCAGCCGCATTATCGGTAAGGCAGTGTCAGATGAGTGGTTCCAGCGTTTGCCTAATAAGGAGGAGGTCCCCGGTTCGAATCCCGGTCGTGGTGTTACGCGATTGATCGGGTAGGAAACAGTAATAATTTTACCGCGAGTTAGCGTCTTTCCTTCCGCCGCAGAAGATACCTCGCTTTTTGACTTTCTTTTACTCCCTCTCTGCGAAAGAAAGACGTTCAATCTTTGTTCTGCTCGCTCCGTTGTACTGGAAGGACTTGTGCCGTTACCTGGCCGTAGACCGATGTTCTCGATGATAGTTGCTTTCGGTAGCAGCTGGCTGAAATCTCAGGGGGGCGAAAACTAATTCATTACACAGAATTATAGTTCCTTGAAACTTTTAATTATTTATAAATACCCAGTTGTCCCAATTTAAGGCCAGCTTACAAGTCCCATTAATTACATCCATTAATACCAGACACGCACATTAAACACATCAATAATACTAATTAACACCGTGTGTGGAATACTCAAGTCTGAGGTGTACAGGGTGGCACAAACATGGATTAATCACGTTAGGATCAGATACGCTTTCTGCATGAATAATGCTGAAGAACTTTTACATAATTATCAAAATTAAAGTTCAAATTGGCGTGTCTTGTGCCTCAGATCGCGGCCCGAAACAATAGTTTGCACTAGCGAGGATTAATGCCTCATACAACGGATGAAACATTTCTCTGAACTAGCGTCGATTGTGGCTCTGACAATTGACTAAACAAGACTCTGTTCATGCAGCGAGCACAGAATCTCGCTGGTTACAAGCCGCGAACGCATCATATTTAAATGTTTCAAACATTGGCACTGAAAATTACGTGTTGTTAATGGAGTCTATTACATTAATTATAATGGAAAAATAAACAATTACATACAACTGGCTACAGTAAAAGATAGCGATAAATAATATTGATTAAATTAATATACAAATCTCGGTTCAATTAATAGTATTTCATTTACGTATTTAACAAAGCAGTTTCATCAACAATACTTTCGTAATTATCGGTAATTATGCAGGAACTAAAGAGGACAAAACTTTCCTAACATTACTTGTGAACCATAGTAATACCTACTTTAATATTATGAGAAAAGAATTTATTTGGTATTAACAGAAATACTAATTGGAATACTATATTAACTCCAACAATACGTCTCTGGCATTAACTAATTAATATTTTACGAGCAATGCTGCCAGCTTATAGCAGATCAAATCAAGGGAAAGCTTTCTGCACGCAACGACGGAGCTCAACAAATCACCACAACTGACCATGCTGGAGATGTGGAGAGCAAAGATCGGGGACCTTGGTGGCTGGATGACCCCACAGGAAGCACTCCCACCTGGCTATGAGGAGGACTGGATGACGTGGAAGTCCCTCAATAGACTGCGGACCAACGTAACAAGATCCAAAGTCGACATGAGAAGGTGGGGCCTCTCTGATGCATCTGTCATGTGAGAGTGTGGAAAAGAACAAACCACGGAGCATCTGCTACAGTGTGAGCTTTGTACAGCCTGCTGTACCACGCAGGACCTGACTGGTGTCTAACTGTGATGTATGTGATGTAGCCAGATTTTGGGCTAGCATAGTTTAATGTTTAATCCTGGGGAAAAGAGCTTTGAACTGTTACCACTGTTACTTGTCAATATGTGTACTATTAATGGCTAATTTGTATTTATATTCATTGATCTACATTTTTGTTTTTGTGTTTCATGTTATGTTTCGTACATGATGCTTCTGACACCAATAAATAAATAAAACTAATATTTGCAAATTAAACAAACTTCGCCGGCGTCAAATAATGGACATTGACTGCAACTAGTTACATTAAGAAAGGAATAACAAAAGTTTTGGAAAAGAAAATGATAATAGATTAATTACATTCATACGTATCTATTATTATGCAACAGTGGTATCGGGAGGTTCAGTAATGCAAGCAGATGGGAATAAATCCCAACATGTTTCGTTACTGTGTGTAGTTCGGCTCCTGTATATTCCACATTTTTAATGTGAGTATGCCTCACTACCTTTGAATGATTATTATTATTTTTTTCTTCAGTCGCATATTTTTCCAGCATTGGCGTTATTGTTTGAGTGCTTCGTCTTATGGTGATTCGGACGCCATTATGGTGAGATGTATCATGTACAATCCCTTAAAATATTTCTTGAATAATGCACCAATTCCTTATTTCTCATTTACAATACTGGTAGAACCTGGAATCATTCTTTTCTACTGAGATTTAATATTTTTCCAAAGTCCAATATATATTCATGAAAAATATTTTTTTTCTTTCCATTGTTACGGTTTGATCTCGAACATTCTACGCGGTCCTATTGTGCATGATACAATACTAATAACTGGCCTGGGTCACTATAGGAAGAAGTTGCCAATATGAAGATATTAAATTTGCAGCATAATCGACAGCAGAATTTTGCAGAAGCTGTATCGACTAGAACAATGAGGTATCTTTATTTCTAATTTTTACATTTCTACTAGCCGACTTATTTGTGACATTCATGTTCAAAAAAGTATAAATTTGAGAACTCAATAAATCACGGAATAATGTAGATAGAGAGGTAAAAATTGACACACATGCTTGGAATGACATGGGGTATTGCTAGACGCGTGAAATCTCTCTTCTTGCGCGCGTCGTTTGGTGATGAAATCCAAAGGTCGCGTGTTCGATCCCCGCCAGGTCCTAGGATTTTTATCTGTCACTTTCCACTTCTTTCACCTCTGGCAGTATTGCTCATGTGAAAAATACCGAGTAGCACCGTGGTTCGGAACCCACGTTAAACTGTAGGTCCCCCTATAACTGGCTGGGTAAGTCAGTTCGAAGGTCGGAGGAAGGCAACGGCATACCACCTCCAAACAGGACCATGCCTAGTAAAGCACTGAGGTGTTCAAATCAATCTTCGGATTGTCGACTGCTTTATCTTACAATACTAATAACTGGTCTGGGTCACTATAGGAAGAAGTTACCAATATAAATATATTAAATTTCCAGCATATCGACCGCAGAATTTTGCAGAAGCTGTAACGTCTAGAGCAATTCCTAATTTTTACAGTGCTACTAGCCGACTTATTTGCGACATTCGTGTTCAAATTATGTACCAAATTGTAATCAGTTATAGGCGTTATTTGTAGTTCAACAATTTTTCCAATGTTTTAGCCGCAATATTTTGCAAAGCCTTGGACTTAAAAAATTTCCGTAAACCAAACAGACTCAAACAGGCAGTAACGTTATAGCGGCACAAATTTTAATTCAAAGCCTCTCGTTATATTCAATATATGTGACAAACTTGAGACGAGGTTCGTCAGACGGGAGATCCAGCGTCGTCATCACACGCTGGCACTAATACTCGCCTGCAGCCGGCTGCTCGCAGAGGAACCGCCGGTGGTAGTGGTAGTGGTAGTGGTTGTGGTTGTGCCGGCATTGTGCGCCAGGCGGGCCGCGCATCGATCGTCCGCTGGACAGCTGGAACAATGCGCGCTGGAGCTGGAGCGGAGGCGCTGGACACGCCACAAATCAGCAGCCGCCGCTTGTTCCAGAGGCGGCACCGGAGGACGGCCCCAGAGGCCACACTGCACGCTGCCCAGCGCTCACAGGCGGTGCGGCTCAAGCCCCTCTTATACACGATCGACGTTCTCATCTCAGTTGACTACTCGATAGGGATGCAACATCGTTGATAAAAACATCGATGTTCAGACATCGATGTTCCTGCGGAAAAATATCGATGTTAAAAAAAAACATCGCCCTGAAAAACGATATGTCGATGTTTTTCTGATGTCTCCAAACGTTTAAGAAATATTAGGAAAAACACACTGAAATGAATCTGTGTTGCCAGAAAGTATCTGCCTTCAGAATGAAACTTTCACTCTGCAGCGGAGTGTGCGCTGATATGAAACTTCCTGGCAGATTAAAATTGCGTGCCGGAACCGGGACTCGAACCTGGGACCTTTGCCTTTCGCGGGCAAGCGCTCTACCGACTGAGCTACCCCGACACGACTCACGATGCCGCCTCACAACTTTACTTCCGCCAGTACCTCGCCTCCTACTTTCCAAACTTCACAGAAGCTCTCTTGCAAACACGCAAGACTAGCACTCCTGGAAGAAAGGATATGGTGGAGACATGGCTTAGCCACAGCCTAAGGGATGTTTCCAGAATGAAACTTTCACTCTGCAGCGGAGTGTGCGCTGATATGAAACTTCCTGGCAGATTAAAATTGCGTGCCGGAACCGGGACTCGAACCTGGGACCTTTGCCTTTCGCGGGCAAGCGCTCTACCGACTGAGCTACCCCGACACGACTCACGATGCCGCCTCACAACTTTACTTCCGCCAGTACCTCGCCTCCTACTTTCCAAACTTCTGCCTTATTTCTTTCACTAGGCTACGAATACACAGCGAAATGGCAGATTAGAATGAAAAAGAAGCTGGGAATAAGGTTTCGCTACCTACTGCGCTGATTTTACTTGGGATTTAAATCAATTTGTTCATTACATGCGAAATAACTTGCGTTTTGTTGACGTATGGCATTTTTCTTAGCTGTCGACGTGGAGAAAATTAAACATTATGCGTCTTTCAGTTATTACTTAATAATCTATTTTTAAAATGAATATTCATCAATGACGTTTATCAAATCGTGTACCTCGCTGAAATGAAAATCTATGTTATACTTGGCTTGTTGGCTTTTTTCTCGGATTTTTTCGTTGACTTTTGTTTAATGGTTTAACTGACGTTTTGACAGTACGATATCAGTCTGACTGGGGAAACTATCAAAGATTCTATTCCACTGATGTTGGAGAGTGAAATTTCAGCAATGCCAGCAGCGCGTGATGGACAAACATCAGATTAATCATCAGATTGTTTCATATTTCACTTACCTACTATTTCAAAAGTATGAAAGCAGCGACGAGCACCGCAATTGAGCTGAAGCTGGCTGAGCAACTAATAAACTAATAATGGAGTTATCAATCAATTGTTGAACGATGTCGATAGTTTTGGACTTCTGTTGTCGATGCTTCGGCGATATATTGCTGTTCAAAACATCGATGTTAACATCGATGTTTACGGACGAAACATCGATGTTTTCAAAACATCGATGTATCGTTTGCATCCCTACTACTCGAGCCGAGTATGTCTACTGCAGCGCCCCTGGCGTGTAATTCGCGTACTGAGTCTCGTTTGTATCGAGTGCTCGTTTCCATTTAGACGATAGCAATAAAATTGTAGGGCTGTCTGCTGCATAGTTTCGTATCTGAATGAATTAAGGCTAGTCTACACGACGACACTAGGTTGCGAAACTCGTTGCATGAAATGAATTGCGCGCAACTAGTTTCGTGTATGTCTGTAGACACGGCGCCAATACCATATACTTCAGTTTCGTTGTTTTGTGAGTGCCGTAGTCGCCGTATGAAAGTTTTGGTACCTGTACGAGTCGTGGCGAATCTATTGCTTGTCTGTGTGAAGTCGCTGCATAAGACTAAATATAAAAAGAATAAGAAACGTGTTTGGGTTCGTGACTGGATTAAAAAAGGACGTCAGATCGGTTGCTTAGCGACCTTACTGAAAGAAATTGTGATTGAAGACCTTAGAAGTTATTTTAATCAACTTAGAATGTCACCAGAGCAGTTATCGTTCCTTTTAAACAGAGTTAGTAATGCAGTAAAGAAACAAGATACTGTTATGCGTGAAGCACTGTTACCAGAACTGAAATTACAAATTGCATTACGTTTCTTGTCAAGTAGATATTCGTCTCTGCAGTACTTGTACCGTGTTCCGAAATCCACAATTGCCATACTTCGTTTGTATAGGTATTTCAAATTGGATGTATTTTAGTCTGCAATTCACTAATCGTCAACCCATCAATATTTAATTTCACAAGTAATTGCCATAAGAGCACTATCACGCCGTTAAAATCGCACAAACACCTACGCAACGCATATGTTCAAAAACCGAATTATTTCTCCCGTTCCCCCCTTTATGTTGTATTTCGTTCTGTATTGGTCATAACGTAACCTAAAAACACGCCCAATCAGTTTCACCATAGTTGGAACGTGCCGAAACTATTTAGTTTCGTCAACGAGTTTCGCGAACGCCTGCCGCGCATGCGCATTGGCCAGTAGCGCAGTTTCATGAAACGTAGTGTCGTCATGTAAACTAGCCTTAAGGGCCGGTTCGTCCATCTCTCGTTAGTAAACGAGAAGATGCCTTTAACGTCCAGTTAAATGTGCTCGTTAAGTGCATTCCGTTTGTCATTGCCAGATACACCTCTCGTTTGCTAACCTGGAGAAAACGAGAAGGTACAATATATTTCGACTAGATTGGCAAAAGAAACAAATGAAAGTGCTGTCTGAATAAACAGCTGTTTCCCTTATTTAACAATCAGGGAAGAGGTTAGCAGACAGTTGTTAATTGGCGCTATGGAAAACAAACGCGAAAGAAGCTCGAATTTTATAAGGAGTTAGAGCGAGTGTGTCCTCAATACAGAAATATTAGGGTGCATTGGAATGTGAAAAAACGGACGCTACGACATGGAAGGAGAAGAAAAAAGCGACTTGATCGCGTGTGGAAAATGAATTCAGTGCTTTCCATGGAAAATGTAGTACTGTAAAAATGCTTAGGGATTAGTATGATAAATGCCAAGTGCGTAGTATCTTAGTGCAACCTTGCACATAGGCAAAAGTATACTGTTCCTGTAGATCGGAGGAAGGAATCACATTTTAGGCCTCACACTAGGCGCAATAAGCATAAGTAAATACTGGGCAAAATTTTACGACGTTTCTCGCCAGGCTCCAGTGCTTATGTTGGCAACAGATAAATAATGAAGTGTAGAATTATGTTAATATTTTTCACGAGTTACAGAGTAAATGTTTTTGCTGCGAGTTTTTGCTGTACCTGCTCTATGGTTGACACGTTCTTGTATATGCTCTTGTCCGTTCAGAAAAAAAAAGTTCGTTTTAATTGAAGTTGTCACGAGAAAATATTTATTGGTCGTCTGAGTTGCCGTCGTTACCTTTGGTGCCAACATAATCACTGCAGCCCGGCGAGAAACGTGGTACAATTTAACCAAATATTGAATTAATAATAATAAGCTTGCAGGCATAAATTCTGTTTTCTATTATGACAGATATCTTACAAAATACGTAACTATCTGTTGGACTCTCGAGATGGTCGAGGAATTTTTCATGTAGCGTTTCCAAGACGAAATAGCGTAACAAATTCTGCATCATCTCAGAATTCGAAATGATTTGGGCGAACATAAATACGTCTAGGTCGCATTATAGGAGCAATGACCTCTAGATCGTCTAAAATATTGACATCGTCTTCATTGTCAACCAAATCTCTTATTCCAACCATTTTCATTATACCGCTTCTCACTGAACTAATTTAGTCGTTACCCATAAGTTTGTATTCTGATATCGCAACAATAATTTTAAGGTTATGTTGCGTATCTGTAATATATCAAACTCATCTGCTAGCTACTGACATGGCTGGGGCGAGAATATGACGATAAAATTTTTCAATGAAGCTGCATTCCACACTAGTTTTTCATACATGCAGTGCTTCTGTTATTTTGTTGGATAAATCGGTCTTATCACGTGAATATATTGCGGTATTTTAGCGCTTTGGAATCTTTCTATTTTCATACATATTCTAACTTAACTGATCGTTAGCCGTGTAACGAGCAGAATTCTACTCGTTAACTTAACGCCCAGTTTGAGGTCTTTTAACGTCTGGTTAACTCATAACAAAACATTGACAAACGCATTTCTCCGCTAACGACAAGTTAAAACTTAACCGGAACTTAACGAGACATTAACAAACCGGCCTTAAGTAAACTTATAGGGCACTTTTTACGTGGGAAAAGGAAATGATATTGAGTTTACTAAAGACTGAAGGGTTATACAGTTCAAATATAGTAAATTTCCTTGAAACGGAAAAGCTTCTTTCCATGAATCAGCACGGGTTTAGGAAACATCGTTCATGTGAAACTCAGCTTGCTCTTTTCTCACATGACATCTTGCGAGCCATGGATGAAGGGCAACAGGCGGATTGTGTTTTTCTCGACTTCAAAAAGGCGTTCGACGCGGTGCCACACTGCAGACTGCTAACGAAGGTACGACCTTATGGAGTAGGTTCACAGATTTGTGACTGGCTGGAAGACTTCCTAAGTAATAGAACGCAGTACGTTGTTCTCGACGGCTAGTGTTCATCAGTGACGAGTGTATCGTCAGGCGTACCCCAGGGGAGTGTGATAGGACCGCTATTATTTTCTATCTATATAAATAATGTGATGGACAGAGTAAGTTGTAATTTGCGGCTGTTTGCTGATGATGCTGTGGTGTATGGGAGGGTGTCGTCTTTAACTGACTGTAATAGCATACAGGATAACTTAGACAAAATTTCTAGTTGGTGCGAAGAATGGCAACTAGCTCCCAATGTAGAAAAATGTAAGGTGATGCGCATGAGTAGGAAAAACAATCCCATAATGTTCGAATACAGCATTATTAGTGAGCTCCTTGATGCAGTCGCGTCGTTCAAATATCTAGGCGTAACATTGCAGAGCGATATGAAATGGAACGAACATATAAGGACAGTTGTGTGTAAGGCGGACAGCCGACTTCGGTTTATTGGGAGAATTTTGGGAAGATGTACTTCACCTGTAAAGGAGACCGCGTATAAAACGCTTGTACGACCACGGCTTGAGTATTGCTCAAGTGTTTGGGATCCGCAGCAGATCAGTTTAAAGGAAGACATAGAGGCAGTTCAGATGCGAGCAGCTAGGTTTGTTACTGGTAGGTTCGACCAATGCGCGAGAGTCACGGAAATGCTCCGTCAACTCAATTGGGGATCGCTGGAGGAAAGACGACGTTCTTTTCGTGAATTTCTGTTAAGTAAATTTAGATCGCCGGAATTTGAAGCTGAGTGTAGTACAATCTTGCTGCCGCCTACTTACATTTCGCGTAGTGATCACAAAGACAAGATAAGAGAAATTAGGGGTCGTACGGAGGCATATAGGCATTCTTTTTTTCCTCGTTCTATTTGGGAGTGGAATAGGAAAGGAAATGCCTAGTAGTGGTACAGTGTACCCTCCGCCACGCACCTTCCGGTGAATTGCGAAGTATGTATGTAGATGCAGAACTACCTTATACTAAAGACAGCGCAAACATCCATGCCCGAGGGGGGATTCGAACCCCCGACGGGCCGGCCGCGGTGGCCGAGGAGACTGAGGCGCTGCAGTCACGGTCTGCACGGCCACGACGGTCGGGGGTTCGAATCCCCCCTCGGGCATGGATATTTGTGCCGTCCTAGTTCATAAGTAGTTCATAAGTAGTTTGTAAGTTTAGGGACTGATGACCCCGTAGTTAAGTGCAATAAGCTGTACAAACATTTGAACGTTTTTGAACCCCGGACGGGGAACGGTCTCGCGCATCGCGGCATAGCGCCTCAATGCGCTCCGCCGCGGCACGAGGACTGGGATTCGAACCTGGGACCTTTGCCTTTCGCTGTCAACCGCCTACCACCTGAACTATCCCGACACGCTTCACGGCCCCTCCAAGCAGCTTTACTTCCGTGAAATTTGGAAAGTAGGAGGCGTGGAACTGGCGGAACTAAAGCTCTGTGGATGGTCTGTGTAGCGTGGCGGGATAGCTCAGCCTGTTCGATGAGGGGCTGAATGGTCTTCTGTATGCTGATACGAGCTGTACAGCTTTTGTGACTATTATTTCAAACTGCTGTATAGACTGCTTACAGCTTTCACAATAAACATACCGTTTACTACATTCCTCTATCGATCTTTGTTTTCGAGGTATTTAATTTTGAAATCAGGGAGCCCTTTTCTGAACACCCTGCATGTTTCAAAATCGGTATTGTCTCTTTAAAAGCGGAATCTCTGGGATCTCTAACTTAAGGGAACGATGAACTGCCATTCCTCGTATGTAGTTCCTCGCAGTTCACTTTTGTGAACCGTTCATTAGTGTAGTTGTGGTGTCACGTCAACTTCGTCCAGCGACCAACAAACTCCTCGTTGCTTCCGTGCCAAGATGTGTTGCTGATGTTATTCGATGCGAATTGTGAAAACATTGCTTGTTAAGTTGCGGCTGTGAGCATTATGGGGCTGCGCCGGCACCGGCAGACTGCGTACTGACGAGAGTCAGAGGACCCGACGCCGTGGAGCGTGCCTGGTGTACCAGACAGAACTCGGCGGCGGCGGCGGGCCATTCAAAGGCAGCCAGTAGCAGGCGTGACGCGCATGCGCCGACGCAGCGCCGCTCCCCTCCTAACGCGGCCCGTCTGCAGGCACTTAAAGGCCGGTATTACACTATCAAATTATTTGTCAAGGAATTGGACAAAGAAAAATTGGATGTAGTGTAATGGGAACGTCGTCCAATATTTCATCAAATCTAAAGCCTCGGCCTAGATTTGATCCAAGAAATCGCTCGTCTTCTGTTTCCTGCAGTGAGAAATGTGACCGCTTGGAGCGCTAGTAGTATACAGCTTCCTTGCCACCACAGCTGTTTTATTTGGAGGTTAAATATCTGACATTACTTGGACATAACGCTCGTATTCGTAAACATGGCTAGTAGTGGAATGTTTGTGTAGTGTTTTCCAGCAACAACAAAATTAAAATGTATGTATAAATCAGATGGAGCGTTGTATAACAGGCGACAAGGTCGATTCACACTGTCCATCACGTCAATTCGCGTAGCCCAATACCTTGCGGCGAAAGTGAAGTTGAGTTACAATCCGTGATGTAAAAAAGTAATAATATACTATCGGAAGTGAAAAAGTAATACCCCTAAATCTTATTTACGGCCAAAGCAGATTTTAGAATGTATTATTTTGGTAACTTGGTGTGCTAAGTGCTGGAAAGTGCAACAACTTTCAAAACATTGACATCTGTTTGCAAGCGAATCTATGTACATATAAATACGCCAGACATTTTTGTAAGGAAATAAATAGCCTATTTACTTTATCAGCAATGTTTCCCCCCTTGCATTGTTAAAAACGTCAGAAACAATTTAGATTATCCTCTTTGTCAGTGCTCACATTTTCCATTTAAAACGTTATTTAATGAAACTTGCTTTATCAACTGAACAATCTTATTCGTATACACTGTTTGAGTCAGCCTTTTTTGTTACTCTATTGCAAACTGTGAAGGATGAACAGCGACAAAATAATTAGCAGTGAACGGCCAGGCTGTTCAGCCGACGGCATAAAAAAGAAACCCTCGCGGTCCCGTAAGAAATTTTATTTATCTCGCTCTGACACCCACAGTTTCATCAAAATGTGTTACCTTTTCTTTTTTCCCTCCTCCTCTTCTAAATGCAGACACAACGCAAATGTAGTACAAACAACAGCTGAGCATTACACCGCCAATTTGAAGCAAATTTGACAAAATATTGGATGATAGTGTAATACCCCCTTTTGCGTTTCATCCAATTTCTTTGTCAAAAAATATGACCAATATTTCATCCAATTTTTTCGTCCAATTCTTGTCCAATAATTTGATAGTGTAATACCGGCCTTACATGCTGGACCACGCGTCTGTCTCCCACACTTTCATCGCTTCGCGAACAACTGAAAAAAGCTGATCGTGCAATAAAATCTCCATACTTATAAGACGCATTTGTTGTCTGTCTGTCTGCTCTCTTATAACTCAAGATCCAGGCAACCAAATAACGTGAAATTTTATACACGTATACAAAATTGCATGGGGAAGGTTCTTAAACAGATTTCGTTCCATTTTTTGGAAAACCAACCGGAGAATGTCTGAAAAAGTGAAAGTGCGTTTTCAATGTGTCCGTATAAATCTATATCTTCGCACTAATCTTGATGAAATTTTGCACAATTGACCTTCAAAACAAGAGGATGGGCAGCAATAATGCCTTGAAGGAGCCGTATGTTGTGAATAATTCTTGATAGTTCGTCGCATTGAGTAATTATTTATTTCGCTGTGTTGTGAAACAACTACGCAACCACCTTCACAATGCTATAAATAATCACGAACAGTGTGAACCTCATGTTGAGGCGCCATGCGATTGAAAACATTCATATTGTAGCAAAAAAATTACACCAAACTACGACAGGTTGTAGTTATTTCTAAAAACCTTATCTGCTACGTTTAACTTACGTGTTGCTTTATTATTCTGATCCACACAGAAAGATTGCGAAACAGTGCTCACAAGGGCCACGTTTCTATATCAGTCCATCCACCAGAAAAGATTTCAATCGTGGTTGCAGCACAATGCGATAACACCAGCCGGATGCCACGGAAGAGTTGTTCCTCATTGTTATTTTCAACCGCAGAGCTCCCTGACACAATTTAGCTGCACCTAGCGCACTAAAGATGTTTACGAAGATGAAGGTGAGTAAAGTAGTTATACTAACTTGGCTGCTAGTCGTCGAAGAACGGTAGGTAAAATCGAAAAGATTTGGAACTCGACGGTAGTTTGAACAGTGAATCTCTGGATGAGGAAGAATACAAGGACCTGAAATTTGTACTAGTTAAGGTTATTCCTTTACTCAGTTGCATCTGCATTGCATTTCCGGTTTTAATTTGAATACAGTCGAAATACAGTGTCTAGAATCAGTCTCCGCATCCACGGTTCAGATATTCTCGCTGTTGCACTGAGAGAGGGCGCGCAGTATAACTTGACTGCCAGCGACACAGATAGCGTGTTTGGAGAGGGGGAGAGACTGATGGTGGAGGTTTCATTGCTGTCGGGAGAGCGCGGGGGGGGGGGGGGGGGGGGGGGCAGGTGTAGCTTATAGTTACTGGCCGCCTCATATACACACTAATATATACGAAAGTAAATGACATATCTGGAGGAGTAAGAAAAATTGATATCAAGTGAAAACCTAAAACTGTATACAGTGCGACAGTTAAACATTTCCAGGAAGTAATTTTCTTGAAATCAAATGACAAAGCAGTCGCCAAGTCCACGTGAAATGAATCCGGCAAACTGCAGGGTCATTTCGTGGATATAAAATACAAGATCTTGAAAACGAAATTACATGTAATTCTGCTCTGAATATATATATATATATATATATATATATATATATATATATATATATATATATATATATATATATATAATGAACTAGCTGAACACCCGGCGTTGCCCGGGTATTTATTTATTTATTCCTGCCATTTTCAGTTATATATTAATTTAAGGGCTGTACGACTTTAAAATCTCTTGGGAATACAATTAATAGTAAAGAACTAATAGATTAAAACTTGGTGCGTGATCAATCGGTTTTCCATGAACGTTAGTGTTTATGTGTTCATAGCTCATGAACTATGTGTCGTACTGTGATACAGTTTAGCGGGTGCACTCAACTAGGGAAAGGTCGGGTAGTATCGGACGGCGGCTTATATCGGACAAGTGGTGTTTCTCATACTGGCCTCGTGGGGCAGCACCAGTAATGGTCACAGAAGTGTTGGCTGTGACGACAAAGGGGTCGTTACGCCATATAGTGCCGCTGCGGGTTTGTGTATGAAAGTGACGGCGCATTGTCTGTTTTGTGAGTGTGTTTTCGTGTACGAAGATAACTTTGGAGTGCTGTACCCAGCTTTAAAGTAAGTGTAATTCTGTTATAAGGTGGTTAGTAGCAATAAGGGGTATTGCACTACATGTTTATAGGCAGTTAATTTGTTTACACTTATTACTAAGCGCTAGACAGTCGAATTATCTTCCCATGTCGGTCGGCTTGTATTGGACATAAGCATTGGTGGTTGTATCGGACAACAATCACAGCCAATAAAAAGGAGGTTTTTTTATGGATTTGTTTCATTTTACAGGCGAAATGGGCAAAGTGAGGCATATATGGAGGGAAGAAAATATGAAGATGGCTGTCGAAAAAGTACGTTTAATGAAAATGACGATTCTAGAAGCTAGTGAGCGTTTTTCAGTCCCAAAAAGTACCCTTGGTGACCAGCTTAAGAACATTTTGTAGGGAAAGGAGATAGAACTGAAGCCAAAACTGGGAAACTCTAAGGATTTTTCTAAAACTTTCAGTGATGAGCAGGAGCAAGTACTCTACGCTCATATTAAAAATCTAGACAATCAGCTAATGCCACTAAACAGGGAAGAGTTTTTGAAGCTTGCTTATCAGTTCGCTGAGAAATTAAAAATAAAACAGAGATTCAATACGATTTTACCCTTGGAAACTCGATAATATATCGTTCATTACTTTACTTCATTTGATGCAGCACAGTAACTACGACAATTAAAGAAACTAAATTCAGGCCCATATCGAGTGCTGATGGAGAAAATTTGTTTTTCCACGCAATAGTTTACTTAAAACCAGGTGATGAGTCTTGGGAGTGAGTGACACGCCAAGTAATTGTAGATTTCAGTGCCATACTATGAGTAGCAGCACAGCCCCTGAAGATGTCCTGGGCGGCTTGCCTTCCGAACAAACGGATCTACTCGTGCAGCAATCGGTGGGCGCGCAGCCTGCCTTTTGGTTGTGGGAGCGGTGGCGGCGGTGCCGTCCAGAGAACAGGGCGGCCCGCCTGTTGCCATTGTGTGGCGCGCCCAATAAAAGTGTCGGCTCCGGAATGCCAGCCTTCTAGCAGCAGGACAGCTGCGGCCGCGGCTGCCTCTCGTCTTCCTCTGCTGCGCCTGCGGGAATGCTCGACTCGAGACCAGCCCTTTGTCCAGTCCCACTTCTCCTCCACGTTTGCCTCCGACAACCCGTCTTATGTGTGCCGGGCCAAAATTTGAAGAAACATTAGCTTCGTTCGAGTGGCGCTGCTGACGGTCAGGAACAGTTTGAGGCGTTCGAGTGGCACTTCTGACTCTTGCTGACGATATCTGACTGGCCAATCTGGTGTTCGAGTGGCGGAGCTGATAGTTGGCGACCGAAAGTTTAAGTCAGCGGATTTTCGTCAAACTGTTTTCTGACTAACTCCAAAGCCTTTAACAAGCCTCGGCCAAAAGACAAGCCTGCACATTTACGAAGAGGTTTGTGTTCCAAGTCTTCCATTTTCTCTTGATTGAGGCTGAGTTTGTATATTAGACAGGCATTCTTTCAACTTATGTGGCCTTCTAATACAGTACGTCCCCTTTTTATTACACCCATACATACTATAAATGAAAGGTGTGGAAATTTTCATAACACGAATTTAAAGATGAATGCGTATGTTTTTACAGTTTGGATTGTGATATATTCGCCTGAAAATGAAGTAAAAATAGTCCTACTGAGATTTTCTGTGCCATCTGTAAATGAAGTGATTGACACATAAGAATAATATAGTTCACAACAGGCATTAGCAGTGATAGATTTTTATAACCGACATATGTGCCACTATAGCGTCTCACAATTACTGTTCCGTGTTTCTCTTTGTGGTTATATATTATAGAAATCTATTAGTGTCAATGTGGGCGTTTCTACACGAAATGTGTAACTTCTGGGAAAATCATGTACGATGATAATTCTTGCAAAACACCTGCAAATTTTAGTATGTTTCATTTTTTTAAATTTTATTGTAACTCATAATAATGGGACAAAATGCATATGAAGTTGTATGTTACCAAATATTCCTTTCACACACAACTATCCTAATTTACCTCATTTTTGTATGAGGTTTTGTCATGTTAAATTGGCTACATTATTTATAAATGGAGAGACATGTTTACGTATATTTTGCGTTTTGTCGAAGTTTATGATCAGAATTTAATCCACAATGTATTTCTAATGGTGGAATGCACACTGTCCGTCGCCGGTCCGCCAACTCACGTAAACGTGAGCTTTCTCAAGAAGAATGTTTTGATGGAATGGTCGTCTGGTAACATCGCGACTCGCAAGTTAACCTAGTTTCCTCACGCGAATTTTATACTCGACAGATACACGGTTTGCAGGCAAATGTGTCATGTTAATCTTTATTATTATACTTTGATTTAACGGTAAACTGCAAATGTTTCATGACGACTTAAATAGTTTTCTCAATTGAGAAATGCATAACATATCGCCAGTCATAACTTCACTTTCAACATTGGTAAAGAGAAAAGATGCAAACTAGCGCTATGGGTGGCCAATATGCGAAACAGGTGAAATAAGCGTTCGAGTTGGCTTCGGAGTTGGCAACTGTCAAAAAGCGCGCATGCGCAGTAGAGGCCTTCCAAATCGTCAGCAACTGTCAGGAACTATCAGCTTTTGGGCCACTCGAACGAACCTAGTGTAATATTTTTAAAATAAAAACTTCGTATTGTAATAACTCCAAACCACTAAAATGTCAGTTACCATCTTTTGCACACAAATCCCGCAAATAACTGAAGTGAGGATTGTTGGGGGCCTGGTCTCACTAGCCCGGCACACGCAGCACAGGCAGAGGAGAAAGGTGGCCAGTCATCTGTAAAGCATGCTTTCCTGTGGGGCACTGCACTTAACGCAGCTTAGGCGCAGGTCGCATTGCTTGATCACGTTGCTATGTACTTCTTGCGACAATCCATTTTGTAGCACCTTTATGCATGTTTAGTTTCATCGCTTGTTAGTATCGATTGTGGTTTCGCTTGCTATCACTGAGGGTGACTATGTTGTTTTAATGCTCAACTATTCATGCGTGATAAGGCCCCTCCTCACTCAGTCATGGTGAGTGGAGTAGCGTGTTAGAAGCATCTGTGGCGCGGCTCACACTGCAGGACCTGTGAGTGAACAGTGTTTGTTACAGTGTCAGGGATCCATCACCAGTGGCAGTTTCATAGCTGACATTTCTTGGATACTAGCTATGGCCACAGCTGACGACCCCATTGGCAGTGACCATGACTTCATCCTCCTCACCACATACCAGGACCGTCGCCTTCCCCTTGTGCCCCATCATGCTCCTCCCCTAAAACTGGTCTATGACTATTCCCAAGTAACTGGAAATACCATCACTCCATTACCCGTGTGCTTGAAAGATGCACTCTCCCCCTCCGGACTCATGCATGTATTGATTGTGCTGCCTCCCTCCTTTAACAGAGCTTGTCTGATACTGTCACTGTCCACATTCCCACTAAACCCATCAAATCCCATTGCCTCTGGGAAATCCGCTGCCTCTACCATTCCTTCCTCTGGACCTGTGACCGTATACACTCCTTCAAAGACGCATGTGCAACCTTTTGTTCAAATGTTTGTTTTGTTTATGGGACTTAACTACGGGGTCATCAGTCCCTAAACTTACAAACTACTTATGAACTAGCTAACACTAAGGACGGCATAAATATCCATGCCCGAGGGGGGATTTGAAGCCCCGACCGTACTGGCCGTGCAGACCGTGAATGGCGCGCCGCTGTCCCCTCGGCCACCGCGGCCGGGGCAACCTTTTGTCTGCCAAAAAACGATAGAACTATCGTCAGACATCCGCACAGCTCCCCATCAACTCCTCCATGTATGGAATGCCTCCATCTCCTGACTGGGTATAAACCATCTCCAGCTCCCCCTCCTCCGCCTGGGCGAACACTTCCCTGAAAACCTTAGTAAGGCAAACCACTTTGCCCCTTTCCTTTCTTACATTCTCCATTCCCAACAGTCCCAATTTTGACTGTTCCCGTTTCCAAATGTCCGTGATTGGATTGACACCACCCCCATCCCTCATCCCAAGGTTCCACTACTTGGACTGCAAGGTCACAGTACAGATGACATAAAATATAAAATAGCAATGCGAAGAAAGCTCTTCAGAAAAAGAGAAATTTGTTCACATCAAATATAAATCTAAGTTTTAGGAAGTTTCTTCTGAAGGTGTTTGTAGAGAGTGTTGCCTTATATGGGAATGAAACACGAACGGTAAATAGTGTACACAAGAAGAGGATTGAAGCTTTTGAAATGTGGTGTTACAGACGTGTACTGTACATTAGTGCGTGCATCGCGTCAGTAATGGCGAGGTTCAAATGTTCAAATGTTTGTATAGCTTAAGGGACTTAACTACGGGGTTATCAGTCTCTAAACTTACAAACTACTTATGAACTAGCTATTACTACGGACGGCACAAATATGAATGCCCGAGGAGGGATTCGAACCCCGACCGTAGTGGCTGTGCAGACCGTGACTGGAGCGCCTCAGTCCCCTCGGCCACCGCGGCCGGCGATGGCGAGGTACTCAACAGAATTTAGAAGAAAAAATTTGGTATATTTTGTGCAAAAAAGGGCATCGAATGATAGGACACATTCTTATACATGAAGAAATAGTCAATTTAACATTGTAGGGAGTGAGTGGCATAAACATCTTTGAGGGACACCGAGTGACGGATACAGTAATCTGGTTCAAATGCATATGGGTTGCCGTTCTTATGAGGAGATGAAGACTTGCTCAGGACTGCATAGTGTGGAGAACTGCAACGAACCAGTATCAGTACTTAAGACCACAACAACAAATCAATATTGGAAAATCGACAAATTGGGATATAAAATTGAAATTTTAGGAAAATTTTAAATACTAGGGTAATTCAGAAAGTAAGTTCCGTTTCGATTTTTCTATGCGGCAGTGCTACGATCGCAGTTCCGGTCATGCGCAGTACTATCTCTGGCATTAACAGAACGAAAGGACACCATTTAGAGCTCGCTTTGTGTTGTGTGTCGTTCGTACTAACTATGTTAATGGAAACATTGATCGAAATTCCCGTCGTGTGTGAGTTGAGACCTGCTAAGGTCGTTAAAGCAATGGGCATTCATTGACAAATCTGCGAGGTTTACAAAGAAAATGCAGTGAGTACTTCAATTGTGAGAAAATGGATTCAATGGACGTCTTTATTTCTGATGAACTGGTTACTGCAGTCGAAGAAATGATTAAGAAAAATAGTAGGCTTACGATAATGCTCTTGTTATTCTACTTCCAAAAATTTCACGTACAGTAATTTACGAGATTGTGCCTAAAACACTGGGTTATCGTAAACTTTGCGCGCGTTGGGAGCCGAAACTTTTAGTGCACAACACACATCAACGGAGGGGTAGCACACTTGATTGTTTTTTGACACGTTTTGAATGACGATGGCGAGAAATTTTATCTCAGATAATCATGGGGGTGAAACGTAGTTTGCTTAGGACTTGGGAATGGAGACAAACTTCGTCCCCTGGAACGGTTAAATTAAAGCAATTCTTGATACCCCGAATAGTCATGGGCACAATGTTTCGGACATACAAGGCATTTTACGACTGAATTTTTACCACGAGGTGTTTATTCCGAAATGCTTAAGAAACTGCTGCGGAATGGTCTCAAAAGGTGGGGTCTTCATTCGCGACAACGCCCGACCACACACTGGGTACGTGACAAAACAGATCAAATGTTTGTGTAGCTTATGGGACTTAACTACGGGGTCATCAGTCCCTAAACTTACAAACTACTTATGAACTAGCTAACACTAAGGACGGCACAAATATCCATGCCCGAGAGGGGATTCGAACCCCCGACCGTAGTGGCCGTGCAGACCGTGACTGGCGCTCCTCAGTCCCCTCGGCTGACAAAACAGCTCCTTCAGAGCACTTGCTGGGACGCTTTGAGCCATCCTCCGTTCAGTCCCTTCGTATCTTCCAGCAATTTCTATTTCTTCCGCCATATTAAGTCGTTCCTTGGTGGTAAACGCGTCAACAACGATGAAGAGATCAAAGGATGTGTAACGACATGATTGACAACTCCGGCGCAACATTCTATTGGAAAGAAATAGGTAAATTTAATCGAAGCTATGAGAAATATCAGTAAAATTACGGGCGCTATGTCGGAAAACATCACAAGGGTTAAAGAGTTTTGTGAAATAAATTGCTTTCGTCGTACGTAATAGATTCCTTTTTTGATACCTAATGGAGCTTTCAGAAGTAGCCTTTCAGCGACAGATGCTGCTATGTAAATGAGATGTCAAAAACTTCATCGCTCCCAGGGATAGCTATTTTGCGTATAAAAAGCTTTATTGGTGTGATACTTAAATGTAAAAAGGCTTCCATACAACAAGTATTTAATATCGCATTTCGAGAAAAGACGATGTTAGGAATGCGCTTAAAAGCCATGCTTTCTGAATATAAGCTTGAAAATAAAATTGAAAATTCGGCCAAATGTTTTGTGAAACAATTTGTGAAAAATTAAGAATGAAACAGATCTTGAGAGACATTTTACGCACTTCTGAATGATGCCTGAAATCATGTAGAACTATAAAATACTTCACTAATACAGGGGCCTGCCCCCCTTGCCCCCTCGGAATAATGAATATAAAGAAAAAATAAGTACGGTATATGAATCATGTTAATTAATGATGCCTTGGTGGACAGTCACTCTTCCCTGTATTGGTGAGGGGAGTGGGCAGTTACTGGCGTGAACGTCGTGTTATTAAAAAAATCGTACTGACGTGTTTTACGGCCCACTTTAGATTTGTAGTTTTATAAGTTTTGCAAACATTTTCGACCAAAATAATAATGTAAATAATAAAAAATTAATTAATAAGAGTGTTTGAAACCCTTTTAGGAAAAAGGAATTTAGGTAGTGGCGGGTTCCGAACCACCGTCCTTCAGCATCATAGTCCAACGCCTTGCCCACTACGCTACGGCTATCAACCAAACGACGACTCCTTTAATCTCACACTATTGATGCCCGTTGTTAACCGATGCTAATGTGGCATTTGTAGACAATAGATTATCATTTATCGTACGAAGAACGATGTGTTTTTGTTAATTCTTCAGTGCGCCGTTGCTTTCAAATGACAACGTGTAAGTTACAATAAGAAAATCATCAAATACGCAACGCAAGATGGCGTATGCCAGAGACAGTTCTGGGCGAGCAATGTCACGTGACATCTCCGAACGGCTGGTTTTCGTTAAGTCAATGGAGGGTGTCAAATCTCCGTTATTTTTGCAAATATGTCTCAAACGATAAGAGATATGAAAGAAAAAAAAACACAAGATTAGATTATTCAATTTTCGTATCAGATGAACGGTTCGTTTGAAATTACAATTATATTACAAACGGCTTTTTTTTTTTTTTGGTATTACTACCGTATTTTTTGTCCGAAAAATTTGAAAAAGGGAGGTTCTGGTCTCTGGCGGCCTACAATCATGTCTGTCAAATTTGGTGCTGATCGGTTGAACGGTTCGTCTTAAAACAGGGAACACGTTACGGACGGACAGACAGACAGACAGACAGACATCCCAAAATCGCCGTTATTTTTGCAAATATCTTTGAAACGTTACGAGATATGAAATAAAACATAAGAGAGCAAAGTTGTAGAGAATTTTCTCCTCTACAAATTCGGTTATTCAATTTTCATGTCAGATGAATAGTGAATCCGTTATTTTCATTTAAATTTCGAGCTGTCAAAAGACGATCGCAAAGGCCCATTTCTGGTGTTAGTACCGTAACCTAAAGTGCGCCAAAAAACTATATTTTTTTATAATTCAATGAAAACAACAGAAAAATCTTGATCTCGGTAAAGTCAAAGGGACTTCGGTGCAAATTATCCTCTGATAATGTGCAGCAAAACTGATACAAAATACCATGAGGTGTCTACTTAAAATTATATTTACGGAATGTATGACATTAAGTGCGAAATGAGTGCAGTTGAAAATGTGTAACCAGGCGGAATTCAAATCCGGGACTCCTTTTTTCAGGCGAGGTTCTGCTGACCAAAACAATACTGGGCTCGCAGCTAGCAGCACACCCGCACAGATTGTCTAAGTACGCCTCCCGTCAAATACAACTTGTCAACTTTACCCTGCTCACTATTATTCAAATTCAAATGTTTGTACATCTATGGGACTTAACTGCTTGGTTATTAGTCCCTAGCTTATAAACTACTTAAACTAAGATAAACTAACCTAAGAACAAACACAAACACCCATGCCCGAGGGGGGACTCGAACCCCCGACGGCGGACGGCCGCGCACACCGCAACACGGCGCTCCAGTACGCGCGGCTAAAATGCCGCGGCACTATTACTCAAACTAGTAGTTTTGTGAACTGATTCCCGTAATAGTAAGGGCCTAGGAGAAAAAAAGGATCACTGTTCAGGTTACACATTTTCAAATTTACTCATTTTGAAGTTAATGTCATAAATTCCATGAATATGAATAGATAACTGCAGGAATAAAAAGTTTCGCACATGTCCGAAGGACCAGACTCCACACTCACTCACACACACACACACACACACACACACACACACACACACACACATACTGGCCATTAAAATTGCAACACCAAGAAAAAATGCAGATGATGAACGGGTATTCATTCGACAAATACACTAGAACTGACATGTGATTACATTTTCACGCAATTTCGGTGCATGTTGTTGTTGTTGTGGTCTTCAGTCCAGAGACTGGTTTGATGCAGCTCTCCACCCTACTCTATCCTGAGCAAGCCTTTTCATCTCCTCATAAGAACGACAACCCACATCCACTTGAATCTGCTTATTATACGCGTCTCTTGGTCTCCCTCTGCGATTTTTACCCCACACACTTCCCTCCAATGCTAAATTCACAATTCCTTGATGTCTAAGAATGTGTCCTACCAATCTATCCCTTCTTTTAGTCAAGGTATGCCAGAAATTTCTTTTCTCCCCAATTCGGTTCAGTACCTCCTCATTAGTTACGCGATCCACCCACCTAATCTTCAGCATTCTTCTGTAGCACCACATTTCAAAAGCCTCTATCCTCTTTCTGTCCACACTGCTTATCGTCCATGTTTCACTCCCATACAAGGCAACACTCCATACAAATGCCTTCAGAAAGGACTTCCTTAGGCTTAAATCAATATTAGATGTTAACAAATTTCTCTTTTTCAAAAACGCCTTTCTACCCAGTGCCATTCTGCATTTTATATCCTCTGTACTGCGACCATCATTTGTTATTTTACTGCCCAAGTAACAAAACTCATCTACTTCCTTTATTGTTTCGTTACCTAATCTAATTCCTTCAGCATCACCTGATTTTCTTACACTACACTCCATTACCCTAGTTTTACTCTTGTTAATGTTCATCTTATATGCACCTTTCAGCACACTGTCCATTCCGTTCAATTGCTCTTCCAGGTCATTTGCTGTCTCTGACAGAATTACTATGTCGTCGGCAAAACGCAATGTTTTCAATTCTTCACCCTGAACTTTTATTCCTTCTCCAAATTTCTCCTTGCTTTCCTTTATAGCTTGCTCAATGTACAAATTGCATAGATCCTGAGAAATCAGGCCGTAATAACTGCCTTGATACGCCTGGGCATTGAGTCAAACAGAGCTTGGATAGCGTGTACAGGTACAGATGCCCATGCAGCTTAAACGCGTTACCACAGTTCATCAAGAGTAGTGAATGGGTGTGTATGTTGCCGGCCGCGGTGGCCGAGGGGACTGAGGCGCTCCAGTCACGGCCTGCACGGCCACTACGGTCGGGGGTTCGAATCCCCCCTTGGGCATGGATATTTGTGCCGTCCTTAGTTGTAAGTAGTTCATAAGTAGTTTGTAAGTTTAGGGACTGATGACCCCGTAGTTAAGTCCCATAGACTCTACAAACATTTGAACATTTTGAAGAGTAGTGACTGGCGTATTGTGTAGAGCCAGTTGCCGCGGTGGAGTAGTCGAGCGGTCTAAAGCACCAAGCTGCGGAACGCGCGGTTGCTCGCCGTCAGAGGTTCGAGTTCTCTCTGGAGCATGGCTGTGTGTGTGTTGTTCTTAGGTTAGTTTAACTTAGTTTAAGTAGTTTGTAAGCTACGGACTAATGACCACGCAGTTTGGTCCGATAGATTTACAAACATTTGAACGAGCCAGTTGCTCGGCCACCATTCGTGAGAGATCTGGAGAGACGCCAGTACAGGGCCTGCAACATGCGGTCGTGCATTATCCTGCCTAAATGTAGGGTTTCGCAGGGATCGAATGAAGGGTATAAGTCACGGGTCGTAACACATCTGAAATGTAACGGCCACTGTTCAAAGTGCCGTCGATGCGAACAAGAGGTGACCGAGTCGTGACTGGGTGATACGTCAATATGTGCGTTCATCGCGATGTCGCCAAACACGGATGCGACTATCATGATGCATTAACAGAACCTGGATTCATCCGAAAAATTGACGTTTCGTCATTCATGCACGCAGGTTCATCGTTGCGTACACCATCGCAGGCGCTCCTGTCTGTAATGCAGTGTCAAGTGTAACCGCAGCCATGGTCTCGGAGCTCATAGTCATGCTGCTGCAAACGTCATCGAACTGTTCGTGCAGTTAGGAGTTGTCTTGCAAACGTCCCCATCCGTTGACTCAGGGATCGAGACGTGGCTGCACGATCCGTTACAGCCATGCGGATAAGATGCCTGTCATCTCGACTGCTAGTGATACGAGGCCGTTGGGATCCAGCACGGCGTTCTGTATTGCCCTCCTGAACCCACCGATTCCATATTCTATTAACAGTCATTGGATCGCGACCAACGCGAACAGCAACGTCGCGATACGATAAACCGCAATCGCAATAGACTACAATCCGACCTTTATCAAAGTCGGAAGCGTGATGGTACGCATTTCTCTTCCTCACACGAGTCATCGCAACAACGTTTCACCACGCAACGCTGGTCAACTGCTGTGTGTGTATAAGAAATCGGTTGGAAACTTTCCTCGTGTCAGCACGTTGTAGTTGTCGCTATCCTTGTGTGAATGTTCTGAAAAGCTAATCATTTGCATATCACAGCATCTTTTTCCTGTCGGTTAAATTTCGCGTCTGTAGCACATCATCTTCGTGGTGTAGCAATTTTAATGGCTAGTAGTGTATATAAAGTTACTTATCTTTACATTAATCTGCCGCCCCCGCCCCCCCCCCCCCCCGAAAATACAGGGTGTATATAAACTCCGGGAACACTTTCAGTTATTTATTGTACACGAAGCAAACATTGTACAAATATCATACTTACGTCAGTTTGAAGAGAAACCCTGGAAAACTTTTTCACGTAAACGTGTGGTACTATAACGGCAATTCAGCGGCCCCTGTTCTTAGGCAACACTCATGGCGCAGTGGAGAACCGGGAAACACACTCAAGAGGCTGCAACATGTCAAAGTAGGAATATCCAGTGGCAGTGCTATCGGCGAAGGAGAATGGCTCGTACAGTTTTATGTGTGATAAGGCACAATCAACATTTGCATTGTGTGAATGACGAATTCAATGCTTTTGTGTGGATGTATTTGTGTATCAGATTCCATAATTATAGCTGTTCATTTTCCAATTAGTGTGTGAAGTGGCCTAGTCGCTAAGAATTAGGTGATCAGCAATGTCACCTCCAACCTCATTCATTTTTTGCATCTGCGGACAAAACTCAAAACGCTTGTCTTTTTCGTCGTCATAGAGCTTCTGCAGGAGCTCCAATTTCAATAGTTTCATTGACGCAGGACTTTCTACACTATCACTGGAGCTATTTCGAGTTCACGGGTGCTCGAGGCACCAATTTCATTGGACTCTTTATGAACGTCTCTCATAGTTACTTCATATTCACTTCACTCATACTGGGAATTCCGCTTAACTTTGCCAGGCGCAATAAACCCTTCGTAACGAATTTGTGGCGCCTGTGGTAAATGGCGTTCGTTGTCGGTCGCTTCTTACCGTACTTGGTTGTAACATTCGTTGAACAGCTGAAGCACACTTGTTTTTGTCGAACTCCAATACACCGAAAGCTGCTCCGTACCTGAATTCACCATGTTTGCTAGTAGCGCTGATTATCGGCAAAATACAAAATTACGCTGTGTCAGTATACATTAAAAAAAAAAAAAAAAAAAAAAAAAAAAAAAAAAAAAAAAAAAAAAAAGAAACTTCTGGGTTTCTTTTCAAAGTGACATATGTATGATATCCGCCCAATGTTTGGTTCTTGTCCAATAAACAATTTAAAGTGTTCCTGACTTTATATACAACCTGTACTTGCTACATTCATCACTGGAGTAATATGCGAGGGTTGGAACTTAAATAGTGGCAACTATTTATTCACAACCGATACAAAAGTGATAAATTTGTGCACCTGTTACTGTCCTTCAAACTAGTCACCAACGTCGTGCAGAATACATTACCAGCGATGTGGAAGCGTAGTTAGCAGAACCTGTTCTGTTGATGGTGCAAATGGAGCGGTCTACTGGCTGTCGAATCTCTGGAACAGTTCTGAAGTTAATGCCACAAAGTGGTTCCTTCATCTTCCGAATCAAATCAAAAGGACTTCGGGGAGTATGGTGGATGGTACAATACTTTCCAGTTCCATCGACTGAACATAGCAGCCACAGTTTGCACTGTATGTCACTGCCAAATACCCACATGCTTTTTGAAGACCTTGGTGACACTGTCGCGCTGTAGGACATCTGGCACGATCAATCTTGATCCAATTCCATTGTTCCTGTTCAACCACGGTGGAGTGGCCGAGCATACCAAGGGGCCTAGCTGCGGAGCGCGCCACTGCTCGCCACTGGAGGTTCGAGTCCTCTCTCGGGCATAGGCGTATCTGTTTTCCTTAGCCTAAGTTTGAAAACACAGCCCTATGTGAAGTGAGAAAGGAGACGAAATCAGTATTGAGTGTTGACGCCGTTTTGGCCATAACCGCTGTCTTACACTTTGAAATGGAATCAAAGAGGTTCTGGTTCTTGGGGTACAGCAGTCGATGGCGCTGCCATATATTTCTGGAGTTCGTCAGATTAGCAATCATTGGCCAGACGTAGGCAAGAGATTGGGAGAACAGGGAAGCAAAAGCAACAGTGCAATCCGATTATCGCTGAGGAAGTTCTGAACATTGTGTGGCATATGGGGGGGGGGGCAATTATTCTGTTGCAGTGTGATCGCCTGCAAAATCCGGAGGACAACAAACTCCAACATTTATATTGTAGGCTGTTCAGTGGTTCTGTAGTGCGGACTAGGAGGGTTGTGGGATGAATCCAATAACACCCCACACCGGCTGTAGGACCAGTATGGCGACACAGAACGAGACAGATCTGTTGTGACCTTATAATGTAGCATGTGAGGAGGTTCGCTGTCAACTAGCAAGGATGTGCACTGGGTCTGCAACTAAAAGCATTGATTAGTCCACATATACTTTTATTACAACTTGAAATAAATACTTAACTTTTGATGTGTTTGTGTTGGTACAATTTCTTCTTAGTTGTACACAGTTTTGCAGTGTATCAGAGTCCGGGCTACTTGCATTACTAGCTTGTGCTAAGTCTGCTGGCTCCCCTCTGTTGAACTTCTGGAACTGTAGTATTCCTGGGGCAGCCTTGTACTGACTGGAACTCCCGTAGCGTCCATTGTGTGTCCGTACTGTGGTGCACTGACATATCTAGGCGAACCCCCTTCTTCCTACTGGCCAGCACGTGAAGCGGGCAAGGAGGTATCGAGACTGCGGGCGCCCCTGGCGGCCAAAGTACTATGGATCGACTTATTGCTCTTTCGTATACTGATGCGCTGACTTTCATGGGTCTCCAGCGTTGTGACGAATAGCGACGCCACAACAACTGTCTCTCACCACAGAGTCTTCAGAATGCAGGCACAATCAGCATCCGTCAATAAAAAAACTATAATTCCATTCGGTAGTCCATCTCCATCGTTAATTATGCCATTTCTCGTTTCTGGAGTTGACTCAGGGTTGGTCCCTGCGATTGACGCCTCGTGGACAGTCCAATCTACAGTAGACGCCGTCGAATGGTCCGCGTGAACGCTGCCTGCTGTAGCACAGACCGACTTCCTTGTGATGTGGCAGGCTCTGTCACGTGCACAGTATCCCGTGTACTGATGCAACGTGGTGAGTAAAATCGGTCCCCATGGTCCGTTTCCTGCTGCATCCAGGATTATACTCCGCATTACAGTAAAGCCCTTCTCTGAAGGACAATCCTCTATTGCTACAGGAAATTACTCATCCTTGGCTGAATTCCGAAAGATGTCTGAAAGACTCACGGTGGTCAGGACTTGTTCACCGCTCTTCGGACTGCCTCGCTGCCTCCCCCGCCCCTCCCCTTCTCTTGTCCCAATGTCTCACTTGTCGATAACATCAGATCACTGACTGCAGAACGACTGGGGTGGAATACACCACCCCCAGCTACACGAGACCAACTGTGCAAGTATAATAGAAGGAGTGTGGGTTGGTGTACTTGCACAACACGTCCAGAGTCTCTTTCATTCAATACTGAGACGTTTAGCAGCGGCTGGAGTAAGAAATGACGGAAACACTCGGTACTGGTTTCGTTATCTACCTCACTTGACATGTGTCTGTATTGACAAAAATGTAGTCTTTGTACAATGTGTATGTAAAAGAAGACTTCCGCGGTGTTGTCACTGTCAATAAAATTCTTCTGCGCATTGGACCGTATCGTCAATATATAAACAACCAGCGACGTTTCAGCCACAGTTGCAAGCAGCGGCCTCCTTCTGGGTGTCATGTTTACTGCTGATGCTGGGAACTTAAATACTGGCGGCAATAACAGTCGCCACAATCCGACTGAAGGTTCCAGTTATGGGACAAGGCTTTCTTTATTGCTATTTGCTTTACTTTTTTTTTTTTTTTTTTTGGTGGGAAAGGGAGTTTTAAATTCGTGTTTGCATTCTCGTTTGACATTGGTTGCAAATTGCGCTGCTGCACAACACTACTAAGTCACAGCTACCGCCCGCCATCGATGTTTCGGTTATGGGAGAAGGCAGGAAGACTTTTTTTATTGGTGTTTGCCTGATTTCATCTACATCTACATCTGCATCCATACTCCACAAGCCACCTCACAGTGTGTGCCGAAGGATACTTTGCTTTGAAAGACGACCGTCTGTCGTCTTCCATATATTTTTTGTATATATCTGTAAAGTTATAATTTATTTAATGTCGTTAGATTATCATTTTCTTAAAACATGAACCCCACTCTTTTCAATGCTGGAGGAATACCATTTTTTATTTCATGTGGTAAAATATTAATATTGCTAGGTTTTTCTTATTTTGTTATGTTAATAATTTTTATTATATTAATCAATGTGGCAAAAGTACAGCTTCTCCGCTACGCCACTGTCCCTGTGAGAATATGCAGAATGTGCAGTTGTTGTGTGTGAGAATCTATGGCTGTTTGAATGTGGAGAGTGATACCTCGCTTTGCATCGTTCTCTCTGGCTCAGTATCGACAGCTGCTCATGCTACCACAGAGGTTTCCACACTCTTTGGTTGCGAGCTAGTTAGCGAACCTTTCCCTCCAGCGCAAGTATCGCTGTCCGTTCCCAGCACCCCTGTTTTCTTGGATTTTCCGGCCTCCGGTGGCTTCCCTCGTTTTCCCGCGCCCCGGTGGCCACTCGGCTTATCATTCTGTTCTGGGCGTCTGGTAAGGTAAAGTTGGTTCTGCTCTTGTTTATGGAGATAGTAGCGTTCAACTGACTAGCATGTTTAACTTAGATTCGTGAACTTAGAACCATTTTTTAAAAAATATTTTCTCCGATCGTGTGCGGAAATGTGTTCTCGTTTTTCAGTTCAGTGATTTACAATACATAAACGCGGTGTGTGTGATTCTAGTTGCAGTTTGATAACGGCCTGGTATGTTAAGACCTTTTGTGATCCTGTGGCGGTGTATGAACTCTGTGTAAATACTTTATAGCTTTGTGGGACCCAATTTCTAATAGGTGATATGTTCATTTTATACAGTGCATGTAAAATTCTTCTCATCGTTTCCTTCCGTGACTGATATGTGTTCCACGTGGTTGGTTCATAGAACAAAGAATTCAGCTTCCACTCTAGTTTGTTCCATGCCCATCAGGCAAGTAACTATGTGGGTCTCCTTCTGATTTCCACTAATATTTCGCGATCTTCTCTCCCCGCCTATTTTAATTTTGCTGTCTCTTCTCCGACTGGTAGTACGCACTCTGCCTTTGTCTGCAATTCTTTCTGAGCCTCGTACAACCTCCTTCAATAGCCTCCTTATGTAATTCTAAACATTTCTATGGGTTGCATGCCGTAATGCTTATTTTTATTTTTCCGACTTTGTAATTATTTCATTTTTACGAGTTTTTGAGACTGGACTTCATCCGCCTCTTCTAATCGCCCCCTATCGCGTGTAGCTGTATTTCATTCGCTTCCTTATATAATTCTAAGCATTTCTATGGATTGCATGCTGTAGTTAATTTTCGGAATCTGTATTTATTCACTTTTATCGGTTTTCGGAACCACGTGGGTCCGAATTCCGGGGTTTGCAGCTAGTCGCCTGAGTCCACTTCTTATAGAAAACCAGTACCTAGCTCGATTTCTAAGAGACTGCAACTTAAGAATCCACCGTGATTTTGTATAATGAATCCCATTTTCAACCACTTCATCTTCAGTAGAGTGCGTTCATGTAACGTAGCCGTGTGTCGCCATTAGCGTGTTTGCTCGCGGTCCATTTCAGATGTAATTTAATTTGGCTATACACGCACCATCTCAAAACAGGAACGACAGACCAGAGCCAGCTTGAAAGTGTTTTCGTATATTGTGTTTTGTGCTACCTCCGACTTGCTGAATTTCGTCTACGATAGCGACGCCTGCTTCCGCCTCGTCTCAGCACGCTGATTTTGGTGAGTTTCGCTGTGCCATTGCGTGTGTGAGAGAGAATGAGTGTTGTTTGTGAATCCTTCCCCCCTAGCAGCGTTAAATCATGTATAATTTAGGCTGGGCACCGTCCGCATTATTCCTTGTAAGAGATGCATTTTTATTATATTAACAAAATTGTTTCACCATTTTGCTTGTTTTATATCTGAATAAATAAGTTTAAGTTCAGCATATTCCATAAGTAGCGCCTATAAACTGTAGTTTTAGAGCACCTTCCATCTTTTATTTAATATTGTTCTTCACAAGTGTTGACAACATGCTCAGATGCAATGTTTCTTTGCGCCATAAATGTTTTCTTAGCCACCTTTCTAAGATAACTTTAATTGTGGTGGCTTGCTTATTAATGTCTGTGTGTAATAACGTGTGAGCTGCTGTGTATACTGACCACTGGAGTATTAACTTCCTGTGATTGAAGTAACTTGAAACTAGCCAGTTCTCAGTTTGGGCCAGGGAACTAGGCTTTATAGCAGGGAGTAACCAGTAGTTCATACGGACCTCATTTACTAATTTTAGTGATAAAACAAGGCTCTTGTTACATACAGTGGTCGACTTTTAGCTTACTATTGTCACATCCTCCTATTCCAGTTCGGGATGGTTTGAGGGCAAAATTATTGCCTATATGCCTTCGTACGAACCCTAATATCTCTATCTTGTAGTCGCTTCGTAAGATATACGTATGAGGAAGCAATATATTGGTTCTCTGCATGAATCGTAAGCTCTCTGAACTTTGACAGAAGATCATACAGAACACCTCTCATGCAGCGTCTGCCTCTGGATTTTCCTAACCATGTCCAGTGCTGCTTTCACGCTTACTAAATGAGCCTGTAACGAAATGTGCTGCTCTCCGTTGCACCTTCTCTATCACTTCTACTAACTCTCCCTGGTAATAATCCCACACTGATGAGCAATACTCAAACGCTGGCCGAATGAGAGTTTTGTAACCTACTTCCTTTGTTGAAGGAGTACACTTCCTGAGGTTTCTTCCAATGTATCCCAGTCTGGCATCTGGCTTGTCCTCGACTGCTTTCACATGAACGTCCCATTTTAAATCGCCACTTATGTCTGCTACCAGATATTTAATGGGAGAACTGCTTCCAATATTTGTACTGCTATCGCCTAATTATACAGGGTGTCCCATTCAAACCTCTCTGATTTTGTATATTATTTATTTTTATTTATTTATTATTTAACATGCCCCATTACATAGTAATGTTACATGTTTGATGGTTAGATTCAGGCGGTTACGTCAAATATTTTTGCAAACACAAGTACAGTATATAAGTTGACAGGGTTTACAAAGGAACAAACAATTTTATACATCAGGAAATCTTATTGAATTACAAAAATTGTAAAAGTCTGTAGTGAATTTATGTACTAAGTCATATTTAGTGACGGGCCATCCTCCTCCTTTGGCAGCTATTTTTTTTCCTGAGAAGGTCCCTCTCTTTCAATAAATTGCAGCAGTCAAAAAGCACGTGGTCAATAGTTTGGACAGCACAGTTACATGTGCACGTTCCGTCTTCAATTATTTTGAACCGCTGATAGTAGGCTTTCAGTTTCCCATGACATGTTAACATAGCTGTAAAATTCGGAGATATTGAAATTTTAATCAGTAAACGTTGTCGGATTGTAGGAAAATACGGTTGAGTGGTTCCCCCGTTTTTTGTTCTGTGTCACTCAATGTCCCATTTGTTCCTAAACTCTTCTCGAAGTTTCTTCTTTACGGCACTTGGACGTATTTTGTTGTAGCGTATTGATTGTCGTGATCGAGCTGCTCTTTAGCAAGGTTGTCAGCTAGTTCATTTCCCCTTATCCCTTGATGTGCCTTAACCCATTCGAAATAAACCAGCCAGTTGTGTGTCTTCAACCTTCTGATTTTACATCTTATTTCTTCAATCAACAAGTTGTGGTTCTTCGGATTTCGCAAAGAGTCCAAAGTAATCCTGCTGTCGGTGTGAATTACTGCAGTTGTATCAGTATTCCAGAGATTATTTATGAACTCAAGAGCATTGAGGATGGCAAATTGTTCCGCTTGATTGTTTGAGCATTCATTAGACAGTTTTAGCTGTATCTGGTAAGTAAGCCTCTTATTAACAAATATTGCTTCCTCCCTGATTTCAAAGTTCAAGAAAGGGAAAAACTGCAGTAGATACTACAATGAAAAATGCATCGCATTGAAGAAGAAGAATATATATATTTATCATCAGTATACTTCTATATGCGAACAATTTTTTTATCTCAAAAAATATAGTCTATATTGCATTTCTTGCCAAGTTATTTGTAACATTTTCTCTGTTATTGTTACAATCATATTAGTGATACGATGTCACAATGTAGGAATATTGTCCACTTTGGTCGCATACACACGGTCCTTCACGAATACCCACTTGAAGAAATAAAGCGACGTAATGTCAGGTGAACATGGTGGCCAGGCAATGGGTCCTCCGCGTCCGATCCAACGATTGGGATATTTACTATCCAGGAACTTGCGAACAGCTGTCGACCAGTGTGGTGGAGCTCCATCTTGTTGATAAATTATGTTGGGTAGCAAGTCTTGTATCTGAAGGTTTACAAACTGTTCCAACATGCCCAGACACAATGACCCACTCATTGTTTGTTCCAAAAAGAAGAACGGTCCAACAATCCTGTCGTGCATTATCCCACACCAGACGTTTAGTTAAGGGCTATCACGAACCCCAAATCAGAACTTTAGGCCTATTAAATCTTACTATGAAAGGTTGTTTCATCTGGGAAGAAACATCTTTCCAGGAAGTCGGCATCCATATCAATGCGCTTAAGCATATCCGCAGCAAATTGTTACCGGCATGGTTTTTGTTCAGTGTCAGATGTTGCAGCATCTGCACTTTGTAAGCACACATCCGAACAATCTGGTGAACTACACGATGCAAGTTGTTCGAGGTATATCAGGTTACTCACATGCTTGACGAATTAACATACGTGGGCTTCTGAGAAACGTTTGTCTGATGTCCTCCACTGTCTCTTCTGAAACTCCGTACCGTGCACCACCAGAATGTTTCAGAAAACTTCCTGTTGCCAGAAACTTCCTATACCATTCCTTAATTGTTTTCACATTAGGCGGATCACATTCATACACACGACAATATTGTCTTTTCGCAGTAATCGGCGATTGTGTTTCTGAAAACCACACTACTACTTGCGCGCGCTGCTGTGGAGTCGCCATTTTCACTTCATGCGACCGGCACATCTGACGCAGGATTATCAATTCTTTGAGACGTTCTACAATGTGGTGCATTCTTCATTGTCGTATCTATTGTGGTTTTCCTTTCCTGGATCTTTGAAATCAGGGACACCCTGTGTAATGAAGGCTTATTCTTTCTATGTAAACGTAGCCCTTACACTTGTTCATGATGAGGTTGAATTACCATTCCCTATTCCATGCGTAGATCCGTTGCAGATCACACTGAATTTCGCTACCCTTTTCAGCGTTGCGACTTTCCGATATACTACAGCGTCATCCGCAGGCAGCCTTGTAACACCCCCTCACTTAGCAGTTAATTTTCTGTTAATTGTAGTGGAATATGTTCAAATGTTGCCCACGAGGATTTGGGTAAAGCTATCGTTTCTGAAGTATTATACAAATAAGACCGACACGTAAGGGAGAGTTGCCACAACGAATTATCGTAACAGGTAACTCATTCCACATACTGTGTTCTCTGTGGTTGTAATTAGTTGAAATTTGAAACAATTATAAACGAACACGTAAGTCTTTAAGTATGTAGAATAATGGGGTATACAGTAACTAGACATATATTGGAAATAAAATTACTTTAGAAATCTTTGGATACGGTCGCCAGCCCAGTTGGGCATGCAAATTAACAATAATAATTAACAAACTTTATTGGGTGTGGAGCAACAGAAGGTTGTAACACCCGTGTTACACAGCACTATACTTTCTACTAAAACAACAGACTGAATTTACTGACTTTAATAACAAAAACATCAAATTGGAAATAATTTGCGAAATAAACTTGTTCAGGGAGAGTTTGATCGATCGGAGGTAAGATATACAACAATTGACGTCACATCAGATTAAGAGCCGGCCGCGGTGGCCGAGGGGACTGATGCGCTCCAGTCACGGTCTGCACGGCCACTACGGTCGGGGGTTCGAATCCCCCCTTGGGCATGGATATTTGTGCCGTCCTTAGCGTTAACTAGTTCATAAGTAGTTTGTAAGTTTAGGGACTGATGACCCCGTAGTTAAGTCCCTAAGCTATACAAACAACACATCAGATTAAGACTTTCTCATCTTACGGTATAACTATGTTTGCAGAAAATGACTTTGATTAACTTGTAGCTTAATTGATACTGAATTACCAAACAATTCATCAGAGCAGACACAATAGAATTTAAACACATTAACAACGCCGAAATGCGAACCAACCAATCTGACAATCCACAAATATAATAGCAAGAATTATATATTTTTTAATTTAACTTTTCATTAGTGCCAGCTTTTAGTAACAAGAAACTATTTTCAAGTTCTGACTAGCTGATGTTCAGTTGCTATTGTTAAGTATTCAAGATATGAATTTTGTTTTTTTAAAAATTATAAATTTAACTAGCTCGGCACTTTATTTAATTGTTCTTTTTATAACGGTACTCGGTTTTCACTTCACTGGACAGAACAGGACCCCACACATGTAATAATGACTCGTGATAATGAACGCATAAGATTGTTTTAAATTAGTACTGATTATTTCAAGTACTCGCCACAAGAATTATGGGTAAACGCCTCACAAACTGCGTAAACCTTTGTGTGGTAGAAAATATTGGAGCGGTCTTACAGTTCATCCTTGCTGAAATGCCAGCCGCGATGTCGTCGACAGTCTTGAAGACACGGGCACACTTCCATTTAATGAGCGATTACAGGGCAGGATCTTGGCGTAATTAAAGACTGCGACATCTGCCCTCACTCATCACGGCATAACGTGCCCCAAACGTAGTTCTCTACCAGCCTTGGCCTGGTAACATGGAACTTGGCACTGCACGTTCCCGCCTTGGCTTCACTCCTCTCATTTCAAGCGACAACTGCAGCCTGACTACTTTCCGATAAGAAAAAAACGCAACTTCTTGTTTTTGAGACTTCTCTCTCTCTATCTCCCGCCATATATTAAAAATTAAAAGCCATGCCCACAGGCATGAACGTAGGGGTGCAATACCGAAAGACAGCTCATAATAAGAAATAATTATACTCTTAACTTTCAGCAAAGGGTCCGTTTCCCAGATCTTCGCATACTTTTGTACATACTTTCTCTTATTTTTGGTAGCCATTTTGAGCAATAAAACAATGCATTTACATCACAACTTGAGCTAGTCATTAAAGTAAAAGTAATGATGGATCACCAATACAACACAATGATCACTAACGCACTAAATTGCCGATCATAGCACGTGACTTGGCGGTATTTCACTGCAGTATCCTCGGAAAATACCAGTCCATTAATTACTAGGAAAAAAAAAAAAAAAAAAACACGTTGTATTGTTCAGCGACAGGATGGGGTTAGAGAAAGAGAAAACATGCACCGCCTCCGTGCGCTGTAAGTAAACAGTGCAGGCAACATGAACTGAAGAAACAATGAAAACAGCGCGACAGAAGAGCGACAATGTAATCAACACAGACTGACAGTACGCTGCACGGTTGGCAATGAACATCTGCAATCAGTACGGGGCAACACGTCTTACGATTGCTACACACACACATTTGATGCAAAAATAAATAAATAAATAAATTCTCTTCTTCCCCCTAAAAATCCCCCGACACTTCTTTTTCCCCATGAAAATCCCCCGTGGCCGAGCGGTCTAAAGTGTCTCGCTGCGGAGCGCACGGTTGCTCGCCGTGGAGGTCCGAGTCCTCCCTGGGGCATGGGTGTGTGTGTTGTCCTTAGGTTAGTTTACCGAGGTTTAAGTAGTTTGTAAGCTACGGACTGTGACCACGCAGTTTGGTCCGATAGATTTGCAAACATTTGAACATTTTTTTTGAAAATCCCCCTAAAATTTTTTCCCATAAATTCCCCCCGGAAAAAATTTCCTCCCCTAAATCTGGGGGGAAAACCTTCAAGTTGGCAACCCTGCTCTTGGCGGACATCCGCGCTCACTTGCTCTCCAGAGACCAAACTACACACAATACAAATCTCTGACAAAGATTTTATTTTTTATTTCCCTAACGATGTTTACCCTGTGCTTACAATTTTTCTTTGCAGTAAAATTACACATGACTAAAAACATTAATACGAAACACACATATAAGTTTAAAACACATATCTACACTACCAAGTTTTCAAGACAGTAAAATTATAGTATTACAACCTCACACAACTTACGATGTTATCTATGATGTCACTCCCTGTGGTACGCATGAGATCAGTGTAACGTCTGAAGTTCTCTCCGTTGAGAATGACATGCTGCGTGCTGTTTGGTAGGAACGCCTCAATCCACACAGTTGGTCTGATATTCCACACTGTCGCACTTTGTTTAGAAGATGACGGTGCGGAACGGTATCGAACGCCTTGCGGAAGTCGAGAAACACAGCGTGTACTTGGGATCCTGTATGTACTGACCTCGGGATCTCGCGGATGAATAGTGCAATCCACATGTACAATTCACAAGTTCACAGCTGTCTGAACTCATCTTGTTGTGATTGTTGTTAGTGAGAAATGGAGTATTCAATTCGTGTTTGCATTCTCAATCGATATTGGTTCAAAATAGCACTGCTGTACAACACGGTTAGGTCATAGCTACAACCCGCTAGTCTTTATTTTCAGCCAATAGCAAACGAGAATGCGAACACCGATCTAAAACTCTCTTTCCCAGCAATAACAACAAATAAAGCAAACAGCAGTGAAAAAAAAAAAAAAAAAAGCCTTACTCCCTTCTCTCCTAACCAAAACATCGCATCAGATTGTGACAACAGTCACTAACATCAGTATTTAAGTTCCCCAGTTTTCCCTCATTCAGCAGTGAGTACTGTACTGAGAAAAACGCCGCTTGTAACAGTATCCGAAACATTTATATGTTGACGATGCGGTCCAATTCCCAGAACAATTTTATTGACATTTGCGTTAGATTCCAAATAAATTTGCCTATGATACCAACAGTCCTTGTTGTGTTAAATTTTGAATGACCAGGAGCATAGTATTTGTTTATATTACGTTTTCATTACGTATCAAAGAGTAATTGGCCCACTTTTTAAATTTGGCAAGGAATTCCTTGTTTATCTCTTTGGTTTGAAATTGCAATGTAATAGAGTAATATGGAAGCGGGATCTAAACGTATTTCCTTTTCGTTTTCTTGTAATACTTCGTAGAGCCATATTTGAATTTGGCAAAAAACGCTGAAATTCAATTCAGGTAATATCAAGGAGGTTAAAATAAGGGGAGACGGCGCTACTATGAAAAGCTTATCTGTCGATTGAAGCCAGTCCGCCATCTTTCGGAGTCAACAAAATATGATTCAGATGAAAGCACTGTGTAGTTCTTGCCCTGCTAACTTTCATACATTAAAATAACTGTTATTTCTGGTAAATACAGACCTTCCAGATAGGTGAATTGTGATTTATTAACACAAAATAATTGGCTCCACAATATGGCGACAACGGCTTCACTTTTGTAGCGTTAAGGGCATCTCCCCCTATTCTAACTTCATTGGGTAATATAGAGATCACTGCTAGCAACTGCAGCAAAGATATAGTTTTCCTATAAACAAATTCAATAACAATATGGGTACTGACCAGTACAAATTTACGTAAATTTTAATTTAAAATAAAGATTATTAACAGTATATTATAGTTAAATCTAACTTTGGTTCAGAAAGAGGTGAATTATGCGGCCACAAAAGTCTTTGGTCACTTACTAAGTAGCATCAAAAGCCTGACATATAGCCAACTAGGGTTAAAAATAAATTAAAAGAATTTCTGATTGGCAGCTCCTTCTACAACGTAGATGAATTTTTAGATAAAACTTTAAAAAAATTTAAAAAATAAAAAAACTAAACAAAAATGTAATAAAAAATCCTTAAAATATTGAATGCTTTGGTGAGGCGAGAGTCAACAGCCGTAATATATTTCATAAAATGCATTTTTATAAAAACCATCAGCTGTTTATTAAAAACCTTATTCATCTACTAGTTTCGGTCATGGACCATCTTCAAGGATAAACTATACAAAAATACAAAATAAACATAATTGATGTGCACAAACACAGAGAGGACATAATCAGGGAAATTACATATAGAGAGATTGAAAATAGAGAATTATGTCAATTTAACATATAGTTAAAATACTTACAAGGTGTTAACAGGGAATGGTAAAATACATCAAATAAAATAATACAACTGAGATAAACAGGAGTCAGTACAACTAAAAGTGTAAAAAATTACTATGATCATCTTAGATAAAATCTATCAGTCAAACATGACATAAAAGGTGAGAACGGTCTATGAATAAAAATGGAGGGAGTGGCTTGTGCTAATTGCATGAGTCAGAGACGATAAAACATATGTTATCGATATTAGTAGAACCATTCAGAGATGTACACTATCTTTGGATGAACATCTTTGGATACATGTGTAAACAAAGTCACAAAGTTTAGTCATCATCAAATTACGACGAAATTTGTGTATACAAAGGTTAACAATAACAAATAAAGTGTGGTGTAGTAAAATACAGTGTCACAGCATACAAAACAAAACATAAGAAGTTATTACATCAATATATCGTGTTATAATTAAGAAAATAAAAGTGATCATCATTATAAACAGGCTTCATGTGTCAAGATCGAAGATTATACAAACAACATTGTACACACAAGTGTGTAGATCAAGTCTCAGATTAAAAAGGCAGGGCAAAACGTACTAATATGATAATTTCATATATAGAGTAGAATGCCAAAGTAAAGTCCTAATCGCTGTGAAGACAGTAGTGATAAATGTGAAGTGGGTTTAGAGTAGCATAATTATAAACAAGCAGGTATTGTAACTTTAGTACAGAGTAGGACAACATATGCTTCTTGAATTATATAGTAAGGTAGCATATACCGAGACATGAGGCTGCTTGTCCCTTACACAAGGCAGTTGATCAGAGGGGGGGGGGGGGGGTTCTATCTTGTGTAGTAAAGGTAACATATAGAAATATGAAATGACAGGTACCATGTAGATAAATAAAACCATGATCCTAAAGAAACATATAAATATGGCATAGACCTGAGGCAACATATAATATGTGTTCATTGTTAATCATGACCAACCAATATCAACAATACAATATACTTATAATAAGATGAGGTTAAAAGTAAATTACAGTGTTTAAAAAAATGTTTACAGGGTTAATGAAAGTGATACGGAGGTAAAAAACCATTAAAATACACTGTAAAGTCATTAAGAAATACATGTAAATTACTATGTCAATAATCCTCAACTTTTATGTCATGTTTGACTGATAGATTTTATCTAAGATGACCATAGTAATTTTTTACACTTTTAGTTGTACTGACTCCTGTTTATCTCAGTTGTATTATTTTATTTGATGTATTTTACCATTCCCTGTTAACACCTTGTAAGTATTTGAACTATATGTTAAATTGACATAATTCTCTATTTTCAGTCTCTCTATATGTAATTTCCCTGATTATGTCCTCTCTGTGTTTGTGCACATCAATTATGTTTATTTTGTATTTTTGTATAGTTTATCCTTGAAGATGGTCCATGATCGAAACTAGTAGATGAATAAGGTTTTTAATAAACAGCTGATGGTTTTTATAAAAATGCATTTTACCTTAAAATATTAACTGTCAAGCGTAGACAACATTTACTAAATTAACAAGTTCCACATCATTACTAAATATCGTTTATATGATCTTTGGAACAAGTATTGATCTAATCTAATCTAATTATCCAAGACAAATACTACAGGAAAAGCATAAGTGGGCTTAAAACACATCAGTGCGTTTTTTATATAAATATTGGAGTTTTTATGGCGTAATGTTACTTAATATAAGTCATGTTTGTGCGACATTCAATACTTTACTAATCAAATAGACGCTACAGATTTCAGCTTGTATTCCCTGAGGTGTGTTAAGGAAGAACAACCAAACTGAGCAGATAACATTCGAAGGTTTTGTGGCTATGACCGGAAGAATAGCCGAAATCAGCAGGTAACTTTCGAAGATTTTGAGACTATGTCCGGTATGTAGTCGTAGGAAGAGAAACGGATGCTTTACTGCGCGTTCATGAACATAAATCCTGCGTTCGAAAAGAGTGAGAGTTTATGCGCTCGCAGTGGCTGTCTGCTGTCGGCGATGATTCATTTGTTTACCGATTGCGTCGCGTAAAGAGATTTATGCCCCTGTGCGTGCATTTACCGCGCCGAAAGGGGCAGCTCCCTGCTGTGATGTGCGCGGGGTCGTGTTTATTGGAAACTCCTATTGGAAAGTACCTCGGGAGGCCCGCATTTCCTGCAAGGCATTCAGTATTGCCGAGGAGGCGTCATTAAAAAGTCGTTAATCACGGAGGCCCACGAAAGGGCAGCCAACATAAAATTAAAAAGTTGGAACGCGCTGACGGAACTGCGGGAGGGTCGCGCCTGATTGTATAAGCTGCCGACGTCGGATTAAAATCGGATACCGTCTGGGTGGAGAAATTACGGGACACCAACTTACGCAGTCTTTTCTCGGAAGAGTCACAGGCGTTCTGGGAGGTTCCAGTGTCCGACGACTCGGAATTATAGATATCTTCAAGTACAGGCTGGTTATAATTAAACTGCGGGCTGTATACAGGGTGGTCCATCCGAAGTTTCGGATGAGATTATCTGGAAAACTATACATTGGCTAAAAATAGTGGGTAAGACAAGTTCGTAAGCTCAAATGGGAACATGAAATGATACTACACGTGACTCCCAGCCCCTGTCCCTTTGGATGGAGCGGGGAGCAACTTTTAAGTGTTAAATGGAAACCTCCTTTTTATTACAGATTCGGATTCTCTATAAAAAACTAATGAACTTTTTTTTTCTAAAACATTTTTTTAATCATTGACAGATGGCACTGAAATTGAGAAAAAAGTAAAATTGTGGAAGAATTCCGATTTATTTAGAATTATTCGAGAAGGACGTATCAAATCGATACAAAATGTGCACCAATTTTTTCATTGCGCCAAATTAAGCTACTTTTTTTTAATTAAATGTATCCTACCCACCACAGTTTGTGATGGAATGACGCGGAATGCAATTATCATCTCGTTAGGGAAGTCTTCACAATTGCATTACTCAACCGGGTGTGGCGCTACCGTGGTCAAACTGCGAACTAGGGCTCAGTATAAAGGTCGGTACAATGCGGTCAGATGTCACTTCACTTTCAGATTGTGAACTGTAAACATTATCTGACGAAAGGTAAATTACTCTTTAGCGGAACATTGCTCCCTATCCTCCTACAGCGGTTCTTGATATGAGCCGTCCGCGGTGGCCGAGGGGACTGAGGCACGCCAGTCACGGTCTGCACGGCCACTACGGTCGGAGGTTCGAATCCCCCCTCGGGCATGGATATTTGTGCCGTCCTTAGTATTAGCTAGTTCATAAGTAGTTTGTAAGTTTAGCGACTGATGACCCCTTAGTTAAGTCCCATATGCTATACAAATATTTGAACATTTCTTGATATGATGTTAATTTTAGGTGAATCCCATAACAATTATTGTCCCATAGTTCGCAGTTTGGCCATGGTAGCGCCACAGTCGGGTGAGTAATGCAACAGTGAAGACTTACCTAACGAGATTTTAATACCATTCCGCTTCTCTCCATCAAAAGCTGTGTCGATTAGGATACATTTCGTCAAAAAAAAAAAAAAAAAAAAAAAAAAAAAAAAAAAAAATAATAATAATAATAATAATAATAATAATAATAATAATAATAATAATAAATCTCTGCGTAATGAAGGAATTGGTGCACATTTTGTATCGATTTGATGAGTCCTTAGGGATCATTCTAAATAAATCGGAGTTCTTCCCAAACTTTACTTTTTCTAGAGCCCAATACAGGGCTCTAACATTTTTCGATTTCAGCGCCATCTGTCAATGGTTTAAAAAAAATGTTTCAGGCAAAACGTGATTACTTTTTTTATGAAGAATCCGAATCTGCAATAAAAATGGGTGTTCCAAGATTTAAAAGTCCCTCCCCCCCTCACCCAACTTGTCTTACCCACTACTTTTACCCGATGTATAGTTTTTGTGATAATCTCATCCGAAACTTCAGATGGACCACCCTATACATCGTAGGATGCTGAAACTTTGTGGGTGTGATCAGTAATCGGTGCTCTCGCGTAATATGATGCCACCAGGTGAAAATATAGACCTATAAGCAGTCAGGATGTGGTGTGGGTGGAGGAATAGTGGAGGAACCATCAAACACATGAAAACGATGGTTCTGGCATACCATTTGTTTAATATGGTCTTCCAAATCAGTAACATGCTGCTTCCGTAAGGCCCTATTCATACGGAAATACGCAAATCGCGTCTCCAGTTACCTGACAACCAGGAGACTGGGGGACTGTACGACTCGAGTAGCCGGTCACATTCACACAGGCACGACTCGAGTTTCCCGTACTGTCAAATCACTTGCGATGTCAAATAGAATTACATTATCTTACTAAAACAGACTTGATTTTGTTAATGCTCAAATTAAATGTTATACACGATTGTGAAGGGAGTGCGGATATGTGGCGCTGCCGTTGACCTTTTTCTTTTACATTTATAATATTTTACTTTGACATTTTCCTGTTAATATCTGGCTATGATTCTGGTCGTTTCTACAGACCACTATCGAGATTTTGTGCAGTGACACCCATGTATCATTTTTTTAATCTATATCTATTAAATGTGAATGTCTGTTCGGTGTACGTTTATCACGTCTGAACCACAGGACATAAAGAGCTAAAAATTTGTACAGTTACTAACGTCTACCCGGGGAAGGCTTTAGGCACGATTTTATGGCGATCGAATAGCTATTCATATATATATATATATATATATATATATATATATATATATATATATATATATCGTGCCTAAAGCCTTCCCCGGGTAGACGTTAGTAACTGTACAAATTTTTAGCTCTTTATGTCCTGTGGTTCAGACGTGATAAACGTACACCGAACAGACATTCACATTTATAGATATAGATTAAAAAAATGATACATGGGTGTCATTGCACAAAATCTCGATAGTGGTCTGTAGAAACGACCAGAATCATAGCCAGATATTAACAGGAAAATGTCAAAGAAAAAAAAAAAAAAAAAAAAAAAAAAAAAAAAAAAAAAAAAAAAAGATATATATATATTAATGTGAATGTCTGTTCTGTGTACTCTTATCACGTTCCGAACGACAACACGCAGAGACTTAAATATTTGCACTGTTACTAATTTATACCTGAGGAAAGTTTTAGGCACGGTTTTATAGTTATCTGATAGATATTTAGTAATTTCAAGAATATAACGCGAAATGCAGAACAATAATTACTCTTTGAAAATTATATTTACTCTTTGAAAATGGTTTTATTGGTTGCATTGTTGCTTGAGGTTTGATAATGATAAAAGGGTGGAGTATATTGGGATGGAAAGTTGTTGTTGTTGTTATGGTCGTCAGTCCGGAGACTGGTATGATGCAGCTCTCCACCCTACCCTATCTTGAGCAAGCCTTTTCATCTCCTCATAAGAACGGCAACCCACATCCACTTGAATCTGCTTACTATACGAGTCTCTTGGTCTCCCTCTGCGATTTTTACCCCATACACTTCCCTCCAATGCTAAATTTACGATTCCCCGATGTCTAAGAATGTGTCCTACCAAGCGATCCCTTCTTTTAGTCAGGGTATGCCAAAAATTCCTTTTCTCACCAATTCTGTTCAGTACCTCTTCATTAGTTATGCGATCTATCCACCTAATCTTCAGCATTCTTCTGTGGCACCACATTTCGAAGGCCTCTATTCTCTTCCTGTCCGCACTGCTTATCGTCCATGTTTCACTTCCGTACAAGGCAACACTCCACACAAATGCCTTCAGAAAAGACTTCCTTACCCTTAAATTAATATTCGATGTTAGCAAATTTCTCTTTTTCAAAAATGCTTTTCTTCCCATTGCCATTCTGCATTTTATATCCTCTGTACTGCGACCATCGCATGTTATTTTACTACCCAAGTAACAAAACTCATCTACCACTTTCATTGTTTCGTTACCTAATCTAATTCCTTCAGCATCGCCTGATTTTCTAAGACCGCATTCCATTATCAGTGTATATAAAATTCTACGTGTGTGTGTGTTAATATTTCGATCTGCAGCGGAAACTACAGAACGCAAACGAATGGTCTGTGTGTTATTATTGTCCGAAGTCTCCCGCAGTACACCATAGCAGTTACATGCCGATACCTATAAGGGGGTGGAAGATATGGTGGTTGAAAGTCGTCAAATTATTAAAAAAAAAAAATCGGACTGAAGGCCAGCGATGACGTTTGCGACTCTATAGCAAGGAGGTTACATACAGCGAAACGTGATGCCACAGACCATAGCCTTGGTCTATGCGTGCTACAATGGCTTCAGCTCTTTCTCTGTAAGGATAAGCATACGAATAAGGAAATATAAGAATAAATAAATAAAGCACTAAAAAAGAAATTTCTTTTAATACATCCCTTTAAAAATTCGATTTGACGTTTCGCGTATTACATCAAGTGATCGATCTGTGATGTTATTACAATCATTAAGCGTTGCAGGAATCCATTTACAGCCCTCATGTTTTTCACATGGTCAATTATAAGTCGCTTGCTCAATGGTGAACATCCCAAAAAATCTCTACATTTACGCTCCAAACAATACTACAAATAACGTAGTTTACCAGAATGGCCTAAAATGAAATTAAAATGAATTTGGACATTATTCTCACCATACATGTTGATATATTGCAACACAGGCTATAAGGAATAACGTCTGTATTATTTATTGTAAATCATTAAGCACCTCACATAATTTTATTTTTTAATTTGAATGTTGATTAAAATGTTTGTTTCTAAAGAAGGTATTGAATTCATTTCATCCTTCAAAACCAGTGTCATAGCACACTACTGAAAGATAGCTTATCTATCACAATCAACCAACACGCGAGCGGAGCCGCGGGTTTAAGCTAGTAGTCTATAATATTGCCGACACTACTGCAAGGCACGCTACAGTGGTGGCCTCTAACGGAGCCACGAGGTATCAGCTAAACGATTTTGACACGAACAGTACACGCAGGAGACCAGTGGAAGTAACACCAGTTTTAACTGCCATTTTAAGTTTTTAATGACAACTAGTCATCTATTTACAGTGTTTTATAATGTACAACGATTTTAGCCGCCCTTTTTAACTTGCATTTGGATTTATTAAGGTTTAAAACCAAGGTAAACCTGCAAATGTAACTTTTCACATAATTACACCAACTGTTGTTTTTATGAATTGTTAACATGAACAGTGTAACTTAATGCCTGTAACTCTCTTTTTGTAGGCTAATGGTTTGAAAATGGACGGTCTCGTCCGAAACTAGTCAAGGAACCCAAAATTGTGCAACTGCGACGAGAAAATAAAAAATAAATGATTTCACAAAAAGTTTTTACAGCTGCTTATCCTGAACCATCACATGTTCAGATGTTTATGAAGCTTATGGGACTTAACTGCGGAGTGATCAACCCCTAGACTTACAAACTACTTATGGACTACCTTATACTAAAGACGGGGAACGGCTTCGCGCATCGGAACGTAGCGCCTCAATGCGCTTGGCCGCTCCGCCGCGGCCCTGAACCGTCCGTACGATGAATTTTCATTAGAATTAAATTCAGTTTCATTGGCCGAGTATGACGTAAGCGCGCCCTTTTTGTGTGCTCTGCTGCCTGTAGTGCAATGTCTAATGAATGAGTTTGGAAAACATTGTTTCCTATTCGGAAGGCAGCGAACTGGTATGTGATTCCACATGGCAATATCAGTCAAGTTCGCGTAAAAGTTTTACACTTTATTTTATACTAATGTAACCAATTTCGATCTAGGCTACGATCATCCTCAGACTAATTTGACTCACGTTCATTCCATACGGTAATTGTCTCGGCTTCAGCGTGAGACAAATCGGTCTGAGGACGATTGTAGCCTATATCGAAACCGATTACCTTATTATAAAATAAAGTGTAAACTTTTTTGCGAACTTGACCGATATTTTCATATTGAATATCTAGCGACTCTGTAAGCGACAATGATAATGTAATAGTTTCATTATTAGCGCCAGTACATGCCTGAAAATATTTTTAATATCTAGCACAATATTTGTAACATTTAAAAAGAAAATTGTCGAAGCTATTTAAAATCCACTGGCATAAAATTTTAGGCCTGTCTGTGTGGAGTTACAAAAGGGATTAGATGGAATTATATAGAATTTTTTTATTTTTTAAAAATCTTCTTTTATTTAAAAATATTTAAATAACTACTGTAACGTTACAGTGGATATTATCCGACACACAAGCCTTCACAACGCGAAGTAATGAAAGCCTAATGTATCACAGAACAACACCGCAATGTTAATACACCCTCACAGCATTAGTTTGACCACCCCGTGCGTTCTTGTAGACAAGGTATCGTTAGGTACCTTCGCACCTGATGAGTAAGTTTCGACAGGGAAAGTTTTGAGAATAATGCTACTAGGATCAATCTAGGCTAAATGAACTGTACCTAGAAATGATAACGGTCGCCACCCTGAATAAGGGAATAAATACCTAGCTTATATAGTAACTGAAAAATAAGCGCTACTATTTTGGCCTACTACGTATTAATGCTGTTAAAACATTTGCTGATAGAGACAGATTGTTATGGCAGTAAATATTTTCAAAATAATCTGTTCACTAACTGAACTTTTTAAATAATAAGGTTGCTTAGGTAGTGTATATTGTCAGTGAAATAGTAAAACAAGTACGTACACTACACAGAAACACTGAGTATAATGTAATTTAGACACAACAAAACCTAACCAGTTTGGAGAAATAGTAAACTAGCATTTTAATATCTAATGACTTGAATCTATCTGAACAATCATGTAAAGAATAAAGACAAGGAAACTGTGCTAGTATTTAAAATTGAGATACCAGAAGCAAATATTTTGAGCCTTTTTTTCCTACAGAATGCAAAGTACTTTGAATATAGGCTGACATAGGTTCTTTTAGATTCAAGTGAAGTACTAATATCGACTGTCAGGTTGTACATTTACTTTAGAATGATCAAACAATTTAACAAAACACTTTATGAACCAAAGTATATCAAAGTGGCAACTGTTTATCAATATCATTAATATGCCTTACCTTAAATATCATGTGAGAGGTACAATACTGAAGTTTTTAGCTCTTTGGCTTTAAAGAATCTTATGAAAACTGCCTGATGGTGAAAAGATTGTTTTAGATATTGTTGAATTTAACTGTATTTACTATTTTTGGCAATTAAGCGAAAGAAACAAACTGAAACTTTGTCCATGAAGGCAAGTACTATTACAGTCTGTTAATTTAATACTTTACCAAGCAAAAATTAAACATTTGTAATTAACTTCTCTGGTACTAATTTCGACTGTATAAGAAATACTGGAATGAATAACCACTTTATCGCTGACAAGATTTTCACGCTGTGTCAGTCTTTAGCACATAAAATTACTGTCACTCTTTTAAGCAAATATTTCAACAATAATGTTCCTTGGGGTTCTTGGAAAATTTACAACTAGGAAATGGATCCTGCTTGGAAATAGGACGTGGTAAACGCGATGTTCTATACACTTCTTTCAGCTAAGAAATTGTTATTGAAATTCAGAACAACACTGCTGGTTCATGCATTTAGATTAACTTGCTTGCACCTCGGATATCGAACCAACCACAAGTTCACGGCCCGCTAGCTCACACACCGGTTGCACAACATAATCCCGCCAAACCACCACCTTTCACCTTACGTCAGCCCTGTAGCGGATCGAGGGTTCGATTGTAGAGGGGGACACGGATCACTGTTTGTGTTTTCGGCCCCTTCCCTTCCAGAAAAATATGCCTTGCTATCGTACTCCCTTTCAACATATATCATACGTGCACTGTTTTAATGACAGTAAAATATAATTGTAATGTAATTATTTTAAAATTATGTTGTTCGTAATATGACATTTAGTGTAATTTTTTGCTCTCATTTGGCGTGCTATGGACCACGAAGGTTTTCTCTCTTCCCTGAGGGTATTTTCCTCTTTTGTCAGGGGATTTTCATTTCAGCTGACTATGCTTCTTTTCTCTCTTTTAACCATTTGCTGGTAGGACGCTTAACTGCGCAGTAAGCGGGAATAGTGTTTTAATAATTTTTACTTTTTCTCTGAAAACTTGTCAATCCTGAAAGTCCTCAAATGAAATTTAAGCCCCTGTAAATCCTTTCTAACTTGGCTTGCCCATTTGCAATAAGATTTTCTTTTCGAAATTGATGAAAGTATGCGATGAATAAGTCTTAGGGGGTAATTTTAATGTGATAATAATAGTAATAACTAATAATTTGTTTGCACTAGTAAATAGCGCGTCTCATCGACAAAATATCGAAGTTCATGACCATACCAATAAAGAAATTACAGTTTCGAAAGATACTGTTTTTTGGCAAATATATCTCCAAATGTTTGCAAAATACATTTGTCACACAATTAATTCAAGAACTGTAATAGGATCATTAACATCATGATTTGCACAGTGTGAAATCGAAGTGTGCATTCGGTGTTTTACTTTGCAATACGACTGGATTTGGTACGTGGGCTGTAGCTATAACAGTGTGTTGGGTAGAGAAGTGCCGATTATTTGTTCGCCTATGTGCAGGGGTGCGGGGTGTTAAATAAAGAATTGGATATAAGTGAATAATATACAGTGAGAATATCTGAAGCGGGTAATGTGAAAATAAAAATAAATAAAACTATTTCAAAAAAGAAATTATTACCAAAATTTTCTGTACATGCTTAATATGCAAAACCAAAACGATGTCTGCAAAAAAAAAGTTTTTTTTGGGGGGGGGGGGGGGGAGAAGACTCCTCATTATCCTCCCCCAGGATCAGCAACTGCATCAGCCATCTTTCCACTTCATAGTGCTTTATTCCACCTCTTAACGTTTAACTTTAAAATTGCCATAGCATGAACCAGCCAAACCATTGCAGAAATGGTGCAATATAATTCACAGAATAATTGAATTAAATTTTTTACAATATCAGTTATACATCATTACAAACAAATAAATTGTTTAACAAATTCCGGCAGAAGACATACAGATTACTACACCAAAGATAAATGTACAGACATTATATTTCATTGAAATAGAAGTAAATAATCGATATACTGAAAGTCAAAGTAAATAAGTAATTGATAAATGAATAATACAGTAACAAATGGTTAAATGAAAGGAGAGGGGAAAAAACCAATAGTGTTACAATACTTTCTGATTTTTGGTATAGTGCATGTGAAATTTTTTTAATACATTTGCAACACTGTGGTGAGATTACAAGAGATATAACTTTCAGTTTAATTTCAGTTTTGTTCTTTGAGTGAGTCGATATATTGCCTTCCTTTATATATGTCTCGTGAAGATACCACTGAGGTAAAAATTAGAGGCTCGCGCTCTCGCACGAGAGTTTACCATTAATCTTTCTTATCGCGAAACATTCGTGACAGTAACAGGGAAAGAGAGAAATAGCAGTTCTAAACTAAGTGCCTACTGCCACAAACAATATAAGAAACAGATTCAACATGTTCTCAGCTAAATTCTATTGTACAGCAATTAATCTTTATCCTACGGGTGATAGGAAAATTATACAACCCATCCCAGTGCTGCATAAATAAAATAGGTTGGAAGCGTTGTCAGGATGGAAGGCGGAGCGGTGAAGGCTTGTGGGCGCCCTAGGAAAGGGTGGCTGAATGGCAAATAAAAGATAGAATTCAAGTTAATATTTGGTATATTCTGAAATACGGGATACATATTGGGACTCGCTCTGGGAACGGATGCAATGAATGAGTGCCAGGCTGAGTTAGCGGCTTTAAAAACGGAAAAGGTAAAGGTTACCGTAATGGTTATGGTTCACAGTTGGTGGCTGATACCGAACAGCCGCTAGGCGGGAGCGGACGGCATGCGGCCGTTCGCCCCGCACAGACGCTGAGCCTCTCGAGTGCGTCTGTTCTTTACGAGAACTCTGAAGAGAGCGAAGGAACTTGCGAGCGTGAAGGTCGGGGTGAGAGTTTAAAATAGGGAATGATTAATTTTTGAAACTCACAACCACCAGCTGCGAACCAAATTCCTAAACATGCAAAAACACTGGAACTGTTATTGCGACTGTTTGACTCGTTTTCTAGGGGATGATATTACACGTTCGCAGCTTTCCTTCCCTGCAAAGGATTAACAAAACAAATTCATAATAAATTCAAGTTCATGAGAGAAAAGGGTGTACTAACTACTATTTTTGAAAACACGTGAAAGTTCACTTTATGTTGTTTATTTCACAATACTTGAACCCTGTGGCTGATACGTCTGTACGTCGGCACATTTATCAAATAAAGTTATAGCTCGAGAGCCCCCAGACAAAATGAATATTTGTCGCGAATTGTTTTCACACCACGTGGCTGTCTCAAACACCGTTTATGTTCATGCCTATGTGACGACACGTGTTACATTAACAAATCACAGTCACTTTAATTCAATGCGATGCACACCTTGTTCCACCGGCTAAATATTGACAAACACACAGTAGCACTCGATTTAACTTGGTGCAGTCTACGACGAGCAACTACACGTGGCGATTGCCACAGACAAATCTCAAGTCACCACCTCGAGATCCACATGCCGACTGAGGCGCGAGCGACGCCGCCCGCCCAGCCACACCACGTGGTCCCGAGTCCTCACTTCCTGCCCAGGCGCGCGCGCGCGCCAAAAGCTCAACTGCCAGGGTTTTTTCCCCTACGTCATCAACTTCCCCATGTGAACTGTTCTAACCGATTTGCCAACGTACAGCGCTCAGCCAATACATTTCTAAAACTTTACTTAAAATCAAAATAATTACACTACACATTAAACAAATATTTTTTTACGGTTTTATATTAGTATAAACATCCTTTGTACTATATAATTACGTAGGCTTCCGCGGCCAGAGTCGGATGACATAAAAGTTTTCTGGGTATGGTACCGCGTCATGATGTAGGCTATTACTTATTTAACCAACGTTTCGGCCAACGTTACAGTGGCCTTCATCTGGGTAACTGAGTTACCCAGATGAAGGCCACTGTAACGTTGGCCGAAACGTTGGTTAAATAAGTAATAGCCTACATCATGACGCGGTACCATACCCAGAAAACTTTTATGTCATCCTTTGTACTGTTTATCATAATCGTGCAATTTCTTATATCACAGATAACTGATTTAACTGAATTTTTCAAGGTAAAATACAAAAGATTGATTGAAAATAAAATGAAAAATAGTTAATATATTATTTTTATAAACAAACATTGCCATGCTAGTTGTGTAACTGTCTTGTCTTCGTTGGTAATTTATTACTTTTCATTGTCAATTAAACATATTACGTTAGATGTGACTATATCAGCTAATGTATTGTTTATTTATCAACAGGCTATTTTGTAACGAGGGCCTTAAAGGTTCCTAACTGCATCGTATTACTTCAAATGCCAGTAGTATTACAATATTTGTGCACTGCACTGTGCCTGGCACTCGCCATTGTCCCTCTCTCCCCTCACCGGAAACGAATTGTAAAATCCTAAGTTGGAACAAGCCACCAACATCGGCCTGCTTGGTGGCCTCCCGTCAGCTACAAGCACACAGCAAATCTCAACGTGGAGAATTTCTACCTATGGCCTAACTATAAATGTTGTCACCCAACTGTGTACATACATTGCTACCATAATTAATAAGATTAAAATTGTGTAACATTTAGTGCATTGGCATGGTCAATGTTTGCAGTGAACTTCATACTGTTTAATTATCAAATGCTATTAATTACCAGTATTTCTATTGGGCGGTAATCTCACAAACTGATTTTCCAGCTACTGATTCTGCAGCAGTAGCACACGTGATCAAACGTGGGTGTCTGCCATTGGCTCCACGGTAGCATGGAAACGTCAGTAGTTTCAGAACGGACGGCAGAAGGGTGGCGTGATTTTAATATCAGCATTCAATACTGGTTCTGGCCGGCTCTGTCCTGCAAGGTGGGCAGCCTTGGTCACGTTGTCAAGGCGTATGTCGCAGTGGAAGAACACTTGTAAAACTTAGGGGAAGTCTTGAAATAAATTTTTTGAATTATTTCCCTAACCTGTTTTAGACTGGCTGGTCATCCTGTACACTATAACTCACCGGGAGACTAACAAACATCATTTTACTATCTCGAATTTCAAATTAAACATTTTTTCGCACATTGCGCAACCAAATGGTACGAACGCGACCGGGAGACTGGATGATTCGACGTCCAGCATGCCAGATGGCGTGCTATCCCAGCCGCTGCTCCACCGTGCCCGTACCAATACACCATTTTAACTACATAATTATACCGTGTCTCTTGGTCAGACAGTATCCCAGTCGCGAGGAGACGTGAGCATCCCCGTGTGAACAGCACCTAACACGGTATGGTCGACAGTTGCCGAAGCACATCCAGTGTTTTCTGGGCGACATGTCGTCATATGCTGTCATTCAGATCAGGAAGAGTCCGGATACATCCCCGATAGACAGGTTTAGGTCTGGGGGGGCTGGAAGTCCATATATCATGTAAGTATCTAGGGATGATGCGTTCATCACCAAACGTTTCTCGAAGCACATCTTTAACCTACCAAGAGAGATTGTAACGTTTCTGCTATGTTGCACGCTCTCTCTCTTGTTAATGTTCATTGTGTAAGCCCCCTTCAACACACTGTCCATTCCATTCAACTGCTCTTAAAATCAACATTAACAAGAGCAAAACAAAGATAATGGAATGCAGTCTAAGACAATCGGGCGATGCAGAAGGAATTAAATTAGGTAACGAAACAATGAAGGTGGTAGATGAGTTTTGTTTCTTGGGTAGTAAGATAACATATGATGGTCGCAGTACAGAGGATATAAAATACTGAATGGCAATGGGAAGAAAAGCATTTTTGAAAAAGAGAAATTTGCTAACATCGAATATTAATTTAAGTGTAAGGAAGTCTTTTCTGAAGGCATTTGTGTGGAGTGTTGCCTTGTACGGGAGTGAAACATGGATGATAAACAGTGCGGACAGGAAGAGAATAGAGGCTTTTGAACTGTGGTGCTACAGAAGAATGCTGAAGATTAGGTGGGTGGATCGCGTAACTAATGAGGAGGTACTGAACAGAATTGGGGAGAGAAGAAATTTCTGGCATACCTTGACTAAAAGAAGGGATAGATTGGTAGGACAAATTCTTAGACATCGAGGAATAGTAAATTTGGCATTGGAGGGAAGTGTGTGGGGTAAAAATCGCAGAGGGAGGCCAAGAGACGCGTATAGTAAGCAGATTCAAGTGGATGTGGGTTGCCGTTCTTATGAGGAGATGAAAAGGCTTGCTCAGGATAGAGTAGGGTGGAGAGCTGCATCAAACCAGTCTCCGGACTGAAGACCACAACACACAGCACGCTCTCTACAAAATGCGTTACCAACATCACAAACACGACACCTAAATAAAACTTCGCTACCGGACATGTAAAATATCAGATTTTCGTGTTCAGTTTGAAATATGATTAACACTATTAGTAGAACATCTTTAAGAAACAGTATGTTGATTTAAACGTAACTTTGGCTGTCCTTTTACGTAATTTTCAATTGTTTATACTTTCGTAAATAATAGCTGCAAACACTTAAAATGCATTACACTTAGTTACGAAATATGCTGAACCTATAAAGATATTTGAATAAAAACCACATTAATACATATTATAACTATTGCACAATATTATTACATATTTACTTTTTGTTTAAATAAATTAGGGCAGACCATGTTTTATATATCACTGGAACCTAAATTAAATACTGATCATTTTACACACACTAAAATTAATCATCCGTTTGGTACTAAGAAACTACCTTCGAAATAAGCAAAATTACGACGACTTTATACAAATCCGAATTTATAAAAAAATAGACCACAAATTGAAATACATTAAAATTCCATGTCTCAATAATAGTACGCCTACACAATATTGGCAAAATAGATTAGTGTGCACTTCAAAAACACAAATAACGTAAATAAATTGAGTAAATTTAACACTAGTCAAAACACGACTTTTAATTTGCGTATACTATTAAATACAAATTTCATAAAACACGAACATACATTGAGATAAATAGTTGAAGCCTAAATGTAATATTTTAATTTTGGCATATTTAAAGTAAAAGAATATTGTTTAATTGTGAATTTTAGAACATTGTCATTAGTCTTATTACGCGGTTACGCGGAAAGAGGTTTTGAGAGAAGCCGTGATTTGTCACTCTGTTCCTAGTTACAAACCTGTAAACATCTCTGTTATATTGCTGCTGTATTTTGGTCATTGTGCAACTTTGATCTTCGTCCAAATGGAAATAAAGCATTTTTAAAGAAAAGTTTAAATAAGTGAGTTCGTCATTTTTGTCATTTAACGTCGACCACCATTTCATGTATGCGAATGTAGCTCTGAAGTAAACCTGGATCAACGGACTTCATTCACAACGCAAACCGGCCAGCGCATCGAACATCAGAATCCAAGCTTAGTGTTTATTTTTTATAACGAGTACCTCAGTACCTCACCATCCCCCGGCGTACTGTTAATAGAACTGTGTCTTGTAATACGAACACAGTTTGTCAAGAGATTTTTTAAAATAAAAAAAAATTATTTGGGAACGGCAACAGCAGAATTCATCACATCACGTGGTGTCGCCCCGTGCTGCATGAAAAATAGTGGTGTGCACACAGTTCTGTTCTTGCAAAGCCGGAATCACGTGTTCCTCGAGGAGGACTTTATAATATGCAGCCGTTGCTGTACAACTAACAGGCCCCTTCATCTCCGGGCCGAGAATGAAGGAGCTTGTGGAACCACACCACACAGCCATGAAATTACTATGCAGTGGATACCCTGCACTTGGGAGCGACTAGAACCACATCTGTGATAGTTCTGTGCACTCAAGGCCACATCAAATCCAACGAAACGAAGGGCAAAGTCACGGCATTGTAGCTCATCGTGGGGCCGCATTTGGTGCAAATTATGCTTCTAGAAGGGAAACCAACGTAAAATGCGCCGTAAATCGTTTCAGCCATTGACCAGGGAAGAGAGAATTCCACTGCCATAGCTCTAGCACTAGCCCAGGCATTACGGAGAAGTGGGTGCAAAAATTATTACCTGAAAATAAAAATTATGAGCGTATAGGAAATTAAATTTTAAATAGTTTACGAATAATAGGCGAACATATGTACAGAGCCTATATCTGCCCCTGGGTATGTCTTACAGTTTAGAACCTGATTCCGAAATCTATTTCTTACCATTATAAAATCTGTTTGGTTCCTTCCGGTGTCTCCTGGTCTCTTCCACGTTTACAACGTTCTTTCGTGATTCTTTAACCAGGTGTTTGTTATCAAAATTCTACCAGGCGGCTTCCTCTTTCATTCCTTTTGCCCAGTCCATATTCACCTACTATTTCCCTTCCCTTCCTTTTCCTACTACCGAATTCAAGTCTCCCATCGCAATTAAGTTTTGCTCTCCCTTAATTGTCTGAATAATTTCCTTTACCTTCTCATACATTTCTTCAATATCCTCATCATCGGCAAAGCTAGTGGCATATAAACTTGTACTGCTGTGGTCGGTGTTGGCTTCGATCTATCTTGACTACGATGATGCGATCACTGCACTGCTCGTAGTAGTTTACCCGCATTCCTATTTTCTTATTCATTATCAGACCTACTCCTGTAATAAGCCCAACTGAGTTTGTATTTATAATCTTGTGTTCACCTGATGAGAAATTATGCTCCTCTTTCCCCAGAACTTCACTAATCCCCACTATATCTACCTTGAACATATCCATTTCACTTTTCAAATTTTCTAACTTCCCTACACGATAAGGGATCCACCAAGGGATCCACCATTACACTCCAGAGACCAGACAACAGTCCAAACAATGAACGAAGAGTGGGAAGAGTGCACCAAAGAAGGCGAAGATTGTTTTGTCAGCTGGAATGGTGATGGCCAGTCTTTTGGGATTTGCAGGGTATAATACTGATAATTTGGAAAAAGGCAGATCCATAACTGGGCCCTATTATGTTGCTCTGCTGGATCATTTGAAACAGGAACTAATTGGAAAACATCCAGGATTGGTACGGAAGAAAGTGCTGTTTCATCAGGACAATGCTCCAGCCCACACACCAGCTATCGCAATGGCAAAAGTGGACGACTTGGGATTCTAATTAGTTCCTCACCCACCCTATTCACCATACTTGGCTGTGAGTGACTTATTTTTATTCCCAAACTTGAAAATTTGGCTTGGTGGGAAGAGATTTTTTTATCGAATCTGTGACAGACTATTTTGCAGAGTTTGACAAGGTCTACTTTGCCGATGGTTTGAAAAAATTGGAAACTCGCTGGACCAACTGTATAACCTTGCAAGGAGAATAAAGGAGACTAAAACAATTTTGTTCTATTTTTACCACACTTAATGCAGCTGCCCTCGTTGTAAACACATGCATTTGTAATACAGTAAAAATAGATACATGTAACGGCAATATAAATCCAAAATATCTGTGATAGTAATTTTTTTAAAAAGAACATAACAATTTTTTGTGACGCTAAATATGTCTTAAGGTAATAATTTGATTGTACAGGGTGGCAGAGGAACATACAGATTGATAAGAAATTTTTGGCTGAATTCGCTAATGATACTTCCCCATTAACAAATTCCAGGCCGCGGTGGAGTAGCCGAGCGGTCTAAAGCGTCTAGCTGCGGAGCGCTCGGTTGCTCGCCGTGTAGGTTCGGGTCCTCCCTGGGCATGGGTGTGTGTGTTGTCCTTAGGTTAGTTTACCTAGGTTTAAGTAGTTTGTAAGCTACGGACTGATGGCCACGCAGTTTGGTCCGATAGATACAAAAAAAAAAAAAAAAAAAACCAGGAAAAATCACACAGAAGGAGAAGGATATGTAAGGAGTCAAGTACTATTGGCCTTCTTACATGTCATTTTCATGAACTCAAACTGCATCTCCACGTTTTCCTGAGCAATTTGATGTCCCACACATATTAGTTGTGGTAATTAGAAATAGTAATGACTATACTTGCATATATTAAGAGGCTGCTGCTGGATAGATATTTTAAAATGCGTAACATGGCACGGAAGGCGTGTTTGTTTTGAAGGAGGAGCTGTTTCTCTGGAAAGCCTGGCTGGACTCGCGCTGTAGGCGGTACGCCGAGGTAAGATTTTTAACATACAATAGAGGTTTGACAATGGCCGGGCCTTGTGGGTGGCCCACCGACTAACCTCGCCGTCCTCCGGTTGCAACCTTAAATACGTGTGAGACATTCACCAAAACCTCACCTCGCACTGGAGGAACGTAATGTGGAGATGCGACCAACACGTTAGTAAGGTTGTTTTCTAGGTGGGCCTCGGCCACAAACTGGAGAAAATATCGAAAAATATATACGACTGAGCGAGATATGGAAACTGAGGGCCGCGGTGGAGTAGCCGAGCGGTCTAAAGCGTCTCGCTGCGGAGCGCGCGGTTGCTCGCCGTGGAGGTTCGAGTCCTCCCTGGGGCATGGGTGTGTGTGTTTGTCCGTAGGTTAGTTTACCTAGGTTTAAGTAGTTTGTAAGCTACGGACTGATGACCACGCAGTTTGGTCCGATAGATTTACAAACATTTGAACATTTTTTTGGAAACTGAGGTAGAAGGCATGTGAGAAGGCAGAAGGAAAGACTGACGTAGTGTGTGCCTCCTCCGTCGGTCTGCCACCTTGGATGAACTGATGGTGCGCTCATGTGAATAATTAGCAGTCCACTGTGGTTTTGCCCAGTGGCGTAAACAGTGGTGCGCATTTATCAGTGTTGAGGTGTCATTTTCTTTATTTATTTATTTATTTATTTTGCTTTCTAAGTGTTAACTAAATAACTAAATGTGACCATCTACAACGCACAGTGATGATGTACATATGTTTAAATAAAAGACAGAAGTACATTTTGTCAAAATGGGAGAGTGGAAACTAAGCGAAAACTGCATTACATTACAATTCAAATAATTTTTGAACATTTTCACGTATTCACAAGCAAAACCTTATAATATATTACCAACACAGTTAATACTAATAGATTGTGTCCAGTGGTCTAAATAAACTTAATTATGATTTTATACACATGAATGTCTTTTGTAAACAAAAAGGCGAAATTTCTAATGCTTTCCATGGGTACCGACGTAAGGAAACTCGTGAATCAACGGACGAGGCCAAGCGAGCAGCATTCCTCCCATTCTGTGGAGCAACGACCAGCAAGATTGGACGCCTCCTGAAGAGACGTGGACTGAGACCAGTTTTCCGGCCTGCCTCCAAGATGAGAGACATGTTACGCCCCATTAAGGACAGTACTGGTCTGCGTGTTCCGAATGTATAAGGCATCCCCTGTGAATGCGGAAATATTTACATTGGTCAGAGTATAGGAACTGTTGCTGAACGTTGTGCAGAACACATTCGGCACATAAAACAAACAGAGCTTGAGAAGTCAGCCTTGGTAGAACATTGCCTAACAAATGGGCATAAAATACTATTTGAAAACACGAAAATTCTGGCCCAAACATCATGTTACTGGGAGTCTGTTGTAAAAAAGGCGGCTAAAACTAGATTAAACGTCAACAATTTCAACAGAGACCAGGGGTATACACTCAGCAGGACGTGGGGGGCGGACCCTGTACGTAGAGCGGAAACAGAGGTCTGGCGCTAATAGCGAAGCGAGAGCGCCAGGTTCAAATGCGGCGCCGGCGGTACTCTCCACGTGACGTCACGCGGTACCGCGCGAGGCCTACGAGAAAGACAGGCCCCGACGCGCACGTCATGCGACGTAAGCATAGCAGTCCTGAGCCGACCGGCCGACTAGCTAGTTGGCCGGCCGCTGTGAGGTGGTGGGTCGTGCCGTCTTTCTCGTAGGCCACGGTACGCGGCCCATCGGCCCGCGCAGGCGCTCTCTGGCCCTCCAGAAACTTCCAGACGCAGCGCTGCTGCTATATATGCAGGAGGCCTTGCCAACACCGGCAGTCAGTGATGTTACTCCTGATGATGATGGCGGAGCTTGCCATCGGAAGGTCGAAGATTTTATCCGACATGACGCGGCTTGTAAACAGAGAATATCTTATGGAAAAAGGGAAGAAGCTGACTGTGGAAGGGGATATTCCATCTCCACCAATGTATGCAGGAAGTTCAAACGTTCACGGTCAAATTTGGGGCACCTGAAGAGGATGTGGTTGACATCAGCTTTCGTTTCAGGATGACACTCACATGCCGCCGAATCGTAGACGTTGATCCGATGTAGATGTTGTGGATAAGAGGCGTGATTAAAGCGAAGTCGAATGATGGTAGAAATCGCGGATCGGTCCAGATGAGTCCTTATAAACGACGGCTGCGTAGAAATCCGAGGTTGCAGCACTTCGTAAGAAGCGCCTTTAATTTGTTGGGAAACGTTCCACATCTGTTGCCACTGTTCTGTTGCGTGTTCCTTGACCGCAGATAAAGTCTGTGCATGGTAGTTGCATGTCCAGGACAGTACCTAATGATGCAGCTTGTTTGGCCAATGGATCAACTTCCGCATTATAGCAGATACCAGCGTGAGAAGGAACCCACAGTAAATTAACTGTCCGCCCCGTATTTGTACAGCGAATATTTGCCGAAATCACATCCAGAATATAGCTGTTTTTTTTTTTCCATCTCCGATGCGCAGGGTTTGAAGGACACTTTGAATGGTAGAAGAAAACTTAAGTGCTTCCAGAATTGCCACTGTCTTAGTGTTGAGTCGCAGCTTCACCTGTAATTAAGGCACATACACAGATAAAGAGGTGAACACTTTTGCTCGTACACAATAATTAGATGACATCTGTGGGTGACAGCGAGAAGGCACACAGTGGGCTGGTTTGCTGAATCAGTTTCCTCTGCCATATTAGTTTTGACTAGGGAAGATAGCGAGTCTTGACTTCATCAAGAGTGATAGGACGTTTTGGCTGATTTACTTCAGATACAGTTCAGATCAGTTGATTTGATTTTCCCAGGGAAGCCAAAATAGTCTTGGTCCAACCCGCCACTGCCCGCACCGAAACTAAGTTTATTGTGCGGTATCGATCCCTGTATATCTAGTAAAGCCAAACAATGCCCTTGAACAGTGCAAGGAGTCCCTTTACCACTTCTTTATTAGACACAATTTCTTCGGGTCTGGTTGTCCCAAATGTTCTTTGCCTTTTACTCTCCAATGCAATGCATTCGAAGATTAGATGTGATGCAGTTTCATCACCGTCGTCACAGATCCTACATTTAGGGCCCTCTTCTGATATTTCCATTGTACATAGTTGTTTTTTTTTTAAATTCCCATGGCCTGTCAGCAATCCAACCATGAGTCTAATCTCTCTCCTGTTCAGACCCAGGATTGCAGAGCTTCTTTTAAAACATGGCTTTGGCATCATTACCTTGCCATGTTTTTGTTGGTAGACTTTGGTCCAATATTCTACGTGCTGTCTTCTGAGCCAGTTACGTAGCTCCAATTTGATCATTGCCCTGGTGATTGTCAGGACAGGTTCCGGTCCAATAAATGGAGTCTCTGCCCCCATCCTGGCTAATCTGTCGGCATGTTCGTTGCCACTGATACCCGAGGGGCCAGGGACCCACAACAGGTTTACTCTATTGCTTTCCCCTAGCTCCACCAGAACCCTGTTACACTCTGCAACAATTCTAAACCTTGTTGCAGGAGCTGCCAGTGATCTCAGGGCTGCATGACTGTCTGAATAGATATAGATGCTACGGTCTTTGTAGCACCTACGCAAATTCTCTTCCACACACGCCCTGATAGCAGTGATTTCGGCCTGGAATACTGAGGCTAGTTTACCTAGAGAGATGACGCCCTCCAGTCTTGGCTACACCCCGTATACCCCGGCCGCAACGCCTTGGTCTGATTTTGACCAGTCAGTGAACCAGACAATATCCCCCGTACGGTATCGAACTATTTCCTCCCACTGCTGCCTACTTCCAATTGTTAAATTGAAAGGCTTGTTGAAGCAGTATGGGGTTATAATATAGTCGGCTGGCATTTCCCCAACCTTTCCTATATTTACCTCACTCACTATTTTAGTGTGTGATTCTGGATATCCCAAAGAGTTTCAGTTTTTGCCAGTTTTGAGTCTGTATGCACCAGCCGCTGCCTCCATCTTGACCCAAAGGTGTAATGGGGGCATATCCAACATGGTTTCCATCCCAGCAGTTGGTGTGCTGCTAATTCCGCCTGTTATGGCTAAGCAGGCTAATCTCTGCACCTTACCAAGCTCCTTAGCAGCAACCTGCTGTTATACCTTCTTCTACCACACGACTGCCCCGTAGGTGATCCTGGGTCTAATCACCGTGGTGTATATCCATCAGATCAGTTAGTTTTTGATAGCTTTTCAGAGTCGCCAACCCCCCGGCGGCAACACAGCGAACGGTAATCGCGCGCTAACGCAAAGCTAATATTTGTTTCTGCGAGGTTGTTTCTGTGCAATGGCATCGACACCAGTACAACATCACTCACTTCATTTACCACGACAGCCACCTCTAGCTCGTTTTTAATGGTAACTTCGAGTGTAGGTGCGACCTCAGCCAACCTCTGATAAATATTTTTTCTGCTGATAAACGTTTTGTTTACATTTGTAGTTTGAATTATAGAAACAATACCATTAACAGTTGAATCCTCTCCTTTATTATTACATTTCATTACTGAATTCATTCCAACTTTATTTGCCTTTGTTTTTCCGATTTTTAAAGATAATAAACTGAATTTTTACCTGTGATTAGAACGGCATTTTTCATTTTTACTGAGCCACTACTTAATACTAGATATACTCTGTGCCACAGCGGACGTAGCTGTACCCGAGGGAACTGCGCCTAATCTGTTCACGCGACCGTGTCTTATCTGCGGCCTGTCAAGTGATTTCTGGGTGGCAAACCGCCCCACTGCCCACTAGAGGTGCCATGCCAAATTTCCGCTGCCTTCAGTTAGCGCTTTGTAGTGACCGAATGACAACGTATATCGTAGTGAATACAGTGACAGTTCTTTCTTAAAATTAACACATCAATAGATACTATATCACGTAAAGTGAAAAGAGGTTAACTTCCATGGTCATTGCAAGGTCTGCCGTCTTCCCTACGTTTTTAATTTTCTTATTTATTTAAGGTCGCTAGATGGAACTTTCTTCTTTTTTTGATAAACTAGAACCCCACTCGTTCGGATGCATGAGGAATAGCATTTGATGTCATGTTTTTAAATGTTTTTTTTTTTTCATTAATACTGAGTTAATATTGGTAGTATTTTCATTATGCTTATAATTTATCATTGTGTCTATGAATATGTGGCAACATGAACGGCTTCTCCGTTATGACACTGTCCATGTTCTGTCCATGTGTGCTTGCTTTATTCTGCATGTGCGTGTATGGGAATCATCTGGCATGCCTATGTGTAAGTATGAAAATTTTTGTTGTCGGCTGCGGACTGCTCGCTTTGCATGCTCTCTGGCTTCGTGTCGATAGCTAGTCGTTACCAACTTCTGTTTTTAATGCTACCAATTATGTTTCTAGACCCTTTGGTCACGAGTTGGGTTGCAGTGGGTATAGCGAGCCTCCGTAGGCTGTTGCGAGTCTATACTCTCCCCACCACCCCTTTTCTCGTTTTTTTTTATTTTTATATTTATTTTTATTTTATTTTTTTACCAATATTCGGTCTTTCCGGCGATCTGCTCGTCGGGTACTTACTCTGTGACTGCTCTTCGATCTGGTAAGTCGTTCTCCTCTTTTTCTCCGTTGAGATGCTAGCAATACGTTGACTGGTTTGTTCAACTTAGATTTCAGAACTCGGGTTCATTTTTCGAAATAAGTTTCTCCGATCATGTACGGAAATATATGTACTGCATATAAACGCAGTGAATATGTTACTAGTTTTCAGTTTGGTAACGGCCTGGTATCTTCAAACCCTAGTGACTATCTGGCGGTATACGAACTTTGTGTTAATTCTTTCTAGCTTTGTGGGACACGACTATTAAGCAGAGATATGTTAATTCTGTGTAGTGCATGTGAAATATTCTTTTCCATTTTCTCCTTCCGCCAGTAATATGTACTCCACGTCGTATGTTCTTACAACAAAGCCTTCAGCTACCCCTGTGTCTGTTTCTATGCCCTTCAGGCAAAAAAATATGCATGTATCTTTCTGATATCCATTAGTACCTCGCGATCTTCTCTCCGTCTATTTTAAATTGTTGTTTCATTTCCAAACTTGTACTTTGCATTCAGAACCCCCAGTCAATTCTCTTCTAGCCTTTTTCAGTCCCCTTTATTAGCTTGCTTATGAAGTACTATGTATTTGTAGGGGCTGCATGCCGTATTTCTTAGTTGATTTACTCCGACTTTGAATTTATTCCACTTTTCTGATTTTTGATGACTGGACTTCGTCCATCCGTGTAAAACCTTCCCAGTCGCGTCTAACTGTATTTCTTTAGCTTCCTTATGATATCCTACGCATTTCTAAGAGTTGCACGTCGTAGTTAATTTTCTTTATTTTTCGGAGGTGAAATATTTTTGTTTTTTTACTGGTTTTCGGAACCACGTGGGTCCGAACTTCGATTTCAAGGGTTCATAGTTAGTCACTTGAGTTCTCGCCACTGCTCACAAACCAGTGCATTAATATTGTGTATTCTTGCTTCATAATCAGAGATTCCGTGTGATTTTGTTGAAATGAATATGATCTTTAACCACTTCGCCTTCAGTGGAGTGTGAACATGTAATGTAGCAGGCACGTGCAGTTGTCTCAGTTAGCTTGCTTGCCGACGGTTTAATTTAAATGCAAATCAATCTCGCTATTATAATGTACCATCTCAAGTAAAGAAAGACAGACCAGAGCCACCTACGAAGTTTATTTTCCTTGAGTTGCGTGGTACGTCCTGGTTCGCTGAATTCTGCTTCGTATCAGCACGCCGATTGTGGTGAGCTACACTTTGGATTGCGCGTTGAGTGGATGAATGTTTGTTGACTGTAAATCTTCCCCCAACAATGTTCAGTTCAGAGTAATTTATATTAATTTCAATCCTGGGGTCATCCGTGTAAGATTCGATAACTTTTGTAAACTATTTCAATGGGATGCATTTTTATTGTTTAATAAAATTAGTTCCCCCATTTGCTCATGTTTTCACTGGATAAATAATTCAGTGAAATTTTATCTTGCTTATGAATAGTAGTTAATGAATACCTTCTCCTTTTATTTAATATTGTTTTTCACCAGTGCTGAGAACAAACTCAGATGCAAATTATTATGTTTCATTCCATTGCGCCATAAATGTTCTCATGGACACCTTCATGAAATGGTTTAGGTCGGGGTGGCTTGTATATTAATGATTGTGTATAATTCTCGTGATCTACGACGTATGTTGGCCACTGTCTCTTTGTCTTCGTGTTGTTAAAGTAATTTTCAATCAAACCAGTTCTCAATATGGACCGGGGAACAAGATTCTGTAGCAGGAAGTAGCCAGTAGTTCAGACGAATCTTTTAACTGGCTTTTAGAGTCAGAATTATATTTTTTAAAGTAATCTTTTAACTGGCTCCATTCAGCCAGAGTTAATTTTACAATTGACAGTGGTCTTAGAATTTGCTTACCGCATCCAGGATTCGCTCGTCTAGCGGAACATCTGATCAATGAAATAGTTTCTCTTGTTTTAAATGCGTGCGGGAATATCCATTTTGTCCCAGTGTATGAATGTGTGTTTTCACCAGCGCACATTAATCTCTTTCATTTTATGTTTTCAGCACTCGTGTGATTAAGTTGTGTTATATTTGTGTCATTTTGGAAGAGTTATTTTATTTAATTGTGTTTGTAAAGAGAGCACAGCCACACTACATTGCGTCTGAAGATTTTAATTCGTGTTTTGTTAAGCAGTTTTTGGTAGGCTAATTTTTGTGCTGGTATCCTCTTGTCGTTCTGAACGAATTATAAAGATGGATACGAGTTCTGCCTTGTCCGTTTCCACTCGCTCTAGGCGATTAAACCGAAGTGAGGACCGTGAAAAGTCCACTAGGTTAGATCTTTCAGTGGAAAGAGAAAACGTGGCGGGTACGATCCCGTTGAAAACGAGGCGAGTTCAAACGTGGACGCTACGGGAAGAATGGAGAATGTAGAACTTGATCCAAGCTGTGGATAGGAAAATTTCTACTTCCTTTTACCACTTTTAATGGCTAAATGCACACATAATATTTATATTCCTGAAATCTACGACAAACAATCTTTCGAATTATGTAACTTTCATTGGTCTTCTTGTATGAATAAATTAGTAATCTACGACTATGTCGTTCGGACTGCTCGGTCCTCAACGGTGAAACCCACTGCAAAAAGATGGCCAAGACTAGGGCGATCAATTCTCCCATATTATACGGGTTCTCCCGTATTTTATCACTTATTTTTAAATTCTTCCGTCTCCCTTATTGACAGCCTGTTTCTCCCGTACTTTGTCAGCAATCGTTGCTATTAGTAGAAACCGTGTGATTCTAGGGATAGTTGAAAATCTCTAATCGCGATGTCTCGAAAACTTTCCTTATCCTAATCGATATTATAACACTGTTGGTGCTTTTACCACCTTTGGAATGCTTGGGGCTGTGAGGGTAATGTTTATTTGTTTCTTGGTCAATTCTGCCAACTCAAAGATGTGCTTACGTCGACCGATCAGCGGTAAACATACAGAAGTAATGACTCGAAAGCGGATTATAGAGACATTGATGTTTAAACATACGCGCGTCATTTGTTATTTCTGTAAAGATTCACACAACACTTCAGTAGAACAGATTTTTGAGTGACTTTTAGTCAGGAAGTTGTCAGTACATGTAAGAAAGACCAAAAAATTAAAAAATTGTAACCTTCCACATCTATAGAATTAATACTAAGTCAGAAGGAAACACAATGTACAGTTTTAATATATTTATCACACATTAAAGTAATTTTGACAAATTGCATCCGCACAAGTTGCTTTACATCCAGTTACTGCATATAAGGACATGTTCAAAATTGACACGTTAAAGTACTTAATTACTTGTGTGTTGTAATCAAGTGAAAATAGAAATCCAGCGGGCATTTCTATTCAGCGAATCATTATGGAGTAGACATAGCTGACGAATAAAAATAATCTCTCGAACAATTTTTTTTTTTAAATATGCTTTGTCTGAAACTTTAGATCTTAATGGCTAGTGGGAACTTACTGAAAATATGACTATCTGAATAATGGCTCCTTTTTAACTAAAGTAGGCCCTAAGTGATTTCAACTCTTCTGTAGATTGTTTTTATTTCTGAAGTGTGTACTGAGATCTTAACTAACGAATAAATATACTCTGCAGCAGAAGTTGCATCATCTCTTTGAATAGGTTATTGGCATACTGTTCTTGAATTAACACCCCAAATAAGTTTTATTAATGTCATTACGATCTTTAAAACGTTCTCTCAGCTTGTAGGCCTACCCTAAAATAAGATACACGAGTAAAAATAAGCAAAGTATGTCTGATTTTTAATGTTTACATCCCCATTGTCAAATACGTGTAGATTTGAATTTTACTGTAATTAAATCTCCCTTATTCTCCCTTATAATCATGATCAGATTTTCGTCATCTCCCTTAAACCCGTGATGAAAAGTTGGTCGCCCTAGCCACGACACTGTCTTTATCATGGCTCCACATAACAGTACTTTCCAGAAAGTCATTAACAGTCTTCATGCACTGCGAAAAGTAGACTTTCAAGCTATTGACATTTGGGCATATATGACAAGGCGGTATGTATTTCACAGTAACAATTATCCCCTGACATGTACATTAAAGCGATTCACAGAGACAGAAAACGTATTTCACAGCAAGAGCTACTATCTATACAGATAAATGAAGGAAATTGCCAGTAATCGTTTTTTTCTCTTCGAAAAGTTTTACATTTACGATTAAGTGGTTGCAAGTGAAGTATTCCTCGGAATTGAATTTATGCATAAGCTAAATGCAAACTAAATGGGAGCGACGAACAAAGAGAAAAATACGAGAGAGTCAGCGACATTGTAGCATTTATCTGACAGATAAAATTTCTGTTCTGAACGGACGACAAGCCAATTAATTTCATGTCATCCATTCAGGATAAACTAATTTCATCGCCGGCTTGTTTTTTTCTTTTCTAATTTCCCCGCAAGTAACTTTAATCGTACCGTTTTAGCGGTACGACGGCATAATTTACTCTGTGAAGTTAACTTCAAAGCCTCTCGGTAGATGGTAACAATTAACTAGTTCGTATGACGTCGGCAGTAATATCAGCAATTTCAAAAGAAGATACCTTCGCAAATAGCTGCGACAATTCAGTGTTTTATGATTTTCAGAATGACGTCGAGCGATTACAGACGTTGTCGCTTGCATGAAGCGGAAGACAGTCGTAAAAAAATAATAAAAAGTAATGTGCTCGACAACACACCGGCCATGTCGGATGGTAACAACTGATCATTCACGAGCAGCTATTGTCATTTGTTCTCGCTGTTGAGGAAATTACCCTCCAGTAGTCTATGGAGCGTATTTGGTGAACTTCCGTGTAACTATAGAAACATCATCACCATTATTGGTCGATCCAAACGATGGTCGTCAGTAATTTTCTACTTTTTAGTTCCTGCGAGTTCCTCTTAGTCTTAGATTAAATGCAATGTTCTTTCTGTAGAGCGACAGTGAGATACGTTTGTGATTTATTATTACATAAACTATTTATGGTTGATGGAAAGCTATTAAGTACGTGTTGGAGAAGAATGGATATTTTTATAGCCCAAAGTGAAAGGCCATATGTCAATGTACCGACTGAAAGCAAATTTATTTCATCAGGAAATACACTGAGAATTAGTGATACTATATTTCTCTAAATAAGCATCTGCAATATCTTCTTCGATACTATCCCAAATCTCTCTCTCTCTCTCTCTCTCTCTCTCTCTCTCTCTCTCTCTCTCTCTCTCTCTCTCTCTCTCTCTCTCTATATATATATATATATATATATATATATATATATCCTCTATGTGTCCATAAACCATTCGCTCGATTGCAATGAAACACTTTGGTGAACTGTTCACCATACGCCCATGAAGGTTTCTGACCGAAAAACAAAAGAGCACGACACATAGCTCAGGAGATATTACTTCATAAATAATGAGAGACCACGCGAATACCCAGATTTATGCGTCAGTTATTATTGCAAAATGGTAGTAGTCAGGAACCTGCAACAAAGTTTGTGTCTAATTTCGAACGTTTATGAAGCGTTTTGTAACTGATCTCCAGCCCTCCTCCCCCAAGTGATGAAACGAAGTCTACCGCTCACAACAGTTTCACAGTAGATGCAGTGAAACTGTCGCATCAGGAGTGACCTTGTATAAAATAAAGTTAGGGTTACAGATTTGTATGTTACTATTTATTTTTGTCTGCAATCTCCCTTAATTCCCTTGCATCCAAAATTAAGCAATCTGTTTTCATAATCTCTATCCATATAGAAGGGATCAAGGGAAAGGACAATCACTCACTCACTCACTCACCAAATCTCGAAAACTACTTCACCTATGAAGCTGAAATTTGCCACGAATGTACAGGTAGTTTATAGGTAGAAAACGTCAGCTAAGAAAGTATTTTGTGATAGGTGCATGGCGGAGCATACTTCTACAGAATCACGAAATCTGACTTACAGTATCATTCCGATCTTCACGAAATTTCGCACTATTGACCTTCAAAACAAGAGGAAAGGCACAGTCTACTTTAAGTTTCATACGGTACATGGGGGAGGGTATTTTGCAACATAAAAATGGATCTCTAAATACCTCGGTCGCGCCATAACATGAGAACGACTCGACCGATTTCACAGATCCTTTTATTGTTTTCGTTTTTCTCAGAAGATGGGATGTAAGATATAAAACTGGAATATTTGAGACCATCAAAGTGCATTTTTCAATGTGAATCTGCGTTTGTATTGCATAGAAATCTATAATTTTGTTCCGATATTGATGAAATTTTGCACACTCTACATTAAAAACAAGAGGAATGTCACTATCCGTATAAAATTCGGTGCATGATGGAGGGTACTTAAGGAATTTTACAAAATGCATAGTTTTGCTCCAATATTTATGACTTTTTGCAAAAATGTTCAAATGTTTGTAGAGCTTATGGGGCTTAACTACGGGGTCATCAGTCTCTAAACTTACAAATTACTTATGAACTAGCTTATCCTAAGGACGGCGCAAATATCCATTTCCGAGGGGGGATTCGAACCCCCGACCGTAGTGGCCGTGCAGACCGTGACTGGAGCGCCACAGACCGCTTGTGACTTTTTGCACACATGACCTTTAAACCAAGAGGAAGGTAACTGGGTACATAAATGTTTGCGTGGACAGGACAGAGAGTGCCTTGCAGGAATCTAACCGAGAGAGGGAAAGGTGGAAACGAACAGAGAGATGGGAGAGAAAGAGGTGGATGCAGAGAGAAGAGGGAAGGGGAGGTGGACTACGAGAGTGTAAGATAAATAAACACCCGGACAACGCCGGGATTACAGCTAGTAAATAATAAATATTATATTAACCTAAAACTGTAACTTGAGTAGATGAATGAAATCAAAATACGAGCGCCTGGAAATTTCTTTTCAACGTGCACTAGCAAAAATCAAATGTTCAAATGCTTAAAACTTAAAAAAGGGACCACCTGGGTACCGGATTTTAGAATTTTTTTATATTTATGGTACACGAAGTATAGACCTCAAATTACAATCAGCCAAAGCCATTCGACGCAATTCTCAAAACTTTTCTAGAAAACCGACTTTGAAGTTTTGCGAGTACTCGTAAGTAGCAACAGTTAAAATAGATGCTGCATCTGTAGGTGTAGCTCATGTGGTAGCATGCTGTCCTTACGACCATAGTGTCGGTGATTCGCATCCCGCCGTTTCTCAATTTTAATATTTAATAGTAATTTTTATGAAAATGCACGTATTTTTGTTTATTAGTAATTTTCTTTATTTTATAAAATGTTGTTAACAAAGATGGTTTCAATCAAAAATACATAACGAGTTACTTTCTATTTTTTTTTTTTTTTTTTTTTTACAGTATTAGCTTCACTATCAGTTGACGAAGGTTGTCTTTGATTGTTCAGTTTGTGAAGAGCTACGACACTGCTTTTGGTGCAGCCTTGTAATGTATATTTCTACCGTCAAGTATAAAATTCAGTAACCGCCTGTAAAACTGTGCCTGCCTGATCGAACGAAAACGAGAAATTAGTGAAACAGAAGATTGCGTTAAACTTTGTTCAGTTATTCATCACCAGCTGTTCTTTCCAATCCTGGGTGAAATGATTCAGGTAGGCGTGGTTCGCTTCCATACTGTGCGATACAAGAGAAATCTTCATGAACGCAAATTATGTTTGCTTTCCCGTTGACATATGGAAGAAAAATTGCTACTGCAAAAATGCAGCATTTGTACGATGTGTTCGACGCTGTGAAAATTATTGTTTTCCATGTTTTAAGAATGCTTATCACCTTGGCATGTGTGGGGCCACATCGAAATGAAGGATTTTTTTTTATTTTTCAGTAATGCGACAAATGTGTAATTTTCAATTTTTTTGTGTATTCTGTTTCTAAATTTAAATCACCATTATTGACAGCCTTTTATAGAATATAGAAAATTACGAATAACCAAAAATACACGCATTGTTCATAAAAATTACCATTAGGTATTAAAATGGTGTAAGTATTCGAAAACAAAATATTTGTCACAAGGGGACTAAACTACGGCATTCGGTATGACGTTACAATTTATAATATCTACACTACACTTTGTAGCCGCAGGAAACGTTACAGACAGTATACATACATATAGCTGAATGTGCCTTCGAAATTGTACCATAGTACGACACGGTGCTCGTGAGATATGAGGACATATACAGTAACGTTCATGGAAAACCGCCCCATCACGCACCAGGTTTTAATCTATTTCTTTACTGCTAACTGTATTCGTAACAAATTTTACCGACATGCAGCACTTATACAAATGAATATAAACCTACAAAATTATACAATTTTACAACATATAATTCAATAAATATAAAATCGTATATACTGCGATGGGTAAAAACCTTTCACATCATGCACCACGTTTTAAATACATATTCGTATTTAGTACTAAGACTATCCTGTATTCCAGTCAGCTGAAAGAAATTCCTGAAAGTTGACAGCTGTGAACTAGCTGTCAAGCGTACTCGGCTGTAGGCGAAAGCAACAGACTTCTACAGAGCTACAGGGAAAGGAAAAGAATGAAACAGTGTACATCCAACGAATACCCATTATTTCCGACACACCTACCTTTTAACTTCAAGAGACTGTAGTTGACAGTAAGATTTGCATTTTCTGTTACGATTAATAATTCTCAGGACAACCTATTAAATACTGCGGAGTTGTTTTGACATCTCCATGTTTCTCACATAGACAGCTACATGTCGCTTGCTTAGGGGTGGGCTCCCCAAGGAATTGATTCATATTAGGTTTTGGACAAGTAAACAGAAATATTGCGTAAAATACTCTCGGTGTTCTTGCCGCGTCAAATATGGGTGGGAGCCCAAGCTTTCGACTATATCCTCCATAGTCGTCGTCAGGGGTAAAACAGACTGCCGTGAACTGGAGGCTTCCGCTTATATAACCAGGAGACGGCTTCTCATTGGCTAGCTTACGTCGCAGCGGTAATGGCGCGTACTCGGGTGGTGCCATCTAACCACCTAGAATTTTCTAGCGCACTCTATTCCGCGCTGTTAGCAGCGCCATCTCTCGCAGCAGGCGGTAGTCTGCGGGAAGTACCGAAGGTTCTGGGAGCCAACCTCTGTTCCTTCTCCTTCTCCAGTGCTCGCTTCCATGCATTGCTGAGTGCATACCCGGGGTCTCTATTGATATTATTATCGCATAATCTGATTTCAATCGCCTCCCTGATGACAGAATCCCAGTAATTCGAAGCGTCAGCTAGTACTCTCGTTTCTTCAAACAAAATTCGGTGTTTATTTAACAGGATGTGCTTAACCACCGCAGTCCCCCTTTCGCAATGTGGCTTCCGACCCTCCTTCTCTGCCGATGACCAGCTCCTTCGCCTTACTCATCTCCTTTCGGTCCAACTCAACTCCCGTCGCTCCGCAATTTTTGTCTCCCTTGATATCCAAAAAGCCTACGACCGTGTATGGCATTCCGCTCTCCTCTTCAAGCTCCAGTTCTACGCCCTTCCTATTAATTACGTCCGCCTCATTGCTTCCTTTCTCACCCGCCGCCCCTCCTATGTCACTGTCTGCAACTCCGACTCCCGTTTGTTCTACCCCTCTGCCGGGGTGCCCCAAGGCTCCGTCCTCTCTCCTCTCCTTTATCTCATCTACTCCGCCGACATGCCCCAACCCGAGCCTCCCGTTTACCTTCTACAATATGCTGACGACACCGCCTTCCTAGCCCTCGCCCCCTCCCTTGCCCGCTCCCAGTTTTTGCTCCAGTCCCACCTCACCGAGTTCGCCTCATGGTGCAACCGGTGGCTCCTCTCCGTCAATCCTGACAAATCCCAGGCAATTATCATAGGTCGTACCAACCGCTCCTTCCGTCTCCATGATTTCTACCTCACCCTCCACAACCGCCCTATCCGCCACACCCCCACCCTGAAGTATCTCGGCATAACCCTCGACCGTAACCTCTCCTGGACCCCCCACCTCCGCACTGTCCGACAGAAAGCCCTCTCCCGCCTTAACCTCCTCAAACTCCTCACCGGCCGGACGTGGGGTCTCAGCCCCTCCACCATCCTCTACACCTACCGCTCCCTCATGCGTCCTGTCCTTTGCAGCTTCCATCCTGCCTGGATCTCCGCTCCAACATCCTACTATAAAACCCTCCAAGTCCTCGAGCGCCACGCCCTCCGCCTCGCCTACCGCATCCGGCTCCCGTCCCCCACGCGGATCCTGTATGACCTGATCCCGTTTCCCCACCTCCTCGAATATCTCTAGCGTATCCGTATCCTCTATACCACCCGTAAAATTGACTCCTGCAACCCCCTGGTCCACCCCATCCTTACCAACCCTGGGCCTCTGCCACGCCTCTACCGCATTATATCCCTTCCCTTCATCTCCACACCCTCCATGTCCTCTCCCAGGGTAATTTCCGCCGCCTCCCCCTTCCTGATGACGTCCTCCGTTCCGACATATACCCGTCCTACCAGCTCTGATCCCCCACCCATAGATAAAGTGCCCCCTCTCCTCCCTCCCCTTCCGCTCCCCCGCTTGGCTACCCCCTCCCTGCCCTGGAGTCCCTACGACTCTCCCCTGCCGCCCCCCTTTTCTTCCCCGCCGTTTTTTCCCCCTCTCCCCCACGCTTTGCTCCGCCTCCTTTTTATCGGGGTCCTGGACCGACAGTTTTACAAGTGCTACGTCAAGTGTTGTGTGTTGTGCTACAGTGAAGTGTGTGTTTTTTAACTGCGTCCACCGTAACCAGACAAGTGTCGCACCGTGTATTTTACTTAGTGTCTCCGTGTACTCGCCGTCCTGTGTTCTTGTCGTCCAACATGTGCTTTTTAAGTCACCGTGGCTCCTCGTTTTTAACTGACTACATCCGGTTTTTGTTCACCTGTCAACTGTTTGTACCTCCAATTGTCGCCATGTATGTGTCATTTTTCCTCCGTTGATTTTTCGCCTGTCATGTATTTTAAATTTTCATCTCATCAATGTATTTTATTCTCTCGGCTGAAGAGCAGCCTCTGGAGCTGCTGCCAGCCTACTGGTGTAATCGCTGGTGTGGAAATACAATAAAGAAAAAAAAAAACCACCGCAGATTTTTCTAAGTGCCTGTATTTCAGGTGACGCTGATGTTCAACGCAGCGTTGAGAAACAGTTCTTATTGACTGCCTCATGTAGTTTCTGCCACACTCGCACGGAATGCTGTATATTCCCGGCACTCTCAGACCGAGGTTGTCTTTGACGGGTGCATCATTTCTTTCATCTTCTTGGGAGAACGAAAGACAGGTCGGATCCCCTGCCTATTTAGGACTCTTCCGATTTTACTGCTTGTTGCACCGCAGAATGGAAGCCGCGCGATGTGTTGGTCCTCTTGATTTGTTGAAACAGCATCCTGTCTAGGTTTCCTCGACAGTGTGGACCTAATATCACGGGAGGAATATCCATTCTTTCTGAAGACCTTCTTCAGGTGGTTGATCTCAGAGTTGAGGTGGTTTTCGTCTGAAATAATCCTTGCTCTGTGTACAAAGGTGTTCAGCATAGCTTTCTTCTGAGTGGGATGATGAAAGCTATGGGCATTCAGATACAAGTCTGTATGCATCGGCTTTCTGTACACAGAGTGTCCAAGTCGTTCATCTGATTTTCGTTGAACCAACACATCTAAGAAGGGTAGCTTCCCATCCTTCTCTACTTCCGCTGTAAATCTTATGTTGGGGTGTATTCCATTTAAATGATCCACGAACTGTTGCAGTGCCTCATTCCCGTGTGGCCAGATAAAAATGTATCGTCAACATACCTATAGAAGCAATATGGACGAAAGGGAGCACTGTTCAACGCTCGTTCCTCAAAATCCTCCAAGAAGAAGTTCGCAATGGCTGGTGACAGTGGCGAACCCATGGCTGTTCCGTCAATCATTTCATAATAATTTCCACCATACAAAAAAATAAGTGGTCGTCAAAGTGTGCCGAAATAACTTCAAAATTTCAGGACAGAAGTGAGCAGCCAGCAGTTTTAATGTGTCTTCCACTGGTACTTTCGTAAAAAGAGAAACAACATCGAGGCTGACCATTATGTCGTTCTCGCCTATCCTCATCTGCTTTATGATGTCAACAAACAGTTTTGAATTGTTAATATGATGAGAGCAGTGGCCGACTATTGGTGACTGTGCCGGCCGCGGTGGCCGAGGGGACTGAGGCGCTTCAGTCACGGTCTGCAGGGCCACTACGGTCGGGGGTTCGAATCCCCCCTCGGGCATGGATATTTGTGCCGTCCTTAGGATTAGCTAGTTCATAAGTAGTTTGTAAGTTTAGGGACTGATGACCCCGTAGTTAAGTCCCTTAAGCTTAACAAACATTTGAACATTTGAACATTGGTGACAGTAATTTTGTTAAGTATTTGGCCAACCGATAAGTGGGTGATCCAATGGCACTGACAATCGGTCTTAGAGGGATCCCATCCTTATGCAGCTTAAGCAAACCATACAACCTGGGTGGCCTGGGTGCTCTAGGTCTTAGATTTTTCACTAGTTCTTCTGAGAGGCCAGATGTCCTCAATAGCTCTCCTGTCTTCCTTCTAAGTGTTGTTGTGGGATCACGTTTGAGACGCTGGTATGTGGTGTCTTCCAATAACACTTTCACTTTCTCGTGATAGTTGATAGTATTGAGGATGACTGTAGCATTCCCCTTGTCAGCTGGTAAAACAACTAAATCGATGTCCTTCAGCCAATGAGAAGCCGTCTCCTGGTTATATAAACGGAAGCCTCCAGTTCACGGCAGTCAATTTTACCCCTAACGACGACTATGGAGGATATAGTCGAAAGCTTGGGCTCCTACCCATATTTGACGCGGCAAGAACACCGAGAGTATTTTACGCAAGAACTACGTCGCGAAAGACTTCGTACTCAAACAGAAATATTGTTTATAAAAAAAGTCTTGAATTAAATGAATGTATTAAGGCTACGTGTCATTGGCACTTGATGACTACCTTTCTTTGTTTGGTTACTTCAGTTACTATTTTGTACATTACGCAAGAGAGCCTTATTTCTTGAATACTCTCCCATAAATATGACATGTTATTAAAAAAAAAAGTAGATGGACAGAGAGAGAAGGGATATGAGAATTACCAATTCAAAGGTTGAATAAATAAATACATAAATACCCGGGCAACGCCGGGTTTTCAGCTAGTTTTAAATAAAAAAGTAATCGCCATGAACGTTGTAGATAGAAAAACTATGAAATCAGTAAAATCGCGGTCTGGCAGACAGTTTTAGGCTGCCAGGAAGTTTTCACATCAGCGCGCACTCCGCTGCAGACTGAAACGTCAGTCTACGAAATCAGTAGTTGGAAAGAAATTTAGAGTAGTAGTTCCAAGATGATAATGTAGACATCAGGTCAAAAGATTGAGGACAAAAGTAAATTTGAAAGATTACTGTCGCCGTCTTACCTTCCCTTCCTCTACTATTCGATGTCACCGTAGGCGGAACATCGCCAGAATGAGTAAAGTAGAAGGAGCACTTAAAAGTGTTGTAGGAAAAGAAGTTGCCAGGCTGAAACAGACGCGAAAAATTGACCGGAAATGTAAGGATTTAGAGAAACTATTGCTCGGTTGATTTTACTTAATTTTCTCTATTATTGCCTGTGATGTTCCGTGACTGTTGCACTTCAGTTAAAATGAATTCGCTTCTGTCACAAATTGTGTTTTATTTTACACAATGCATTTCGAGCCCTGAGGTGTCATCATCAGGTGCCTCTACGATTTTTTATACCTGTTTTAAAGGCGTGGGTCTTTTAAGATCAAAACATAGGTTGAAAAATATGGACAATTTTAAAAAGAGATTCACAGAGTAAGAAATTTAATAGTTGACTTACTTATTAAAAAGTGGTGCTCAAATAAATCTGGTGCGGTATGATAATTGGAGACTACAGTTGTATCTCTATATTTGTAAGACGCATTTGTTGTCTGTCTGTCTGTTCTCTTATGACTCAAGAACCAGACAACCAAATAATGTGAAATTTGGTACATGTACACAAAATTACATGGGGAAGGTTCTTAAACAGATTTGTTCCATTTTTTGGAAAACCAACAGGAAAATTTGAGAAAAAGAGAAAGTGCGTTTTCAATGTGTCCGTGTAAATCTATATATTCGCACTGATCTTGATGAATTTTTGCACAATTGACCTTCAAAACAAGAGGAAGGGCACTGTCTACATAAAATTTCGTTCAGTGCATGGTGGAGTGTACTTATGGATTTCGGCAAAATCCACAGTTTTGCTCCGATCTTGATGCAATTTTGTACCCTTGACCTTGAAAAGAAGATGAAACTCTCTACATAAAATTTCGTTGGGTGCATGGGGGAGAGTACTGTACTTACAGACTTCGATTGCAATCTCTATACATATAAGACGCATTTGTTGTATGTTTGTCTGTTCCCTTATAAATCAAGATCCAGATAACCAAATAACGTGAAATTTGGTACACGTTCACAGAAGACCTTATTTTAAACCCGGGCAAAGCCGGGTACTTGCAGCTAGTGTATAAATAATCAAATGTACTCCAATTATCATACGCAGCAGACTTATTTGAGCAACACTTTTTAATAAGTAAGTCAATTGTTAAATCTCTTATTATATGAAACTCTTTTTAAAATTTTCCATATGGTTACAACCTACGTTTTTATCTTAGCAGGCCCAGGCCTTTAAACATGTATAACAAATCATAGAGGCACCTGATGGTGAGCCGTCAGAGCTCGAAACGCATTGCGTAAAATAAAACACAATTTGTGACTGGAGGCGAATTTATTTTATTTTACCGTTGATTTTAATTGCTCGTTCGTTTTTCAGCCATTACGAGCCTGAATAAATAGAGGAGGTAGTTGTAAACGTATAAGTAGAATGTTCAAAGCAAAAGTGTCTTGACAGAAGTCATGCGTACTGTAATTTGTTGTGTGTGTACGTGTCCTGAGCTGATCATTATCCAATGACGTGGCGATGGCTTTTTTTGTCCACCTATGAAGTTTACAGGTGCGATAGGTGTCATGTAATTATGTCACCATACAACATTCACACAACCCATTTCCCTTTCATTTGCTTTGGCCTGTCGTTTGCCACACGTAGCGTTTGCTGATAATTAATGTTCGCAGCCGACTAATGTTGTTCCTTTGCGCTTGGAACAGCCTCGCTTTATTAGTAGCATTCTACAAACACCAGACCGGTATCGGTGAACGGTGATCGTTTAAAATTCGTAGCGTTTGCCTCACACGCGGCTTATGTTCCATTTATTGGCGTGCTTGCTAACAATTGCGCAGTAAATTGCCATTTAAATATGTACCAAGTTTAATTTGCACGTCACTCATCCCTGTCAAGAGTGATACAAATTAAATGAAATTAATTAGTGGTCTCGACATAATGAGTTTGCTCGCATGCCGTCACGCACGATGCGCGGCTAAAACCCACACTGCATGTTGTGAAGCACGAATAGTTTCTACAGGCAACATTTTTTTACAACAACGAGGAAATGCTTATCTCGTGACTAATTCACACCAAACAAATTTCAACTTGACTGTCCACTCAGTTTGTGCGACTACCGATTATACTACGGTTTCATAAAGCTGTATGTCCAACGCTGTTTACAGATACATAGCACATCCTTATAACCGCGTTAAAAAAGTGTACCACCGTCCCCTTTACTGTTCCATACGGATATGATACCGGAAAGAAGGATTCTCCATCTGTGCGTCCGACATCATCAAATTTTTGTCTAAGACTGAAATGTGTCTTAAATTTGCCACCTTGCATGTATTCTGTTTATATTTAAGTCGGAGACAAATTGAACACCGTGTATTTTGGGGTAAAACTATTATTATTATAGATCATTAAAATACTCGATACCTATGACGAAAAGTATTGTAATCATAACGCGGGTTCGATCCCCGCCAGGTCCTAGGATTTTTATCTGTCACTTTCCACTTCTTTCACCTCTGGCAGTATTACTCTTGTGAAAAACACCGAGTAGCACCGTGGTTCGGAACCCACGTTAAACTGTAGGTCCCTCTATAACTGGCTGGGTAAGTCAGTTCTAAGGTCGGAGGAAGGCAACGGTATACCACCTCCAAACAGGACCATGCCTCGTAAATCACTGCGGTGTTCGGATTGTTGACTGCTTTACCTTTTACCTTTAATTACACATTAATTGTACCGTGCACTACTTCAAATGAGTATTATCTCCAAAACTACAGATAGTTCGTTTTCTGTACGCTGGTCGTATTGCTTATTAAAGACAGTTGGGTAATACTCAAGGGAGTTGAGGGGATGTAGCTGGATCTAGACGTAAATAATTTTTCCTCTTTCTTATTTATTACCCACATCTTTTTTAGCTTCTTTTCTTTCAAAGGAAATTATTCTAAAACTAATTGCTTTCCTACACTTATTTGAAGAGTAATTAAAATTGTAAGACGGCCTTAGACACCTTAAGTCTCATCTACATGGGATACTCTGCAAATCGCATTTAAGTGCCTGGCAGAGGGTTCTTCGAACCACCTTTATACTATTTATCTCCCATTCCATTCTCGAATAGTGCGCGGGAAGAAAGAACACCTGAATCTCTCCTTTGGAGCTCTGATTTTCCTTATTTTATTCTGATGATCATTTCTATTTTCTACCTATGTAAGTGGGAGTCAACAGTATATTTTCTCAGCGAAGGAGAATATTGGCGATTGTAGTTTCGTAAGTAGCCCACGCCGCAGCGATAAGCGCCGTTGTAATGATTCCCATCCCAGATCCTGTATCATTTCCGTATCGCTGTCTCCCCTGTATCGTTACAATACGAAACGAGCTGCCCTTCTTTGGACTCTTTAGATGTCCTCCGTCAAACCCACCTGTTTAGGATCCCACACTGGGCAGCAATACTCCAAAAAAGGACGGACAAGCGTAGTCTATGCAGCCTCTTTAGCAGCTCTGTTGCATCTTTTAAGGGTTCTGCCAATAAAACTCAGTCTTTGGTTCGCCTTTCCCACGACTTTATCTACGTGTTCTTTCCAGTTTAAGTCTGAAGTAATAGTAATTCCTAGGTATTTTGTATAGTTTACGGCCTTTACTTTTGATTGATTTATCTTGTAAACAAAGTTTAACGGATTTCTTTTCGTACTCATGTGGACGACTTCACACTTCTCATTATTTAGAGTGATATCTTATTCAGGTCGTTCTCCAGTTGGTTTTGATCTTCAGATGATTTTACTACACGGTAAATGACGGCGGTATCCGCAAGCACCCTAAGGGAGCTACTTAGATTTTCCCCTAAATCGTTTATGTAAATAAGGAACAGTAGAGTACCAATAACACTACCCTGTGGAACGCCCGATATCACCTCTTTTTCAGTCGCTGCCTTACCATCGATTACTACGACCCGTGTCCTCCCTGTCAGGAAACCCCTATCCAGTCGCAAATTTGTGGCGATATACCATAACTACGCAATTTGATTAAAACGCCTTGTAATGAGTAACATTTAGTGTTTTGTCACTTCGAATTGAAAGCGTGACACTTTAGGAATGCTGATTTTGTATTTCAGTGAACAAATTGTAGCGACGAATAAATTTCCACACTGACAAATAATAAAGTGGTTATTCTCAGTGATTTGACACTCTTAAAATGCCAACGGTTGGTTGGCGCAAGGAGCGTGTTAGCCACTAAGAAATTGAAGCAAGGAGTGTGAGTTAGCCACTGTGAAATTGAAGCTCGTTTTCCGTGCGAGAGTAGCTGCGACATTTAAAGCATCATGTTACGGACTGGACGACAGCTTCCGCCGGAGGTTCAAGTCCACCCTAGGGCACGTCTGCGTGTTGTCCTTACTGCAAGTTAGTTTAAGTAGTTTGTAAGTCTACTGACTGATGACCATAGCAGTTTAGTCCAACAGGTTTACAAACATTTAAACATTTGAAGGTCATTGTGTGTCCATATTGATTTCTTAGGATTACTAAGCATCAGCCTATAGAAATAATCTACATTAAACAACTAAGACTTTCCGCTTGCGATCGCAGCGTTTCGTTCAACTACTCAGTGTCGTCATCTGTGAGCTAACTGACAGCTACAGACGTTGGAAATAGCTCAGATCGTCCTGCATTGTTGTGCGAATTGTTGTTGTCCGAGCGTTCTAAGCAGTGTTGCCAACATGGGGGTTTTCCCCATAAATTTAGGGGGACTCTGCTGTCTTGGGGGGAATTGGGAGGGATTTGTACTTCAGGGGGAAATTTAGGGGGAAGTGTGCTTTCAGGGGAATTTTTAGGGGCTTCTCAGACATGAAATTTGTTTAGCCGTACCTTACAATGAAATACATCATTGTTGCGTTTTCGTTGGCACTGCCCTCCTTTAAAGGCGCTTCTGCAACTTCTACTGTACCGTACTGTTGTTGTATTGGCGATTATGAACTGAAGTTGAATACGCTGGAAGTATATGTGTGTGTATTCAAGTGACTATGGCTTCAAGAGAGAAAAAGTATTCCCAGAGATACACAAAGGCGTGGGAATCAGATCCCTTGTTGAATGGTACATTTATTCCCAGTTTGTTAGATTTTATTAGCATGGGTGAACAGGGAAGTTTATATTGCCTAACTTCTCCCTGAAGCCTATATACTACGGCTTACAGCTTAGAATGTCATGCAGAAACTACTGCTTTTTTTTAGTGATCACTAAAGAGTAGAATATTAGTAATTAGGTTTTTGTTAAGTGACATTTAGAACGAATGCATTAATCTGTCATGCAGAGCTTTATTGGAATATTTCACCAACGAAAATGAATAGTCTAGGAAAGACATATATATATATATATATATATATATATATATATATATATATATATATATATATATATTGCACCAAAGCTGCTTTTTTTATTATTATTTTTTTTATTGAAATGCTAACTAGTTTCGGGCTTTGCCCGTTTTCTTAAGTCACATTAGTTTATGTTTGGACACTGTGTAGGTAACGCTGTTTATTTCAAATAGGTATTTGAAACTAGTTAGCATTTCAATGAAAAAGCAGCTTTGGTGCAATATATATAAAAGTCTTTCCTAGAATATTTAAGAGCTGCAAAACGCGACGTAACAAAAACTTTTGAAAATGAATAGGCTACTGATTTCAGCTCGCAGTGTGTTTAATGTATGTTACTAAAGGGATTACTATAAATATTAATTGTTCCCCTCCGTCTGGTTGATTTTAAGATTGGCTGACCCCTGAACCGACAGGTCAAGAATGGAGAGTATTTTGCAAATATTGCCATTCTCCGCTTAATGCTCATAAAAAGCCTCCGCTACATCATGCAAAAACAGAAAAGCACGAAGAAAAATGGGAAATGGAAAAAAATAACATAATCATGTCAAAAAAATAAAGCCTTTAAAAATCAACAACAATATTAAAAGGGCAGAAATAAAAGTTGCTGTTTATGTTGCACAACACTCCTCCATTAATAGCGTAAATCACCTAGGAGAGCTTCTGCCAACGTTGGACCCTTCAGCTTCTTTGCAGGGTCTAAAAATACATCGCACAAAATGTACCATGCTCATAAAAAATGTAATCAGTGCTAGTCTGCATGAGTATTCAATTCTAGAATTAGGAAATTCTCCGTATTCATTAATTATTGATGAAAGTACAGACATAACGAACCAGAAGCAGCTTTGCATTATGGTTAGGTACCTATATGTTATGAAAAAATGCATTATAACTGTATTTTACTCCTTTCTGTTACTGAATGCCTGTGATGCACACACCATTTACAGTGTCGTCCGTTCAAAATTGGGAAGCGACGGTTTTAAATTGGAAAATTTGACTGGAATTGGAGTGGATGGTGCTCTTCCGAAAGAAATAATTCCCGACTTAATTGTTGTCAAGTGTGTTTGTCACTCTCTTCATCTTTGTGCGGAAAAAGCTTCTGCAGTCTTCCCACGCCAATTGGAATTCTTTATTAGCGAAACACACAACTGGTTTTCTTACAGTCCTTAAGAGACTGGACCAGTACAAACAGGTGTATAAAATTATGAATGATAATTGCAATCCTAAAAAAATTCAAGGATTCGGTGGTACACGTTGGCTAGCTAGGTATTCAGCTATTGATACAATTATGAAACAATGAGAAGAACTGAAGTTGTTATTTTCTCCCGTTAAAAGCGACGACAAATGCTATATGGCTGAACAACTTTACAACATAATAGATTGTCCAGCATACAGAAACTGAGAAATGAATTACAAACCATATGCAAAACTAATTTTCTTTTTCAAAGTGAGAATATTGAGGTTGAGAAAGTTTTGGAAGATGTCTTTCTGTTCTTCAGATCTTTACTCAGAAAGATTATTGTTCCCACTCAATTACAAACAGTACAGGATGAGGAACTTGCAAATTATCATTTTGAAAATCACCTAATGCATTCTTCATCATTGTACTCGGGTTACGAATTTCTGTCTATGGCAAAAGTTCTTAAGCCAGACGAACGTTGTGATGTGCAGGAGAGATGCAAGAAGTTTCTCGTAGAATTTTGCAGGGAATTTCAAAAGCGATTGCCAGAAAATATAGCAGTTCTGCAAAGGATGACTATACTTCACCCTTCCATTGCTACTTCTCAGCAGAGACCAGACATTCTTCCACTTGTCTCCAGCTTTCGAAGTACAGAGATAACTGCTAAAACAGATAAATTCGTTTCTGAATGGAACACCCTGTCAAATAAACAGCGGAAAAACGTTTCAGACACTGCAGGTTTCTGGACAGAAGTTTTGCAGGATACAGATGCAGTTGGTAATGCCCGATTTGGGGCTATTGGCGATTTTGCAGCTGGGTTACTAACATTTCCCATATCAAACGCTACAGTTGAACGTGCATTTTCAGTATTTTCTTGCATAAAAAATTAACTCAGGAATAGGCTTTCTATAGAGTTAGTAAATTATGTGCTAACCACCATGTATTATTTTAAAAGGGAAAAGATATGCTTTATTCGTTTTGAATCATCATCCAAAATGCGGAAGAAGTTCAACATATCTATTTACGACAAACAAACAGAATTAAGCACAGAAGAAGTAGAAGTTCTGGATGACCTTCAGGACTTATAGAGGTTTCCAGCATCGTTTGTGAGCTACGTTAAAAGAAAATACCATGTAAGTAATTTGAAATGTTATTAAAATCGTTGTTCCATGAATATTGCGTGATCAGAATTTGGTGCGTGCTTTGGAATAGTAATAAGGAAATTTACGTTTATGTATTATATATCTTGGGTATTATCACAGGTGTTATTCCATCTCGTCTCGTCGGAGCGAGCATATGCCTACTCAAAAGCGTTAAATTCCGAAGTTCCAGCAGAAACATCAATTTGATTGAATACTTTATTGGAAGCTTCAAAATTTGCGAGATTTTATATGGAAGATGCTAAACACAGTAAAATTACTTGCATGTCCTTCAATTAACTGCAAGTTCTTTGTAATGATTTAAACACTCAAATGAATAAATAAATAAACTGTTGCAATTTCTAAATATAAAATATGTTTTAAAAGTTATTTAAATAGTTCCGAGCATCCTCCCGCCCTCTCTTCCTAACTGAATTCTGCAACAGTCTGGAAACATCGTTACTGTAGGCCTAGTGGTTTACTGAGGTTCATTGCCAAAAGTGCAGAGTAGGCAACTATTAGTTGGTGTTTGTTTGTTTGTTAAGCTTAAAGGACTTAACTACGGGGTCATCAGTCCCTAAACTTACAAACTACTTATGAACTACCTACAACTACGGACGGCACAAATATCCATGCCCGAGGGGGGATTCGAACCCCCGACCGTAGTGGCCGTGGAGACCATGACTGAAGCGCCTCAGTCACCTCGGCCACCGCGGCCGGCTTAGTCGGTGTTGAATGCATTGTTGTCTGCTGTATAACTCAGCTGTACTATAGTTATTTAACTCCGATGTGGTATTTAACTGACAGATATAACCGATTTTGTAGTTGCGGCCTGAGCACCATTTAGGGTTTTTCTTTTAGGGGGAATTCACATACGACTTAGGGGAAAATTGAGCTTCAGGGTTGGCAACACTGGATCTAAGGCGCCTAGCTGCGGAGCGCGCCGCTGCTCGCCGTCGGAGGTTGGAGTCCTCCCTTGGACATGGGTGTATTTGTTGCCCTCTGCATAAAGTAGTTTAAGTAGTTTTTAAGCCTAGGGACTGATGACCAGAGTAGTTAAGTCCCATAGATTTACAAACATTGTTGTTGTAATCAGATAAGCACACACTCTCAGGGCTATGTGAATTGATTGGATTTAGTATAGTAACGTTTCGTTGTCCGCCTCCGTAGTCCAGTGGACTGCGTGGTTGGTTGCCACGCAGCGGGCCCGGGTTCGATTCCCGGTCGGGTAGGAGATTTTCTCCACTCGGGGACTGGGTGTTGTGTCGTCCTCATCATCATTCCATCATCATTGACATGCAAGTCGCCGAAGTGGCGTCAGATAAAGAGACACGATCATCATCATCATCATCGTTGCTGTCTAAGGACCAACCAGTCACTCGTCGTAGTCATCCATACTAATGTTATCTCGATTTATAAATAAACTGCGGCAGGGAATGTGCGAAATAATTTTCATCACTCACCGATTTTAACCCTTGCAAAATATTAAATTTATTCCAAACTGCTCATATTTTTCAGTATTAGCTATCGTGAAGTGTGAAAGCATAATTTTCCCAGGCAGTATTTTGGATAAGTTTCAAGCGCTCCAAAACTCGTACAATTCTTGAGTCCCATCGATCTTAGACTTATCTTAAATATTATAGATTCAGCGACTGCACTGATATTTAATTCACAACTGATGGTTGACAATAAGAAAACAAATTGTTCCAATTATCTTGAAGTTTCTCAGTTAATCATTCGTAAAGTTACAAGTGAGAAATAAAGCACTATGAACGACTGCGAAATATCTAACTTAAATATTGTCCAGTGACCGAAAAAATCTTTCAGTAGTTCGAAAAATCTCAAAGTATTCACAAAAAAGTCGTGGGAAAATTTCGAAGAGCACAGTTTGACAATAGGCAAATTGTTACCCATACGACATTTGAACACGGACTTCTCTCGATCACTCCCAAACTTGTAGTGTCAAAGCCAAGTTGGCTGCTGGGTATTTAAGCCCTCACTTGTCACTACATGACCCATATCAGGTATATTCACCCTTCACGAATTTGTAAAAGTATATGAGGGAGAAAAATATGAAATAATTTGTGAGTACTTTCACCTACAGTTTTCTTATCTATAGCCCAAATGTAAAATAGCATAACTCGATTGTTACTGGCATTTGCTCTTCTTTGTATACAGATAACCCTGATGATGTGGCTCTAATACCACGAAACTAGTTGGTTAATAAAGAACACCAAAAAGCTGAAGCGGTTTACATCATTATGATATAAATATATTGTTACATAGATTTATTGTATATTAACTACGACGCTCCATTTAATTATTCAGTATACAAACTAGTTTTCTTGCAAATGTTCAAATGTTTGTATAGTCTATGGGACTTAACGACGGGGTTATCAGTCCCTAAACTTACAGACTACTTATGAACTACTTACGAACTAGGACGGCACAAATATCCATGCCCGAGGGGGTATTCGAACCCCCGACCGTAGTGGCCGTGCAGACCGTGACTGGAGCGCCTTAGTCACCTCGGCCACCGCGGCCGGCGTTTTCTTGCAAATTACAGTTTCGTCATGAGAATAGCTGACTTTTGTTGTGTTACCGTTAACAAATGTAAATTATAATAAACCTAATTCAGGCGAGTCTTTCGTCATCATGACGTACCACTGACGTAAATATGCTACGTGGACTGTATATCGATCTGTTGTCTTCCCTGATCGTTCGGCGCGTGGCATTCTTGAAACAACAAAGAACTTCTCGCGAGCTATGCTTCTCGTTCCATTCGCAGCAATTTAAATTATACTCTTGGGTTCCTGCATAGCCACACCCTCTAAAAGGTAATGTTTTACTTACGGAAGCAAAGCGTAGTGTAATGTTATGGGCAACTACCACTGAATGCTCTTTTAAAATCCAATAAAATGAAATGAGGGGAATAATCTTTTACGTTGACCATGAAATAAATAATTAATGCTGTTACTGCTCTATGATTCTCAGATGCTTCTCTTTAACCTTATCCACGTGAAGCGAACTTTCCATCCCCAACATTAGAACATTACGCGGTACGAAGATCTGGGCGCGATCGCGTTTTTGAGTTGTCGCATTTGCAGTGGCACGGTCCAAGGAGGCGTGTATCACGTGACTGGTAAAACCCAAGTGGCATGTGGGTATGGAACATCCGCGAGATGGTTCGCTATGGCGGCTAGCCAGGCGCCTATAATAAAAGCAAAAGTAGAAAGAAAATTAATTACTCGCAAACCAAGCGAAGTACAGGGAAGCTGGTACCGTCAGGTTAAAGGGAATTTTAAGACGGACAATATGGTGTACTTTTGTGTTACGTGTCACCCATAATTGTTGAGAGCTATTGACCGATAAAAAATTTCATAACGGCCGAAATTTCAGAAATTTATAACTTATAAACAACAGAACCAATTTATATGTATGAACTGTCGATGGATACATCTCGGAGAGCCTTATCAGAATATGATAGCACAAATTTTTGTGAATATTACCGTTTGGGAATTATTTAATAACAGATGTTTTCTACAACAAACTTTTCATATTTGAGGCACAATTCTTATGTAAATAATATAAAGACTGGCAGTGCACAAATTAAGTAACCAGTAGGAATACATGTATAGCAATTAAGTTACCTGTTTATTTTTTTTTAAAGTGCAACTAAAAACGCTTGTAGAAAAAAAAATTGATCTACACAAAAACAGATAACAGCACTTGAATCTGGCGAATCTTAGGCCTACTATTAAACTGGTATATTACTTGTGTAAAACAAGTCCCATTGAGCATTTAGCAAAATAGTCCAGTTTTGGAGAAAGCTATAAATAGTGAGCCTCCATCTTTATTTTGACAGTTTCCGATCAGGCTTCGTAGAGGCCGTATCTGCCCTCCTTCGCTCTGTCATTTGCAGTGGAAAATCGTCTGAATTTTCGTGTTGGGAACTTAACAAAAATTTCGCATCCTGAGTTCGTTGGTTAGGACTTAGAACAATCGTGTGGTAGGAGTCTGCAAGTTGTAACTTAAGAGTTATCGGGTCCGAGCGGACGTAAGCAGATGCTTCTAAGATTTTCGTGTTTAGTGATTGCGAAACGACACTTATAGATTTTCATGTGAGTTTGGAACCACGGAGGAGTTAATATTTTCTGTGATTTGGGTACGCCGGGGCGACCTTTATTATTTATACCGTGAACTACTTCAGACTCGTTTTTCCGTGAATATTATGGAACTTTAGTTTGAAACTTGGCGTTTCATTTTTAGAACGTATGAACTTTTGCGTGTTTAGCCATTGAACTTTAAGGGTTCTTTATTTATTACTTCTACGAACTGGACAATTAGTACCTTTTTTGGGCAACTCGCGTGTGTAACCATTTCTTTTAATAAATGATTATGAACGTCAAACACCCGTGAGTGACTGAGTTATTTACACACCGTAGCCTCTTCTGCCTGCGAACGTTATTTTAAATAGACTTTTTTTTTTTTTTTTTTTTTTTTTTTTGGGGGGGGGGGGGGGCGTTGAAGCGAGGAGTGAACAGTTGGCCCCTGGACATATAACGTAGCCAAACAGACTTGAAAATTCCGACTATTTCACTTTGCCCCTGTTGGTGTACTGCTTACTGAACAGCATTGTTTAAATTGCACATCCAGTGTGCTGGAGGTTCGAGCTACGAATATTAAACTGTCTTTATCACATGCCGACTCGAAATCAGCAACAAGTGAGTAATTCAGGTTCAGGCAAGCACGCCCAACGGACAAATACATTGCGCATTGTATTCTCGCAGCCGCCGCTGCCGTGAGTAAAATTTTACCCTTTTGTTATCATGACATATTCGTCAAGAAACAGTAAAGTACTTTAAGTACTTTTCAAAAAATTGAATGTAGATGTTGAAGCGGTATTGAATGTACGCTTCATTTGTTGCCTTTGATATAATATAACAAATGCAACCATTTATTTGCTGCTTTTTCTTTCTTTACTCATAACAATGTGAGCTGGACTTTTGCACCCCTCAAGTTGTCATTACTTGACCTGCTCAGTGGATACAGGGATGCAATATTATCAACGTTTATTTTCAGGGAAGTAAGTGTTGAATTCTGACACAAGGAGTCATGCTCCACAGTTCCTCTTGCCGCCCCCCGCCCCCCCCCCCCCCCACTTCCACTGTCATCGTGTGAAAGAATGTGTGTGTAGAGGAGCATATTAGTGGCAAAGACGTTTAGTTTGGTGGTATGGGATAGGTTGGCCAAACTTCACTTTGCGGGGAACATCAAAGGGGTATCTTTGACATTCGACAGACGTTGCCTGTGGCTGACGAGTGTGAGAGTTTTTACAAGTTGGCAGAAGATGGTGGTGAAATGTTGTGACGCTGAAGCCGCGATACGAACTTATGATCTGAAGAGATGCCTATAATACATAATACATATGAAGTATTTTATCCATTCAGCAACTGTTCAGATTATAAATTAATGAAATGCAGCAACCAGTTGCTTGTGGTTATTTATTTATTTATTAACTGTAACGACCGGTTTCGGGCGCTTGAGTGCCCTTCTTCTGGTCTCTATACAGACAAACAAGTGCATTTGTATACAATAAGGCTATAGAACGTATAAAAGTCGATTACAGATATTTGAAGCAGTTTCGAACTTATCTTTATTACAATCTATTTGGTTCGAAACTGCTTCAAATATCTGTAATCGACTTTTATACGTTCTATAGCCTTATTGTATACCAATGCACTTGTTTGTCTGTATAGAGACCAGAAGAAGGGCACTCAAGCGCCCGAAACCGGTCGTTACAGTTAATAAATAAATAAATAACCACAAGCAACTAGTTGCTGCATTTCATTAATTTATAGATAGGCATATGTGGACTTAGGAAATTTACAGGTCTGTAACTGCAAAACTTAATCTCTGCCTGAAAAGTGATAAACTATGCACGGTAGTAGGGCTGTGGAACTATGATAATTAAACAATCATGTACTCGTGTGATGACAAACTGTGTTTTATAACAAATACTGTAATTAATCGCGGATTAATTTCGAACTGCAATGTTCGATGGACTTCACAAATTTACGAGTTATAATTTGGAACTTTTACTCTAGAATGCATATGATACTTATTGTGCCTCTCATGAACAGTAGTTGGGGAAATATTCAGATATTTACCGATGTATAAAATAGGACCATCACCGCATTTTTATGTCCAAAATGAGTAATAAACTCCATTTATTAAGAAGTACTTCGTGGGTGAACCTCTTCTTTATCTTAGAATCCATTTTGTTGGTCATTCAGAGGTTTAATTTGTTTGTTAAATATATTTTCACGTCATTATATGCAGAAGGATAGGCTGGCTATACTACAGATTAATTATTGATCTTGTTTAAACAGATTGGGTAGCTGTTTAGGGCATAGAAGCCGACATACACAACTCACCGCTATGAACAGAGACAACGAGCCATAAACTTTTACTACCCTGAGTTATGTATTGCCCAATTCTTATTCATGAGTACCGATAGGAAGGTCGCAATGACATAGTGTAGCCGGTGCTCGAGGAGATATTTGTATCTCGTGCTCCGAGGTTAATTTGTGGAACATGGGGAAATTCTGTCGATTTTGTTGTATTTTCAAGCAGTAATATTAGAGGTTTAGTTGCACTTAATCTAGAATTAATTTGCGGAGAATTATTGGTTATTTTCGTGGAGTTAAGGTGATCTTTTGCCGAATTGGTATTTGAAGTGGACCACGAGGTGCGAGAACCGTCAGTTCTGCACCTTGGTCTATAAATGGGGGAAATAAGCTGAAGAATAACGTGTGTAAACTTCATGCGGGTGGAGACGATATTCCTGAATTAGCCTTGGTGACCGGTGCCAGGCGGCGTGTTCGCGCGGTCTCTTTAATAATGGGCTCAAGGTTATGTTGTTTACTCAGGCTTTCATTTCATTTGTTTAGTATAAGTGTTGCGAAGGATCCGTGTTAAATTTTGCTGAGGTAATTTTCATGGAAGCAGAATTTTCCTTGTGGAATGTGTTGGGTGTTTGGCCATACTTCTCGTGGTCAGCATGAAAGTGAAGTACATTTAAGTCGCTATTATGAAGCGACCGTTCACCATGAACGGAGAGATTTTTTAAAACAGATGCCTATAATACACAATTTTTGCCTCTCATGTCGATATTATTTTGGAACTTTGTGAGACGAGTTGCGAGTGTATGTGTCGGCACGTGTTCAGCTAGGGGGCTGTTAAACCCTCAGTGTGTCCGCCTGATTAGTGATCATTACTTTTGTAACAGCTGGTCCATAGTTGCGATGTGTCTGTACCTTATTTTTTCAGTCTTGTGTGGAATCTTATGCCAAGGGATAATCCCAGTCTGTCCTGCCAATTTGTAATTTCTGTATTCTGTAAATACGGTTTAATTTGTTGTAGAGCTATTCCTTTCCGTGATCAGCGTAACGACGATCTATGAGAATTGTCAATTGAGCTTTTCAACGGCGTTAAGTTAAAGGTAATACGACCAATAGATATTAATTCCAGCCGGAAGACCAATGAATATGCATAATTATTTCACACAATAAGAAACTTTCTTCTGAAAAGTCTGCTGCAATAAAAAGAATCGTAAGTTATCTCTCATGTCATTACTTAAGAAGGTTTACCTTCCTTTCCCCCTCCGCATATTCGTCGAGTGTGAACCAAATTAAGTTCTATGTGTATTTAAAGAGGCATAATGAGGAAGGGATATAATAAATGATCTAAGACGAACAAGTTTGGATGAAGAAAAATGACTCATATGATTTGCCAGCTGTTTCGGTAAACCTATTGGACCAAACTGCTATGGTCATCAGTTCTTAGACTTACAAACTACTTAAACTAACTTACATTAAGGACAACACACACACACACACACACACACACACACACACACACACACGCCCATGCCCGAGGGAGGACTCGAATCTCCGGCGGGAACGGCCGTCCAGTCCGTAGTATGATGCCTTAGACCACGCGGCATTGCGCGCGGCACGAATAAGTTCCTTTCCGTCACGCTTATTCAATTCAATGGTCGTTGTGGTTGATTTAACGCCCCTCTTTGACTTCCGGGTCTTAACTATTGCCGCGGTGGAGTGGCCGAGCGCTCTAAGGCTTTTGCTGCGGATCGTGCGCTTCTCGCCGTCGGAAGTTCGAGTTCGGACATGGGTGTATGTTTTGCCATTAGCATAAATTACTTTTAAGTTAGTTTAAGTAGTTTGTACGCCTATGGACTGAGGACCAACGTAGTTAAGGCCCTAGATTTACAAACATATTAATCTAATTCTCAGTTTTAACATATATGCCTACAAGAGACTCAGTACCGAGGCAGCCGACAAGCAACATGAGAATGTAAATCCCTTTTCTTTTTGGTTGAAATCCAATCAGGAATACGGCAAAAAAGAGAGAAGTAACCGCTGAATGTCTATGTTGCTCTTTCCACTAACATCAATTTAAGCTAGAGTTAGAGATCTACGCGGATACGGATAACCGCGGATATATCCACGAATATCCGCGTATTTCTTACTTTGCGGATAAAATTGTGAGTGACGCGGGTATCCGCGTGTTGTATACGGATGAAGAGCGAGGTATCTGCCCAGTACGTCTGTCGAAATGTTAGCTTAAAACTTCAAGCCTGTGGACATTCTTGCAGGGCCCAGGTAGAGCGGAAGTCTATTGTTCTTATCCCCTGGCCACAGCCTCAAACAAATATACTTACTCTGGACCTGCGCCTAATCCGTTTACGCGACCGTGTCTTATCTGCGGTCTGGCAAGTGCTTTCTGGGTGGCAAACCGGCCCACTGCCACCAGAGGTGCCGTGCCAAATTTCCACTGCCTTCAGTTAGCGCTTTGCAGTGAGTGAGTTAACAACCTCCTTGTTTACAAAGTATATCATAGTGAATACAGTGACAGTTCTTTCTTAAAATGAACACATCAATTGTTTGTGCCGTGATATCTCCTGAAATGTCTCGCGATTTTTACCCCCTACATCGATTGTTACCTCAATACCTGCACAAAATTTGGTTACAATTGGTCCAATGGTTGATCAGGAGACGTGCAACATTGTCGCATGATACAACAATTTACAGCGCATTTCATTCTTTATTGTGTCATATCTCCTGAACTACGTGTCTTACAGTCATTTAATTATGTCAACAACTGTCGCGAAAGTGCAAGCAATATGTTGGTAGAGTTTCATCGCAACCTAATGAGCGGTACAGCCGCGCATAAATTACGAACAAACAAACAAACATTCATGTTTATGTATTAGATAAATGGTGACGAAAGTAATAAAGACTGACAATAGCATTTCATGGCAACTTTCATAATCAGATACTGTGTACAGTGAAAGTAACGTATTTAGGAAGGTACACAAAGACTTTATAGGCTGGCCGTAGCTGCAGCCGACATTGTCTCTTTTTGCTGACAGTTACCGATTACAAGTATACGGCAGTTTTAACATGTGAAATGACATGCTTTGCTTTGTGTCACATAACCTCTTGTGCGTTAATATGGGGAAAATAGTGTCCTTTTTGTAAAACTCCGAAAGAAACGTTTCTTTTTTCTGAATGTAAACACAGCAGAATCTCCACTATGCCGATTAGTTTTAACCACTGAAATTTAAGAAGTTGCCTCTATTAAACAGCTGACGTAGTGATCCGACCACACGGGCTCTGAAGCGCTACTATGTGTGTCCGGAGCGCCAATGTTTTCCTATTTGGAATAGCCGGTTTTGGATTAGGCATAGAACAGTTACCGTGATTCGAGAAGTCAAAAGTTGTTAAGTTGTCGCAGAAATGACACACTAACAGTAATTATATCATTACATACCATGGTTTTAAATTCTGCTATCTATTACTATTACCCATTCAAAACTTTAATATCTGCGGATGCGGATAACGAACTTGCGGATGCGGATAAAGTGGCGCGGATGCGGTTGCAGATATGGACCTCCGGATGTGGTGGGGATGCAAATAACACTTTTCTTATACGCGCAGACGTCTAGCTATAGTCTTAGATTCCTGTCTAACCATACCCCTGATTATTACAGATCCTACTCCTGCCATTAAAATTGCTACACCACGAAGATGACGAGCTAACCGACAGTAAGAAGATGCTGTGATATGCAAATGATTAGCTTTTCGAGCATTCACATAAGGTTGGTGACACCTACAACGAGCTGACATGAGGAAAGTTTCCAACCGATTTCTCATACACAAACAGCAGTTGACCGGCGTTGCCTGGTGAAAGGTTGTTGTGTTGCCTCGTGTAAGAAGGAGAAATGAGTACCATCACGTTTCCGAGTTTCATAAAGGTCGGATTGTAGACTACGACGATTGCGGTTTATCATATCGCGACATTGCTGCTCGCGTTGGTCGCGATACAATAACTGTTACCAGAATATGGAATCGATGGGTTCAGAAGTGCAATACGGAACGTCGTGCTCGACCCAACGGCCTTTTATCAGTAGCAGTCGAGATGACAGGCATCTTATCCTCATGGCTGTAACGGATCGTGTAGCCACGTATCGATACCTGATTCAACAGATGGGGACGTTTGCAAGACAACAACGATCTGCTCGATCAGTTCGATGACGTTTGCAGGCCGGCCGCCGTGGCCGAGGGGACTGAGGCACTCCAGTCATGATTTACACGGCCACTACGGTCGGGGGTTCGAATTCCCCTTCGGGCATGGATATTTGTGCTGTCCTTAGTCTTAGGTAGTTCATAAGTAGTTTGTAAGCTTAGGGACTGACGACCCCGTAGTTAAGTCCCATAAGCTTAACAAACATTTGAACATTTTGAAACGAATGATTGCTTACATCCGCTCCTATTGTCTTCCTGCTGTAAGACAGGGACCCTGTTACAGCACAGCCGCGTATTTTGACGGAAAAATTTTGTCGAACAGTTCTACAAACATTTGAACATTTGATTTGACGTTTGCAGCAGCATGGACTATCAGCATGGAGACCATGGCTGCGGTTACCTTTGACACTACATCACAGACAGGAGCGCCTGCGATGGTGTACGCAACGACGAACCTGGGTGCACGAATGGCAAAACGTCATTGATTCAAATGAATCCAGGCTCTGTTCACAGCATCATGATGGTCGCATCCGTGTTTGGCGACGTCGCGGTGAACTCACATTGGAAGCGTGTAATCGTCATCGCCATACTGGCGTATCACCCGGCGTGATGGTATGGGGCGCCATTGGTTACACGTCTCGGTCACCTCTTGTTCGCATCGACGGAACTTCCAACAGATACGTTACGACCCATGCTTCTATCCATCATTCCATCCGCGCGAAACCCTACATTTCAGCAGGATAATGCACGACCGCATACTGCAGGTCCTTTCTGGATACAATGACTGTTACATTTCAAATGTGTTATGACCTGTGGCTCTACTCTTCATTTGATCCCAGCGAAACCCTACATTTCAGCAGGATAATGCACGAACGCATGTTGCAGATATTGTACGGAAAATGTTCGACTGCTGTCCTGGCCAGCACATTCTCCAGATCTCTCACGAATTGAAAACGTCTGGTGAATGGTGGCCGAGCAACTGGCTCGTCACAATACGCCAGTCACTACTGTTGATGAACTGTAGTATCGTGTTGAAGCTGCAAGGGCATCTGTACCTGTACACGCCATCCAAGCTCTGTTTGTCTCAGTGCCCAGGCGTATCAAGGCCGTTATTACGGCCAGAGGTGGTTGTTTTGCGTACTGATTTCTCAGGATCTATGCATCCAATTTGCGTGAAAATGTAATCACATGTCAGTTCTAGTATAATATACTTGTCCAATGAATACCCGTTTATCATATGCATTTCTTGTTGGTGTAGCAATTTTAATGGCCAGTAGTGTACATTAGATGTTGTGGGGCCGACAGGCTGGCCTGAAGCTGCCGTTGCGGTAGAGACACGGTGGCCGGTGTCCGCAGAAGCCGCGGTCAGAGCCAGCAGCGGCGGCGGCAGGAAGCCGTCAAGGCCGCGGTGGCGCCTGCACACGCGGTCACTGCCCGACGACGCGTGCCTGCCTGGGCTACCTACCGCCTCACTCTGCATCCGCAACACACAGGCACACAGGCCGAGTGGCCCCAAGGTGCGCCCTCACCGTACGGATCGCGTACTCCAACTGTTGTCAAAGCTTAAGCCGGGTCCACACGCAACGATCTGTCTGCGCAAATGTCTGTGCAAATCTCTGCGCACACCAATCGTTGCGTGTGGACGGGTGTTCACACCGCTGCAAATTCTCGCGCCCGACATCTTTCGGTGAAAAAAGAAACTAGGTAGTACAGACTGCAATCTGACTGGCAAACGAATACGATAAGCTTTTTTACGAAGTTTATTTGTGTCAGTGATAGAGGAAATCTTTTTACGGACACTACTTGCAACGTGTCTTGCAAAAAAGAAAAAAAAGTGCAAACAAACCGCAATAAACAGAAATGGTCTAGGCATTGGCTGCTTAAAAGAAGGCAGTTGTCATCTACATCTCCAACCATACTCCGCAAGCCACCCGACGGTGTGTGGCGGAGGGTACCTTGAGTATCACGATCGATTTTCCCTCCTATTCCAGTCACGTATTTTTCGCAGAAAGAAGGATTGTCGGTATGCCTCTGTGTGGGCTCTAATCTGTCTGATTTTATCCTCACGATCTCTTCGCGAGATATAAGTAGGAGGGAGCAATATACTGCTAGACTCTTCAGTAAAGGTAAGTTCTCGAAACTTCGACAAAAGCCCGTACCGAGCGACAGAGCGTCTCTCCTGCAGAGTCTTCCACTGGAGTTTAGCGATCATCTCCGTAACGCTTTCACGATTACCAAATGATCCTGTAACGAAGCGCGCTGCTCTCCGTTGCATCTTCTCCACTTCCTCTATATCAATCCCACCTGGTACGGATCCCACACCGGTGAGTAGTATTCAAGCTGTGGGCGAACAAGTGTACTGTAACCTATTTCCTTTGTTTTCGGACTGCATTTCCTTAGAATTCTCCCAATGAATCTAAGTCTGGCATCTGCTTTACCGACGATTGATTTTATATGGTCGTTCCATTTTAAATCCCTCCTAATAACTACTCCCAGATAATTTATGGAATTAACTGCTTCCAGTTGCTGACCTGCTATAGTGTAGCTAAATGATAAAGGATCTTTCTTTCTGTCTATTCGCAGCACATTACACTTGTGATTCTACGTCGTGAGCTGCAGTGCAAACCCCATGACTGACGTAATTATTTGCGAATGGACGTGGAAACTTATCTTTTGACACTGGTACTTCTCGCATAATACGTAAAGACACTTGTATGAGATATATTTCTCCAAATGATTGGCTGACAGTTACATTAAGATCCCTGGCCACAGGAAGGACCAACAAAGATCTCGAATTTACAACAGCAATTTCTAAACAAGCATTGAGTTAAATCATCCCCAACACTTGTGAAGCTATTTACGCTGTCCAGAAGAATGTTTTCATGAATGCAAGTAAATTAGGCCTACCTTCTAACAAGATACACATAAAATTGTCAGAGTTTTAGATATGTTTGAAACACTGTACGCCTACTTCACTTTATATTATATATATGGCCAATAAGCTGCGACTAACTTTCTTTCCTAGTCGGAATTTTCATTTCTCAGCCATTTTCATCCACTGTCAACATAGTAAACACACGTAAAAAGTATACACTGAGACAGATTTGCAGCGATCTCCTGTCCACACGTTCCAACTTGTCTGCACAGATGTGATTTGAACCCCCAGATTTGAGCAATTTTGCACAAATCTTCAACTCCAACTTCCTGGTTTGCGCACATCTCATATCTACGCAAATGTACTGTCCACACGCAACGATTTGAGAGGTGTGCGCAGACATTTGCAAAGACAGATCGTAGCGTGTGGACCCAGCTTTACGGCAAGAAATGTAATCGACTCTCATATACGTAGTCAGTGTGGCATATCGAAGTTCGGGTCAGTCCTGCAGCGGGTAGCCTAGTGGTTAAGGTGACCGCTCGCGAGAAGCGGGAAACCTGGGTTCGAACCTCGGGTCGGCACAAATTTCCATATGTCAACATATGGTCACAGATTCCTGACTGGATGGAAGACTTCCTAAGTAATAGAACGCAGTACGTTGTTCTCGACGGCGAGTGTTCTTCAGAGACGAATGTATCGGTCAGGCGTGCCCCAGGGGAGTGCGATAAGACCGCTATTATTTTCTATCTATATAAATGATCTGATGGACAGAGTAATTTGTAATATGCGGCTGTTTGCTGATGATGCTGTGGTGTATAGGAGGGTGTCGTCTTTAACTGACTGTAATAGCAAACATGATGACTTAGACAAAATTTCTAGTTGGTGCGAAGAATGGCAGCTAGCTCTCAATGTAGAAGAATGTAAGGTGATGCGCATGAGTAGGAAAAACAATCTCATAATGTTCGAAAACAGCATTAGTAGTGAGCTTCTTGATGCCGTCGCGTCGTTCAAATACCTAGGCGTAACATTACAGAGCGATATGAAATGGAACGAACATGTAAGGACAGTTGTGAGTAAGGCGGACAGCCGATTTAGGTTTATTGGGAGAATTTTGGTAAGATTTACTTCATCTGTAAAGCGTATAAAACGCTTGTACGACCACGTCTTGAGTATTGCTCAAGTGTTTGGGACCCGCAGCAGCCAGAGGAAGACATAGAAGCAGTTCAGAGGCGAGCAGCTAGGTTTGTTCCTGGTAGGTTCGACCAATGCGCGTGTGTCACGCAAATGCTACGGCAATTCAATTGGAGATCGCTGCAGGAAAAACGACGTTCTTTTCGTGAATTTCTCTTGAGGAAATTTAGAGGGCCGGAATTTGAAGCTGAGTGTAGTACGATCTTGCTGCCGCCTACTTACATTTCGCGTGGTGATCACAAAGACAAGATAAGAGAAATTAGGGCTCGTACGGAGGCATACGGGCATTCTTTTTCCCCTCGTTATAGTTGGGAGTGGAATAGGAAAGGAAATGCCCAGTAGTGGTACAGTGTACCCTCCGCCACGCACCTTACGGTGAATTGCGGAGTATGTATGTAGATGCAAATGGTAAAACATCTACACCTAATGCAGTGGAAACATAAGAAAATCGCACTTGCGAATAATTTCGTCCAAAATAAGTGAGTAGGTATGTAACCAGGACTACTGTTCATTTCATAATGATTGACCCCTGACTTTGAGCTCATATTCTGGACACATCGCACGACGAACATCGAATATTACATTTTATTTGTAAAGGTACGCGGTGATATTTAAGAGAAAGCGTACTTTTTTGGCTTTTTTCGGCGAATTTCAACTTTAAGGATGCACAGAAATCAGACCGTAATTTGGAGAAAGTTTGCCTTTGCACCCTTTAAAGATAAACCTTGTTGTATTTACAGGCGGAGTTTCGTTATTTTAGCTCTTAACTGACAAAAACCGAGACATTATATTAGTAATGACATCTGATGTCACCAACAGAAGTTCAAGCTTAACAGCAGTGCCCTCTCCGTCTCAGTAGCTACAATGGTAAGCTTACTCGCAGCTTATTGCGTTTTATATTATAGCGACGAAACGACTAACCATAAAATAACGAAACTCCATCTGTAAATACAACAAGGTTGGGTCTTTAAACCGTGCAACGGAAAACTTTCTTCTAATTTCTATACATCCTTAAAGTTGATATTCGCCGAAAAGGCCAGAAAAAGCACGCTTTCTCTTAAATATTACCGCGTATGTTGTCCCCTTTACAAATAAAATGTTATATTCATACGCCAAATAAAAGTAGACATTTCAATGATTCCGACGAGGTATAAAACATCGATGTTCGTCGTGCGATGTGACCATTATATGAGCTCAAAGTTGAAGGCCAATCTTTATAAAATTGACAATAATTGTCCCAGTTCCACTCTCGTTTCACGTTACAGTCAGCAACATACACTATTATTTGGATAAAGGTAAATACTCAAGACTAAATTACGGCCGAAACGCACCCAGGACGGTGTTTAGACACCTACCACTGTTTTTCTTTCTTTATTTCTTCTTCACTCGCTGGCATTCGCAGGCACCGGAGATTCACAGCAAGTAGGTGTTTCATATTCACGGAATGCATGACATTAACTGGTAAAGTCGAAAATGTGTATCCAGGCGGCATTTGAACTCGGGTCTCCTACTTGCTAGACAGTTGAGCTGACCCCTATAGCACTCAGGGACGCATCGGTCACATCAGCAGCAGGGACTACTCTCGCATGTCTACCGTCAGTTACAAATTCTCAAGTTTTCCCTGCCTACTTACCGTTTTTTGAAATTGATTCCCGTGAGAATATCTAGGTGCATCCGTTCTGAAGAAAGGATCATTGTCCATCACCGGCATATTGTGTAATATCTCTATCTTTATAAAAGCGAAATCCGCGGTGGAGTAGCCGAGCGGTATAAAGCGCCTCGCTGTGGAGAACGCGGTTGCTCGCCGTGGAGGTTCCAGTCCTCCTCCCTGGGGCATGGGTGTGTGTGTTGTCCTTAGGTTAGTTTACTTAGATTTAAGTAGTTTGTAAGCTACGGACTGATGACCACGCAGTTTGGTCCGATAGATTTGAAAACATTTGATTTTTGTTTAGGGTGAAGAAAATGCGGTTAGCGTTTTTCATTCGTACCTCCACGTCTTTCGTCACTTCACTTTTACTGATCAGTATGGGTCCCAGGTATTCTAATTCTCTTACTTATCTGAATGCATGTCAATCAACAATAATAGGGGGTGGGGGGAGGAGTTTGGTGTCGAGAAACGAGATTTTTGTTTTACTTTTGTTCACTACCAGGTCCATTTATTTCGTGTCGCGGAAGAGTGGTGAAGTGACACCCTCTTACTTTCTCCTCGGTGTCGCCAAGGATCACAGGATTGTGTCGATTTCTACAATCTCCATTTCTCTATTTCGATCAGTGTGGTGGCTTACTGTTCCAAGTTCAATAGTATTGGTGCCAATGGATCTTCTGGTCGCAATCCATTATGAATACTTTATGGTGATGATAGCTGACAGCACAACCTTACTTGGCAAGTTAATTCGGAGCAGCAAGCTGCTATTAGCCGGATGTATTTAGGTGGTATGTCCAGTTTTTCTATTGTCTTCCATAGCATGCAGCGGTAAGTGCTGTCTTATGGTTGTATGAAATCAATGAATATGAGGTGTATTTCTCGATCAAACTCGTGAAATTTCTATTAGATGCCTCAAGGTAAATATGTGATGGACAGTCGAACGTCCAGAGAGGAGGGGCCTATAATTTTTTTCAGCCAATGGTTTCAAACAGTTTAGGATCAGCATTGTAAACACTTTGTACCCAATTTCAAGAAGTGAAATCCCGCGGTAGATGGATACTTAAGTGGCATATCCCTTCTTGAAGATGTGACATAAAATTGCGCCTTTCCATTCTCCAGGATTTTTTTCCACTGTCTAGACGGCAGATATCAACAGGTTCAATGTCTTTATCAATGCTTCACCCCCAGAGGAAGTATCTCAGCTGCGATACCGCTACAACCTGGAGCTTTGTTATTTTTGAGGGCCTTTAGCACAACGCGAATCCTTTCTTCTAATGAGTCAAGGATTTCCTCTCTATAAAATTGGACCTGTATCTGGGTTGTTAACACTATTGCCCTGTCATGGTGTAATAAACACCCTCAAAATTGTTTTTAAATAAAACGTGAGGCCAGGAAAAAGCAGCATATCATTACTTTGTATATATATATATATATATATATATATATATATATATATATATATATATATATATGTGTGTGTGTGTGTGTGTGTGTGTGTGTGTGTGTGTGGTTATTCAGAAAGAAGGAACAGGTTTCAAAGATTTATATCTTCCAAACTGCGAAAGACAGAACCATAATTCCAATGTTCCTGGGCAGACAACAGTGTTAAGTTTGTACATGAAACAGATTCCGTGAAGCCTTAGGTCTGATGTGCTATATCTCTTAACAAAGTTTATGGGCTTTCATGTTCATGGAGAAAACTGTGACAGGACCAACCAAAAAAAAAAAAAAAAAAGTTCAAAATTGGTTATTTCCTCACATGAAGAGGATTCAGACGTTTTCATCTTCATGCAAGATGTTCCCTGCCTCATTTCTCTACCAACATCCAACGTTTCCTGCGCCGAACACCATTCCAGGGTGTTGGATTGGATGAAGAGCAGCAGAATATCAACTTCATCAACCGTGGCCAGCTGGCCGCGGTAGCCGAGGTGACTGAGGCGCTCCAGTCACGGTCTGCTCGGCCACTACGGTCGGGGGTTTGAATCCCCCCTCGGGCATGGATATTTGTGCCGTCCTTAGTCTTAGCTAGTTCATAAATAGTTTGTAAGCTTAGGGACTGATGACCCCGTAGTTAAGTCCCATAAGCTATATAAACATTTGAACATTTTTGAACCGTGACCTCTCACGTTTCTGGACCTCACACCTTGTGACTTTTATCTGTGAGGTTTTGTAAGAAACAGTGTTCCTAATCCCACTGTTGCCTGACATCTTTGAAAGTCTGCTACTTCAAATAGTTGAGGCTGGAATTTGATAGCTAGAAACCAGCTGTTTTATGTGTGGCAAGAAATGAACCCTTGTTTCAATACTTGCTATGTAACACATGGTGCTCATACGGAATGTATGAAAATTTAACCCATTCTCTCTTTCCAGGAACGTTGGAATTGTGTGTATGTTTCTTTCTTTCAATGCAATAAATTTCTGAAATCTGTTCCTTCATTTTGAATAGCCATATATATAAAATCAGCACCATGTTTAATTTTACCAATTCAGAGCTGGGTGACATGCATGTTATGTATGGGGCTGCACGAGGAAATGGATTAGGCGCTCAATGGATGTTCATGGAGCGACTGCCACATAGGCCGGATCCTTTTGCATACGAACGTCTTCATCGGGAGTTACACTCGAGTGCATCGTTTGATGCTTCCAGGCGTGGAGTTGGCATTAGAAGATATCGCAGAACTCAGTGGAAGAAAGAATATAATCACAGTAGAGGATAATCCTTCGAGTACACTATTGGCCATTAAAATTGCTACACCGATAAGAAATGCAGATGATAAACAGGTATTCATTGGACATATGTATTATACCAGAACTGACATGTGACTACATTTTCGTGTAATTTGGGTACATACATTCTGAGAAATCAGTACCCAGAACAACAACCTCTGCCCGTAATAACGGCTTTGATACGCCTGGGCATTGAGTCAAACAGAGCTTGGATGGCGTGTACAGGTATAGATGCCTTTGCAGCTTCATCAAGATACCACAGTTCATCAAGAGTAGTGACTGGCGTATTGTGATAAGCCAGTTGCTTCGCCACCATTGACCAGACGTTTTCAATTGGTGGGAGATCAGGAGAATGTGCTGGCCAGGGCAGCAGTAGAACATTTTCCGTATAGGACCTGCAACTGCGGTCGTGCATTATCCTACTGAAATGTAGGGTTTCGCAGGTATCAAATGAAGGGTGGAGCCACGGGTCGTAACACATCTGAAATGTAACGGCCACTGTTCAAAGTGCCGTCGATGCGAAGAAGAGGTGACCGAGACGTGTAACCAATGACACCCCATACCATCACGCCGGGTGATACGACAGTATGGCGATAACGAATACGCGCTTCCAATGTGCGTTCACCGCGATGTCACTGAACAAGGATGCAACCATCATGATGCTAGATTCATCTGAAAAACTGATGTTTTGCCATTCGTGCACCCAGGTTCGTCGTTGCGTACACCATTGCAGGAGCTCCTGTCTGTGATGCAGCCATTGTCTCCGAGCTGATAGCCCATGCTGCAGCAAACGTCGTCAAACTGTTCGTGCAGATGATTGTTGTTTTGCAAACGTCCCTATCTGCTGACTCAGGGATCGAGACATGGCTGCACGTCCATGCGGATAAGATGCCTGTCATCTTGACGGCTTGTGATACGAGGCCGTTGGGATCCAGCACGGTGTTCCGTATTGCCCTCCTCAACCCACCAATTCAATAGACTGCCAACAGTGATCGGAAACGTGATGGTACGCATTTCTCCTCCTTACACAGGAAGGCATCACAACAACGTTTCACCAGGCAACTCCGGTCAACTGCTGTTTGTGTATGAGAAGTCGGTTGGAAACTTTCCTCATGTCAGCAAGTTGTAGGTGTCGCCATCGGCGCCAACCTTGTGTGAATGCTCTGATAAGCTAATCAATTGCATATCACAGCATCTTCTTCCTGTCACCTCTGTTGAACATAACTTCGTGGTGTAGCAATTTTAATGGCCAGGAGTGTATGTCATAACGGCGGTTCGATGAAACCACTCCCATGAACTTCAAGGTGAGTTGCAGAGTATTTTATATAGATGTAGTAAGACGGGCAAGATGTGTGTGTGCCTGTAGACTCGTAATGTTCACGTGGTCATTGGAACCAGCATCGTTGCACTACTAACGCACTACATCCAACTTGTGTTGCAATTCTCCTAAAAGATCTCGCCAGTCTCAACTTCACAATTTGACTCCTTTCAAATCCGCATAGTTGCTTGTAGCAAGCACGTCTCCGTAGATAGGCGGCTGTGTGCTTCACACGTTGAAATCGCAATGAGCCCCATGGCTCTGGCAGCTATGACGAGAGTTGGAACATAAATAGTGGCAACTATTTATTCACAACCGATACAAAAGCTTTGCATGTTTGCACCAGTTAATGTACTTCAAAGTAGTCACCAGCGCTGTGTAGAACCCATTTCCAGCGATGTTGAAGGTGTAGCCTGTTCTGTTGATGGTGCGAATGGAGCGGTCTACTGCCTTTTGAATCGTGGAACAGTTCTGAAGCGAATGCCACGAAGCGTCGTAACGCATCCTCTCTACATTCCCGTCAAATCATGCGGAACCCATCGTGATGTAATTTTTCGCAAGCGCAGGGGTTCCATCAGGATGCGAAGCACATTTGTATGCGCTATTCCAGTTTCGTGGGCGAGCTCACGAATCGTCTGAAGTCGATCACTATCCACTAACGCGGTAACAGTATGGACTTCTTCTTCAGAGACGCAAAGACGACTTGCCCCATTAAGTTTGACACAGTTTGCCGACGTTTGTTGAAACCTTTTACCCAATGTGTCACTGTTCTGTACAGCAATGTCGATTCCCCGTACGCCTCTTGAAGACCTTGATGACACTGTCGTGGTGTACGACATCTGGCACATTCTATCTTGTTTCAACTACGTTGTTCCTGTTTCGAAAATATAGTGACACCGTTACGTCACAAGTGACTGTGTTTCTCTCGATTGTGCGCACGCCGGTGACATGGGATGGGCGAGTGCATTTCCTCGGAGGTAACGTAGTATGTGAACAACGTGTCCTATTACCGACAATAGTAGATTCAATTGCATGGTATCTTCAGAGCAGTGTTGCCACTGTTTAAGTTCCAACCGTCTTAACTATGCCATCTGTTGATTGGCGACCTGTAAAGACGTCGTCGGGTTTGATCCTATGATGCAGGGTGACCACATTTTTCCAACCGGAAAAGAGTACATATCAATTAAATTTCCAAAGATGTAATGTTTATTCATTCATTTGTTTATTCATTTAAAAATACATACATTTAACATTCTCTTCCCTGATTATAGCAGTGAACGCTTAAGGTTGTTGTCCACTGCAGGTTAAGTACAGTCTGGCTATTGCCAAGGCTACAAAAACCGAATGCAGACGTCAATAAGCGGAGGTACAGCTGTCAAAAAATAAAAATTTAAATCCTAGGGGAGATTTGAGACAATCAAATACTATACCACAGGACCACGACTACACTGTCTTTCATGCCTGTCTTTCTTGCGACTGATCCATTCATTTTTATATTTTTCTTATTTTATCGTTCTTCCCTACAACTTTTGCCTGTTTTCGCGCTTGATCTGTGTTTTTGGCGGGCTATCCATTGCATCATCGTATCAGTAAATCTGATGGAGCTGCTGTGGGAAGTTTCCTTCGTAAGAAGTTTAAAAAAGAGTATAACATGCGTAAAAAAAAAGGGAAAGTGTAGAGTACATAAAGGAGAAGTTGAAAAAGAGTACGCCGCGGTGGAGTAGCCGAGCGGTCTAAAGCGTCTCGCTGCGGAGCACGCGGTTGCTCGCCGTGGAGATTCGAGTACTCCCTGGAGCATGGGTGTGTGTGTTGTCCTTAGGTTAGGTTACCTAGGTTTAAGTAGTTTGTAAGCTACGGACTGATGACCACGCAGTTTGGTCCGATAGATTTACAAACATTTGAACATTTGAAAAAGAGTACGTGTGGTCACCCTGCTATGATGGTATCTGCCATCTGAGGTACGGTAGATGTATGATAATGGTTTCAACATTATCATACTCGTACTGTACCCCAGATGGCAGATGCCATCATAGGATCAAAACCGACGACGTCTTTTCAGGTGCACTTTTTTTGCAGGTGGTGCAGTTTTGATCAGGTAGTAATACAGAGTTTTAAAAAGATCTGTAGACGATGTCTGTGCATAACGAGAGGGAAACGATTCTAAAGATCCGCCTAGCGGGTGCTAAGCGGTAAACGAACTGCGAAGAATAATAACGCAACAGCGGCTGTCTCGCGCCGCAGGTTTTTGTGAAGTATCCGGAGGGTCGGTAACAGATTCATAAAGGTCCGCCTCTGCCGAGCCGAGAGCAGTAATTTGCATCTGCAGCGGCGGGCGGCGCGCAGAACGAGAGCAAAGTCGATTCATTTTTATTGAGCCGGCGCTGGGGGGGGGGGGGGGAGCGCAGAAATGTAATCAGTTGTTGCGGTTAGCGGCCTTCATTAGCGCGCGGTCCACAAATCTGGGTCACTGGCGGTGGTGGGGGCGGGGCGTGGCCGGTGGAGGGGGGAGCGGGCTGGTAGGGTGGGGGGAGAGGGGGAGGGGGAGGGGCGCCGCATTGCGCACAACCCGAGGCAGTGGGGCGCGCCTGCCCGGGAGGCCGAGGGGAACAGCAGCAGCAGCAGCAGCAGCAGCAGCCTTTGTTACGTACCGGCCCTCAACACAGGTGCCCTCCAGGCCCCAGGCACACGGCTGTTCTAACGTCACACTAGCGAAGTCGCGAGGGTAGCAGCACCAAGTTAATGTCTGCAGCCACACGTAACATGTTTGGTTTATAGACCACGAATAAAATTCAGAGCTCACCGTTCTGTACAGGTCACGCACTTTTTCATCGCCCCTCTGTGATCGGCGGAAGTCGGCTGAGTTCGAGTGTCTACGGAATGTTTAAGGCTAGTTTACACGACACTAGAGATTCGTTCCAGCAGCTGCCAGATGGCTAATTTCAAGCGCTAAGAAACAGATATTAATGCGCATGCGCAGCTACTGTGACGTAAAAACCCTTGTTTGATACTTGCACTGCTGGAACGCTTTTTGTACTGTTTCCGGCTGCAGGCGAAGGTGAGTTTAAGGAAATAATTAAAATACTTTCCTTCCTAATAGCGAAGAAGTGTAAACGAGAAATATCTGATCTCAAGTGGGATTGCAGTGACTTCTAAATAATAATAATTAAAAAAAAAAAAAAAAAAAAAAAAAACGCTACAAACACACACGTATCACGTGATGGCTACCCCCTCTCTAACTCAGACCTTTCTGCGCATGCGCAAATTGGCAGCTTGACCGCGCCTGAAATAATTTTCCGGGTAGCGTCTGGCTGCTTGCGGCAACTGCTGGAACACCAAACAGACACACTCCAAGTGTGTCTACGGTTGTTGTTGTTGTTGTTGTTGTTGTTATTGTTGTCGTCTTCAGTCTGGAGACTGGTTTGATGCAGCTCTCCACAGTACCCTATCCTGAGCAAGCCTCTTCATCTCCACATAAGAGCGACAACCTACATCTCTATGAATCTGCTTACTGTATCCATCTCTTGGTCTTCCCCTGCGATTTTTTCCCCATACACTTCCCTCCAACGCTAAATTCACAATTCCTTGATGTCTAAGAATGTGCCCTACCAAGCGATCCCTTCTTTTAGTCAGGGTATGCCAAAAAATCCTTTTCTCACCAATTCTGTTCAGTACCTCTTCATTAGTTATGCGATCTACCCACCTAATCTTCAGCATTCTTCTGTAACAACACATTTCAAGAGCCTCTATTCTCTTCCTGTCCGCACTGCTTATCGTCCTTGTTTCACTCCCGTACAAGGCAACAATCCACACAAATGCCTTCAGAAAAGACTTCCTTACACTTAAATTAATATTCGATGTTAGCAAATTTCTCTTTTTCAAAAATTATTTTCTTCCCATTGCCAGTCTGCATTTTATATCCTCTGTACTGCGACCATCGCATGTTATTTTACTACCCAAGTAACAAAACTCATCTACCACCTTCATTGTTTCGTTACCTAATCTAATTCCTTCAGCATCGCCCGATTGTCTAAGACCGCATTCCATTATTTTTGTTTTGCTCTTGTTAATGTTCATTTTATACGTTCTCTTCAACAGACTGACCATTCCATTCAAACTGCTCTTCCAGGTCCTTTGCTGTCTCTGACACAATTACAATGTCATCAGCAAAACGCAATGTTTTTATTTCTTCCCCTTGAACTTTAATCCCTGTTCCAAATTTTTCCTTGCTTTCCTTCACCGCCTGCTCGATGTAAAAATTGAATAACATCGGAGAAAGGCTACAACCCTGTCTTACTCCCTTCCCAACTGATGATTCCCTTTCATGCCCTTCGAGTCTAATAACTGCGGTCTGACTTTTGTACAAGTTGTAAATAACTCTCCTTTCCCTGTATTTTACCCCCGCTGACTTCAGGATGTGAAAGAGTGTATTCCAGTCAACATTGTCAAACGCTTTCTCCAAATCTACAAAAGCTAAAAATGTAGGTTTGCCTTTGCTTAATCTATCTTCTAAGATAAGACGTAAAGTGAGTATTGCCTCCCGGGTTCCTACGTTCCTCCTGAATCCAAACTTATCTTCCCCGAGGTCAGCTTCTACCAGCTTTTCCATCCTCCTATAGATAATTCGTGTTAAAATTTTGCAACCATGACTTATCAAACTGATGGTTCACACTACACTTACTGTAGCTTCAATATATATATATATATATATATATATATATATATATTGAAGCTACAGTAAGTGTAGTGTGAACCATCAGTTTGATAAGTCATGGTTGCAAAATTATATATATATATATATATATATATATATATATATATATATATATATATATATATATATATATTCACTCATGAAATTTGTTATTAACAATCTGACCCAATTCAAAAGTAATAGCAGTGTGCATAGCTACAACACTAGGAGAAAGGATGATTTTCACTATTCAAGGTTAAATCTAACTTTGGCTCAGAAATTATGCTGCCACAAAAGTCTTTGGTCACTTACCAAGTAGCATCAAAAGTCTCACCTAGTATTTAAAAAGAAATTAAAGGAATTTCTGAATCTACAGTGTAGATGAATTTTTAGATAAAACTTAAAAATAAATAAATAAATAAAAAATAAACTTAAAAAATCCATAAAATATTGATTGTCAAGTATAGATAACATTTACTAAACTGACACGTTCCACATCATTACGAATTGTCGTATATATGATCTATGGAACAAGTATTAATCTAATCTAATCTAATGTTTGGTTTATGGGGCACGAATTAAATTCAGAGCTTACCGTTTTGTACAGGTCACGCACTTTTACGTGGCCCCTCTGTGATCGGCGGAAGTCGACTGAGTTCGTTTATCTACGGAAAGTTTATGTCCTCTAATAACCTTACCTCGTAAGTAGGGTTACCATATGTTCATCATCAAAAAACGAGGACACTTCATACAAAAAAGACGACACATTGCTGTTGACATAATGTAATTTATAACTTTATTAATGAACAACGTAAAACTCCTACAAACTAAAACAGAAACGTTGTGTGGTTGTTGTAAAACAAAATATAATTGTCTCATTCTTGACTTTTTCACCTTTGAACGAATTATATTTGGACAACGACGAAATCTCTGTCAAGAGCTTTTGGTTTTTCAACAACTATAGATAAAACCTCAGGCATTTCAAATGTTTGAAAATATACTGTACACGTGCAGTAGCTTAAATATTTTCTTTTTAAAATCTATTCCTCTCTGTTGTCCACTGTGTGTTTACCAGAGAAAACACACGTTCTGTGCTAGCTTTACGACAAGATATAGAAAAAAAGAATTCTACAATTCTTTGCAATTCAGCATAACTAACAATACTATATGACTGATTGAAATATGCAGACCACACTTCAGCTGCTGGTATGTTCAATCTTTTTTTTTTTTTCAATTTTTTTAAAAATAATCTTTCTCTGTATTTCTCCAAGAGCACATCATTTAACAGTGACTTTGTTTTCGGCATTTTTTTATTTAAGTTCATAATTTATTTTGAATTAAAAGGCTACAAATGTTCAAATGTTTGTAAATCTATCGGACCAAACTGCGTGGTCATCAGTCCGTAGCTTACAAACTACTTAAACCTAGGTAAACTAACCTAAGGACAAACACACACACCCAAGCCCAAGGGAGGACTCGAACCTCCACGGCGAGCAGCCGCGCGCTCCGCAGCGAGACGCTTTAGACCGCTCGGCTACTCCACCGCGGCGATTAAAAGGCTACCTACAATCTCGAACACACAATACAGCCACAAAGTATATCAAAGCCACAAAGTATATCACCAAAGAATTTTATAAATTCCAGACGGACACATTTTCTTGCCTCAAAAAGAGGACGTGTCCGGGAAAAAGAGGACGTTTGGTAACCCTACTCGTAACGGCATTGTACACCGTAGACGTCGTCGATGTATTGTTGATATGTGCTTGGTATTGATTATTAATTCAGCTTTGTTATTTGCTAAAATAAATCCACATACCTTGACGACTTCTTTTAGAAAAAGGAAGGCTGTCCTTGAAAGTCGTATGAAGTATGTCAATTCCGATTGTTATTCAGTTACGACAATAAAAGAGGCAGAAACCATTCCTAAGTCCCTTTAAAATATTAATATGTCGTAGATATACGTTACAGTTTTCTATTACTCAAACATTAAAGTGATACTTAATTTCGCGTTTCATCTGTGACGCTTTAACCCCTTACATGTTGTTTCTTTTAAAATACGTAAGCTATAGGCCGTAAGGTGGCAGCACTGGGAGAAAAGGCGGGGTTTGTTCTAACAGCCAATGCGGTACGAACTGAATGCAAGCTTCAGCTCCCAACATTCTCCGATCAGGGGCCAAATTGAAGGGCGTGGCCTGTAAGTCATCAGTTTCTTATAACTTGGATGGCGTAAGCAGCGCAAGCCGGAAACTTATTGTTACAGGCGTAGGCGCCGACTGCGATACCCAAAATTTGAGTGGGTATGCTCAGAGGGAATACCCCACTGAAAATTTTGGTATTATTTTTTCTTTACGTTATATGTCTTGGTTGTATTTAAAGTCGACTCTCTCTTCCCATTGATCGGCGGCAGGCTTTTGTAACACATCCCTGTAAAATAAATAAATAAATAAAAAATAAAAAAATATGTCTTAAAACAAACATCTAATTGAATCGTGGGCATTAAAATCCACGTTGAGATGTGAGTGAAGTGACCGTTTTCTAAATAGTCCGAATGTTAGTGGAATGCCGCTTGTTACGTCAATATTGTAAACTGAAGGTGGCAACCTTTAATTGTTGTATTAAGTAACTAGAAATGAAGTCGGTTTGGTACGATACGATAAAATTTGTGTATACTACTAATATGACGTTTATGTATTCTTTTAGAAGTCTGCTGTCTTCAAGGAATCGTGTTGCAGAAGTGGTTATGGACTATTTTGATAATACTGTAGAAATCTGCAGAAAAATGAAGCCAGGAAGACGATCCGATGTGTGTTTGCTATAGCGAACACAGTATCCACAATACAGGCACATCATTATCTGGCGCGCATGTCTCAGAAGACGAAAACTCTGAAAATGATTTCAGTAGTTACTACAAAGGGAAAAACAGGTTCAAATAGTCTCTTAATTACTTACCTCCTTCCAGAGATTAAAATGATCCTAAATTAACACTAGATGAACCAAAAAAGTAGAAATACTACTAAATTAAAAAAATAATTACTTTAAACTTACCTTTCTATTTGGAATTGGAAAAAAAATTAGACGTTAAAATAAATATTTTTTATTAGGTTTTTTTTCTATCTCTACCTTTTTTTATATACATGTCGTGGGAGGGGGGATACATGCCAGCATTCACCCCCCCCCCTCCCCCTGGAAACGCCACTGAGCATACCGCAACATTTCAAAAGTCGTTGCCTATGGTTACAGGTTCGATATTGAAATAGCCTCAGGAGTAGCGATGCAACATCGCTGATAAAAACATCGATGTTCAGAAATCGATAGTCGTGCGGAGAAACAACGATGTTACAAAAACCATCGTTCTGAAAACGATACATCGATAATTTATCGATTTTTTCGAAATATTAGGAAAAACTCACTGAAATGATTTTTCAGTATCATAATAACGGAAAGTAAGTTGTCCTGTCAGAGACATTTTAAAATTCACAAACGATGCTTTTATCTTCACAAAACGGTTATTTAGACCTTACACACAAGCCGCGTGTTAATGATCGCGTGGTCTAAGGCATAACGCTATGGAGTGGTGGCCGTTCCCACCAGATTCAAATGTTTGTACAACTTATGGGACCTAATTACGGGGTCATCAGTCCCTAAGCTTATAAACTACTTATGAACTAGCTAAGACTAAGGACGGCACAAATATCCATGCCCGAGGGGGGATTCGAACCCCCGACCGCAGTGGCCGTGCAGACCGTGACTGAAGCGCCTCAGTCCCCTCGGCCACCGCGGCCGGCGTTCCCACCGGAGGTTCGAGTCCGGCCTCGGGCATGGGCGTGTGTTGTCCTGAGCGAAAGTTAGGTCAAGTAGTTTGTAAGTGTAGGGACTGATTGCCATACCTATTTGGTCCATCAGGTTTAGAAACATTTGAACGTTTTGAGCTTAAATGCAAAACAAGTTCGTCCTGTTAAAATTCATCGGTAGCTTGTTTAATTTTACTGTGCAAGTGTAATGAATTCTGGAAATATGCGTAAATGGTGTAGGCTGTTTAAAGAAGGAGGGGGAAATATGCATGATAAAGAACGATCTGGCTGGACTACTATCATGAACGAACACTAGAAGTAGATGAGGCAATTCGCTGCTTCACTAGTTACGAGATGCGTCAGAAAATTTTAGAGATCAGTACTTTATCACATTGTTACTGACGAACTTCACTACAAGGAAGAAAAGCGTGCGAGATGGGTGCCGAAAATATTGATAATAATTTTTTTGGGGTATTCCTGCCCAGTGTGGGATCCTTAACAGGTGGGTTTGACGGAGGACATCGGAAGAGTCCAAAGAAGGGCGGCTCGTTTTGTATTGTTACGATACAGGGGAGACAGCGTTACGGAAATGATACAGGATCTGGGATGCGAATCATTACAACAACGGCGCTTATCGCTGCGGCGTGGGCTACTTACGAAACTCCAATCGCCAACATTCTCCTCCGAATGCGAAAATATATTGTTGACTGCCACTTACAACAGGTAGAAAAGATCATCAGAATAAAACACGAGAAATCGGAGCTCGAACTTAGAGATTCAGGTGTTCTTTTTTCCCGCACGCTATTCGAGAATGGAATGGAAGATAAATAGTATATAGGTGGTTCGATGAACCCTCTGCCAGGCACTTAAATGTGATTTGTAGAGTATCTATTGTAGATGTAGATGTAAAGGTAGAAACAAATAAGAAAGCGAATGGCGCATTCTTCGTTATTTTTGGAGCTCTAGAACAATAATGATGATGTGTTCTTGAGTCACGTTGTGACCGGTGATTATACGCGGATTGCGTACTGCACTACAGACAATAAACGCCAGTCCAGTTAGTAGCATCATTCTAACTGCCCGATTAAAACACGAAAATTCAAACAGGAACCTTCAACACGGTAAATCATGGAAACGGTTTTGGGAACGAAGAATGTATTCTTCTGTCAGACGTTTTGAGAACAGAATCTCTATACAGGGTGTTACAAAAAAGGTACGGCCAAACTTTCAGGAAACATTCCTCACACACAAAGAAAGAAAATATGTTATGTGGACATGTGTCCGGAAACGCTAAATTTCCATTTTTTTATTGCTTTTTCTGTTCCATAGGACCCAATTGAGGAGTGAGACTCTATGGTCATGGAACAAGTCAATACATTAACTGTTACACAAGAATGATAATAGAAAATTTTTAAGTAGTCCTTTGCACACGACAATATTAAGACAAAGTGAAAAGAATCAATAAAGTAAAAATGAATTAGCTTAATTGTTTAACTTTTCTAAGAGTTCCTCGACAGAATAAAAGGATTGAGCCATGAGGTAACTCTTCAATTTAGATTTGAAAGCGTGTGGATTAGTGCTAAGATTATTTAGTTCTTGTGGCAGCTTATTGAAAATGGATGCCACAGAATACTGTACCCCTTTCTGCACAAGTGTTAAGGTGGTGTGAGGCAAATGTAGATTCGACTTCTGTCTAGTATTCACCGAGTGAAAGCTACTAACTCGTGGGAATAAGCTGATATTATTAACAACAAAAGACATTAAAGAAAAAACGTATTGTGACGCCAGAGTCAAAATTCCCAGACTACTGAAAAGGGGTCGACATGACGTTCGCGAACTTACACAAGATATTGCTCGAACCGCCCGTTTTTGAGCCAGAAATTTCCTTTTTGCATCAGGCGAGTTACCCCAAAAAACAATGCCGTACGTCATAAGTGAGTGAAAGTAAGCGTAATAGACTACTTTTCGTGTTGAAAAATCACTTATCTCAGATATTGTTCTAATGGTAAATATAGCAGAATTTAGTTTTGGAATAAGATCCTGAACATGGGCTTTCCATGACAGCTTACTGTCTATATGAACACCTAGAAATTTGAATTGTTCAGTCTCACTTATCATATGCCCATTATGTGAAATCAGAATGTCAGCGTTCCTCAAATTATGTATTAGAAATTGTAAAAACTGAGTTTTACTGTGATTTAACATCAACTTGTTTTCTACAAGCCATGAACTTATCTCTTGAACTGCATTATTTGATACTGTGTCAATATTACGAGCAACATCCTTCACTACCAAGCTGGTATCATCAGCAAACAAAAATATTTTACAGTCACCTGTTATATTCGAAGGAATATCATTTATATAAATAAGAAACAGCTCATTTTATTACTTCTCTGCAAATCACATTAATCATGGAATGGAAACACACAGCAACAGAACGTACCAGCGTGACTTCAAACACTTTTTACAGGAAATGTTCAAAATTTCCTCCGTTAGCGAGGATACATGCATCCACCCTCCGTCGCATGAAGTCCCTGATGCGCTGATGCAGCCCTGGAGAATGGAGAATTGTATCACAGCTGTCCACAATACGAGCACGAAGAGTCTCTACATTTGGTACCTGGGTTGCGTAGACAAGAGCTTTCAAATGTCCCCATAAATGAAAGTCAAGAGGGTTGAGGTCAGGGGAGTGTGGAGGCCATGGAATTGGTCCGCCTCTACCAATCCTTGGGTCACCAAATCTGTTGTTGAGAAGCGTACGAACACGTCGACTGAAATGTGCAGGAGTTCCATCGTACATGAACCACATCTTGTGTCGTACTTGTAAAGGCACATGTTCTAGCAGCACAGGTAGAGTATCCCGTATGAAATCATGATAACGTGCTCCAGTGAGCGTAGGTGAAGAACATGAGGCCAAATCAAGACATCACCAACAATTCCTGCCCAAACGTTCACAGAAAATCTGTGTTGATGACGTGAATCGAGGAAGTACAGTACATACTAACGAAACAATAGGGTATTTTGACAATTGTCTGCACGGATTATTTCAATTTACATTTAAAGAGAAATACTAAAAAGAGATCGAACATGGAAATTAAGCGTTTCCGGACACATGTCCACATAACATATTTTCTTTCTTTGTGTGTGAGGAATGTTTCCTGAAAGTTTGGCCGTACTTTTTTGTAACACCCTGTATATAAAAATGAATGTTTGTCTGTATGTCCTCTATAAACTCGAAAACGGCTAGAGCGATTTTGATGACATCATTATACAATATTCAGGTAAGTCCAAAGAGTGTACCTGTGAAGTTTGGTAGCGATCGGATCAAGATTTTTATTGCTTTGAAGGTATTTACTGCTTAGAGGCATATGCGACAGCGTGTGCAACATACGGATCGTGCGGGTTGCGTATCGTCCAGGCGTCAAGTCTCCGGTGGCGTAATGTGTTGATGTTCATAACGAAATATTCGCTTTCCGAGGATAATTATTTTACTGGTCCGGCAGGGATACACTCAAGAACCTAACACCCAACCAAACACTTGTTTCTTTCCATGACATCATAAAACATCTCAAAGCAGAGTGTCAGTATGTTTGTATGTACGTATTGCATACAAATCTACAGTTTTGTCCCAGTCTTCGTGAAATTTTGTACACGTAAGCTTCAATCCATGAGGACAGTCACCGAAAGTGTAAGAATTACGTACAACAAAGAGATCACGACATATGACGTCATAAACAATGAGATGCGCAAAAAATTGTTGCATTTAGAGACAATGCTGCTCATTTTCACCTAAACCATTGGACCAATTTCAACCAAATTTGGTACACCCATTCCTTACCGTGAGGTAACAATTACTGCAAGGTTATGAATCACATACGACACATTTGATTAGGTAGTACTGCTGTGAAGCTGGTTAGGTCGCAAATTCTTTGTTATTGGTCACACTTCATGTACAGCGTGCTCTCAAAAATGACGCGTTTCGGAATTACCATCATCAGATTAGCATCTACAGACATAAAAAAATAATAAAATTAATAAAATTCCTCACATGATAGAAAAGTAGTAGGTTACAATTCATATTGAAAATTAGGATTTACGTCATGTTATACCTCTTCCGTGTCATGTGCACACGTGAACAGATGGAAGATGTTCTTCAATATACATACAAACGCAGACTATAAGTTATAACACACATTATACTGTCCAGGTAGACATTTTTGCCACCAGGTGGCATTACAATGTGTATAGTGGCGCCATATCACATAAGGTATGCGTATTAATTACATAGGTCAGCTGTGCAATTAATGTACAAAGTATAAAATATAAATTTTTTTAAAGAACAGTTGTACATATGCTTTTAAAAAAACAAAATTATCATTGACTTGTCAGCTGTAAAAACCTTTTTGTTGTAAATCATGATAGGCTATATAAGCACTATGTAGTCAAAGTTAAAACAACATAAAAATAAAATTAATAAAAAGTGACAGAGAAAAATATTACATTTAAAATGAGATAGACAGCTCAACAAATCCAGAACATTGTCAAAGGTGTTTTAAAATATGACTAGCATTCCTTATGACAGTTGGCTGTAGCCATAGATAGAACAAATAGTCGTAAAATTAACATAAGGCACTTTACATCAGATAAGGAGGTGTAAAAACATTTGTAAAAACAGTAGTATTCATCATAGATATAGGGAACCAGCGAGCTGGGCACTGTTCATAATAAATCCCGAAATATGTCAAAGAACCATTTCCTGTGAGAACGGATTTGTTCGTTCAAAATTCCATCTGGGTTTTCCTTACAGCATTTGTAAATTTCAATATCTTCCAGAATGTCTAGGTCTAAACCTTTCGGCTCTACATGAAGAATTTTTAAGGATTTTTCAATCGTATCTAGATGATGTTTTTTGTCGTTGAGATGACACACCATAGCTGTATTATTTTTAGTACAATGTTCTTTAAATCTGATTGAAAAATCACGCCCTGTTTGTCCAATGTAAGCACTATCACATGATGCACAAGCTATTTTGTAGACTCGCGATTTTTTGTATTTATCCTTTTTGCTGTCAACAGAGGTACGCAATATTATCTTAAGCTTATTGCGCGTCCGGAATCCTATTTTTGTATTGGTTTTCTTGAAGGCGTTAGTAATTCGTTCACAGAAATGCCCTGTGTAGGTCACTGACGCAAATCTAGATTGATTATTGGAGGGATTAGATTTAGGTGTTTTTCTTTTATTGAACACTGATTTACGAATGTTCTGTATCGCACGTTTGGTATATCCATTATTTATACCTATTTGTGTGATTATATCAATTTCTTTTTGAACACTTGTTGCGCCAAGATCCAGTTTAGCCAACCGGTTGAACATTGGCCGAAAGAAAGCATTCTTATGGGCACGTGGGTAGCACGAGTCTGCTGCAATAATGACATCAGTGGTAGAGGGCTTTCTAAATATGTCTAAACAAAAGCCCGTAGATTGTCTGGTAATGTTCAAGTCCAAATAATTAATGCTCCTGTTTGATTCTACCACTACCGTGAAGTGTATCTTAGGATGTAATAGATTAAAACATGACGTAAATCATAATTTTCAATATGAATTGTAACCTACTACTTTTCTATCATGTGAGGAATTTTATTAATTTTATTATTTTTTATGTCTGTAGATGCTAATCTGATGATGGTAATTCCGAAACGCGTCATTTTTGAGAGCACGCTGTACATGAAGTGTGACCAATAACAACGAATTTGCGACCTAACCAGCTTCACAGCAGTACTACCTAATCATTTCATCATGGTCGCCTACGTCCTCAGTGACTTTATGTCACATTTACAATACGACACATTGTTCAGAAGATGTGACGTCATAAACAATGTAGTTGCAAGAAACAGCCAGATAATGCGGCAAGTCTTTATAAATACACTATATGAGAATGAAAGTACTTAGCGACTTGTAACAAACTTTAAACATAATTTCAAACCTTTATTAAACTTTTACTCGCTGGCAACCACATCGAAAAAATGAAAGGAAAAAAGTTTCTCGCTTACTACTTTTCCGCTGTTCATGGAGCAAAACTACGGCATTCGGTATGACGTTACAATTTATATTTTCTACACTACAAATTGTATTTGTAGGAAATTTTACAGACAGTATACACACATACAGCTGAATGTACCTTCTAAATTCAATCACAGTACGATACGTGGTTCATGAGATATGAGCACATAAACAGTAACGTTTATGGAAAACGCCCCACACGCACCAAGTTTGAATCTATTACTTCTTTACAACTAATTTTATTCCAAAGAAATTTTACTGACTTACAGCACAAATAAAAATGAATATCTACTTGAAAAATTATACAATTGTACAACATATAACGCAATTAATACGAGATTGTACGAGGTTTATATGTAATTCGTATTTTGATTACTATTTATTTCTTTGGATACTGCACTTACAATTTTGTACATTATGCAAGAGAGCCTTATTTCTTAAAATATTCTCCCATAAATATAACACGCCTTTAGAGGGAAAAAGAGATTGACAGAGTCAGAAGGGATAGGAGAAGTACTAACTCAAGGCAGAAGTAAATAAATAAGTAAATACCCGGGCAATGCCGGGTTTTCAGGTACTTTACAATAAATGCTGTGAGCGACTGTGGAACTTTATTGAAGCTCAGGCAAGCGTTTCAAAAACGCCAGCGGCGATGTTGTACTTGACGACAGTGCTCGGCGTCACGTTGGTACAAGGTTGAAACAACTGGACAACTGGCACAATATTTCGCCAAGCGAAGCTGTCGTCATCATCAGGTGCGCTGATGAACTGACTGCCTCCCGAGCGGGGACTACGCTTTTATCTCCTCCCTCCTTCCGCCGCTCCATACGCCGTCAGAGCCCGCCGACGTCTGCTGACTGCATCTTCTTAGTAGCTCGTGGAAGAGTACCGCCTCATACTTCTTGGGGGTTGCTGTCGGGGGCGACAAAAAAAAAAAAACTGTCAGACATTCAATAAAAATCACTCCCAGGCTCTTCGTGACACAACAGGAATTTTTGTTTATAAATACATGCCAAGCTTCCAAAAGGAACACGTGGTTTATTGCCCATTTGAACTTCACAACTTGGTAATGTACAGATAATACCAGAAAATAGACACACACACACACACAAATATATAAACGTCCTGAGACTCAGGCGAGAACCCCATGCTGCTCAGGACGTGCGCTAGTCGCGCGTTTCGCGTATTTCAAGCGTCAACTTCGCGTCGCAATATCTCGGGATGTAATTGGAATATTGCGATGCAATCAACGCCATTGTTTATGTGATTTGTCATGCTATGGATTGCTGAAGAAAAAATATAGGGTGTCTATTTAAAAAGCATAAGTTTGTGTTAAAAAACACATTTGCTTTCTTTTCAGAATGTTTCCAAATATGTACATTCATGGGCCCCAGCCGTACATTGATACCGGTGAAAGTCGTTTTCCAATAACTGTTATTGTGCCAGAGATATTTTGGGTGGACAAGATAGCTGGGACACCCTGTATATATCACAATTCCAACATAAAAACATAACAATTCAAAAGCATAAGACAACACCAGCTTACTACTCACTCTGCTAGAACAGATCTCTTTATATAACAAAATGATTACAACTCTTTGCTCAAAGATCTGAAACATCTACCTCAGCAAAGAGGTTAATGTGTATTCTGCACATATTATGTATCTTTGCCACATAATTCCTCTTTGACATATCAATAGCAAAGTATTGTAAACAAAACGAAATACCTGAATATACAAATGTTAAGAATATTACAGATTTACAGAACAAACAAAAAATGTTGTACAGTGCACTTTTAACATATGTAAATTAATACTAATACAAAATATTAGAATGCAGTTACAAATACCCTGCAAATATGTGTACAGAGAGGTGCATATAAGATGAACATTAACAAGAGCAAAACTAGGATAATGGAGTGCAATCTAAGAAAATCAGGTGATGCTGAAGGAATTAGATTAGGTAACGAAACGATAAAGGAGGTAGATTAGTTTTGTTACTTGGGCAGTAAAATAACAAATGATGGTCACAGTACAGAGGATATAAAATGCAGAATGGCTATGGGAAGAAAAGCGTTTTGAAAAATAGAAATCTATTAACATCGAATAATGATCTATACCTAAGGAAGTCCTATTCTGAAGGCATTTGTGTGGAGTGTTGCCTTGTATGGGAGTGAAACATGGACGATAAACAGTGCGGACAGGAAGAGAATAGAGGCTTTTGAAATGTGGTGCTACAGAAGAATGTTGAAGATTAGGTGGGTGGATCGCGTAACTAATGAGGAGGTACTGAACAGAATTGGGAGAAAAGGAATTTCTGGCATACCTTGACTAAAAGAAGGGATCGATTGTAGGACACATTCTTAGACATCAAGGAATTGTGAATTTAGCGTTGGAGGGAAGTGTGTGGTACAGGTCTGCTGGTTTACGAAAGTGTTTTACAAATTATTACAAGGAAAACAATATCAAAGACAAAAAAGTGTAAAAATCTCGTAAGTTAATATTACAGAATAACTATTATACTGATCAAAATATCCACGGGTGTACTGCCGGTCTATAGTGTCCAACGGGCACAATATTTCGGCGATCATACATGTCGCCATCATCAGGTGAACTGACGGACTGAGCTCCTGGAAACGCGCCGGCACGGAGATCCGCACGCTACGGCTGCTCGAAGGGAACTGGGTTCTAGCCCGGTAGCGGGCCATTTAAATACCCTCGGCCCGCGGAGCGACCCCTCCGCGGTCCGCGCCCCGCGCAGTGGCCGCGCAGTGGAACCGATTGCGCCGGCGTCTGAGAAGACGTCGGTGTGAGGGCTCTGTCCGCCGTGGTCGTCACCTCGTTACGTTTGCTAGATTTACTCTTAATTAACCCAATCGCTTGTTCCCAAGCTTTGCTAAGATTATAGCCAGAGTCACGGTTTATGAGGTCGTCACTTGTGCGAATTTCAATGGCCTCTCTAACGACGCAGTCCCAGTATCTCGACGTCTGTACCAGAATCCTAGTGTGTTCATACTCCATGGCGTGATTCTCAGACAAACAATGTTCAGCGACCGCCGACTTGCTCGGATACATCAATCGTGTGTGCCTCTGGTGTTCAACGCATCGATCCTCGACGGTACGCATCGTCTGTCCAATATATTGTTTGTCGGAGAATCACGCCATGGAGTATGAACACACTAGGATTCTGGTACAGACGTCGAGATACTGGGACTGCGTCGTTAGAGAGGCCATTGAAATTCGCACAAGTGACGACCTCATAAACCGTGACTCTGGCTATAATCTTAGCAAAGCTTGGGAACCAGCGATTGGGTTAATTAAGAGTAAATCTAGCAAACGTAACGAGGTGACGACCACGGCGGACAGAGCCCTCACACCGACGTCTTCTCAGACGCCGGCGCAATCGGTTCCACTGCGCGGCCACGGCGCGGGGTGCGGACCGCGGAGGGGTCGCTCCGCGGGCCGAGGGTATTTAAATGGCCCGCTACCGGGCTAGAACCCAGTTCCCTTCGAGCAGCCGTAGCGTGCGGATCTCTGTGCCGGCGCGTTTCCAGGAGCTCAGTCCGTCAGTACACCTGATGATGGCGACATGTATGATCGCCGAAATATTGTGCCCGTTGGACACTATAGACCGGCAGTACACCCTTGGATATTTTGATCATCAAATACGCCGGGAGAAACTGAAGAATCACAAACTATTATACTGTTTCCACTTTAAGGAAATGCATATATTATAAGTGTATTGCAAATGATCATAGTCTAAATTTCTTCATACAATGATAGGTATAGTCACAAAATGGGGTGGGCCGTGAACCATAAAACTCGCTCCCTCCACCGCCCGTGCTCAGCCATTACCACCTAGAGACAAGGCCTCACAACAGCCGTGCTACGTCACACTGACCATGCTGCGGCCGCCAGCTTACTGGTTGCCCACCAGGAAGCAGGGGGCGTGCCCCTGTGGCCAGCCTTTCAGGTGGGGGCCGCCACCTGGTCCGAGGCCTACGAGATAGACAGGCCCCAGCGCAGTCGTCGTGCCACGTAAGCGAGGCAGTTCCGAGCCGGCGCGATCACTAGCCGATTGGCCGACCGCTGCGGCACTGCCACAGTCTAACATATACAGTCGCGACACTCACTGCTGTAAAAGTTGTTACCAACTGACAATTGCTGCGACACTAGCGCTCCTAGCGGTTGTCAAGCTGTCGAAGTAGTGATCTTTGTTTATAATCGCTTTTGTACGTAATTAACGAAATACTTACTATAATTTTTGAGTTACAAACGTTATTAAAATATCAAGAGACAAACATAATACGGAAATTAATATAAAGACACCCTCATTTAAATGATTCAATGGTATAAAGAACAACTCTGTCATGAACAAATACTTACGAATATGTGTATATTTGCAGCTTACTCTGCTGAAAGTAAGTTGCTTATAAACATAACGGTATAATAAATTTCTATTGTCGACTGTTCTTACAATGACAGCGAGTTTTTGACGTGTATCAATTCGGTACGGAGGCTAATGATTCTCACATTATTACACGTCACTCGTCATTCTTATACGTGCATATTCTTTTAAGTGTAATTAATTTAGCTTTAAAAAAACAATGTTTTGATGATTCTTGCCGTTTGTGGTTCAGATGTAGCAACAATTGTGGAATTGGGTTCTTCTTTGTTCGAAAACAGTTTGGTTACTTTCATCGTTACATTGCCTTGTCTGTGACGTTTTTCCTTCAGCTATAGCTGTGATGGTTGGTTTGGTATGTTAAATACCGTATTTATTGCATTCTATATACGTTTCCTACTTTCCATTCTCACTGATTTTACTGGAATTGTAATGAAGAATATTTAACTTTTCTGCGTAGAAATTGACGTTTCTCTGCTAAAGGGCATGTCTCCTGGTGTTTCCTTGGAATTTTTATTTTTAATAGAAAATAAAATTACTCATTTAAAGCCTGTATGTTACAGGATTATTGTAAATTAACTGTCCTGTAATGTACCGTTTCGTACCTATCAGGGATCTTATGAAACCTAAGAAAGACAAATGGGGAGATATTTTTAAATTATTGCCTATTTATAAGGCACTACATACGATCCCTAATGTAAAGAGTATGCTGAAGTCCATCTAAACGATACTATTCGCACTCACCAATTATCGTATTCAGAAACGCAGCTTGCCGGCCGCTTGGAACGCTGCTATCGCAGCGTATAACAAAAATCTGTAGGAGTGTCGTGACTGTATATGTTAGACTGTGGCACTGCCCACTGCGACGTAGTGGGCAACCACTGAGCTAGCGATCGCCCCGGTTCGGAACTACCTTGCTTACGTGGCGTGACCACTGCGCTGGGGCCTGTCTTTCTCGTAGGCCTCGACCTGGTCAGTGTGACGTGGCACGGGCCGTTGCGAGGCCTTGTCTTCAGGTGGTGTTGGCTCAGCGGGGTCCGCTGGCGGCGTCTCCACTGTTTCCCCGCCCCCGACCTGCGTCAGTCTGTTATGAGACTTTTTTTTATTTCTTTTCTTAATTACGTTGAGTGCAAGTTTTTATGCTTCACTAAGTGTGTAGCCACTGTCGCGGTTAATCTGCAGTTCCTCGGATTTCGAGGGACTATTTACTTATACAGTCCCAGGAGCTGGACGTCTGCGTCTGAACTTTGGTATTCTCGTACTCCATGCCATGTACTTCAGAAAGACAGTGTTCTGCGACTGCCGTTTTGTTGGGCTGTTGTAGTCTCGAATGTCGCTAGGGTTGCCAGATCTCCGGGCGCCGCCCGGAGTGCCCGGGCTTGGAATGAATTCTCCGGGTCTACGGGCCAATGACTCTCATCTCCGGGCTTGAATGTAACCTTCATCATAACTTTTCTTTACGACGCTTTTTAAGTACTATGCTCATGTAGCGACGATCTACATCGAACTTAACGTAACTTAAACTAAGGACGAACACAAATCGATGTCCTCGGGGGGGGGGGGGGGGATTCGAACCTCTGGCGGGAACAGCCTCACGAACCGTGGCAAGACGCCTCAGTGCTCTCGGCCATTCCCAACCGGCTCCTCTCTAGTAATTAAGAATAACTTTATATAAATGTCAAACTCTTATTGCAACAAAACGCTACTTTTCTATTCTTCCTCTGAAAACTTTTCATTGTTGCGTCGGTAGTAATCGGCTAGTGCATTATTAAGCAAACACTGTTGCGGCAACGTGTCAACTGGCGAGGTCTATTATTTGTGTTCGTTCGTTCATTGTTAGTTATCAGTTTACCGGCAATTTTTGGAATACTCGGATCGTGTGAGAAGAGACAAGCTTACATTAACTCAGATTAGTGAGTAATAACAGTGAAATGAAGAGACGATATCTAAGTTCGTTCCATGAAGAATGGTTGCAGGAAGAAAATTATAAAGAGTGGCTACAAAAAGTCGATACTGATGAGTGTATGTATAAGTGAAGAATATGCAATATCTTAATTACTGTTAAGTACGACGGAGTGAAAGCTGTGAATAAACATTTACAATCAGAAAGACACAAAGCGAATATTAACACACAAAAGAAGAATCAGTCGCTTCTTAAATTCTTGCCGAAACAATTTTCTGTAGTAGACGACAAAGTCACTGCAACGGAATTAACTTTGACTTACCATGGTGTGAAACACCACCATTCTTACAACTCTTAAGATTGTGCTAATAAGCTATATCCTTATGTTTTTACAGACTCCTCAGTGGCAACGAAAGTAAGATGCGGCCGAACAAAAAGCGAGGCATTAATAAAAAATGTGCTTCTGCCTTGTGCTAAAGAGAAGCTACTAAGCGAATTAAAGCAAAATGTTCCGTTGTCATTAGGTTCAGACGCTTCAAACAAGGTCAATAAAAAACATTATCCGATAGTTGGAACATACTTCTCCAAAGATATCTAAGTTCGTACTGTGAAGAATGGTTGCAGGAAAAAAATTATAAAGAGTGTCTATAAAAAGTCGATACTGATAAGTGTATGTGTAGGTGCAGAATATGCACTATTTCATTTACTTGCTGGGAGGGAGGAGGAGATTAGGTGGTTTTTTTTTTTTTTTTTTTTTTTTTTTTTTTTTTTTTTTTTTTTTTTTTTTTTTAAGAATTCACGTGTAATCCTGGTTGGTGGGGGGGGGGGGAGAGTTGGTCTCAGTTGGGGGGGGTGGGGGAGCGAGTCATTGGCCAAGGGGGAGGGGGGCATGTCTGGTCTCCGGGCCTGCCTCGAGTTCAATCTGGCAACCCTAAATGTCGCTGATGTTCATGTTAGTGATCTTCGACATTACGCAGCGTCTGACCAATGTAGGTCTCACCACATTGGCAGAGGGTCTGAGAAACTACGGATTTATGTACATCCAGGTCATCCTTAATCCTGCAGTGCGAAACCTTAGCCTTGGCCGGCCGGAGGGAAACAGTCTTCACTTGGTGTTTTTCAAGAATTCGCCCTAACTTGCTGGATAGTGCACCAAAATATGGAACAAATGCAGTGGCAACATCCTCCTGAGGTTTCTCAGCTGTTTCCGCCGGAGGTGCTGACGGTGTATGACCTAGGACTCTCCGAATTTGTCAGCATTTGTAGCCGTTCTTCCGGGAAATAATCTTTAAATGTTTATACGGGTGAATAGATGGGGCATAACAGCTTTCAGATAATTACAGAACGATATGTTGACCATAGCTGTTTATTAATTCTCAATGCTACCGGTTTCGGTTATTTACCATTCTCAAGCGTTAGCAGAGATTAGCTAATAGCTTAACATGTCGGAATACAAAAATACAAAATTATAACACAAGTATTCGTTGTCATTGTCATTATCGTTGTATTTTTGTATTCCGACATGTTAAGCTAAATCTCTGCTAACGCTTGACAAGGGTAAATAACCGAAACTGGTAGCATTGAGAATTAATAAACAGCTATGGTCAACATGTCGTTCTATAATAATCTTTAAATGGTCAAGTTCCACATTGATACTGTCATTTTCCGACAGGGCACTTTCCCTGTCTACTAGTGTTTTCAAGACGCTATTTCTCTGTGGCGAATGGTGGAGCTGTCCGTATGTAAGTATATGTCGGTGTGCGTCTTCTCGCATCAGAGCTTCCTCCAACCAGCTAACCAGCACATCCAGAAACAGAAACTTTCCTTCCTCTTCCATTTATATAGCGAACTTTATATTCTGTTGTCTGGAAGTGAGATGTTCCAGGATTCAATTTTTACCTTCCATAAGGTCATACCATGAATGTATCGTCAACATACCTAGAAAAACACGTTGGTTTACACTCGGCTGAATCTAGACCTTAGACCTTCCCCCTCGAAATGCTCAATAAACATGTTGGCGACAATTGGTGCTAGTGGGCTCCTCATGGCCACTCCTTCAGTGTGCTCGTAGTGAGCAACGTCGAAAAGAAAATATGTCGATGTCAGTACACGCCTGAGATAATTGGTGATTTTTACATCAAAGATCCGTCCAATAAATTCCAGTGAATCTTATAGAGCCACTGTCGTGAAAACGCAAAGGACGTCGAAGCTCAACAGTAGGTCAGAGTTCGTGAGCCTAAAGTTTCTGAGGCGTTCCACAAAATCCAGCGAGTTTCGGCTGTGATGTGGACATTTACTGACGTAAGGGCTGAGCATGTCCTTGAGATGTTTAGATAGTAGATATGTTGGGAATAAATATTACTAACAATGGGGCATAGTGGCACATTTTCTTTCTAGCTTCTAGGGTTCATACAGTCTAGGAGGGAACGGTACTTTCACACGTAGATTCCTGACGATATGGCAGGCCACATTCCTTGAGAAGCGCCATGGTCTTCCTTTCAACTTTCTTGCTGGGAACTGTGTCGATCTTCCAGTATGCACTATTTTCTAGTAGGCCTCTCATCACACTATTACTCCTGAGGAGAAGGACCAGGATGGCTTTGCCCTTGTAATCAGGTATAACTACAGTACCTGATTCTTCTCTAAGTTACAGAGTTGTCGTCGTCTCTCTGATAGAAATGTACGGTTTCGCAGGTTTAGGTTTCGTGAGAGCACGACACGTTTCTCGGCGTAGCTCGTCAGCTACTTCAGATAAAAGACGAGCAGCCACCTGCTCTACTGCGCTGATGCTGTTCGATGTAGGTTCACTTAATAGGAGTAGGTGAAAAGTTGAGTCCTTTTTTGATAAATGTGGCTAGCTGGTTTGGCGGTCAGGCGGCTTTTAAACATATTACAAATAGATGCTTCTCTTTTTTTCCTCTTAACCTGTTACAAGCCATGGCAAAGTGTGTTCAAGTACAGCTAGCGCTAATGAACTGGAAACAGTGCCATGCATCAAATTTTTTCTGAACTATGACTTGTCAGCACAACTGATCTTACAACAACTTTGTAGCTATTAGGTTTCAGAAATTACAGCAACCAGTCGCCTTTTGTTTCTTCTTAATGAAGATTTATTTAAACCATTACCGGTTTCGAGCTGCCTAGCAGCTCATCTTCAGATGGTATAAAATATTACAAGTTACATTTCAATCTGTGGTAGGGCAGAAAACGAGAAAATGGTAAACACTAATTTTGGTAGGCTATACTTAAATTACAATAAAAGTTTGTCTTCAAGACATTACTTACAGTTATGCACTTTACATGTAGTTTGTCCATATTTAAACAACTTACAAAAATCCTCATTTGCTGCCCACCTTGCAGAAAACAAACATTCCATTACAGGCATAAATACCAACCTCAATATACTACACTCTGTAGACAAGGGACTAAAAATGGATCTCCTTGAACAATTAGAGATTTTCATCCACAAATATAAATCACCACACACAATTCTTAATGAGCAGACAGAACTAGCAAATACCTCATTCTTCCAGTATTTTGAAGACTCTTTAAAATTGAATAATTAGACAATCATTCACAAATACCCCCCCCCCCCCCATTACACACACACACACGCACACAACACAAAAAAAAAAAAAAAAAAAAAAAAAAAATCACCTAGCACTCACACTCTTTCTATCGTCTTCTTCTACTTCATCCCACTCCACCCCACCCCTTTCGCCACCACCTACACTTCTCCCTACCAAAGCCCAAAATTATTTTGAAATTTTCGAATCAATGAATAACACACAAATTCAAATGTCTTAAGCTTTTATTAGTCTTTGGTTTCACATAGTTCTTATCTTGTGTATAAACATACTCTTTGGTTTGTTTACAAGCTGTAAGTTATGCTAGTGGCTAAAAAGTAATGTGTGTGAAATATTTATTAATTTTACCACCTAAAATTCGTGTGATTTGTTGTGGCATGATGATGGAAAAGAAGTGTTCTGATATTCTATCAATAAGCGGACCAAATATGGACAAACTACATGTAAAGTGCATAACTGTAAGTAATGTCTTGAAGACAAACTTTTATTGTAATTTAAGTATAGCCTACCAAAATTAGTGTTTACCATTTTCTCGTTTTCTGCCCTACCACAGATTGAAATGTAACTTGTAATATTTTATACCATCTGAAGATGAGCTGCTAGGCAGCTCGAAACCGGTAATGGTTTAAATAAATCTTCATTAAGAAGAAACAAAAGGCGACTGGTTGCTGTAATTTCTGAAACCTATTTCAATAAACAGTCGCAGGTTCCTACACAATGCATAAAAGTTTGTAGCTATTCTTCTCATAACAAAGTCGCGATACCAGTGACTTAATATCGCCTGAGATTCCCCTCCCTTCATAGAAAGAAAGACAGGCAGACAGAGAAGCTGATTCGTGCGGTAGCTTAGCAACAGAAGAAAAACGGCATCCTCTAGACGACGTAACGCATGTCGGACGTTTGACGAACAGCAAAATGAGAAGCACTTTCTCTCAGCAACTCGGCCCGTTCGAACTGCGTTACATGCCCTTGCCACGACCTGACGGTGGTGGAGCAGAGAATACACGCGGAAATTGAGGAGTTAATAAAATATGTGGGAGGAGATGAAAATTTCCTAGACATCGGTCTAGGGCTTGTAAGGGGGAGGAGGATGAAGGGAAGGATTATCAAAGAATTTCAGCTTCAGGGAAGGGATGCTTTTGTTCTGCATGAGGTAACGATTAGCTCCTGCCAACGCATAGTGTAACAAATCTGAACAAGATAGGTTATACCTGGGAAAGAGCAGGAAACACGTGGACTTGACATTCTTTGGATATTTTAACTTAAATGGCGTAATGGGTAGTACTAGTTCCAATCCCAGGCTTTTCTCAGATATATTAGTTACCTATTACAAAGTTATAGCTGAAAACCCAGCTTTGCCTGGGTTCTTATTTATTTATTAAAGCCTTGAGCTAGTTCTTCTCCTATGCTTTTTTCTCTTTATCCATGTCCTTTTTTCTACAAGCAAGTTATAAGCTACTAGCTGCAAGTGTCCGGGTTTAAAATAAGTTTTTCTGTAGAAGCGTACAAGACCGTTTATTTGCATGTAATAAAAGGGTACACTTATGTTAAAGCAATGTCATAAACAACATTTTTGGCAGTTATATTTAAGAACCTTCCCCATGTAATTTTGAGTTATAAGGGAACAGACAAACAGACAACAAATCCGTCTTACATGTATAGAGATTGCAATCAAAGTCTGTGAGTAACGTACTCTCCCCCATGAACCGAACGAAATTTTATGTAGACAGTAACCTTCATCTCGTTTTCAAGGTCAAGTGTACAAAATGCCATCAAGATCGGAGCTAAACTGTGGATTTTGACGAAATCCATAAGTACCCTCCACCATGCACTGAACGAAATTTTATGTAGACAGTGCCCTTCCTCTTGTTTTGAAGGTCAATTGTGAAAAAATTGAAAACGCACTTTCACTTTTTCACAAATTTTCCGTTTGGTTTACCAAAAAATGGAACGAAACCTGTTTAAGAACCTTCCCCATGTAATTTTGTGTACGGGTACCAAAATTCACGTTATTTGGTTGTCTGGATCTCGAGTTAAAAGAGAACAGACAGACAGACAACAAATGCGTCTTATAAGTATAGAGACACTTATGGGAAAATAAATAACACTGTTTTGCATAATGCACAGCCGGCCGCGGTGGCCGAGGGGACTGAGGCGCTCCAATCACGGTCTGCGCGGCCACTACGGCTGGGGGTTCGAATCCCCCCTCGGGCATGGATATTTGTGCCGTCCTTAGTCTTAGTGAGTTCATAAGTAGTTTGTAAGTTTAGGGACTGATGACCCCGTAGTTAAGTCCCATAAGCTATACAAACATTTGAACATAATGTACAAAATTAGAAGTGCAGTATCCAAACAAAGAAATGTAGTGATCAAAATACAAACGACATGTAACATTCATGTAATTCAAAATCTGAGTGTAAACGACATTTCTTGTTACTTGTCGAGGATCTAATATGGATAAATTCTTTGTTGAACCCAACACTGAACAAACGACATAACGTTGTCCCTATCAGGAACATGGAGATATCAAATCCACTCCACAGTTTTTAATAGACTGCCCTGTGATTTATTAACCATAATAGAAAATGGAGGCCTCACTGGAGACTGTGGTCTCTTGAAGTTAAAAGATCTATCGAAAATAAAGGATACTGGTTGGATGTACACTGTTTCATTCTCTTCCTTTCCTTGTTGCTCTATAGAAACCTATTGCTACACAGTTCAAAGCTGTTGACAAGCTGACTGGAATACAGTCTTAATAGTAAATAAGAAATAAGAAATGAATTAAAACGTGGTGCAAGATGTGACAGGTTTTAATAGTCATCACAGTATATATGATCTCATATTTATTGATTATATGCTGTGCAATAGTATAATTTTGCAGGTATATATTCATTCGTATAAGTTCTATGTCTATAAAATCTGCTGGAATACAATTAGTAGTAAATAAGTAGTAGATTAAAACCTGGTGCGTGAGGGGGAAGTTTTCCATCTACGATAGTGTTTATATCCTTATATCTCAGGAACTGCGTGTCCCACTGTGATACAAATTTGAAAATAAATGCAGCTGTACATTGTATGTATATTGTCTGCAAAATTTATTACAAGTACAGTTTGTAGTTTAGAAGTTAATAATTCTAACGCCATACCGAATGCCGTAGTTTTAGTCCGTGAACAGTTGTAAATTAGTAAGCTGGATACTTTATTTCTTTCAACATTTTGCCGTGGTTGTCAGAGAGAAAAATCTCAAAAACTATCTGTCGTATGTGGTTCATACCACTACAATAATTGCTACACCACGGTAACGAATACGTGTACCAAATGTGGTTTAAATCGGTCCAATGGCTCAGGAGGAAACGTGCAACATTGTCAGGTGACGGAGCAGTTTTTTGCCCATGTCATTATGTATGACGTCGTATCTCCTAATCTATGTGTTGGATGTGAATCTTAAGGCTAAGGCGACAGTGCTCTCGGACTGAAAGTCAAGTGTGCAAAGTTTCATGAAGATTGGAAAGAAACTGTAGATTTATGTAGAATAAGTACACACACGTAGACATACTCACACAGACACCAACACAAGGCCAAAGAAGATTAGAATACAGAAAAATCGTTTTGCGATCTAAGAGTAAACACCCCAAATATGTTGTTTGTAAATCTGTGAGACTGAAGCTCTTTGGTTATTAGTCCCTAGGCTTACAAACTACTTCAATAAGTTAAACTAACCTAAAGAAAATACACACTCACACACATGCCTTAGGGAAAACTCGAACCTTCGACGGCGAACAACCGTGCGCTCAAAAGCAAAGCGGCTTAGACCGCTCAGCCACACCACTGCGGTTCCAAATACACTCCTGGCCATTAAAATTGCTACACCACGAAGATGACGTGCTACAGACGCGAAATTTAACCGATGCTGTGATATGCAAATGATTAGCTTTTTCAGAGGATTCACACAATGTTGGCGCTGACATGACGAAAGTTTCCAACCGACTTCTCATACACAAACAGCAGTTGACCGGCATTGCCTGGTGAAACATTGTTGTGATGCCACGTGTAAGGAGAAATGCATACCATCTTTTGTGTCCCAGCCTCGTCGCCGTTTTTGTGTCTCGTCCGGTAGGTGTCGGTGGCCGAGTATAATAATAAGACCGACACAGGAATAAAGGATGCACGCTTGTGCAGGTACGGAGGTGACTAGCCATTGGGACAGCAGAAACTAGAAACACTAGAGTAAATTAGAACGAGATATATATTTCATAGAGACTTAGTAATACTTAACTTTTACATAGTTCTTGACCAGAATGCTGATACATAGATTAGATAGAGGCCTGCCTACTGATGACTTCTAGTGCCTATCTGATTCCCCACTCTTCACTGGTGCCTATCTGATTCCGAAGTGTTAACTCGTTCCTATCTCAGTCCCAAGTGAACGATGTCGTTCAGTGGTGGCCACGAGCGGAGTTGTAGCAGAGGGCGCTCGTGGCTGACGTCGTAAGAACGCCGCGCCGTGCGTGCATGGCGGCGCGCGGCGAAAGTAGGTGGCGCGCACTTTAATAGACTTGTGCGACACCACACCATCATGTTTCCGACTTTGATAAAGGTCGCATTGTAGCCTATCGCGATTGTAGTTTATTGTACCCTGACATTGCTGCTCGCGTTGGTTGTGATCCAATGACTGTTAGCAGAATATGGAATCGGTGGACTCAGAAGGGCAATACGGAACGCTGTGCTGCATCCTAACGACCTCGTATCACTAGCAATCGAGATGACAGGCATCTTATCTGCATGGCTGTAAAGGAACGTGCAGCCACATCTCGATCCCTGAGTCAACAGATGGGGACGTTTGCAAGACAACAACGATCTGCATGAACAGTAGACGACGTTTGCAGGAGCTGGACAATCAGATCGGAGACCATGTCTGCGGTTACCCCTGATGCTGAATCACAGACTGGAGCGCCTGCAATGGTGTATGCAACGACGAAGCTGGGTGCACGAATGGCAAAACGTCACTTGTTCGGATGAATCCAGGTTTTGTTTACAGCATCATGATGGTCGCATTCGTGTTTGGCGACATTGTGGTGAACGCACATTGGAAGCGTGTGTTCGTCATCGCCATACTGGTGTATCACCCGGCTTGATGGTAAGGGGTGCCATTGGTTACACGTCTCGGTCACCTCTTGTTCGCATCGACGGCACTTTGAACAGTGACCGTTACATTTCAGAGGTGTTACAACCCGTGGCTCTACCCTTCATTCGATCTCTGCGAAACCTTATATTTCTGCAGGATAATGCACGACCGCATATTGCAGATCTAGTACAGGCCTATCTGGATACGGAAAATGTTCGACTGCTGCACTGGTCAACAAATTCTCCGGATCTCTCACCAATTGAAAACGTCTGGTCAATGGTGGCCGAGCAACTGGCTCGTCACAATACGCCAGTCACTACTCTTGATGAACTGCGGTATTGTGATGAAGGTGCATGAGCATCTGTACCTGTACACGCCATCCTAGCTCTGTTTGAGTCAATGCCCAGAGGTGGTTGCTTTGGATACTGATTTCTCAGGATCTATGCACCCAAATTGTGTGAAAATGTAATCACATGTGAGTTCTAGTATAATATATTTGTCCAATGAATACCCATTTATCATCTGCGTTTCTTCTTGGTGTAATGGCCAGTAGTGTAATAATGTCACCTGTATCGACCCAGTTTCAGTCCACATAACGAAGTTGACTGAAAGATTGAATGGTGCACAGTTACGTTTACTGCTCACACACCATTAAAAAGATTCGATACTCATGGGGTCACCTCGCTAGTCTAAATCAGTCATTGCTGTTCTTCTAAGTAACGATTATGTTCAGATACATTCTGTAATTAATGTAGAAGTCGTTTCTATGTCATCATCATCATCATCATTAGAGACTGATTATGCCTTTCAGCGTTTAGTCTGGAGCATAGTACCTCTAATAAAATTCCTCCATGATCCCCTATTCAATGCTAACATTGATGCCTCGCCTGATGTTATGCCTTTTACTTCAAAATCATTCTTCACCGAATCTAAGTACTTTCTTCTTGGTCTACCTCGACTCCTCTTACCCTCTGCTGACGAGCTCATGAGTCTCTTAGGTAACCTTGCTTCTCCCATGCGTGTAATATGACCCCACTATCTCAGTCTGTTCGCTCTAACTGCTTCATCTGTGGTATTCATTCCCAGCTTTTCTATGATTTCCTCATTATGGACATCCCCCTGCCATTGTTCCCATCTATTGGTACCTGCAATCATTCTTGCTACTTTCATATCTGTAACCTCTACCTTATGAATAAGGTAACATGTAACCACCCAACTTTCACTCCCATACAACAAAGTTGGTCGAAAGATAGAGCGGTGCACTGCTAGCTTAGTCTTGGTACTTACTTCCTTCTTGCAGAAGAGAGTAGATCTTAGCTGAGCACTCACTGCATTAGCTTTGCTGCGCCGGCCGCGGTGGCCGCGGGGACTGAGGCGCTTCAGTCACGGTCTGCACGGCCATTACGGTCGGGGGTTCGAATCCCCCCTCGGGCATGGATATTTGTGCCGTCCTAGTTCGTAAGTAGTTCATAAGTAGTTTGTAAGTTTAGGGACTAATGACCCCGTAGTTAAGTCCCATAGATTATACAAACATTTTTTTGAGCTTTGCTGCACCTCGATTCCAGTTCTTTCGCTATGTTGCCATCCTGTGAGAAAATACATCTCAAGGTACTTGAAACTGTCTACCTGTTCTAACTTTGTTCCTCCTATTTGGCTCTCAATCTGTTTGAGTCTCTTTCCCACAGACATTACTTTCGTTTTGGAGATGCTGATCTTCATATCATAATCCTTGCACCTCTGATCGAGCTCTGAAATATTAGTTTGCAACCATTCAATCGAATCGGCCATTACAACTAAGTCATCCTCATATGCGAGACTGCTTATTTTGTTTTCACCTACTTTAATCCCGCCTTGCCAGTCTACTGTTTTCAACATATGATCCATGAATAGTATGAACAACAGTGGTGCCAGGTTACAGCCTTGTCTTACCCCTGAAACTACCCTGAACCATAAGCTTAATTTGCCATCTACTCTAACTGCTGCCTGACAGCCTTCGTAAAGCCCTTTAATTGCCTGCAGAAGTTTGCCTCCTATACCATAATCCTGTAGAACTGACAGTAGCTTCCTCCTAGGAAGACGGTCATAAGCCTTTTCCAGATCTATGAAACATAGATACAATTCCTTGTTCCACTTATAGCATTTTTCCATTACTTGCCGTAGGCTAAAGATTCTGGTCCTGACAGCCTCTAAGAGGCCTAAACCCACACTGATTTTCATCTAACTTGTCCTCAATTAATACTCGCACTCTCCTTTCAACAATACCTGATAATATTTTGCCTACAACGCTAATTAAAGAGATACCTCGATAGTTGTTGCAATATTTTGTTTCCATGTTTGAAAATTGGCGTAATTACTGCTTTCGTCCAGTCAGACGGAACCTGTCCCGATTCCCACGCCTTTTCATTTATCCTGTGTAACCATTTCAGACTTGATATTCCACTGTATTTGACGAGTTCCGGCTTAATTTCATCCACCCCAGCCGCTTTATTGCACTGTAATCTACTGGCCATTTTCTCCACTTCCTCAAATGAGATCCTGTTTCCATCGTCGTTCCTATCCCATTCTACCTGAAAATCTGATACATCATTGAACGTTTCACCGACATTGAGCAATTCTTCAAAATATTCCCTCCATCTGCCCAAGGCAGGATTGACTAGTAGCTTTCCTTTCGGAGATTGCTAATTACGCTCCAAAATGGTTTTCCTGCGGCCAGAGATTCTAGCTTGTTTCCAAACTCTTCCCATGATTTCTGCTTGGATTCTGCAATTATTCGTTTGGCTTTGTTTCTTTCTTCTCTGTCTGCCTAATTTCTAGTATGGAGCCATTTTTTATGTGCCTTCGTTTTATTTTTACAGGCTGCCTTGACTGTGTCATTTCACCAGGCTGTCTGCTTCTTCCTACCTTTACACACTACTGTTCCAAGACTTTCTCTAGCTGCTTCCAGTAGTGTGTTATAACGTTGCCCTTGCTTCGTATGATGTCATAATTGTTAAAAGTAGATTCCGCGATATATATATATATATATATATATATATATATATATATATATATATATATTTGGACAAAGAATTGATGGTACCAAATGTTTGAACTTGAAATAAGTTTAAGTACAGCACAAAATGAACATTAAAGCAAATAAACCGCGGATTGCATATTAAAGTTGGGCACCATACAAGCAACAGCACGTTATAAAACTTACGGAAAGCATCTAGCTGGATCCTGCACTTCATATTGTAGAAGCTGGAAATGATAACTTTTATGTCTTATTTAATAAATGAATGTTCGAGATACTTTCCGTAGGAGATCAATGTTCAGACTGTTCACTTCGCTTTTCATTGTTGTGTGACCGTGGGTGGAACATGAAGCTACTGGTATTGATAAAAAAATTAAAAAAAAAAAATGATCGGACTTCGTGAAATGACAAAAGAAATGACTGCAGGTTCTAAAATCAAGCAAAGTATAGTATAAGGATGATTGATTGAAATTTTGCAGACAATGCGAAGCGATTGTAATGGCGTCTGAACATTAAACTATTACGGACGTAGAGGAGCTGAAAACCTTAAGAGATTAAATATTTGGCGTGGAGGGATTCATTTAAATAAAAGCCAAAGAGAGGGGATGATTTTAAATTTAAGTAATATATATTTACAACTTGCATGACAATACCTGAATAGATACATGAACGGAAGACGTCCGTACGAAACGAACGTAGACAAGAGAGTGAGTAAAACTACTATCTCGGTTCCTTCTCGCTTGTTTTTAAGTAAAAAATGACGAACGAAATTAAATTAGTTGTATTACGAGTCAGAGGGAACCGGAGGCGATAAGCATCGCTGATCAAAGATAAACAAAAAATAAATAAAAATCTCAGTGTATCGTTACAGTGTCCCTGTACCTTGACCATTCGTCTTCCAGTGACTGTAAATCATTACATTCAACTAACTGGTACCATTCCGAGATCATTGTTATGTATTTGTGCCTAATTTCCTTGAAGCTTCTCCACTCTTATACTTCTACACATGGACCTGACTTTCTGCTCTTTTGGCCTCACAAAACCAATTTCACTGCAGATTAAATAATGGTCAGTATTATCAAAGAACCCCCTGAAAACACGTGTGTCCTTGACTGTCTTCCTGAATTCCTGGTCTGGTATTATATAGTCAATGATAGATCTGGTCCCCCTTACTTCCCACGTATAGCGGTGAATGTCCTTATGCTTAAAGAAGGAGTATGTGATAACTAAGCCCATACTGGAACAGAAATCCAAGAGATGTTTTCCGTTCCTGTTGGCCTCCATATCTTCTCCAAACTTACCCATAACCTTTTCATAACCTTCTGTTCGATTTCCTATCCTGGCGTTGAAATCACCCATGAGTAAAAAACTATCTTTATCCTTCACTCTAACAACAACATCACTAAGTGCGTTGTAAAATCTGTCCACCTCATCTTGATCTGTCCCTTCACAGGGTGAATACACTGTCACAATCCTAATTTTCTTACTGGAGATGGCCAAATCTATCCACATCAGTCGTTCATTTACATACCTTATTGCAATTATGCTGGGTTCGATTGCTTTCCTGATGTAAAATCCTACACCCCACCGTGCTCTTCCTACTTTAACTCCTGACAGGTAGACCTTGTGTTCTCCGACTTCGTCCTCTTTCTCTCCCCTTACTCTAACATCACTAACGGCTAAAACATCTAACCCCATCTTACTTGAAGCCTTCGCCAGCTCTTCCTTCTTCCCATTGTAATCTCCATTGATATTAATAGCTCCCCATCTCATTCCAGATCGTTTGCCAAGTCGTATCTGAGGAGTCCCTGGTCTGTCAATTAGAGGTGGGACTCCATCACCTCCAAAGGTCTGAGGCATTTTGCTCTGATTGTTGCCAGCATGATATTGAAGTACCTGGGAAGCAGGTTGCTAGCCTTACTTGCCCAGGGCCCCACTGGGTTTTACCCCTAACGGTTGAGGGAGTAACCGGTGGATTTGGTAGTCTTTACCGTCTGAGCACAAAGGTGGCCACCACTCAGAATATGTCCGAGGTGCCCAACCTTATTCCAAAGTCACTGGTATCCCAACTGTCAGGACCACTTACTTGGCCACTCCTACATTGCCCGTGGTTCATGAACTAGGACATGACTACAGGAACCCACACCATGAACCACTCGTTTCTATGTATGGCCCATATTTTATTGAGCTATCTTACTTGCCAGTGAAACACAATGCGGAAGTTGCTTTCATCTTAAAGTTTTATTCTGTTCACACAACTTAACATTCTACTGTCTGACCTCGGCACAAGTTATACCTATACTTTGTATCAACTTATTAATTTGTAAAATTTTCCTAAGCTAAAAGGACTTCCATCAATGCTGTGGGGAAAGACTCTCTCCTAACAAAGTTTAGTAACAGTCATTGTCTATTAAACTGTGAAAAGACAACTACAGTAGCCATGTTTGCTTTTAAACTATGGTCCATAGTTTCACTTGCTGTGAACGCTTAGTCCCAGTCTGCCTGTGCCAGTTTTACTACAGAGCCCGACCACAGAAGCTGAAGTAAAAACACGATCGACACTTGCGGATGGCAGCTAAGTCCTGGTAGCCAGTGGTCGTAACGTTGTTATCAACATGTTTGCGTGTAGGCCAGGACGTTAAAATCATACAATGCAGCAGCTGTTGGCATCATTATGGATTAAGGCTGAGATCCAAGGCGTATCTCTGAGCCTATCTGTCTCGTCTCAATTGCAGATAAATGCTTGCATTGTCCTGCATGAAATAACCGTACAGCTTTTCGTTGGTGAAAGTCCTTGAGAAAATGGATGCAGGATATTGTTCACATACTTGTCAGAATTTATTGTTTCGTGAAAAAAGATTGGCCCAATTATTTGCCTCGCACTAATTGCACACTACACTCCAGTTTTCACATCATGAAGAGGTTGTTGATGTGACTCAAGTGGATTTTCTGAGCTCCATCGTCGATTATTCTGCAAATTTACGTAGCTTGACAAATGCAGCCATGCTTCATCATAAAAATAAAGCATCTCAGGATCAACTTCCCCATCGTGCACAGACTGTAACAGGCAGTTACAGTAACGACATCGAGCAACAGTATCTGAGTTCTTGAGTTGATGCACTACCGTTATTTTGTATGGCTTCAAATTCAGTTTGTGTAGTGCTATGTGAGCCGATGCGCTTGGCAAACCCGTCTGAAGTGCCAAAACGGAAGAGATTTTCTCAGGCTTTTTTTCCAAGGCCTCTCCTATCTCGTCTAATTTATTTTTGCTTAGAACAAATGTGTTCAAGGGATGTCAGGCATTTAGAACAAGCCGCTCTTTCCATAGAGGGACATCATTTTGAATGTCTACTGCAAATAAAGGTAAGCTTAGGTTAATCAAATGGCAATATTTTTTAGACTTTAACTCACTGTATGCACCCGTGGCACAATAGAGTCCCAGAATCAGGTGCTGCTGTGGCCGGCAGATGCGGTGGTGGCGGCCGGGAGCCGTACCGTGCTATCCGCAGACGCCTGGCAGGTGTCTTTTGTGAGACATCCTGTACGTTCATCACCTACAAGTAAGCAAAATTAGAGTTGAATGTGAAAATTATTATCGTTTTATCTTTCACAAGTACAACAAAAGACAATACAAACATGAGAAGAAAGCCTATATTTACTGGATTTATTAAGCTTCTCACCGGTGTCCCTCCATATAGTCTTTGACAAGAGCACTGTCATAATCTTTATATGGCAAATCGTAGAGTTCTGGATGCTGCTGAACAAGTATTACAAGCTCGTCGATGTTTACAAAAGCCACAAAGAGCCTAGTGTGAATGCAGACAGTACACATGCATTCAAGAGAGAGATTCGTAGTAGTTTGAGCAAAGCCGGGAAAAAGCCGACACATAGCGACCTCCAACTGGCGTCGTACCGGCGCCTTGAAGTCGTTTCCACATGACTTGCTGTGCTCCCGCGGTGCACCTGTCGCCTGTCATGCAATCGCTCTCCCAATGAATAGCACGCAGCACGACCGGCGCACAACACGGACATGGCAGCAACACAGCAGGCTACATGAAAAGGACATTCTTGGTGCCTATGTAAATTCAATGGAATGAAGTCAGATGTGATCCACGCTGGATGACACTTGAACACAGTCGGAACACAGTACACTATATGGAAACTGGCCATCTGTTAGAGTGATGTTCTGTCACCTGGTGGCCCAGTGCGGCTACTGTGGGAAACTTGTTTTGAGGGGAGAGAGATATTATGGATGGTACAGTGGGAGAGTAATATATATATGGGTGTTACGAAAAGGTACGGACAAACTTTCAGGAAACATTCCTCACACACAAAGAAAGAAAATATGTTATGTAGATATGTGTCCGGAAACACTTACTTTCCATGTTAGAGCTCATTTTAATACTTCTCTTCAAATCACATTAATCATGGAATGGAAACACACAGCAACAGAACGTACCAGCATGACTTCAAACACTTTGTTACAGGAAATGTTCAAAATGTCCTCTGTTAGTGTGGATACATGCATCCACACTCCATTGCATGGGATCTCTGATGCGCTGATGCAGCCCTGGAGAATGGCGTATTGTATCACAGCCATCCACAATCCGAGCACGAAGAGTCTCTACATTTGGTACTGGGGTTGCGTAGACAAGAGCTTTCAAATACCGCCATAAATGAAAGTCAAGAGGGTTGAGGTCAGGAGAGCGTGGAGGCCATAGAATTGGTCTGCCTCTACCAATTCGTCGGTCACCGAATCTGTTGTTGAGAAGAGTACGAACACGTCGACTGAAATGTGCAGGAGCTCCATCGTGCATGAACCACATGTTGTGTTGTAGTTGTAAAGGCACATGTTCTAGCAGCACAGGTAGAGTATCCCGTATGAAATCATGATAACGTGCTTTAGTGAGTGTAGGTGGAAGAACCTGAGGCCCAATCAAGACATCACCAACAATTCCTGCCCAAACGTTCTCAGAAAATCTGTGTTGATGACGTGATTGCACAATTGTGTGCAGATTCTCGTCAGCCCACACGTGTTGATTGTGAAAATTTACAATTTGATCACTTTGGAATGAAGCCGGCCGCAGCGGCTGAAGGGATTGAGGCGCTCCAGTCACGGTCTGCACGGCCACTAGGGCCGGGGATTCGAATCCCCCCTCGGGCATGGATATTTGTGCTGTTCTTAGTCTTAGCTAGTTCATAAGTAGTTTGTAAGCTTAGGGACTGATGACCCCGTAGTTAAGTCCCATAAGTTCTACAACCATTTGAACTTTTTTTTTTTCGAATGAAGCCTCATCCGTAATCCTAAATACTAAAATGAGCTCTAACATGGAAATTCCATCTCCACATAACTTTATGTGTGAGGAGTGTTTCCTGAAAGTTTGACCGTACCTGTTTGTAACACCCTGTATAACAATTAAAAAATCGACGCTCTACTGTAACGTCGCTCACGGGGTCTCGGGGCAATGTCCCGTCTCGCCCTATGATAGCTACGCCGCTGCTGCGACGTCAGGCCGGCAGAGCGCGCTGGGCCCGCGCGCCGCTGCGCCAGAACTCGCCCAGCCGCGCTACTTCCGCCGCAGGCCGCAGCGCCTGCTCTCTGCTCTTGTCCCGCCAGCTGCTGCGTCAACAGCTGTGCAGCTGTCAGCGGCGGTACAGCCGCGCCACGAGTCCTGCCACCTGGCGGCCCGCGCAATGTCAACTCTGACGTGACGCTGCACGGCCAACGCTGTGCGCCCTCACTCACACGCCGTGTAACACCCAACTGTCGGGCCCGGTGGTCTTGGGGTAAAGCGCTCGACTGGAAGCCGAAGGGTCGCGGGTTCAAAACCCGGTCGGACTTCGGAATTTTTCAGTCGTCTTCAACTCTCAACGATGTGAGGAGTCGCCAGAAACGACACGTGGTTCGGATTCCACGTTAAGTTGTAGGTCCCCTTTCCACGGTTGGATAACTGGGGTAGGCTAGGGACACGCAAGTCGCCGAAGTGGCGTCCAATTGAAAGACTTGCACCAGGCCAATGAGCCACACGAAATTATTATTAACACTCAACTACAGCGCCGACGCACGTATTATGTCGACGTGATCTTCACTGACAGAGCGAAGTGGCGGGACAGCTCCTACCAATGTCGCTGAAACTGTGTAACGAGAAGAAGGCAGACTTTTCAAATTCCGAAAGAGTTCACCTGATTACAATATAAGCGTAGTAGAAACAGTTTTGTGAATCAGGCCTAGCAACATTACTGCAATGGGTAACCGGGACTCGAACCTGGGAACTTTGCCTTTCGTGGGCAAGCGCTTTACCGACTGAGCTATCCTGACACGACTCACGATGCCGCCTCACAACTTAACTTCTGCCAGTACCTCGCCTTCTACTTTCCAAACTTCACAGTTCACCTGATTACAATATAAGCGGAGTAGAAACAGTTTTGTGAATCAGGCCTAGCAACATTACTGCAATGGGTAACCGGGACTCGAACCTGGGAACTTTGCCTTTCGTGGGCAAGCGCTCTACCGACTGAGCTATCCTGACACGACTCACGATGCCGCCTCACAACTTAACTTCTGCCAGTACCTCGCCTTCTACTTTCCAAACTTCACAGAAGCTCTCCTGTGAACGTTGCAAGACTAGCACTCCTGGAAGAAAGGATATGGTGGAGACGTGGCTTAGTCACAGCCTAAGGGATGAAAACACAATTTTAATCTGCCAGGAAGTTTCATATCAGCGCACACTCCGCTGCAGAGAAAAAGTTTCATTCTGGAAACATCCCTTAGGCTGTGGCTAAGCCATGTCTCCACCATATCCTTTCTTCCAGGGCTGCTAGTCTTGCATGTTTCGCAGGAGAGCTTCTGTGAAGTTTGGAAAGTAGGAGGCGAGGTACTGGCGGAAGTAGAGTTGTGAGGCGGAGGCGTGAGTCGTGTCGGGATAGCACAGTGGGTAGTGCGCTTGCCCACGAAAGGCCAAGGTCCCAGGTTCGAGTCCCGGTTCCAGCACACAATTTCAATCTGCCAGGAAGTTTCATATCAGCGCACACTCCACTGCAGAGTAAAAGTTTCATGCAGAAAACGTCCCTTAGACTGTGGCTAAGCCATGTCTCCACCATATCCTTTCTTCTAGGAGTGCTAGTCTTGCAACGTTCGCAGGAGAGCTTCTGTGAAGTGTGGAAAGTAGGAGGCGAGATACTGGCAGAATAAAGTTGTGGTGCAGCGTCGTGAGTCGTGTCGGGATAGCTAATTCGGTAGACCTCTTGCGTGCGAAAAGCAAAGATCTCAGGTTCGAGTCCCGATTTCGACACACAATTTTAATCTGCCAGGGAGTTTCATATCAGCGCACACTCCGCTGCAGAGTGAAAGTTTCATTCTGGTAACAGTTCATTAAATAAGCATCTCGAGTTCGATTACCTCTACGTCCTAACTTTTGTATTTCATTTTTTAATATTTCTTGCAGTTGTGAAATTTAAATTTACGTAATCATTCCACTTTACATACATAAAAATAATACATTCGCTTTGGTTATAATTAATCAATGAATGATGTAGTAAGTTGTTGTTGATGTCTGCAGACTGGTTTGATTCAGCTCTCAGCGCTACCTTGTCCTGCGCAAGCATATTCATCTATATCCATTCATATTATAAAATAGGCTGTATGAGGGGTGGGGGCGGGGCAAACTGCCTGCGCAGATCGTGGAACATTTCACCGTTCTGCGCATGACGTCACCGTAGAAGTATGCAGTGGCGCAAGGCTACATGTATGTATCGAGGCGCGTATAAGAGTTGTGTTGTTGTTGTTTGGTTGATTTGTGGTGTTATTGGCGATTTTCGACAAAAATTTTCCGTCAAAATACGCGGCTGTGCTGTAACAGGGTGCCTGTCTTACAGCAGGAAGACAATAGGAGCGGATGTAAGCAATCATTCGTTTCAAAATGTTCAAATGTTTGTTAAGCTTATGGGACTTAACTACGGGGTCATCAGTCCCTAAACTTACAAACTACTTATCAACTACCTTATACTAAGGACGGCACAAATATCCATGCCCGAGGGGGGATTCGAACCCCCGACCGTAGTGGCCGTGCAGACCGTGACTGGAGCGCCTCAGTCCCCTCGGCCACCGCGGCCGGCAATCATTCGTTTCCAAAAGACATTCAATTTCAGAAATTATGGATTACAAAATGTCACAGGAAAGATCGCTTCAATGTCGCTACATTTCACACACAATGATTACCTCCATGACTTGCGAGCAGAACTTCTTAATTTACCGCCGAGGAAAGTGCTTAAACAGGACGCAGTGCCGAGTGTAAACATTCCAGGAAGTGTTCCCAGTTTTAGTGATTTGAGTGCAGAAGTTACAGTTTCCACAAATAGGGCAGGCGGGTTGCAAGCAAGGGAGGCAATGAAGAGTGCACTTGAACATCTAGCCAATGTGTGAAATTGACAGTGAAGAGATCAGAGAACTTATCAAACGAGTGGAAGAATTAGAATGAAGGAACCGCAGGCTGCCGGCCGCGGTGGCCGAACGTTCTGCAGCGCGTCAGTCACGATCTGCACGGCCATTACGGTCGAGGGTTCGAATCCCCCCTCGGGTATGGATATATTTGTGCCGTCCTTAGTATTAGTTAGTTCATAAGTAGTTTGTAAGTTTAGGGACTGATGACCCCGTAGTTAAGTCCCTTAAGCTTAACAAACATTTGAACCGCAGGCTGACTGCTTTGTGTGCAAACCTTAGGTTTAGAGACAAGACTCCGAAGAAAAACTTCTGTCCACATAATAAGAGGCCCAAACTGCTTGTCGTAAGAAAAAAAAACCCAACCAAGCAAAGTGGCAAAGAGACGTCATCTGCAGTTACTTGTTTTAGAGAAATGAGGTTGATTTCCCACTTTCAGAACGGACAACACTGAAAAGGTGGTCGTCACGCTCATTTAAGTGCTTTCCTGGCTTGCCTACAGATGTTTTCAGTTAATAAAGCCCAGTCATCAGTATTGTCGTCACCTGAACGTGTATGTGTACTCTCATTCTATGAAATGGACGTAGACAGCAGTGTTACGTAATGTAGGGCTTCACACTAACCTGTTATTTGATGTTTCGCGGTTTGTTTTCTGGATGGAACCAACCAGTTCACTATGATTTTGAAAGACGAGTAACAGTATTACCTGCTCCATTGAAGTTGTTGCGGTAGTGTGTGATCTTGACACAAAAAATCGAGCGCTCTGGAAAGATCTCAACGTCACAGAAACAATTTCTTGCTTTTCAAACCTGCAATATGTAAATAAAAGAATCTGGGTGTTTTCAGATGTTCCACATCTACTTAACTTGATAAGGAACCACTTTCTCGACGAAGGAATCAGGCTTCCGAGTGAAAAATTTGTTAATTATTGAGAGGTTGCTCGCATTATATAGCATTGAAATGAAATTATGTCCAAAATTGTCACAAATTCACCTCAGTGTCAAGAGCAGATTTTTTTTTTTTTTTTTTTTTTTTTTCCAAATACAGAAACTACAGCCATTAAGTACTTAACGCCCGAGGAAGCGGATGCAGCAAACCCTTTTCAACTTGTAAATGACGTAAAGAATACGGAAAACCCCTAATGATTTCGAATTACAAACTGAGGCCAGAATGAATAACGTAGAAGTCGATATCATCGGAGTAGTGAAGCAACTAAAATCACTTAACAAGAACAAGTCTTCTGGTCCGGATTGTATACCTATTAGATTTCTATCTGATTATGCTGAAGCGATAGCTCCTTACTTAACAGCCATATACAACCGCTCTCTCAAAGAAGGATCTATACCAAAAGACTGGAAAGTTGCACAGGTTACACCAATATTCAAGAAAGGCAGTAGGAGTAACCCACTAAACTACAGGCCTATTTCATTGACGTCGATTTGCAGCAGGGTTTTGAAACATATCCTGTATTCAAATATTATGAATTATCGCGTACAGAATGGTCTATTGACCCAACGTCAGCATAGGTTTAGAAAATATCGTTCATGCGAAACACAAATAGCTCTTTACTGACACGAAGTGATGAGTGCTATCGACAAGGGTTCGCAAATCGATTCCGTATTTCTTGATTTCCAGAAGGCTTTCGACACCGTACCTCACAAACGGCTTTTAATCAAATTGTGTGGTTATGATATATCGCCACAAATTTTCGATTGGATAGGACATTTCCTGTCAGAGAGGACACAGTTCGTAGTAATCGATGGTAAGGCATCGGCTAAAACAGAGGTGATATCGGGCGTTCCACAGGGTAGTGTTATCGGTCCTCTGCTGTTCCTTATTTACATAAACGATTTGGGGGAAATCTAAGTAGCTCTCTTCGCTTGTTTGCACATGACGCCCTCATTTACCGTGAAGTAAAATCATCTGAAGATCAAAACCAACTGCAGAACGATCTGAATAAGATATTACTATGGTGTAAAAATTGGCAGTTGACTCTAAATAATGAGAAGTGTGAAGTCGTCGACATGAGTACGAGAAGAATACGTTAAAAGCTAAATATCCAGACTTTTCCCTAAACATTATAAAACTGTGTCAGAACTAGACAGTTCATTCGCGTTTCTCAATACGAAACTAAAAATACAAAAAGCAGCAGCAGCAAATCACGGCAGTGGCCCGCTTCACCCGCTACAAACATCTAATCAGGTGAATGAATTATTTAAAATCATTTCATGATAACGTGTAGCAGTTATTTGTGTTTGCAAGTCACTTGCCGCTGCCTCGCTTTGCTTCTACGGTGACGTCACAGCGCCAGCCAATCGCAGCACTCCTCGCTTTGGGCCCAACCTCCCTTTTAATAACCTTGGGCTGTATCAGCTCCCCCTCTAGAAGAAAGCCCGATGTCACAACATGGCGGCGGTGAGAGGTTTAGAGTCCACTGAAAGATTGTAAACATTAGCAGGGCACGCTGTTTATAGTGCATTCTTTCGTTCAGGAGTGTATTTATTACGTAAATTGGTGTTGTGTACGGTATGATAGCTACGCTGGACGATTTGTGTGTGTGAGAACAACATGTGATCTCTTTTTTACGGACAAAATGCCGTTTCGCTGTTCTGTGCCGAAATGTAGAGGAAATTACGACTTCCTCTCACATAGATTTATTCAAATCGGTGCCGCCAATCCTCCCGCTCCTTTTTCCGCTTGTGAGTGCAAGTGATCACACGAGTAAATGTAGTGGCGTGCAAAACGTAAGAACGAAATTAACTGTCGCATAGCCTTATCTCTTATCCGATAAATATGACAAAAAAAAAAAAAAAAAAAAAAAAAAAAACAAGGAGATGGACAGAGAAGGGATAAGAGAAGTACCAACTCAAGGCAGGAATAAATAAACATATACCCGGGCATCGCCGGGTTTTCAACTAGTTATGAATAAATTTACCATACGATGAAAGTGAATATGGTCTCTGACTGATATAAAAGACAGACACGTTTCGTCCTTTTTCCGTAGTTTCCATTATGAAAGCGTACTCAGTCTGTGCATTGACGCTATTCGATACCGCAGTAAGATATTTGAATTGGACTTCACAAGAATCACAAATATCTAGCTAGCTACGCGAGTAAACTGTGGAATCTTTTTCAACATTATTTCAGTCGCATCACAGCAAAACGAAGGAAACGAATTTCCATGCCTCTTTTCATTTCCCGTAACTGTTCTGCGGCTGTAATTTCCAGAGACGAATTCTGTCATATTTTCTCTCCAGCACGAAACGTTCAATCCACGTTTTTTCTTTGTGTGGGCATATCCAGACCGTTCGCGTACCTGTATTGCGCTCCATTAGCTTCCATTGTTATTACACTGACGACGCAACAGCTTTCAGGCGTATCGCACGCACATTGTGCAGGAAGTTGTAACGCCTCGTCCGCGCTCCGATTCAGAGCCGCGAAACCGCGTATTGCTCTCCGCCGAGGAAACGATGGCGCTCGACCGCACACACGGCGAGCCAACGCCGCCCCGTATCGACACGATGCCGTCCTGTAAACAAAGAGCTCTCTGGCAATTGATCCGCCAGAGTACATCGGCCACAGATGAGCTGCTATCCAAACAAATGCCAGTTCGCGGCGCAGCGCGGACCAATAGCGCGATTCGCTCGCCAATGGCAGACGCTTCGAATCGGATATCGGCCAATAGGGGAGCGGCCCGTTTGCCGGCGAGACGGACGCGTAGCAGCGCGAAGGAAGTGGAGCGGATCAAGTAACGAGGCAGCGGCGCCGAATAAACAATTGCCGGCTAATCTCGAGCGCATCCGTGTTTTATGTTTTTTCCAGCAAAACGTACCTGCAGCACAAAAGCCTGTTTGATGCTACTCGTTCCAAACCTCACGCTCCCACCAATCACCTTGATGTTTCCAGAATGAAACTTTCACTCTGCAGTGGAGTGGGCGCTGATATGAAACTCCCTGGCAGATTAAAATTGTGTGCCGGAACCGGGACTCAAACCTGGGACCTTTGCCTTTCGCGGGCAAGTGCTCTACCGACTGAGCTATCCCGACATGACTCACGATGCTGCCTCACAACTCTACTTCCGCCAGTACCTCGCCTCCTACTTTCCACACTTCACAGAAGCACTTCTGCGAAACATGCAAGTCTAGCATTCCTGGAAGAAAGGATATGGTGGAGACATGGCTTAGCCACAGCCTAAGGGATGTTTCCAGAATGAAACTTTCACTCTGCAACGGAGTGTGCGCTGATATGAAACTTCCTGGCAGATTAAAATTGTGTGCCGGAACCGGGACTCGAACCTGGGACCTTTGCCTTGCGCGGGCAAGCGAAAGCAAGTTTGGAAAGTAGGAGGCGAGGTACTGGGGGAAGTACAGTTGTGAGGCGGCATCGTGAGTCGTGTCGGGATAGCTCAGTCAGTACAGCGCTTGCCCGCGAAAGGCAAAGGTCCCAAGTTAGAGTCCCGGTTCCGGCACACAATTTTAATCTCCCAGGAAGTTTCTTTACCTTGATGTACATGCGCACATGTCCGCATTTTTGACATTCAATTTAGCGTCCGCATATCTTTTTACGATTTTTGTGATCTCCCAATTATTTAAAATTTGGCTATTAAGATATTTTTCCACCCCTATGAACCACAGACATTGACGAGGCGGAATGGCTTGTGTGCCTCAACGATACAAATAGCCGTACTGTAGGTGCAACCACAGCGGAGGGGTATCTGTGGAGAGGCCAGACAAACGTGTTGTTCCTGAAGAGGGACAGCAGCCTTTTCAGTAGTTACAGGGGCAACAGTCTGGATGATTGACTGAGCTGGCCTTGTAACATCAGCTAATGTGGCTTTGCCACACAGCTACTGCGAATGGTTGAAAGCAAGGGGAAACTACAGCCGATACTTTTCCCGAGGACATGCAGCTCTACTGTATGCAAACATGATGATGGCATCCTCTCGGGTAAAATATTCCGGAGGTAAAATAGTCCCCCATTCGGATCTCTGGGCGGGAACTACTCAGGAGGATGTGATCATCAGGAAAGACAATACTGGCATTCTACGGGTCGGAGCGTGGAATGTTAGTTCCCATAATCGGGTAGAGAGGTTAGAAAATGTAAAAAGAGAAATGAATAGGTTGAAGTTAGATATAGTGGGAATTAGCGAAGTTCGGTGGAAAGAGGAACAGGATTTCTGGTAAGGCGAGTACAGGATTATAAATACAAAATCAGTTGGGGTTATTACAGGAGTAGGTCTGATAATGAATAAGAAAATAGGAACTATGAGCAATGCAGTGATCGCATTATCGTAGTCAAGATACAGACGAATCCAACAACCACCACAATAGTACAAGTGTATATGCCAACTAGCTCTGCAGATGATGAAGAGATCGAAGAAATATAGGACGAGCTAAAGGAAATTACTAACACAATTACAAGAGAGGAAAACTTAATGTGAGGGGAGACTAGAATTGGGTAGTAGCAAAAGGAAAGGAAGAAAAAATAGTAGGTGAAAATGGACTGGGTAAAAGGAATGAAAGGAGATCGCCTGGTAGAATTTTGCACGGAACATAATTTAATCATAACTAACACGTGGTTTAAGAATCACGAAAGAAAGTAGTATACGTGGAAGAAACCAGGAGACACAGGGAGATACTAGATATATTTTATAATAGTAAGACATAGAGTTCGGAACCAGGTATAAAACTGTAAGATATGTCCAGGCACAGATATAGACTGACTATATCTTATTCGTCATGAATTGTAGGCTGAAACTGAAAAACCTGCAGGAGAATAAGGAAGTGGGACCTGGATAAATTGAAGGAACCTGAAGTAATTGAGAATTTCAGAGGCAGCTTTAGGGAACAGTTGACAGAAACGGGGGGAAATAAAACATTAGAAGAGGAATGGGAAGCATTGATAAATGAAATAGTGAAGGCAGCAGAGGACAAAATAGGTAGAAAGGCAAAACCTACAAAAGTCCTTGGATATCACAGGAAATACTAAATTTAATCTATGAAAGGAGAAAATATGAAAATTCAGTAAATGAAAAAAAACAAAATGGAGTACAGACGACAAAGAAATGAGATTGGCAGGCAGTGCAAAATAGCTAAGCAGGAGTGGCTAGAAGGCAAATGCAAGTCAACAGAAGAATGTTTAAATAGGGGACAAATAGATACCGCCTACAGGAAAATAAAAGAGAGATTTGGAAACAAGAAATGCAGCTGTATGAATATAAAGAACTCAGATGGAAAAACAGTTCTCAGCAAAGAAGGGAAAGCTGAAAAGTGGAAAGAATATATAGAGGGGCTCTACAAAGGAAATGAACTTAAGAGACAATTTTGTAGCAATGGAAGGCTCCTGGAGTAGACGACATTGCATTAGAACTACTGAAGTCTCTGGGAGAGCCAACCCTGACAAAACTATTTCACTTGGTATGCATGAGGCAGCGGAAATACCCCCAGACTTCAAGAAAAATATAATAATCCCCATTCCAAAGAGAGCAGGAAGATGTCAAATCACAGAACTATTAGTCTAATAAGTCATGGCTGCAAAATTTTAACACACGTTATTTACAGAAGGATGGAAAAACTGGTAGAAGCCGACCTTGAGGAAGACCAGTTTGGATTCAGGGGAAACGTAGGAACACGGGAGGCAATACTCACATTATGGCTTATCTTAGAAGATTGATTAAGGAAACGCAAACCTAGATTTCTAGCTTTTGTAGATTTGGAAAAAGCTCTTGACAATGTTGATTGGAATAGACTCTTTCAAATTCTGAAATCAGCAGGTGTAAAATATAGGAAACGGAGGGTTATTTACAACTTGTAAAAAAATCAGAGAGCAATTATCAAAGTTCAAGGACATGAAAGGGACGCAGAAGTTGGGAAGGGAGTAAGACAGGGTTGTAGCCTTCCTCCAATATTATTCAATTTGTAAATTGAGCAAGCTGTAAAGGAAAACAAGGAGAAATTTGGAGAAGGAATTAAAGTTCAGAGTGAAGAAATGAGAACATTGCGTTTTGCCGATAACATTGTACTTCTCTCACAGACAGCAAAGAACCTGGAAGAGCAGTTGAACGAAATGGATAGTGTGTTGAAAGGTGCGTATAAAATGAACATTAACAAGAGCAAAACGAGGGTAATGGAGTGCAGTCTAAGAAAATCGGGCGATGCTGTATGAATTAGATTAGGTAACGAAACAGTAAAGGTGGTAGATGAGTTTTGTTACTTGGGCAGTAAAATAACACACGATGGTCGCAGTACAGAGGATATAAAACGCAGAATGGCACTGGGAAGAGAAGTATTTTTGAAAGAGAGAAATTTATTGACATCGAACATTAATTTAAGCGTAAGGCAGTCCTTTCTGAAGGCATTTCTGTGGCGTATTGCTTGTGTGGGAGTGAAACCTGGACGATAAACAGTGCAGATAGGAAGAGGATAGAGGCTTTTGAAACGTGGTGCTACAGAAGAATGCTGAAGATTAGGTGGGTGGATTGCATAAGTAATGAGGAGGTACTGAACAGAACTGGGGAGAAAAGAAATTTCTGGCATACCTTGACTAAAAGAAGGGATCGTTTGATAGGACACACTTTTAGACATCGAGGAATCGTGAATTTAGCATTGGAGGGAAGTGTGTGTGGTAAAAATCACAGAGATGAATACAGAAAAGCAGATTGAAATTGATGTATGGTGCCGTTCTTATGAGGAGTTGAAGAGGCTTCCTCAGGATAGAGTAGGATGGAGAACTGCATCAAATCAGTCTCCGGACTGAAAACAACAACAAGAAGATAGTTTGACTTTTCAAAAAAAAAAAAAAATATGTTCAAATGTTTGTAGAGTCTATGGGACTTAACTACGGGGTCATCAGTCCCTAAACGTACAAACTACTTATGAACTAGCTAATCCTAAAGACGGCACAAATATCCATGCCCGATGGGGGATTCAAACCCTCGACTTTAGTGGCCGTGCAGACCGTGACTGGAGCGCCTCAGTCCCCTCGGCCACCGCGGCCGACGACTTTTCTATTTATCTGTTATCTCCAACAAGTTATATAATTTTTACTTCGATTATCGAATTAGTTTACCTATTATTTGCCTACAAGTGATACGTTATACCAATAAAATCGTGTGTATTGATATAAATTGCTTGCAGTCGATGTTTCGATTTGTCTAGTTTGATATAGCTGCGATAGTTTTCTCTTTGCACTTTTTGTGCAATACACATGTCCTTAATGAACTGGCATTTTCATCCAGTAGTGCTTTCTTTAAAAGCATTCTTTTCCCAACAAATATTCTTACTGAGTAAGTTTCATTATTTCTAAACTAGATCCTACGGCATGGAAATATTGTCTTACTTTGTAAGTTAAGTTTTGTTTTGTAGTTGGAACGGTGCGATTTGATTTTAGTTTTTTGAATTACAAAATCATTTATAAATACTTGTATTAAAAAAGTTGGTATGTGTGTTGAGTATATTTAGTGTTATTTTTATTTTATTTTGTAATAAATTTAAGACATGAAAGCCTCCTCCTTATGGTGCAAGTATGTGTGATGAGTATATTATTTCATATTTATTTTCTCTTGTAGTAAATTTAAGATTTGAAGGTCTGCTTTTTCATCTCAAAACATATAAAGTGTCCTCATTTTTGTTTCGAAATTATGATGTGATTGACGAACACCCAATTTCGCATAACACAAATTTATTTACACCAGCTAGTCTTACAAATTCAGAAGCAAGTATATGTCGTCACGGAATAATATTTTGACGAGACGACGTAAGGAAACAAAAGATAAAACAAGATCCTACTGGCTTTAACAAAACAGATGTTTGTTTCAATCACGACACAGTAACTTCGTGGAAAGGCACACGAAAAGTTAAGAGTACAAAAGGTCTACTTTAGGAATCACAGAGAGATATCTAAAGTATACCAAAAGAGGGTGCGGAGACGATGTCCTTACTAGCGCCAGAGTCAGGGTCCACGAGAAACAGAGCGGAAATCCAGAGTATAAATCAAGAGAGTCCTAAGGCGTAGCGTAGCGAGCATACTGTTTGTCCAGAATCATGTCTTCCCCTAACCCCTTAATGCCCGAATTAATTTTTACGTGACACAGAAAATCAAAAATCATATTTTGTTATGAGTAAACAAACATGTGCTAGATATTAGATGTGAAATATGTGATGTTGCTTACTGATCTGGTGTAATTAGGTATGTCACGTATTTGCGAGAACGGGCATTTGAGAAAGTAAACCCTCACACCACTTCATTTAGTACAACATTTTATTTTACATTTTAATAGTATAGTGTATGACATTAGATTAGTACAAATTTAACTTCTTTAAGTAAAAACCGAAAATTTGACTGTACGTATTGCATGTAGCCCATTCATGAAATTCGCGGAAACAGTTTTTTATCTTGTTCAAACAGAGATTTACGTTACATTTGCTACACATAAACTATTACTGCCCTGTACAGTTTGGTTTTTTAACATCTCTGTTCCTGTCACATGAGGCCAATGGCCTACTGCATCAGTGCGGGAAGTCCTGTCTGGAAAAGATATTGCTGCACCCCGATGCCTCTTACGCTGCTGTTCAGTCTGTATACTGGTTGAAGGTCTCCCTTTTTTTTTCTTTGTTACATCTTTCCCCTGTTTTCAGCTGCCTCTGCTATTGTTGACTTCAATTCCAGCTGGTCATTTTGTTCATTATGTGGGATTTTGAGGTTCTCACTGTCCCGCCAACAGTCCCAACAACCAGCAACTGACAGTTACAAGATCCATCAAATGGAAAAACAGCTTATGATAATATTTGCTTGATTTGGTGAATAATAGGATATCAGTGCATCAATCAAATCTACCTCTCGCAAGAATTTATTGTACAGTGCCACTATACTGGGTCATGGTAACTGAGAGTAGGTTTTTTTGCTCTGTTCCGTCTTTGCACAGTTGTAACTGGTTGTGCAGATGCAAATGTGCTAGCGAGAGTCACAATACGCTTATCAAACCACTTTACAGCTCGGATTTCAAGACCTGCAAGAGTAGCCTCCTCCTCTTTAAAAGCACCTCTTCGACATTTATTCAGGTTGGCATCGGAGAAAAATTTACAACCTGCAAGTCGGTTTGATCGAAAGGTTCCTAATGAATGAATCCCCCGATTTTTCAATTCAACTGGCAAATTTGCCGATGAGAACGAGTTATCAAAATATAATAGATTGTTAATGCCACTTTGAACAACTTGTGCTAGATGCACAACTATATTCCCACTCGCACCTATGTCTGGGCAACCTGCAACCGAAGTTATTTTACCTGTATAAATTTCAAAATTGTGAATAACACCTTTCATATCAAACAAAATAAAAATTTTACAACCCCATTTATTTGGCTTATTAGGCAAATATTGTTTCAGTGCTGACTGACCTTTGAAAGGGACCATCTGCTCATCAACACTCAACATTTGGGGTTGAGCTATAGCCTAAAAGTTTGGTAACAATGCATCGATCAGTGGCCTTATTTTGAACAATCTGTCTCTGTGTGGGTCATCAAGATGTGCCATTTTATGATTATCATAGAAATGGATATTTCTTTTGATGTCAGTCCACATTACGAGACATGACATCAGCTACACAATTAAGTCGATTTGCCTTCGCCCAATACTTACGAGTTCGAGGCAGCTAATAGATAGACATGTAAAACACAGTACCAAGAAACTCCTCAAGTTCCTCTTTCATCAGTTGTATACGCTTATCTACATTACTCTGAACAGAAAATAAATTACACTGATTAACAATGCGCCGTAACAGAGAGTCATCAAAATACTCTCGAAAATAACCAGTTGGACCTTTCAGATCATTTGTGTCTGGCAAGAAGCCGCTCCAAAGAGGGGCACTTTCTGGACTACACTCAGCTCTTACAGTCTCCCATATAACAGATGTTTTGACCGTGCTGTTGGCACCGGATACACGGTGAACCGCAGTATTTTGTTAACTAATACTTTCATTTTTTTTATTATTTTTTTATTTACTTTTTTTTTTTTTTTTTTTTTTTTTTTTTTAGTTTGTCTCATCCAAACCAGTTGGTTCGAAACTGCGAAACGCTGTTTAGCATTTCGTGGGGGAGAAGCCTCTTTGGAACCATCGCTAATAAAATGAAAGCGCCACAATATTAGTTCAGTCGAGTTTCCACGTCGCAATGAAGATAAATGTACTTAGTCAAAGCATTGGTAAGGTGAAATGATTATTTAAAATTAATAAAATTACGCAGATATATATATAAACAATGAACATAATTTGCAACTGAAGAAATCTGGTAGTGTACATCGAAAGACCTATCCATTTACACTTTATTTGTTACACGGGCACACAAAAGAACGCAAATGCCCAATGATGCATATTTTACACAAACCGCATTTTCCAATTTGCTTATACTTTCAACGCCATTATTACATCAAAATGTGATTTACGTAACGCCACAGATAATATAGAATACAGAAATAATTTTCAGAACCAAACTTACCTCTTAATTCTGCCGTAATTCTCCAATCAAAGGCTATAACTTCCTGTGTGTGTCTCGTGAACAAATGCGGAAACATCTAATCACTGTAGCAGTCCCTGCGCCACCCAGAGAGGTGGCAGCACGTGTTGGAAACATTATCAGCTTCGTGTAGATTCGGGGCATCTATTACAACTGGCGTTCGAAAACATCATTTATAAGCATCACATCGGTATGAAGCGAATTCGTGACATTCGGCATTAAGGGTCTAATTGGCATGCGGAGGCGAGTCGACTAGGTATAGCCGGCTCCAGCCAGGCCGGCAAGACTGTAGTGATACTTTGTGTAGTTTATTTTATTTATTCGTGTCCGAAGCATTTTGTACAAAAGATAACATGAAACACAAAAACACAAATGAAAATCAATGAATATAAATACAAATTAGCCATTAATAGTACACATATTTACAAGTAACAGTGGTAACAGTTCAAAGGTCTTTTTCCCAGGATTAAACATTAAACTATGCTAGCCCAAAATCTGGCTACATCACACGCATCACGGGTAGCACCAGTCAGGTCCTGCATGGTACAGTAGGCTGGACAAAGCTCACACTGTAGCAGATGCTCCGTGGTTTGTTCTTCAAAAAAAAAATGTTCAAATGTTTGTTAAGCTTATGGGACTTAACTACGGGGTCATCAGTCCCTAAACTTACAAACTACTTATGAACTACTTACGAACTAGGACGGCACAAATATCCATGCCCGAGGGGGGATTCGAACCCCCGACCGTAGTGGCCGTGCTGACCGTGACTGGAGCGCCTCAGTCACCTCGGCCACCGCGGCCGGCGTTTGTTCTTCTCCATACTCGCACATGACAGATGCATCATAGAGGCCCCCACCTTCTCATGTTGACTTTGGATCTTGTTACGTTGGTCCGCAGACTATTGACGGACTCCCACGTCACCCAGTCCTCCTCATAGCCAGGTGGGAGTGCTTCCTGTGGGGTCATCCAACCACCGAGGTCCCCGATCTTTGCTCTCCACATCTCCAGCCTGGTCAGTTGTGGTGATTTGTCGAGCTCCGTCGTTGCATGCAGAAAGCATTTCCTCGATTTGAGTCTGCTATGGGCTGGCTGATAATCAAAAAGGGGATACGTTGATAATTTCGATGCCTTTGCTCGTTCCAATCTGGCTGTGACTTTCCTTGTAATCCCAGGTGGCGCTATACCAGCCAGGCAGTTTAGTTTTTTCAACTGGCGTTGGCCTTAGACATCCCGTGACAATGCGGCAGGTTTCGTTTAGAGCCACATCCACTTGTTTAGCGTGGCATGAGTTGTACCATACTGGGCACGCGTATTCTGCAGCTGAGCAACACAGGGATAACCGGCAAATTCTCTCACTCCAGAAGCATTAGAAGGTCTGTCAGCAAGCAAAGAACAACTCCTTCATGAATTAAGTCCAGTTAACAACTGTGACGTACTTTGTATTCAAGAGACACACACCATCGGTGTCCCAAAGTTCCATGGATGAAACTAATAGCAGAAAGACCCATGCAAAATATGGAACTGCAGTTTTTGCTAAGCCAAACCTGCAAATAAGAACAATAAACCAAACAGAGGTGAATGATGTTGAAAACATAACTTCGTGTAGTGATACTTCCCTTAGTGTTGTCCTGCGGCGTCATCGACCTCTGGTTCCGCGTACAAGAAGTAGTAAAAGTTAGATATGTTCTTGCTGACGAGGTCATCGCTGGGGTACTCGGAAATGGCTATCGTCTGTTACGCCGTCCTCACACTTCTTGTCCCGACGTGGCGATTGTCAGACGTGCTGTCTCTTTAGGTGCTGCACGCTCTGAAACGACCCGCCACATCCCACGGAACACACCGTGCTGCTCAACGTGATTTGCGACCGCTACGCTCTCCAGGGCCTGTGGCGGGCTGGTGAGTAGAACAATGAGTTTACAAAGATTGGTGCGCGCAAAATTACACGGTATCTCTGTTAGCGATCGTCAAATTATATCTGAATCCTGTAGCTTACTTATGTTTCCACACAGCAAATTATATATATACTAGTAACTGTACAAATTTTTAGCTCTGTATGTCTTGTGGTTGAGACGTGATAAACGTACACCGAACAGACATTCACATTTATATAGTACATTTATCTGAAAGCAGTTGATAATGATAACAAAATATACGAGCAAATCACTTTTGGCAAAAGATAAAAAAAGTCGACGATGAAATACAACCTCTCTACCTGCCCCACTTCTCTTGCTCTCTTTCATTCCTATTTTCCAACCTCTACATATTCTACATAATGTTTGCTTTGGCATTCCTTCAGAGATAATAGTCTACTTTCTGCCCGATACCTTTTACTTGTTCATACATGCTGGACAATGCCTCATTTCGACAATATTCGTTGTGATAATTTTTGCTCATAGGTTTTTATGTAAACACTATTCCTTCTACAGTGCATCTGCTTTCGTAACAACACTCTAGCCATCTTCCAACGCTGTACTGAACTGCAATAGAATTCAAACACCGTGGGAAAAAAAAACGAGTGACCAAGGGCACTGTATGGAAATTTATTCATTTCTGTGCCCTAGCACGAAAAATTCAACAAGTTCTCTCGTGGACAGACTTCGTTCTTGTTTGTAATCAATAACTCTGAATTCTGCATATTATAATTGTATTAAAGTAACAAAACAGTTACGTAAACCGTAATTAAAGAAAATCGTTAAAAATATCTAGGATTCTGTAGATGCAAACCTGTTATTTCCATCCCTTTTCCTTCACAGCTCGTGACGCTAACCGCCATGTTAATCCGTCATCTTATAAAGAAATAAGAACGAATATCGGATATTATACTTAAATTAACAAGACGTAACCAGAAATATTTTCCTTATTTAGAAAACAACAGCGAATTTATAATTATTTAAAGATAAAAGTAACAGTCTAGTTCGCAAACTTTTACAATTTACTACTACAGGCAACCAGTTTCGATCTAAGATTAGATCATCTTCAGACCTCTGAAAATACAATAAAAGACGATATGCTATAGAGGGAAACAGGTACACAATTAATAGCTACGATAAATTTACAAACAGGATTTAAAAATTACTTTAAACAGTATACCTCGCTGTAGATGTTCAAGCGGTGGGCGTGCGGCGACGAATACGATAACCTTTAAAACTATGAATAAGTAGCTTCCCGTAATTTATTGTAACAAATCATATCTAAAATGACTTTTCAAAAGTTCCTCAATTTTCTGACGCTTTTAAAAAAACATTATGTTAATACATTGTACGCTACAGCGAGAGAAGGCACGAAATATGGAGTTCTGTTTGCAATAATGCGGCTCAAAGGTTCTGCTTGTCACGTGAAAGCCAGGTCGCTTCTCACTGGCCACGCTCCACTCCACGAAGCAAAAATCTAACATGCTGGGTCCTTCGTTCCACGCTTCGCAGGGCAGTGGAACGAGGAATTCCACTCTGCGACGTCACCACTTCATCCTCCACGTGCGTTTTCACGTTCCGTGAGAGGACGGCATTGGGCATCGTAGTTGACATTGTGTAGCTTGAGGTACGCCTACGGTGTAGGCTGCCAGGAACACCTAGCTGTCAAGTGCTTCAGCGGCACATAGGAATGTGCTATCCCGGATCCGGCGTGGGCGAAATACCAACAGGGTCTCTGTACATCATAATATCTGAACACCTAAATTGAAGTAACAACTTATAATATTTACTATACAAGGAGAATATTGCAATTTCTTTAATTCGAGAGGTACCTTGTCATAGATGTGGACCTCTGGTACAGAGCCGAGTGGAGGGTCCGAATCAGAGGCTCAGACGGTTCTGCAACCGTGTAGGTTGCAGACTCCTCGACTTGCGCCATCGGGTGGTGGGTTTCCGGGTTCCGCTGAATAGGTCAGGAGTCCACTACACGCAGGAAGCGGCTACACGGGTAGCGGGGGCTGTGTAGCGTGGACTGGGCGTTTTTTTTTTTTTTTTTTTTTTTTTTTTTTGTTAGAGGGCTTTGCGAAAATACTTAATGGGCTATCTCAAAGGGTGCAGGTCGATCACAGGAGAAATATAGATCTAGGAACTATAGGAATAACAGTTGTGAATTGTCATAGCTGCGTCGAGAAAGTACCAGAACTCCAAGCGTTAATAGAAAGCACCGAATCATATTTCATTGTAGGTAGCGAAAGTTGGCTTAAGCCAGAAATAAGTTCAGCAGAAGGTTTTGCAAAAGATCTAACTGTGTTCAGAAAGGATAGATTAAACAAAATAGGTGCAGGAGTGTTTGTCGCCGTCAAAAGTAGTCTTTCGTGTAGCGAAGTTGAAGCTGATAGTTCCTGTGAGCTATTATGGCTAGAAGTTCTACCTGAAAATCGTAGGAAGTTAATAATAGGTCCCTTTTACCGGCCTCCTGACTCTGAGGATACAACAGCAGAAAAGTTCAAAGAAAACCTGTGTCAAATTGCAAACACGTACCCCACTCATACGATAATATTATGCGGTGATTTCAATTTACCCTCAATCTATTGGCGAAATTATATGATCAATTCAGGAGGTACGCATAAAACATCGTGCGAAATGGTACTCAACACATTCTCTGAGAATTGCTTCCAACAATTAGTTCATGAGCCAACTAGAATTGTGAACGGATATCAAAACACACTTGATCTCTTAGCAATAAATAACCCTGAGCTCAATCGAGCATCAAAACGGATACAGGTATTAGTGAACGCAGAGCTGTCATAGCGATATTTGAATATCGAAAGTCCCAAAGTTACCAAAAATATACGAAAAGTACATTTGTTCAGGAAAGCAGAGCTGAAAGAACATGCTACCACATGGTTGAATACACAGGCGGCAACCTTCTATGAAGAAGGCATACAAAAAGTTGTGCCACGCTATGACAAGCGCCTACAAAATTATGGCAGCTATGCAGAAAAGTAGTTCAACAGTTGTAGATTTTTGTACAATAAATATTTTTTCTGTATCTGTACACGTTGGTTTTATTTAAACAAACGGAACGTACTTTCTGGACGTACCTCGTATTGCTGACTCCCACTTACATAGGTAAAAAAGATCATCAGAATAAAATTCCTAAAAATCAGAGCTCGAACGGAAAAATTAACGTATTCTTTCTTTCGGCACACTATTCGAAAATGGAATTTGGCGCATAAATAACAGTGAAACTGGAATAAAATCCAATTAAACAGCACTGAATTTACCAAAATCACACAATCGAGAAAAATGAAAAACTTGGTGATTGTCAATCGAGTGCTTGAAAATCGTAAAATTTGTTGACAAGAGTTAAGCTGCAGTCTTTGTGTTTTCTTTCTCTACAAAGCGGTCAATTCAAGGACGTTAATGGCTCTCTCAACAGATATTATAGTTAGTCGTGGAAAGCTGTAAGAAAACGTATCAGTCGTTATCTTATTGAGAAGTGGTGGTTATGCTGCGAAGAAACATCAGCTGCAATATGCACTGGAGAGCAGGTACACTGAAATCATTAATCTCGTTTCTTGCACAGAGTAATCATCGAGATCACTTCTTGTTCAGAGAATAAATAATGCTTACTATAAATCCTGGAAGTGCTTATGGAACTCAGTAAGTTGCTAGTTCGATTTTCAAAAGCGGCAGTTCCTGTCTAGTACTTCAAATCCAATTACTTTAAATCAAGGACATTAATTAAATAACAAATTCAATAAACTTATTCCTGAATTATTGATTATTATCGTCTTCATGTATGTAATACATCGAATGTCCTAAACATTGACTAATATCTTAAAACCGTACATTTTCCAATATGGGTGACTTAACAATAACTTCGGAGCTGTTAATATTACATGATACCTTTTTCGTTCCTTCCTATCCTAGACCTCCTCACAAGGAGAATAGTATTTAGCGTACCTGGTTTGATTTACTTGAAAATTTTATAACTCGGTAACTAATATTTTGCCTTTGATAAGAACGTTACATAAATATTAATAAGATCAGAAAGATAGTTGAAACAATTTCAATAATGAAGAAAATTTACATTAATTTCAGCATAAAAAATTACGATTTTGCGGATACATAATATTGTGGGTACATTATATCGTACTTATGAGTTTCCGGCACGTCAAGAGTGTGGCTCTGATGGTATATTTAGATCAGTGTTCTTCAATCTTTTTTTTATACACGCGCCCCCCCTACCGAATAAAACTGTCCGGCTACCCTCAAGGCCTGTAATGAAACTACCAAATGGTGACATATGAAAATTTGTGTCGGGCCGGGACTCGAACCCGGGTTTCCCGCATTTCGAGAGCGGTCGCCTTAACCACTAGGCTACCCGAAAACGCCTCCAGTGTGGCATATGGAAGTTTGGGTCTGTTCTGGAGTCGTGTTCGGGTAGCCTAGTGGTTAAGGCGACCGCTCTCGAAAAGCCGGAAACCCGGGTTCGAGTCCCGGCCCGGCAAAAATTTTCATATGTCACCATTTGGTAGAACACCCATACCTTATACAGTGACGCTAAAATAAATTCGCTATTGCGAGAAAAAGCTATTGTTATGTGCTGATTAAAAATAATATCATGTTAGTTATTATTTGTTTTTCTAACATAACAATATTTGAACAAATAATAAAGTCATACAAAAGAATGCGACCATTGTAAATAAATAAAGTAGTACTACAGAAACGCTGTTAAGTCGCTTAATTAACAACTCATCATGAAGTGAAAAAAATGGCTTCGTGGTTACGCGTTTCGGTCGGCCCAAACCAGAAATCAAAAAGTGCCATAGGTGCACCTTGCACCTGTGACACTTTTGATGTCTGAATAAGGGCCACCCGAAACGTGTCATAACAAAATTATTTTTTTCCTCTACGGATGACTTGTTAATTAAGCGTCTTTCACGAAACCCTGTTAGTAACGTGTGGCACTTCTGCCATGATAGCTGAACGTCACGAAACGTAGGTTTTGCCATCAAATATGCTGTTACTACATCCTCCTGTGAACCTCCCAAGCTGTACTTAGCGACCCACAGGCTGAAAAAAAAAAAAAAAAGATCTACAGTCGGGCCTGACTCCGCCTAGTGGACTGGGAGACCGCCCCGCTCGGAGAAACTAAGTGCAACCGTGTTGCCAAATCTTGAGTTCGCTGCAGGCCAGTGTAGCTAACGGTCGCTGTTGTCTGACAGAACTGGCAAAAGCGCACAGCGCATCTGGACGCGCGCATGCGCAGAGCAACGTTCGCGTTTGACTTACTCCAATGGTCTGCTGCCACAGCCGGCGCTCAAGCGCCAGGGATCATCGTATTTCGGCTCAACTATAGATGCAGCCACTACAATGCTACTTGGCTGTAATTTGGTACTGGATTTCACTTATTTATTTATTTATTTTACGTGTCCAGGACTTGGATAAGCAAATGATTACAGTGTAAGTACATTACAGCAATACAAGTCATTAAATTAATAACATAATAATGCAAGATTCATTTGGCATTCTGTTACATGGATCACGAGCTCCAGAATTCCGCTCTTTTAATGGCCTTATCAGTTGCAGCGTAGAGGTCTTGTAAGGTGCAAGGATTGGGCAGGTTCCTGCAGACTAACAGATGTTGTTGGTCCTGTGCGTCGCCACAATCATGGAGTTCCTCTTCGGTGGTGAAGCTCCACTTCCTTAAATTCGCCTTACTCCTTTCCTCATTCTGTTTGACGTCTTCCAAGTCGAGTATGGCAGGTGTATATTTTATTATACATGCGGCTGTTGGTATCTCAGTTCCTTCAGACTCTTGACCAGCCGCTGTCCCATTTCTATCAATGATGGATTCAATAAGGGGATTTCTAGAGTCGGTTTCCTGCTTCTCCTTCTCGATTTCTGCTGCTGTTTGTCTGTGTATGCCAGGTGGCGCCATACCCATGATTTGGTAAACTTTGGTGACTGGAGTTGGTCGCAGCAGCCAGTCACAGTCCGTCCAGTCTCATTCAAAGCTGTATCCAACAGTTTGGAATGTGTGGAACTGCGCCAAACTGGTGCTGCATATTCTGCTGCAGAAAAACACAGCGCCAGGGCAGATGTACGGAGCACGTAAGGCTGTGAACCCCGGATGGTACCTGTGAGTTTGCGCATGATGCTATTTCTGGCAGATACTTTTAGCTTTGTTTCCTGACAGTGAATTTTGAATATCAGACTACGGTCCAGTTTCACTCCCAGATATTTTGGGGTATCGCAATGGCATAGTTGCTGACCTCTCCAGCTAATACTTAGCTTCCTTCTGACTTTCCGGTTTCTCAGATGAAAGGCACAGACCTGCGTCTTTCCGGGGTTTGGCTTGAGATGGTTATCATCATAATACTCATGAGATCTTCCAAGACTACTGTCAACTTCGTCTCCACTTCCTCGAAGGTATAGCCTTGAGCTGCAATAGCTGTATCATCTGCATAAATAAATGTTCTTGTTCCAGGGTTGATAGGTTGGTCGTTGTTGTAGATGTTGTACAGCAGAGGTGCCAGTACACTACCTTGAAGCACACCATTCTTCAAGGACCTCCATCGGCTCTTCCTGTTATGCGGAAGACCAAAAACCTCCTGTTTTGCAGCAGACACTGGATAAACTGTGCTAGTCGGTAGTCTTTTGTGACAGAGTATACCTTTCTGATCAACTTCTTGTGGTTGACTGTGTCATACGCTGCTGTCAGATCTACAAATGCCACTCCAGTAACTTGTCCTCTTGGGCCGGGGTATACGGGGTGCAGCCAAGACTGGAGGGCGTCATCTCTCTAGGGAAACTGGCCTCAGTATTCAGGGCCGAAATCACTGCCATTAGGGCGTGTATGGAGGAGAATTTGCGTAGGTGCTACAAAGACCGTAGCATCTGTATCTATTCAGACAGCCAGGCAGCTCTGAGATCACTGGCAGCTCCTGCAACAAGGTCTAAAATTGTTGCAGAATGTCACAGGGTTCTGGTGGAGCTAGGGGAAAGCAATAGAGTAAACCTATTGTGGATCCCTGGCCACTCGGGGATCAGTGGAAACGAACATGCCGACAGATTAGCCAGGATGGGGGCAGAGACTCCATTTATTGGACCGGAACCTGTCCTGACAATCACCAAGACAATGATCAAATTGGAGCTACGTAACTGGCCCAGAAGACAGCACGTAGAATATTGCACGAAAATCTGTCAACAAAAACATGGCAAGGTAATGATGCCAAAGCCATGTTTTAAAAGAAGCTCTGCAATCCTGGGCCTGAACAGGAGAGAGATTAGACTCATGGTTGGATTGCTGACAGGCCATGGGAATTTCAAAAAATACCCACATACAATGGGAATAACAGAAGAGGACCCTAAATGTAGGATCTGTGATGACGGTGATGAAACTGCATCACATCTAATCTTCGAAGGCATTTCATTGGAGAGTAAGAGGCACAGAACATTAGGGACAACCAGACCCGAATAAATTGTGTCTAATAAAGTACTGCACTGTTCAAGGGCATTGGCTGGCTTTACTAGATATGCAGGGGGCGTTACGCACAATAAACTTAGTTTCGGTGCGGGCAGTGGCAGGTTGGACCAAGACTGTATGGCTTCCCTGGAAAAATCAAATCAAGTCAATCAAATCAAGTCAATCAAATCAAGTCAATCAAATCAATGGCAGGTGAAAACCCACTGCAGGTTCCTCTTAAGTGTTCTCCCCACTCCTTTCGATCAATGAGTGCTCCCAGAGCTCTGTTCGATGAGTTCCAGGTGCTGTCAGAGTAGCTGTTGTTGTGTTCATGAAGCTCCTTCTTGGCTTCAGCCTAGGTCTCTGTGCTTCATGACCGAACAGGAGAAGTCTAGGGTCGGTTTCCTGCTTGGTCTTTTCGATTTCTGCGGCCGTTTCTGTTCGTACGTCAGGTGGATCTATACCCATGATTTGGTAGATTTTGGTGACTGGAGTTGGTCGCAGGCAGCCAGTCACAAACTGTCCCGTCTCATTCAAAGCTGTGAACCCCAGGTAGTACCAGGTGGTTTGCGTAAGATGCTATTTCTGGCAGATACTTTTAGCTTTGTTTCCTGACAGTGATCTTTGAATGTCATAGTACAGTCCAGTTTTACTCCTATTACTATCGTAGTGACATAGTTGCTGACCTCTCCAGCTAATACTTAGCTTCCTTCTGGCTTCCCGGTTTCTCAGATGAAAGCACAGACCTGCGTCTTTCCAGGGTCTGGCTTTAAATGGTTATCATCATAATACTTCCTGGGTTGCTGTCAATTTCGTCTCCACTTCCTCGGAGGTTTTTCCTTGAGCTGCAATAGCTCTATCATCTGCATAAATAAATGTTCTTGTCCCAGGGTTGATAGGTTGGTCGTTGTACAGCAGAGATGCCAGTACACTGCCTTGAGGGAGAACATTCTTCAAGGTCCTCCATCGGCTCTTCCTGTTATGGAAGGAAGGAAGGAAGGAAGGAAGCTTAGGGTTTTACGTCCCATCGACAGCTTGGTCATTAGAGACGTAGCTAATGCTCGGAGTTTTGGGGAAGGATGGGGGGGGGGTAAGGAAATCGGCTGGGACCTTTGAAAGGAACCATCCCGGCATTTGCCTGGAGTGATTTAGGAAAATCACGGAGAACCTAAATCTGGATGGCCGGAGGTGGATTTGAACCACCATCCTTCCGAATGCGATTCCTGTTATGCAGAGTGACAAAAAACCTCCTGTTTTGCAGCAGACACTGAATAAATTGGGTTAGTCGGTAGCCTTTTGTGACAATAGTATACCTGTCTGATCAACTTCTTGTGGTTGAGTGTGTCATACGTTGCTGCGGACCTATAAATGCCACTCCAGTAACTTGCCTTCTTTCGTACCCATCTTCTATATGCTGCGTCAGGTTAAACATTTTACCACAGCTTGCCTTTCCTCGGCATGGAAACTGGAATGCACTGCCTCCAGTAAACGCTCTGTATGTGAATCTGGCAGGAGAGCCTCGGTGCAGTAGATGGTTCGCTGCGAGTACAACTTCGCCGACACCCGCATTCCGCCTGCTGGGATGAGGGAGCAGCTGGCTGCAAAGAAGCAGACAGGCGGGAAGCGGTTTAATTAGCGGCGGCTGAAGTTGGCAGGCGTGCAGGCTTCCTCTCCCTGGCAGGTCGCGGCAGGCGCCTGCCTGCAGAGCTCAACCCTGCCGGTAAACAGCCCGGGATTAACCGCCGCGTCTGTTTACCGCGCCAGGTGGGGGCGCGCGCGGCGGTGCAGTCAAACAGCACGTGTTCTCCTCTTCTATCCAACCAGCTGGCGTTTTTTACCATAACTCTGCATTAAGTAACTTTCAAAACCAGTGGCGGCTCGTACAAAATTTGACCAGTGTGCTGCAATATTACAAAAATAAACAGGAAACAAAATATACTAAAATAAAAAGCGTGACTGACAATGGAAATAATGGAGCTTAGCAATATCCCCACCACGTCATCTGCGTTCTACACAAGTTACCAATGAAACTGCTTGGCTGAAAAGCGCACTTTCACTCGCATGTTGGCTATACGTTACTAATGTTGTTTGTGATTGAAGTTTTATTTACAGGAATTAAAAATTTGGACTCAAGAGGTATTTGAATACGAGTCTCAGGGTAGGTTTGAGAGACAACGCCTGAGCCAGCGCGCTATTTGACTCTGTATGCCGCAATATTCGTCATATCCTAATCTTCCGCAACCGTTAAACGCAGTGCGCAGAGAAATATTGATCTGGTGCTGCAGTCGGTCTCAGCACACGAGTCGCCAGGCCAGACGTCACGTCTGCGCATGCGCACTAGCGAACAGACGACTGCGTCGCCTCTCTGCGCGGCTGAATCTCACTTCAGCACACGCAGCTGGTTTCCAGCTATCGCGGCGAGAGCGCTCCAAAATGCGTTTTCATCCTTATTACTAGCATTGTAATACGTATTGGAAGGGAATTGGCATAATTTTATTGTGATATATGGCTCGCATTCCAAGAGAAAGAATGTAATTTTACAGAGATATCTCGCTTGCTTTCGAAGAGAAATGGCATAATTTTAGTAATATATTTACAGTGTGCTGCAGCACATTAGCACATTATCACCAGCTGCCACTGTTCAAAACAGAGTTCCATGCTCGTAAAAGTCCGCTAATCAAGACCAAATCCATGTTCTGATAAGTCAGGAAATAGATTTCAGAAATATTCTCAGGTATTGTTGAAAGGTGAGTGCGAGTATTAATTGAGGACAAGTTAGATGAAAATCAGTGCGGGTTTAGGCCTCTTAGAGGCTGTCAGGACCAGATCTTTAGCTTACGGCAGGTAATGAAGAAGTGCTATGAGTGGAACAGGGAATTGTATCTATGTTTCATAGATCTCGAAAAGGCTTATGACCTTGTTCCAAGAAGGAAGCTACTGTCAGTTCTACAAGATTACGGTATAGGAGGCAAACTTCTGCAGGCAATTAAAGGGCTATATGTAGAATGTCAGGCAGCAGTTAGAATAGACGGCAAATTAAGCTCATGGTTCAGGGTAGTTTCAGGGGTAAGGCAAGGCTGTAACCTGTCACCACTGTTATTCATACTATTCATGGATCATATGTTGAAAACAGTAGACTGGCAGGGCGGGATTAACATAGGTGAAAACAAAATAAGCAGTCTTTCATATGCTGGTAACTTAGTTGTAATGGCCGATTCAATTGAAAGGTTGCAAACTAATATATCAGAACTCGATCAGAGGTGTAAGGATTATGATATGAAGATCAGCATCTCCAAAACGAAAATAATGTCTGTGGGAAAGAGATTCAAACAGATTGAGTGCCAAATAGGAGGAACAAAGTTAGAACAGGTAGACGTCTCAAGTACCTGGGATGTATTTTCTCACACGATGGCAACATAGTGAAAGAACTGGAATCGAGGTGCAACAAAGCTAATGCAGTGAGTGCTCAGCTAAGATCTACTCTCTTCTGCAAGAAGGAAGTCAGTACCAAGACTAAGTTAGCAGTGCACCGCTCTATCTTTCGACCAACTTTGTTGTGTGGGAGTGAAAGTTGGGTAAATACAGGTTACGTCATTCACAAGGTAGAGGTTACAGATATGAAAGTAGCAAGAATGATTGCAGGTACTAATAGATGGGAACAATGGCAGGAGGGTGTCCATAATGAGGAAATCAAAGAAAAACTGGGAATGAACACCATAGGTGAAGCAGGTAGAGAAAACAGACTGAGATGGTGGGGTCATGTTACACGCATGGGAGAAGCAAGGTTACCTAAGAGACTCATGAGCTCGTCAGCAGAGGGTAAGAGGAGTCGAGGTAGACCAAGAAGAAAGTACTTATATTCGGTGAAGAATGATTTTGAAGTAAAAGGATTAACATCAATGTTAGCATTGATAGGGAATCATTGAGGAATGTTATTAGAGGTACTATGTTCCAGACTGGACGCCGAAAGGCATGATCAGTCTCTAAAGATGATGATGATAGATTTCAGAGTGGATAGGTAACTACTCCGACTGAATTTACGAAAACTTTGTAAAAGTAAAATGTTGATGGGAAACTCAAAACTTACAGTGATAAAGTACCCTGCGCCACTCACCGTGTGCGAGCTTGTGGACACTACGGTCGGGGGTTCGAATCCCCCCTCGGGCATGGATATTTGTGCCGTCTTTAGTATAAGGTAGTTGATAAGTAGTTTGTAAGTTTAGGGACTGATGACCCCGTAGTTAAGTCCCATAAGCTTAACAAACATTTGAAACATTTTTTGAGCTTGCGGAGTACTGGCGTATACGTAGCCGTGCTTCTGAGGCCAACTGAGTGAGAATGAGTTGGCAAGGCAGACTGGGTGGAGGAATACATGAGAGACGTGTTCGATGGGGATGAGCTGTCCCATATTGCAGCAGGAGCATCATGTTGACACAAAAGAAACAGGACATCCCTTAATACAGTCACAGTATAATGCATGTCTGTGTGGCTACACAACTGCGGAACAATCATTCCAATTGTTACTTCAGTAAAATATCTAGTAGTATACATTATCAGCAGTTTAAAGGGGTACGACGACAAAAAATTTATTGCGGGGAAGGCAGACGTCAGACTTAGATTCATTCATTTCAAGAATTGTCAGGAAGTGTAGTCCATCAGCAAAGGAAATATGACTCCTTACAAAATACTCGTTCCACCAATACTTGAATATTGCTCATCAGGTATCTGTGCCACATAGGACTGACAGAGAAGAAAAACAAAACGAGAGTAGTACACTTGATTACAGGTTATTTATTTAGTGGGAGAGCGCAAAAAAAAAAAAAAAAAAAAAAAAAAAAAAAAAAAAAAAAAAAAAAAAAAAAGATCAGTCCAGAGGTAGACGCTGCAAGGGAGGCTTTCTGCATCCAGATATGTGCTACTGTCAAAGATCCGAGAGCGTCCATTTCTGAGAGAATCATGCTTCTTCCTAAGCATATCTCGAGAAAAATAGTAATGATAATTAAATTAGGCAGATTAGAGACCAGACACAAACTTACCAGCAGTCGTTTTTCACGTGAACAACACGCAACTGAAGCAGGAAAAAGAGTAAGTGATGATGCTGTCTCCACCACACACGTTGAAGTGGATTCCGGAGTACAGGTGTATATTTACCTATACATCTGAAGTCAGTTTAGTCGGTAGGAGTCGACGATATACCACCAATATAGTTACTACCACAAACGTCCTACTGGTACCTACATATTTGATTGTTTTCGATAAGGTAGTTTATGGGATGTGGGGACATCCACACGTGTGGGTTCATGCACCCATTAATAGGGTTGCATCTGGACATACTAGCCATTGAAAGGTAGACAAAGTGTAGGTATGTAATGACGAAGCAAAATAAAAAAGGTAAAGCCAAGAGCAAGGGAAAACACCTCTGCTGCTGTAGAGGTGCTGGGACCAGTACACGATTCTGATCATTGAGTGTGTGGGGCAACACTTCTCCAGGGCAGCATCACGTTGGGAGAACCAACATCGAAGGGACTAATTCCTATAAAATGTAAAATACTCTCCAAACAAAACAAAGAAAATAACACAACTTCTTAGAATAATCAGAATAAGGATATTATCTCAAACAAGGCTTGTAGATGGAGAGCACTACGGTGGCTGCACTTGTGAGCAGACAGCAGTTGGCTCTTATACGCTGTGTAGGGAGCGCAGGAAGACATCTGTCGACACATTCCTGGCTGGGCCTGCGGCGGCATCGCTGGTCGCCGCTGTCTGTCGTTGCCAGGGAGATGTCGGGCGCAGCAGTGCAACAATCTCATTCTACCACTGCACTCTAGTGGACGCCAACTGCCCCCTGAGGCTAGGCATTGCGGACATTGTCAACACCACATTTCCCGTATTGTAAGGACTGCCATGCAATATGTGTGGTTCTAAATCGTAAACCAGTTCCTCTGAAGACAAAACGTCACTCCATCGCGTCGATGTGAACCTGCTACAGATGAGAAACAAACATATCACAACACTCCATGGCCAAATACGAAAACCTGCTCATATACAATACAAACAATTGTTAAGAATCAGAAACTGACACCATTACTTGTGTCACTTTCCTCAGATTACAAGAACACCATGAAACGTTTTTAGTCGTCATTTCAAACTGCAGACCAGGTTCTCTGAGTGAAATAAATCGCAATTTGCGATCAGTTATGGCTTCACTGTATTACGTTTAGATGGAATACCAAAGTGCGGCGAATGAAAATTTGTGCCCGGCCGGGTTTCGAACCCGGAATGTCCTGCTTACTAGGCTGACGCGCTGACCACTCCGCCACGCCGGCCGCGGTGGCCGAGGGGACTGAGGCGCTTCAGTCACGGTCTGCACGGCCACTGAGGTCGGGGGTTCGAATCCCCCCTCGGGCATGGATATTTGTGCCGTCCTTAGTTAGTTCATAAGTAATTTGTAAGTTTAGGGACTGATAACCCCGTAGTTAAGTCCCATAGACTTTACAAACATTTGAACATCACTCCGCCACCGAGGACACAGTGCCCAGCCCGACTGCAGAGGACTCTTCTCTGCACGTCTCCCGCCACACCGAAATCCCCATTCGCCACGCTGTCTCTTTCCTATTATCACAGCCTATTTGTTCTGTAATGTTCGCAGCCACAATACTGTATTCTCGCATCAGGGAGAACAGACCATGAGGTATCGAGACACAATTAATTGTCGTCAGGAGCCCAGCCTTGGCTAGAATACAATTATATATTTTTGAAGACATTACACCGTTCAATGAATGAAATAAATCGCAATTTGCGATCATTTATGGCTTCACTGTACTAGGTTTAGATAGAATACTGATCGAAAATTGCGATTTATTTCATTCATTGAACGCTGCAACGTCGTCACAAATTTACAACTGTAGTTTCTCTGAAGGTAAAACCTCACTCATTTCCGTCGATGTGAACCTGCTGTACCAACGTGTCACAACGCTCCGTAACACAAGAACATTATTCTGACGATAAACAACCAACAGAATAAATTAATATGCCTCAGTGACTTACCGAAAAGATAAAAAACTGCTGTTCCGAATTCCCAGAGTACAAACATTGGCATCGGACAAGCGCGGTTGTCATTTGCAATGCCTAATCACTTTATCTGAAAGTGGAATCCTAACCATTTTCCATACATTTGAACTTGCAATAAAATGAGAAACAAAGGTGTTACAATACTACATGGCTCAAAGGGATAAGTCTGATAATGAACTTCAGAATCAGTAATTAGGTATCAGACAACAATGTTACAGCAAGTCAATAAATATGGGTCAATTTCTTCTGCTTGGAACATCTTTTGTGTATTACAGAAAAGTATTTTAAAATCGAAACATACAATTACGTATGGCCTGTAGTGTCAAAGAGTTTACAATCAAGAAACATTTTTAATGATTTTTTTATACTTCTTCTCTCCTCAGCCCCCATTTTACACTTGTGATGCCCCCTCCCTTCACCCCTAAAACATTGAAACCCCATATTACACACCTGTTATTTACGAATTTGTTATAAAATAATTTTTTCAGGTAATATAAGAAATAGGAGACGATATTGGCGGCTCTGTAAATGAAATCACCGCAAATAAAGAATCTACACCCAAAAAACCATTTCACAGTGGAAACAGCAACAGACAACACACTGAATTTTCTGGGTATCACCACAAAAAGAAAAAAACAACACTGATGAATTCACAATATTCAGAAAACCCACCACCACGAGTACCACCATCCACCATCTATCGAATCACCCGGTGATACACAAATAGGAAAGCTAAACAGAACACGCATTAGCAAACAAAACTACACACAGGAAATGAACACAATTAAACAAAGAGCATTGGAGAATGGTTATGATACTCCATATAATAGACAGACTAAACCAACAAATATGCGAAAAGAAAAATAATGAAAAGGTCACACACACACACACACACACACACACACACACACACGCTAGACCACACACAATACAGAAGAACACAACACACTCACAATGCCCACATACAGGACACAACAACACAAACACAAAAGGAAACAAAGGGCACATACCTACAACAACAAAAGAGTTCACAGGATAGGCAACATATTAAAGAAACAGGGACTCCAAATAGGATACAGGACAGAGTAGACAGTATTGAAAAAACTCAGAAGACATATAACACCAACAGAGAAATTCGACAGATCAGTCTTATATGAACTCACATGTCAATCAATACACATTGGACAAACTTGTAGGAATTTCAAAACCAGATATTCAGAACACCTCGGAGCACTAAAAACTCACAGTTCCCATAGCACATTTGCAGACCACCTAATAGCCCACAACTATCACCCAAACAAAATAGAAACAGATATAAAAGATATTAAAATCAAGCCACAACCTATACTACAAAGTCACAATAGGAGAAAACTAACATACAAAAAGCAATAGCAGAAGGAAAATTAGTCATGAATGAATGTACCATACTATGCAAAATATACACTATTAACCTATTAAATGAACAGTACAAACAGGATAACACAAACATTTAAAACAAAAACACACACTCACACACACACACACACACACACACACACACACACACACACACACGGAACACACAGGCACAGAGAGAAAATAAACACAAATCAAATCCACCGCCATTCTAATGGAGAACAAGTGAAAGCCGACTAATAGGTACACACACTAAAAAAGTGTACACGGTCGAATGTGTTAAAGTGGGAAGTCATCGTGATAGAAAACAGTCCTCAAATATGTGTATTAAATGTGTGCTGTCTACAAAACCGCGGAAGAGAAAGGGTACACCAAAAGAAACCGTAAGTAATAGACAGTAGGCTGACGACCGAAGTATCTTAACATACCAAATTTATGTTTTCGCACTAGAAGTAGAGTTTTTTTAAATCCTCATAAGAGTCAAACAGATTATTTGGTTGCAGATGACAACGCTACCAACATGTCATTAATTAGAAAGGTTCCTACATGACCACAGAATGTAAAAACAGGGTAAAAACCAAAATAAGACTCATGTCTTTTTAGGCCTAAATTTACGCATAGTGTAGTACTACAATCAATGTATTTTGTTTTTCACAGCAATATATAAATGGAAAATCCACTGATGATGTGTTGAAACTAGTTTGGGTGTAAAATAAAATAGTGTTTTACATATCAGGCGCACCTTACACCCGGAAGTCACAGTTTTCTATCCGTTTTAACTTGCTGTAAGAAGATAAACAAGTCTATCACAAAACTTCATTTTCCATATATGTAAAACTGATGATAAGTAATATAACACATGACGGTCGTAGTACAGGGGATTTAAAATGCGGAATGGAAATGGGAACAAAAGGGTTTTTGAAAAAGAAGAATCTACTAACATCAAATATAAATTTAAATGTAAGAAAGTCTTTTCTGATGACATCTGTGTGGAGTGTTGCCTTATAAGGGAGTGCATCATATATAATAAATAGTTCAAATATGAAGAGGATAGAGGTATGTGATGCCACTAAAGAATGCTCAAGAGTGGGTGGATAGATCGCATAACAGAATTGGGGAGAAAAGTAATTATTGGCATATGATGAGTAAAATAAGGGATAGAATGGTAAGACACATTCTTAGACATAAATAAATCGTGAATTTAGTGTTAGAGGGAAATTTGTGGGGTAAAAAATGATTAGATTACATTATTTGGATAGTTCCATAGATCCGTGTTGAGGTGATCCTCGTGGATGTGGAACATGTCATTTTTTAAGTTGATAACATAATATTACTAATACAGGTACATACACTTTTTACAATCTGATAATATAATAATACTAATAGTATGAATACAGATACATGCATCAATTGGTTCTATTTAAGAATTCGTCAGTGGAGTAGAACGAGTTGGCCACTAGAAAGTCTTTTAGGCTGCTCTTAAAGTGATCTTTATTTGTAGCTTAATTTTTGATGGTTGTTCGTAAATTATTGAAAATTTGTATTCCTGAGAGAGAGACGTAGAGGCGAATACAGTAAACAGATTCAAGTGGATGTGGGTTGCTGTTCTTTTGAGGAGACACACAGGCTTGCTAGAGATAGAGATCTGTATCAAACCAGGCTCTCAACTGAAGATGACAACAATAACAAATAAGAGAATCAGCTGCTATGCATCAGAAAAAGTTTTCCATCAATGTGAAACTTCTCTTAGAAGACACACAATGTTTCACAATTCTTCATATTCCAAATGTGAAAATCTAATGATAAATAAGAGTATCATCTGCTATGCATCCGAATAAGACGTACTTAATTTAAAAAATAAATAAACTCACACTCCCCTGATGACGTGAACAGAAAATCGGTGATAGTCATGTTTATACGAAAATCAGCTTCTCGGAAGTAAACAGTTACTGTTTTGCATCCATGAGAACCTCCTGTAAGAAAACACACAAGTCTGTTATAGCACTTCATATTAAAAAAAAATGCGAAAATATGTTGATAAATAAAAGAATCAACTGCTATGCGTTCTTACCAAAAATAGAAGCGAATGTCACACTCCCCATGTGACATGACTGCCATAGAACATCGGTGATCGTCGCGTTTAAAAGCAAATCAGCTTCTCGAAAGTGAACAGTGTTTCCCATCTATGAATACCGTCTGTAAGAAAAGAAACAAGTCTGTCACAAAACTCCATATTCCAAAATAATGGGAAAATCTGATGATAAATAAGAGTTTAGCTGCTAGACAACAGGAAAAGAAGTCCTATCTTAGGGGAAAAAAAAGAACATCCCTGGTTACATGACTTCTACATAACATCAGAGATCGTTGTGTTTAAAAGAAAATTAGCTTCACAAAAGTAAACTGTGACAGTTTTCCACCTATGTGCACCTCCTGTAAGAAGAGAAACAAGTCTGTCACAACACTTCATATTCCAACTGGATAAATCTGAACATAAATAAGACAATCAGCTACTACTCACCTGAAGAAGAAGTTCTCAAATACCGAAATAAATAAGGGAAATTCATACTACCTTGGTTGCATGACATGAAACTCAGCTTCTCGAAATTAAACTTTTCGTATCATATGAAACGGCTGTTAGAAAAGAAACAATCTGGCACAACTCTTCATATAGCAAAGGGTAAATCTGATGGTAAATAAGAGATCAACTGCTACGCATCAGAAAAATACGATCTTACTTACCAAAAAAAGAAGCAAATGTGGCCCTAGCTAGGTGACATGACTGCCATAGAAATCGATGGTAATCAAAATTTAATGACAATCAGTTTCTCGAGACTAAACAGACACGTTTGCAATCCATGCAAGCCAGCTGTAAGAAGAGAAACAAGTCTGTCACAATACTTCATATTTCAAATGTGTAAATCTCATGATAAATAAGAAAAATGTTTTGCTTACACTTCCGAGTTTCATACAACATAGGCGATCGTCATGTTTAAACGAAAGATGTTTAGGCGCTCATTTTTTGCAATTTTATACTTGCACATGGTATACACCACATTTATTTTGTAGCTCGGGAAACTTCTCATGCAAGTAGCATGGGGTGCCGACGCAGCTCATTGCTGTCAGCAGAGAGACTTTAAGGATCAGATGACCTACCACTCATTTTTTTCGGATTCATTCATCACTCACTGCCTAGAAGGATCTAGTTGGAACGAAAGACACAGTTTATCATCCATGTGAACCTGGCGTAAGAAGAGAAACAAGTCTGTCACAATATTTCATACCCCAAATGGGGCTATGATAAATAAGACTGTTAGTTGCTATGCATCAGAAAAACACGGCCTTACTTACCAAAAAAAGATAAACGAATGTCACACTGTCCTGGTTACATGACTGCTATAGAACATCAGTGGTCGTCGTAAATCATCTCCTCGTACGTAGATACTTACAGTTTTACCTGTAATTGAACTTGCTGTAAAAAGGGAAACAAGTTTGTCACAAAACATCATATTCCAATATTGGGAAATCTGTATACAAATATGTAACTGATCTAGTACGCATCACAAATAAAAATTGGGCATAGTCACACTCGCTTTGTTTCATGACCACCATAGAGCATCAGGGATCGTCATGTTTATTCGAAAATCAACTTCTAGAACGTAAATAGTCACAGTTTGCCAGAAATATGATCCTGCTGAAAGAAGAGAAACAAGTCTGTCCCAACACTTCATATTCGAAAGGTGTAAATCTGATGATAAATAAGTGAATCAGCTGCTACACATCAGAAAAAATCTTCTTCCTTACCAAAAACAGAGGATACGAACGTCACACTCCTCTGCTTACATGACTGCCATAGAACGTCTGTGGTCGTCATGTATAAACAAATAACATCTTCTTGTACATAAACAGATACAGTTTTACATTTGTATGAACCTGCTGTAAAACGGGAAACAAATTTGTCACAAATCATCATATTCCAATGTTTGAAATCTGTATACAAATATGTAACTGATTTGGTACGCATCACAAAAAGACTTTCTTTCTTACCAAGAAAAATAGGGCATAGTCACACACGCCTGGTTACATGACCACCATAGCCGGCCGCGGTGGCCGAGGGGACTGAGGCGCTCCAGTCACGGTCGCACGGCCACTAAAGTCGGGGGTTCGAATCCCCCCTCGGGCATGGATATTTGTGCCGTCCTTAGTCTTAGATAGTTCATAAGTAGTTTGTAAGCTTAGGGACTGATGACCCCGTAGTTAAGTCCCATAAGTTCTACAAACATTTGAATGACCACCATAGAACATCAGTGATCGTCATGTTTATACGAAAATCAGCTTCTCAAACGTAAACAGTCACAGTTTTCCAGAAATGTGAACCTGCTGTAAGAACAGTAAAACGTCTGTTACAACACTTCATAATCTAAATGAGTAAATCTGATGAAAAATCAGAGAATCAGTTGCTACACTTCAGAAAAATACTCTTACTTACCAAAAAAATTCACACTTCCCTGGTGACATGACTGACATAGAACGTCAGTGGTCGTTAAGTGTAAACAAAATATCTCGTTTTCATAGTCAAGAGTCGGCGGTCTTCATCCATGTGCACCTGCTGTAAAAAGAGAAACAAGTCTGTCACAAGAATTCATATTAGAAATGTGTAAATCTGATGGTAAATGAGGAAATCAGCTGTTACGTATCAGAAAAAGACGTTCTTACGTACCAAGAAAAAAAGAGTAAATGTATGTCACACTACCCTGGTTAAATGACTGCAATAGTACTTCTGTGATCGTCATGTTTGAACGAAAGACAGTCACAATTTATCATCCATATGAACCTGCTGTAAGAAGAGAAACAAGTCTGATACAATACTTCATACCTCAAATTGGGGTACGATAAATAAGACAGTCAGTTGCTACGCATCTGAAAAAAACGGTCTTACTTACCAAACAAGAGAAACGAATGTCACACTCTCCTGGTTACATGACTGCTATAGTACTTCGGTGGTCATCCTGTTAATAAAAAAAAAGGTTCTCGAACATAAACAATCTCAGTTTTCCATCCATATGAACCTGCTGTTAGGAGAGAAAAATATCTGTCATTACACTTCATTCCCTAAATCGGATAATCTGATGATAAACAAGACAATCAGCTCCTACATGTCAGAGAAAGACGTTCGTACTTATCAAGGAAAAGAAGCGAAAGTCATACCCCCTTGGTTACATTACCGCCACATAACATCGGAGATCGTCACGTCCAAACGAAAATCGAAAGGAAAATAGTCACTGATTTCCATCTATTTGAATTTGCTGTAAGAAGAGAAACAAGACGGTCACAACACTTCATATACGAAATGAGTGTTGCTGATGAGAAATAAGAGAATGAAATTTACGCACCAGAAAAAGTCATTGTTACTTACATAAAACAAGATGCGATTGTCACACTCTCCTGGTTACATCACTGCCATAGATCATCTGTGGTCGTTATGTTAAAATATCAGCTTTTCGAAAGTAAACGGTCACATTTTTCAGCCATTGAACCAGCTGTAAGAACAGAATCAAGTCCGTCAGACCCTTTATACTCCAAATGGGACAATCTCATGATAAATAAGAGAATCAGCTGCTACACACCAGTAAACGACGTTGTGACTTATAAAAGAACATCACTGTTTACATGACTGCCATAGAACATGAAAATCACATTCTCCAAAATAAACAGTCAGAGTTTTCCATTGATGTAAAGCTGCTGTTAAACGGAGAAACAAGCTTGTCACAACACTTCATATCCTAAATGGGTAAATCTGATGATCAAGAACGGAATCAGCTGCCACGCATCAGAAAAAAACCGTTCGTGCCCACAAAATAAAATAATAAAAATAATAATAATAGAGATTGTCCTACTTTCCTGCTTACATGACTGCCACGGAACATCAGTGGTCGTCATGTTTAAACGAAATTCAGCTTCTCGGTAGAAAACAGTAACAGTTTTACTTTAATGTGAACCTGCTACAAGAAGATAATGGGTAAATCTTAAACATCAGTGCTAAAACCAGAAGTCAAAGTGAACACTACAAACGCCGTAATAGGTACTGGTGATGAGAAAGGAATCCTATACGGTGACAAAAAAAGCCTGGTTTTACCTAAGAAAATTGAGACGTGGCACTGCAAGTGAAACTGTAAGTAACTTCTTACGTAATATTTTCCCAAAACATAACAGTTTTACAGTAGAAAAACTAGAAACTAAAGGGATACATGGTAGCTTCAAGATTGATGCTGATTTCGACCTAAAGGATAAAATTATGGACAGCAGTGTATAGCCCAAACTCGTTGTAATAAGACGTATTTTATTCCGGAGGATGCCCAGTGCATCAGTGCGATAAACACTGTAAACCAAGAAAATTCCAGTGAAAGAGCAAGTGACACCATTGGAGAAAACGCTGAGCTGATTATAGCCAGTGTAAATGTGCAGTGTCTCAGGACACATCCTGTATTCAAATATTATGAATTATCTCGAACAGAACGATCTATTGACCCAAGGTCAACACGGATTTAGAAAATATCGTTCATGCGATACACAACTAGCTCTTTATTCACACGAAGTGATGGGTGCTATCGACAAAGGTTCGCAAATCGATTCCGTATTTCTTGATTTCCAGAAAGCTTTTGACAGCGTACCTCACAAACAGCTTTTAATCAAATTGCGTGGTTATGGTATATCGCCCCAAATTTGCGTTTGGATAGGGAATTTCTTGTCAGAGAGGACACAGTTCGTATTTATCGATGGTAAGGCATCGACTAAAACAGAGGTGATATCGGGTGTTATTGGTCCTTTGCTGTTCCTTATTTACATAAACGATTTAGGGGAAAATCTAAGTAGCTCTCTTAGGTTGATTGCAGATGACGCCGTCATTTACCGTCTAGTAAAATCATCTGAAGATCAATACCAACTGCAGAACGATCTGAATAAGATATCAGTATGGTGTAAAAATTGGCAATTGACTCTAAATAATGAGAAGTGTGACGTCGTCAAAAATGAGTACGAAAAGAAATCCGTTAAACTTTGTTTACAAGATAAATCAATCATATCTGAAGGCCGTATACTCCACAAAATACCTAGGAATTACTACTACTTCAGACTTAAATTGGAAAGAACATGTAGATAATATCGTGGGAAAGGCGAACCAGAGACTGAGTTTTATTGGCAGAACCCTTAAAACATGCAACAGAACTACAAAAGAAACTGCATACACTACTCTTGTCCGTCCATTTTTGGAGTATTGCAGCCCAGTGTGGGATCCTTGTCAGGTGGGTTTGACGAGGACATCGAAAGAGTCCAAAGAAGGGTAGCTCGTTTCGTATTGTCACGATACAGGGGCGACAGCGTTACGGAAATGATACAGGATCTGGGATGGGAATCATTACAACAACGGCGCTTATCGCTGCGGCGTGGGCTACTTGCGAAACTCCAATCGCCAACATTCTCCTCCGAATGCGAAAATATATTTTTGACTCCCACTTAGATAGGTAGAAATGATCATCAGAATAAAATACGAGAAATCAGAGCTCGAACAGAGAGATTCAGGTGTTCTTTCTTCCCGCGCGCTATTCAAGAATGGAATGGGAGATAAATGGTATAATTGTGGTTCGATGAACCCTCTGCCAGGCACTTAAATGGGATTTGCAGAGTATCCCATGTAGATGTAGACAAAATTTGAACAATTGTTATTCTTTATTGAGGAAGTGGGACCTGATGTACTATGTATAAGTCAAAATTGGCTAATCCAACCAGAAATAGAATATTACAGGTGTATTTAATGCCTGGAAATAATGAATGTATGGTGTAGAGCAACTGCTATTCATGGTGGTGTGTCTGTGTATGTGAATAGTGCACTCAGTGCCAAGAAAATTGATTTACGTAACTTCTGTGTAGAAAAGAACCTAGAAGTGGCTGCCTTGCAGCTACCAGATGCTAAACTAATTGTGGTTTCTGTATATCGTTCCCCGGACGGCAATTTTGATAACTTTATTAATCTACTGGAAAGCTGCCTGTGTCACCTAGAGCGCTTAGAAGAAAAAGTTGCCCTCTGTGGAGACTTCAACATTCATATTGGAGAAGGTAGTACACAGGAGTTGGCCTTCATGAACCAGGTAAGGAGCTATGGACTGTTTGTGGCAAATGCACCATTCATGACATACCATCGTCTACAACATAATTACTCACACCACTTGCAAATACACACGTATACAACATGCCAATGCCACCGGTCAAATCTAACGGGTGCTATCCCAATCTTCAGATAAGCCAAAATTGCATAAAATCATCACGTCAAACCGGCTGTTCCGCCATGTCAGTTTTTCGGCATTGGTTGCGAAGCGAGAATCGAACGTTCGATATACATCGATCGCAATGCCATTTTCTTCGATGTACACGGATTCTTCCAAATTACCGTTTCGTGCACTATCTGTACGACCAAATATAGAGAGCACCAAGACATGACAACGTCTTAGGAACAAGTACAATTTGTACCATTCTGATTTCCCTATAATTAGAAACATTTTTAAATTCATATTTCTTCTACACAAACTGCCACAGACAAAACGTGAAACAGTCTCGATGACTTGACTGCAGTATTAAATCACTGTGAATATAGCTGCTTTTTCAAAGACAAACCCATTTAATGAACTAACTCCCCCGTGAGAACTGATTATGTTTGCTCACAGAAGTGTGACATCGATATGACGACTGTGCTTTGGATGCCAGCGACTATTAGAGATTAGATGTTGCTTCATGACTTACTTTTCGGCTGCTATTCGTGCTCCGTACGCTTTCTGCATTTGACGGGTTTCTTGATTAATTTTTGGCTGAACGGAGACAGGAACATTTCTGTAATTTGCCATTCTACTCGTCTCTAACTGTTGCTAAGCAACGTACAACGTGTGATGTAGCGATCCGATTATTGTTGAAAATTGCGTTAAATGGCGTTTCGTCATCGAAAATAATATCCGTTAAAAGTTACTCACTGTACGAAATAAAAGCTTAATCCTGGTAGGAGGTACCAAGATAGAAGTTTACTGTTATAAAAATGCTTAATTTAGCAGTAAAATTAGCAAAAGGTCGTGTGAACTACCGGCTACTCCCTACTGCAAAACCTTGTTCACTGGCTCAAATTGAGAACTGACTTGGTTCAAGTTACTCTAATAACACGAAGTTAACGATACAGTGTCCAATATACGTAGCAGCTCACACGAAATTACAAACAGGCATTAATAAACAAGCCACCACAGATAAAGTTATTTCATAAAGGTGGCTAAGAAAAAGATTTGTGGCGCAACGGAACATAAAAAATTGCATCTGAGCTTGTTCTCAGCACTGGTGAAAAACAATATTAAATAAAAGGGGGAAGGTGCTCGAAAACTACAATTTTTAGGCAAGTCAAAATTATACTGAACTTAACTTGTTTATTCAGGTCGAACGCGAGCAAAATGGGGAACCAATTTTGTTAATACAATAAAAATGCATCTCATTTATATGTTCAAATACTTACGATGCCCAGCATTGAATTTAACATAAATTACACTGAACTTAACGCTACTTGGGGGGAGGATTTACAAACAACACTCACTTTCTCACACACACACACACACACAATGCAACAGTGAAACTCATCAAAATCAGCGTGCTGAAACGAGGCAGAAGCAGGCGCCGCTATCGTAGGTGAAGTTCAGCAAACCCGAAGCTACCACACAACACAATATACAATAAAACTATGAAGATGGTTCTGGTCGTGCCTGATTTGAGATGGTGCGTGAGTATAGCGAAGTTAAGTTGCATTTAGATTAGACCGCGAGCAAACACACTAACGGCGACACACGGCTATATTAATGATCGCACTCCACTGAAGGTGAAGTGGTTAAAAATCGGATTCATTACACAAAATCATGGCGGACTCTTAAGTTGGAATGTGAGAGTAAACTATCTAGGCACTGGTTTTATGAGAAGTGGCGTGAATTCAGGTGACTAGCTGCAAACCCCAGAAGTCGGAGTTCGGACCTACGTGGTTCCGAAAACCGATAAGAATGTATAAATTCTAATTCCGAAAAATAAAGAAAATTAACTACGGCATGCAACCCCTAGAACTGCGTAGAATTGCATAAGGAAGCTACTTAAATGAAGCAACATGCGATTGGGAGCGTTCACAGTGACGGAAGAAGTCCAGTCTCAAAACCCGGAAAAGTGAAATAATTATAAAGACGAAAAACTAAAAATAAAAACTACGGCATGCAACCCATAGAAATGTTCAGAATTACATAAGGAAGCGAATGAAATGTAGCTACACGCGATGGAGAATGATTACAGAGACGGATGAAGTCCAGTCTCAAAAAACCAGAAAAGTGAAATAATTACGAAGACGAAAAGTGAGAATAAAAACTACGGCATTCAGTCCTTAGAAATACATAGAATTCTATGTATTTCTAAGGATTGAATGCCGTAGTTTTTATTGGCAAGCTATTGAAGGTGGTTGTACAAGGCTCGGAGAGAATAACTGACAAAGACTGAGTGCATACTACAACTTCGGAGAAGAAACAGCAAAATTAAAATTGGCGGGAGAGAAGATCGCAAAATGTTAGTGGAAATCAGAAGGATACACGAATAGTTACTCGCCTGATGGGCATGGAACAAACAACAGTGGAAGCTGAAGGCTTTGTTCTAAGAACGAAACACATACCACTCACGGAAGGAAACGATAAGAAAGATTTTTACATGCACTGTACAAAAATGAACATATCGTCTGTTAGAAATCGAAGCTTCCACAAAGCTAGAAAGAACTTACACAGAGCTTGTACATCGCCACATAATCACAAAAGGTTTGAATATACCAGGCCATTATCAAACTGCAACTAGTAACATATACACCGCGTTTATCTGTTGGAAATCACTGGATTGAAAAACTAGAACACATTTCCGCCCACGATCGGAAAAAAAATACCGAAAAATGAATCTAAGTTAACATGCTAGACAACGAATCGCTACCATCTCTGTGGACACAAGAGCGGAACCAACCTTACCTCACCATGATCCGAGCACAAAGTGAAGACCGAGCGGCCAGGAGGTGCGAAGTTACTGGAAACTGGCAAAACCCAAGAAACAATGGTGGTGGGGACGTGAGACTCGCCCTCGCGAGGGCTCACTGACTAGCTTGTAACCAAAGGGTGTAGAAACCTCTTTGGTAGAATCATCAGCAAGGGTTGGTAACGACTATCGACTCTGAGCCAGAGAGAACCATGCAAACCAAGATGTTATTACCCACATTCAGACAGCCATTAGATTCTCGCACATCCACTTAAAGGTAAAACAAGTACACAGCAATATTAACTAACATTGCAGAAACTAATATTTTAAAACATCAAATAAAAATGCTATTCCTCAAGCCTCGAAAAGGGTGAGGTTCTAGTTTTAACAAAATGCTAATCTAGAGACATCAAATAAATTGCAATTTCATAAAAAAGTGTATGGAACACGACAGATGGTCTTCTTTCACCGTTCGGTTAAAGAAAATACCCGAAGAAAGTGAAAGTAGCGTAATGAGGCCGTTGAACCCGGAATTTTTCTCCAAGAATCCATATCACCCGAAGAGAACCTCGAAGAAAATCAAATGTTCAAATGTTCGTTAAGGTTAGTATCGCAACTTTTAATTCCGTAAATTTGATATAAAACTGGAAAATAATCATGTAAAATATGTAGAATGTCCTGTTAGATGTAAGAAACAGCCTAATGTGCCTTACCCTGACAGAAAAAAAACGAATTTATAACTTCATAAGCTAAATCACTGTGTGTAAAACAGAAACAGTTGCATCTTGGGGGACTTTGGCTCGCCTAGGCTGTTCACTTTGGGGAGTGCAGGGACACAGGGAAGCGTCAACAGTCGCGTACGACTTGATTTATCTGAGTAGTTACGGTCGGCAGACGCAAGTACCATCATATATTCATTGCCCTGGTGGCAACTTTGTGTTGACGACGGTTCCTAGCGGTGCTTTGAACATCCAACTAGTTGCTGCAGGAGCAATGAATATGTGATGGCCTTCGCGTATGACGAGCGGACTTAGTCAATAAATCAGACAGTCTCTGACTGTTTAACCTTGCAGTAACTGCAACGGACGCAGTTTCTCCTGCTGATGCGCCACTAACCACATTTTTATCTTCACAGTCTTTCTTCGATCGAGGTGTTATTTTTAATTAATTACAAAATTTTCATACCCATCTAGAAGCGTGAAGATAACCATTAAATCTAAGAGGTTTACGAATTTTCTCGTGTCTGATATAAAATTTAGTTTCAGTGTTGCACATACTTTTGCGCGCGATTTGTTGTATACGGGGTGTTTGAAAAATCCGCGTAAACGGATGGCACCACTGGTCATGTTTAGTTAGCAGCATCTTTGGAAAGAACTCACGACAAGTTGGTCTGAGTCTTTGTGTTTGGCGTTCGTGTGAATCAAGGAAGTCTAGTGATTGTCAAAGAATGGACGAAAAAGAATTTCGTGTGGTGAATAAACATTATGAAAGGCAAAACGCCTCGGGAAACTAAAGAGAAGCTTGATAAACATTATGGTGACTCTGCACCTGTCGATTAGATCAGTTTACAAGTGGTTTCAAAACTTTCGGAGTGACCATACTGGCAGAAGTGAAACTGAATGTTCTGGGCGCCCTGTCGAGGTTGTGATTCCAGAAATCATTGTTAAAATCCATGATATGGAGATGGATAACAGAAGAGTTAAGGCGCATGAGATTGCTAGTGCTGTGGGCATCTCGAATGAACGGGTAAATAATATTTTGCATAAACATTTGGGCATGAGAAGGCAATTCGCAAGATGGGTGCCGCGATTGCTCACGCTTGACCAAAAACGGAATCGTGTGAAGTGTTGCAAGGAAGAATCCGCAGGAATTTAAGCGTTGTTTCTTCACTGTGGATGAAACATGGATACATTAATATACTCCTGAGACCAAACAACAATCTAAACAATGGGTTATAAAGGGAGAATCTGCACAAAAAAAGGACCGGCCGCAGTGGCCGAGCGGTCTGCGGCGCGCCAGTCACAGTCTGCACGGCCGCTACGGTCGGGGATTCGAATCCTCCCTCGGGCATGGATGTTTGTGTCGTCTTTAGCATAAGGTAGTTCATAAGTAGTTGGTAAGTTTAGAGACTGATGACCCCACAGTTAAGTCCGTTAAGCTTAACAAATATTATTATTATTATTATTTTTTCACCAAAGAAGGCGAAGATCGGTCCTTCGGCCGAAAAGGTTATGGTGACGATCTTTTGGGATTCGCAAGGGATAATCATCATCGACTATCTGGAACAGGGTGAAACTATTACAGGTGTATTTTATTCATCGTTATTGCACCGTTTGTGCACCGTTTGAGCTGTAAGAAAAACGCCGGTGATTGATCCACAAAAAAGTCCTTTTCCATTATGACAATGAACCAGCACACACCTCAGCAGTTGTGGTCGCAAAATTATTGGAAATAGGATTCCAACTCGTTTCACATCCCCCCTATTCTTTAATCTTGGTTCCCTCAGACTACTATTTGTTCCCCAATTTGAAGAAATTGTTGGCGGGACGAAGATTTCATTCAAACGAGTTGGTGATTGCAGAAACTAATAGCTATTTTGCAGGCTTGGACAATTCCTATTATTCGGAAGGGATCAACAAATTAGAACAGCGTTCGATGAAGTGTATAAGTCAAAAAGGAGACTATGTCGAAAAATAAAATTGTTTTCCCCAAACAATTCAATAGTTTTTATTTTTGCGCGGACATTTCAAACGCCCCTCGTACAGTGTATTAACATGTTGCAGCCAATAGTGGCACCAGTGGCGCTGAAGCGTCTGCAGACGTCCCCGACTTGTCTCAGTGATCTCCGGCGTCCAGTAAGCCGTCAACGTACGCTGGAGCGATCCGGGGAACTCGGGACAGTGGCCCTCATTGGCCTAGTAAACCGCCGTATCAAATTCAGCGGGAGGAGCAACAGCAACTGCAGCAACCGAGGTGTGATCAGGCCAGTCTCTCCTGCAGAGAGAGCATCCGGACAGGCGGTCTCACAGGTTAACACCGAAAGAGAGACACAAGGCCCGAAAAGTGCTCGTGAACCCTCCATCTGAGATGTGGGACAAGGTTTGGGCTACAAACAGTCAATGGCAGAGTACGTGTCATGCACCACGTTATATTGCGTGGGAGCACAGTTGTTAAGGAGGCAAATATCCTATTGTGTCTCAGCATTCCTACGACGGCCCAAAGTCTGAGTTCCACCCCTCTAGGCAAAACAAGAAATGGCAGGAGAAGTTGGGTGGCCAAGGTGGTGAGGTCATTGGCAGACACAACTTCAGGTAAACAGATAGTGGTATCAGCATTGCCCACATTCTGACAGTCACTGCCTCGAGAGCTGTGTGAAAGGGTACAAGGGCACTGAGGATGGTGGCAACGTCACAGAGGCAGACACCTCCGAATATCCAGTCATAGGCGGAATGGTTTTTATGGTAGTTCAGATACCCATGAAAGCAAGAACTCCGCTGGACATGAAACCACGTTTCCTGTAGGGCTACACAGAACGCAGAGAAGCGGCAACTCAGCCAGGTGGTGGAAAAATGGCTGAAATTCCACTGAACGATTATACTGTCGGCGTTCTGAGATGCCATAAATGTACTGAATGGACAATTCATACCTCAAGGCCACTCTTTGATGCCAGTTGAGTGCCAGTAGCATTGATGTCATTTGTTTCTGATGCTTTGGTGAGTTTCAGGTCCTCAGGGGACGCTGAGTTGGGTTGGGTTGTTTGATTAGAATAGGGGGACTAAACTACTGAGGTTATCAGTCCCCCGGTGGGGAGGGGAGGGAGTGAGGATAGGAAAGGAGAGGAGGGGGAAAGGAAATGCAGTCTGGGAAGTAAAGAAGGAATGCATTAGCTTGGGGCCCCGTGTTCGCCACGCACGTACTGACGAAACAACAGTGAACCCCCTGGGGGTCAGGGGACGCTGGCATCGTCATAATCGGAAGTTGCACTTGCTTTTTTTCTTACTTTTTCGTCTCTCACTTGTCTTTCGTAGGCTGGAAGAGTTCCTCTGAGTTTACATCAGGGAGCTGCATTTGGTAACTCTTTCGGCCACTGACTGGTGTACATTTTTCCAGTGGGAGAAACCATTGAAGGAAGGGTTTGAAGGGCTACCTGTTGCTCCTCTGGTTCAGGGGGTGGGGAACGACTTTCCCAGTGTTTGAGGTGGGATGTAGGTTATTGCTCCCACGGTAGGGGCTTTGGGAGAAACAGAAGAAGAGGTACCCCTGAACTATCAAGGGTGCGGATGTAGCTGGTTGGGTCTAAGGGTCAACTAGTACTGGATGTAGAGCAGAGAATCTTGTTGCCAGGGATGACGATGTCGACGCAGCCATGGCATAAGAAGTTACCGTTCTCACTGGGTGGAGTTTGACGTATTTCCTTTTCGCCTCTGAATAGGACAGCCTGTACAGGGTTTTTATATTCCATGATTTTGCGTTATCTATATGAAGAACTCTGCAGTCGGGTGAGCAAGGGGATGGTGGTAACCGCAGTTAAAACAGACGGAAGGAGGGGCATTGCTGACAGGTGGGGCTGGTATTACATATGAGGACATACTCCTGAAACTACACATAGGGCGCACAGGGTGAGAACGGAAATAGCCTAGTCTTTATCAAGCAACGAATCGTTCTCAAAGGCCAAGATGAAGGCACTGGAACGTCCAATCCATGAGAAGATAAACTGAACTCACCTAAGCCGAACAAAACTGATAACGGAATTTACATCATCTCAAACAGAAGATACGTGTGGACGTTCGAGAACAATGCGCTCCTATTATTATTATTAAAAAATTCTACCAAAAACTAGTAGTTGTTGTTGTTGGTCTTCAGTCTGGAGACTGATTTGATGCAGTTCTCCACCCTTCTCTATACTGAGCAAGACTCTTCATCTCCTCATAAGACCTGCAACCTACTTCCATCTGAATCTGCTTACTATATCCATCTCTTGGTCTCCCTCTGCGATTTTTACCCCACACACTTCTTTCCATTGCTAAATTTACGATTTCTTGATGTCTGAGACTGTGTGCTATTAGTTGATCCCTTCTTTTAGTCAAGGTATGCCAGAAATTCCTCTTCTCCCCAATTCTGTTCAGTACCTCCTCATTAGTTACACGATCCACCCACCTAATCTTCAGCATTCTTCTGCAACACCACATTTCAAAAGCTTCTATCCTCTTCCTGTCCACACTGTTTATCGTTCATGTTTCGCTCCCACACAACGCCACACTCGACATAAATACCTTCAAACATGACTTCCTTACACTTAAATTAATATTCGGTGTTAACGATTTTCTCTTTTTCAAAAACGCCTTTCTTCCCATTGCCATTCTGCATTTTACATCCTCTGTACTGCGACCATCGCATGTTATTTTACTACCCAAGTAACAAAACTCATCTACCAACATTATTGTTTCATTAACCAATCAAATTCCTTCAACATTGCCCGATTTTCTTAGACTGCACACCATTACCCTCGTTTTGCTCTTGTTAATGTTCATTTTATATGCACCTTTAAACACGCTGACCATTCCATTCAACTGCTCTTCCACGTCTTTTGCTGTCTTGATTCGAGTAACAAAACTGATCTACCACCTTTATTGTTTCGTTACCTAATCCAATTCCTTCAGCATTGTCCGATTTTCTTAGACTGCACTCCATTACCTTCGTTTTGCTCTTGTTAATGTTCATTTTATACACGCCTTTCAACACACTGTCAATTCCGTTCAACTGCTCTTCCAGGTCTTTTGCTGTCTCTGGGATAATTACAATGTCATCGGCAAAACGCAATGTTTTTATTTCTTCACACTGAACTTTAATTATTTCTCCAAATTTTTCCTTACTCTCCTTAATAGCTTGCACAATGTACAAATTGTATAACATTGGAGAAAGGCTACAACCCTGGATTACTCCCTTCCCAACCTATGCATCCCTTTCATGCCCTTCTACACTGATAACCGCTGACTGGTTTTTGTACAAATTGACCAAAAAACTTAAAATAAAATAAAAGAATACAAGAAAGAAGTTATTACAGTTATTGCACATAGTTCCCCTGAGTTTATTTTTATCGCTTCTTACGCCTTCTCTTATTAGGATTAGTTTAGTTCTTCTGGGACCAGGACTGCATAGGGATCAACGCTTGAAGTGTTGTAGATTTTTTCTTTTTCATAGTGTCAATCAAAGTGGTGGTGACAAGTTGCACTTTCATTTAGGATCGCCGAGAAATAGACGGAAGAGCGGCTGCCGGCGAACTAAAAAATTAAGCAAGGAAAAAAAAAAACTGGTGATTAAAGTAACCGCTACCTCAAAGCGGGAAATCTGTGATCGACTCCCTGTTCGACACAAATTTTCATTAGTCATCATTGACTTATTTCAGTGCCCTGTGCAGCCCACGTCATTCCTTTCCTTCCTTTTCACTCTTGCTTAATATTATCAAATGTCTTTAAATGCGGGACCGCTGGCTGTGGGGAAGTCAGTTGAGTGTGCAGGGGGGTTCCACAAACAGTGGCTCTCACTGTTGTCAGAAATGGGTACTGCCAAGCGAGAGGGGGAGGGGAGATGCACGGTGGATGTGACCAGGAGATGTATATCAAGTTAGCCAGCAATAAGGACGTTCACAAAACTTAGCAATGTCTGTATACTATAAGAGTTCAACTACCTTCATCGTTCAACTACCTCCATTATATATAAATATACTACATACTACATTCCTTTCACTGTTTGTCTGGGAGCTACAACCCTTCAAAGTTTCAGGGGTAGATACCACAAACGCTGCGCATAATGCAATGCGCCTTCTAATTGTGGTGCGGCCGAGTTGTAACGTCGCCGGTGTCACGGAGCGAGAAGCTTCCTCTTTTGTATTGTAAGTATTATAGTGTTTGGACATATCGATACTTCTCCGCGCTCATAGAAGTGTGATGTTTCCGAAATGGCACTAGACTCGTTCAATTTTATTTCATGTTTGCCCTCTTCGAAAACATGTTCCGTTACGGGCGATTTCTCCGTATGTCCCAGGCGACAATTCCTCTTAAGTTCACCCGGACGAGTGCTGACAAGTATTTCATGTTCCGATCTAATCCATACCACAGCTACAAGGAATTTTATGTACTCCCGTGTGCGGCGACAGTCGGCAGTCTAACAGCACATCGAGGAAGCTCCTCGCTCCGTGACACCGGCGACGTTACAACTCGGCCGCACCACATTTAGAAGGCGCATTGCATTATGCGCAGCGTTTGTGGTATCTGCCCCTGAAACTCCTAAACTAACAGTGATAGGAATGTAGTTTAAATTGATTTGGACGCAGCTGGTTTCAACAAATCCAATGCACCATAGAAAAAAAACTATTGTTCCTTTTAAAAAATTATATCTTTGTGCTGTAACTCTTTGGAAAATGATACAATAAACTATGTTCATAGCTCCGCAGAAAGTGTAACATTTCTTGTGTTGACCTACCGCATTAAATTTGAAAAATAAATTTACTTTGAAAATGTGATTACTGTTCAAACTGGTGGCCTTCAGCATCAATACATTTCTGAGTACGAGTCACCACTGATTCCGTACATCGTACCAAGGTGTCCTATGAGATTTCCGCGCACACCGCTTGAATCTCATTCCAAAGTGCTGTCAGGTTACGTTCAAAATGTTCAAATGTTTGTGTAGTCTATGGGACTTAACTACGGGGTCATCAGTTCCTAAACTTACAAACTACTTATGAACTACTTACGAACTAGGACGGCACAAATATCCATGCCCGAGGGGGGATTCGAACCCCCGACCGTAGTGACCATGGAGACCGTGACTGGAGCGCCTTAGTCCCCTCGGCCACCGCGGCCGGCTCAGGTTACGTGGTTTACGTGTGTGCACCTCATCTTTTACTGTGCGCCATAAGAAGGAATCCAGCGGTGTGATGTCTGGAGAGCTTGCGTGAAACTTGATCCCTGCATCCTATGTACCGGCCTGACACATTGTGATCCAGGTCTGCTCGCACGTCCCTTTGATAGTGCGGCGGGACGCCATCTTGTTGGAAATAAAACTCATCATTACCGTCTGATGCACGAATGGCAGGGAATATGGAGTCAGCAAGCTTTGTTAGGTACGTTTCCACACTAACAGTACTTTCAAAGCGGAAAGGACCAATGAGCCCCCTTGCAGACAAACCACACCACACTTTTACACCAGGTAAATTCACAGCTTTTTCAACTGTGAGTATTATTTTAAGCTCAGTACACACAATTGTGCCTATTGACAGTTCCATTGAGTTTGAATTGGGTTTCATGCGACCAAATTATGCTACCCATAAACCCCAGTACACATCTCACCATCTGAACCCATTCCCAAAATTTTAACCTTCGATCTGGATCGTCGTCACTTGGCTGTTGCACCAGCCTTGGAATGTACACACGAAACCTGCCTTTCTTCAGAATGCGTAGCACACTACTAGCACTCACACTACTCTCACGTGCCACTTGCCTTGAAACTTTTTGAAGCGAACGCTGAAACAGTTCCAAGACCGCAGTTGGGGAATCATTACTTGTAGCTGTACGAGATCGCCCCGATCGACCTTTATGCACATTACACAGTTCCAAGAATTTCGAATTTGTCTCGTAGACGTGTAATTGTTAAGCTTGAAGGTGGTTCCGTACCATACTCACTTCTCCACTATCTTCAAACTGCAGCTACATTCTCAAACTTCCAGTACCATTTAATTATCTGCTTGCAAGCTAAAGCGCACATCCGCCATGTTGAAGTTACTTCCTTGCCACTGCGCCACCTGTTGAAGAAACATATCATTACTTTCTCACAGATTTTTAACCATGTAGAATGGGAAATAAATTTTCTATGACAGTTCAGAGTGTGTATGCATTTTTTTTTCTGTCGGACCAAACTGCGTGGTCATCAGTCTGTAGCTTACAAACTACTTAAACCTAGGTAAACTAACCTAAGGACAAACACACACACCCATGCCTCAGGGAGGACTCGAACCTTCACGACAAGCAACCGCGCGCTCCGCAGCGAGACGCTTTAGACCGCTCGGCTACTCCACCGCAGCTGTATGCATTTTCGACAAACCCTATATATAGGGTGTTTCACTAAGTGTGTTTGCCTCTGTAACTTATAAAATAATAGGTGACGGGAAATTTTAATGCGGTAGGTCAACAAAAGAAATGTTACACTTTCTGCGGAGCTATGAACATAATTTGTTGTATCATTTTCCAAAGAGTCACACCACAAAGATATAATTTTTTTAAATGGAACAATAGTTTTTTTCCGTCGTGCATTAGATTCGTTGAAACCAGCTGCGTCCAAAACAATTTAAACTACATTCCTATCACTGTTAGGAACTACAACCCTTCAAAGTTTAGGGGGCGGAGGCTGCGATAGCGTAGCATAGCTCCGCAGAAAGTATAACATTTCTTGTGCTGACCTACAACATTAAAATTTCCGGTCACCTATTATTTTATAAGTTACAGAGGCAAACACACTTAGTGAAACCCTTTATATATATATATATATATATATATATATATATATATATATATGTGTGTGTGTGTGTGTGTGTGTGTGTGTGTGTGTGTGTGTGTGTGTATGTATGTGTGTTTGCGCGCGCGCGCGCGCGTGCGCGTGTGTGTGTGTGTGTGTGTAATGTATTCTGACGTTCAACTACCTCCATTATCCAAAACTCCCCTGCTGTACTGGTTACTGAGAACTCTGCAATATAAGTACTTGTACCCGGCTCTTGTAACGTCAATGATGGCGAGTAATTATTTAGCAGATTGTACTATCAGTGCTACACAGTTTTTACCCAGATTTTACTTACTGTAGCCACGGAGATCAGCACCTAGGTAGTCCTATCTTGTGTATCTTTAAAAATTGGAACTATTCATTGACCTGCTTTAATGACAACTCAAGACCTTAGATATTAGTTTACTCTATTTATTCTGCACATTTGTTGCACTCATTAAACTTTCCATAAGCAATGCATTTGTTATTCTCGATGTTGTAACAACTCTTCGCATTACTTTACATACGTCTGTCGTATTCGACGCCCATCACAGAAGTGTTTATCCTGCTTTCAATGTCAGAGATCTCGGAAACTCTCCGAGATCATTTAGGCGATTATACTTTATGTGTTACTTAAATGAGATTATAACAAAGATAACTACTCATAGTTTCAAAATATAGTGAACTGTATGTATTCAAGTTCTGTAAAATGTTTTCCTAAGATTTATGTATTCATGGGTAAATACACGACGTTTGAAGAAATGCTGTGGCAAATTTGAAGCATGGTGTACTTTCTTCACTCTCTTTGTCAATTACGAATTTTCATTAATAAATTTCATTAAAAATCAATTATACCAATTTCGTAAATTTTGTCTCTAGTACTGGTATTTATAAAATATAGGATTAATTCTGATGAATATAGTTTTGAGAATCTAATTTGTTTGCATATGTAATTCTAATACGCAATTTATATCATGTTGTTTGTTTGAAGTAATTGTGACAAAAAATTTTGCTTTCTAGTGTAATCCAAAGTATTTTTGGTCAATTTTGTTTACTTTTCTTAATGCTGTGCAATCCGTAATTTCTCCTGTTTGTATCAGTGTTACAATTATTTTGTTGTTTTGAAATTATGGCTAAGAATTACGTTTACATGGTGTACGTGTTATGTATGGTTCGATCAATCTATTTAGTATTTTTCAAAATTAACTGAATTTGTTTCTGTTAATTACATATAGCAAAATAATTCGTGAGAATGAGATGGTACATCAACCAATTACAAGTTTCATTGATTGGATACTATTGTGATATGGTAATATACAATCAGAATATTTTTACCAAGAAGTACGACACCCGCTTGGAAACAAGGTTAGTTTTGAAAGACACTGAAGTTACCGATATTGTACGTAAAATGTTACAGTATGTATGTTCCACGCCTCCTCCTAAACCACTGGACCGATTTCAACCAACCTTACTACACACATTCCTTACTATCGTATAACAATCTCTTTGAGGGTATTAATCACATACGGCACATAGTTCAAAGATATTACGTCATATACAATGAAACTCCCGAAATATTGTCACACCATGCGAAAATGTTCCACATTTCCCCCTAACTAATGGATCTATTTTAACAGATATTCATTACGGTCCGGAGACAATCGCTATGACGCTACAAATTAACTGCGACACATAGTTCAGGTCATATGGCGTCATCAACAGTAAGAGTCACAAAACCTGCTCCACTATGCGACAGATGAATAACAAGTTTTTATTCACTATTTCTTAATGATAGCACTTAGTGACATAAATGAAACTTTTACGAACTTTTCTCTCTCTGACAATTGCTGGAGACCATCCAAGATCATCCTGCTGACACTTATTTAAAGAGCTAGGGATCTTCACAGTAGCTTCACAGTATATATATATTCACTTATGAAATTTGTTATTACCAATCCCACCGAATTCAAAAGCAATAGCAGTGTACATAACCACAACACTAGGAGAAAGAATGATCTTCACTATTCAAGGTTAAATCTAGCTTTGGAACAGAAAGGGTGAATTATGCTGCCACAAAAGTCTTTGGTCACCTGCCAAACAGCGTCAAAAGACTGACAGATAGCCAACAAGCATTTAAAAATAAATTAAAAGAAATTCTGAATGGCAACTCCTTCTACACTATAGATGAATTTTTAGATATAAATTACTAAATCTGAAAAAACATTAATAATTAAAAAAATTGTGTCATGTAATATTTAGTACAAAGTAATAATTGGTAAAGACACCTTTCAGTAACCTGACACGTTCCACATCATTACGAAGTGTCGGATTCATGATCTATGAAACAAGTACTAATCTAATCTCACAAAATGTTGAAAGGGACGAACTTTATCGTTTACTACTTTTCCGCTGTTAACACAGTAAAAACGATTACATTGGACATGACGTTTCAATTTATTGCATCTCCACTACTAGACAAGACATTTTACAAGACATTTTACAGACAATATGCACCCATACCATTGAATGTACCTTCGAAACTATATCACATTACGACACATAGTTTACGGGATATGGCATCTAAAACAAATGAATGCATGAAAATCCGTTCCAAAGGTTGTAATTTATTACGTACTTAATACCGACTCCATTCACAACACTTTTCGCAGACAGTTTTGCTAACCCTCTGTCCTGTACAAATATTATTATTGTTTGGCAGATAATTCAGGAGATATGACATTATCGCCTGCCGCGGTGGCGGATGGGACTGAGGCGCTCCAGTCACAATCTGCACGGCCATTTGTACCTTCCTTAGTATTAGCTAGTTTGTAAGCAGTTTGTAAGTTTAGGGACTGATGACCCCGTAGTTAAGTCCCATAAGCTATACAAACATTTGAACATTTGACGTTATCAGGATTGGCCTACATTAAAACGAATCTGAACTGGATGGAGTGGGCTAGAAGGCAATTGACAGAGAGGGAAGGAGAAAATGGACCGACACAAGAAAGAAATTAACACAGAGACACGGAAAACGCCGAGTACAATAGCCCTTTCAGTAAGAAGTCACAGTTCCGTAGCAAACCAAATCTGAAGATTTCACTAATCTCAGAATAAATGCATTTCATCCAATGATGTATCAATATTTTCTATACCATCAAAGCTACGCAAGTTATAACTGACATTGATTGAATATTTTCAGAATGAAACTTAAAAAATAATAACTTCAAAATATGTAATCGCTTACATCCATCAACTGTGAAGTAAATACATAAATTAGTTTGATCTATTGAAATACGTGTGACTCTGGATGATCCGAGGAAGGAACCCTTAGTCTGGCTTCTCTGTTCACATGAAGTCCACTCAAAGAAACCTGCAAGACCTTAATTCAAGAGTCTGACTTCTGTCAGAAGAAAAGAGAACACAGAAATCCACAACAGTAGATTTACAACGACTATTAATCTCTTACAAGGAATCTCCACTTACTGACAATTCGGAAACAAGATTTTTTTCTTTCTTTCTTTTTTTTTTTTTTTTTTTTTTTTTCATCCGCGTTCCTCGCCCACGGCGGGGAGCGAAGTTCCCAAAGCGAATCTCTCACCTCGGCAATTTCAAGTCGTCGATTGTTTCTTCAGTTCCTTCTTCCGCGCCGGCGCAATAAATATTTATAAGGACATCATTATTCAGTCAGAACTAACGCAGGAAAATCCTATCGCCTGCGGTGGAATGAAAGCACCAACGAGAACGTGAAATCTGAAAGAAATCCAGATTCTTGAATACGAAGTTCTCACCACGTCAGTTATTCAAGAATGCTGCCAAGAAAAACCGCTAAGAAAGAAAACATAGTTGTTTGCATTTTACATTATTATTTGACTATGCAATTAGATAATTTCGTCTATTTGTCACTATCAGGCTCATGTATTACAAAGACTATTTCACAGATAATTGTGTGATACACGTGCCAAAAACCAAACACAGAATTATCTTTAAATTACAGCATGCAATACGTATGACGAATACTCGAAATTAGCTAATCGCATTATCAAATAAAAATATCTACATTACAGGGGACAATGAACCGTGTTTTCTTTCGTAAGGTAATTAGTTGCTGATGATCTCCTTAAAAAATTTCAACAGTTAATACAATTCCTTGAGACAACAATGTCTCGTTATACCAAAGGTATTAAACATAAGGAGAGGCATTGAATTAAAATTTGTGCTGTGGCCGGGATTCGAACCCGGGACGTGAGGCAGAATTAAAGTATGTGGTGTGGAGGGAGACGTGCTTTATGACAATCCGTATAGTGAAAAAATATCTGGAAAAACATAATAAGATCCTTACGATAGATGAGCAATCTTTGTGGTATGACATTGTTAATGAAAAAGTTCCAACAGGAGAAAAACTGTATTAAATTAAAATGAAGCCTGACCCATATTGTGATCACTACCAATTGGTAGACACAATAGCACATACCTTTGTTTGCAGAGACCGAAATACCATCTGGAAGTGGACCAGAAAAAAGCTAGCAATTATCAACAGGACGTCGGAAAATACAATCTCGGTAGAGGATATACTATATCCAGACTAGAATCTATACCCCGGTATGAAACACAACAGCTGTTCTTGGCAACTTGGAAAATTTATAAACTACATCATCAGAAACAAACATATAACATTAGAGGAATTTGTGATGCATTTTAAAGAACACAACAAATTACAGAAGCTATCCAAATACAAACAACAATTTCAAAATTTCCTCTTTGCACAAGTTGTGCAACGATGATTTTCTGAAGATACAACAAACCAACAGAAGATAAACAATATATTGCAAGTATATAAATAGATTTCAAGAGCAATAGTACATAATTTGTTTTTACATATTGTGTATAAATGCTTTATATAATAGAAAAAAAAACTGAGTGGTTTAAAGCGCCTACCTAGTAAGTAGGAGGTCCCGGGTTCGAATCCCGGCCACAGCATAAATTTTAATTCAAAGCCCCTCCTTATGTTTAATACCCTTAAAAATAATAAATAACTACGTTGTCAAATCTTAATTCTTGTCTTTCTAGCAGATGATACTGGTTGCTGCATTACTGTACAGTTGAGAAAAGATGCATCACCAACGAAAATACTGTACGTTGTTTCTGTTGAAGTTATTGTTGGTCTTAAATATGCTAGCTTTAAGGTTTGGAAAGCCACAACTCTATCAGCTGACTACTTTCTATCTGCCATCTCGCCTAGAGGTAACTCTGAGATGAACGCGTCTATTCGTAGAGTTCAGATCCGCAGCTCACTTGCTGGGGAGTTTCACTGTAGTCTCACATCAAGAGTGCAAGTGACCATCTTCCGTGCTGGGACAACTTCAGGACATTAGGTTCGTGAAAATTTCAGAACTTCCCTATTTTCTGTCTTCATACGAGACGATACAAATATGACCTCTGGCTTGCTCTGCATTCAGAGTACATTTTAGACAAGAGGTCGGCAAGTAGTCTTAGATGGGGTCCGGATACTTTTGAAAATTTTTATCAAGGTCCAGATGTAAAACCTCATGTTCCTTATTATTTTTTGCTAATTTTCTCTCACAAAATAATATGAAATACAAAATAGTGGCAAATTTGTAATAAAAAGCCACAAAAAGTGTTATTCTTCAATGATTTTTTTTTTTAATTTTCACGCTCAAACTAATGTGAAATGTAAGAGATCCAGAAAAACGTATATTGTTTGCTATTTATATATTTCTATTTTCACTCACAAAAATTATGAAATAAAATGGATAGTCAATCTTTTATTGAAAAGTCCAGAAACAGGACATGCATTGTACATACCATTTTTTATTCTAATTTTCACTAAGAATGTATGAAATACAATGAAATGTGCGTTTAGCTCCTAAAAATCCACGCGAAATATTACATTTGCGGTCTTTGGGAGATTCATAAAGTTAGGTTCACGTGCGGAACAGCTGATGCGAGTAGTGCTTCGAAGTGGGTGGCCGTAAGTCGCGAGCGATAATTATTCTCCAAGAAATTCATTTTTTACGATGAAATTTCACAAATATATGTGGAGCCAAACATAGCAGACAGGTAGATCGTTATGGTTTTGCAATTTTCATATTTTTCCGGGACATGTTGACTCCAAAATTCTTCAGTGGTTACAGTTGGAGTGAAGGCTTTGGCAGTTGGAATAACTTCGCTCCCACATCCGTCCATTCCGCTGCAGGAGAAACCTCAAAAGGTCATTTTAAAAATCGTGACAAACTGTCTGTTTCTGAAAAGTCTTTCAACTTTCTGCATATTCCTTCTTAAGATCTGCCAAGAAATTTTATAATATGGAAATGTCCATTTAAGGAATAATTTTATAAAGTTGCCCTTGCTTCGTATGATGCCATAATTGTTAAAGTAGATTCCGCGATTATATTTTTTGGACAAGGAATTGATGGTACCAAATTATTATTATTATTAAATTTTGAAATAAATTAGTTAAAGTACAGCACAAAATGAACATTAAAGCAAATAAACCGCGGGTTGCATATTAAAGTCGGGCACCACACAAGCAACAGCACGTTATAAGACTTACGGAAAGCATCTAGCTTCGTACTGTAGAAGCTGGAAATGATAACTTTTTATGTCTTATTAAATAAGTGAATGTTCGAGACACTAACCGTAGGAGATCAATGTTCAGAGTGTTCACTTCGCTTTTCATTGTTGCGTGACCGTGGGTGGAACATGAAGTCACTGGTAATGATAAAATAATTAAAAAAAAATGATTGGACTTCGTGAAATTACAAAAGAAATGACTGCAGGTTCTAAAATCAAGCAAAGTATTGTATAAGGATGATTGATTGATTTAAAATTTTGCAGACAATGCGAAGCGATTGTAATGGCGTCTGAACATTAAACTATTACGGAGGCGAAGGAGCTGAAAACAATAGAAAATAATTATTTGACGTGGAGGGATTCATTTAAATAAAAGGCAAAGAGAGGGGATGATTTTAAATTTAAGTAATATAATTTATTTTTACAACAATTTGCATCACAATACCTGACATTGAATAAATACATGAATGGAAGACGTCCGTACAGAACGAACATAGACAAGAGAGTGAGTAAAACTACTATCTCGGTTCCGTCTTCTCGCTTGTTTAGGAGTAAAAAATGACGAACGAAATTAAATTAGTTGCATTGCGAGTCAGAGGGAACCGGAGGCAATAAGTATCGCTGATCAAAGATAAATAAAAAATAAATAAAAATTTCAGTGTTTCGTTACACTTTTATATTCAAAAATTTTTGCGAAATGAAGAAATTCTTGACTTGAAAACGTCTCTTTCAATGAACCAGCTTGTGACGGAATGATGATACACTTTGAACCAAACCACGTATTAATTTCCAATTTCCTTGTAGCAAAAAGTTTTTTTTAATAACTAGAGTATGTAACTTACGCTTTGTAAATACTTTTGGCGGTCCAGCTTTCGTACCTGGACCGCGGTCCGCCAGTTGCCGACCTCTGGCTTAGACCATAACACGCAGTGGCGGCTGGTGCCTCAGATCATTGCGGGTTCACTTCTTTGAGTGCCGTATCTTGATACTCCCCGTTTACATGGGCTCCCAAAACGGGATTTCGTAAACCGATTTCCCAATTCCGCTTTTGGTTGGTCATGTAAACACTCCAAAATCGATTCTGGAAATCCGCTTCTCTAAAGCGGTTTTCCAGTTCCACAATCGATTTTCGTGTCCATGTAAACGCAACCATTTTTGCAGCGTTCTTGGCTTGTCAAATTGTGTTTCTTTGGTAAGAATTTTCGGCACATATGGACAGAGTGATATTTTCTAATGTGAAATAAAGGTATGAATATTAGAGTGAACATGAATCTATGTATTTAAGTAAAGAAAAGTAGCGATTGTGCTGACTAAATCAGGAACTGAATCAGCTGTTTTTCAGCCGCCATCTTAAGTGGATTAGGAAATCCGATTCAGGCTGTGCCATGTAAACATGACAGCGAAAACCGTTTACGAAAATCGGTTTTCTTCTTCCGGAAGATGTTTTACATGTAAACGTAGTGATAGTGGCGCCGCCCCCCCCCCCCACCCTCTTCCGCACGGCTTCCAAAGAGACATATGGCGCACCTCTGCGAGTGGCGGGGGAAAGCGCCCCGGTTTGACCCCCCTCCCCCTTCCCCTTAGAGACATTTTCGTTAAAAGATCTGCAGAATGCCTTACCTCGGCTTGTTTGCGCTTGCTTCAACTCGAGCTGAGATGTCGGCCTACCAAGATACTTTATCTCACACTTTTGTTCCAAGCTTAAAGCCAAGTAATATGTTCATAAAAGACTAACTTCAGGTGATGCTGAAGGAATTAGATTAGGTAACGAAGCAATAAAGGAGGTAGATGAGTTTTGTTACTTGGGCAGTAAAATAACAAATAATGGTCGCAGGACAGAGGATATAAAATGCAGAATGGCAATGAGCAGAAAAGCGTTCTTGAAAAAGAGAGCCGGCCTTGGTGGCCTAGGGGACTGACGCGCTCCAGTCACAGTCTGCACGGCCACTACGGGTTCGAATCCCCCCTCGGGCATGGATATTTGTGCCGTCCTAGTTCGTAAGTAGTTCATAAGTAGTTTGTAAGTTTAGGGACTGATGACCCCGTAGTTAAGTCCTATAAACTGTACAAACATTTGGGGAAAAAAATTGAAAAAAAGAAATTTATTAACATCGAATATTGATTTAAGCCTAAGGAAGTCCTTTCTGAAGGCATTTGTATGGAGTGTTGCCTTGTGTGGGAATGAAACATGGACGATAAACAGTGCGGATAGGAAGAGGATTGAGGCTTTTGAAGAAGAATAGAAGAATGCTGAAGATTAGGTGGGTGGATCGCATAACTAATGAGGAGGTACTAAAAAATCAAATGTTTGTATAGTCTATGGGACTTAACTACGGGGTCATCAGTCCCTAAACTTACAAACTACTTATGAACTACTTAAGAACTAGGACGGCACAAATATCCATGCCCGAGGGGGGATTCGAACCCCCGACCGTAGTGGCCGTGCAGACCGTGACTGGAGCGCCTAAGTTTCCTCGGCCACCGCGGCCGGCGAGGAGGTACTGAACAGAATTGGGGAGGAAAGGAATTTCTGGCATATCTTGACTAAAAGAAGGGATCGATTGGTAGGACACATTCTTAGACATCAAGGAATCGCGAATTTAGCATTGGAGGGAAGTGTGTGGGGTAAAAACCGCAGAGGAAGACCAAGAGATGGATACAGTAAGCAGATTCAGACAGATGCAGGTTGCCGTTCTTATGTGGAGATGAAGAGGCTTGCTCAGGATAGGGTATTGTGGAGAGCCGCATCAAACCAGTCTCAGGACTGAAGACCACAACAACAACAACAACAACTGTAAACCCGGCGTTGCCCGGGTGTTTATTTATCCTACACTCCTGTAGTCCACATCCCTTCCCCCCTCTCTCTGCATTCACTTCTTTCTCTTCCATCTTTGTTCGTTTCCACCTTTCCCTCCCTCGGCAAAGTTTTCTACAAGGTACCCTCTGTCATGTACAAACATTTATGTACACAGTGATCTTCCTCTTGGTTTAAAGGTCATGTGTGCAAAAATTCATAAAGAAAGGAGCAAAACTATGCGTTTTGTAAAATTCCATAAGTTAAGTACCCTCCACCATGCACCGAACGAAATTTTTGCAGACAGTGACATTCCTCTTGTTTTTAGAGTGTGCAAAATTTCATCAATATCGGAACAAAACTATAGATTTCTATGCAATAACGCAGGGTCACATTGAAAAACGCACTTTGTTGTTCTCAAATATTACAGTTTTATTTCATACAACCCTTGTTTTGAGAATAACGAAAACAACAACAACAACAACAACAACAAAAAAGTGTCTGTGAAATCGGTTTAGCCGTTCTCAAGTCATGGTGCGACCAAGATATTGAGGGATCTTTTTTATGTTGCAAAGTACCCTCCCCCACGCACCGTATTAAAAATAAAGTAGACGGTGATCTTCCTCTTGTTTTGGAGGTCAAGCGTTCGAAATTTCGTGAATATCGGAATCAAACTGTAGATTTCGTGAGTCTGTTGGAGAAGTATGCTCCGCCATGCATCTACCACAAAATACTTTCTTTAGCTGACGTTTTCTACCTGCCAAATTTAAGAGATTTCGTGTTCAGTCAGTGAGTGTTCAAATGTTTGTATAGCTTATGGGACTTAACTGCGTAGTCATCAGTCCCTAAACTTACGAACTACTTATGAACTAACTTATACTAAAGACAGCACAAACAGCCATGCCTGAGGGAAGATTCGAACCCCCGACTGAGTGAGTATCCTTTCGCTTTTATATAGATAGAGATTAAGAAAACAGATTGCTTAATTTTGGATGCAAGAGAATTAAGGGAGACTTGCAGACAAAACTAAATAGTAACATACAAATCTGTAATGCTACCTTTATTTGATACAAGATCAGGCCTGATGCGACAGTTTTACTGCATCTACAGCGAAATTGTTGTGAGCGGTAGACTTCGTTTCATCATTTTGTGTGTGGAAGGGGGGGTTAAGTTACAAAACGCTTGAGAAACGTCCGAAAGTAAATGCAAACTTTGTTGCAGGTCGCTAACTACCTCCAGTTTACAACAATTGACGCATAAATCTGGGTATTCTCACGCGGTAGCCTCTCATTATTCATGACGTCGAATGAATGGTTTATGAACACATAGAGGACATACAGACAAACATTCATTTTTATATATATTGATACTGAACGTTATTCATTTTTCTTTGATAATAAACACGAAGACCACATGAATATCCACATGAACACTAAAACACTGTAAGTGATTATACATTGTTAAGTGACTGTAACAAAATGAATCTGTTACGACGAAAGGACAAGCTACCTTCGGGTTCTGTGAGATTGCAAGCACCTGTAAGCAGCACCTCCTAACCTTACACAAGCGCAAAGGCTGCTCTCCACCACATCTTTTCAAACAGTTAAATATTTGTTACAACGAAGAGTATAAATGTCATTTAACTTCATAATCGAGACACATTTGTTAAAACGTTCAAAAGACATATGGCAAGTAACAGTACAAAAGTCATTTTTGTCCTCATACCTGTTAAAAATAAGATTGGGTTTTAAAAAAATTGATGGCAGTCAGCCTCGAACCCACTACCTTCGACAGCACAACGTGATTCCGCCAACTAGACGGCTATTCTTGCTAGGCGGAGAGTAGTGATTTCATTATTATTCATGAACGGATGATCTGAAGGCTTTTACAGTTGACGTGTCTTTAATTTATAAAATATTTTACCAAATATGACGTGTTTCTCATGAATCTTCAATGCGGCAAAAACAAATTTGAAGTGTGGATGTTGCCTTCATGGAGGATTTGCCGAAGCGTAAGGCGAGGTGTGCAGTGGCTCCATTGCCTTTGTTTCTGGACTATTCGTGTGTAACCGCCAGAGCTCAGGTAGCCAGGAGCTGTTGTCTCTACCAGCGGCGTTTCCCTTCGCCCCTCTTTGCCACGGGAGCGCCCATATGCTGCCTCCAGGGGGTTCGGAAGAGAATTTGAATCTCAGCCGCGCATGCGCATTGCAACGCTGCGGCCACTGCCGCCTATATTAAGCGGTCGCACTACGACTCGTATACGTGCTGTCTCCGCGACGTAAAACGTTTCTCAAACGATAAAAAATACTTTGAATGCGCATATAAAATGATCTAATAGAAGAACTAAACGAAGAATGACAATTAAATAACTTTTTTATTTTATTTATTTATTTACTTTTTTTCACGACCAGCTTTTTTCCGTGGGGTCACTGAAGCAGTGACCCCACGGTCACGTGCCAACACTGATAGCACGTAATCTGTGATAACAGAGAGCAGGCAACGTCTGGGTAAGAAACTATGACACTTCTTGCAATGAGTTAATTAGTTCATTAATAATTCCTCGCCATACGTTTTGATTCGCGCTAAGGGTGAAAATTCATTAGCTTTTAAAACGTCCAATAACCAATAAACTATGCGTCCCCCTGTCAGCTCCCTCCCCCCCCCTTGCCATTCCACATCTCCTCCAAAACTCCATTTGTTCGCTGGCGAGAAATGGTGGGAGGAGGGGAGGAGGACATTATTAGTTATCGGTAGATGCGAAACACTCCATCCATTGCCTGCGCTTTTACTCTCTCGCTTTCTGGCCCACTTTAGGTTACGATAGTAACACTAAAAGTGGGCATTTGCGATCGTCTTTTGACAGCTCGAAATTTAAATGAAAATAACGGTTTAACCATGCATCTGACACGAAAATTGAATGACCGAATTTGTAGAGAAGAAAATTCTCTCAACTTTGCTCTCTTGTTTTTTTTTTTTTTTTTTTTTTTTTTTTTTTTTTTTTTTTTTTTTTTTTTTTTTTTTTTTCATATCTCGTGTCGTTTCAGAGATATTTGCAAAAATAGCGGCGATTTTGGGATGTATGTCTGTCTGTCTGCCTGTCCGTAACTTGTTCCCTGTTTTTAAGACGAACCGTTCAACCGATCAGCACCAAATTTTGCACACATAATTGTAGGCCGCCAGAGACCAGAACCTCCCTTTTTCAAATTTTTCGAAAAAAAACGGTAGTAATACCCAAAAAAGCCGTTTGTAATATAACTGTAATTGCAAACGATCCGTGCTTCTGACACTAAAATTAAATAACGTAATTGGTAGAAGGGAAAATTCTCTACAACTTTGCTCTCTTATAGTTTTTTTTTTTTCACATATTGCATCATTGCAATGATATTTGCAAAAATAACGGCGATTTGACGATGTCTGTCTGGCTGTAACGTGTTCCCACTTTTTAAGACAACCGTTCAACCGATCGGCACCAAATTTTACAGACATAATTGTTGACTACCAGAGACCAGAACCTAGCTTTTTGAAATATTTCGGACAAGAAATACAAAAAAGGCCGTTTGTAATGTAATTTTAATTGCAAATAAACCGTTCATCTGACGCGAAAATTGAATAAAGAATTTGTAGAGGAGAAAATTCTCTACAACTTTGTTCCCTTATTTTTTATTTATATATTTATTTATTTTCATATCTCGCATCGTTTAATAGATAGTTGCAAAAATAACGGAGTTTTGACACCCTCCATTAAATTAACGAAAACCAGCCGTTCGCAGATGTCACGTGACATTCCTCGCCAAGAACTGTCTGGCATACGCCATCTTGCGTTGCGTATTTGATGATTTTCTTATTGTAACTTACATGTTGTCGTTTCAAAGCAATGGCGCACTGAACAATTAACAAAAAGACGCCGTTCTTCGTACGATAAATGATAATCTAGTGTCTGCAAATACCACATTAGCATCAGTTAACAACCGCCATCAATAGTATGAGATTAAAGAACGCAATTCCTAACTGTTAGCTGTAGCGTAGTGGGCAATGTGTTGGAGTGCGACGCTGAAGGAAAGTGGTTCGGAACCCGCCACTACGTAATTGTTTTTCCTACAAGGGTTTCAGACACTCTTATTAATTAATTTTTTATTATTTAGATTATTTTGGTGAATAGCGTTTTCAAAAACTTATAAAACTACAAATCTAAAATGGGCCGTAAAACACGTCAGGGCGATTTTTTGTTCTGGTGTTGTTCTTCATATTTCTGTCAAGTGGCATGCAGAAGTTATAACTTAAACAAGCCATACATTGATTCATTCATTCCTTTTCGGTTCGATGTTTTTCTCTCCCTCGTGCAGAACCATCTTTATCTCGCTTCAACAGGGACGTTTTGGGGAATTTTCTTTACAAAAATTAAACGAAATGATCACCCTTTTCACAAGTCACAAATATCAATGATAAATAAATATCCACTGAATCATTATGTGAACAGTTGTACCAACGCCGGGATTCGAATGCCGGCAGTTGCTCTCACCAATACGTCACCAGGACACGGATGTTTCCTTTTAGTTGCTTCGTTGCTCCTCACCTCGACTCAAACCAAAGTACTAAACTGACCCTAAAAACAGCAGGAAAACGGGTACGAAGGAAACTGCCAAACCGAGATGGAAAAACTTCGCAGGAGCAAATAAAAGCGTGGTAAAAAAAAAGGTGTAAACATGTTTACGGTGGTTCGCTGTTTACGCCGGGCTGATCACCGTGACAGCCGACCCAGTTCACGTCAGCACGTGTTCCTTACAACCGAGAGAAGCACAGGGGCGCAGGAGATCACAGCCGCTTCGTGCGTTATACATATTAGGTTCCAGAATGATCGGGAGAGCAGATTAAAAAGTGACGGCGCACTGTCTACGTTCATAACACAAGCTATTCTTCGCAACGAGATTAATAATCGCTCTCAGAGCGCCTTAGAGCTAAACACCCAGGCTGAATCGTCCGCCATGTTTTCCCCAGTGATCTCAATGATTAACACTGGATAATGTAGTGCTTTGAATCTGTGAAAATCGTGACACACTATTTTTGTTAGGTTGGCAACACCGTACGTATAGGTCGTGTTGTTCTTTTGTATTCTGCGTCCTTTGAAAATAAGATATGAATGATTAATTACTTTAATAAATACATTATACTATAGTTCGAGTCGTTTATGCTTGAAGAGAACTCAAAGGAAATGAAGTAGCGTTCAAATCCATAGATGAACTATATTTTTAGCCAGTTCATATCACACTGAATTCAATGAACAAATGGCACTGTTGTAGACGCTACTTCTCATTTTTCTATTTGCCTCATGTTTATAATGCTTTCCGTTTGAGCCCACCGACTGGAAATTAGTGCATGAAAAGTAACGCTTATATCAGACACCTCGAATTGATCGTTTTTACACCTCCATTTATCTTTCTACAGTAAAACAATTTATCCATTTAACGCAATATGGTAGAAACACTACTGCTGAATAAAAATATAACTGACATACACGTTTTAAAAAACCCATGCCGTTTTCTGCTGTTCGTTTCATGAGTATACCGTTTATTCGATGTCTCAACTATTTTGTGAATAGTATTAAAATTTTCATAGGTAGCTGACGTTGTATTTGAGTTACTTTGTTCGGAAAGCAACTAGAACAAAAGATTACAGATGTCATAGCTTGAAATTCGATGTACGCAAATACTACTAACAACTGGATAGAGACAGATATACGTTCACCAATGTGGCGTCGAGCGACACTCTTTCGTGATACACAGTACTGACTCCAGATTATCTTTGAACTCACTGGTTTTCCCCAACATGGTTGGAATTGCGCTGCACCAACAGCACAGAGGCACACGTGCTGCCATCTTTCACAAACGATTTCGCGAAAACTAATTGCTAGAAAAATTTAATTTTTTCGCTACTTAAATCTTTATATGTCAGCATTGTGACGAAATCGGCATAATTTCGTGAATAGCCATAGGTAGTAAGATATTGGCTTTGAAATAAGAGACAGCCCTAGGTTATGAAATGTTTGCAATAAAAAATAAGGGCTGCTATGATATTTCGTTTTGTGCACGTTACACCATATGCTGCTGTGGATGAAATTTTCCTGACGTATTGGAATTTATTTTAAAGTTAGAAGGAGGTCTTCACCTTTCACTCAAATTGCTAAAATTTATTTTATGTAGCGAATTCATTTCCGATGGTGATAAGGCTAGTGCGCTTCATACACCGTTAGAGGTATCAAAATGATATTTTGGCAAATGATAACATGCAAAGAGTGGCCTATTTTGTTATATGGTTACTACGCAAAACTTCATTAACTGTCGCATTATTCAAGGATTTTTTTTTTTTTTTTTTTTTTTTTTTTTAACGAAAAAGGGTAAAGTTAGGAATTTATTAATCAGTGTACAGGTATTCCTTCCTCAGTCCAACGTGTTTCAGGGCTGTTACTCAGTTTGCAAAAACTAATACGAGCTACATTTCCTGACAGTAATAGAACAAAAGGTTACTAAATCTAATGTGGATTTTATGCGAGAATACTAGAAAATGACAGATACCAAGAAACTCTTCACTACCTAATGCACTGACTTGTTCTCATTTCCTCACATAATAAGTACTCTGTATTGAGATATTTACAATGTCCTTTTCATATAACTGAAAAATTGAAATGAAAGATTATTTAGAAACACAGAGCTTTTGTATTTACAACTATTGAATTTAATTGATTAAGAAGTTAGTACCAGTATCGTCAAGTAGGGACGTTATGCAGTAACAACCTGTGCTTAGCTCTAATACATAACTGAAACCGAGGTATTACTAGAAGGGCGAGCGGATCCCAATGCTACATGTTTAAATGACATTAACTCAAGTTATACATTTCTCACATAGTTCCTGTTTGTAGAGGATGAAAATTTAATGTATTTTGAACATTTCATTCGCTTAATGTGTTCACCTAACTTCATCAGAAAAAAAGTTCCTCGCATGTCGAAAATTCCGTAAGTGCATGTTCGTAAACGGTCAGTAAATCCTCTTAATAAACTATTACCGCAGATGAAACTAAAATGAAAATGTATTGTAGTCCTTCACGAACACATTAGCTCTAATACATAACTGAAGCCGAGGTATTACTAGAAGGGCGAGCGGATCCCAATGCTACATGTTTAAATGACATTAACTCAAGTTATACATTTCTCACATAGTTTCTGTTTGTAGAGGATGAAAATTTGATGTATTTTGAACATTTCGTTCGCTTAATGTGTTCACCTAACTTCAACAGAAAAAAAGTTCCTCGCATGTCGAAAATTCCGTAAGTGCATGTTCGTAAACGGTCAGTAAATCCTCTTAATAAACTATTACCGCAGATGAAACTAAAATGAAAATGTAGTGTAGTCCTTCACGAACACATTCATGAAACTTGCAGGTTCATACAGCGAGTAGTATGCGAGTGTAAGCGACTTGAATGAAACGCCAGACGAAGCGTGAGCTTCGACCGGAACGTGGCAACTCCTGCAGCTTGGGGAAAATGGCGGACAGTTCGGCTCGCGTTTATAGGAGTCTCAGGACGCGTTGTTCAGGAGATATCACGTCATAATGACTGAGCTGCATGAAAACGATACAAATGGACACATAGTGACGTAGCAGGCGGTGCTCAGCCGGGGGCAGGAGGGAATAAATAAATGTTCACAAGAAGTGTACTCATTTTTATTTGTCCCTTCCTTGCGACCACATGCTCCTGATATATTGTTCTTAAAGTCCTATCAGTTAGTCATATCAACAGCAGCTAGGTGGCGTTGGTCGTATAGGGTATTTGCAGCTTGGCAGTTTGGACTACAAGCGGTCAATAATTAGGAGAGCATATCCACCGTTGTTGTTGTTGTGGTCTTCAGTCCAGAGACTGGTTTGATGCAGCTCTCCACCCTACTCTATCCTGAGCAAGCCTTTTCATCTCCTCATAAGAACGACAACCCACATCCACTTGAATCTGCTTACTATACGCGTCTCTTGGTCTCCCTCTGCGATTTTTACCCCACACACTTCCAAGAGCAACAAAATTCAAATTTTCAGTTACCGCAGCAACCTTTTCGTCACCACGTATCTGAACTAATTGACTTTTTGTGTATGGCCTCAGATGACAGGCATGATTGACTCACTTGTTGTAGGTTTCGGGTAAATATAAAAATATTAAGCTATATTGGGCTAAAGCTGCAAGTCCAAATAATTTAAAGTGTCATTGTATTCACTGACTGTTCTGCTGGTTCTTGACACAATATTTTATTCATTTTCAATGAAACACACGTGAGCTAAATGTGTAATATTCTGTGAATTTTCAAAGGAAGACTAGTGTAACAATTATTACAAATTTAATGCAAATGTACTATCCAAGAAGCTTAAATTTCATAGACTGGCTAACACAGGAGCTACAGCGCTCTTCGCGGTGACCTGCATAAACTTGGCCGCCATGTTTTTTGGTGGTCAGTACACTTGACAGGAGTCAATCTTTTGTTGTTGTTGAGCTTTAACTATATATTGTATTTAGTGTGTATTTACTGCACGATTTTTCCTGCTGAAATTTGCCTAAAAAGTGAACAGCATTTAAATGCACAAATCAAAGTGATAAAACAACTATAACTTCATGTAAGAACACCAAATGTTTTGCCTTGTTTGATCTCAGTCTGTCTATACTTAAACAAAATTCCTGACTAATGGCATTTAGTTCCCCAAGAGTGACGCTTCAGATGACCTATCCTGCAATTCCCTTGAAGTAACACACATTAAAAAAATGCCGGCCGCGGTGGCCGAGGGGATTGAGGCGCTCCAGTCACTGTCTTCACGGCCACTACGGTCGGGGGTTCGAATCCCCCCTCGGGCATCGATATTTGTGCCGTCCTTAGTATCAGCTAGTTCGCAAGAAGTTTGTAAGTTTAGGGACTGATGACCCCGTAGTTAAGTGCCATAAGCTATACAAACATTTGAAGATATTTCGGAGATATTTCTTCTTCTGTAGCTCCTGCGGTTGACGAAACCACATTTTTGAGTCACTATGCCTTTTTTAAAAGTATTTTCATTTGTTGTTGTTAACCCGTGAACAAGCAAGGTTGACATGTGACAAGTGTGGAAGCAGTAGTAGCAGCCAGAATTTTTTCACTTGTATATGTCTGTGTTCTTTGAGACAAATATGTACTTACTTCAGCGTGGTAAAAACGAAAGTTATTAATGTTACGTTATTTCGATGTGGAATTCTTTTGTGTCAGCATTTTTGTTGCAATATTCTGTTGTCACTTTCGTCTTTGTACTCATGTTTCTCGTACCATACCTTACTTGTTTCAATATGGCAACGACGTCTTATTTCTACGTGGATTGCTTTTGGGGCAGATGGCCCAGGCGCATTTTTTACTGCAGTATTTTGTTGTCACTTTCGTCTTTGTACCCAAATTTCGTCCACCAAAGTTGCTTTAACAGCAATTTTAGAAGTTTGTAGACTTCATAGGTTTTGTAAACACAAGATAAGTGTATACTGAACTTTATGAAAGTAGTTGTTACAACACATTAACGGCAGATAGAAATCCATGGTCGTGATGGTTTTTCATAACAGTTTCGCAGCTCGTTTAGACCAACTACGTGCTTTAAAATCAACACAAATATTTTCGGGCGGCACTTCAGTTGTTATTGCAAACATCAGCTAACCGTTAGACTTCCAATTGGATCTGTATTACTGAAAGGTTAATGAGATTTCATTATCGCAGGCTCGTCAATTATGAAAGTAGTTGTTACAACACATTAACGGCAGATAGAAATCCATGGTCGTGATGGTTTTTCATAACAGTTTAGCAGCTCGTTTAGACCAACTACGTGCTTTAAAATCAACACAAATATTTTCGGGCGGCACTTCAGTTGTTATTGCAAACATCAGCTAACCGTTAGACTTCCAATTGGATCTGTATTACTGAAAGGTTAATGAGATTTCATTATCGCAGGCTCGTCAATTATGAAAGTAGTTGTTACAACACATTAACGGCAGATAGAAATCCATGGTCGTGATGGTTTTTCATAACAGTTTAGCAGCTCGTTTAGACCAACTACGTGCTTTAAAATCAACACAAATATTTTCGGGCGGCACTTCAGTTGTTATTGCAAACATCAGCTAACCGTTAGACTTCCAATTGGATCTGTATTACTGAAAGGTTAATGAGATTTCATTATCGCAGGCTCGTCAATTCGCAGCCACGATAAAGACTGACAGAGCTTTATGCGCGCAGTCAATCGTTATTTAGAGCTTGGAACTGTAAATAGGTAAAATTCTCGATTGAGTGTGCATACGAGCTGTGAGCCGATACCCCAAATAACATGGCGGACGGCAGTTCAATTTGCCTCAAACATGTCGGACCTATCGCTACTCTTGGTACTATCTACACAACCGTTGGTACTATCTTTGAACCTTAAACTTCCAAGCTGCATTGCAATATCTCTGTAGAGTTTATCTGATGATAACGTAACAGCTGAAAATAAATTTTTAGAATGCAAGACATTAAATTATTGAAGCAATACAGGAATATCTCATCGACACATCACCTGTATAAAAATAGTATTTTGTAAGAAAGATAATGTCTCTGCGAAACACTCGCCCTCCAAATTATTAACAAATACGTCAGCCAAGATTTCAGGAAACCAAACATGGGAGGCAATCCTCACTTTACGGCTTATCTTAGAAGACAGATTAAGGAAAGACAAACCTACATTTCTAGATTTTCTAGATTTGAATAAAGCTTTTGACAATGTTGATTAGAATACACTCTTTCGAATTCTGAAATCAGCAGGAGTAAAATATAACGAACGGAAGGTTATTTACATCATCATCCTCATCATCATTAGAGACTGATTATGCCTTTCAGCGTTCAGTCTGGAGCATAGTACCTGTAATAAAATTCCTCCATGATCCCCTATTCAATGCTAACATTGATGCCTCGTCTGATGTTATGCCTTTTACTTCAAAATCATTTTGCACCGAATCTAAGTACTTTCTTCTTGGTCTACCTCGACTCCTCTTACCTTCCGCTGCCGAGCTCATGAGTCTCTTAGGTAACCTTGCTTCTCCCATGCGTGTAACATGACCCCACCATCTCAGTCTGTTCGCTCTAACTGCTTCATCTATAGTGTTCATTCCCAGCTTTTCTTTGATTTCTTCATTATGGACACCCGCCTGCCATTGTTCCCATCTATTAGTACCTGCAATCATTCTTGCTACTTTCATATCTATAACCTCTACCTTATGAATAAGGTAACCTGTATCCACCCAACTTTCACTCCCATACAACAAAGTTCGTCGAAAGATTGAGCGGTGCACCGCTAACATAGACTTGGTACTTACTTCCTTCTTGCAGATGAGAGTAGATCTTAGCTGAGCACTCACTGCATTAGCTTTGCTGCACCTCGATTCCAGTTCTTTCGTTATGTTGCCATCCTGTGAGAAAATACATCCTAGATACTTGGTCCCCTCTATCTGGCACTCAATCTGTTTAAATCTATTTCCCACAGACATTACTTTCGTTTTGGAGATGCTGATGTTCATGTCATAATCCTTGCACCTCGGATCGAGCTCTGAAATATTAGTTTGCAACCTTTAAATCGAATCGGCCATTACAACTAAGTCATCCTTATAGGCGAGACTGCTTATTTTGTTTTGACCTATTTTAATCCCACCCTGCCAGTCTACTGTTTTCAACATATGATCCATGAATAGTATGAACAACAGTGGTGACAGGTTACAGCCTTGTCTTACCCCTGAAACTACCCTGAACCATGAGCTTAATTTGCCATCTACTCTAACTGCTGCCTGACAGTCTACGTAAAGCCCTTTAATTGCCTGCAGAAGTTTACCTCCTATACCATAATCTTATAGAACTGGCAGTAGCTTCCTCCTAGGAACACGGTCATAAGCCTTTTTCAGATCTATGAATCATAGATACAATTCCCTGTTCCATTCGTAGCACTTTTCCATTACCTGCCGTAAGCTAAAGATCTGGTCCTGACAACCTCTAAGAGGCCTAAACCCACACTGATTTTTATCTAACTTGTCCTCAATTAATACTCGCACTCTCCTTTCAACAATACCTGAGAATATTTTGCCTACAACGCTAATTAAGGAGATACCTCGATAGTTGTTGCAATCTTTTCCGTTTCCATGTTTGAAAATTGGCGTGATTACCGCTTTCGTCCAGTCAGACGGAACCTGTCCCGATTCCCACACCTTTTCTGTTATCTTGTGTAACCATTTGAGACCTGATATTCCACTGTATTTGACGAGTTCCGGCTTAATTTCATCCACCCCAGCCGCTTTATTGCACTGTAATCTACTGACCATTTTCTCCAATTCCTTATATGAGATCCTGTTTCCATTGTCGTTCCTATTCCGTTCTACCTGAAAATCTGACACATCATTGAACGTTTCACCTACATTGAGCAATTCTTCAAAATATTCCCTCCATCTGCTCAAGGCATCCACAGGATTGACTAGCAGCTTTCCTGGCCTGTCCAAAACACTTGTTAATTCCTTTTTCCCTCCCTTTCGAAGATTGCTAATTACGCTCCAAAATGGTTTTCCCGCGGCTTGACCCAGAGTTTCTAGCTTGTTTCCAAAGTCTTCCCATGATTTCTGCTTGGAGTCTGCAATTATCCGTTTGTCTTTGTTTCTTGCTTCAACATAACTTTCTCTGTCTGCCTGATTTCTAGTATGGAGCCATTTCTGAAATGCATTCTTTTTCTTTTTGCAGGCTGCCTTGACTGTGTCATTCCACCAGGCTGTCTGCTTCTTCCTGCTTTTACACACTACTGTTCCAAGACATTCTCTAGCTGCTTCGAGTAGTGTGTCCCTGTACCTTGACCATTCCTCTTCCAGTGACTGCATTACATTCAACTAACTGGTACCTTTTCGAGATCATTGTTATCACTTTTGCCTAAGGTCCTTGTCTTGAAGCTTCTACACTCTTATCCTTCTACACATGGACCTGGCTTTCTGCTCTTTTGGCCTCACAAAACCAATTTCACTGCATATTAAATAATGGTCAGTATCATCAAAGAACCCCTGAAAACACGTGTGTCCTTGACTGTCTTCCTGAATTCCTGGTCAGTTATTATATAGTCAATGATAGATCTGGTTCCTCTTCCTTCCCAAGTATGGCGGTGAATGTCCTTATGCTTAAAGAAGGAGTTTGTGATAACTAAGCCCAAACTCGAACAGAAATCCACGAATTGTTTTCTGTTCCTGTTGGCCTCCATATCCTCTCCAAACTTACCCATAACCTTATGTTCGATTTCCTATCCTGGCGTTGAAATCACCCATGAGTAAAACACTATCCTTATCCTTCACTCTAACAACAATATCACTAAGTGCGTTGTAAAATCTGTCCATCTCATCTTGATCTATCCCTTCTCAGGGTGAATACACTGCCACAATCCTAATTTTCTTGCTGGAGATGGCCAAATCTATTGACATTAGTCGTTCATTTACATACCTTATTGCAATTATGCTTGGTTCGATTGCTTTCCTGATGTAAAATCCTACACCCCACTGTGCTCTTCCTACTTTGATTCCTGACAGGTAGACCTTGTATTCTCCGACTTCGTCTTCTTTCTCTCCCCTTACTCTAACGTCACTAACAGCTAAAACATCTAACCCCATCTTACTTGAAGCCTCCGCCAGCTCTACCTTCTTCCCATTGTAATCCCCAATGATGTTAATAGCTCCCCATCTCATTCCAGATCGTTTGCCACGTCGTATCAGAGGAGTCCCTGGTCTGTCAATTAGAGGTGGGACTCCATCACCTCCAAAGTTCCGAGGCATTTTGCTCTGATTGTTGCCAGCATGATATTGAAGTACCTGGGAACCAGGTTGCTAGACTTACTTGACCAGGGCCCCACTGGGTTTTACCACTAACGGTTGAGGGACTAACCGGTGGATTTGGTAGTCTTTGCCGTCTGAGCAGAAAGGTGGCCATGACTCAGAATATGTCCGAGATGTCCAACCTTATTCCAAAGTAACTGGTATCCCAACTGTCAGGACCACTTACTTGGCCACTCCTACATTGCCCGTGGTTCATGAACTAGGACATGACTACAGGACTACAGGAACCCACACCATGAACCACAGGTTATTTACAACTTGTGCAAAACTAGACGGCGGTTGTTAGAGTTGAAAGGCATGAAAGGGATGCAGAGGTTGGGAAGGATGTAAGACAGGGTTGTAGTCTTTCCCCAATGTTATTCAATTTGTACATTGAGCAAGCTATAAAGGAAAGCAAGGAGAAATTTGGAGAAGGAATTAGTTCAGGGTGAACATTGCGTTTTGCAGATGACATTGTAATTTTGTCAGAGACAGCAAAGGACCTGCAAGAGCAGTTGAAGTGGATGGACAGTGTATTGAAAGTTGCATACAAGATGAACATTAACAAGAGCAAAACAAGGGTAATGGAATGTAGTGTCAGAAAATCAGGCGATGCTGAAGGAATTAAATTAGGTACCGAATCAATGAAGGTGATAAATTATTTTTGTTTCTTGGGCAGTAAAATAACATACGATGGTCGCAGTACAGAGGATATAAAATGCAGAATGGCAATGTAAAGAAAAGCGTTTATGAAAAAGAGAAATTTATTAACATCGAATATGAAGGCATTATGTGAAGTGTTGCTGTGTACGGGAGTGAAACTTGGGCGATAAAAGGTTTAGAAAGCAATAGGAAAGGGGTTTTGAAAAGTCGTGCTATAGAATGATGTTGAAGATTAGTTGGGTAGATCGCGTAACTAATGAATGGGTACTGAACAGAATTGGAGTCAACAGGAATTTGTGGCATACCTTGACTAAAAGAAGGGATCGATTGGTAGGACACATTCTTATACATGGGGGAATCGTAAATTTCGCATTGGGGAGAGGGGGTGGGGGGGGGGAATCGCAGAGAGAGACCAAGAGACGAATGCCGTATGCTGGTTCAAATGGATGTGGGCTGTTGTTCTTACGAGGAGATGAAGACGCTTGCTCAGGATAGAGTATGATGGTGAGCTGCATCAAACAAGTCTCCGGACGGAAGATCACAACATCAACAACAACGTCTCAGCTTGGAGAATGCAGCGACCGACGAGCTGGCCTTACTGACCGAAAGCAGCGGCGTTTGCGTACAGATGCCACTGGTAGCAGATAATCATAACACCGTGAAATAAGCCCAGAAGAAAAACATTGAACACTGAAACACTGAAGAGTCGAAGAAACTGGTACTGCTGCCGAGTATTGTGAAGGAACCCCGCGAGCACGCAGAAGAGCTGCAACACGACGTAGCGTGGAGTCGACTACTGTCTTAAGCAGTGTTGGACAGAACTGACACCGTGCCACTTGCAGGGCTGTCTATAAATACGTAAGAGTACTAGGAGGTGGAGATCTCTTTTGAACAGCACGTGACAAAGTAGCCCATATATGCTCAGTAATGCTCATTTCTTGCCAGGTTGATGGCCAGCAGAGGTGTTTAAACACAGAAGAGTATTCCTGGACCTACTCTGTAGCAATTCTCGAGGTGTGGGGTGTCGCGTTGTCCTGCTGGAATCGCCAAAGTCTGCGAATTACACAGTGGATATGATTGGATGCAGTTGATCAGCCAGGATGCGTACGTACATGTCACCTGTCAGAGTCAGGGGACCCACATCACTCCAACTGCACGCAGCCCATATCGTTATAGAGCCTCCACCAGCTTCAACACTATCCTGGTGTTATGTAAGGTCCACGAATTAATCTGCATACCCGTAGACGTCCATCCGCTCGCTACAATTGTAAACGAGACTGGTGAGATCCTCAACAGACCAGTATGTGACGAGCACAAGCGAGGCGTAGAGCTTTGTCTTGTGAAGTCAGCAAGGACACACCGCTAGGCCTTCGGCTCCGAAAGCCCATCTTCTTGTTTTATTAAATGGCTCGCACGCTGATACTTGCTGATGGCCAAGTATTGAAATGCGCACTTCCGTCACGTTGACCGATTCTCATCAGTCGCCGTTGGTTCCGTTCTTGCTGGATCTTTTTTCGATCGTACCAATGTCGGAAATTTGATGTTTTATGGGACTCCTGATATTCATGGTGCCTCGGAGAAGCTGTATCCCACTCTCGTGCGCCGATTTTAATAACACATTCAAACTGACTTAAATCGTGACAACCTGCCATTGTAGCAGCAGTAGCCAATCTAACGCTTGAGCCAGAGACCCATTATCTTCCATAGGCGTTGCCGACCATGTTTACATATCTCTATGTTTTCGTACACACGCCTACACCAATTTCTTTGGCTCTACACTGTACCAAGGACGTATGCGATGGAACAGTGTGGCGCAATTAGGTATGAATGGGTATGGCAGCAGAAGACAGACTCGAATAACTGTAAACAGCGTGACGTCGTCTGCAGCGCCTCTCCTGGACTCGTGACCATACCGGTTAGAGCATGACTCTTCGAAAACCATGACTTCTTCAGACGATTTCGGGTTTCGGTTGCTAAGAGCTGCTGGTAGGGTTAGAATGTGGCGGAGACCCCTCGTTAGCATTGCCGGATTAAAAAAATGTTCAAATGTTTGTAGAGCTTATGGGACTTGACTACTGGGCCATCAGTCCCTAAACCTACAAACTACTTATGAACTAGCTAACATTACAGACAGCACAAATATCCATGCCCGAGGGGGGATTCGAACCCCCGACCATAGTGGCCGTGCAGACCGTGACTGAAGCGCCTCAGTTTCCTTGGCCACCACGGCAGTGCCGGATTAAGCCCTGGGTTGGTCCCTAGCACAGAGTAACATATACAGAGAAGCAGCCCACCCTAAACCACTGTCCTAGGCTCCCCTCGTAGTTCCGTAAGATGCTAGCAGGTGTCAGGCGGTTCGCTGGCTTAGGGTGCCTCTCGCACGTCAGAGGGTAGCGTGGAGGGGAGGCTGAGGCGAGAGCTCGTGCCGCCTGCCACGAGGCCACGGCTGTGTCCGGCGTGCCGGCGTTTGAGGGGAGGTGGTGGTGGGGGCAGCCGCTACCTGCCGCCTGCTCTGGCCAGTTTAAAGGGCTGCTTCTGACCGCAGCGCCATCATGGGACATCTTACGGAACTGCTTGAAACCCTCCCTCCCCGCACCCCGGAGTGTAGGACCGGACCCTTACGGAGGTTTCCCGTCTGTATATATTTGTCTGTGCCCCTAGGCAATCCACATAATGGGGCCCCACTTCTAACTTATCCCTTTATAAGTTAATAATCTCCCATCAAACAACAACAATGTATTGGTCTTAATAATAATAAAAATGATATAATCCATAATAACAACAATAATAATAAAATTGCTGTATTCCATAACCGAATCATTCGTTTTAAGTAATTAAAATGTTCAGCCATCGTATAAGATAGCCGCTTACGAGCTACAATAAACTCAAATTTGGATATAACTAGAATAATAGCAAAGTGAAATGAGACATTTTCGTGCAACATGTAAATGTATTTAATCAACAAAATAATTAACAACAGATAAATATACGTTGATTAATGCAATAATATTCCAGAAATAATTTAACAAAAATACAGAAATGACTAATAATTAAGAAACGCATTAAACATTTCCTTTCCTCAATTTTTTTTCCAGCAAAATATCTTTAGAGTCTGTATCCTGCAAGATATCATATTCTGTGGCCATAATGGCAAGTGAGTTCAAACGTTCTTGGGACATTGAATACCTATGACAATTTTTTTTTATAAGTTTTAGTTTTGAAAAGCTTCGCTAGCCCGTTACATTCGTAATCATGAGACACCTGTAAATTTTTAACGCAGTTATAACATTTGGGAACTTTGGTTGCACTATATTTTCAAAAATGATTCTGTATGATCGCGATGCTGGTACTGCTTGGTCAGCTTTAAAATCTTCTAGTTGTGATGTGAAGAATTTAAAATGAATCGTTTCTTATACAAATTCCTCTTCGATGTCCTCAGAATAAATGTCTCTAAATCTCTGGGTAGCTTCTTTAATTTCATCATGAGACTTCAGTTGGAAGTCATCAAGGAATCCAAAAAGAGAGTGAACTTTATTGTAAGCTTTTATACGACGAGAAAGCTCTGTACATAATTTGTACAATATTGGTAGGTAAGTTTCAGTTTTGAATTTCTCTTTTCCGTGAAGCACAATCTCTTCTTCACATTTTGCTATTTAGCGAAGACGCTTGCCTTCATTGGTGTATTGTGCACAGATTTTCTCATCTGCCTTTTTCTCGTAGTCATCAGTCATGCCCCTTTGTGATGACAGAAAACTGAGAAGCGATTTTAAGAGTTCCACAGCCGTCTTAAGCTCTACTGTTTCTCTTTGTAGAGACTTATTAACTGCATTTATCTGGTCTAGTATTGCAGCCCAGAAGTCTACCAGGATGACGGTTTCCTTTTTTGACAACGCATGTAGTAAACAGTTAGCTTCCTGGTCTCAAGCTACTGGTTCCTACCTTCAGCAATGTCTTGGAGAGACTTACGGAAGATGCTGAAGCCTCTGGATAAGGCCTTCGTTTCAACAGCTCTTGCACACAACCTTGCGCTATTCACTGTTTTTAAAACTACTACAGAACTTTTTTGACGTTCACCATTTATCCCTTTAAAATATTCAAGCATTTTTCCCGAACGATATGACGACGCCGAGAAAAAGTTGTACAATGATTGTACTAGCCCGAAGAACTGTTGTAGCATCCTGACATATTTGATACATTGTCTTAAGACTGTCCTCTCAGGTTTCTTATGTCAATGCCACATTTAGTCAAGAATGTCAGAACACTAGTGGCAGTTGTTCCTCCCCGCAGACAAACAACGGAAAGGCAACAAAGTTTTATTTAAAAATCAAAAGTCTTTCTAAGAAATTCTCCCTGTTATATCGGTGCACAAGGGGCCCCTAAAATGCACGGGGCCCCTAGGCAGCTGCCTACTCTGCCTTATGGGTAATACGGCACTACTCGCCTCGAACCCAAGTTGTCAACAAGGCACTGTACAAGCTAGTGGCAGCTCTACATTGGTGCAGGTTGGGTTTACAAGGAATGGACTGCGTCATTTGATAGAAATGAAACGATCATTGACTGGAAATGACTATATTCGGGTGCTTCGAGACCAGTTCTAATTATTTATGGACTTCATGTCTATAGGATGACAATGCGACATGTCACCAGGCCACAAAATTTCGCGACGTTTTAGAAGAACATTCTTGACAATTACAGCTAGTGCCCACTCAGACAGCCGGACGCGAATCGCATCGAACATTTATGTTTAATATTCGTGAGGTCAGTTGGTGCACATAATTCTGCACGGACCACACCTTCACAACCAACGACTTTTTGAATTCGAAAAATTGAAACATTTCAACCGTTTCACGGCATTGGTATAAATTCGACGGCAAATTGAAAACTTGTGCTCGATCGGAATGATAAGTTTAATAGAGATTGTACTCTGTGTTATCTATAGCTATAAATGTGAAAGTTTATTCGGTGTACGTTTATCACGTCTGAACCACAAGATATAAAGAGCTAAAAATTTGTACAGTTACTGATGTCTACCCGGGGAAGGCTTTAGGCGTGGTTTTATGGCGATCGGATAGCTATTTATCTATATATATATATTAATGTGAATGTCTGTTCGGTGTACGCTTATCACGTCCCAACTACAAGACACAGAGACTTAAATATTTGTACAGTTACTAATTTATACCTGAGGAAGGTTTTAGGCACTGCTTTAAAGCGATCTGATAGATATTTAGTAATTTGATGAATATAACGCGAAATGCGCAAAATAATTATTCTTTGAAAATGGTAATTATTGGTTGGATTGTTGCTTGAGGATTGATAATGATAAAAGGGTGGAGTATATTGGGATGGAAAGTTATCGGTGTATATAAAATTCTACGTGTGTGTGTGTGTGTGTGTGTGTGTGTGTGTGTGTGTGTGTGTGTGTGTGTGTGTGTGTTAATATTTCGCTCTGCAGCGAAAACTACAGAACGCAAACGAATGGTCTGTGTGTAATTGTTGCCCGAAGTCTCCCGTTGTACACCATAGCAGTTCCATGCCAATAGCTATAAGGGGGTGGAAGATATGGTGGTTGAAAGTCGTTAAATTATGAAAAACTTTGGACGGAAGGCCAGCAATGACGTTTGCGACTCTATAGCAAGGAGGTTACATACAGCGAAACATGATGCCACAGACCATATCTTTGGTCTATGCGTGCTACAATGTCTTCAGCTCTTTCTCTGTAAGGATAAGCATACGAATAAGGAAATATAAGAATAAATAAGTAAATACCCGGGCAACACCAGGTTTTCAGCTAGTCATAAATAAAATGTGATCTTGAAAACAAACAAACATTGATCTTGCCCAAAGCCGAGAAGCGATTCTTGGTTTTGTAACGCTCAGGGACATCCTGATGTGTGAGGCACCTCTGGGCACCTTGTGAGCGAGTGTTAATGTTGGCTGCACTGCTGTTTAAAGAATATCTTTGGAGAGCAATATAGTTGCCAGCAATATGGATGTCGACATCTTGTCTCACTTCTTAGTTTTACTAGGAGTGTGGTGTGTTGTTATTGTGGTCCTCAGTCCGCAGACTGGAATCATGTAGCTCTCTCTCCACCTTACTCTATCCTGAGCACGCCTCTTCATCTCCTCAGAAAAACGACAATCCACATCCATTTGAATCTACTTACTGTATTTGTCTCTTGGTCTCACTCTGCGATTTTTACCCCACACACTTCCCTCCAATGCTAAATTTACCATACCTTGATGTCATGCAATGTGTCCTACAAATCGGTGATTTCTTTTAGCCAAGGAATACCAGAAACTCCTTTTCTTCCAGATTCAGTTCAATACTTCCTTATTAGTTAGGCGATCTACCAACCTAATTCTTCTGTAGCACAAAGTTTCAAATGCTTCTATTCTTTTCCTGCCTGCACTATTAATCGCCCATTGTTTCACTACCGTACAAAACAACACTCCACACAAATGCCTTCAGAAAAGATTTCTTTACTCTGAAATTAGCGACGGGACGTTAAACCCTAAGATTCCTTCCTTCCTTCTTAAATTAATATTCGATGTTAACAAATTTCTCATTTTCAGAAGCCCTTTTCTTCCCATTGTCATTCTGCATTTTATATTCTCTGTACTGCGACCATAGTGTATTATTTTGGTGCCCAAGTAACAAAACTCTTCTACCATCGGTATTGTTTCGTTATGTAATATAATTCCTTCACCATCGCCAGATTTTCTTTGACTGCATTCCATTACCCTGTTTTCCTCCTGTTAATGTCCATCTTATACGCTCGTTTCAAAACACTGTCGATTCCGTTCAGTTGGTGTTCCAGGTACTTAGCTGTATCAGACAATTGCATTGCTATCAGCAAAACGCAAATTTTTATTTCTCTACCTTCAACTTTAATGCCTTCTCCATATTTCTTCTTGCTTTTCTTCACAGCTTATTCATTGTACTGACTAAATAACGTTGGGGAAAGCTACATCCCTGTCTTTCTCCCTTCCCAACTACTGCGTTCCTTTCACTGATAAGGGGTCATAACCGAGCGTATATATCTCTTTGAGTCCATGCCCTGTCGAGTTGCAAAAGTTAACCAAACAAAACGAGATCCACCACGATAGTAGCGGGTTTTGTTTGTCATCTAAATATATGATAAACTGTGTAATAATCGTGATTTGAGGTGCTGCATATCCGATTGCCCACACTTCATCTACATCTACATAGATAGTCTGCAAATCACATTTAAGTGCCTGGCAGAGGGTTCATTAACCACTTTCATAACTTTTCTCTACCGTTCCATTCTCTAATAGCGCGCAGGAAGAAAGAACACATAAATCGTTCCGTTTTCGATCTGATTTCTCTTATTTTATTGGGATGGTCATGTCTCCCTAAGTAGGTGGGTGCTAGCAAAATATTTTCATATTCCGAAGTAAAAGTCGGTAATTGAAACTTCGCAAACAGATCACGCCGCAATGAATAACGTCTTTTTTTTTTAATGATTTCCACCCCAATTCGAGCAAAATTTCCGTGACGCTTTCCTCCCCGTAACGTGATAAAACAAAACGAGCTGCCCTTCTCTGAACCTTCTCAATATCTTCCGTCAGTCCCACCTGGTGAGGGTCCCACAAGGGGCAACAGTACTCCAGGAGAGGACGCACAAGTGTGATGTAGACAGTCTCTTTGGTGGAGCTGGTGCATCTTCGAAGCGTTCTGCCAATGAAACGTAACCTTTGATTCGCCTTCCCCACAATATTTTCTGTGTGTCTTCTCCAGTCAAAGTTATTCGTAATTGTAACTCCCAGGTATTTGGTAGAATTTACGACCTGAAGGTTTGACTGATTTATCGCGTAATTGAAGTTCAGCGGATTTCTTTTAGTGGTCATGTGTATTACTTCACACTTTTCTTTATTTAGTGTCAATTGCCAATTTTCGAACCAAGTAGAAATTTTGTCTAAATCGCTTTGCAGTTGCTTTTGATCCTCTGTTGACTTCACTAACCGATAAACGACAGCATCATCCGCGAACAGTCTAAGGGAGCTATTCAGATTATCTCCTTCAGCAGTTGAGCCATCCAGTTGCCAATATACTGAGCACTGGTCGTTCATCAGTAATAAAACGCAATATCCTTTCAAACAATATCTCCTTGATGCACTTTCAGGTGTAGAATAGATGCATAATGGCCTTGGTAACATGGTCTGAAGAAAGTATTCTGTTTATTACAAGTGTTTTACGATGAAAAGTCGGTACACTACATAAGGAGCTAGAGGTTCAATGTGTTTTTTTAGCTATAACAACACAGGCAGAGGATAACAGTTTCGTGACGGTGAACCTTTTTGTGACAGACGCGGTACACAAACAATGTAAACAGACGGAGTAAACTTTTTATCGCCCGCCGCAGACGGACTTTGCAAGTTGGCCCTCTGGGGAGAAGCAGATGAGTTCAACACGGCCCGGTCTGATTAGCCACGTGACTGATGAGCTCTGTGGCGCGCGCGACGTAATTAGAGGTTCTGTCCGCCGAACTGCAAGTTCGATCTCGTCACTTTCATTTGCGCCTCGCTGGCGTTTCCCGTCTCTTTGTGTCGGAACAAAGAGTGCGGGGTGGTTCTGCCACAGATGAAAGTGTTATCATCGTTAATGCTCTCTTTAGGGACTTACTACTCCCTCTTGTTGGTCATAACGTCGAAAGGTCACCGTGTCGCCTGTCGATAAGGCGATAGCTTACGTATGTCAACTCATCGTTTACGTTGTTTATAAAACTCTTCTGGGTGTCGGACCGCATCGTCAATACATCAAATACTTCACCGACGTTTCGACCAGTATTGCAAGTAGCCATCTTCTGGGTGTTACGTTTACTGCTGGGTGACGGAAAGATGGTGTCTTAAATATTAAATGTTGCTAGTTGTTATTGGCGGTTCCAGCTCTCTTTCATTGGTGTTTACTTTATTTCTTCCTATTGGTGGAAAAGGAAGTCCAGGATTGGTGTTTATATTAATGTTTGCCTTTGGTTGAACCTGTCGAATGAGGAGCGGTGGTAGCAGTGACGTAGCAGTGATGCCTAGCGCCGGCTAGAGCGTGCTGTTTGCTCTGTGTACGCGCGGCCGCTGTTGTCTCCGGGCTATGCGGGCCTCTATGGACTGCACTGCGCGCGGTGTCGTCGCAAAGCACTGCTACTGCAGGCAACCAAGACGCGGAAGTCTGTACCCGTCTTCTCCGTTCATATTTCCGGGTCGCTTAGCTATTTCTGTTGCTTCCCTGATTTTTCTCTTCAAAGTATAGGGTTGTTTTGCCAGTACAGTGACTTTCTGAAAATCTACATGTTTGCCGCACTCTTCTTGGTGTTCAGCTACTGCCGACTTTGGATGCTGTTCCAGCCGAATGTACCTCTCGTGCTCGGCTATCCTTGTTTTAATCGGCCGCCCAGTTTCTCCAATGTACACCTGGCCGCACTCACAGCCGATTTCGTAGACTCCAGCTGTGTCTAACTTATCAGTTTTGTCCTTCATTGAGCCTGGACTTCCTTTTCCACCAATAGGAAGAAATAAAGTAAACACCAATGAAAGAGAGCTGAAACCACTAATAACAACTAGCAACATTTAATATTTAAGACACCAGCTTTCCGTTGCAATAGTGGCCGAAACGTCGGTGAAGTATTTGATATATTGACGATGCGGTCCAACACCCAGAAGAGTTTTATAAACAGTGACAACGGCCGCGGAAGCCTTCGTTTAGAATCATCGTTTACGGTTTAGTGAAGGGAAAAAAGAAGCGAAGGGTAATTGGACGGCTTATGTCACGTCGGCGAGGAGGTGGTTAAAGAGGAAAGGCAGCAGAGGTTGCACAAAAGGGGGCTAAGAAAATTTATTGAATATTTCTCTTGTGTGCTTTTCTGCAGCTAAAAACCGCATGAAATGCACTGGATTTAAATGACCACCAGAGCTGCTTTTATTATACTTTTTATTTATTGCGCTACCGGTTTCAAGCTTTGCTCATTTTCAAAAGGTAACTATAAACAAGCTGTTATCAGTGCATAGGTCTATTTAAAATATAATATTTGGTCTTCTTATAGTTTTTACTTATTCATTAGGATGGTAAATATTATATATTAATTACGTGATGTTATATATAGTTTCTGTATTATAATATCGATTTCTTTCAGAGATGAGTAATTGAATTATTGGGAAAGATACTGTATGACTTTTAATTTTACCTTTGCTCTAAATCGATTTATATCTTAAGAAAAATGTTTGTGATCTCTATATAGAGAACAGTGAAAAATTTAGATTCATCTTTTGTTCTGAATCATCTATGATTCATAAGAATTTTGTCGAAGTTTTCAGTATACTTTTTATTTCTTAGTTCTGTTTGTTCGTTACACATATTGTCTCGATATTTTGCTGAATATGTGTAAATTTCGATTTCCTCCAAAATGCTCATGTAGCTTCCTTTTTGTAACTTATAAATTTGTGCCCTGTCTGTCAAATATAAAAGATGTCACACTTACTGCACTTAATTTTGTGCAAGTATGATTGATCCTATTTTTACGTGTGTCTGTTTTGTGTGTTTCCATTCCTAACTTATTCTCTCTGCAGAAATTAATCGCGCGGCCTCCCGCTTCGGAGGTTCGAATCCTCCCTCGGGCATGGATGCGTGTGTTGTCCTTAGGTTAGTTTAACTTAGTTTAGGTAGTTTGTAAGACTATGGACTGATGACCAACTTACTTATAAACATTTGTTTTTATTTGTTTGAGAGATTAATTTTAACGCTAGTATTACGAAATGTCCTTATTTTTTTTAGAGATAGCTATTTCCCAGGTATGGTAGTGTAACGAATTTTTCTTTCTTCTCTCATTTGTTATTTGTTAACGTCCTTTTTTCATTTTCGTTTGACTTTTTGTCCTAATTTTCTTCAAACATAGTTTATTCATTATATTACGATTATAGCCTTTCTTTTCTGCTATAGTTTTAATTGTACCACCTAATTCTGTTTTCAGATTTTGAATGAGCCCTTGAAAAATCCTATACTGCACACTAAGCTATAATGGTATTGTTATAGGTTTCCGCCATTTATTATTTTGTTTTATGTCGCTAAATGCCGCTACAATAAAAGTTTTCAGTCCTGATCTTTCTTGATGTACCTTTATAGTAAGTGAACCTTCTCAGCTATTCAAACGGAATATTCGGGAGGTGTGGATCAATGGTCTTTACCGTGAGTGGCGCGCTGGCTTTCGTGGTGTTGAGACAAGTAAAAGCGAGACAGTATCTCCGTGATCTGCAGAAAGACTGTGATTACCCGTGACGTGAGTAAACTGCGAACTCTACCGTCAGCTTTAATGTATAGATAAGCCGAGAGAATTTTCGCGTGTGCAACGGATGCATGTCGCCGAGTGTTCGCTGAAACAATATGAGCGCACGATATCACGTTGGAACATTCGAGGTCTCTGCTTTGACATGCATACATTTGTACAGTGTTGCGTCGCTCAATGAAATGAGATTGTTTCACAGATGTTACGAAGTAAGACTGTGTTCATAAATACCAGTGGATCCTTGATTCTTTAAAGAATCAAACTCCCTTGTACAAGACAACTTTAAACATATGATTACTTTACAAATGATTTAACGTGATGTATATTTCGCTCGAGGATGTACGCGAGAAATAAATTAAGAAAGGTCTAAAATTATGTTTACGGTTTGTTGAAATGTTTCAAATGTTTGTATAGCTTATGGGACTTAACTACGGGGTCATCAGTCCCTAAACTTACAAACTACTTACGAATTACCTTATACTAAGGACGGCACAAATATCCATGCCCGAGGGGGGATTCGAACCTCCGACCGTAGTGGCCGTGCAGACCGTGACTGGAGCGCCTCAGTCCCCTCGGCCACCGCGGCCGGCTGTTGAAAGTTGCTTATGAAAAATTACACCAACTTCCTTTCACTCAAAGCTAGTTTTTCGCCCATAATTTTTGCAACATTATACCTCCCGAACTGTGTATTGCACAATATTTTTTCAGGTATATTCAGTGGTGCATGCGTATACTGCCCACAAAATGTATTGCAAATATGCTTCTAAAAAGTGTCAGAAATAGGGAAATGACTGTGGTACATACATTATCTCTGCCACACAAGACACAAGAAAGTGAGTTAATACTGCATTCTCATCCAATTCTGAGCCACAGTTTTAAGTCTCTAGATGAAAGGTAAATTTGTTTAAAATCAATAACAAAATTACTACCGAACTGTTAGACAGACAAGAAAGCGACCCATTATGAGCACGATAAAGTACCATCCACCACACACCAGACAAAAAGGTATGTTATAATTGCATAGAATTTTCTTGTAAGGCGGAGCTTACTTCATTTTAAATAGGTCGTTATCTTTCTATCATTTCGATACAAATTTTGCTGTTGAATGTGAACTAAACTTTCAACATATCTCAGAACTGGATGAAAATGAAGTATTAACGCGCTTTTCATGTCTAGTGTGTGGCGAAGAATGCTTTGTTGACCACTGTGATTTCCCGATTTTCAGTATAGATGTAAGGTTCAACATCAGAAATGGATAAAAATGCAGTAAAAACTTACCTTTTGTTGATCCCAATCACGGCATTGCAGCCGGATAGCATCATTCTGATGACATCTTCAGGTGAGACTGTGGGTGCACAATCATGCTGGAACCCAAAGGAGCGATTGTGCAACCAGACGTCTCTCCTGAAGATGTCGTCAGAATGATGCTATCTGGCTGCACAGCCGTCATTGAGATTAACAAAAGGTCAGTTTTTACTGGATTTTAGTCTTTCTGACGTTGAATCTTACATGTCTACTGAAAATAGGGAAATTACAGTGGTGAACAAAAAGCATTCTGCACCACACACTAGACACGAAAAGCGCGTTAATACTCCATTGTCATCAAGTTATGAGGTATGTTGAAAGTTTCGTGTCTTTAGCTCACATTCAACAGCAAAATTTGTATCAAAATGAGAGAAAGTTAACGACCTATATAAAACGAAGTCAATTCCGCCTCATACCAGACAAGAAAGTTAGTTACTACACATTTTTTTCCGCTTATGAGCTGTAATGAAGGTTTCAAGACTCTAGAACACCGGGAAACAACCGTGGTAATCAGGCAAGAAAGCGAGTTAACACTGTATTGTCATCCAGTTTTGAGCTATGCTGAAAGTGTCAAGTCTGCGCCTCATTGGCAGGTTTGCTTAAAATCAACTGCAAAAGTTGTAAAGAGCTGACAGACAAGAAGTCGACCTATTAAAAAGCAAGAAGAGTAAGATACTTGGTCTTTAGAGAGGAAGAGAGTCAATCCCAAGAGAATTAAAATACTATGAGTACAAAGACAACGTGAAACAGGACCATGATTTGCCATGTGTTTTTCATCTTACTAACAGTCACTTGTAAACATAGATCGAAAAGTCATCTTGACAAATTCGAGTCTGCATCAGAAAATACTGAACTGCCATTAGACTAAACTAGACCGATATAACGCAAAGTAATTTTAAACCTGTAACAAATCTTAAGGCGATAAACAAATGCGAAGAAATACTACTGAGCACTATTGTTATGATTCACTCTGAAATTTAGTTTGATACTGCTTTCCAGTCTGGTCTTCCCTGTGCAAACCTCTCAATCTCTGCACAATTCCTGCCGCTTTCATCCATTTCAACCTGTTTCCTGCGCCCAATCGTCTTCCTATACAAATTCCACCTCCCACCTTCTCTTCATAACCAAACTGACAGTTTCTATATATATTCAGGCCGAGCGCATTGAAGCAATGTTCCGATGCGCGACGCCGTTCTCCGTCGGGGGTTGGAATCCCTCCTCGGGCATGAATGTTTGTGTCATCTTTAATATAAAGTAGTTCATAAGTAGTTTGTAAGTTTAGGGACTGATGACCCCGCGGTTAAGTCCCTTAAGTTTGACAAACATTTGAACATTCTGATATATATTCACAACCGATCTCTTCTCTTACTCATGTTACGCCATACATTTTATTTCTGTTTCCAGTTCTATGCACCACATCTTCATTAGTAACTGAATCTTTCTAATATTCAGTACGCCTCTGCTGCATCAGATTCCAATAGCTTGAATTCCCTCCTTATCTGAACTGTTTTGCTTTCATTATCAACTTCACACTTCTAATATATACGTACAGAACAGAGATCTTAACACATAAATTGATATTCCATATTAATTCTCATCTTTTTGAGGACGCATTTCTTGTGGTACTAAGTCTCCATTTTGTAACTGATCTGTTTCCGGTGAAGTCAATTACTTTGCTGTCGAAATAGCGAAACGTTTCTAGTTGTTGTAGTGTCTCACTTCCCTCAGCTTTGACTCGTATGATTCGACAATATTCCACTGATTTAATCGTGTCGATATTCGTCTTTTCAACGCACTACGTATTACGTATTTCGTTCAACTGATCTAAAAGTTCCTGCGTGAGGTCTCTGAGAAAATTGCCAAGCATAAGTTTTTATTTCTCCCTTAATTACAGTTTACTTCTGAAATTTTTCCTTAGTTTCTTTTACTGATTTTTCAATACACAGATTAACGTTGAGACCGTGGCAGCGGCCAGCTACAGTGCGTCTGCGATTCCAGTCCTCCCTCGGGTATGGGTGTTTGTGTTGACCTTAGCGTACGTTACTTTGTTACTGTAAGAAGTTTGTAAGCCTTTGGGCTGATAAGCACCGTAGTTAAGTCTCTTAGATTTACAAACATTTGAACTACCGTTGGAACAGGCAACAACCCTGTTTCACCCCTTTCTCCACTAGTGCTTGCTTTGTACAGATACATCTACACCAACATAACTACTTTCTAATTTATAGTTGAGTGGCTGGCAAAGGCTTCATTGAACTTATTTTACACCATTTCTCTACTGTTGCACTCTGAAACAGCATTCGGGAAGAATGAACTCACGTCCTTCCGCTGGAACTCTGTTTCTTTACAATGATCATTTCCCCATTTGCATGTGGGTGTCAACAAAATAGGTATTCCGATTCGGGGGAAATTTCTTGAAAATATCTCGCAGCAATGAAGAATGCCTTTGTTTTAATGACTGCTACTCCAACTCGCGTAGGTCTATCAAATCTGTCACATTCACTCCCGAATTTCGAAACAATATGAAACGGGCTTCGCTTTTCTAAACTCTATCAATATCTTAACCGACTTCTCAATCAACATTCTGGTTGCTGTAAAAGTTGATCTAGCGTTTCTCTCCCCGTATATTGACATCAGCTTCATATATACAAATTGAACCAAATCACTCAGAGAGGTAAAACTCACGAACATCCCAGATATCCGAGGGTTGGAACTTCAATAGTGGCAACAATGCAGTGGAGACACTATGCAATGGAATCTACTGTTGTCGCTGATAGCACACGTTGTTGACATACCTACCTTACCTCCGAGCAAATGGACTCGCCCGTCCACGTCACCGGCGTGGAGGACTTGAAGGCCAAAGCAGTGGAACTGGCAGAAGATCTTAGCGAGGAAGAAGAAGTTGAAAGTTTCAGACAACATGCGCTGGCAGTAGACAGAGCCTTGTAAGATTCCACTGCATCATTAACATTAGTTTAATTTATAAAAATAAATTAGTAGAGCGGTATCCCAACCTTATATATATCGTAGCATTCTAGTTCCTGTTTCGTCTGGAGATAGAAGTTTCAGCAAGCTGAAACTAATTAAATACACTTGAGGAGCACGACTGCTTAACAAATCTGAGTATAATATCCATAGAGCACAAACGATCTGCTTCCCTAAACTATGATGATATCAGAAACAGTTTTGCGCCAAAAAAAAAGCTCGAAAAGCGAAATTGATCTTTGTACGATGAGTACTCTTGTAACATTTTTGTATGTATTAAAATTGTTTTGTTTTCCCTTTGATCTTAATTCAGTCAATAAAATAAGTTCATGTTGTGAGATTGTGACATTTATTTAGAAATATATAACCCAATTAGCGTCAAAAAGTCTATTCTTACAGGGGGTGAAAGAAGGGGCGGCAAATTTAAGCTTGCCCCCCCCCCTCCTTGGCAACTGTCCTAGATCCGGCCCTGGCTTGGCTAGAAACATGTCCGGAGATTGTGCTGGCAGGAAACGTTACTGCTAGTCTTGCCGAGCATGTTGAGCGTCTTGCAGGAATTGCCAAAAAATTTGTACCAGAAAGGCAGCAATTGGACAAAAAAGGAATACAATTTGCTATTTAGGTTTGGATTCTCCTTGCCGTTGACCAGATACAATATAATCGGTTTCTACAAAAATAACAAATTACAACTGCAATCAACGAATAACAACTTATCTTTACATTATATATATATTTGTCTGTATGTCCTCCATGTGCTCATAAACCATCCATTCGATTGCAATGAAAGTTTGGTGAACTGTTCACGGTAGGCCCACGGAAGTTACTGACCCAAAAACAAAAAAAGCACGACACATAACTCAGGAGATGTCATAAATAATGAGAGGCCACCGCGTGAGAATGCACAGATTTATGCGCCAATTATTGGAAAATGGTAGTAGTTAGGGACCTGCAGCAAAGTTTGCATGTAATTTCGGAAGTTTATGAAGCGTTTTCTGACTGACCTCCCTTCCCCCACCCACCCACCCACCCACACACACACACACACACACACACACACACACACACAAACACACACAAAATGATAAAACGAAAAGAATTCTTCCGCTCACAACAGTTTCGCTATAGATGTCGTAAAACTGTCGCCTTGTATCAAATAAAGTTAGCATTATAGATTTGCATGTTACTATTTATGTTTGTCTGCAAGTCTCCCGTAAATCCCTTGCATAAAAAATTAAGGAATCTGTTTTCTTGATCTCTATATAAAAGCGAAAGAACACTCACTCATACGGTGACTAAACACGAAATCTCGAAAACTATTTCACCTATGAAGCTGAAATTTCGCCGGTAGAAAAAGAAATTTAAGAAAGCATTTTGTGATAGGTGCATGGCGGAGCATACTTCTCCTACAGGCCCACGAAATCTACAGCTTTATTCCAATTTTCACGAAATTTCGCACGCTTCACCTTCAAAACAAGAGGGAGGTCACCGTCTACCTTAAGTTTCATACTGTGCATGTGGGAGCGTACTTTTCAACATAAAAATGGTCCCTAAATACCTTGGTTGCGCCGTAACTTGAGTACGGCTCGATGGTTTCACACATCTGTTTTTTGTTGTTTTCGTTATTCTCAGAACAAGGGTTGTATGAAATGTGACTGGAATATTTGAGAATAACACAGTGCGTTTTTCAATGTGACCCTGCGTTTCTATGGCATAGAAAACTATCGTTTCGTTCCGATATTGCTGAAATTTTGCACACTTGACCTTAAAGACAAGAGGTATGTTACTGTCTGTATAAAATTTCGTTCGGTGCATTGTGGAGGGTGCTTCACCAAGAGGAAGATAACTGGTTACATAAATGTTTGCATAGTACATGACAGAGGGTACCTCGCAGAAAGCTTTGCCGACAGATGGAAAGGTGGAAACGAACAGAGAAATGGGAGAGAAAGAGGTGGATGCAGAGCGAGAGAGAGGGGGGGGGGGGGAGGCGAAGGGGATGTGGACTACGAGATTGTAGTATAAATAAACACCCGGGCAACGCCGGGTTTATAGCTAGTATTAAATATTAAAATTACACTGTCCACCGAGCGAGTTGGCGCAGTGGTAACACGCTGGACTCTCTGAAGGCAAATGCCGGGATGGTTCTTTGGAAAGGGCGCGGCCGATTTCCTTCACCATCCTTACCCAAACAATCCGAGCTTGAGCTCCTTGGGATGTTAAACATGAATCTTCCTTTTACATTGTCTATTCTAATGTTGTAAACTTACTTTTTTTCTAGCTAATCACACAATATTATTTTGAATTTTTTAATGGGCAAGGATTGCACATTTTGGGAGCATAAACTTTATGTGAGTTCAGAATAAAACTTTTCACTCTGCAGCGGAGGTCCCAGGTTCGAATCTCGATTCCGGCACACAAATTTAATCTGCCAGGAAGTTTTTTATGTGAGTTTCCTGCGACTTGGAATGACAATGCTTGCCTTATTTCTCTCGTCATGTGTTGCTAATTGTTCTCCTGATAATAAATCCTTTAATGTTATTCTTGACAATGGGTATGGGGTAGGGGCGTAGAAACTACTTATTCATCTGGGGGATGTGTGTGGGGGAGATGCAGTGCTTAATTACAAATATATAGTCGTTTCAATGTTTAAAACAGAATCATAGGTTGAATTATTGAAGAAAGGGCTTAATGGGGATGGATGTGGGGGGGGCGTGGTTGCCCCCCCCCTGCCCCCCCCCCCCAAAATCATCTACACCCTCGTACAAATTAATAGACGTACAGATTCGCTACTGTTAGGAGCCTAAACCTGACAAGGAGAAGACCCAGGGTTATATCAAACATGTGGTAGAGTAGACCATGTGAGATATGTGCCTAAAATAACGTTAAGTATGTCATATGGAGATAATTATTACCCTCTATATCTCTGTTCACACAATAGGTAGGATTCAGATCTTTTTACAAACTTCATATATATGTTCTTCCAATTAAACTTGGCATAAATACACTACTGGCCATTAAAATTGCTACACCAAGAAGAAATGCATATGATAGACGGGTATTCATTGGACAAATATATGGCGTGTACAGGTACAGATGCCCATGCAGCTCCAACGCAATACCACAGTTCATTAAGAGTAGCGGCTGGCGTATTGCGACGAGCCAGTTGCTCGGCCACCATTGACCATTCATTTGGCGAGAGATCTGGAGAATGTGCTGGCCAGGGCAGCAGTCGAACATTTTCCGTATCCAGAAAGACCCGTACAGGACCTGCAACATGCGGTCGTGCATTATCCTGCTGAAATGTAGGGTTTGACAAGGATCGAATGAAGGATAGAGCCATGGGTCGTAACACATCTGAAATGTAACGGCCACCGTTCAAAGTGCCGTCGATGCGAACAGGAGGTGACCGAGACGTGTAACCAGTGGCATCCCATACCATCACGCCGGGTGACGCCAGTATGGCGAAGACGAATACACGCATCCAGTGTGCATTCACCGCGATGTCGCCAAACACGGATGCGACCATCATGATGCTGTAAAAAGAACCTGAATTCATCTGAAGAAATGACGTTTTGCTATTCCTGCACCCAGGTTCGTCGTTGTGTACACCATGGCAGGCGCTCCTGTCTGTGATGCAGCGACAAGGGTAACCGCAGCCATGGTCTCCGAGCTGATAGTCCATGCTGCTGCAAACGTCGTAGAACTGTTAGTGCATATGGTTGTTGTGTTGCAAACGTCCTCGTCTGTTGACGCAGGGATCGAGACCTGGCTGCACAATCCGTTACAGCAATGCGGATAAGATGCCTGTCATCTCGACTGACAGTGATACGAGGCCTTTGGGATCCAGCATGGCAATCCGTATTGCCCTCCTGAACCCAGCGATTCCATATTCTGCTAACAGTCATTGGATCACGACCACCGCGAGCAGCAATGTCGCGATAGGCTATAATCTGACCTTTATCAATGTCGTAAACATGATGGTACACACTTCTCCTCCTTACACGAGGCATCACAACAACGTTTTTCCAAGCAACTCCAGTTAACTGCTGTTTGTGTGTGAGTTACCGGTTGGAAACTTTCCTCATGTCAGCATGTTGTAAGTGTCGTCACCGGCGCCAACCTTGTGTGAATGCTTCGAAAAGCTAATCATTTGCATATCAAAGCATCTTCTTCCCGTCATTTAAATTTCGCGCCTGTAACACATTATCTTCGTGGTGTAGCAATTTTAATGGCCAGGAGTGTATTCTCTGTATTTTAGACATTCCTAATATAATATTTAGGATCTTGATTGGATTAAAAACAAGGTTACTGGCTTCACACCAGATTAATGCATAGTGAAGACTTTTGTGCGTAAATCTATCAAGAGTGAAGTAAGTATAGTTGCATTATCGGCATAGGAATCTGCAGACAGCGATACACAGCGGGCTAGGTCATTGATAGCCATAACAAAAAGATGGGACCAACAAGGAAAGAGCCTTACAGAAAACCTGCAGCACTTTCTATTACAGGATGCTGTCTGTTTCTAAGTGAAACGAATAGGCTTCTGTTAGGCAGCAAGAAATTACTGCTAATGTGGGCTTGTGTACACCATAATACTCCAATTTTGTTAGTAATATGTGTCTTCTCATTTTCTAAATGGAAGTAAGGAAGCTTAGGGTTTGACGTCCCATCGACAGCTTGGTCATTAGAGACGGATTTTCTAAATCAGTTAAAGCAATTTCAGGAACAGGTACAGTAACGTTTTTACCTGACCGCAGTTCATACTGATTACTGCAAAGGAGTACAAAATAGTGGCTTAATTAAATGTACATGAGTGGGTCAAATACTTTTGAGAATGCAGTAACGTACTCCTATTTTGTAGCGGCTTTTCCAGTGGAGACGTTGGGCAGTGGTGGCGGCGCTTGGCAGCTGGTGGCAACTTTGGCCGCCCCTGTCCGTCCCAGTGGTCATTGCTTATGCCGACCCGCTCCCTCAGGCGTCACGCCGCATTTCCTCACAACTTTTCCTTCGCTATGAGTTTCAGAAACGAGACGACTTTTCACTCGCGCGTAGCTCAACGTTTCCAAGCATGCATAATGCGTGCGATCGTCTTTTTACGTTTTTCATTTACTTTCGCTTCCCGAAATCGTTCCATGAATTCTTTACACAACCAGTGCGACAGTCTCTTATTATACCAAGAACTGCGCTCGTTCTGAGGCTTTTACTTAATGTTAAAAGACGCTTCTCACATTTATGTCAAGTACTGTATCTTTATTTTTACATTTTTTAGCTTTTGTAGATTTGGAGAAAGCTTTTGACAACGTTCACTGGAATACACTCTTTCAAATTCTGAATACAGCAGGGGTAAAATACAGGGAAAGGAGAGTTATTTACAACTTGTACAAAAGCCAGACCGCAGTTATTAGACTCGAAGGGCATGAAAGGGAAGGGAGTAAGACATGGTTGTAGCCTTTCTCCGATGCTATTCAATTTGTACATCGAGCAGGCGGTGAAGGAAAGCAAGGAAAAATTTGGAATGAGGACTAAAGTTCAGGGGGAAGAAATAAAAACATTGCGTTTTGCTGATGACATTGTAATTCTGTCAGAGACAGCAAAGGACCTGGAAGAGCAGTTGAATGGAATGGACAGTGTGTTGAAGAGAGCGTATAAAAATGAACATTAACAAGAGCAAAACAAAAATAATGGAATGCGGTCTTAGAAAATCAGGGACTGCTGAAGGAATTAGATTAGGTAACGAAACACTGAAGGTGGTAGATGAGTTTTGTTACTTGGGTAGTAAAATAACATGCAATGGTCGCAGTACAGAGGATATAAAATGCAGATTGGCAATGGAAAGAAAAACATTTTTGAAAAAGAGAAATTTGCTAACATCGAATATTAATTTAAGTGTCAGGAAATCTTTTCTGAAGGCATTTGTGTGGAGTGTTGCCTTGTACGGGAGTGAAACATGGACGATAAGCAGTGCGGACAGGAAAAGAATAGAGGCTTTTAATATGTGGTGCTACAGAAGAATGCTGAAGATTAGGTGCGTAGATCGCATAAATAATGAAGAGATACTGAACAGACTTGGTGAGAAAAGGAATTTTTGGCATACCCTGGCTAAAAGAACGGATCGCTTGGTAGGACACATTCTTAGACATCGGGGAATCGTAAACTTAGCATTGGAGGGAAGTGTGTGGGGGAAAAATCGCAGAGGGAGACCAAGAGACGCGTATAGTAAGCAGATTCAAGTGGATGTGTGTTGTCGTTCTTATGAGGAGATGAAAAGGCTTGCTCAGGATGGAGTAGTGTGGAGAGCTGCATCAAACCAGTCTCCGGACTGAAGACCATAACAACAACACTGTATCTTAAGAGGAAGATAAAATCCATGTTAATCATAATATTTGTAAATTTAGAGTAAAAATTCAAATAATGTTGGCTAGAATATACACTTTAGAGCCAAAGGAACTACTACAGCTGCATAATATCGCGTACGGCCGACGTGATCACGTAGGAGTGCCGCAACACGACGTGGGGTGGACTCGATCCATGTCTGAAGCAATGCTGGAGGAACTGACACTTCATTCTATAGGGCTAACCATAAATACGAAAGAGTGCGACAGGGACGGTATCTCTTCTGAATAACACGCTGCAAGGTATACCAGACATGCTCAGTAGTGTTCATGTGTGGGGAGTTTGGTGTCCAGCAGAGGTAATAAACTCAGAAGTCCCTGGAGCCGCTCTGTTGCTCTTTTGGACGTGTGGGATGTCACATTGTCCTGATGGATGTGACTATGTCCGTCGGAATGTTCAGGCGGCATGAATGGACGCAGCCAGAATGCGTATGTTCGTGTCACCTGTCAGAGTCGTATCTAGACATATCAGGGTTCCCATATCACGCCAACTGCACACGCCCCACACTAACTAAAGAGCGTCCACCACCTTGAGCAGTCGCCTGCGGACATGCAGGGTCCATGGAGTCGTGAGGTTGTTTGCATACTCGTTCACACTCATCAGCTCGATACAATTCTACATCTACATCTACATCTACATCGATACTCTGCAAATCACATTTATGTGCCTGGCAGAGGGTTCATTAACCACCTTCATAACTTTTCTCTACCGTTCCATTCTCTAATAGCGCGCGGGAAGAAAGAACACCTAAATCGTTCCGTTTTCGATCTGATTTCTCTTATTTTATTGGGATGGTCATGTCTCCCTAAGTAGGTGGGTGCTAGCAAAATATTTTCACATTCAGAACTAAAAGTCGGTGATTGAAACTTCGCAAACAGATCACGCCGCAATGAATAACGTCTTTCTTTTAATGATTTCCACCCCAATTCGTGCAACATTTCCGTGACGCTTTCCCCCCCGTAACGTGATAAAACAAAACGAGCTGCCCTTCTCTGAACCTTCTCAATATCTTCCGTCAGTCCCACCTGGTGAGGGTCCCACAAGGGGCAACAGTACTCCAAGAGAGGACGCACAAGTGTGATGTAGGCAGTATCTTTGGTGGAGCTGGTGCATCGTCTAAGCGTTCTGCCAATGAAACGTAACCTTTGGTTCGCCTTCCCCACAATATTTTCTATGTGTTCTCTCCAGTCAAAGTTGTTCGTAATTGTAACTCCTAGGTATTTGGTAGAATTTACGACCTTAAGGTTTGACTGATTTATCGCGTAATTGAAGTTCAGCGGATTTCTTTTAGTGGTCATGTGTATTACTTCACACTTTTCTTTATTTAGTGTCAATTGCCAATTTTCGCACCAAGTAGAAATTTTGTCTAAATCGCTTTGCAGTTGCTTTTGATCCTCTGTTGACTTCACTAACCGATAAACGACAGCATCATCCGCGAACAGTCTAAGGGAGCTATTCAGATTATCTCCTAAATCGTTTATAAACACGAGGAAGAGTAGGGGACCAATAACGCTTCCCTGTGGAACGCCAGATATCACTTCTGTTTTACTCGATGACTTACCGTCAATTACAACGAACTGTGTCCTTTCTGATAGGAAATCGTGAATCCAATCGCACAATTGGGGAGATATTCCATAAGCACGCAAACGACACTCGTCAGACAAAGCAACGTATTTCCAATCATCAACCAATGTCGGTGTTGGCGGGGCCAGGCGATGTGTAAAGCACTGTCTAACACTCTCCTCACTAACCGGCTGATTAATCCTGTGACAGATTAATGTTAAAACTGGCCCGTCTGTTGCTACAAAATAAAGTTGGCCAAAGCTATCTTTACCGAAAAATTATTGTGCAAACGAAAACCAACTAGTGAGGGAATGCTGCCACAACGAACTACCACACCAGATAGCCTCCTACTCTACTAATTACTAATTGAACTGATTTAATTACGGAACAATCTCACTCACACACGTATGTGTTGCAAATTATAGGAAGTAACAAACAATGAAACAGTAAAAAACGTTAATAAATCAATACGGTCGCCAGCCCAATGGGGCACTCAGAATGTCACATGTCACTAACATGTGTAATTACCCATTTATAATTGTCGTTGTTAATTATAATAATTAACCATGGGGAATAACTTTTACGAAAAATGATGCTTTGGTTTTAACAGTTTATAACAAGAAACAGCGTTGGATCGGAGACCAATGTTGTACTCAGTTATCAACGCCCCTTAACTAACATTCACCTGCTCAAAAAAAAAAAAAAAAAATGTTCAAATGTTTGTATAGCTTATGGGACTTAACTACGGGGTTATCAGTCCCCAAACTTACAAACTATTTAAGAACTACCTTATACTAAGGACGGCACAAATATCCATGCCCGAGGTGTGATTCGAACCCCCGACCGTAGTGGCCGTGCAGACCGTGACTGAAGCGCCTCAGTCCCCTCGGCCACCGCGGCCGGCAACACTCACCTGCATAAGAATTACACAGTAGGCAGCAAAACACTGGGTTGGCAGAATAATTAATGTTAAGATTACCAGGAAGAAATTACTCAAAATGACTTGCAACTAGATCACAGATGGACAACGCCGAAATACGAACCAACATAGAAAATCATCTTTAAACATAAAATTTACACCAATGAAATATTACATAGCACTGAACCAATTATTTCAGAATTAATATATAACATTGTTTAGTTATTTAATTGTGCCAACTTTGTTTGAAAGAAAGCAATTCTTTATGTCCAAAATTGTAATATGTTGAAATTAGCTTTAAAATTCAAACTTTAATTATTTAAATTTTATAGTTTGGCAATGAATTTAATATTCTTTTCACTTTCAACGACTCTCGGAGAAAGTTCTGGAAAGGATAGGACCCTACTGCGTAACTATGTCTTAGGGCAATGACGTGGTAGAAGTTCTTTAAATTTTAGGTTATTATTAGAAAAAATAGTTTCTCAAGCACAAAAACTGGGTAATGCCTTACAAAATGTCTAAACTCTGTGTGGTCGGAAATTATTGGAGCGGTCTTGCATTGCGTCCTCGTTGTTGAAGAGCAGGATGCGCCGACTCCGACAATGCTGCAGGTCACAATACAGGCATAGGTCCAATCCAGTGAGCAATTTGAGGGCAGAATCTTGTCATACACAGATGAACTGCCGTGTGCCCCCGCTCATATTGGAAACATGTGCGCTAATTATGGAACTCCGCCAACAAGGCCTGGTGACTGCTAAGGGCGTGGCGCTACACACTCCCGCGCGCTTGCTAGCGTCCGCACTGTTCAGACGACACAGCTCGACTCCCTTTCTGACTCCCCAGCTACTAACACTGCTTCCGCTCTGTTGCTCCAAAGACCACATACCACACACATCAAAAATGTTTCCTACTTCCCTATCGGCGATTACCCAGATACATAGATAATAAACTACATAAATTCATAAACAAACTAACAAAACTACAATATTGTCACGTTGCAATGGAAGTAGGCTTGACTTCGAAGGCAACTAAACACAGCACTTATACTGAAAGCACGTTTATTAAGAACTCAACGTACATGCAGCACTGACTGCCTCTCAGGCAGAGTGCTCTGCTATTTATACACAGACAGAATTTACCAGAAATTAGAAGAACAGTTAACATAAGAAACAAGTAGAACATAAGAAAGATGTAGAACCTTCTGGAATTGTTATTTACAAGGAAATAAATTTTTGCCGGTGGGTGGGATTGAACCGGCGACCTTCTGCTCCGCAGTCCGCGACGCTATCCCCTGCGCCACGCCGGCGGTTGGTATTCGTCGTCTCTCGCGGCAATATACATCAGTTATGGTAAAAGCTATAACAGATCCTACATTTAAAATTTAATACATATTTGAAATACACATCTGGAGGCTAACGTCACAACTGCACCGTGCAGTCCGCAAGGGTAGACGAGTGGGTCATCGGCTCCGAAAGCGCATTTGGATGTTTTGTTGAATGGTTTTGATGTTTTACCGGATTCCCAATATTTAGGCTGAATTCGTGAAACGGTCGAACAGGAGAATCCCCACCTCATCGCTACTACCTGACGATGCAACATTTATTTGTTGTATAAATGAAAAGAGTGTCTCAGGCCTCAGTATCCCTAAATAGCTTAATGATGAAACTATCTGGTCCCATTTCGGTTCACTAGCGTTTAATCAATAAGCAGTAAAACTTGACTCAACCAAACAAAAGGTTTATACACCACTCAAATGATCTTCCTGCAACCATAATTCACAGTTACATCTACCGCTTTTCAATTAGCAATTTATTATTTGTATAAGAGCACCTATAGTTGACACGTTAACAGAATTTTTTATATCTTCTAAAATTATGGCCATACTATTAAATAATAATGAGTTCTAAAATTATTTCTTGAAACTGCAGAGACAACTAGCACCTAAAGATGTCATGTTTTGTTAAACTGATGAGGTACGCTTTAGGTTATGAAAATATTTGAACCTTTGAATTGCACCTAAAATAGTCTCCCCAATACAGATCTACTCCTAATCTTTACAATTTCGGCAGCAATAGTGTTTAAATAATTCTCATATCTCCAAAATTAGACAAGGATAGAAACGGCTTTACAGTAGAAGGAGATCTCATATAGTAAATTTAGATATAGTCCTTAAAAATGAAAATTCAAATGTTTGTAAATCTACGGGACTTAACTGCTGGTTTATTAGTCCCTAGTTTACAAACTAATTAAACCAAGTTAAACTTACCTAAGGATAACACACACATTCATGTCCGAGGGAGGATTCGAACCTCCGACGCCGGAGGCCTCGCGATCCGTAACGTGGTGCTCCACACTGCTCGGCTACTCCCATGCGGCAATGAAAACTCCTTACCATATCGTTTATTATCTTTGAACAGGCAAGTAAAATCTACTCTAACTAGAGAAGGAGCTTACTATTTAAAAGTTTTTGTTACAAAAGAATATCAGAAACAAATGTATTAGACATACTTTTCTTATACACTAGAAATTTTTTGAAAACGTATTTGATCAGTTTGTCTGCCACTAACAGTTCAGACATCTCTGCAACATCACTTATTTGATAGGGTGATTTGCTTTGTAGCACCAAGGACGTTTCATTCGTTCGATCGTTGCAGATGAAAGTGGGTAACTCAGATGGTGAGATTAGTGAGTAATAACATTCAAGAGTTTGTAGCTGTTGCGACTTCCATTACACTTTAAGATAAGAAGTTGTTAGCATTAATTAACCCACCAAACTTCTGCTGCCCAATTAACAGGTAAGGTTACCTGAGAAGCTTCAACTGCTGTGACCATTACCTCTCTTCTAGCAGGGGTTTCTGTTGGTTATTTAATGGATAAAACTGGTAGCAACAGGGAAAGACTATAGACGAGAAGTCGGACGGTTCAGGTGATTGGTCTGTTCATTGTAAAACTGACACATTGAAAGGCGATGTAGCTTGTTACACTGAGAACGTCTTGCCACAACAAGATAGAGATAAAAATATATTTTGAAGTAAAATTGGTGATTATATTAACTCGTCCAGCCCTTAGTGGGAGAGAGTGTACTTAGAGATAATATTGAAGTTATCCCTTAGCCTGTTTCCGGTTTGCTCCCCAAATTTCCAAAATATCCCTGAACAATTCGTTTAGTGATTTATAAATTGAATTTTTTAATAAATATGTAAAGCTGTTCAGTTCACAGCTATAGTTTTTTTTTTTTTTTTTTTTTTTTTTTTTTTTTTTTTTTTTTTTTTTTTTGCGTCCCAGCCTCGTCGCCGCTTTTGTGTCTCGTTTCCGTCGTAGGTGTCGGTGGCCGAGTAGGAAGACCGACACAGGAATAAAGGTAGCACGCTTGTGCAGGTACGGAGGTGAGCAGCCAGTGGGACAGCAGAAACTAGAAACACTAGAGTAAATTAGAACGAGATATATATTGCACAGAATTTATACAATACTTAACTTTTACATAGCTCAGTACAGCAGAATGCTGATACATAGTTGAGCTAGGTGCCTGCCTAGTGCCTATCCGATAGCCAAGTCTTCACTGGTGCCTATCTGAATACGAAGTGTTAGCTGCTTCCTATCTCAGTCCCAAGTGCACGATGTCGTTCAGTGGTGGCCACGAGCGGAGTTGTAACAGAGGGCGCTCGTGCAGAGTTGCCAGGTTTTTCTATTGCTCTGTCGCCAAATTTTAAACAAAAAGTAGCCAAAATATCGCCATCGCCATAAAAATGACAAAATACATAACCATCTTTTCATCAGTAAAAATAGCCAAATATCGCAACCTTTAATCTGTTAACATTATTTTGCTGTGGTAATTATGGCATGTTACTCGACAATAATAATCATGGAATTCAGGGAGTAAAAAGGTTACTTATTAAAAAGTAACGCAAACTGCGGCACTTTCACATACACAGACATCAGATTGAACTTTCCAAGGAAACTCAAACTTCACAGAAACAGTTAACTGAGTCCATCGAAATATTGTCACATTGTAAATATAATAGAAAACTCCGGAAATTCAGTTAAATTTAACTATCACTTTTATTAATTTCATTACTTATAAATATTGCAACACAAAATGTTCAAATGTTTGTAAATCTATCGGATAAAACTGCGTGGTTATCAGTCCGTAGCTTACAAACTACTTAAACCTAGGTAAACTAACCTAAGGACAAACACACACACCCATGCCCCAGGGAGGACTCGAACCTCCACGGCGAGCAACCGCGCGCTCCGCAGCGAGACGCTTTAGACCGCTTTTTTTTTTTTTTTTTTTTTTTTTTTTTCTATGGATAGTTCTCGTTGTTGCGGACGCTGATCTTTCCTGTTCGTTCTTGTTCGATGCGTTGTTGGCTCAGCTTTTTTATTACAGGGGACATTCAGCCCCCTGACCGGGCGCGCTGAGCCACGGCGCCCGGCAACCGCTCGGCTACTCCACCGCAACACAAAACTGTTCAAGAATCATTCTATCAAACTTCCACAAGGGAGGTTCTCATTCATAGGTTCGATTACTAATCATTTCAATAATACACACAAAATCATTACAACATTTTTAAGTGAGGTAATTTATAATAATTCACTAAGCATTTCATACTTTGAGGTGAGATGGACTTTAATTCGTAATAATGCGTCATTACACACTGAAAAATCAACCATGAGAACGACTGAGAAATCACCGCGTGTTCTCCATCGACATTTATACTCTGTAAACAATTGTTAACCACTGTGAAGTGCGTACCGAAGGGCTCGCTTCACAGTAGCAGTTCTGAATTTCCCTTGTGTTGTCGTATGGAACGCGAAAAAAAATTCTGTGTAAATGCCTCCTTGCATGCTGTAATTTATATAATCGTATCCTCACGTTCTCATCGGGAGAACATATGGTGTTGTAGTATACTTCAAGATATCGTTTAAAGCCTGTTCTTGAATCATCGTATGTAGGGTACATGAGGTAGTTTACGTCTATCTTCAAGAGTCTCTAAGTTGAGTTTGTTTACCTCTCTGTGACACTCTCCCACACATCCATGATACTTGAAAACAGTTGTGCTAACTTGTGTAGGTTGATTACATTTCCCCAGCATTCTACCGAAGTTTAGCCGGTATCTTGACGCAATGTCTAAAGAGTGATTGCTTTACATTCGTTGTATTTGAAGTAAAATAAAATAGCCATTAAGTCGCCAACCAATTCCTTTAATAGCCAAATTTAATCGCCAGTCGCCAGACTGCTACAATGGCTACTATTATAAGAAAAAAGTAGCAAAGAATGCGAAAAATCGCCACACCTGGCAACCCTGCGCTCGTGGCTGACGTCGTAAGAACACCGCGCCGTGCGTACTTGGCGGCGCGCGGCGAAAGTAGGTGGCGCGCACTTTGGACTTGTGCGACACCACAGTTTTATTCCATGATATCCATTACCTCACACAATGTAAGTTATTTAAAATATTTTAAGCAGTCTGTAGCAAGTAATTTATTCATTGAAGTGGTTAATTGCTTAAAATGTTTTCCACATAGAATTTAAGTTTGTTCTTGGTTTCCCTCCCGTATATTTATTAATGATTATTTTATTGGAACATTTTAATTATACTACCACAGTAGAGCCAGAGGTGGTAATTGTTATGTGCTTGAATATAACTGTAACAAGTAGAATATATTTCAACTCTGTATCAAAACAATGTAACTTCTTTGAGATAAACACTTAAGTCCGAAGATAGCCTTCTAAGCCAAATACCGGTTAACGAATTAAAATAAACTTTTGGAAGATAATCAAAATATGATTTTTAATTCACCTTTTGAGCAGCTCTCCTCTCGATTTGCCACCATAAGCATTTTTTTTCTGTTTTTAGTAAATAACATTCCTTTTAGTAATGCAATGTGAGCTTTAACGGTCGACGTTGACTTCACTTAAAATTTTCGGGCTGACAGGTCGTGATCGATGAGTAAAAGTTTCCCCCAACGTTTCGTCTCCGGCTGAGGAAGACTTCATCGGAAGTAAAGCCTTGTAAAAACTCTACGAACTGACGGAGGAAAGGATACGGAAGAAAAAAGTTTATGCATGGTTTGAATGCTAGAGACAGTTTATTCAATCATTCTTTGTTACAGACGCTGCAGTCTCTACGATTCGGGCTCAGTTACAGTATGCATGGTTGCCTCCTGAAGGATGATACTGTTCTTCATACTGTGCCATTGATGATTCGAAGAGTCATGTGGCTGCTACATTATGCTGCTTCAGCCCACTTTACCGTTAACGTCCAAATTCGTCTCAAGCCAGTCTTCCCTGGACGATGAATCGGACGAGGAGGTCCATTTGCATGTCCTGCTCGTTCACTTGATCTCAACTCGTGCGAGTTATGACAATCGAACCATCTCAGAACTATCGCGTATGCAGAGATCATTCCAGATGTGGGCACACTAGAGCAACATATTCAGGCAGCGTTGTCAGCACTGTCATTTTAACGCTAGTGTGTCAAAGGCAGCTCTATTGAGACACAAAAAAACCATTTTCAACACATACGTATTTGTGACTGTAACTCGCATTAGACCTCAGCCACAGTAACAAAGTTGTTGTTTATCACTTGGTTCATAAAACCATCCATTTTTGTTGGACACGCGACCTTACGTTGGCATGTATGAAAAAATTGTTGAAATGCCTTGGTCGCAGTTAGCTTTATTTCATGACGCGTTTCGAGACATCATCAGAAAAAGATTTTAAAAAACGATGGGAATTACACGATCTTGGTATAGATTCATGAATACAAATTTAAAATACCATCATGGATGTCTGGTGAAGGTGTTCAACCAGACTTACATGCTCAACAGTTGAGCATGTAAGTCTGGTTGAACACCTTCACCAGACATCCATGATGGTATTTTAAATTTGTATTCATGAATCTATACCAAGATCGTGTAATTCCCATCGTTTTTTAAAATCTTTTTCTGATGATGATGTCTCGAAACGCGTCATGAAATAAAGCTAACTGCGACCAAGGCATTTCAACAATTTTTTCATAAAAGTTGTTGTTGTTGTGGTCTTCAGTCCGGAGGTTGGTTTGACGCAGCACTCCACCCTACTTTATCCTGAGCAAGCCTCTTCATCTCCTCACAACAACAGCAAACTACATCCATTTGAATCTGCTTACTGTATCCATCCCCTGGTCTCTCTCTCTCATTTTTACCCCACACAATTCCCTCCATCGTTAAATTCACGATTCCTTGACGTCCAAGAATGTGTCCTATCTATCAATCGATCCCTTCTTTAGTCAAGGTATGCAAGAAATTCCTTTTCTTCCCAATTCTGTTCATTTAAGCTATCCACCCACCTAATATTCAGCATTGTTCTGTAGCACCACATTTCAAAAGCCTCTATCCTCTTCCTGTCAGCACTGTTTCTAGTCCATGTTTCACTCCCATACAGGGAACACTCCACACAAATGCCTTCAGAAAGGACTTCCTTATAGTCTCTATTATTATTATTATTATTATTATTATTATTTACTGCGCTACGGCCTCTATAGGACCATGGGTAGGCACTTCATGGATTGCATCTTTCTCTTCTCGTCCCAGAACCTCTTCATCCCTCCTCTTCTTCTGACATCTTCATTATCCTCCTCTCTGATGTGCTCCACTGTTGGTTTTCGATCCTTTTACTGTATCCTTTCGTCTCCCGAATCTCCGGCATATTTGTCAATCTGTACTTACTTCTCTAGTTTTCCTTTCCTTCAACCTTGATCCCCAATTCCAACCAATAGCTCAACAACCCAGTTGGCTCCTGTCTTTCCTCTTGTCCCCCTGTTGTTTCCCATACTTGTTTAGTCATGCTGTCCATATTCATCCTTATTATATGTACCGCAAACGCTCTTCTGAGTCTCATTTCTCCTGATATTGTTCTCGCGTTTTGGTAGGGTTCTTCCCTAGGTCTTCGCATCCAACTCTCACCACCTGTTTTGGTCCTAGTATTTTATTTATTTATTTATTGTCAGTAAGTTTCTCTCTTTTTTCTCCAGTTGTTCTGCACCATTTCTTCCCAGTGTCTTGTCTCAGCAGCATATAATACTGCATGTCTCACTGATAAATAGTCTCTAGCATACAAACCATACATTTCCGGACACATATTCATTTTTATTCCGTATTCTCGGCTGGAAAGATCGCTTGAGTTTCTAAACGATGGGAAAAAACTTGTATATATGGTGTAGAAGGCACCACAAAACATCACATGAGTTCAGCTCAGTTGTTCCGGTATTGCAACATTATTGATAGAGAATAATCGATTGACAATCCGCTGTTGCAATATTCTTCTTTTACATTAAAATTATTACGGTGTTTGGGAATCGAAATGGCTTCCTTATTCGTGGGGGTATAGTACTGTGAAGTTTTTGGTATTTTATTTCATGTTGCCCTATTCGTACATGTTCCACTAAGGCCAATTAAAAGTAAAAATAAAAGTAAAAAACCGGCAGTAGTACTGAAGTAAAACGATATCGCCCGTGTCCTGTTCTACCTTCATTTACGCACTTACGATTTGACACTCCACGTCAGTTCGTCATGGGCTCACGGGCACGTCGTGTGCACGTGACACTGGACTGGCTACTACAGTACGCTACTGGGGTAGCAACAGCGAGATATTATAAGCCTGCATAGTGCTGCGGCCGAGCGCAGAAGCAGCGTGAGAAATAAAAACGTTATAATTAGGGGAACGTGATAAATAGAGGACTCGGAGGAAATTGCGGGTTCGACAGGCGGGCACTGCGACGGCTGATATGGAACAGGGAACATAAAACAAGCGCAATGACGAGGGGGAAACTGCAATCAGAAGCAAATGGCCTCTAAACGGGCTGCTGGCGCTCCGCGGTTGCGGCTAATTGTTCTGCGGGCGACGTCAGAGGCGGTGGACACCGACCTTGAGGCTGCCCCCCCCCCTCTCTCTCTCTCTCTCACACACACACACACAGACTGGCGTTGCACGGCCGCTATGAACCGATCAAAGCAGAGCCGTGGAATGGCCGTCCTTGAGGTGCCATGCGTTCTCAAGCTGCACCCCGCGATTACTACGTCTACATCTACATGGGATACTCTGCAAATCACATTTAAGTGCCTGGCAGAGGGTTCATCGAACCACAATTATACTATTTATCTCCCATTCCATTCGCGCGGGAAGAAAGAGCACCTGAATCTCTGCGTTTTAGCTCTGATTTCTCCTATTTTATTCTGATGATCATTTCTACCTATATAAGTGGGCGTCAACAATATATTTTCGCATTCGGATGAGAATCTGGGCGATTGGAGTTTCGCAAGTAGCCCACGCCGCAGCGATAAGCGCCGTTGTTGTAATGATTCCCACCCCAGATCCTGTATCATTTCCGTAAAGCTGTCTCCCCTGTATCGTGACAATACGAAACTAGCTGCCCTTCTTTGGAGTCTTTCGAAGTCCACCGTCAAACCCACCTGATAAGGATCCCACAATGGGTAGCAATACTCCAGAAAAGGACGGACAAGCGTAGTGTATGCAGTTTCAAGTAAACAAAGAAAATTTGTTTTGTGAGTAGTATTTTCTACGAAACTATCAAAAGGGTATGTTTGGTTTCACTGTGTACTACTCTCTCCTACTACTGCCGATTTTTTAATGTTATTTTTACTTTTAATTACCTGTTGTGGAACATGTACGAAGAGGGCAACCATGAAATAGAACACTAAAAACTTCAGAATAAAGAAGCCATTTCCATTGGCAAACACCGTAATAATTTTAATGTAAAAGAGGAAGCAGTTAAATTGGGCACATTTCGGATTTCAATATTGCAACAACGGATAATCAATCGATTATTCTCTGACAATAAGCAGTTCTGTTACATCTTTTAAGGGTTCTACCAATAAAAGGCAGTCTCTGGTTCGCCTTTCCCACGACATTATCTACGTGTTCTTTTCAGGTTAAGTCTGAAGTAATAGTAATTCCTAGGTATTTTATGGAGTTTACGGCCTTCACTTTTGATTGATTTATCTTGTAAACAAGGTTTAACGGATTTCTTTTCGTACTGATGTGGACGACTTCACACTTCTCATTATTTAGTCATTTGCCAATTTTTACACTATAGTGATATCTTATTCAGATCGTTCTGCAGTTGGTTTTGATCTTCAAATGATTTTACTAGACGCTAAATGACGGCGTCATCTGCAAACAACCTAAGAGAACTACTTAAATTTTCTCCCATCGTTTATTTAAATAAGGAACAGGTTAAAACCAATAAAACTACCCTGTGGAACGCACGATATCACCTCTGTTTTAGTCGATGCTTTACCATCGATTACCACAAACTGTGTCCTATCTGACAGGTAATCTCCTATCCAGTCGCAAATTTGGGGCGATATACTATAACCACGCAATTTGATTAAAAGCCGTTTGTGAGGTACAGTGTCAAAAGCCTTCTGGAAATCAAGAAATACGGAATAAATTTGAAAACCCTAGTCGATAGCACTCATCACTTCCTGTGAGTAAAGAGCTAGTTGTGTTTCGCATGAACGATATTTTCTAAATCCGAGTTGACCTGTTCGAGATAATTCATAATACTCGAATACAAGATATGTTCCAAAACCCTGCTGCAAATTGACGTCAATGAAATAGGCCTGTGCCGGCCGCGGTGGCCGAGCGGACTGAGGCGCTCCAGTCACGGTCTGCACGGCCACTACGGTCGAGGGTTCGAATCCCCCCCTCGGGCATGGATATTTGTGCCGTCCTTAGGATTAGCTAGTTCATAAGTAGTTTGTAAGTTTAGGGACTGATGACCCCGTAGTTAAGTCCCATAAGCTATACAAACATTTGAACATTTGATTTGAAATAGGCCTGTAGTGTAGTGGGTTACTCCTACTGCCTTTCTTGAAGATAGGTGTGACTTGTGAAACTTTCCAGGTACAGATCCTTCTTTGAGAGAGCGGCTGTATATGGCTGTTAAGTAAGGAGCTATCGCTTCAGCACAATAAGATAGAAATGTAATGGGTTCCGGTAGGGCACCCGACTTCAGGGCAACTAGCTGGTGACAATCTCTGCATCGATGTCTGCAAATCACCCTGGTATTCTACCATTCTATTCTCGAATAGCATGCGGGTAGTAAGACTACCTAAATCTCTCCGTTCTACCTCTAATCTCCCTTACTTTATTTTGATGATCATTTCTCCATACTTAGGCGGGAAACAACAATACATTTTTGCATTCGGCACAGTAAGTCGGATATCGAAATTCAGTACGTACATACCGCCGCAACGAAATCACCACTGCAATCTCTTCCGTTAACAGATGCTCTCTCTTGGTTAGGAACAGGGGACTGATAACGTAGCCGTTTAGACCCCTTGAAAAACCCAACAACAACAATCTTGAGTTAAAACTTACGTGCTGAGAGGCCGTGGGCGACGTATAAAACTCCTTCCTGACGTTTCTTCTCCAATTGCAGCAGACATCTTGTGAGGTCCTTCAGCTGCTGCCGCTAGGGTAGAGAAGTGCACACATTTATAGAGCGCCACGTGATGACGACTCAAAGGCTGTCTCTGGATGGAGTCGTCATTCTCGATTAAGAATAATCGATTGCCATTTTGCTGTCGCAAATTTGACATCCATATTTTTTTTCTAAATTTAAACTTTGATATTTTCAATAATATCTGTTAATATCTGTTCTGCAAAACTTATATATTCGTCACAAACCGGCTTTCGGCTTCTCAGGCCATCATCAGGTGACAACTGACTGTAGTATAAATGTTTTCAAATATGTTACGATTTACAAAGAAGTTATCGCAGAAAATTGTATATTTCACAGGAAAGTACATTACAACGTTTTTATGAGAGTTACTAACATTTACATTAAAATAGGATACCTAAATGTTCAAAATGTTCAAGTGTTTGTAACTCTATCGGACCAAACTGCGTGGTCATCAGTCCGTAGCTTACAAACTACTTAACCTAAGGTAAACTAACCTAAGGACAAACACACACACCCATGCCCCAGGGAGGACTCGAACCTCCGACGGCGAGCAACCGCACACTCCGCAGCGAGGGATACTTATATGTAAAGGATCAAAACTGACATGATTATTTTTGCAAATGTAGACTTCCGCGGCTGTTGTCACTATCAATAAAATTCTTCCGGGAATGAGACCGCGTCGTCATTTTATAAACTCTACCGACGTTTCGGCCACTGTTGCAGGCCTTCATCCATAGTCAGACTCAGACCCTGATGAAGGCCGCCTGCAACAGTGGCCGAAACGTCGCTATAGTTTATAAAATGACGACGCGGTCTCATTCCCGGAAGAATTTTATTGATAATGATTATTTTTGTTGAAAAGGAAAGTTTGAAACTAAAAATTATTTCAGGAGATCGTTTAATACTAAACTGGCATGTTTTTCTCTGAGATCTTTGCTGAACCATGTTTACAATGTACACTATGAAATCCTAAGTTCCCTGAAGAAAAGCAGAAAGATGACACTACTGGAAATATTGGAAATCAATAAACATTTGGTTCACGATGGCAGTTTAGTATTAAACGATCAGATCCCCTTTACACCTCTACTGAAATGAGTTTTAGTTTTCAACTTTCCTTTTTAACAAAATTAATCAATTATGTCAGTTTTGATCCTTTACATATACCTATCATATTTTTATATAAATGTTAGTAACTCTCATAAAAAATGTACTTGTAATGTGCTTTCCTGTGAACTAGTCGATTTTCTGTGATAACATCTGTGTAAATCGAAACATGTTTGTAACATCTTTGAAAACATGTTTACTATAGTCAGTTGTCACATGATGATGGCCTGAGAAGCCGAAAGCCGGTTTGCGTCGAATAAATAACTTCTGCAGAACATCAGGAAGTTATTACTTTTTGACATTATTATCATGTTTTGACAAGCACCGACGGAAAATTTAATTAATTGTTATTTTCAATTAAAATTATTCCGTTTTTTATGACTCTTACTTCTCTATACAGCTTCGCATGGTAAAGCGATGTCTCACTAAATTTTATTTGGTGGTTCCTATCTCGATAAACACGTCTGCCACGGTCGGCTTTTCGGTGTGTCCCAGACGACAGTTCCATTTGTGTTCCACTAACCGGATGTTCAATGTTCCAATATACACTTTACCACAACTGCACGGAATTTTATACACCCCAGACGTTGCTAGGGTATTACGTGCATCTTCTGCCTAATATTAATTTTTGTTCCTGGTGGGTCCGAAGATCGTTTGAACCCCATGCTTGGTAAAAATTTTTATTTTACTAATAAACGGGAGGAAAACATTTACACATAGCCGCCGTTGTTACTACGCAAACCCAAATTCTCCTCTTCTTTGGTGGAAAGCTCTATTAACCTCCTTCCTGGTACATCCATTATTCTTAAAGTCCGACCGTACATTATTCAACTCATCCTACTACCACAGTCTAACATATACAGTCACGACACTCCCACAGATTTTTGTTATACGGTGCGATAGCAGCGCTCCAAGCGGCCGGCAAGCAACCTTTCTGCATACGATAGTCGATGAGTGCGAATAGTATCGTTCAGATTGACTTCAGCATACTTTCTACATTAGGGAACGTATGTAGAGCCTCATAAATAGGTAATAATTTAATAATAGTTCCCCATTTTGTCTTTCTCAGGTTTTGTAAGATCCCTAACATGGTACGAAATGGTACATTACAGGACAGTCAATTTACAATTATCCAGTAACATACAGGCTTTAAATGAATAATTTCGTTTTCAACTAAAAATAAGAACGCCTAGGAAATACCAGGAGACATGCCCTTAGCAGAGAGACGTCAGTTTCTACGCAGGAACGTTAAGTATTCTTCATTACAATTACAGTAAAAACGGTGAGGGTGCAACATAGGAAACACATATAGGATGCAATAAATACGAAATTTAACGTACCAAGTCAACCATCACAGTTGTAGCTGAAGGAAGAACCTCACAGACGTGGCAATATAACGCTAAAAGCAACCAAACCGTTTTCCAACAAAGAAGAACCCAATTCCACAATTGTTGCTACATCTGAACCACAAACGGCAAGAATAATGAGAACTTAGGTTTTTTAAAGCTAAAGTAATTAGACGTAAAAGAATATGCACGTATAAGAAAGACGAGTGACGTGTAAAAATGTGAGAATCATTAGACTCCATACCGAACTGATACACGTCAAAAACTGGCTGTCATAGTAAGAACAGACATTATATAAATTTATTATACCATTATTTTTATATGCAACTTACTTTCAGCGGGATAAGATGCAAATATACACATATTCGTAAGTATTTCTTCACGACAGAGTTGTTCTTTATACCATTGAATCATTTAAATTAGGCTGTTTTTATATTAATTTCCGTATTATATTTGTCTCTCGATATTTTAATAATGCTTGTAACGCAAAAATTATAGTAAGTATTTCGTTAACAACGTACAAAAGCGATTATAAACAAACACCACTACTTCTGCGGCTTGCCCACCGCTAGGAGCGCTAGTGTCGCAGCAGCTGTCAGTTGGTAACAACGTCTACAGCAGTGAGTGTCGCGACTGTATATATTAGACTGTGGTAGTACTAAGTTGGCTCACAGATGTTGTTAGCTCTTCTACTAGCGTTTTCATGACACCTCATTTTTGTTTAGGACGATAGTTAGACTCCTTATGGAGGAATAGATCAATGTGCGTGTCCTTTTGTGAAGCGTATGGCGCAGATTTCAAACAACTCGTTTCATTACCGAACGAGAAAATTAAGTTGACCATTGCTCTCTTCCACCACAATTTCAGTATCATTTCCGCGCCACTCTCGCCCCTATATCCTGGTAGTACAAAACGAGCTGCCCTTCTTTTAATTCATTGGAGGTCCTCCGTCAATCCTACCTAATAAGGATCCCATACTATGCAGCAATACCAAAATAGGACGGACAAGAGTAGTGAATGCAGTCTCCATAGTCTGCGAATAAACAGCACTGGTTGTTCGCCTTCCCCACGACATTTTCTATGTGTTCTTTACAATTTAAGCCAATCATAACAGTAATTGATAAATATTTTGTTGAATTTACGGTCTTCGGATTTGAATGAGTTATAATATATATATATATATATATATATATATATATATATATATATATATATATATATATATATATATATATATATATATATATATTAATTCAAAGGATTCTTTTGAGTACTCATCACGACGACACAATTTCAGACAATTACCTGTTTTTGCACCATACAGTTATCTCTTAGTAAATCTTTCTGCAGTTGGTTTTGATCTTATGATGCCTTTAGTAGACGATAAATGACAGCATCATATGCAAACGACCAAACAACAAAGGACCCATATGAGTACTGGGGGTAATGCTAGATATCACGCCTGTTTTAGTCGATATACCATCACTCACTATGAACTATATGCTCTCTGACAGAAAATAACGAAGCCATCACAATTCTGAGACGAAATTCTATTAAATTAGATTGCAAATTGTTCCACATATCATGAATAGAACATTGCGTAATAATGTGAAACTTTTCAGTTTAATAAAATGTAACTTTCCATGATATTCAATTTTTTAAAATATATATATTATTTATTTTCTAAAATGACTCATTTATATCAATAATTCCATGTAGAACGACTCCTCATTTAAAAATACTTTGTCAAGATTAAAATTAACCTTGAATAATAAAGGTCATCATTTGTCCTAACTATGCACACTGCCATTATTGGTACTTTTGAATTGGGTTGGGTTAATAAAATACATTTTGGGTTAATAATATATGTTGTGAAGCTACTGTGAAGATTATTATATCCTTTAATAAATATCTGCAGGACGATCTTGGGTGGACTCCAGTAATCATTCTGATTATACACTTTCGTGCAATGAATAATTTCTTATGCAATGGTAAATTACCCCAAACTATGATGCCACAGGAAAGACGTTCATGAAAATAGTCATGGTAAACTGATTTAATGAGCTGTTTATCACTAAAATTTGCAATAACCCTAATAGCATAAGTAGCTGAACTCAAACGTTTCAGCAGACGCTCAATGTGTTTCTTTCAGTTCAATGCCTCATCAATGCAAACACCAATTCTATCTTAAATGCAGACTTCTGATCAAAATCTGTATTTATTAATGGTGTCGTGTCATTTACTGTACAAAATTAAATACATTGTGTTTTGTCAAAATTTAATGAGAGTCGATTTGCAGAAAACCACTTAAAATTATTAACAATTTAATCAGTTAATTCTTGTGTCTCGAGTGTAAGTACTGCAGTTGTATCATCAGAAAAAATAACTAGTTTAGCAGCTTCTTGAATACAGAATGGCAAGTTATTAATATATATTAAGAATAGCAAAGGACCCAGTACTGAATCCTGAGAGACCCTGTTCTCGATAGCTCCTCAGGTTGAGTAATCTGGTGATTTCTACCTATTATATTCGCAATTTAACAGTCGTTTAAGATGTGCAGTTACAAAACCCTTCAGGAAATCTAAATATACTGAATTATTTTGAGATCCCTTGACAATGGCATAAACACTTAGTGCGAGTAAAGTTTATTTGTACTTGGCAGTACTATATTTCATAACACAGTGTTGAAAATGGCTAAATAGATCGCTCTTTTAAAGTTAATTCACTGCGTTTGAACACAATATATGTTTCAAAACGTTGCTGCAAAAATTATCAACCCTTTTGCGCTATTTATGACAAATACTCTTTCGCAAACAACATAATAGAACGTCTTTGGACGTATGTAGATTACTGGAGTCACTAGTTCAGACCTCTCGGCTGCCTGTAATATTTTCATGCACCTAACGCTCAACGCCGAATGAGTAAGGACACCCAAATGAAAAGTGGAATGCCTTCTTCAGTATAGAACGCTTTTATGTGACGATACAGAGGAGGAATACCCGCTGGAGAAGGCAAAGGAACGCCTGCCATAAAGAAATGTCCTGTCAACAACTTTATGTGACATCTGTACAAACTACCAGTATATAAACATTGGGTGGGACTAGACAGTTTATATAGGATATCTCGGAAGAAAAGGTGCACACTTTGAGGTAAGATAATATTAATAATGAAGAAAATACCTCACGTGAGCATATGTCTCATTATTGAGAATTCCGGAGCAAACTGATAAAAGCTGTGAATAACAAGTCAAACGCAGATTAGAGTAAATGAAACACTGTGATTTAATGTTCTGTTTAATTTCATATATCCCTCAGGAAACGTGTTGAAAATGTTCAAGTGTTTGTAAGTCTATTAGACATAACTGCTCTGTTCATCAGTTCCTAGGCTTACACACTACTTAAACTAACTTATGCTAAGGACAACAAATACACCCATGCCCAAGGGAGGACTCGAACCTCCGACGGCGAGCAGCGGCGCGCTCCGTAGCTAGGCGCTTTGGAACGCTCGGCCATTCCACGGAAGTCCACAGTTAACGGCAAAGTGCTTTGCAGCTCTTATTCATAGCTGCTGTGTTGCTGATCTTAACTTGTTCGTATGGTTTATAGACTGCGCCCCTCAAGTTGCCTGACATAACTACTTGTACCTGTTTTCCTTTCTTGACCCCATTGCTTGGAAGACTGGAACAGCTGATAACATCCCATAAGACCTCAACTGTTGACTGAACTGTTCGATACCATATTAAGAAGTGATCGATCACCTATTTTTCAGTATATCGTTATCGTGAATATTGTCGTGAGTTTTATAAACTCTATATTTCCATCTAGAAAGTAGCTAAGAACATTACTTACACAATACAAAGGGATTTCAAAGACAGACTGAATTACGGAAACACTTGTAAAATGTAAATTACGAAAGTAATAATGAAGTTACACACCTTGTGTGATCTGAGCGGTTAAATTAAAATTATCAAAACCTATTATTTCAGTACTAGGGGAGACCAGGGTAACGGCGCCACCCTGGGTAATCGCGCCACCCCAGTTTTATGACGAACGGTTGGCAGTACGAGTACGCTTACCAGTGTTCTACCTCCGTGACCTACCGCAGAACTAATTCCTGTGATTGTTGACAGGTATTAATCGTGTGAAAGAAACTGCTAGTTTCGACGTTTTGCATCTAATTTTCGAGCCTGTATTTTATTGAAATAAGTACCTCTATAGGCTGTCAGTGCTTTTTAATACTCGTATTAACGTAATCTTTAGATATTTAGCCTCCATTTAGTGTCTCTAACCTAATTGTTTCGCAAAATCTTTGGCTTTAAATTGACGTTCTTAGCCATATTTTTCAACTGGGGCAATGACGCCATGGTGAAGAATTTAGGCAAAATGAAGTGTAATACAGATGCATGCATTTTGTGAAATGGGCACTTGCAGAATGTAGAGAATGTAGTAGGTTTGAAGTGCGAAAAACTATACCGGTATTTCTGACTTTTGAGGTGTCTTAAACAAGCCTAAATTATAAAATGTATTTTCATTCCAATTTTACATCGACAAGTACTTAAAGCCTTCTAAATGTCTAATACAGACGAGTGATAAGTACAAATTACAACGGTTGTGACACTTATTTACTACTACTCACTCATCATGTAGGTTTATCCTTGATTTTCAAATGCATGGCGTCATTACCCCGGAACCCAGGGTAATGGCGCCACTGCGTATAGTTTCACAATATATTTTTAACAAAAAAATTTAACAAGACACATGTCTGAAAGAAAATTATAATAAAGTAGTATTAGCTGGCGAAGCTGTAGTATTATTCTTTACGAAAAACACTTTAATAAGGTAAAAAAAAAACTGGTTTCCCTTAAGGAGGAGCCATTCCCCCGGTCTCCCCTACACTCATGGTGGATGCATACTGATTACATTATTGTTTTGAAATATTTCACACCTAATTTTATGTAATTACACTTTTATTAATAGTAGAGAATGTACAAAATAAATCAAGTGTAATATTTTGACGAGTTGCCAAAGAGAGCATTCACACACACACACACACACACACACACACACACACACACACACACACATACACACACACACACACACACACACTTCACTTCACTGCTCGTTTCTAACTTTATTTTTTCATGCCATAACATTAAGTTGAAATATCACTGCTTATCATAAAATTTCATGATTTTATTTTGTAATTATATAATATATAATTACAAAATAAAATCATGAAGATCATCAAAAACTGGTCTATCATCTTTGGATTTTTCAGTAAACAGTTTCAGCACTAGACTCTTGTGCCACACTCACAGTATTACAGTTGAAACGAGCAGAGATGAACAGCAACGATTATTTTGGAAATTGGGAAACTGGTAGTGTTACAAGCTAAAAACATCAGTGTGGCTGTGGTAACCATTGGTATGATGTTGCTACATGAGTACACCTGTTCTACCGCAGATTATGAACGCTTCTCAGGTCTAGCCCTTGGCTATTACCCACAGGTTAGATTAGATTAGTACTTGTTTCGTAGATCATGAATACGACACTTCGTAATGATGTGGAACTTGTCAGGATAATGAAAGGTGTATTTGCAAATTATTACTTTGTACTAAATATTACAGGACACAATATATTTGTTTTTATTTTATATGTATATTTTTTTTTTTTTTTTTTTCAGATTCACTAATTTGTATCTAAAAATTCCTTTCTAGGGTAGAAAGAGTTGCCATTCAGAGATTCTTTTCATTTATTTTTAAATGCTAGTTGGCTATCTGTCAGGCTTTTGATGCTGTTTGGTAGGTGACCAAAGACTTTTGTGGCAGCATAATTCACCCCTTTTTGTGCCAAAGCTAGATTTAACCTTGAATAGCGAAGATCATTCTTTCTCCTATTGCTTTTGGATTCGGTGGGATTGGTAATAACAAATTCCATAAGTGAATATATATAGTGTGAAGCTACTGTGGAGATCCCTAGCTCTTAAAATAATTGTCTGCAAGATGATCTTGGATGGGCTCCAGTAATTATTCTGATTACACGCTTTTGTGCAATGAATACTTTTTTACTCAATGATGAATTACCCCAGAAAATGATGCCATATGAAAGCACAGAATGAAAATAGGCTTAATAAACTAATTTACTGAGATGTATATCACCAAAATTTGCAATTACCCTAATAGCACAAGTAGCTGAACTCCAACGTTTCAGCAGATCTTCAATGTGTTTTTTCCAGTTCAACTTCTCATCAATGCATGCACCTAAAATTTTTGAATATTCTACCTTTGCTACAGATTTCTGATCAAAGTCTATATTTATTAATGGCGTCGTTCCATTTACTGTATGAAAGTGTATGTACTGTGTTTTATCAAAATTTAATGATAGTCCATTTGCTGAGAACTTAATGATTTTCTGAAAGACGTCGTTTACAATTTTTTCAGTTGTTGTCTGTCAGGTGTGATAACTATACTTGTATCATCAGCAAAAAGAACCAGCTCTGCATCTTCATGAATATAGTATGGCAAGTCATTAATATACGAGGCGCGTCCAGAAAGTAAGTTCCGTTTCAATTCATCTCCGCTGCAGCGCTGCGATTACAGTTCCGCACATGCGCTGTAGACGATGTGTATCAAGGAAAAGAACATGCGCCATTTGGAGATCGCTGTCAGTTACGTACGCTTTGTTGTGCTTGTTTGAAATGTCGTCGTTGATTGAAAATCCCGCCGCCTGTGAAATCAGGTCGGTGATTCGGTTTCTGCATGCGAGGAAAGTGAAACCAAGTGAAATTTATCGGCAAATTTGCGGTGTTTACGGACCAAATGCGATGAGTCATTCGATGGTGAGAAGATGGGTCCGATAGTTCAATGGCGGGCGTAGTGATGCGCACGATGAAGAACGAATTGGGCGTCCACCTTTGGTTATAGAAGAACTGGTTCACGTGATTGATGACAAAATCCAGGAAAACCGTAGGTATACAATTAGTGCTCTCGCTATGGACTTCCCCCAAATTTCACGATCACTGATGCATGAAATTGTTACCAAACAATTGAAATTCCGTAAACTTTGCTCACGTTGGGTACCAAAGATTCTCACTGAGTAACACAAAACACAACAGATGGGTAGTTGAGTTTTTGACCCGTTCTGCTGAAAGCGGCGAAGAATTTCTGAGACGGATAGTCACAGGAGATGAAACGTGGGTTTCTTACGACACCCCTGAGAGTAAGCGGCAATCAATGGAATGGGGGCACACTTCATCCCCACCAAAGGTAAAGCCGAAGCAAATCATGACATCTCGGAAAATGATGTGCACAGTGTTCTGGGACTGAAAAGGCATCCTACTCATTGACTTCTTACCGCGTGGTCAAACAATCAAAGCAGATGCTTATTGCGAGACACTTCGGAAATTGCGCCGTGCAATTCAGAATAAGCGTCGGGGACTGCTGTCAAAAAGTTTTGTTGTGCTTCACGACAACGCACGACCACACACTGCAAATGTGACGAAAAACCTCCTACAGGGATTTGGCTGGGACGTGTTTGACCATCCTCCGTACAGCCCTGACTTCGCTCCTAGCGACGTTCATCTGTTCTTACATCTCAAATCTTTCCTTGGCGGTCATCATTTCACTAATGACGACGAGCTGAAAGAAACTGTTTCCAACTGGTTGAAGACAAAGGCGACAGATTTCTATGAAGAAGGTATTCAAAACCTGGTGCCCCGCTATGACAGATGCCTGCAAAATTTCGGCAGTTATGTGGAAAAGTAGTTTAAGAGTTGTAGAATTTAGTGCAATAAAAATTTCTTCTGCATTTGTGTACAATTTCATTTTATTACCAAATGGAACTTACTTTCTGGACGCGCCTCGTATATTAAGAACAGCAAAGGGCCCAAGACCGAACCTTGGGGCACCCCATTTTTGATTGTTCCCCAGTTTGAGGAATCAGCTGTTTTTTTTTCATATTATTTGAACTACTTATGTCAACTTTCTGCACTCTTCCTGTTAGGTATGATTTAAACCATTTGTACACTGTCCCAATCATACCACAATACTTTAGTTTATCTAGAAGAATTCAATGATTTTCACAATCAAAAGCCTTGGAGAGATAACAAAAAATCCCAACGAGTGATATCCGGTTATTCAGGGCATTTAATATATCATTGGTGAAAGTATAAACAGCCTTTCTGAAAACCAAACTGATATTTTGTTAGAACTTTATTTTACCTATCTGTGAAACTAGAATACATTACTTTTTCAAGAATTTTGGATAGGGCTGTCATAAGTGGGATTGGGCGGTAGTTGTTGACATCAGAGGTATCCCCTTTTTCGTGCAGTGGTTTAACAACTGAATATTTCAGTCTAGCAGGCGGCTGTGGTGTGCGACTCACTCGCACCCACGCCGTCCTATCGACGCTGCTCCCTCCACTGCACAGCCGGTCGCCTGCATAGCGCATTCCATTTCATTACCTGCTGCTTTACGCGGTGATAGAACGGCATGGGTCGTATCGACACTCTGTTTCGCATTTCACTGTTTTGCCAAAACAATCGCGTGAAATGGGATCGACAGTGAGCGCCCACCAGGCGAGAGGAAGGCCGAGTGTTTCTATGGGCGCAGAGAGGAGCTGCGTTCATCGTATTCTGCATTCATTTGCCCATCCGGTCTCTAATACCGGATTTAAAAAAAAAAAAAAGACACTAGATGCCCAGGGAACCTGGCAGTGCTTCGCGATTGCTCTGATATCGCTGCCCGTCGCCTTCCCAATCTCTAGGGCTATTTCTCGCCTTCCTTTTGTCCTCTCAGGAGTCTCTTTGCATTAGCTACCTGAAAAGCCGGGGTTTCTCAAGTGTTTATTTATCCCAATATTTGGTTACAGCATAAGCTTCTCCCTCCTCACCCTATCCATCTCCTTCTCTTTCTTTTCTTTCCTCTCTCTCTATCCCCTCCACCCTGTGACCCCGCCCTCACCTTCCGTTTATTTATCTGTTAATTTAAGTGAAGCGTGTTAAGTGTTGCCTTCAATGAATCTAACAAGGCCATCGTTTCCGAAGTTGTTCCTGTTAAGGTCTTCAGTCTGGAGACTGGTTTGATACAGCTCTCCACCCTGCTCTATCCTGAACAAGCCTCTTAATCTTGTCATAAGAACGGCAACCTACTTCCATTTGAATCTGCTTAATGTATTCATCTCTTGATCTCGAGCTGCGATTTTTACCCCACACACTTCCCTCCAACGCTAAATTCATGATTCCTTGATTTCTAAGATTGTGTTTATCAATCGATCCCTTCGTTTAGTCAAGGTATCCCAGAAATTCCTTTTCTCTCCAATTCTGTTCAGTACATGTTCATTAGTCATACGATCCATCCACCTAATCTTCAGCATTCTTCAGCAACACCACATTTCAAAAGCCTCTATCCTCTTCCTGTCCGCACAGCTTATCGTCCATGTTTCACTCCCATACAAGGCAACACTGCACACAAATGCCTTACACTTAAATTAATATTCGATGTTAGCAAATTTCTCTTTTTCAAAAATGTTTTTCTTCCAATTGCCATTCTGCATTTTATATCCTCTGTACTGCGACCATAGTATGTTATTTTACTGCCTATGTAACAAAACTCAACTACCACGTTTATTGTTGCCTTACCTAATCTTCAGCATCATCTGATTTTCTTAGACTGCATTCCATTATTCTTGTTTCGCTTTAGTTAACGTTCAATTTACATGCGCTTTTCAACACACTGCCCATTCCGTTCAAATGCTCTTCCAGTTCTTTGCTCACTCTTTCTTCGGCAAAACTGAACTTTACTTCCTTCTCCAAATTTCTCACAGTTAATTAATAACTCAATGGCTTCAAACCACATATTGGCCAACCCAAGGTAATGTTTGCTTTGCTCCTTCAGTTCCTGTAACTTATGTCTTTTCCAGAGCTGATAAAGCACAGAGTTGCATGGCTTTGTATATGGTGACTGAGAATAACCGAGGCTGACCGTTGCGCTCAGATTAGGAAAGAAACGAAAGTAGCTGAAGTATTCATTTATTTCTGAAATCATATATCTTCTATGGGTGGCATTTCATATTTTACGTAAGCTTCGGACGTAGCGTTTCAAGTTTCCGTCCAAAGGTAATTCATAAACAAAATTACTCTGTCGGTAGATGCGTTCATCCCTGACAAACAGAGGTGCTGTACGATTGGGACAGCTCTTGCTTGGTCTTAGCCGTTCATTCATTTCCCGAACACCCCTTATAATCGTGTGTCTGCACTATTCTTCAACTCCGACCATCACTTCAGAATATCTTCCCGTAAAAACTTTTGATATACATAGGTTGCAAAATATTAACACGAATTATGTACAGAAGGATGGAAAAGCTGGTAGAAGCTGATCTCGGGGAAGATCAGTTTGGGTTGAGGAGAAATGTAAGAACACGGGAGGCAATACTCACTTTACGGCTTATCCTAGAAGATAGATTAAGAAAAGGCAAACCTACATTTCTAGCTTTTGTAGATTTGGAGAAGGCTTTTGACAATGTTGATTGGAATAAACTCTTTCTAGTTCTGAAACAATCAGGAGTAAAATATAGGGAGCGTAAGGTTATTTACAACTTGTACAAAAACCAGACAGCGGTTGTCAGAGTTGAAGGGCATGAAAGGATGCAGTGGTTGGAAAGGGAGTAAAACAGGGTTGTAGGCTTTCTCCATTGTTATTCAATTTGTACATTGAGCAAGCTATAAAGGAAAGCAAGGAGAAATTTGGAGAAGGAATTAAAGTTCAGGGTGAAGAATTAAAAACATTGCGTTTTGCGACGACACAGTAATTCTGTCAGATACAGTAAAGGACCTGGAAGAGCAGTTGAACGGAATGGACAGTGTGCTGAAAGATGCTTATAAGATGAAGATTAACAAGAGCAAATCTAGGGTAATGGAGTGCAGTGTAAGAAAATCAGGTGATGCTGAAGGAATTAGATTGGGTAACGAAGCAATAAAGGAGGTAAATGAGTTTTGTTACTTGGGCAGTAAAATAACAAATAATGGTCGCAGTACAGAGGATATAAAATGCAGAATGGTAATGGGTAGAAAAGCGTTCTTGAAAAAGAGAAACATCAATATTGATTTAAGCCTAAGGAAGTCGTTTCTGAAGGCATTTGTATGGAGTGTTGCCTTGTATGGGAGTGAAACATGGACGATAAACAGTGCGGACAGGAAGAGGATTGAGGCTTTTGAAATTTGGTGCTACAGAAGAATGCTGAAGATTAGGTGGGTGGATCGCGTAAGTAATGAGGAGTTACTGAACAGAATTGGGGAGAAAAGAAATTTCTGACATACCTTGACTAAAAGAAGGGATAGATTGGTAGGACACATTATTAGACTCAAGGAATGATGAATTTAGCGTTGGAGGGAAGTGTGTGGGGTAAAACCGCAGAGGAAGACCGAGAGATGGATACAGTAAGCAGATTCAGACAGATGTAGGTTGCCGTTCTTATGTGGAGATGAAGAGGCTTGCTCATGATAGGGTATTGTGGAGAGCTGCATCAAACCAGTCTCCGGACTGAAGACCACAACAACAAACAGGTATTGACAACAAAGGAACTGTAGACAAAGAAATAATTGAGTAACTGATAACTTAATTTGTACATAGAAAAGTACTTGACCGGCCAGAGGAAAAATTAATGCTCATCGCGGGTTCAAAACCCGGTCGGACCTCGGATGTTTTCACTCTGCGTTTTAACCCATCCTTCACCTCTCAACCATGTGAGGAGTCGCCAGAAACGAGACGTGGTTCGGATTCCACGTTAAGCTGTAGGTCCCCTTTCCCCGGTTGGATAACTGGGTGTAGGCTAGGGACACGCAAGTCGCCGATGTGGCGTCCAATTGAAAGAGTTGCACCACGCCAATGAGCCACTCGAAATTATTATTATTATTATAAAAAATAAAGTAACCGGCTATAAGTAAGAGAAAAAATAACCGAAATACCGGATGGTCAAACTTATAAAGCTAGTTATCGGTTTTAACCAGTAGGTTTATACCCCGTCACAAGTTCCAAAGTAATGGTTCTTTAAATAGCAAATTAATTATCAGCCAACCAGTTGCAACAATAGTAGTTTAATAAACTTGATACAGTTTTGACGGGTATAAACCCGTCTTCTTCAAAAATACATGTTATACTATAGACAATGTGACATCATAAATTACAAATTATGTCTGAAATCTGCGTCATACCAAGCCTATTGTCTAATACTTTGTGACATATAGAATCAGAAGAAAACTGTTACTTACTATACTCGCATATCACAGTAACTGTACATCCCTATGATCTAGGGAATGTGTCTTAAGACAGAAAGATACGTCAGCACATTCGGAGTCATTCACGCCTACTAATGGTGAATGATGAATGACTTCAAAAGGATTGGCGTATCTTTCAGTCTTAAATCACATTCCCTAGATCAAAGGTATGTTCAACCACTGTGATATGCAAGCATAGTACGTTAGTAAGTGTTTTATTCCGATTCTCTATGTCACAATGTTTTAGACAATAGGCTTGGTATGACGCACATTTCAGACATAAATGAGTATGAATTTGCCTGTCACATTGTCTATAGGTAAACATGTATTTCTGAAGAATACGAGTTTATACCCGTCAAGTTAATTAAACCACTATTATTGCTGATTATTGTCTGATTATTAATTTGCTAACCTGTAACCGCTGTTGAGACGCAGTCGTGTTTAAAATATTGAAGGTTGTTTAAATAAAAGTTAAGATAATACACACCGAAATCTACGTGTTCGTTTTACGAATAAAAATTAAAGTTAATTATTGCAATTTAATACTTAGCAGCTGTTGTGTTGAGAAAAGGTATGTCGCTGTTCACTAAATAGTTAGGCTACTACCAGATATACTACCATCACTTAGTTGAAACTAGTTAATGAGAGAAATAAATGCTGATTTATAAAAATTATATTTATTTTAATTACATTGGACCAATCATTACTGTGGAGTGTGGACTACATCTGGTGAACATACGTTAAATTAAGTGCTGTTAATTTTTATAAATAATTTATTTTGCAAGATTAATTGTTTATAAAAATATACGACGTTTGGACCATTTAATTTAACAAGTATTTCAATTTTCCCGATATGAAAAGTAATGTCTCCATTTCTCGAACCTAATGTAACAAAACTTATTATAGGCATATAATGTAATCAATATAACAGAGGCTTTAGTTTAATTAAAGCGTAGGATCAGCAACAGATTTTACTCAAGTCACGGTTGAAAACATTTCACTGTTACCAGTGTCCATAGATAAATGCTAGTTAGAAGGAATTTTAGTGAAGAGTTCTGTTAAGGCATTTTTCTCAGTTGGTCTTTTTTTTAACGTTTAGTTATAACTTTTCTGGGATAATTGAATTGCGTTCGATTACTCTGTTGTTTAATGGCATCCAGAAACAACCTCTATTGCGATGGACAGCGTGTCCGACCCACAGTCTGATGGTAGTCCAGACAGAGAATAACCAAATCTGCGATACGCGCCAGGCCAAGACAACTGGGACAATCGCATGAATACCGTGAAAGAGAAAATGCCCACACGGCATGCAGAAACCCGTAAACCTTCAGAACTTCTGGAAGAAATTTTCTTCTGAACTGTAATTCCATTTCCAAACATCTCGATAGTATACTTAAATCTTCCTCACTGTAGACTGAACAAAATCGGGGATAGGTTATAATCCAGTCTTTTTTTTTTTCTAATTCTTCCTTTTGTGCCTTTTGACTCTTAATAACTGCTATCTAGTTTTTGTACAAATTGTAAATAACTTTGCGCTCCCTCTGTTTCGTCCCTGTTACCTTAACAATATCAAGAATTAATTTGAAAGGAACAATGTAAAAACCTTTTTCTAAATCTCTAAAAGTAAGTCTCAGGTATTCCACGAGTGTGTGAGCCTATGATTGAAAATTTGAAAATCATGGTTATGAGTACTTCCACAAAAATCTTAAGGTACTGAAGTTACCTGTACAGGATAAAACATCTTGCAATTTCCTTTTTTCCTTTAATTTATCACCATCAACTTACAGATGTTACAATCATGGGTGGTAGTAGTAAAATAGGTTCTCAAATTAGCAGTGATTCCCTCCCCCCCCCCCCCATAGTTGACTAACAGTTCATTGTTTTGCTTGTTTTTAAGACACCTTTCTTCCAATTAAGCATTATTTGTGTTACTACCACCATTTTGTTTAATGTTATCTCTCTGAAAGCTGTAAAATATAATTTTGGAAGTCAGGTCATTGGACAAGTCCCGTCCGTCACATTACCTGTCCCGTCCGTTACGTAACATTTATTGTTTCAGAAACTTAAATTTACTAATGGTCCTATATTGTACATAGCATATGGTAAATTTTGGAGTTTGAAGTTCATGTACATATTACTTATAGTTTCATATGTATACATAAATCACAGAAATATTGCAATGTTTTACAAGCTGCTCATATTTTGTCCCGTCCGTCACAGCATTAGTTTTCCATATTGCAGACAAAAATAATGATGGACTAGCAAAATTTCCCATTAATCTCCTGTCCTAAGTAATGACTGTTTGGATTCCAGAGAGAAACCACAGAATAAAATAGAAACAAACATTTTATTTTGATTTCTCTGCGACTGAATGTCCCGCCCATCACTCATGGAATGCCTGGTCTGCATATCTCAGTGCGTCTTCTCAGGTAAGTAATAAGATAGTGGTCCTAACAGTCCTGCAACTATCTGGTAGGTTCACTTCTAACAGTCATTCCACTCCTCTATAAATAGTAGTTTCCGAAATTAAACGTATTATTCTGTTATTATTATAGTCTTAAAGTTTGAGAGCAATGAACTTCTCTTACATATAAGGCGCCCACAAGCAAAGGGGTGTAAGTGCCTAAACACCGGTTTTGAGTAATTGGTCTCCAAAGGTAAGTGACATTTGAAAATTCCAGTTAAATGTCATTTTAATTTGATCGATAACGGCACATTCTACATGCACTTCAAGTACTTCTAGAACAAATATCATGGAGTAATAAAATGTTGTTAAGCCACGCTTATTGTCTTTGTTAGACCCTTTGCTTCCAAATCTCTCTTTTGCGTCCAATGATTTATACCATATTTTTGGTTATTTCCAGGAGGTTAATACATAGATACTAGATATTAAACAAGTTATATTTATAGGAAACAGTGCAACTAACAAGTTTTCATCACACAATGAAAATAGAACCATTAAGTGCCAACGAAACCTCTTTTTATTCAGATTCCCATACAGATTCATGTTCCAAGTCTGACTTTGGACACTGTCTTCATCCTCTGCTGTAGCAGAGGTCAGCGGTTTGGACGACTTCTTCTTCGTCTTACCTTTTCTCACATGTTCAAAGTTCTTATAGAAACTGATGAATCGGTGGCACAAATTCTAGAAGTGACTGAAGATCTTTGTATTTCTTCGTATCATATTTTACTGGTGAGTTGTACAGAGTCTTTAAGGTAAATACGTTGGATGGGCATCCAATCTTGGGCTTTCTCATATCATATGACTTGAATTCTTCTTTGTCATCTACAGAACACTTGTACAGCACAGTACGTGGATTGCTCCCCTGATCTCTGCTACAGAGTCTTTAAGATTGTCATTCTTTCATTCATTCATTCCACAAATAGAAAATATTCTTTATTCATTCGTATAACCCGGAATGTACGGTGAGCAGATGCTATAGCTTTAAGCCAATCATCAAGCACAAACACGTAATGCATTGTTTTCTTATATTTCTCCATTATTCGAAAGTCTTCATCGCATTCTACAAAGGAATGACCTGCAACTAAATACTCATGACCTACTGCCTCAATATGTTTGTTACTTACAATGTACAGCCAAAATCTGGTAATAAACTGATTCTTATTATGTCCTCCACAGTTGTCACTATAAATATGCGAGCTACAAACAATATATAATAAATTCACAAATTATAAAATAATAATGTCTACAAATTTTACAATAACATAATACATGAAACATTTTGTACAAGATAGTATGAGCAACTTCATATCTCATTCTTCTATAAGTCTACATATGCCATTGCTGTACCGCTGCAGGTCATCAGGTCTTGGGCTGTGCACGCTCTTGGGTGATTTACTTCCGGACATTCCAGTAGGTGGTCCATGGTCTGTATGTTTCCGCACGAACACAAAACACTTTCGCTGATTCCCCACTCGTGGAAATTCTTGTTGCATCTGTTGCAGTCTGTTCAGTCTTCCATCTCTGACAGTCAAGTTCTGCGTGTCTCCTCAGCATGGTTGGCATGTCCTTGTTGCTCCCGCCACAATTCTATTCTGGTAGTTCTTGGTGGGTCTGCGAGTGGTTCCGTTGAGTGTAGAAAACTGCTTCTTGACTTAAAGCGTTTAGGTACAGTTTGATACCCATGTAATGGGTGACGTTGGTCTTGAAACTGTTTTGATCGTTCGATTCTGCTCTGTACCGAGCGTCGGACCTTTGGTGAAGCGATTTCTGATAATGAGTATAGGTGTGCAACTCTTGGACGTTTAAGTCAGCCAGTGATAAGCCTACAAGTCTGATTCGGGACAGGGTCCAGTTTGCTTGCATGACATGACCGATCCCATACAGGACTTGCAAACTCAGCAGCAGAGTAACAGAGCGTCATTGCTGTTGTACGTAAAACATTTGCATTAGCTCCCCATTTTGACGTTGTTAGTTTGACAAGTAAGCTAATCCGTGTTTGGACTTTTGCGCTGCTCTTGTCAATGTGTCGCTTAAATGATAGTGTCCTATCAAGGGTAACTCCCAATTACACTGGGGAAGGGCAGTGTTCTAATCTTTTACTATTCCACCAAACATTCAGTTCCCTCTTTGCCTCTCTATTGTTAAGATGGAATAGTCAGGTCTGGGTCTTACTTGGATTGGACTTCAGCTGATTTTTACTGTACTAGTTCGTTAGATTTTCTAGGTTTTCAGTTAGTGTTTCCTCAATATCCTTGTAGTTTGATGCCTGAACAGCTATTTCCCTATCGTCAGCATATATGAAAGATCTTGACCGCGGACTAATAGGCTGGTCATTCGTGTAGATATTGAATAGAACTGGGGCAAGGACACTGCCCTGGGAAAGCCCATTTTTCTGTGAACGCTATCTGCACTTGTTACCCTGGAAGTCAACAAACTATCTTCTGTTAAACAGAACTGATTTGAGTACTGCAGTAAGTCGAGGGTTTTTTGTTTTGTTTTGTTTTGTTCTTTGCACCTCTGTAATGATGTTTCTAAGGTTGATGGTATCACATGTTGCCGTCAAATCTATAAACACAACCCCTGTTGTTAGTCGTTCCTCAAACCCATCTTCAATGAACTGAGTTAGGTTGAGAGCTTGGCTGGTACAAGATCTGCCAGGTCGAAATCCTGCTTGCTCTTTTATTAGGGTTCCCTCAATCAGGTCATTGAGTCTGTTTAGTATCAGACTTTCAAACAGTTTGTAGGTTGTACACAACAGAGAGATCGGTCGATAGCTCTTAGGATCTTCTGGGTCCTTACCAGGCTTAAGAATTGCAATTACTTTTACCTGCCTCCAGATCTTAGGGATTTGACCAGTTGTCCAACAACTGTTCATAAACTCCAGCCCTTGCGCTTAGTGTGTCAGCTACGGAATACGCCGCTCCAGTATGGAGTTCGTCAACACACGCGAGAAAAGTTGACATCGCGGTGAATGAAATGGCACGGATTGTGACTGGGTGCCTGAAACCAACACCAGTACATAAGATGTACTTAATTATGGGGATCGCACCGCCCAACATACGACGTGACATTGCTGCCAAAGCTGAAAAAACGAAGCAAGAAAAGGACATGCGTCACCCTCTATATGGACACCAACCTGCTGACCGACGGCTTCGTTCGAGGAAGAGCTTCCTGTCATGTACCCGAGCACTGGAAGGGTCGGCCGCTGAAAACCGTATTGCAAGGTGGGAAATGGATTTGAGAAGCCCCAATAAAGCAGCAAAAGAAGAACTGGCACCTGGCGGGGACCTGCCATACACAGTCTGGAGAACCCTGAACCGTATGAGGGTAGAAGTGCCGAAGTGCAAGACAAACATGCAGCGATGGGGCTTCCTAAAAGATAATGAGAACACTCTGTGTCTATGTGGTGCTGTACAGGATCCTCAACACCTGCTTATATCTGTACATATTTACAAAAGCCCTGTACAATGGAAGATTTATGGGAGGCTAACGACAAAGCCATATTGGCTGCTAATTTTTTGAAGTTAGAAGTCTAGTTCCGGACACGGAAAGTAAGTAACTCCAGCAACTGTAATTTAGCGTAAACACCAAGATGGATGAGCTGTTTATTTTTAATATCGTCTATATCTGCAGCCTTCCCGATCTTCAAACTTTTCTTTGCTTCGTCCAGTCCTGATAATGTAAGTGGGTGATCGTGTGATTCATTATTTTCTCTTGGGAAGTATTTAGTTTATTTGAATGTCCCCTCTTTAATCTGTGTTCTATTTTACCATTTTGCTGCAACTGGGAGGCTATTTGGTTTGCTGTAACGGCTACAAAGTCTGGTGTACGTGTAGATGCTCCCTCTAGCTTTTTGAGCAGTCTCCATGGTTTCCTGCTGCTGTGGGTCATGTTAATGTTTCCTACGGTGTGTTGCCCCATTCTGTCTTCTATTTTGAATCATTGTTGTTATGATTTCTTCACCGACCTCAATTGTTTCTGGGGAGAACGGATTGGCATCATAGAGATCACAATACGTTTCGTACTTCTCTTTCGTATCTTTGTTGTAGCCTGGGACGTATGATTTTCTGCATCCTCTCGGTATACTCTGTCGTGCACAGTATTTTAAAGCATTAACGAAACCACTGTAATTTTCTGAAAGAGGTTGCAGTGATGAAAGTTTGTTGTCAACTCCTTTCGAGAACGCTTCCCAGTTAGCTTTTTGGAAATTAATCTTTTTCGGAGAGGAAATTTTGTTGGTTGAATCACGGGGTTCATTTTGCAGAGTATTGGTCGGCGCTGGGACTTTGGGATGGGGTTCAAGACGAGCTTTTGGCTTTCGTTTGCAAGGCTGTTGCTAGTGAAAAATAGATCTGGGGGGCTTATATACAAAGTGGATGTTTATGTTACCCAGACTTACGGAAACAATTTACACACCTTTCTGATAACTAGTGCTACCTACTGTTACTTTGATGTCATTCTTCACGAAAATTGCACTTCCATATTGGTTATGAGAAATCTCTTTAATTAGCTACATACCAGGTATTCTTGGCGTTACGGAGTCCGGGCCTCTGTACGTTTCCTGAAGGCACAGAACATCACACCTATAATCCTTGCACGTATTTGAAATGAGCTCTTCTTTTGCATTGGAGAAACCTTCTGTATTGAATGAGATAATTGTCAATGTTGGTTCTGAAAACAACCTTTTGTGATCTCTCGTTTTCCGCACACTGCTGCTGCTTGTTAAGCTTAACTGCAGAGTCATCAGTCCCTAAACTTACAAACTAACTTATAATAAAGACAACACAAACATCCATGTCCGAGGGAGGATTCGAACCTCCGACGCGGGAGACCGCGCAATCCGCAACGTGGCGCTCCAGACCGCTCGGCTACTCCCGCGCGGCTTTCCGCACACTCATGAGGTTTGTAGTCGCTGGGTAGAAAGATTAGCCGGCAGGCTGCCGTTGCCCAGGGGACGCCCGAGTGGAAATTTCTCACTCTTCGTGGAGGCTCTTTCTGCGTCCCTAAAGGCGAAGATGTGCTTAACTGTTTGAGGTAGCTGTAAAACGTACTTAAGTAAATAGAATACAACTTCTTGTGATCTCCTTCCTGCGTCCGTTTCATTCCACATTATCATAATGGCGTTGTTTTTTGCAAGATCATGTATTGCCAAGTTGTATGTCCATAGCTGCCTTGGCTAGTAAACTTTGTTACAGATTAACATTGGAGAAGGCAGCGTTTTCTGGGGATCAAAACATATAGCAACAATATCAGGGTTTTCCTTTGCCTTTTTCTGAGCTAAGCTCTTAGCTGTTCTTGCATTTTCAGCTGCACTCAAGTGACGCTACTTTTCAGCCTTGCTGCAATCAATATTTTCTTCATTCTCTCCAAATTTGTCATCTCTAAAGTATCACATTTATTGCATGTATCTGTTCGTGGTGTTTTGAAGCTTAGATTGTAATGGGTAACACATGCCTGTAAAACGACTCTTTCACTGGATTTATCCCGTCATTCTTACAACAGTCAACGTATAAGTTGTACATTTTCCTTATATTTAACGTGCTTTCCAGGTACTTGTCTGTGGATTTTTTGCCCTGGAATAGTGGCCCGTAGTCTTGGGGAATGATTCTGTGTGCTTCTTCACATGTTGTACTACTTCATCAGGCTTTTTATTTTTTGGACTGTGCTTACCTCTTTTGTCACGAGGGGAAATACCCGTTCCTGTATGGCTTCTTCTGAGATACGTCAAGTGTTTTTAAAAAAGAATAACTTGCATACCCTTTTTCCTGCTAGCATAACACTCACACTCGTTTGCTTGTTCTTTATGTCAAGTTTTGACTTTTTTTTTTTTTTTTTTTTTTTTTTTTTTGTGCACGTAATTCTATGCATCTATTTATAAATGCAGTTTGCAACTCCCACGATTCTAGGCCCCAGAACTCCTCAAACACTTTCTTTCTCTCATTTCCTGAAATCTCTGAGCACTGATATCGGCACTTACGATCGCAGGACTGTACTGATTTTTCAGGGACTAGCTTACCCTTAGCAGTAGAATACGCTTTACCAGAATCACGCATTAGTTTTGCTTTCTTCCTCTTCCAACTGTTCTCCCGCCTTAAACGCCGTCTTGTCTTTGTACTTTCATTGCTTCCTTGAATCTCGTATTCAGACTCGTCGTTATCAGTGTCTTGTTGTGGAACCTAATTTTGGTCCTTGTCCATATCATCAACAGGGTCTGAAATAAAAATTCTGAATTAAATGGTTTTATGGATCTTTCCTAGAAAACTCCAATTATTGTTATCACAAATATAAACAAAGAAGGCACAAAGTTACCGAAAGAGTGTAGGTTATGTCTATGCTGTATACGAAGAAAGTTTTCTTTTTAATGCAGTAAATAATTGCCTGCGTCTTCGTCGAATAAACAGTCACTGATCTCCTGTTCATTAATTGTAAAAATTGTTCCTCAGAACTCTTCTCCAGTAACCGCACGAAAATCACTGATGATAAGCCCCAAAAAATTCTTGCCATATAACTGACTTGCAAATGTCGGCAAACAACTTGGAGGCACAGGGGTCTAAGTGACTTGTATCCGTTTTCCTCCAAACAAATGACTTGAGTGATTAAGTAGGTTTTAGAAAACTCGTCAGCTAGCAGCACGTGTCAATAAATCTACTTATCTTCCTTTGCCACTATATCAATGGCATCTCATCTTCCATTTGCATGTTCTAACTGCATATTTTCAAATTTGGCACTTACACCCCTTTGCTTCTGAGCGCCTCATTATGTATATTGCATACCACGTGGAATAGTTTTTTCATTGTTGCTTCCCCGAAAAAATCCAATAATTTGAAAGAATGTTGTGAATTAAAGGTACGGCTAAGGTCTTCCAGCACTAGTTTATATATCCCTTATACGCCAATAGTTTTAATGCTCCAGTTAGAATTCTTGACTCTCTCCTTTCTACTCACCCAGGTTTCACTCCTTAACTTCAGACCTTTGTGGAACGCCTCTGGTTTTAATCTACGCAACAAAACGAATAAATTACTATCGCAGACCACATCTGTTCCTGGAAATGTTTTGCTGTTTACAACCTGCGTTAGTTATCTCTGTCTAGCCACGTTATAACACATCCTAAACATTCAAGCCTCCCTTAAATATAAAATATTTATTCATATTTCTTAAATAATTATTCCATGCAGCCGTTAATTTGATTTGTTTTTCCCTGACCCACCGTCTGTTTATCTGTTCTGTAACCCTTTTACATTGACTAGTGTGCAGCCTCGAGCATGTACAATCATTTAGAGATGCATAACGGTTATTTGATTGAAGTGTTTACTTATTTTCCTACAAACTCTGAAGAAAGATGCTCTATACCTCGCCGGAACTGTCTTTCAGCGTAAAAATCACGAACATTCTTTAGCTCTACAGTCTGGCATCCTGTGGATATCAAGCAGAGAAAGGCAGTCAAATTACAGATTGCAAATGCATGCAAACAGACATTCTCTACTTAATATAATGGGGAGAGAATAGTACAAAAAATACTTTCTGTCACATATTGTACATCAATTCGCTGGTTTAAAGGAAGATCAATTTGGATTTAGGAGAAATGTAGGAACACGCGAGACAATACTCACGTTACGACTTATCTTAGAAGATAGATTAATGAAAGGGAAACCTACGTTTTTAGCATTTGTGGATCTGAAGAAAGCTTTTGACAATGTTGACTGGAATACACTTTTTCAGATTCTGGAGGTAGCAGGGGTAAAATATAGGGAGCAAACAGCTATATTCAACTTGTACAAAAACCAGACAGCAATTATTAGAGTCGAAGGTCATTAAAGGGTCGCAGAGGTTGGGAAGGGAGTGAGACAGGGTTGTAGCCTTTCCCCAGTGTTGTTTTATCTGTACATTGAGCAGGAAGTGAAGGAATGCAAGGAGAAATTTGGAGAGGGAATTAAAGTCCAGGGAGAGGGAATAAAAACCTTGCGGTTTGCAGACGATATAGTAATTTCGTCAGAAACATCAAAGACGTAAAAGAGCAGTTAAACTGTATGGACAGTGTCTTGAAAGGAAGGTATAACATGATTGTCAACAAGAGTAAATCAAAAGTAATGGAATGTATTGTCGGATAATGAGACGATGCTGAAGGGATTAGGTAATGAGATAATAAAAGTAGTAGATGAGTTTTGTTATTTGGGTAGCAAGATACCTTCTCATGGCCGAAGTAAAGAAGATATAAAACACAGAATGGCTATGGAGAGAAAAGCGTTTCTGAAGAAGCAAAATTTGTTGACATCCAATATTAATTTAAATGTTAGGAAGTCCTTTCTGAAAGCATTTGTCTGGAGTTAGCATTGTATGGGAGTTAAACGTGGAGGATAAGGAGTTCAGACAAAAAGATGACAGAAGCTTTAGAAATGTGGTGCTGCAGACGAATTATGAAGATTAGATGGATTGATCACATAATTAATGAGGAGGTGCTCAACATAATTGGGGAGAAAAGGAGTTTCTGACATATCCTGACTAAGAGAAGGGATAGGTTGCTGGGACACATCCTGAGACATCAAGGAATTGTCAACTTAGCATTAGAAGGGAATGTGTGGGGTAATAATGGTGGAGGGAGACCGAGGGACGAATACAATAAGCAGATTCAAAAGGATGTAGGTTGCCGTATGTATTCTCACAAGGAGAGGATGCCTACTGTTGCGGTTAATTGTGAAGTCAGTAGTGTACGCATTGCCAAGGAGCAAAATCGTATTGAATGCTTTAGTAAGACGAGTTTCAACAGCCGTCATATGTTTCATAAAATGCTTTTTTAAAACCATCGTCTGTTTATTAAAAACCTCATACATCAACCACTTTCGGTCAATAGACCAACTTCCTAGATAAAAAGGTGTTAAAACTGAATGGTAAAATGCATAAAATAAAATACAGGAACAGACTTTTATGTTGTGTTGACTGATAGGTGTTAGCTAAGATGACCACTGTATTTTTAATATCTTTAGTTGTACTGACTCCTGTTTGTCTCAACTAGATGTATTTTATTTGATGCATTTTACCATTCAGTTTTAACACATTTTTATCTATGAAGATGGTCTATTTACCGAAACTGGTTGATATATGAGGTTTTTAATAAACAGCCGATAGTTTTGAAAATGCTTTTTATGAAAAATAGTATTGGCCGTCGGGCGGAATCGAACCGGCGAACCTTTCAATAAAAATCGGATATCTTAGCGCTTTTTTTTTTTTTTTTTTTTTTTTTTGTTCTCTGGGTAGTTCTCTTCGTTGCGGACGCTGATCGTTTTTTTTTGTTCGAGGTTGTTCGTTGAATGTTTGGCTCAGCTTTTTTTATTACAGAGGGCGTGGAGCCCTCTGACCGGGCGCGCTGAGCCACGGCGCCCGGCATCGCTGAGCCAAATGCTGCTTTCTAAACAGACTCTCTCAGGGGCAGTTGATAAGGTGCGTATGGTGATAGATCCGTATCCAAATTCCTTTTATTTCCTAAACGCTTAGCCATCTGTAGTTCCCACTTAGGGCACTTTCGTGTCTCACCACGCCCTGCATGTACCATAAATTTGGACGAATTCGGCGATGACGAGTAGGCGTCCTCTCCTTGTCAGATGAAGATGCTTTCACTGGATATTGTAGCATGGAAAGCTGCATCAAACCAGTCTGCGGACTGAAGACCGCAACAACAAGAACAAGGGCAGATGTAGATTTGACACACCCTTAATCTTCATCCGTTGCAAAGTACGCAATATTTCTTCGAGTTTCCCCCCATGTATGACATTGCTGTGGTATGCAGGTGCCTTCCCACATAGTGATTATCACGCTAACACGGAACCTGATGGTAAGAAGCACATGAAAAAAAAAAAAAATGAAAAAAAAAAAAAAAAAAAAAAAAAGAAACGAAAGGACAACTGATACGTCACAAAATTATGCCTAAGAAAAAAATTGTTGTGTGGTGGAACGAAACCGACGTTTCGCCCTGCTCTCGCCGCCAATGAACACTTTGGATCCCAGCTTTCTGACAACTCCGAAGTCCGTCTTCTCGAAAGTTTGCTTAACTAAGCAAATCGTTCCAATCATTTAATGATTTGTGTCGCGGACATAGCCGCCAATAGCTTCGGTTTCCCGAGAATACTTGATCCTTTTTCCGTTACCGGAGGAGCAAGCGTCTTCTCTTGACTTCGGGAGCGCCTCGCTGAAATCTTCCGCAGCCCATCGGAGGTTGCTGCAGAGCTAGACGTGGGCCTCGCGGACGTCCCTGAGCTCACGAAACGACCCAACCCGCAATTGAACCACGGACTTCTCCCACACAACGGCCTCCCAGTAGCCTGGATTACAGGAGTGCGCCACACTCCCAGCCGAGAGGTTCGTCTTTGTAACCTCTTCACCTCACCCTCCTGCGCCAACCCCCTAACTTCCATCTTGCACAATATTTTTCTCAATGTCGTACTCATTTTAATTATTCTCAACGTCACTGCGTCCACGAAACAAGTTAATTTCGCTGAATAAAAATCACACTGACTCCAGGAAATAAAAATGTAATGCAAAATAAAATATTCGCAACTGATGCTGTAAAAGGTATAGCGAACAGACATTACAGTATATTCGTGTTGTGATATGTTATTCCACGGACAGTAAAATGTCTGTTTCTCAAAGTATGGCTTCGATTTCTAATTCCCTTCCGTTCCATTTGGCTGTATGCATTATTAGCAATAATTACGGCGGGAGCGGCAGCGACGGTTGAGGGTTGCCGAGTTTACGGTTTAGGCGGGTAGATGGCGCGCGTGTAGACACGCACGCTCCATCCAGCGGCGCTTGTCCGGACACAAAGGCCAGCCAGCAGCCCTTGGTATTTTAACTGAAAATGTTCAAATGTTTATATAGCTTATGGGACTTAACTACGGGGTCATTAGTCCCTAAACTTACAAACTACTTATGAACTAGCTAACACTAAGGACTGCACAAATATCCATGCCCGAGGGGGATTCGAACCCCGATCGTAGTGGCCGTGCAGACCGTGACTGGCGCGCCGCAATCCGCTCGGCCACTATTTTAACTATTACCCCAGATCACGTAATTGCTCAGGGATATTACTTTAGGTGGGCATCTTATACAAGCAAACGATTCAGCCGTCTTTACATGTGTTGATACACCATCACCAACTTCATATCAGGGTTACCAGGTCGTTTTAATGTAACTACTCTTCGCTGTATCTGGCGCGGAATCAGTGGCAAATTAAATGAAAGAATTCTACATACTTCTTCTTTCTGCTTTTGGACTCCTTTCTCCGCAGTTTCAGTTTGCTATACAGTATGTATAGATTAGATGACCGTCTTATGCAACTGTAAATTAGTCTACTTTATTTAGACCAGACGCATTTCGCTTTATTCTAAAGCATCTTCAGTGAGCAAGTATGTCTATGTTCCTCTTCATGTGTGTTTTGTAGCATATTGCCACTTGCTGTCACTGTTTATAATTACACTATTTACAATTACAGAGAAATGGTGATTTTTCAAAACTTATATAAGAAATATAAACAGTGACAGTAAGTGGCAATGTGCTACCAAACCCACATCAAGACGGCAACATAAAAATACTTGACCACTTGAGATGCTTTAGAATAAAGCGAAACGCGACTGTCTAAAATAGACTAATTTACAGTTGCATAACACGGTCATCTGAACTATACAAATTAAAAGTATTCTTGCTCACATCGACGCACTTAGAAAATAATTAGATCAATGCCCTACTGTGCGTTGCCGCGGAATGAAATGAAAATCAGAAAAACATGTTTTCACAGAAAAAATATTTATTCTTAAAGGCAGCGGATTTACTAATTTCTTTTTTCTTTTGTCTTTATTCGGACTTCCATCTCCTCACTAATCATCTCTACATCTTCTCTCTCTCTTTCTCTCCCTCTCTGCCCATTTCCTCTGGACCTAGCTGTTTAGTCCCCTCAAAAACCAACAACAACAAGCATTTCCTCTTTCCCTCGTCGAAGCTATTCAAAATTAAGAAATTTCGGAACTTACTTCAAATTTTGTTGTAACTATGACTTACTTACTTACCGTGGGCCATTTGAACCGTAGCCGGTGCTTAGCGTCACGTAGAACAGTGTGCATTCCTCTCTATCTTCAAGTTGTTCTTCATTACTTCCAAACGTGCCCGACCCCCGTTGGCCGAGATTAGGTCCTGGATCCACAGTTTATTACCTGATAAAAATGGTTTTGCCATTTAATATAAAAATTAAATAACTTTTATTTCACGTTTTGTAATTTTTTTTTATAAAGCCTCCCCCCCCCCCAACTGGCCAAAAGTACTTATTTTTCACCTCCCCCCCCCCCCTGAGGGCACCTCAGATTCCTTTCCATTCTCAGTAGTTCCTTCCTAACGTCTCCAGCCACACATTCTTGACCTTCTCTTCCGGTCTGTTTGACTATCACATCTCGTACAATGCTGGCATTTTTCTCACCACATCACCTTACCATCTCAGTCTCTGGCTTTTGATTATGGCTACTGTTACTAGTACCCAGAAAGTTCCTTATAAAAAAGCAGGCAAAATACCGAAGCCAAAAAGCAACGTTATTTACAGATTGGATTACTAAATCAAATGTTTGTAAAAGTTGTGGAACTTAACTGCGGGGTCATCAGTCCCTAAACTTACAAACTACTTACGAACTAACTTATACTAAAGACAACACAAACATCCATGCCCGATGGGGTATTTGAACCTCCGACGCGGGAGACCGCGGAACTGGATTACTGCTGACGTCTGCATCGACTGATACGACAGTGAAGTGCGTCTGTGTTACTGCAGATAAACCAGTTAACCTTGAACGTCCCTAGAATGAGATTTCAAGAAACGTTCATATTTTTGTGTGTCATATCTAGGGTAGAAATTCTACCATGTAATCTGATCGGTACACAGGTCAAAAATTGCCAGAACTTCAATTTTCGATGTTCGTATTTTATTATTGGAGATTTCAATGCACGACAAAGAAGGCAACAACAGAGTTGTAGATGTAACTACATCTACTTCCCTATACCGCTCTTTAAGGTATATATAATCCATTATTTTGTGCCCATATATGAGAAAATATTTCTTTGGAATTATACAAGTTTCATTGGCCTCCTTGTGTAATTAATATTTTAAATCTGTACTTAAATTTTGATGTTACGTATTAATATTATGACAAAAGCGTGAATAAGTATAACCATACGTGGAGCAATTTATTGCAAACCTAGAATCAATTACTTGGAAAATAATTACAAGTATAATCGTATAAATAAATAAGCATAGTATATGTTCTCTTCCAATTTCTAGTGCAAGAAACATTGTTGGAATATGGTTCATCAGTTACCACTGTTTCATAGGTCTCTTTGATTGAAAACGCATTTTATTGCCTAAATGAATGCTATTTTTCTTTCTTATTTGTAAAAACACAGTTCGTACCATTGGTAGGATTTCTATATAAGAATACCAGGGAAAATTGTCAAAATATCAGCATTTTTTATTTGACGAGAGAAACATGTATTAGAAATCAAAATATTTTTATTTTTGTATCGAAAACCTTCAAAACACAATATTGTTAGTATATATTTATGTTGCACATAATTTTTACATTGTCACATGTATTCGATGCTGCATTTTAATAAATCCACAAATCCTTTGTAAAAGTTGTGGAACTTAACTGCGGGGTCATCAGTCCCTAAACTTACAAACTACTTACTTCAGAAACGATTTTAAATTAAAACAATTTCCATCAAAATTCGCCCAGTCATTAAACGTAGACATTATGATTTCTTTCTTTAGTGAAAATATTAAACTGAATTAGAGGCACTGAATTTAAATTTATGCCGCGGTCGAAATTAGAACCCGGGACCTCCTGCTTATTAGGCAGTATTTAAATTATTTTCCAAGCAAAACATCTTTTCACAAAGTACAAACAAGCTTCCGAAATTTCTTCTTGTTCACATCATCGAACCCTTCAGTTTTATCAAAATGATTCTGCTCTTGGATACAAATTCTCAGATCTCCTTTCCGCATTAATATCGCTCTTTCAACAAAAATACTGCTTTACAGTGGGCCACTAATGCTGTAAACCATCTAAAGCTGGTGAAAGAGAGAGCCATTATGTTGGTGCATGTCGAAGAGGGTTTTGTGCTCGACACCTTGCAAATAGAAACATTCCTTCAGCTTCTCGGAGTTTTGATGAAATGAACACATTGAGTGTTTTAATGATGCTTTCTATATCTATTGACAAAGCTTTAAGTGTGCAATAGCTGATTCCTTGCCACTTAGAGTTTTCTTCAATGAGATGAACGTACATCTGTCATAAATATATATATTTTTTTAATCTTGAATTGCTTACACTATAATGTACAGAAGCGTTATCCGCCTTGTAAGCAGTTAAATGGATCAAATTTAAACCAATATCTTCTGTCACTAATTTTATTTTTCCGAATATATTCTTGGACGATACAGATCGATCATCACAAAAATGCAAAAGTTTTTAGGCATCCCTGTCTCTACAGTAAAATATTGCATCTCTTATAAATCTGTTTTTAATGTTTCCGATATTAGAAGTCTCTCCGTACCTATGTTCTTACATTCATTGACGTAGTGTTCCAGTGAATTCCGTGCTATTGGGCAGCTTTTGTGCAACCACAAGACAGTTTATGGCGTTAGTTTTGCTGACAGAATACAGAGCAGGAGAAAGTTTCACCTGACAAACAATGATGTACGCAATATAACCCGTGAGTGACGTTATGAAATACAGCCATTCATGTTTTAATATTTCATATTCCTCACTGATATCTTTCTTTAGCAAGAAATTGTGAATATTATTGATATTTTATGTGACGATATAATTACAGTGTTTTTTGTCTGCTTGTGTTAGTATAAACCACAACTTCCTTCGTGTTTAGAAAAATCAGTTTGACAAAATTTGCCTCAAGCGATATAATCATTTTTGCATGCAAAATGTTAAGAAATCTCGATTATTAAAAAATGAATTGCACTCAACTTTCATCAATTAAGAAACCCATCAAGTCCACGTAGTGACTGGTTCTCGATGTACTTTCTTCATTAACCACTCGTAGTTATTGTAGTGGGACATGTATTTAACCGTCCACTCTTTTCCTCATTAAACTCAATTTCGCAGTTATTCAGTAATTTATTACGTAATATATTGTTTTGAATGTTATTGATGTTTGAGAACATATACTTGTGTGAATTTTATTCGCCTTTGTTTGTTTCATGTGTAACGACGGTGCTGCAGCAGTACGCAGTGACGGGTTCTCCGCCAACGTCAGCGAGAAAATGCTGGTCGCTATCGTCGATTATCCGAAGGTCGGCGCGCTGAACTGGAAGACATTGCCTGCTGTTGCGGACCGCGACTGACTATTTTTTAACATTAGCAATGTAGATAAAAATGTAAATGAAAAATGTTTAGTCATTTTTTATATTCCGTATTGAGATGAAGTCTCGTTGTAATTGTGACTTGTAATACTGAATTATGTGATATTACTTACGTCACATATATTTAAAATAAAAAAGTTTAAAAATGAAGTTACTGATGAATGTCGACGATTTCTAAATATTGAATCAAGATGTGTAAATGATTTTTTTTAAGTGATGGTAATTCTGAAGTGAATTTTGAATCTGGTCTGAACGACTTACACGAAAGTTGTGTGCCACTAAAGTTGCACGATTATTGATATTACGATATCGATAACCAACGAGCTTCAATTTCAATTCAAGCTCGTTGCCGATAACAGTTATACACGAGCTATGGACTAAACAGAGACAATCGTAGCAACTGAAATTAAAAATCTGACTCAGGGTTTGCCAACCTATTGGATCTTACTGTGGAATCTAACTTTGAGTTAATTCGTTTATCAGTTAGAGGAACTTTATTAACAAGAATTAGTATTAACGGTCATTATAATTTTTGTTGCTAGGGTGCTAGTTAACTTCGGTTACGAAGTCTCCGTCATTGAAGAAGCTGTTTGTTTATTATATCTGAAGTCACTTAAAAAAACTAGTACCAGCACACTAACTGTATTAATTTTGCTAATATCAAATTCCTTCCCATTACTCTGAAAACTATTTTTTCTTCTAATGAAAAATTATATGTTATATTAAAACATACGCCTCACTTGAATATCATTAAAACATTTAAATTACAGGTCATATTCCGTCATGGTATGAAAGACGCATTTTCATTGTCTCTCTCAACGACATTTCTGATTCCTGCATTTGTTTCGAACATCTGCACATCGATGAGAAGCTAGTGTCATCTGAACTAGGATTTAATCGCTTTCTCGTGTGAAATTATATGCCTCTTTCTTACCTGCAACCGCGTTTACAGATCTGTTAGCGTCTCTGAAAGCCATCCAGTGAGGAAAAGTTTTATTGCGACACTACAATATTAGCGTCATGCAATGCTTTGAACATGATCAGTATAACATGGGAAAGGTATGTTTTGTACAAATTCTGTTTTAAAATGTGAAACATATAAAGATCATTCTTATAGCCCCTTTCAGAATGTTTTAAAGAAATTTGTTAAAATACAAATGATTTGTGTTTTTTATGTTTTAGAGAAAGTGTTACGGAATTAAGAAAGATACGGGTTGAAATCAGCGATATACACCTGGCGCTGTCGCTGACGGCAAAGACGAAATTTTGTCAATCATTGCAGACCACAAGCCAAATTGCAACAGAAGACGACTAAAAAAAGTCTTATTGTTGACGGAGAATCTTTTATTAATAATTTCCGGGTCCAAAATTATGTTCAGTTAGTTGATTCATGAACACCTAGGAGTTAACATCTAGTTATAAAGAAGTACTGTCAATTAAATGAGGTTAAGATTGTTTAGTCTAACTTACGATCGTAGTTATATCGCATGTGATGCATGGGAATAGCATGATTAACGAATTCTATTCTGATAACTTTTATTCGTGGCGTAGCTAGCTAACTTCAGTCTTAACGAGAGTTGAAGTTTTATTTTACTGAAAGAAACCCAATTCAGGTTTGAATTAAATGTATTGAGAAGTAATAAATAGAGCGACATTTCAAGTTTTGATTATTGGTGAAATCTTGAAGGAGTTCACAAGTGTCCTTCTCGTAGGGAAAATATTGTTCTAATTGTTGAGTCTAGGTGCTGAGTGTATTTGTCAGCTTATGCACAACTATATTTGTGATAGTTTCGGTGCGTCAAATACGTTACATGAAAATTTTTGATTTGTTTGTTTGTCAGTCCTGAAGGGAACTGAGGTAGTAGTTTGATCGTTGTTCAGCAATTATATTGCAACCTGCGGGAGAATTATTGGGCAACGATATTCTCGTATGCTTGTCATGTAAGTCTAACATCGATTCGGACTACTTAAGTTTCGTTTCCGCGTAGCCAAGAAAAAATTTGGTTCACCCATCAACCTTTACGAATTAAAGATTTCACGCTAATGTGCTTATCTATTAAGCAGATTCTGCGGTTTTGGAAGCAGTAATTGTGATAAAAGCAAGCGTGACTATCCATAGAAACGCTACTTGAGAAGTACTTGAGTTGTAGAAATACAAAGACACCAACGCCTGAAGAGGTTTTGTTCACTTGTAAATCTAATTATCATTTAGGAACCAAAGTGACGGAGGTGCTATAGTGGTTTTTTTTATTATTATTTGAAAAAAAAAAAGACAGTTAGGGGAGAGTAGACAGGTTTTTACTCGCTGGCTAAAATTATTGTATTCATGAAAATAAAATAAAAGGAGATAAATAAAAGCCTTGTCGCGTGACATAAAATCAAGTTCCGGATTTTATTTGATCCTCCTGAAAACTGAAGTTACAAGAAATAGCAAAAAATAAATAAAAACTTTATTGCGCAAGCAAAGATTATTTTAGTAACATCGAGTCAGTTACCGATACGAACAAGGTTATGACAATATTTATTTAAAAAGTCTCTTTAATAATATTTTATAAAACTGAGATATATTTGAATAAAGTTTCTAAGTGAAATTACGATCTCTACAATTAAAATAAATATTCCTTGATTTTTTACCCGAAGTCAGAGATAATTGTATTTAACTAATTCTTCGATTGACCATGACATCATTTTAATGGCACCAACATCCACAGACAGGGATACCACGTGGCTGTTGGATAAACAATTTTTGTATCCAGCCATGTTTATGATTACACAGGCTTTTTCGGGAGGGGAATAGTATTAAATTTCACATGTAAGATTTACTAGTTTAAAATAGTGGCGTTTCTCGAAAATCGCTATACTGTTTATATCCGGCTAATGTTTGCCAACAGTCACGTGGTTGTATGTTGCTACCACACCATGTGTATAGCTGCCCTGTTGTTTGCCCGGGCTACTAGTATTTATGCTCGAAGAACTACTTACAAAATTCACATTGTATGCTGTAGGCTTCGACCATCTCTAGTATCTGTGATCGAAGGCGAAGGCTGTAGGACATTTAATCTCTGATAAAATAAAACAATCTGAATTACTACTAAACCCTTAACGACGTAAAATCAGTTGTAAAATATTCAGAAAAATATTTATTTGTAGTAAAATTACAGATACAGAAAAGGATTAATTTTTTTTATGACAGAGAAGTTGTCGTTAAAACCATTTCTTTGTTGAATTTTCACTAAACAAGATACGCTATATTGAAGATTGCCTAGAAATTGTAAGGCTTTGACTATCAAATGTTACTTAAGGCTTCTAATGGTACCATTTGAATAAAATCTATAGAGTTTGTAAAGTACATATATTTTACTGCTATACATTCATCCTGGTAGATAGTGGTAGCTTATTACGAAAGTAGTCAGAAATTTTCTGTTGAAGTGTTCCACGTTATATAATCAGATCCGTAGATGTTTTTGTACTGCCAGTATCAATAATTGCACTGTAGCTATCCCTGTTTTATGTCGAGGCGAGAAGCTTAGGGCCCACGTCAATAGTTACCAATTTGTTAATGTTGTCGACACGTATGCAATATAAATTTAAAGATTTTTCAATATATACGGTGGTGCAGTATAGAGTTGTGCGGATTTTTACTTACGTCCGCATAACATCTTGAAGGCTTTCTCATATTCAGTAATTTATTTATTATTATATGGACGCTAACTAGGGAAACGTTAGGACCACTGCTCCTATACGGTATAATTATTGAGCATGACACTGGAGAAACAAAATATCAAATTCGTATTTACCCTTGATAACTAGCGGATTTTTTTTTTTTTTTTATCTTTTGCAAATGATTGATAAAGGAGAGGACGGAATAAGGATTAGGAAGGAAAGGATTTACAGAGGCTGCTTAGGGTGTTGAAATGAAACAATGGCGACAAGTGAAAATGTGAGCCGGACCGGGAAACGAACCCGGGTCTCCCGCATTGGGCCAGGGGTAGCCAGGGGTAGCCTTAACTACCCGTGCTCGCCTCCCGGCTGTCTCAAATTCCCACAAGTCGCACGCTATGGCTGTAGCACCCCTATCGTTCATGCCCTCTTACACTCGCCATTACGGATTCCCGGGCGAGGTCGAACGTATGACCGCATCTGCGGTGACGTAATCGAAGCCGTCTTCGCGTCTAAATACTTATTATTTTGGTGTGGAGTTGGACATGTCAGAAAGAACAGACACCACACATAAAACAGGTATAGCTACAGTACACTAATTAATACTGGCAGTATAAAAACATCTACGGATCTGACTATATAACGTGGAACACTTCAACAGAAAATTCCTGACTAGGTTAGTAATAAGCTACCACTATCTACCAGGATGTATGTATAGCAGAAAAAGATATGTACTACACAAACTCTATAGATTTCATTCAAACGATATCATTAGAAGCCTTAAGTAAAATTTGATAGTCCAAGCCTTACTATTTCTAGTCAATCTTCTACATAGTGTATCTTGTGTACTGAAAATTCAACATAGAAATGGTTTTACCGACAACTTCTTTGTCGTAAAAAATTAACCCTTTTCTGTATCAATAATTTTACTACAAATAAACATTTTTCTGAAAATTTTACGACTGATTTTACGTCGCAGACGGTTTTATTTTATCAGAGAGTAAATGCCGTACAGCCTTCGACCATAGATACTATAGATGGTCGAAGCCAACGAGCTTGAATTTCAGCTCGTTGGTCGAAGCCAGGGCACGGGTGGCGAGCACGGGTGGCGAAGTGGTTAAGGCGACCGCTGGCCGAAAGCAGGAGAGCCGGGTTCGATTCCCGGTGCGGCTCACATGTTCACTTGTCGCCATTGTTTCATTTCAATACCCTAAAGCAGCCTCTGTCAATTCTTTCCTTCCTAATCCTTCTTCCTTCCTCTCTTTTATCATTCATTTGCAAGACCTAACACGAAAAATAAATAAATAAATAAAATAAAGTAAAATAAAATTTTAAAAATAATAAAAAAATTATCTTCTTTCAGGAGGTTCGAAAACTTTGTACACTATCGCTCTAAACAAGGGGATCCGTACAAAATGAGCGCAGGACACCTACGTTTGGCGTTTGGCGTCTTTCCTCGCTTCTCATTACGCAGCAGCATCTGGAAGGGACCGTTTGGCAGTTGCTCCAGTTTCGGGCGGTGGGCGGCAGGCGGCAGCACCGGCTGTGTTCGGCAGTTCAGTTGGGTTGAGTTTTGTTTCGGCCGCCGCGCCGGCCGCAGTTAAACGGAAAAGCCGGCTGCGACTTGGGTCGGGACTCGCCGCCGGTTATTTCCAGCGCCGTAGCCATTTCCATAGATCGCGCGCTTTCAATAACGCGCAGTATTGGGAGGCGGCAGTGCGCCATTAAACGCAGCGATTTGCCCGCCTCGCGTTTCGCGACCCACTCCACTCCGCGAAAGTGTACGGCCCGTTCCCCTTCCCTACCTACTGCCGTGAGAATTACTGCAGGATCCAGCAGCTGATTCAAATTATGAGGCCAACACTGCGAATTACTGCCAGTTACTTACCGCGGCCAGATTACGTGATATATCTGACAGGGGAAAAAAAAATCTGTCTTTACTGTTATGGATTAATTACACGAAGACTGTAACCAGCCTAGGATCTCCGAAAGTCTTCTAACGACATTAATAAAGGGCGTTTCAGGAGGAATTGAAAATACGGGGCTTTCATAAAGAATGAACCGATTTCATAAAGCTTTATTTTCGCACCAGTCAGTACTACAAGATTGAACCTACAACATATGTATTTTGTGAATAATGAAATGCCAAGATCGCGAAATTTCGTCTTTATTTATAACAGGCCACCGGTTTCGATGTACATAGACTTCATCTTCGATCTCTAAGGGCGAACATAAGATGTATGGTTAAAAAAAAAAAAAAAAAAAAAAAAAAAAAAAAAAAAAAAAAAACATGCCATATAACTGTATGCATAGGTAATCATATGTCAACAGTTTTCTCTCACATACCTGCACTAAATTGTAACATTATTACATAAATGCATATTGTAGCCAGTTGAATAGTACTGGTGGGTTCTCACACATTAAAATATGCCGTTTGGCATTAAATTTTGTTATCGACAATTGATAACAGTTGTAAGGATTTCTCATACAATAGCGCATTCTAGCGGCATGTTAAGGTAACATTACAGTTATCACAAAGCCGCCTGTTAGTAGCTTGTTGGCACTCACAGCTGTACAATATGGTGGTTATTTATGTATATATGACTATACGAGTTTGATATCTGAGAATAAAATGACTTATTTTAGTGTGTGACAACCCACCAGTACTATCCAACTGGCTACAATATGCATTTATGTAATAATTTTACATTTTAGAGCAGGAATGTGAAGAAAACTATTGACATATGATTACCTATAGATACTGTTATATGGCATGTTCCATTGTTCGTTTTTTTTTTTTTTTTTTTTTTTTTTTTTTTTGTTTTCTTAACCATACATTTTATGTTCGCCCTTAGGGACCAGAAGATGATGTCTCTGTACATCGAAACCGGTCGTCTGTTATACGAGGCGCGTCCACAAAGTAAGTTCCGTTCGGTAATGAAATGGTACACAGATACAGAAGAAATTTTTATTGCACAAAATTCTAAAACTCTTAAACTACTTTTCCACATAACTGCCGAAATTTTGTAGGCATTTGTCATAACGTGGCACCAGGTTTTGTATGCCTTCTTCATAGAAATCTGTCGCTTGTGTCTTCAACCAGTTGGAAACAGTTTCTTTCAGCTCGTCGTCATTCGTGAAGCGATGACCGCCAAGGAAAGACTACAGTTTTCCTGGATCTTGTCATCAATCGCGTGAACCAGTTCTTCTGTAACCAAAGGTGGACGCCCACTTCGTTCTTCATCGTGCACATCACTACGCCCGCCATTGAACTGTCGGACCCATCTTCTCACCATCGAATCACTCATCGCATTTGGTCCGCAAACATTGCAAATTTGCCGATAAATTTCACTTGGTTTCACTTTCCTCGCATTCAGAAACCAAATCACCGACCTGATTTCACAGGCGGCGGGATTTTCAATCAACGCCGACATTTCAAACAAGCACAACAAAGCGTACGTAAGTGACAGCGATCTCCAAATGGCGCACGTTCTTCTCCTTGATACACATCGTCTACAGCGCGTGTGCGGAACTGCAATCGCAGCGCTGCAGCGGAGATAAATAGATACGCAACTTACTTTCTGGACGCGCTTCGTAAATAAAGACGAAATACCGCGATCTTGGCATTTCATTATTCACAAAATACATTCATAAGATCGCTTCCTGCCATGAGCAAATTGTGCGTCATATGTGTTTATCTGTGTTCAAGTTTATTCCTACAAGTGTTCAAAATCAATATCACCACCAGCACGGACAACATCAAGGCGATGGGAGCGTGGCGAGATCGTCAAATGTTTTGGTGCTTCCAAATTCGGGGTTGGAACACTTGCGGGGAGTGACACTTGCGCGGAACGCGGGACCCTTGGGGCGGCTAATGGCTTTTCCTGGGTACGGACACACCAAGAAGTCTAGCACTGCTGTTGTCAAGTTTCCACACTGTCAACTTAACACGAAACTCTGTGAAATTGCACAACCCTTTCAAAGCTGAAGAGCAATATAGTAACTTGTTCTAACTACATATGAATTCGTTGAGTGTTCCTCCTGAAAACAAAAAGGTATTTTAATAGTGATAATGTTTGGAGAGTTATTAAGACATTCTTTGCTACTACAAGACTATGGCTTTCCACAATCATACCTCCTAAAAGCATATTATTCAGAAAATTAAGCATATCAAGACACCTGCACAAGCAATAAATACATTAGGCATCCTGCACAGATACGTTGATGTAATTGACCGCTATGTAGTTAACCCCACTATCACGCAACTTCCATCTCTTTAAAAGTAGCTACTATGCTTTTTAATAGGAGACGCAACCTTAAACCTTCAATTAAAAAACGTTAATAATAAGTCAATGAGTATTTTACATACTTGAAGCGTTTATTCGTAGACCCCAAAACGATTTAGCTGTATTCGAATTAGAAATACATCTAAGAAATGTATGAAATACGGAATGTGTAAAGGAATGTCACGACACCGAAAAATGCTAAAGATAAATTCTATTTTCCATCACCGTCTTATAGAACCATTTTTACTCCGAACTTGGCATAAACCAACAGGGAGAAACAAGTTGCAAGACTTCCAGGAAAAATGAAGCGAAATTGACAGCCAATAGTTGGTTATAAATGACATTGCCTGTTAACTGTATAAATATAAATTACGGAATACGCGGAACTCCAGTACAGTCAAAAAGGTCTAAGGTAATAGACAGTGGTTTACAATCAGATATCCGTATCACTCTCCTCCTCAAGAAGTCTGTGTGAAGATTTATATTCAGAACATTCAAGAAAAAGGTGTTGAAACTACAAGAAGCAGCTCATTTACTCAGGAAGGGAATACGTTATGGTGCCCGTAAATTTGAATAGCTGTATCTCTTGTAGTAACATTCATTTTTTGATAAAATGTTATCCAATATACCAGAATTTTGTTTTTCTAAACTCAGTGCCAACTTTTTTTGTCGAAATTTTTGCAGGAAGTAGTCTTGACGTGATTTCATACTTCTATGCATTAATATTATCAAACATGTAATTTGTGTCACAAATTGCGCGGCCGGCCCGGTAGGATGTTCGAGTCCTTCCTCGGACATGGGTATGTTTGTTTGTACTTTGCCTACGTTATTTTAAGTAAGATTAAGTAGTGTAAGTCTAGCGACCGATGACCTAAGTAGTTTGGCCGCATAAGACTACACATATACACGTAATTTATTTATTTCATCACCACATTTAAGTACTAATAATTAAAGAAACTTAAATGTTGAAATTTGAAATAAACACTGAAAACAAATGATTGGTATTTCTCATAAAATGAATGCACAGAACCGTTGAATTATGTCTTGTGAATGTACCTACAAAATCTGCCATATGAAAATTGTAGTGTGAGTCCCAAATTTGTTTTTTATGTAATAACATTAAAAACATATTAAAAATCGAGAACTCGAAATCCAGTGAAGTTATGGACTTGAAGCGTTTTGTGTTGCTAAATCTTTACATAGTAGACACAATTTTAAATTTTGGTTGCTATCGCCAAAGTAGACGAAACGTTAAATTTTTTGGTGTAATCTTCGCCGTGTAGACTGTATGTTGTAGAAGTCTACGTCGAACCTAATTATAATCATACCTCTGAGGAGAGAACGTTGTTTGCACTTCCCCAGCGTTTCCAGTCGCCGTGCTGTGCTACGTAACGACATCGTACCGTTCCACTTTACCGAGAGCTATATATGTATTGGTGTGATGTTTGTTCTTTCGAAATAAGACATCACACCAATATATGTATCATTTAGACGCAAAGATTCTGGGTTGTGTTCTCATCGCTAACGCGACTAACAACGTTAGACCTCGTGTGTAAACAGTTACAGGTTATGAGTGCCACTGGAAAAATGCATAAGTAACACCTGTTGTTTGAGACTTGAAGATGACCTGAAATTAGCGGAAATCGATATCTAATAATAAACATAAGGTGTAGCTGTCTATATTTCATAATGCTATTCCTAACATATTTAAAAGCTGCTCAAAACCACCTACAAAAAACCTTTATAACGAGATTGTATATAATTCCACGATCAAATTGTGTTTTCGTTATTTGTAGTAATACACCCAAAGATCTGCCCTTGCTTTTAGTGCCTTGATCAGCTGTTTATTTTTACAGGTATTACTAGGGACAGGAAAAATTTCGCATTTGCGATAAATGCGAATATAGATGCGAATTCTGACTCAAAATGCAGTAAATCCGAAATTGTAGTTAGCAACGGTTGCGCTCAATTCCGATTTCTTCACATTACTCTTCACATGGTGCTGTATTGTAAATCGAGTGATATTTGTATGACGTGTTATCTCCCTGTTGAATGAGGCTGTGATATCTCCGGGCCGTTACTACAGCTCCACCTCGCTCGGTGGGCCTTTCCCTGAATACGGCACAGGTAGCGGCTGGAGGGCGAGGAGTAGGGGCGGTGTATCCCTACTTGTGGAACGCCCTGTTCACTACCTGCAGTGTCCGGGTCTCCCCGCAAGTGTCTACAAATTCCCTTTCCGCGCAAGTGTCACTCCCCGCAAGTGTCACAAACTCTCCAAATTCGACCTTGTCGTGTACCCTGTGATCCCTCTGGGGCTCTGAGGTTTCTCTGGGCAGATTCGCGCTGCCCGTGCGACCTCGCCAGCTGGCTGAAACATTCCTCCCTTAATTTTATTATTTAAATTTAAATTTTTAAATCAGTATAAATTTTTTGCAAGTAATTGTAAAGAGTAACTGTAAAGAGTGGTTGGGAGAAATATTTCAATACTGGTTACGTAGCAAAACCATCTATCTATTGAAATGAATCTACTATGCTGTACTCTTAGAGAAATTAATGAGCTACACACCAAGAAAGTAGTTAAAATCCTTTCTAACCTGGCTGATAAGCAACGTGAACCTAACTGTTCGAGACATTATCACTATTGCTGATATTGTAACTACTTGATCTGTTACTAATCGAAAATGGTAAGTCGTTCGTAATCTCAGAATCGCAGTTAGAATAATTATTTAATAAAAGAATGTAATAAAAATGGGTCCTGTTGTACACATCTCCAACAATAAGATTCGTAAATCAGTGTCATTAATTATTCTTTTGTCCTGAAAAATAAATTGCATCACAGTTAAATGAAAAATGTGAAAGGAAAAAAATAAGGTTCCAATCTCACTACAAATACTCAGATAAATTTCTGTAAACTTACGAAACAATAATTATTCAAATAAATGAAGCACGTCTACATATACATCACATTCAAAGTTCAGTTACCTTTGTGAAATCTAATTAAATTCATACAGTCGAGATCATGACATAAATTCAGTACACCATTTCAATTACAACATTCTCATCGAGATATATCGTAAAGACATTTTCACAATTCACCAGGTCATATACAAGCGTAATATGGAAGAGAAGTTTACTAGACGAGAGCATAATACAGAAGAGAAAAATGGCGTCACTACTCCTTTCTTTTAAATGAAATAATAGTTAAATCTAAGTATTATTCTAATTGCTCTTTGTTCAGAGTTAGTCTTTGACTTACGTTTTTCATAGAATATTGCGTCTTTAAGAATTTAGTGACATGTAGAAAATCATACGAAATTGCAAGAAAAAATATACAAATATAAGCATAATTAATTTAAATATTTGCCAGAGTTGAAGGGCATGAAAGGGATGCAGTGGTTGGAAAGGTAGTAAGACAGGGTTGTAGTCTTTCTCCATTGTAATTCAATTTGTACATTCAGCAAGCTATAAAGGAAAGCAAGGAGAAATTTGGAGAAGGAATTAAAGTTCAGGGTGAAGAATTAAAAACATTGTGTTTTGCCGACGACATAGTAATTGTCAGATACAGCAAAGGACCTGGAAGAGCAATTGAACGGAATGGACAGTGTGCTGAAAGGTGCATATAAGATGAACATTAACAAGAGAAAAACTAGGGTAATGGAGTGCAGTGTAAGAAAATCAGGTGATGCTGAAGGAATTAGATTGGGTAACGAAGCAATAAAGGAGGTAGATGAGTTTTGTTACTTGGGCAGTAAAATAAGAAATGATGGTCGCAGTGCAGAGGATATAAAATACATAATGGCAATGGATAGAAAAGCGTTTTTGAAAAAGAGAAATTTGTTAACATCGAATATTGATTTAAGACTAAGGAAGTCCTTTCTGAAGGCATTTGTGTGGAGTGTTGCCTTGTATGGGAGTGAAACATGGACGATAAACAGTGCGGACAAGAAGAGGATAGAGGCTTTTGAAATGTGGTGCTACAGAAGAATGCTGAAGATTAGGTGGGTGGATCGCATAACTAATAAGGAGGTACTGAACAGAATTGGGGAGAAAAGAAATTTCTGGCATACCTTGACTAAAAGAAGGGATAGATTGGTAGGACACATTCTTAGACATCAAGGAACTGTGAATTTAGCGTTGGAGGGAAGTGTGTGGGGTAAAAACCGCAGAGGACGACCAAGAGATGGATACAGTAAGCAGATTCAGACAGATGTAGGTTGCCATTCTTATGTAGAGATGAAGAGGCTTGCTCAGGATAGGGTATTGTGGAGAGCTGCATCAAACCAGACTGAAGACCACAACAACAACAACAACATGGGCAAATAAATATTGTTTCGTGTGTGGAGGCGCATGTAACACTACATGGCCCAGCAATAGATCTTCAAAGTACCGCGGCCCGACGTCATGGAGACGGAGCCCTCGCAGTCTCTGCCTCCGCTCCAACATCCCGATGGACCTGGACCAGCACACCACGCAGCATTTGACGCCGACGTCGCCACCGATGTCACCGTCTGCGTCATCATCTGGGCCCCAGGTCGTGGGCGTGGGCCCTTCGGAGGTTTCTTTGCCGGAGGACGTTCCATCGCGAGCTCAGGCCATATGGCGGGACCCAGCTGGTAGTCTGCCATCCTCCGCAGCTACAGATTCCAGTCCATCACTATGTGCACGAGCCCCCCTCCTCCCGCGTTGTCGAGCTCCCTACACGACAACGGTTCGGCGTTTTGTGGGGGGGGGGGGGGGGGAGAGAGGAGGGATGTTGTGGCGTAAAGGAGAGTTGACACGATCATGTTTACGTGCGTCAATAGACTTCAACTTGCGCAAGTGATAGCTCACACGCCCGCGGAAGTTTTCAGTCCAAGCAAGACCAGTGTAGCGTTTCAGAATGGCGCCAAAAGATTTGATACGTACGAGCATCCGCGTTGTTCCCTTAATTGCAATACAAAAAATCACCGAATACTTAGATCGGAAGAAGAGACGACGCAGATATTGGGTGCGAAAGTGGATCGCGAGGAGAAATGAGTTGGGAGCTTCCACAGTTTTGATTAGGGAGTTAGAAAATGAGGACGAAGCATAATTCGAAAATCATTTTAGAATGAACTTGATCAATGTTCGGCATTTATTGAGTCTAGTGGGCCCAACTATTCAGAGGAAAAATTGTTTCTCTTGCCGCCACAATATTATTTAAAAACCGATCAACAATGTTAAAGCAAGGCAGTGTAGGTACATAAATTTCACTTTTTGATGAGCCACTTTTCATAGAATTTCTAACTGTTCTTCTCGATGCGGTAAGCTTTCCTTAAACTCCTTATTTTTGCCTTCACCACATTCTCATCTATTTGTGGCACGTTTTCTCGCATTCCGTTGATGATTGATTTTATTGCGTCCTCTTTCATGTTTCTATCTTTATAAATTGGAAGATGAATGTTCCATAAACATGGACGTTCTTCGTAGAGCTCCAGAAACTGGATTGTAAAGTGCAACGGCCACTTTCTTGTAACTGACATTGCTTTTCACAATAATAAAAAAACAAAACAAAAAAACATAGAGATCAAAACCAACACGCGAACGTACAAACAGAGACTACAGGTGCTATTCGACACCAGCGGCCATCTTGCGGAAACGATGAAAAATTAATGGGGGGAAGCCAACTTGCGCAAGTAAGTTGACTCGACCTCAACTTTCATTGTTACTTGCGCAAGTTGCGAATTTGGGTGTTCACACATACATTTTGGTGTACGCAAGTCAACGTGCGCCAACGATACATGTCCGTCTCAACCCCTCTTAGGCCCGGCGCACACTTGACGCAGCAGAGGCAGAGGAGAGGCAGAGGATAGGCCTCTGTCCGTCTGTAACGCATGCTTTCTAATGGGGTAGCGCACACTTAACGCAGCCGAGGCGGAGGGCAGGCGTTTCCTCGGTCACGCCTCTGTCCCGTTGTCCGAGGCGCACAGTTTTCCTGCGCCTCTGTTCCACCTCTGTCGCAAAGTGAAATTTCAAGTCATCGGATATGCTTCGAAAAAAATTGTTTTATGTAGACGAATATAAGCGTCATCCTTCTCTGTACTTAGTTTCTTTGTAACACTTTTACTTTCTGCGTAAAAAAATTAAAAATACTATTTTCCGATTTGTGCGTGTTTTGCGCTAACGCAGCTTCCACAATCGATTTTGCAGAAACTACTCACTAGAAAAAAATAATTTTTCTGTATCATATAGGTAAAAGCCACCGCATGACGTTGGGGAGGTTTTATTTTCGTTATTGTACATAGTTATTGTTATAATAACAAATAAAGTACAACGCTGCGCATATTTTGAAGAGTTTGCAGTGGAAAAAGTAGTCGCTGGCTAGTTTGCGTTTGGTGCATTTTACACCATACATTACTGCGAACGAAATGTAGCTAACATATCGAAATTGTTTTTAACGGTGGAAGGAGAGCTATATCTCTTTCGATTCTCGAGAAAATACGTGAGATACACATTTGACGCGACGCGGCCGGCAGCTACGCGGCACACGCACGTCTGTTGCCGCCTGCTGTGCCGAGTGCGGAGCTGCCTCGTGTCTCCCTTCTTCGTATGCTGCCGATACAGACCCAAACTGGAAACGAACAACTTACTGAAATAGAAAGACACCGAGATTCATAAACCGAAGATGCTGATTGTGTATTTTTACGGTCTATAGTCTCTGGTTTCAGTAAACTTTGTGGCAAGCATGAAAGCACTATATAAGCTAAAATTCCCGTTACTACTGAATAATAAGTTCGGCGATACCAGAAGGGACGTGCAACGATTTTTTTTTTACTGTCAGGGACTTCCTTCAATTTCTTGAAACACAATGTCCACCCCTTCGTGGAGCTTCAGCTCACTGCTAAACCATAGATGATGCTAGAAACGTCTCTCGTCAGTATTTCTCAACCTGAATTCTATACTACATTCAGAAATTCAACATTTGCAAAAGTATTAGCATTAGCTTCACTAATTACTAACAAATATAATGGCTGCTGATGGTAATTATCATTAGAAATGCAATGGAATGAAATACTGCATGTCATGCACAGCTACCGTTATAGAAGAAGGAAAAAAGCAAACGTCAGTATCTTAGTACTCAGGAGCATGGAAGAGCTACGAATAAAGACCTAATTAATGAAACACTTTGCGTGCAAATGAATTTAAACAAGGAAACTATAATTTGCAAAATTTTTCATATCGTTATATCTTTCAATCTAAGACATATGAAAAGCATACCAGGTGTCACCGAGAAGAAAAGTGTTTCTGATCGAATGTACTGCGCCACAATCATGATTAAATATGTCAGTTGTATAAAAGTTCTTTCAATTATTTGCTGTGACACTTGTTTCACTGAATTATAAAAGAAATGAAAGAAAAATAAATCTGACTTTAATTAAATTCCTAAAACATATCCCTAATTTTTCTTTAGCGGGTGTGACGTGTCACACTATTTTTCTTCTCTTTTAAGTCCTTCTTACTGAGCATGTGACCCTGTTGGAAATGTCGTCTGTTTAGTCAGAATAGCTCAAGAGCTTATAATGAACTTCCATACACCAGAAAAGTTCGCCAAATATTTGTCACTTTTGCCTGTTGCTCAACAGACCTTGCAGTGCTCTTATACACACACACACACACACACACACACACACACACACACAGACACACATTAAATTGACTGAGTTTTGAAGGAGATCCAGGAATTAAATCTGATTGCAACGAAAGGTTTGCAGTGGACATGCAGCACGTGCTGTTGCAAGCTACGCTGCCTCCTCTGCCTCTGCTGCGTCAAGTGTGCGCTGACCGGCAGAGGCCCTGCGCCTCGCCTCTGCCTCTGCTCTGCCTCTGCTGCGTCAGGTGTGCGCCGGGCCTTAAAGTCAGCGCCACACGCCAGATGCACGAGAACGATCGTGAAGAAGGCAGTGGCCGACTGGCAGCCAATCACACGCCGGCGCCGCGCCTCCTGGAGGGAGAAACAGGGAAGCGCGCCCTCTACAAGCGGCTATATCTACGCCGACATGTGTCTGGAAGAGCCCAGAAATAGGCGGTCACTAGTACTCAGGACAGATAGCATTGTACAAGAAGACGCTGCCGCGAGAAGAGAACAGACAGCGAGATCATAAGTTGAGTAAATTTGTATATAATTGTAAATAAAACTTGTATTACTAATCTGTATAGCTGTTATAGCTGCCCACGCATACTGCGCAGACCCTTTCCCGAAATATAGGCCGGGAAGGACAAAACAGGCTCCCATCGCTCTTATATAATATATAAAGCAGACTGTCCGTATGTTTGTCGTGTTATATACAAATCTACAGTTTTGTTCCAATCTTTATGAAATTTTGTACACGTAAGCTTCAATCCATGTGGACGGTCGCCGGAAGTGTAAGAATCACATACGATATATAGTTCACGAGACATGACATCATAAACAATGAGATGCGCGAAAAACTGCTGCATTTTGCGACAATGCTGCTCATTTTCTCCTAAAACATTGGACCGATTTCAACCAAATTTGGTACACACGTTCCTTACCGTGAGGTAACAATTGCTGCATGGTTAAGAGTCACATACGGCACATGGTTCAAAAGATATTACGTCATAACCAATAGAAATCGCAAAATATGCCATATAATGCGGCGAGACTTTCGAAATACACTGTATGAGAATGACAGTACTTAGCGACTTGCAACAAACTTTAAACAAAATTTCAAACCTTCATTAAACTTTTTCTCTCTGGCAACCATAGTAAAATGATGAAAGGAAAAAAGTTTCTCGCTTACTACTTTTTCGCTGTTTATGGAGTAAAACTACGGCTCTCGGTATGACGTTACAATTTATAATTAGAACACTACAAATTGTAGCGACAGAAAATTTCACAGACAGTATACACATATATAGTTGAATGTAGCTTCTAAATAGTTCACATTCTGACGCATAGTTCATGAGATATGAGCACGTAAACAGTAACGTTCCGCTGTTCATGGACTAAAACTACGGCTTTCGGTATGACGTTACAATTTGTAACTTCTACAGTACTAATTGTAGTCACAGCAAATTTTACGGACAATATACACGCATATAGTTGAGTGCACCCTCTAAACTGTATCACAGTATGACACATTTCACGAGATATGAGCACATAAACAGTAATGTTCATGGAAAACCGTCCCTTCCCGCACCAAGTTTTAATGTATTACTTCTCTACTACTGCCTGTATTCCCAAGAGATTTTACAGAAATACAGCCCTTACACAAGTGAAAATATACCTGAAAAATCGCAGTAAGAAATAAATAAATACCCGGGCAACGCTGGGTTTTCAGCTAGTTCAATATAGTATAAGACAAAATTATAAAACAATGGGACTCAGGAAGTGACTCAGTTAGGAAGAACAAGTGCAAACAAAGCATTCATAAAATGCCTGGCCTTTGCAGATGATTTGGCAATACTCAGCAACAGCAGGCAAGAAGCACTGGAAAACTTACGTGAAGTCTCTGTAAAAACAGTTCTACAAATTTCATGTGAAAAAACTCAGTACACGGTAAGAAATAAAAACAACACACAAGCCATCCAAAAAAAAAAAAAAAAAAAAAAAAAAAAAAAAAAAAAAAAAAAAAAACTGGAAGATTAAAAGAGTGGAAAAATTCAAGAACGTAGTTGAATGTATAGAAATAGGAGGTTCAAACAAGGCATCCAACGTAGGAAGAAGAAAAAAACTTCAGAAAATACACACAAACTCACATGGACACACTACAATAAAAGAAAAATATCAAGACAGGTCAAACTCAGATAGTATAATACAGTTGCACCACCAGAAGCACTTTACTCGTCAGAAACAACCACAATCGGAGCATCAGGTATCACACAAACAGAAAAAAATAGTATGTAATATCCCGAGGAAAAAAATTTACATGGATGAAGAGACTAACCAAAGACAAACAGACAAACAGACTCAAAGACATGACCAAAAACGCCGGCAAAACGAATACATAGCATAAACAGCAACCGACTGACAAGGAGGATTTTTGATTTAATTGAAAACTCTGTGAACTGTTGACTCTGAGTGTGGAAAACTCTTTACTATGTGTGTGAGTTCTGTCGACTGGGACAGTACTCAGTATGCAAATTCCCACTCGATATTTTTAATAAATTCTTTAATTTTTTAGGTATCAAAGTTATATCGTAATATTTTTGGACAGTTAAATTAGGGCCGCCACCATATTTATAAAAAAATGAAAAATTATTTTTTTGTTGTTGACCTCACTTGCTCGTTGGTGTATGATATGGTCAAACACATTTATTTATGCATTCCTAACCACTATCACAATGAGAGGTACCACCAATTTAAACCTAATTCACTCGGTACACTCCCACGTTAACTAATATCTGTTTGCACCTCCAAAAGTATGAATGATACGGAAGTTTTCAATTGAAAGACTTTACATACTTCAGGTGCAATTTATTTACCATAAACAATTCATCCTGTCACATGACAAAGCTAATGGAACATTACACAAACTTTGAAATAAAATGAGATCCTATACGCAACAGTTAAATAAAATTGACAATTAACAACATGAAGTTACGTTCGCTATATACAGGGTGTACCAGCTATCTTGTCCACCCAGAATATCTCTGGAACAATAACAGCTATTGGAAAACGACTTTCACCGGTATCAATGTACGGCTGGGGCCCTTGAATGTACATATTTGGAAACATTCTAAAACGAAAGCAAATGTGTTTTTAACACAAACTTATGTTTTTTAAATGGACACCCTATATTTTTTCTTCAGCAATCCATGGCATGACAAATCACATAAACAATGGCGTTAATTGCATCGCAATATTCCAGTTACATCCCGAGATATTGCGACGCGAAGTTGACGCTTGAAATACGCGAAACGCGCGGCTAACGCACGTCTTGAGCAGCATGGGGCTCTCGCCTGAGTCTCAGGACGTGTGCTAGTCGCGCGTTTCGCGTATTTCAAGCGTCAACTTCGCGTCGCAATATCTCGGGATGTAATTGAAATATTGCGATGCAATTAACGCCATTGTTTATGTGATTTGTCATGCTATGGATTGCTGAAGAAAAAATATAGGGTGACCATTTAAAAAAAAATGGTTTGTGTTAAAAAAACACATTTGCTTTCTTTTTAGAATGTTTCCAAATATTTACATTCATGGGCGCCAGCCGTACATTGATACTGGTAAAACTCATTTTCCAATAGCTGTTATTGTTCCAGAGATATTTTGGGTGGGCAAGATAGCTGGGATATATATATATGACTGACTGAGTCAAGGAAGAAGGAAACCTACTCAGGAAGAGGAATTATTCAAACTACTACCGCAGGTACACAAACTCAAAGGGCAGATGAAGTTTTCCGATTTCAACAAATCACTCCAGTTATAAAATTAAAGACAAAATCCTTCAAACACAGCAATATACTGGCCCTAGCGCAGGCGACACATTACCAAATATTTGCAGCAGAAGATGGGCATGCACAAGAGTCGGCAGTGGCAGGTGATGACTACAGACCAGAGCTGAAATAAAACGCGACCGTTTTGTCACTTCGTTCTGTGAAGCAGAAACGATATTTAAGCAAACAGCCTTTCTAGCGTCGGCGCTGCTAGACAGACAATGGCCGCACAATTTTATATCGCGAGCAGACAAGCGATCATAGCTACTTGTGAAACAGTGTTAACAAGTGCAAATCACCAAGTCAAACTAGCGACACAAATCTTAATATACGCGCGATCCGTAAAGTGCGAATGCTCAAACTGAGACTTCCAAAATATGTAAATCAACTGTGACCACCGGAAGCGAACCGACGGGACCAAAATCAAACATCAGAAACAGCACAAGCAAACAGCGAGACCTAAGTCGGACCGCACACTGCGGAGACCTACAAGCGAATCCCCAAAAGTCTCTCCACGCCAGAGTTCCTGATCGCGACCCGCTACCCGGCCTACGCGGCCAGAGCGCTCCAATTACCCGATGATATCGCGAGAAGCTGCTGACAAATTACAAAACTGTCACAATCCTAAGCTTCGGCGAATCACAGAGTATTCTGCAGACGCCCCTACAAGCTCCCCCACACGAGCAAAGTTCCCATCGAGACTTTACCGTTCCAAGGCCTCATAAACATTGCTTCAGACTTAAACTGGAAATAACACGTAGATAATGTCGCGGGAAAGGCGAACACCAAAGACTGCGTTTTACTGGCAGAACCCTTAAAACATGAAACAGAACTACAAAAGAAACTGCATACACCTACGCTTGTCCGTCCAGTTTTGGAGTATTGCAGTCCAGTGTGGGATCCGTATCAGGTGGGTTTAACGGAGGACATTGAAAGAGTCCAAAGAAGGGCAGCTCGTTTCGTATTGTCACGATACAGGGGAGACAGCGCTACGGAAATGATACAGGATCTCGGATGGGAATCATTACAACAACGGCGCTTATCGCTGCAGCGTGGGCTACTTGCGAAACTCCAGTCGCCAACATTCTCATCCGAATGCGAAAATATATTGCTGACTCCCACTTACATAGGTAGAAATGATCATCAGAATAAAATACGAGAAATCAGAGCTCGAACAGAGAGATTCAGGTGTTCTTTCTTCCCGCGCGCTATTCGAGAATGGAATGGGAGATAAATAGTATAACGGTGGTTCGATGAACCCTCTGCCAGGCACTTAAATGGGATTTGCAGAGTATCCCATGTAGACGTAAATGCATAAATTTTATGACTATAGGCGCCAAGCTCCCGCTGGCCCAGACGACCGAGTATGCGCCCAACAAACCTCTTAAAGGCTAGTCTACACGACGACACTAGGTTGCGAAACTCGTTGCATGAAATGAATTGGGCGCAACTGGTTTCGTGTATGTCTGTAGATACGGCGCCAATAATATACACTTCAGTTTCGTTGTTTTGTGAGTGCCGTAGTCGCCGTAAAATGAACGTTTTGGTAGCTGTAAGAGTTGTGGGGAATCTATTGCTTCTCTGTGTGAATTCGCTGCATAAGACTAAACATTAAAAAAAAGCGTGTTTGGGTTCGTGACTGCATTAAAAAAGAAAAAAAAGACGTCAGCTCTGTTGCTCAGCGACCTTGCTGAAAGAAATTGTGACTGAAGACCCAAGAAGTTATTTTAATCAACTTAGTGTGTCACCAGAGCACTTTATGTTCCTTTTAGAGTCAGTAATGCAATAAAGAAACAAGTTACCGTTATGCACGAAGCATTTTTACCAGAACTGAATTTACAAATTGCATTACGTTTCTTGTCAAGTAGATATTCGTCTCTGCAGTACTTGTACCGTGCTCCGAAATCCACAATTGCTATACTTTGTTTGTAAAGGTATTGCGAATTGGATGTATTTTAGTCTGCAGTTCACTAATCGTCAACCCATCAATATTTAATTTCACAAATAATTGCTAGAAGCGCACTAACACGCCGTTAAAATTGCACAAACACCTACGCAACGCATATATGTTCAAAACCCGAATTATTTCTTCCGTTCCCCCCTGTATATTGTATTTTGTTGTGTATTGGACATAACCTAACCTAAAAAAAACGCGCAATCAGTTTCGGCAAAGTTGGGAGGTGCCGAAAGTATTTAGTTTCGCCAACGAGTTACGCGAACGCCTGCCGCGCATGCGCATTGGACAGTAGCGCAGTTCCATGAAACGTAGTGTCGTCGTGTAAACTAGCCTTAACATTCGTCACGCAGAAGAACGTTTCCACAACCACCCACCTCGGCAAATTCAAAGAAACCGTCTAGGCATTCATAATCGTGAAAAGGACACGCCGCTCTGGCGATGGTGCTGTTCAGATTTCTGCGAACTTCGCTCTGAGACTGGACGTCCGATTGTGTTGCAGTTGCGACAGTTTGGCGGCCAACCCGCAGTGCGTCTGCAGAGCATTGTCCTTCTCTACCTGTGATTTCAAACAACAGCTTCGTTCGAGTGGCGCTGCTGATGGTCAGGAACAGTTTGAGGCGTTCGAGTGGCACTTCTGACTCTTGCTGACGATATCTGACTGGCCAATCTGGTGTTCGAGTGGCGGAGCTGATAGTTGGCGACCAAAAGTTTAAGTCAGCGGATTTTCGTCAAACTGTTTTCTGACTAACTCCAAAGCCTTTAACAAGCCTCGGCCAAACGACAAGCCTGCACATTTACGAAGAGGTTTGTGTTCCAAGTCTTCCATTTTCTCTTGATTGAGGCTGAGTTTGTATATTAGACAGGCATTCTTTCAACTTATGTGGCCTTCTAATACAGTACGTCCCCTTTTTATTACACCCATACATACTATAAATGAAAGGTGTGGAAATTTTCATAACACGAATTTAAAGATGAATGCGTATGTTTTTACAGTTTGGATTGTGATATATTCACCTGAAAATGAAGTAAAAATAGTCCTACTGAGATTTTCTGTGCCATCTGTAAATGAAGTGATTGACACATAAGAATAATATAGTTCACAACAGGCATTAGCAGTGATAGATTTTTATAACCGACATATGTGCCACTATAGCGTCTCACAATTACTGTTCCGTGTTTCTTCTTGTGGTTATATATTATAGAAATCTATTAGTGTCAATGTGGGCGTTTCTACACGAAATGTGTAACTTCTGGGAAAATCATGTACGATGATAATTCTTGCAAAACAACTGCAAATTTTTGTATGTTTCATTTTTTAAATTTTATTGTAACTCATAATAATGGGACAAAATGCATATGAAGTTGTATGTTACCAAATATTCCTTTCACACACAACTATCCTAATTTACCTCATTTTTGTATGAGGTTTTGTCATGTTAAATTGGCTACATTATTTATAAATGGAGAGACATGTTTACGTATATTTTGCGTTTTGTCGAAGTTTATTATCAGAATTTAATCCACAATGTATTTCTAATGGCGGAATGCACACTGTCCGTCGCCGGTCCGCCACCTAACGTCAACGTGAGCTTTCTCAAGAAGAATGTTTTGATGGAATGGTCGTCTGGTAATATCGCGACTCGCAAGTTAACCTAGTTTCGTCACACGAATTTTATACTCGACAGATACACGGTTTGCAGGCAAATGTGTCTTGTTAATCTTTATTATTATACTTTGGTTTAACGGTAAATTGCAAATGTTTCATGACGACTTAAATAGTTTTCTCAGTTGAGAAATGCATAACACGTCGCCAGTCATAACTTCACTTTCAACATTGGTAGAGAGAAAAGATGCCAACTAGCGCTATGGGTGGCCAATATGCGAAACAGGTGAAATAAGCGTTCGAGTTGGCTTCGGAGTTGGCAACTGTCAAAAAGCGCGCATGCGCAGTAGAGGCCTTCCAAATCGTCAGCAACTGTCAGGAACTATCAGCTTTTGGGCCACTCGAACGAACCTAATACCTCGCAGGTAGCCGCGGGCGGCCCTTGTCAATCGCTCTCTCCATCCACTGCCCACCGAACGGGACCGCACAGCTACCAGGCCGTGACAGGACGCCCTCCCTTCCACAGCCACTTCAGCAGTCTCGCAACAGAGAAATTCTACGAAGGCAAATGCCCGAACACGCTAATTTATGGACTCAATATGCCATCTGTCGAGACTACGCGAGAAAAAGTACGCCAGCCGTCCCCTTTCCGTCACTTTTTGTCAACTTGTAGTCCTTCAGGATCGCATTCATGAAAATTGCAGCCTCATACAGTAATAGTTTGCGAGTGTGAGCGAGTTGAATGAAACATGAGGTAATGCGTGAGCTTCGTCCGGAACGTGGCAACTGCTACAGCTCGGGGAAAAAATGGCGAAAAAAAAAATGTTCAAATGTTTGTTAAGCTTATGGGACTTAACTACGAGGTCATCAGTCCCTAAACTTACAAACTACTTATGAACTACTTACGAACTACTTACGAGCTAGGACGGCACAAATATCCATGCCCGAGGGGGATTCGAACCCCCGACCGTAGTGGCCGTGCTGACCGTGACTGGAGCGCCTCAGTCACCTCGGCCACCACGGCCGGCGAAATGGCGGACAGTTCAGCTCGGCTTTATAGGAGCGCGCCTCTGACGTCATCGCCAACATGTCAATATTGTCTACATAGGGCAGTACGGATCCCCTTTATTCAAGTTTAAACATCGGCTTAAGGGCAATGTACAATAGTAATAATGAAGATATACTCAGTGCACGTTTTGTGGAAGAGTGGTTCTGTAAGACAGTTTAAAAAGTGCTCCAGTAGCGAGTAATGACTGCGTAGTCTGGTAAACGCGTGCCCTTGTAATTGGCGAAGCAGTGGTGGGCGAGTGTATCCCGCTTCTCGCCGCTGGGAATGCAGGAATGTGGAGAGGGGCGCGCACGGCGGTTTGCGCGGCTGCTCGCTGCCTGGGAGGACAGGACAGGTGTAGCAGTACAGACAAACGCATTCCACGCCACGCAGCGCAATCTCTGCCAGCCATCAGCCACCATTAGGGCGCTGTCCGCACTGCCAGCCCTTTGTTCACTCCTCTCCCACACAACAGGCAGCCGGCAGCCATTAACAGAGCTACTGCCGGGGACCCTAGCCCGCATTCCTAATAAACACCCCTGCCAGCTGTATAGAAGCGAGTTCATTTCAACTCATTAAGACGTTTCTGGCAACTCCTCCCCAAATGCTCTTCATCTTCGTACAGATCTCATACGGCTCTTATTTTCATACCCTCCTTCACTCGCTTCTGCCATTCTACGCGGGGTCTTCCTCTTATAAGGAAGCTGCCAACATACAACGTTTCTGGCCGACGTTCATCTCCTAGCCTCACCACACACTCGCACCACTTTAAACATTTGCCCAATTCTACAGGAATACTTCCAGCCAGTCACAAATCTGTGAACCTATTCCATACGCTCGTATCTTCGTTAGCAGTCTGCAGTGTGGCACCGCGTCAAACGCCTTTTTGAAGTCGAGAAGAACACACAATACGCCTGTTGCCCTTCAATCATGGCTCGCAAGATATCATGTGAGAAAAGGGCAAGCTGAGTTTCAGATGAACGATGTTTCCTGAACCTGTGCTGGTTCGTAGAAAGAAGGTTTTCCGTCTCAAGGAAATTTACTATATTCGAACTGAGAACATGCTGCAAAATTGTACAGGAAACTGATGTCAACGATATTGGACCATCTTCCCGTGCCGTTTAGATATGCACGGGAAAAAGTAATTGCTAAAACGCGTCGTCTTCACCATCCCTGACTAGGAGCATGTTCAGGGGTTGTAGTTTTGTGTCTCATCCTCGTCGCCTCTTTTGTGTCTCGTTTCCACCGGTGGCCGAGTAGAAAGAGACCGACGCAGGAATAAAGGATGCACGCTTGTGCAGGTACGTAGGTGACCAGCCAGTGGGACAGCAGAAACTAGAACACTAGGCTAAATTAGAACAAGATATATATTTCGTGGAGTCGTGGTAATACTTAACTTTTACATAGTTCTTGACTGCAGAATGCTGATACATAGTTTACATAGAGGCCTGCCTACTGATGATTCCTAGTGCCTATCCGATAGCCAAGTCTTAACTGGTGCCTATCTGATTCCCAAGTGGTCGATGCTGATCAGTCGTGGCCACGAGCGGAGTTGCAGCAGAGGGCGCTCGTGGCTGACGTCGTTAAGAACGCCGCGCCGTGCCTGCATGGCGGCACGCGGCGTAAGTACGTGGCGTGCACTTTAGATTTGTGCGACACCACATATGGTACTGTATCTGATCGAATATTTGAGCAGCCTTTTATAGACAGTAATTCATTATCAACGCCAGCATCATCTGCTGAAGACCTGAGCCTACTACTGATATTCTCGGCCAAGCCAACGACCATTACACCGTGGTGGCGCTCAAGTAAAAATGTTTTCAAAAGATCGAGTGCTAGACCGAGATATTGGTGGGTTTCGGTGCAGCCACAGTATAACATATACAGTCGTGATACTCACTGCTGTGAAAGTCGTTACCAACAGACAGTTTTACGACACTAGCGCTCCTAGCGGTGGGCAAGCCGCCGAAGGAGTGATGTTTGTTTATAATTATTTGTGTGCGTAATTAACGAAATAGTTGGTATAGCTTTTGCGTTACAAGCATTAGCAAAATATTAAGAGATTTACATAACACAGACATTGATGTAAAAACAGCCGAATTTAACTGATTCAGAGGAGTAATGAACAACTTCGCCATTAACGAATACTTACGAATATGTGTTGTTTTGCAGCTTATTCCGCTGAAAGTAAGTAGAATATAAACATAAGAAAAACGTAAATTTCTAATATGGTGTGTTCTTACTATGATAAAAGTTTTTTGACGAGTATTAATGCGGTGTGTAGTGTAATGATTCGAACATATTTAGGCTTCCCTCGTCTTTCTGATACGCGCATATTCGTTTGAGTGTCTTTACTTAAGCTTAAGAAGACAATGTCTCAAACATTCTTGCCATTTGTGGTTCAGTTGTAGCAACAACTGTGGAATTGGGTTCTTCTTTATTGAAAACAGTTTGAGTGCTTTTTTCCGTTTTCTTGGCAGGTCTGTGACGTTTTTCCATGAGCTACACCTGTGGTGGCTGCTTTGGTACGTTAAATACTGTAGTTATTGCATGCTACATGCTTTTCCTACGTTCCACTCTCATCGATTTTACTGGAAATTGTAGTGAAGAAACCATAACGTTCCTGAGTAGAAAAGAGACAACTTTTTGCCAAAGGCAGGTATTCCGGTGTTTCTAAGTCATTTCTTATTTTTAATAGAAAATGATATTATTCAGCAAAAGCCTGTAGGTTACAAGATAATTGTAAATAAACTGTCCTGCAATGTACCGTTTCGTACCTCATCAGGGATCTCAATAAACCTAATAAAGACAAATTACTACCTATTTTTATGGCATTACATACGTTCCCTAGAGAGAAAAGTCTGTGAAAATCAATATAAACGATACTATTCGCACTCATCCAATATCGCATTCAGAAACGTAGCTTGCCCGCTGCTTGGAGCGCTGCAGTCGTAGTGTATAACAAAAATCTGCGGGAGTGTAGAGACTGTATGTGTTAGACTGTGGTGCAGCATTCGCATTTGAGCCAGGATCATGGGGTGAAATGTTTTTCTGCTTAGTTCGGACCAGTATGAATTTGAATGGCAATTAAAACGTCTGTCACTCTGTAGCTAAAATGAAACTTTCACTCTGTAGCGGAGTGTGCGCTGATTTGAACTTCCTGGCAGATTAAAATTGTGTGCCGGAACCGGGACTCGAACCTGAGACCTTTGCCTATCGCGGGCAAGCGCACTACCGACTGTGCTATCCCGACACGACTCACGATGCCGCCTCACAACTTTACTTCCGCCAGTACCTCGCCTCCTACTTTCCAAATTTCACAGAAGCTCTCCTGCGAACCATGCAAGACTAGCACTCCTGGAAGAAAGGATATGGTGGAGACAAGGCTTAGCCACAGCCTAAGGGATGTTTCCAGAATGAAACTTTCAAACTGCAGCGGAGTGTGTACTGATATGAAACTTCCTGGCAGATTAAAATTGTGTGCCTGAACTCGAACCTGGGACCTTCGCCTTTTACATAAGCAAAGTTTGAATAACGAACAGATGCTGGCCCAATGAAAAATTGCGCTTATTCCGTTCGCAAAAGATTTGCACTCAGCTAACAGCACTTCTTTTTAAACGCAACTTTCGCATTTTATTCCCATAACAGGTGCAAAGAACTGTTTTTGTGAGTGGTTTTTGAATCACATCTCTATAACACTTGTCCGAATCACTCTTTGCATGACGGCAGATAAATAGATAAAACGAATTTCTCTCTCCAATAAGCCTTTAAACCTAAATACATATTCCGCAAGCCACCCAAAGGTGCGTGGCAGAGGGTGTCTCGTGCCACCACCAGTCATTCCCTTCTCTGTTCCTCTCCCAAATAAAGCGAGTCCAGTCGCCCAGGTAAATTTTGCGAATCGATTAACTGCTCTCGCAAAAGATGTCATTTTGGCTAAAATTAATGAATCTAAATCTACCTCCACGCCCCGCAAGTCACCTCATGGTGCATGGAGAGAGTAGTTTGTTAGTCCTGCCATTGCGTAATTATATAATATACGATCTTTCTGCCTATGTATGTTTGTTTACATTGATGCTCTACTGCCATTCCCTGCACCATCCTGCAGATCATTACGCTACCCTTTTCCAGTGTTGCGACTTCTCGATAAACTACAGCATTATCCGCAAAAAATCTCATTAAATTTCCGATGTTATCTACAGGTTATTTATGTGAAAAGCGGGGATCGTGTAACACTTCCCTGGGGCACGTCTGAGGCCAGTGTAATGTCTGAAGCCATGCTGCGTTCTGTTACCAAGAAACTTGTCAACCCAGTCACACAGTTTCAGGCGATATTCAGTATGTTTCTTCCAATTCAGTCCCTCGTCAATGCAAACACCTAAAAATTTGAATATTCTACCTTAGCTACAGATTTATGTTCATTAATTCATGTTTATTAATGGTATCATTCCGTTTACTGTATGAAACTGTATATACTGGGTTTTATCAAAGTTTAATGAGATTCCATTTAATAACACGGAAATTATTTAGCAATTAAATAAAGTCATATATAATTAGATAATCGTTACATTTATACCCCAAAATTAGACTCTGCTAGACTGTTATCCAGCCGTAGGCTTTAAATGTAAATTGAAATAATTCGTGCAGACAATTGTCAAAATACCCAACGTGGATATGCAGTCAGTGCAATGTTTACATATGTGGAGTTGGCAGATGCCCATTTGATGTATGAATTAGCACGGGGCAATAGCCGTGGCGCGGTACGTTTGTATCGAGACAGATTGGTAGAGGCGGACCAATTCCAAGGCCTCCACGCTCTCCTGACGTCAACCCTCTTGACTTTCATTTATGGCGGCATTTGAAAGATCTTGTCTACGCATCCCCGGTACCAAATATAGAGACTCTTCGTGCTTCTATCGTGGATGGCTGTGATACAATACGCCATTCTCCAGGGCTGCATCAGCGCATCAGGGATTCCATGCGACGGAGGGTGGATGCATGTATCCTCGCTAACGGAGGACATTTTGAACATTTCCTGTAACAAAGTGTTTGAAGTCACGCTGGTACGTTCTGTTGCTGTGTGTTTCCATTCCATAATTAATGTGATTTGAAGAGAAGTAATAAAATGAGCTCTAAAAAGGAAATTAAGCGTTTCCGGACACATGTCCACATAACATATTTTCTTTCTTTGTGTGTGAGGAATGTTTCCTGAAAGTTGGCCGTACCTTTCTGTAACACCCTGTATATATGAACGAAAGTATTATGTATAATCCTGTCACCATGCTTGTTGAAATTGTGTAACGTCTCTCACCCAAATTCCAATGTTTTTCCCTTCTTGTGCTATTCAAACCATTCTCTTGAAAACCAGCGAATTTTAATATAGGCTATATACTTTAATATGCTCCTTTATTCCATATTCACATATGTAACTATCCCCCACCCACATTTCACTTTTTTATGTCTTACTCACCTGTACCCCTCCTACTTTTGTTCGTATATATAAGTTAATTTAATAAACAATTGTACTTACTGGTACATTCACTCGGCCATATCTTTGTTTCTGCTTATTTATTAAAAATTAATTTATAATTATTTCTTAGTTAAAGTTTTTTTTAGTTGGGTGTGCCTGTTTGTTATAAAATACTTAAAGGTAACATGGTCTGCGACTGACATATATCGTTGTAAAATCTTTGTACTCGAAACACAGCAGCTGGTGTGATGTGGATAATCTGCAGTATTAAGTTGTCTGAAGATGGGAAGATGGTCTAAGAAGCCGGAAGCTAGTTTAAAACAAAATACATATTATTGTGGAACAAATATATAGTGTTCACAGTTATTTAATATGTCTATGATACATCAAGAACCGACGGAAGAGTCCATAAACATTTCTTATTTATATCACCACCTTGGGAGATGCTGCGACCTAAAATTCTGACATTGACAAGTGCAGCTGATTATGTTAACGAATTCGGTGTCTAGTTGGGAATATTGCAATATTTCAGTTCCCCTTCCTAAGTTTCACTCAGCTATCGGCTGTGTAAATTAGTTGACTCTTTCATAGCTGTAAACAGCCGTTCGGTGCTCCTGAATTCTTTTCACCTCTTTTCTCTCTCTTGTCTCTCCACACATTACCTGTGTGCAGTTTCGGCCTCTCTTGTAAACCATTGCATGTTCCTACTAACTCAGATCACGTTCCTGGATAACTTCAGAAGAAATTTCCCGTTCTCGTAACTCTTTTAAGTTGGTCTCAGCCATGGCCCTTGGGTTTTCTTATCTTGAAAACAAATTATAATCCTTTTAGATATCCTTTCTGAGCTCATTCATGCCACGTGGCCATAAAATGAAATCCCTTTTTCCCGATACGTGCCACTTATCGTCTCCAGGTGCTTTTACACGCGACGATTTTTGTACTCGTTTTTTCCTTGACGAGATACAAGACTTATTTTTGAATCTTGCTTCGTTTGCATTCATGTTGCACCATTACATCTCTCTCGTTTATTGAAAGAGTCACTGCCACACCCTGTATAAGTTAATTTAATAAACAATTGTACTTACTGGTACACTCACTGGGCCATATGTTTTTTTTTTTTTTTTTTTTAGATTATTTATTAAAAATTGATTTATAGTTATTTCTTAGTTACAGTTTTGTTTTAATTGGTTGGGCGTCTCTGTTTGTTCTAAAACATTTAAAGGTTACGTGGTCTATAACTGACACATAGCTTTGTAAAATTTTTGTACTCGGAACACAGCAGCTTGTGTGATGTGGATTACCTGCAGCATTAGGTTGTATGAATATGACGTAAGAAGCCGAAAGCTAGTTTAAAACAAAATAAACATTATTGTGGAGCAAATACATAGTGTACGCAGTTATTAAATAAGAAATGTATTCGCATTTACGAATATGGATGAGCATCGGCTGGGCTGTTTAATACTGAGACATGGAAATTTTTCTGGACCGGGACTCGAACCCGGATTTCCCTCTTTACGCGAGTTGTCGCGTTAGCCATTACGCTGACCGCACACGCAATTGCCAATACATTCGTCCGTTCTTTCAGACATGTCTGAAGGACATTTGCATTGGTCGCATGAATAAAGGCGGACACTGCACATGGTATTTATTTTGTGAAGTTGATGGCCGCGCGGAAGTAGACGAGCGGTCTGGAGCGACACGTTGCGGATCGCGCGGCCTCCCGCATCGGAGGTTCGAATCCTCCCTCGGGCATGGATGTCTGTGCTGTCTTTAGTATAAATTAGTTCATAAGTTGTTTCTAAGTTTAGGGACTGATGACCCCGCAGTTAAGTCCCATAAAATTCACGAACATTTGAACAGTTGTGAAAGTTGATGTGGACTGGGCAACCGACCCAACAGTCACTCACTGGGGGAACCTACCACATCACAGCACAAAAGCTAGTAGAGCTGCCTTAGTACATTCATTTCATGTGTAGTTGTAACTAGTCTCGTGGGTTTCGGTGGTCGTTTGAATTAAAGTGTAATTAAAGTATGATTCAGTTATTGTGTGTGAACATTATCTACATATAACAATCGTTTGTGTGTCCGGTATCGATGCTATACCAAAAAAATACAGAAAGTTAAGGAAAAATAAAAATTTCTTTCCACAGTTTTCGTCAAGATTCAGAACTGGAAGAGAATCGGATCTGAGCAATCAGAGTGCATCAGAGTGGACAACTTTTATACCCCACAGATCGTGTCACGTGACCAGTAACTAACAATATACCGTATGGGCGCTATACCCAAAATTGTTGCGGTATACATTGTACAGCGTCCATACGGAATGTTGTTAGTTCTTCTTGCTGAGAAGCGTAGCATTTTCGGTACAATTTATGCTACCAACGTCAGTAACAAGATTGTCCAGGTTTTCCAGTAAGAGTCAGAATCCAAAGCGTTCGTCCGTTGGTATTATCTTCCTTCCCATTAGATGAGGGATGTTTAGCACATTAGAGGAACCCATGTTGACACTTTAAACTACCATAAGACTGATCTGCGGATGCGACAGTGCATCCTTTTATACCCCACAGATCGTGTCACGTGACCAGTAACTAACAATAGTCCATATGGGTGATGTACAATGTATACCGCGACCTTGTACAGCGCCCACATGGAATGTTGTTAGTTACTGGTCATGTGACACGATCTGTGGGGTATAAAAGGATGTACGGTCGCATCCGCTGATCAGTCTTCCGTGGTAGTTGAAAGTGACAACATGGATTCCTCTAATGTGCTAAACATCCCTCATCTACTGGGAAGGAGGATAACATCAACAGACGAACGCTTTGGATTGTGGCTCTTACTGGAAAACCTGGAAAATCTTGTTACTGATATTGGTAACATAAATTACGCCGAAAATGCTACGCCCCTCAGCAAGAAGAACTTAAGTGTGCCTATACCCAATACAGATCATTTTTGCGACAACATTATGGTAGTTAAAATCTGCGACCAAGTGGACTGCCAGGAGCAGACCGAGAAGAGGCAGTCTGTAATGGTAAAGAAGGAAATGTATGGAACTTTGAATTTTTACCTGCATAGTAAATTCGACAAGTTCGTCACTGCGAGACATGGAGTCAAGGCGAAGTTGCCTTTTCTCCTACATGGTGGCCGATAAGGAAGCACTGGAAAACATCTCGAGGAAATATGCAAATCCTGTGGCTATACCTGATAAAATGGAATTAGCCGATGTTCAATTGGATGTTTTAATGGAGGAGCTCCCGCTATACTATAACAGCTTCGAGCAGATGACTGCTATCTACTGGATTTGGACATCACACAAGATTTTGCAGGGATTTTTAACAAAGTGGAGATGTGCGACTATCTCGTATCCAACCACGACTTTTGTATGGAAGGAGACTGCACAGGAAACCGCGACGTGATTGTCGACAACGATAAGAGAGTTGGGATAGATTGTTCAACTTGGTTAACATCGAATTGCCGAGTAAAAACATATAATGAATTTCTAGGTCAAATCACGAGCCCTGGTGTCAACAAAGTTATCGGTCATCACATTATTGATTTTATACAGTGTCCAGACAGATGACTGCGAGAGACTTTTACTTCATCGTTGGGCCAAGATCAAGGTTTACAAGGCTGGAGGCTACAACATTCAAATACCGGATGGACAGTGATTTTGACTCTGCGCAAGATTGTCTAAGTGTTTTAAACGAGAATAAACGTTATCTGCAAAGTGCGCCCATGTATAGTGTACCAATCTCCTCCATGGGGACGCAGTTAACTACTTCCCTACAGAACAGCTGCTGTGTTGTGATTAATAGAGTTCTAGAATTTGTTTATTGGGGTAATAAAAATACCCGATAATTGACAGATGTACAGGTAAGTCTCCCAGACACTAAAGACCGAGAAAAGCTTATACATTATGTTCTATCAGCTTTTAGTTTTAACTGCCTACCTGTAAATTACGTGGAGATTCGTAATACTGACGCCAGCAAGGACGGTATAACTATTACACAGAAGAGCTACATTAAAGCAGGAGAAACAATCTCCCAATCCAGAACATTATTCTCCACAATGCCTCCAGATACAGATATCGCCAAATTTGGTATCTACAATGTTATTCCACAAGTCCAGCAAAAAAGAGTAAATGTATCGTGCTGACTTAAGGCATTCCCCATTAAAGAAAATACACCGCTACTTGCAGTTAATGTTTTATGTACAAGAAAAAGAAAATTGGAACTGTAGGAGATCGAAGCCAAGAAACGGAATCTCGAATATATGGCTAAAGCAACTGCCATAAAGGATTAATACAAACTATTGCTGGAGAAAGAAGAAGCTATATCAGATTTCCAAGCCAGGTTTACATATGGTTTTAAACAGAGGGTGTGAAGAAATCTGGCTGCGACTGGGACTTATAAAAAAATAGTAGCTTTCATCCGTGGCTTCGCTCGCGTTGATGTCCTTGCATACGTGTCAAAGGCAATCGAAGAAAAATAATGTCGCAACTTTGCTCTTAAATTAAGACCAGGATCATCAGGTTAAAAGAAAATTTTCAAAATTTCCCGTTTAAATATAAAGAGCGCATAGAATGACGGTAAATACCGTCCTCCTTTATCGATATGAATATACAGACATTATTAAATACGAAAAGAAACTCTGTTTATCACTTCGTAAGTAAAACGCTGACTGAAGACGCTATACATTGTACAAAGTATAAATTATGCAGGGTTCAAATATCATTGAAATCGGTTCGGCGGTTTGTAGACGTTGACGTTTTGTGTAAACATTGTATTCATTATGTTGAATCGTATTACGTACAACACATCAACCATGGAAAGTATTTTTAAATGTGATAAATTTCAACTTCTAAGAATAAATAGCTTTTCCAATGAGTCTTCAAGCGTATCAGAAGCTAAAGAGAAACCTTGATGCTTGGCGGTTCCATATTTCGAGTTATATACTTAACATCAACAAATATAGCGCATTACACACTTTCTAAAATAGCCTATGATCTTTTTCAGCGTTCACTATAATTAATATCGTTTAAGCGGTTTAGTCGTGACAGCCTGACAAAGAGAGCTTCTTTCGCATATATAATATAATGGCGTAGTATCTGTTGATCAATATGTCGTTCCATGATATAATATTGTAGTTTCGTTCAGTTGTACATTTGGATATTGCTTGCGGAATGTGCTGCGAACAGAGTAATAAAGACTGAAACAAAATATCAAACATAATGCAGTACCAATTTACGGATGTCACGTTTGTGAAGCAATATCTCCTTAATTATGAGTCCTACAGAAACATTATTTACCAGGTTCGTAGACTGGAATATTAGGAGACTGCCCGCGAAATGTGTTGTAAATAGAGTTCGTAGAGAAGACGTAGTAAACTACAACATCATTGTTATTATGGTAAATTTTCATGCATTTCATTGACGTTGACGTCATAGCACCTAAAATATAGGTCGTAATACGATATTTTTTCAAAGGTGCATCCAGTGGTGTATATGTAAAATGTCTGCAAAATACGTCGCAAATAGTAGGAAAGACGTAATAAATCAAAACGTCATGCGTGATGAGGCGGTTTTCATGAACCTAATTGTTCATGACTCCACATCTCATGAACTGTGAGTCGTACTATGATACAATTTCGAACGTACGTTCAGTAGTATGTATGTGTACTGTTTGTAACATTTCTCACGAATACAATCAATAGTGTACCAGTAATTAATTGTAACGCCATACCAAATGCCGTAATTTTACTGCATGAACGCCGAAAAAGTAGTAAGCGACAAACTTTTTCTTTTCATTATTTTTCTGGGGTTGTCAGCGAGGAAAAGTTTCCTAAAGGTTTGTAATTATGTTTAATGTTTGTTGCAAGTCGGTAAGTGCTCTCCTCCGAAAATAGTGGACTGATAAAGTCAAGTGCCGCAAGACAGGGAAGTTTTCATTCTTTATGACGTCATATCTCCTGAACTATGGTAGTATTAGAGATTTTGTGTTTAGTCAGTGAGTGAGTGAGTGAGTGAGTGTCCTTTTGCTTTTATACAGATACTGATTCAGTCAATTATTTCAATGGAAGTTAGTCTTATTTCTCCACTATTCAATCTCTTCCTTGATACAAGTAGTACATTTGGTACCCTTGTGCAAAAGAACATGAACCTTCAAGCGAAGTGAACAGTCATATCCTTCAATAATGGCGAGATAACTGTCTCACTGCCGATGTTGGAACAAAATGTTGTCCGGTTCTGGATTCATTTTCACTCCATCAACAGGATCTGTTCGTAATTCCAGGTAAAGAAATAAAGGTAACGACGATTCCACCTGGCGCAACGTCCGTTGGTCGACATTTGGTTGTATACTTCTTTCGCCAGTGGAAAAATTCGCTAATCGTTCATGTGAGTTTTTGTGAGTTTTACGCGGCACAACATTGATAGTGAACTCCACAGTCGCAAAGCTACCATCAGCCTTCATGCGTTCTTCCATAATGCGTTCAGTGCACCCATGTTCAAAGGCGTGATCAAACACGCTAAGCAGTAAAGCTACATTTCCAGTTGGATGTGATGCTTTTGATGCTCCTGACACCGTTAATTGCAATACGAAATGTTCAAATGTTTGTAAAGTCTATGGGACTTAACTACGACGTCATCAGTCCCTAAACTTACAAACTACTTATGAACTACTTACGAACTAGGACGGCACAAATATCCATGCCCGAGGGGGGATTCGAACCCCCGACCGTAGTGGCCGTGCTGACCGTGACTGGAGCGCCTCAGTCACCTCGGCCACCGCGGCCGGCAATTGCAATACGGAAGATTCGAGATGCTCAACTTCCTACTGCAGAACTGTATCCTTAATCCAGTGCACAAACTGTCTGTTGGCATTTGTGTTTAACTGATTTCTATAGCAAGACTCACAAACATGCTCACAGAAGTCAAATACAGCTAAATAAAGTAAATAAATAATAATAATCATTATGTTACACTGATACCTGCGTTTCCTGTTCTATTCATTATTACACCAATATTTAGAAAGCTGAATGAACGTGCATAATTACCTCCAGGGACAGCTAAATCGGTGTAGTAATTATTAATTACACCTTAATTTTCCATTTTCATTAGTGTTATTTCAGTACTAGCTTACAACCCGGCGTTGCCCGGGTATTTATTTATTTATCGCTGCCATTTTTCCCTAGGTATACATTCATTTGTATAAGGGCTGTATGTCTGTAAAATCTCTTGGAAATACAATTAGTAGTAAAGACGTAATAGATTAAAAATTGGTGCGTGATGGGGCCGTTTTCCACGAACGTTACTGTTTATGTGGTCATATCTCATGAACTACGTGTCACACTGTGATACAATTTAGAAGGTACATTCAGTTATACGTTTGTATACTGTCTGTAAAATTTCCTGCAGTTATAATTAAAACTGTACAAATTACATATTGTAACGTCATACCGACAGCCGTAGTTTTACTCCATGAACAGCGAAAAAGTAGTAAGCGAGAAACATTTTTCCTTTCATCATTTTACTATGGTTGCCAGCGAGAAAAAGTTTAATAAAACTTTGAAATTATGTTTAAAGTTTGTTGCAAGTCGCTAAGTACTGTCATTTTCATACAGTGTGTTTCGAAAGTCTCGCCGCATTATATGGCATTTTTTGCGATTTCTATTGGTTATGACGTAATATCTTTTGAACCATGTGCCGTATTTGATTCTTAACCAAGCAGCAATTGTTACCTCACGGTAAGGAATGTGTGTACCAAATTTGGTTGAAATCGGCCCAATGGTTTAGGAGTAAATGAGCAGCAATGTCGCAAAATGCAGCAGTTTTTCGCGCATCTCATTGTTTATGACGTCATATCTCGTGAACTATATATCGTATGTGATTCTTACACTTACGGCGACCGTCCTCATGGACTGAAGCTTACTTGTACAAAATTTCATAAAGATTGGAACAAAACTGTAGATTTGTATGCAACACGTACAAATATACGGACACTCTGCTTTATATATTAGAAGAGATTGGTGAGGCACTTTGCGAATGTACCTTGCAAGCAGATTATATTATCCTAACACACTGCTAAAAGTGTTCAGAGTTTGGAGGAAACACAAGATCCGAACGTCGTGGCCTCAAGTTGTTAGCTAACGACAAGAACACGGCAGACACTGCAACTTGGCTTCCAAGAAACCCCGCTCCGTGGAAGAGGGTTGACAACAGCGGAGAAGGGACCTGGATTATCCGTAAACACTCGACCGTTTCCGAGAAAATTACGGTAAAAGCTTTCCACGTAGCCCTCAGCAGCCCAACAACGCGCTGCAAGTTCGGCGGAATCCCGGCGCACCGTCGTGGAATTCGCAACTTCTCGAGCACGCGTTCAAATCCGTATTAAAATGTCTGTAAATCCATCGGACCAAACTGCGTGGTCATCAGTCCATAGCTTACAAACTACTTAAACCTAGGTAAACTAACCTACGGACAAACACACACACCCATGCCCCAGGGAGGACTCGAACCGCGAGCAACCGCGCGCTCCGCAGCGAGGTGCTTTAGACCGCTCGTCTACTCCACCGCCGCAAATCCGTATTAATGCGTTCATTTTGTCATTATATTTATCGCTCCACTTCCATAGACGAGTACGAACTAAATGACCTTTTTTATATTAAAATAACATCTTTTTCGTTTACCTACTGGAGGTCTGGAAAATAAATCTGACAGAGAAAAAAAACTGTATGTGGAAACTACGAGGTACGTCCATAAAATAAGTTCCGTTTGGTTATATAAAACAAACGTGTACAGATACAGAAAAAATATTTATTTTGCAAAAATCTACAACTGTTAAACTACTTTTCTACATAGCTGCCGAAATTTTGTAGGCACTTGTCACAGCGTGGCACAACTTTCTGTAAGCCTTCTTCATAGAAGGTTGCCGCATGTGTATTCAGCCATGTGGTAGCATGTTCTTTCAGCTCGTCATCGTTGAAGTGTTGACAGGGCAAATTTTAGGTGTAAGAAGAGGATTTCCATCAAAAGGTGGTGTTTGTTTCCACGATAGTGACCGACCTCTTGTGGCGAATGTGACCAAACAACTCTTACAGGAATTTCACTGGGACGTGTTTGATCATCATCCGTACAGCCCGGGCCTCCCTCCTAGCCACTTTCACCTCTTCTTACACCTAAAAATCTGTCCTTGGTGGTCAACATTTCAACAATGATGACGAGCTGAAAGAACGTGCTACCACATGGCTGAATACACAGGCGGCAACGTTCTATGAAGAAGGCATACAGAAACTTGTGCCACGTTATGACAAGTGCCTACAAAATTTCGGCAGCTATGTATAAAAGTAGTTTAACAGTTGTAGATTTTTGTAGAATAAATATTTTTTTTCTGTATGTGTACACGTTTGTTTTATATAACCAAACGGAACTTACTTTCTGGACGTACCTCGTATTTGAAGTAATTTTCGGTTGTTTCTTCTAGTATGTGTTGTTAATAATACTTTATGCATGGCTGTTGATCAGCAACTATACTATATCTAGTAGATTTAAAAAAAAACTACAGCCTTTTGTCGTAAGTTACATCTACATCTACATTCATACTCCGCAAGGCACCCGATGGTGTGTCGCGAAGGGTATCCGGAGTTCCACTATCGGTTCTCCCTCCTTTTCCAGTCGCGGAAAGAAAGATTGTCGGTATGCCTCTGTGCGGGCTCTAATTTCTCTGATTTTATCTTCATGATCTCTTCGCCAGATATACGTAGGAGGGAGCAATATACTGCTAGACTCCTCGGTAAAGGTATGTTCTCGAAACTTCGACCAAAGCCTGTGCCGAGCGACAGAGCGTCTCTCCTGCAGAGTCTTCCACTGGAGTTTATCGATCATCTCCGTAACGCTTTCTCGATTACCAAAGGATCCTGTAACGAAGCGTGCTGCTCTCCGTTGGATCTTTTCTACTTCCTCTGTCAACCCCACCTGGTACGGATCCCACATTGGTGAGCAGTATTCTAGCTGTGGGCGAACAAGTGCACTGTACCCTACTTCCTTTGTTTTCGTACTGCATTTCCTTAGGATTCTTCCAAAGAATCTAATCTGGCATCTGCTTTACCGACGATTGATTTTACATGGTTGTTCCGTTTTAAATTACTCCTAATGCCTAATCCCAGATAATTTATGGAATTAACTGCTTCCAGTTGCTGACCTGCTATTGAGTAGCTAAATGATACAGGATCTTTCTTTCTATGTATTCGCAGCACATTACTCTTGTCTACGTTCAGATTAAATTGCCATTCCCTGCACCATGCGTCAATTCGATGCAGATCCTCCTGCATTTCAATACAATTTTCCATTGTTACAACCTCTCTATATACTACAGCGTCATCCGCAAAAAGCCTCAGTGAGCTTCCGATGTTATCCGCAAGGTCATTTATATCGAGAACAGCAACGGACCCACGACACTCCCCTGTGGCACAAATGACATCACTCTTACTTCGGAAGACTTCTCTCCATTGAGAATGACATGCTGCATTCTGTACCTAGGAACTCCTCAATCCAATCACACAATTGGTCTGATAAACCATATGCTTTTACTTTGTTCATTAAACGTCTGTGGGGAACTGTATCAAACGCCTTGCAGAAGTCAAGAAACACAGCATCTACCAGTGTCTATGGCCCTCTGAGTCTCGTGGACGAAAGCGCGAGCTGGGTTTCACACGATCGCCTTTTTCGAAACCCTTGTTGATTCCTACAGAGCAGATTACTAGTCTGCAGAAATGTCATTATACTCGAACATAATACATATTCCAAAATTCTACAACTGACCTACGTCAGAGATATAGGCCTATAGTTCTGCACATCTGTTCGACGTCCCTTCTTAAAAACGGGGATGACCTGCGCCATTTTCCAATCTTTCGGATCGCTACGCTCTTCTAGAGACCTACGGTACAGCACTGCAAGAGGGGGGGGGAGGCAAGTTCCTTCGCGTACTCTGTGTAAAAAAAAACTGGCATCCCATCTGGTCCTGCGGCCTTTCCTCTTTCGAGCGATTTTAATATTTTTTCTATCCCTCTGTCAATTGTTTCGATATCTTCCATTCTGTGATAAGTGCGGCAATCTAGAGAAGGAACTACAGTGCAATGTTCCTCTATGAAACAGCTTTGGAGAAAGTCATTTAGTAATTCAGCCTTTAGAGAGTCATTCTCTGTTTCCATGCCATTTTCGTCACAGAGTGTCTGGACATTTTGTTTTGATCCACCTACCGCTTTGACATAAGACCAAAATTTCTTACATTTGAATATGTTACCTAGGGTTCAATAAAATATGAGATAAAGGGTTAAAAATTACAGGTCAAATGTTGAAAGAAATTAAAATTACAATAACATATAAGGTGTCCAGAAAAGGAATCCCTGACTTCAAAATTAAATATCTCGAAAACAAAGATCGATAGAGGAATGCAGTAAACGGTATGTTTATTGTGAAAGCTGTAAGAAGTTTATACAGCAGTTCGAAATAATACTTACAAAAGCTTCTAACAGATGGCGCTGTAATCGCCATACGTAATGCCTAGTATAAACAGTGATCCGAAGCCCAGAGCGATCAGTTCCACTATTGAAACGTGAAAGGAGGTTAGCGTACCGAAGGAAGAGATTAAAACCATGTATTCCATTGAACACCGCGTTTTTCTGGTGCTAGAGTACCACAGGTTAGAAGAGAGTCCTACAGCAACAAGGCGAAGTTTTCAAGCACGATTTAATGTCCCAAAACGACCCGATGCGAAAACCATTCGTACGCTCTTCGCAAAATTACAACGAACAGGCAGCGTAACTGATGATCTAGTGGGTCATGTTGGCCGCAAGCAAACCGCAGTTACGCCTGAAAATATCGCCACAGTTTCTGGAATTATTTAGCGAAATCCAATGTCATCCGTCCGTAGAATTGCATCTAAGACTGGTTTGAAGCGTTCCAGCACGCAGAAAATACTGAGAAAGCGCATACACATGTTTCCATTCAAAATTCAAACGCACCAGGCCATACCCAAATGTTCAAATGTTTGTATAGCTTGTGCAACAAAGGGTTGCCTTTGCTAATCAGATGCTCACAATGATTGATAGTGAAGGATTTGATGTTGGCTGTATCTGGTTTACAGATGAAGCACACTTCCACCTGAATGGATACGTGAATAAGCAGAACTAGCGATTTTGGGTTTCCGAAAAGCTATATTGGTGTGAAGCGAAACCCCTGTATTCTCCTAAAGTTACTGTGTGGGCTGCAGTATGCAGCAGAGGCATTACTGGCCCTTTTTTCATCCGAGAAACGGTCAGTGGTGCATGATACGTTGCAATTTTGAAACAATTTGTCGCCACACAGCAAGCGTTAGAGTATCGACCAGGTACTGAATGGTTTATGCAAGATGGAGCCTGACCACATCGGACGGAACAAGTGTTTCGCTTTCTTGAGGAGTACTGTACTTTGGGAATCGAGTCATTGCTTTGGAATATCCCAAATTAACTGGTGCAGGCATGGATTGGCGTCCATATTCGTCGGATTTGACTCCCTGTGACATTTTTTTGGGGGGGCACGGGGGCACAGTGAAAGACACGGTCTACCCGAAGCATCCCGCCACGCTGGACGAGCTTGAATCGGCGATCTCTGTGACATGTGAATCCATTTCGGTTGAGACACTACGAAATGTCATGGCGAATTTCATTCTTCGTTTGAGCCACCTCTGTAGTGTCAAAGGTGAACATTTTGAAAACATTGTGATGTGATTGCTTGCAAAGAGTGTTTTCATACGATTATTTCACTTATGTATGCTGATATGAGCTGTACAGCGCCATCTGTTAGCAGCTTTTGTAACTATTATTTCAAATTGCTGTATAAACTTCTTACAGCTTTCACAATAAACATACCGTTAAATAAAGCTTTTATCCATTATGGATCAGGAACACTGCGACTGTGGTGAAATAAGGTATCTTGAATAACAGCAACCAGTCGCCTGTTGTGTAAAATGTTTTATTGCTTTCTCCCATTACCGGTTTCGATATGCCTAGCATATCATCATCAGATGGTGAACGGTTTTTTTATATTGCAGGTGGTGCTAGTAGCAACATTTAGGCCTAAGCCAACATTATTATGTCAGTTATCTCGCCACATAGTTCACTTGTTTTGTTTTTGTTATTATAACAGATGCACAAATTCCTCCTCACACCACCTGCAATATAAAAAAACCGTTCACCATCTGATGATAATATGCTAAGCATATCGAAACCGGCAATGGGAGAAATGCAATAAAAACATTTTACATAAAAGGCGACTGGTTGCTGTTATTCAAGATAGCTTAAACATACCGTTTACTGCATTCCTCTATCGATCTTTGTTTTCGAGATATTTAATTTTGAAATGAGGGAGTCATTTTCTGGACACCCTGTATCTGCCGCGGACAGATAGTAAGCCTAAAACAGGAACAGCAGCACAACCAGTAAGGGCTGCATGTAGTCGCTGCTACGGTTGAAAAGCAACATGGCTTTTCCCAGCTTCAAAGTTGGTTTTCTCGGAATCTCGCGGCTGCTTCGTTCAAATATCGCGTGTGTGGCCTCTCGGCTCCTCGAATTATGTTCGGCTTCTCTAACTGTGATGCCGTACTACCTTCAGGTTTCAGGCAGACGAACAGGTAAGGCAACGCGGACGCTTGTCATCTCGCGTAACGAGAGAATTTGTAAGCCAACTGCAGGCCTCTCCCACACGGACGCCTCCAGTAGCTCGGATTATAGCAGTACGCCACAGCTCCTGGCGACCTAACCTTTCTGTCACTCAAACGCTTGTGTCCCTCCCCCTTCTCAAAATGTTCAAATGTTTGTACAGCTTATGGGACTTAAGTACGGGGTCATCAGTCCCTAAACCTACAAACTACTTATGAACTACTTACGAACTAGGACGGCACAAATATCCATGCCTGAGGGGGGATTCGAACCCCCGACCGTAGTGGCCGTGCAGACCGTGACTGAAGCGCCTCAGTCCCCTCGGCCACCGCGGCCGGCCCTCCCCCTTCTCCCTAGTACATTTCATAACCCCACAGTTATTTTAATCATTAGCAACACCAAGGTTCATATACACAAATCAGTGTCGGTGGTGGAAAATCACACATCAGATGAATCTTTTTTTTTTTTTAATTTTTTTTATTGTCTTTGAATGTTTAGTACGGCAGGATGGCAGCAGCCTCGTCCGCTGCTCTTCAGCCCAGTGCACATGTAAGTTTCACAATTGGTAATTTTAGTTTAAAATAGGAGAAATTAATGTGAATTCAAATAATAAAACAGGAGATTTTATTTATTTATTTATAGTATCCAAGACATCAATTATCTTACAATAGTACAATACAATAATTATAATAATCTTACAATAGAGGATAAGCATATAAACCATTTATTACACATAGTAATAGGGGTAAAAGATATGTGCATACTAACATCGTTGTGCTGGAAACTGAAGAAGGGAAGCTGTTGAGAACAGGATCCGAAATTAGGAGTGAAATGAGAGACCATTTCAACTTGCTGTTGAATGGAAATGTTGACATCAGTGATTATGATGATTGTCCAGCTGAAGAAACACAAGAGGTTCTACAACCATTAACTTCGCTGGTATTTGAGACTGCTCTGAAAAATATGCGAAACGGAAAGACTCCAGGGTTTGATGAGATAAGCTCAGTTATGATGAAGGCAGCCGTAATACATGACCTACAATGGATCTACAGAGTCCTGTCAGTCATCTGGACAAACAACAAAATTCCAGATGACTGGACAAAAGGAATAATCATTCCACTGTTTAAAAAAGGAGACCGAAATAAGTATGGAAACTATAGAGGTATCACCCTACTTTCACGTACCCTAAAGCTGTTGGAAAAAATTATAGAAACCAGACTTAGGAAGATAGTTCAACCCTTATTAGGAGAAGAACAGCATGGTTTCAGGAAAGGGCGAAGTACTATAGATATTATCTTTACGGTAAGGATTTTAGCAGAGAAATACTGGGAACATGGAAAGAACTTATTGATGGTGTTCTTAGACCTTGAGAAGGCATATGATAAGTCTCCCTCGTAATATGGAAATGACTGGAAGATCTAAAAGTGCCCAATTACCTTATTGACAGAGTAAAGATGCTGTATCAAACTTACAATAGTAGTGTCCAAATAGGAAATGGTCCCTCTGAATGGTTTGAGACGAAGAGTGGAATCCAGCAGGAAAGTGCTCTATCACCAATCTTGTTTATTATTGTAATGGACAGAATGCTAAAATCAGTTAAGGAAACTGGAAATGAGTCGAGATCACTGGTATTTGCATGTGATGTTGTAATATTGGGAGAAACAGAAAAAGAAGTGCAGAAGAGCCTGACTGTCTGGAACAATAAATTAAAAAAATTTAACCTGAAAATCAGCAAGACCAAAACGATTGAGATGACCATAAACAGAGAGGGAACAAGTTCAAACATCTACTTGGAGGGATCAAAAATTAAATCAGTTTCCCACTTTCAGTACCTTGGAAGTATTTTCTCCAAGGACAACACCATCCGGCAAGAAATCCTCAACAGAACACAAAAAGCATCAAATTTCTACATGCAAGTTCGGAATCTACTCTGGGACAATAAAGTACCCCAGGCAGCAAAGTTAATTTTATATAACACTTACTTTACTCGACCGAGCGAGGTGGCACAGTGGTAACGCACTGGACTCGCATTCGGAAGGATGGTAGTTCAAATCCACCTCCGGCCATCCAGATTTAGGTTTTCCGTGATTTTCCTAAATCACTCCAGGTAAATGCCGGGATGGTTCCTTTCAAAGGGCACGGCCGCTTTCCTTCCCCATTCCTACCCAAAAACTCCGAGCGTTAGCTCCGACTCTAATGACCAAGCTGTCGACGGAACGTTAAACCCTAAGCTTCCTTACTTTATTCCAATCCTTATATATGGCATGGAAACTTGTACATTGTTAAAAAGGATTACAGCAGAATCCAAGCAACAGAAATGAGGTTTATCAGAACTATGAATCAAAGTACCAGGAGAGACAAGATCAGAAATGAGGTACACAGTGAAACAGCTGGGGAAACGAAGACTGCAGTAGTATGGCCATGTAATGAGAATGGGAAGCACAAGAATAGCTAAAAATACTTCAGAATGGAAGTGGGAGAAAGAAGACCAAGAGGAAGGCCAAGGAGACGATGGATAGAGGCAGTAAAATCAGACGTAGAGAAGAACGGTTTTAACTGGGATGATGTCCAAGACCAAATGTTACATCAAGATCGGATGAGGCGGAGAGCTCTTGTTAGCCTCACCCGGGAAACTGGAGATGAAAGATGATGATGAGTAGTAGGGAAGTGAAAGTTAAATGCTTTAATATCGAAAAGAATTTTAAAAATCAGAAGACAATAAAACGTTTAAAAGATCTGATTTAATTACGTCAGGGACTTCAAAATTCATATTCCACTTGAAGCCCAATACGTTGCAGCATGAATGGCTTTGTTATTTGCTGCGAGTACATCCTCCATCGTACAAGGTTCGTCCAGCAGGTGCTGTGGCTCTTGCAGCTCTCCGCACTCGCAGGCCTCGTCTGCGCTGGTGTAGCCCCATTCCTTCATGTTTACCCTGCACCGTCATACTCTCGTCCGTAGTCTATTCAGTGCTTTCCAGATGGTATATGGAAGTTCGAAACAAGCTGCAGGTTCTTCTCTGGGGCTCTTCCCTGATCGTTCTGGTACCGAGTTTCGCCACAGTTCCTCTCGTCGTGATTTAGGCGACAGAAGAGTTGATTTGGTTGTTCTCCGTACGTCAGCTCTAGCGCTATGTTTCCCTGTCGCGGAGTATTCGGCGCCTGTCAGGCAAAAATCCACCCTTGCGGAACAAGTAAACATAGCCCCGAATGAGACAGGACGCATCATAACAGGATGTCTCCATCCAACTCCCACAGATCAGCTGTACCAACTCGTGAGCACAGCCCCTCCAGACGTAAGAAGGGGAGCAGTTTCATAAAGAGAAAAGCTTAAACAGGAAATATCCCTGGCATCAACTGTTTGGTCATAACGTCCAACCTTCTAAGCTGAAATCAAGGAAACAGGAGATGGCGAATTTAAAACAATGAATTGAAGGCTTTAAAACACACATAGTCAATACTATTAAAACTGCCACGGTGGCTAAAAAACACAAACTGTGCATGGGGGATGGTGACGAGAAGAAAGAGACGATAAAAAACAAGGCAACACATTATTCTGCCTATGCGGCGGTTGCTGAAGTCTTAAAATCACACTCACAGCTTGAATCTGACACAACACTTGAAACACTACATCGCGGTCGTAGCATTAGGATCGCCATTTTCCGTCATTTGTAAATATTTCATCATTTTTACGAGGCAGAAATTACGTATTTTTCTAAAATCTCTGTAAATCAAATAAAGTTAATAGAATAAGATAGTGAAAACACCTTAAATTACGGTAATCTTTTGTCAGAATATTAGTATAAATAATACCCGCAGCTGTGTTACTCTCGCTCTGTAAGTTTAGCCTTCTGTAGGTTTAGATTTCTGTAATTTCTCCCTTTGAGATCAGCTCTCTCTGAGTGCATTTATTCTAAACTGTGTTATTTTGAAGAAAAGAGTGAGATTTTAAATTGTTTTAAAGTCATTCAGTAATTAGAACCCTTCATCGCATAGATAATATCTTTGACTTTCAAAAGATCGCTAAATTTATCAGCTACGGAACTATACCTAAAATCTAATCTGCAACGTCAATCCCATGATACAATCTGGCATAAAACATTTATTTTGTAACTGGCTTTGACATAAATGAACTACCGGGAATGGGGTACTCTGCAAATCACATAATCACATTTAAGTGTCTGGCAGAGGCTGTAACGAACCACCAATTATACTATTTATCTCCCATTCCATTCTCGAATAGCGCGCAGGAAGAAAAAACACTTGAATCTCTCCGTTCCAGCTCTGATTTCTCGTAGTTTATTATGATGATCATTTCTACCTGTGTAAGTGGGAGTCAACAATATATGTTCGCATTCGGACGAGAATCTGGGCGATTGGAGTTTCGTAAGTAGCCCACGCTGCAGCGTAAGCGCCGTTGTTGTAATGATTCCCATCCCAGACCCTGGGTATCATTTCCGTAACGCTGTCTCCCCTGTATCGTGACAATACGAAACGAGCTGCCCTTCTTTGGACTCTTTCGATGTCCTCCGTCAAACCCACCTGATAAGGATCCCACACTGGGCTGCAATACTCCAAAAATGGACGGACAAGCACAGTGTATGCAGTTTCTTTAGTAGTTCTGTTGCATCTTTTAAGGGTTCTGCCAATAAAACGCAGTCTCTGGTTCGCCTTTCCCACGATATTATCTACGTGTTCTTTCCAATTTAAGTCTGAAGTAATAGTAATTCCTAGGTATTTTGTGGAGTTTACGACCTTCGCTTTTGATTTATTTATCTTGTAAACAAAGTTTAACGGATTTCTTTTCGTACTCATGTGAACGATTTCACACTTATCATTATTTAGAGTCAATTGCCAATTTTTACACCATAGTGATATCTTATTCACATCGTTCTGCAGTTGGTTTTGATCTTCAGATGATTTTACTAGACGGTAAATGACGGCGTCATCTGCAAACAACCTAAGAGAGCTACTTAGATTTTCTACCAAATCATTTATGTAAATAAGGAACAGCAGAGGACCAATGACACTATCCTGTGGAACGCCCGAATATATATATATATATATATACGATAGACAAAAATAAAAATAAAAATCACACTCAAACACTTCCTGAAGAAGCTGCCAGTATGTGTGTTTGAGTGTGATTTTTAATTTTATTTTTGTCTATCGACGAGCCGGTCCTTTTGGGTAAGTCATCCGTTTTCTATTTTTTATATTAATTTTTATATATATAATCAAATTAGAAGCCCCTGAGAAAATGAATCTTCATGTTCAGTCATTACAAAAGTCTTAAATTTAAATAGGCTCAGGGAAAAGATAAATATGACGCAGTGCGTCAAGTTAAATAAGAGACAGTATTTTATTACGAAAGATTATCAGGGATACCAACCTACATTTAATACAGGCAAGCGAAGTAAAGTTTAGAGCATTTTCATCAACAACGAATTACCACCAAACCAAAATCAATATAAAGAAGTCGAGTTACACACTATAGCACGATGTACTGTTAAAAGTAAAGCACTGTGACCGCGCAGGGGGAGAGGGGAGGGAAGGGATGTGTGGTGGGGAAGGAACTCCGAGGGAGGGGAAGGGAGATCCAACCGGCGGAGGGAAGGAGGGGGGATTGGAGGGGAGGGATCACGTAATATAGGGGGAGGGGAGGAATTAGGTCTGATAGGATGGGTAAATATCGTGACGGGGAGCGTCATCCTGGAGGGGGAGGTGGCGAAAGTTACCCTGGGAGACGACGTGCAGAGTGTGAAGGTGTAGGTAGATGAGCAATGCGTTCTGCGCATGTTATCAACATCTGTATGGGAGAGCTACGTGACTTCGGTGCTCATCTTTCTGCTAGTGACTGTGAATGATCCCGAAATTTATCGTATTACGTGTATTTTTTGCGTTTTCAACCGTTGCTTGTTATTAATGGCCATGGTGAATCACAGTTGTCGCTACAGTCGTAAAGAAAAATACGTGAAAGGAGGAGACGTCACTTTTCATAGGCATTTATTACAGAGCGATAATGAAACGTAACATATTATTTTAGGCGCCTTATGGGGTGAAAAATATCGAGACACGTTGTAATTAAAGCTAAATTTTGTAGGCCTGTCTTCTGTGATTGTATAACGATATAACATAATTTACTGGCCGTACAAATTCTTGCAAACATTCGTTTATTCCACGCTTAATTTACGAGTGGGATAGGAAAGAGAATGAGTTGCGGTTTTAGCCACTACTATTCACAATGCATTTTTCACTACTTTGTTGATAACTGCATAGCCACAGACTTAAAAGTGAAAGATGTGACAGTTTGCTAACAGGCACTCTATTGAATGTATATACTTCTCAAGCAAAGATCATCTGCACAAAGGACGTCTTTCTCTTTGAATTATTTGTTTCCCGAGTGTTGCTTTTACTTTAAAGTCACAACCCCTCAAACACGCCTGCATTAACTTAAATTTTAAGTTTTGACGTTCGTATGCTAAACATGGAACTTACTGATGCACTCATTGAAATAAAGTCCTTTGTGACAATCAAGTTTTGTCACTGCAACTACTCTTCAGAGAAAAAACCTACCTTAACAATTTTACTTTTATAAATACGAAATAAACTAATGTGCTCACACCTTCGCATGTTTAACAGTTTTCCACCCACAACAAAAAAAGTAGATAAAATACTAAGTTACTGCAGTCAAATCCAGAAACGAATGAATTTTGCATATCTTTGAGTTATGTGTGGTTTCCTGAATATATCCCATAATATAACAAAAATGTCAATTACTGGTACAGTGCAAACACTGGTGCATCTACCTTACGCCTACATAAAATGAGCGAAATAAACACGCCAAACTGTCAGCAATAATCAAAATTTTACGCTGGCCTAAAAAACGGAACGGAAAAATAAACATGCTACACAAAATCTGTTGAAATAACGTCGAAGATGTATGTGGTATGATCACCAATGTGCCATAAGTTCAAGTGACTTGTATACACTATAAAAGGCACTGGCTTCCTACCGAGCCATTTCGGAATGTTCTTATGAGAAATATTTACTACAGAAGCCTTAGAAATACGATAACAATGCCGCATAAAACAGGACAACAACTGTAGTTGTCACATAAATAAAAGCAATGTGATCTGTGACACATGTCCCGAAAGTCGAAATGACACTTCATTTTACTATTCAAAACTAATAGACCGCCGGCCGCGGTGGCCGAGGGGACTGAGGCGCTCCAGTCACGGTCTGCACGGCTACTACGGTCGGGGGTTCGAATCCCCCCTCGGGCATGGATATTTGTGCCGTCCTAGTTCGTAAGTAGTTCATAAGTAGTTTGTAAGTTTAGGGACTGATGGCCCCGTAGTTAAGTCCCATAGACTACACAAACATTTGAACATTTTAAACATTTGAACTAATAGACCGGTTATCCTACGTATCAAAAAGAAACTGTTATCATGTTCACGAAGTTTCTATACCTATTCCACGGCACCTACGAGGTCAATTAGCGTGTAGTAGCGATGAAATGACGTTTTCAATGTACACGGCGCTTTATGGACAAACCTCCTGAGTGCCGACATCACATGACCAGGCGGTCAATACATGTTGAGAACAAGATTTCTGTTCTGCGCATGTGAACGCTCACGCCAGAGATATCTACTCTATGGAATCAATGTGGCAGAGGCCCAGGCTTCAGAAGGAGGGAAAAGGCCAGAGGGTGACGGGATTCTATTTTGACCTTTGAGATGGAAAGCTTTGTTAGGGTTAGGCTTTAGATTATTATTTTGGTATTACTGTCCTACTTCTTCCAATGCTCCAGACAGGTTATTTTCGACATCGTGGATATCCTTCCCATGGGTGGCCAATGCGAGATCATCTGCACATAGAAAACTTCTGGTGAATGATGGAAATGGTTGATCGTTCGTATATATATTAAAGTGTATAGGGGCTAGAACCCTGGCCTAGGTAGCTTATTTCTTTGTATTTCCATCTACTGTGCCGTCCTTGAAATTCCACGAAGAATCTCCTGTTACTAAGGAAGCTGGCAAATAAGGTGGTTAGAATGGGTCCTTAGTGATTTCATCAAAAATTTTCAGGAGTAATTTATGGTTCAGCAGACAGGTCAACAAAGGCCACACCAGTGATCATACGTGGTTCAAAACCATCTTCAATCTACTGAGGACCTGTGACGTGCAGCTTCTACTCGGTCTAAAGCCAGCTTATTGGGGAATGAGCACACAGTCAATTTCTTCCCTCAAGCGGTTCAGAACCATTCTCTCCAGGATTATGTACTGGTGGCAAAGAAGAGATACTGGGCGGTAATTCTTAGCGTCATTATTCTCCTTGTCAGGCTTAAGGATAGCGATGACATGAGCGTTCCTCCAGATTTTGATTCCAGAGAATAAGCAGTTACTGAAATGATTTAAAATCAATTTTTGTGTTTGGTCCAAATCCCTTTGTTTGTTCATTCTTAATATCATCCAGCCCAGCAGCCTTTCCTGTTTTACACTTATTAATCGCACTCTGTACCTTCTCCAAACAGAACGGTCTAGACAAGTCCGTAACAGAAATCGGCATGTTCTTAGATTTTGGTTTGAAGTTTCTGTTATTCAGTTTCCCATTTATTAATAGTTGATGGGCAATATCATTGGCTGTTATGTTTGCATTAAGCGCTGCGCTAGCTGGTTCGTTATTCAGGCGTCTGAGACGTTCCCAGGCTTTTTGACTGTTCTTGCTAAAATCAGTTTCTTCCATCAGCTTGATTCACTGCTCCGACTTGTCGGCTGATATTGATTTGAGTAATTTTTGTCCTCAAGATGCTGTTTCTTTCCTGAACGGGTCTTGTTCAAATGCTGTGTAGTAGTGATCGAGATCTGGGGCTACCGCTGGGGACAATTCTTGCACATACGTAATTCGACATTCACGAAGGATGGACATCCTGAAACATTCGTTACCAGCAATCGTTCAAAGCAGTCATATTGTTCAGAGTCCGGGCAAATATATACTATCTCCCGACCAAATAGAATGCTAAACTTCTCCCAATGTTCTTTTTTAAAGTTAAATATACGGCGAAATGAACCAGACTGAAAATGTACTGCAGGAAAGATCTGGCACAAAAATGGCCTAAGACTTTGGGATCAGCGAACATACTGACTTCATGCACAGCTGTGTGATGTGTATGTGGACGAGTTGAAAACCTTGTCGTCTCGTAAAATGGTGGTTGAGTAGGGTAGCTTCTTGGTAAGTCATTAGTAGCTAGGGAGATGACATTCCAAATACAGTGCCGTAGCTCTTCATAAACTGAACAGAGACTACCGTCGTCAACTAATAGTGAAGCTAATACTGAAAAAAAATGTAACTTACGTTTTTTGATTGTCTATCATTATTAACAAACTTCTATAAAATATAGAAAATTACGAATCAACAAAAACACGTGCACTTTTCGTAAAAATTAACAATGGATATTAAAATTGTGTAAGTATTCGAAAATACCGGAAAAAAATCAAAAAATCTGCCACGACAGGATTCGAACCACCTACCCCAGGCTAGCTACACGAACAGATGCAGCAATCGTTTTTATTATTGGTGCTTACTACTTACGTGTACTTTGCGAAACTTAAAAGTCGATTTTCTCCAAAATTTTTGAGATTTGCGTCGAATAGCTTTGGCTGATGGTTATTTAAGTTCTGAACTTCACGTACCATAAATATAAAGTAATTCTATAATCCGATATCCAAGAGGTCTCCTTGTAAGTCATATATATCCACACCCTGCGGGGAGGCTCCTTCCATGTTATTCGAGGTTACTCCAAAACATAATTCACTGGGCGGAGTAAGCTACTTATCAAAATGTGTGGAGCACGATGCTCTTAAGAGCTAGAACTAATCAAAGTAGTTGTTGTTGTGGTCTTCAATCCGCAGACTGCTTTGAAGCAGCTCTCCACGCTACCCTGGCCTGTGCAAGTCATAAAAGCAGTAGAGACAACGAAGGTGATCGGTAAAACGTAACGGAGAAAGAATATATAAAAAAAAAATTGTCAGACTAAAAAATTCAAAAGAGGAGCATGAGAAAATATTTATGCACCGTAATAAATAATGATTGAATATTAAGAATGAAATGTCACTCATCTTAGATACGTTACTTTAAGGGTAAATGAGTAAGCCTACTCTACTTGCCTAAAGTTGTTTCCTAGTCTACATATAAAAAAATGGATTGCTGTTCGTTAGTCTCGCTAAAACTCGAGAACGGCAGAACCGATTTGGCTAATTTTAGTCTTTAAATATTCGTGTACGTCCAGGGAAGGTTTAAACGGTGATAAAATATGGAAAAGTTGTCCGAAAAAGAGGAAGATCGGGAAAAACTAAAACAGCTTTTCGAGTGAGCTATCAATACCGTTCGTCCAATTGCGATAAAATTTTGCACATTTCATGTTGGAAGTAAGATGAAGGTTAGCATTAAATAAAAATTTGGAAAAGTCACACGGAAAGCAGGAAAATTTTGGAAAACCCGAAAGCGATTTTTTTCTATGAATAAAAATTAATTGTCACATGGTTGTAAGAACATCACTAGAGTAGGGCTTGACAGGACAAGTTTTGTATAAAATAAATTTTTTGAAAAATTTGAGAAAAACTGTAAGTAAGTTTTTCAATGTGTTTTTGATTGAATTCAGCACTATAACTGACTATTCGCACGACGGAGAGGGGCAATTCTTTTTCGTTTTGTTCATTATCGTCTTGGAAAAGTATACAGTAAAAAAAAAAGGGACAGTTAAAAAGGAAAGTCACAAAATTCGAACCAAGTTCCTTTTTCAATGTGTTTCTAAATGTACTCAACACTATAAGTTGAGAACCATTCATCCGATTGTCATAAAATTTTGATCATTTGATGTTCAACGAAAGATGAACGTTCTTATGAAGTAAAAATTTGGGAAAGTTATATGGAAAATTTGAAAATTCGCGAGAAACTGAAAGAGCTTTATTTCAATGGGATACCAATATCATTCGACAGGTTCAGATAAAATTTTGCACACTTGACGTTCAAAGCAAGAGTAAAGTTCTTATGAAATAAAAATTTGGAAAAGTTTCCCGGAAAATTGGAAAATTCAGAAGAAATAGAAAGAGATTTTTCTATGAAATATCATTACCATTCATCTGAGTGCGATAAAATTTTGCACATTCGACGTTCAAAGCAAGAGGAATGTGTGAGTGAAGTAAAAGTTTGGAATAATTGGCCAGAAAATAGGAAAATTTGTGGAAAACTGAAAGAGCTCTTTTCTTTGGAATATCAATATCATTCGTACGATTGCGAGAAAATTATGCACACTGACGTTCAAAGCAGGAGTACGTACATATTAGCAATTGCGAAGCGTTGCCGGGTCGACTAGATGACTACATGACCCGGTGAACTTCGTATCACCTACGTCTTAATATAAACGATGTTAATAAATCATTTGTATATTAGACACAGTAGCTTTAAAAAGGCATCATAGGATAGTATAAGTATCGGCTCGATAGTGGGCGGGAAGAGTGGGTAAATCACGCACATTTATGGTTTATGTTAAGAGGTAAGTGATACGAAGTTCACCAGGTCATCTAGTTTCAAAATAACTAGCACAATGAGTCACGTGATCTTAATCGTCCTTCACATCCTCGAAATGTCCCTCATTGAGCCGGCCGCAGTGGCCGAGGGGACTGACGCGCTCCAGTCACGGTCTGCACGGCCACTACGGTCGGGGGTTCGAATCCCCCCTCGGGCATGGATATTTGTGCCGTCCTAGTTCGTAAGTAGTTCATAAGTAGTTTGTAAGTTTAGGGACTGATGACCCCGTAGTTAAGTCCCATAGACTATACAAACATTTGAACATTTTTTTTGCATGGCCACTATGGTCGGGAGTTCGAATCCCCCCCCCCTCGGGCATGGATATTTGTGCCGTCCTAGTTCATAGTAGTTTGTAAGTTTAGGGACTGATGACCACGTAGTTAAGTCACATAGACTATACAAACATTTGAACATTTGTCCCTCATTGAGTTTTGAAAAAGTTGGCCGCCTTAGTAATTTTTGAAATTGTGCCCTGATGTTATTAAATGCATTTCAGAATACACTGTGCATGAAACCAGTGGCTCAAAGAAAGGAAATTTCTTTGTATGGCCCGTTGGAGCAAAGACGTTCTTCAAAGTTATTGAGGCAGTGACACACACAGAATAGGAAATGATCTTACCAATATTCTAATTCCTCTGTTATTTGGATATGTGATTGCCGAAATTGATTCCTTCGTTAAAGGCACTTCCTTAAGTAGGAATACCTATTAGCTGACTTCAGTCTAAAAAATGTGTAGCTCTTAACACCCATTACTACAGTAATTTCCCCATGAGTGATTCACCTCCCCCTACACTATCTCCTATAAGCTTTTCGAACCTACCCTTCCCATACCTATTGAAGTGAAGGCTGTGCCTAGTAAAATTCGAGCTTCTGATAGCTTAAAAGTTATTGAATAACTCAAAAAACCTGTCCTGTCCTTCCAGAATAAGCCTTATCGACGGTTTCGGTGCGCTGAGTTTCCCCATTAGAGTTGTACAGCACCTTCATGATGATTTTTTGTTTTCTTTTGATGTAAAAATTTATGTATTGACTTTTCAGGTTACAACACCGCAATAACAAGCAATTTTGAAATTGAATTATTTTGCATAACATAAGAAGTAATTTTCTGATTCGCCATGCATGTAACGTCAACACCTAGAAGAACAGTTAGTTTTACACCTATTGTCTACATTAAATAACTAACTGTTTAATGTCACCTAACCTACACAGTACACATTTACTTACTTGGTATGGAATATTTAAATCAGTTGCTGAAGAGTGCATAGAACCTTACTCCATTCTGTGAAGTCTGAGGTTCGTTTGTATGTGAATAAGGGCAAAACTATTTCTATTTTACTGCATGAGTAGAGGACTATTCATGTACGAGGCGTGTTTTTAAGTAAGTACCGTTTTGCCAGACCGCGGCCGCAGCGCCGCAGTCGGCGTTCTGCGCATGCACACTGGGTATCTACAACTGTTGTCTACGCACTGACGCCATTACAGTCGGATTCTTCCTTGTGTACGTAGTGTACTGAGTGTTTAAGATGGCTCCGATAATCGTGAGTCCAGCAGACTGTGAAGGACGGGCTTTATAAGATTGCTTAGTGCTAAAGGCCTAAAAGCGATCAATATTCATTGTGAGATCTGTGCATTTTACGGAGAAAACATTATGAGTGATGGAATGGTAAGAAAGTGGGTGAGATCGGTTAAAAATGGCCACACAAATGTGCATTATGAACAACGGAGTAGGTGTCCTTCTGTCGTGAATGAAAGTTTGGTGCAGGAAGTGGACAATAAGGCGAGACTACCATCTGTTCCTGCACCTGAAGAAACACCTGGGCGGTTAGCGTCTTCAAGACGATGACGAAGTCAGAACAGTTGTGATGCAGTGGTTAACAAGTCAGGCGGCAGACTTAAAAGAGGAGGGTATTCAAAAACTGGTACAACAATATGACAAGGGCCTCAATATTGACGGAAATTATGTAGAAAAGTAGACTAAGGTACATAAAAATAGCATTATTGAGATATCTTAGCACATCTTTATTAATTTCAAAACGGTACTTACTTAAAAAAACACGCCTCGTAGATTGTTTGGCTCCTCATACCATGAGTAAAGTAGTAGTTACGTCACAGTAAAAAGACACTGAACTGCTAAATGCATGGCAACCCAGAAATTAGGCAAATCAATTTTTCTTATACTTTGCAAAATAAAACGCTTGTTTTCCAAAATTCTTAGTCAGTGTGGTATTAAGTTAGATTAGATTAGATTATTGTTTGTTCCATAGATCATGAATACGATTACATGGAATGTATCAGTATAATAAAAGATATTTTTACATGATATTTGCAGAAAAGCATTACTTAATTACTAATTTATATCTAAAAATTCATCTGCTGCATCGAAGGAGTTGCTATTCAAAAAGTCTTTTAATTTCTTTTTAAATGGTAGCTAGCTATCTTCAGACTTTTGATGCTACTTGGCAAGTGAACAAAAACTTTTGTGGCAGCATATTAGATTTAACCATGAATAGATCATCCTCTCCCAGTGCTGTATTATATATATATATATATATATATATATATATATATATATATATATATATATATCCGCCATAGCCAGTCAAAAGCCCAGTTGAGGAAGGAGGAATTCAAGATTGGTAAAGAAACAAGGTCAATTATCCAAGAGACATTAACAGATACAACATCCAAATTTAAATTAAAGGGAGAAACGTCATACGCATTTCATATCCATACCGGTGTCTGATAAGGAGATGGACTCCCTCTCCTTTTATTTAACATGGTTCTGAACAAAATTGTGAAGAAATGGAAAAATGAAATGAAGGGAATTCAACTCTGGATTCAAAAAGAGCAGAGAATCAATTTGAAGTGACTGGCTTTTGCAGATGCAAGTTACACACTTCAAATATCTAGGAGAGATCATCCAACCATCAGGACTGAACACAATAGCCAATCTAGAAAGAATTTACAAATTACAAAAATCATGTATGCTCACTTGGAATCACTACAACAAAAGATCTATTTCTGTCAACGCAAAAATAAGACATTACAAGACAGTAGTTCTACCTGAAGCACTCTATGCCGCAGAAACTATAGTGACTCTTGGCCACACGAAAATAAGAGAAATTGAAAAGCAGGAAAGGAAAATTCAAAGGAAAATACTCAGACCAGTTTTTTGTGGAGGAATTTGAATAAAGAGACCGATAAGAGAAATTTACAAACACGCAGACATAATAATTAATATCTTTAGAAAGAGAAAGTTGAAAATTTGTGGACATATCAGTAGGATGGGCAAGAACAGGCTTACAAGATAAACCTTTGAGACAGTTAAAACTAGCAAAAACAAGACTAAATGGATAACTGAAACATAAGAAGACATTAAAGAAATGGGAATCAGACAGGATAACATAAGCAAACGAGAGCAGTTCAGAAACATCATAAATAAACATACATTTAATCAGAACACACGGAAAAAGGAACAAGAAATAAATGATCAGAAGAGTGGAAGAAAAAACAGCGAACATGTGAAGAGAATTTGGGAAGAAATTAGAAAGAAGAAAAATCATGACTATTCAAGTACAATCGCTCTCTTAATGGAGAATGTTCGATAACAATTAAATTTTGTGTGTGTCTGTGTGTGTGTGTGTGTGTGTAGAGGGGGGGGGGGTGTTTAATCCAATTCAATTTCTCATCAAAAATAATTGGGATATTCTACTTCAGCTACAGACTTCTGTGTTTATTAATGGTGTTGTGTTATTTACTGTCTAGAACTATATACAAAAACTGCACGAAAGGTATGAACGTAGGTCTGACTTTCCTTAACCTATCTTCCACGAGGTCGGATTGTAGCAGTATTTCTATTCCTCACTACATGATTGGTATTACTATTTTGCAGAAACGACTTATTAAACTGATAGTAATGTAACTTTCACACGCTTTCTTTTAGAATGGAATAACTGCATTCTTATGGAAGTATTAGGTTATTTTACCTGTCTCATACATCTTGCACACCAGGTGTCCGTATTACACATAGTAAGTATATTACACATAGGGATGTATACGGTCCATCGGTGTTTTGAAAACATCGATGTTTCGTCCATGAACATCGATATTTGGAACAGCGATATATCGCCGATTCATCGACGACAGATGTCCAAAACTATCGACATTATTCTATAATGGACTGCTCTATAATGGATTAGTTGTTCAGTCTGCGAAAGGCCGAATGCAGTGCTACTGCTATCGATGTTATTTTCATCCTTCTGAAACAGCAGGTAAGCGAAATATGAAATTTACAATAGTATCATTTACTTCAAACACTCTCACAGAATTATGTTCTGTAATCAAGGGATATAACAATATAACTGATTCTCACTCTCGAGTGATATTAACCGGACTTTTGATTATGCGCCATAAAATTAGGTGACATCACGATAGTTTGTTACGTGTCATTTCAGTAAATAGAGGCACCAAATAATGAGATTTTCATTTCAACTTGGTACATGATTTAAAAGAAGTCGTCGATGATTATTCATTTAAAAATACATGGATACATAATAAATGAAAGATACGCAATGTTCGTTAATTTTCTACACATTGACAGCTATGAAAAAAAAGAAATACGTAATGAAAACGCAAGTTATTTCGCATGTAATCAACAGATCGAAGTAAATCCCAACTCAGATCAGCACAATACGCTGCAAAACCTCATTCCCAACTTCGATTTCATTTTAATCTGCCATTTCCCTGTGTATCTGTAGCCTAGTCAAAGAATATATAGAGGCAGTTACTTCACAATAAGAGGCACCTCGGTTCGTATTTTCCGACGATATCGTCATGTGTAGGTAGAAGTAGGTAGGGTTTTGTAAAGAAACAGCTGTTGTTTGGTTTTTAAAATGTCTCTGACAAAACAACTTACTTTAAATTATTATAATACTGAAAAATGAAATCATTTCAAAACATCGAAAAAACTTCGATGTATCGTTTTTCAGAGCGACGTTTTTTTTTCGATCGATGTAAATCCCAACTCAGATCAGCACATCACGCTGTAAAACATTCCCAACATCGTTTTCATTCTAATCTCCCATTTCGCTTTGCATTCGTTGCCTAGTCAAAGAAAATATAGAAGCAGATACTTCACAATTTAATACCACATAACAGGCACCCCCGTTCGTATTTTCTCGCCGCTAACGTCATATGTAGGGAGGTGTAGGCAGGGTTTTGTGACGAAATAGGAGTCGTTTGTCTTTTAAAATGTCCCTGACAAAACAACTTATTTTCAGTCATTATAATATTGAAAGACGAAATCATTTCAAAACATCGAAAAAACTTCGATGTATCGTATTGATATCGATGGTTTTTTAACACCGATTTTTTTCCGTATGAACAACCATAAACTATAGATCATGTAGACCGCGCGTGACATCATTACACTGAAACCAACATCTAAGTCACGTGACTCAGGGCAGGATACCGTTTTCATCATTACGAGTAAAGCGAAATATAGCTGAGAATTGCAGTTCTTATTCTTCGTAGTGAAAATTCAGCGTATATTTGAGCAATAAAACGTGTTAGTGTATTCCTATTAGATCTTTAGTAGTAAAATTGGCGTTAGTTCTCCGCAATTGCAAGAATTAATGCGATAGCTTCAGTTTTTACATGTGCGTAGATGAATCGTCTTTTTACAAGCAACAGAACTACAGATTTTAAGCGAAAGACTGTTGTCGTTGTACTGCGAGTCTTTTAGTTTGCATATTACACAGCAGTAGAAGATCAAATATCAGTTTGAAAGGAGCATCAGCTTTCTTATAATTCCTCAACAATACATATGAAATGTTTCGTTGTGCTTTTATAAGAAATGAAATCTGTTTGCATCTATAATGGCCCCGTTTATATTTTAATACTTTTGCCACAGACCGTGATGCCAAAATGTAAAACAACAAAAGTATTGGATGTTTAAATAATGGGGTATTGAGGAAACATGTCGATGCACTCGGCATGAAGTGACTTTATAGATGTAGTGAATAGTCTATATGAATGTTTAGCTTTGTATAACGCTATTGAAAGCAGATCTTCACCAGAAATGATTTACTTGATGAGATATAAACTTGCTCAAGACAGCTTGAAGTTATTTTCCATCGGTAATCACATTCATAAGTTGCAAAATGTAAAAGATTCATAGCGAAAAACAAACACAGAGGATGTGTAATTCTGTTGCTTCTAAAAATAATTGGCAATACGGTACTTTTCACCTGGGTACATGTAAACACGACAATCGCTGCATTAATATTGAGATGAAATTACGTTACTTTTACTACTAGATGTGCAATAGGAATACGAGAAGTGGTTTTATTGTTAAAATCAACGCTTGATTTCACCTGTAAATGAGAAAAACTGTTGCTCATAATGAAAAACTCAGTCACGTGACTCAGGACAGTTGTAGATTTTGGTTTCAAACCACAACACAGCAGAAATAGGGACACGCGCAGTCCATATTATCTTTGGTCGATGTGAACAACGATGTTTTTATCAAAGATGTTTCATCCCTAATTACAAATACACTTCGACCATAGATACTAACAGACCGGATAAACAGCAGAGCGGCTATACACATGGCGTGGTTCAAATATAGAACCACGTGAATGTTGGTAAACATTAACCAGATATAATAAATGACTCCAGAGTTTTCAACAAATGCCATCATTTTAAACTAATAATACTTTCGCTTGAAATTTAATGTTACTTCCCTTCACAAAAAGCTCTGTATAATACCAAGCAAAGCTGTACACTACCACGTGACGTTGGCAAAACAATGGTTCAGCAGAGATGGTGGCATGAAAACGATGCAATTCCCAGCCTACCAGTATCTATGGTCGAAGCATATACATTATAATATTGAACAACACTCGAAAGCTGAACGATTACAATGAATTGGACATGGTGGGAGGAAGATAGATGATGGCATTCCCGAGGTTTGATGGAAAGGCCATAGGAAAAGTGCCCTCGGGAAGACCACAAAAGACATGGAAGGAAAGCTGTAATAAGTAGCGTTAACTGGATAGAAGCTGCACAGTACGAGATCTGATGGAGGCAGCTTATAAGGTCTGAGCGTCTGTTAAGCAGCGCGTGTGACGATTCTTATGGTAGGTGTAGCAACTGATTGCTTGCATGTGTGTGTGATATAATCTATGTCTATAAATGTGAATGTCTGTTCGGTGTACGTTTAGCATGTCTGAACCACAAGACATAAAGAGGTAAAAATTTGTACAGTTACTAATGTCTACCCAGGGAAGGCTTTAGGCACCGTTTTATGACGATCGGATAGCTATTTATCTATGTATATATTAATGTGAATGTCTGTTCGGTGTACGCTTATCACGTCCGAATGACAAGATGTAGGGACTTAAATATTTGTACAGTTACTATTTTATACCCAAGGAAGGTTTTAGGCACGTTTTTATAGCGATCTGATAGATATTTAGTAATTTGAAGGATATAACACGAAATGCGGAACAATAATGACTCTGAAAATGGTTTAATTGGTTGCATTGTTGCTTGAGGGTTGATAATGATAAAAGGGTGGAGTATATTGGGATGGATAGTTATCGGTTTATATAAAATTCTACGTATCTGTGTGTTAATGTTTTGCTCTGCAACGAAAACTACAGAACGCAAACTAATGGTCTGTGTGTAATTGTTCTCCGAAGTCTCCCGTTGTACACCATAGCAGTTCCATGCCGATAGCTATAAAACTGCGAGATTCTATAAATACGCTATATGAGAATGAGAATACTTAGCGACTCCCAACAAACTTTCAACATCATTTCAAACCTTTATTTAACTTTTTCTCGCTGACAACCATAGCAATATGATGAAAGGAAAAAAGTTTCTCGCTTACTATTTTTCCGCTGTTTATGGAGAAAAAGTATGGCATTCGGTATGATGTTAAAATTTATAATTTCTACACTACAAATTGTAGGCGCAGGAAAATGTTACAGACAGTATACACACAAACGACATGTAGTTCATGAGATATGAGCACTTGAACAATAACATTCCGCTGTTCAGAGACTAAAACTACAGCATTCAGTATGACGTTACAATTTTAATTTCCACACTACAAATTGTAGCCGTAGGAAATTTTACAAACTGTATACAGGCATATAATTGAGTGTACCTTCTAAATGGTATCACAGTACGACACACAGTTTATGAGATAGAGCCAGTAACGTTTATGGATAACCGCCCATTCCTGCACCAAGTTTTAATCTATTACTTCTTTACTACGAACCGGATTCCAAGAGATTTTAACGACATTCAGCCGTAATGAATCTATACCTGAAAAATGGCAGGAATAAATTAATAAATACCCGGGCAACGCCGGATTTAAGCTAGTACTAGAATAAAACAGTGAGTTTGGCAGTTGAAGTTGTGGAGCGGCACGAGTGTGCCGTGGCTTGACTTCCAGTCGTGTCGCTGTTTTGTTTTGTTGTGTGCGCCGGCCGCTTTGTGTAGGTGACCCGGCGGCTGGGCGGCAGATGGCAGCAGCGGCGGCCGATGCTGCGGTCCAGCCCCTCCAGCGGGCGCGGCTGGGCGGCGCCGCGTGCGCAGTCTGCTGGCCGCGCCGATCAATACGGCCGTCTCCAGCGCCGCCACTGGACGGAGGCAGAGAGAGGCAGCCAAGGGACTCCGAGCAGCGCAGCGCCACAGCACGCACCGACACTCCACAGCAGCAGCAGCAGCGACGCACACCGCCCTACTCACTAACCAGGTAAGCCGCGCTCTGCCGCCGCCGCGGGGAGGGGCAGCCGCATACACTATCTGTACAACACAGACGTTACCTGCCAAAAAACTTCTCCAATACCGGCTCTCCAAATTTTTCAAACTGCACTTCGCCACCCCTATCTTAGTTTCTTGCAAACATTCCCGTACAAGCTCACCCAGCAACTCAATGAAGACTTTCCTACGGAACAGACCGACGTATTTACGGTCTTAACAGTAAGTTGGAGAGCTTGCTCAACATCTACACACACACACTCTACAAAACAATATGGTAGCAGACTACCAGATGTTTCGAATCCTCGCCGGCCGCGGTGGCCGAGGGGACTGAGGCGCTCCAGTCACGGTCTGTACGGCCACTACGGTCGGGGGTTCGAATCCCCCCTCGGGCACAGATATTTGTGCCGTCCTTAGTGTTAGCTAGTTCATAAGTAGTTTGTAAGCTTAGGGACTGATGACCTCGAAGTTTAGTCCCGTAAGCTATACAAACATTTGAATTTGTTTCGAGTCCTCGTCGTACAATACCAAAATGCTTGAGTGCAACTGACGAGCCGTATTTACTCATATCTTTTCGCCAAAGGGAGCAACACTCTGGAGTCTCAAGATTCGCTCCTGATTTCTCACTTCTGAGTAGACTTGGGTCTTGGCAACAACTCCAGAGGAGCAGTGCTCTAGAACTGATCCGCACTTTTTTATGGTACTTCCTTTCCAGATGCTTCACACACTACCTTAATCCACCAACAAATACAACTGTTCTACCCAACGACTCCACCACTGGGTTTGCCTCTCCCGCTTACCATAGCTTATTATATTATTTCCCCAATCCTCTCTCCGTAAATACTTTTACAGAGATGTTTACCAGTTAGCCCTGAAATCAGTGACGTAACTAGGACTTGGCTTTGGGGGATGGGGATAGATCTGCTTGACGAGCAAAATTTTAGTCAGTTTCCAGACAGACTACCATCTACCACTCCCGTTGAAGAAACTAATTCACTCCCATCCAATGACAGCTTATGGTAAAACACCCCAAGTTTCCAATCTTTACCTTTACCAGATCGCTGTATACGATTTCTTTCTTCTTTTTCTTTTCTCTCTCTCTCTCTCTCTCCTTTCTTTCTGCCTGAAATCGAAGAGAACTCACTCTTTCCTTTTGTTGCAAGCACTATCCTTCATTCACCCGTACTAAACAGTAAGTGGCATTCACTAAACAAAGCGAAAGTTCTGCCTGGGCCATACTTCATTTCCTTCCGATCCCGTATCACCACACTCCTTTTCAGCGAACAAACTGCTATTACCACCGACCCTTCTGATATATTGCTGATGTACACCGAGAACAAAAGACGGCCTGTTACTGGGCCACACCCGGCATTAATTTCGCTTCTCCTAACGTTCGCCGTCCAGTGTAAAGTTCTGCATTCTGTTAGTGAAAAACTCCATCCAGCGGTCCGCATATCTCTGAAGATACATCGTACAGTCGTATCGTGGAGTGGTACCTGGCGATGTGTTGCCGTGTGGCATGACTTAAGTAAAACTAGGAAGACAGCACTAACAACTCAACACTTCTTTTTTCTTTTTATTTATTTTATTTTATTTTTTATTTATGAAACATTGGGAAACGGTTCAACAAGCGCCAAGTCTTTCGTCAATACCTGCTCGCAAGCATCACACAAACTTCAAATAAATCCATAAACTGAGAGCAGATGTCTCAACTACATCTTGAGTCAACCTTACCGTCAATAATTTTTAGACTTTTGTGTCTAAGGAACAGCAGATATTGATTACCGAAATCGCAATTTTTTATATTTCGTTAGCAACTATTTGATATAGAACCATTTTCATGGCAATTTAATGTGATCCGGCTGGAACAGATGAAATACCTAATGTCTCCGAGTAAATAGTAGACACTCTGTAGTAAGTTCGTAAATACTATGCTACAAATTTAAAACTTTGTGCTTTGATTTTCAGTCGATACTATCGCATTTTTAACATTTCGCAGTTTTTATCTCTTCTTGGGAAAACTGCGAGTTGCACCGTAGCTTACAGCCCACATAGAAGTCGCACGAAGTCGCTCGAGGTTGAACGATGGCAGCGACATGCTACCTTCATTGGAACTGTGGCCAGTAAAAGCTATCTCGAGTTCAAAACAAATTTTGAAATCGCAACAGCTGTCATCTCTACACATACTTCAAATAGCTTTGACGATGGTTGTACGACTGAAACTAGTTACCACACACACACAAATAATGATTTGTACTTTCACTCTCCAAGGGAGTATACAGTCAGCTGTTTATTATAACTATACCGGTTTTGGTTTTAAACCATCATCAGAAAAGTAAATTAAACAGATTGGTTACATTGGTACATTGTCTGCCACCTTATCCATGTCAGTCAATAAAAGATTCAGAAAATGTCACACGACAATAGGTCTTGATGATAAATAAAAAAATGCTGGTAAAGCTATAAATGTAATAAACAGCTGATGGTTGGCAATATGCATTTTAAAGTATATACGACTGTTGCACCACATCTCAATAAAAATTAAAACACAGCTTTGAACTGTGCTATCTACCTCTGCCAATTCCATTTAGCTCGTTTGAAAGATTATCCAAAAGTAAAAATGTTTCAAATAAAGTTTTCGATTTTGACAACGGAACCAATTACTTCTCTCTCTCTCTCTCTCTCTCTCTCTCTCTCTCTTCCTCTCCGTGTGTGTGTGATGGAACGTAAGATGGCCGGCTGGGGTGGCCGAGGGGACTAAGGCGCTCCAGTCACGGTCTGCACGGCCACTACGGTCGGGGGTTCGAATCCCCCCTCGGGCATGGATATTTGTGCCGTCCTTAATATTAGCTAGTTTGTAATTATTTTGTAAGTTTAGGGACTGATGGCCCTGGAGTTAAGTCCCATAAGCTATACAAACATTTGGAACATTTTTGAACGTAAGATGGCGTACGGGTTCCGAAACTCGTCCGATCAATTTTCTGAGACTGCCGAACCTCTTTTTCATTAGTTGCTTTTACATCTACGACTGTCCCGCATCTAAGTTCGTGAGCTCCGAACTTCTCCTCCACTTGTAGCAGTGCGCGCGACGTATGTTGCAAGTAGTAAGACTCTTGATACGTTTTGGGACGTGGTATCTCGAAATTTTGCAACTGAGGTTCTCAACAGCACACGCGTCTGTTTCTTGCAATGTCTTCCCGCATCATCTCCGCGAGACATCAGTGACGAATTGCTCAACTCTTTTTTGAATCTTTTCTGTTCAAATGTTTGTAATCCTATGGGACTCAACGACTTAGATTATCAGTCCCTAGACCTACAAACTACTGAACCCAACTTAAACTAAGAACGACGAATATACCCATGCCTGACGGAGGAGTTGAACCTCCGACCGGGAACGGCCGCGCGCACCGCAGCAAGCAGCCTTGGTGCGCTCGGCTATTCCGCCACCGCGAATTTTTTCTGTCGTTCTCGTTAAATATTATTCTTATAGGGGTCCTAAATCTACGACCAATTACTCTAGAATTGGTCGAACGAGGGTTTTTCAAGCGACGTATTTGGTACCTCAATAAAACTTCCCGTACTTTCCTGCGCTGGAAGCAGTAAATCCAGCGGATCCTTTCATGTAGGAGGAAGTGATCCAAAATCTTCCCGTTCGTGCAGATCTGAGCTTACCGTGGCTTCCCTAAAATCGCTGTAGATCAATGCTGGAGTCGTTCCTCTCGAAATGACAATGGAAGGTCTCCCTCCTTAGCCTGAGCTAACAACTACATCTTCGTGTATATTTTTAACTAGCTGTAAACCCGGCGTTGCCCGGGTGTTTATTTATCCTACAGTCTGGTAGTCCACATCCCCCCCCTCTCTCTTTGCATCCACCTCTCTCTCCCATTTCTGTTCGTTTCCACCTTTCCGTCTCTCGGCAAAGTTTTCTACAAGGTACCCCCTGTCATGTACCATACAACTATTTATGTATCCAGTGATCTTCCTCTTGGTTTAAAAGTCATGTATGCAAAAAATTCATAATGATTGGAGCACAACTATGCATTTTGTAAAATTCCGTAAGAGTACTCTCCACCATGCAACGAACGAAATTTTATACAGTGACATGCCTCTTGTTTTTAACGTAAAGTGTGCAAAATTTCATCATTATGTGAACAAAACTATAGCTTTCAATCCAATAGAAACGCAGGGTCACATTGAAAAACGCATTTTGTTGTTCTCGAATATTGCAATTCTATTTCATACAAAAGATCTGTGAAATCGGTCGAGCCGTTCTCAAGTTATGGCGCGACCAAGGTATTTAGGGAGCCATTTCTATGTTGCAAAGTACCCTCTTCCATGCACCGCATGAAACTTGTGGTAGGCGGTGACCTTCCTTTTGTTTTGAAGGTCAAGCGTGCGAAATTTCGTGAAGATCGGAATGAAACTGCAGATTTCGTCCGTCTGGAGGAGAAGTATGCTCCGCCGTGGGCTATCATAAAGTACATTCTTAGCTGACGTTTTCTACCTATAAACTACATTCCTTTCAAATTTCAGCTTTACAGGTGACGTAGTTTTCGGGATTTCGTGTTCAGCGAGTGAGGGAGTGTCATTTCGCTTTTATGTAGACAGATATTAAGAAAACAGATTGCTTCATTTCGGATTGAAGAGAATCAAGGGAGACTTGCAGACGAAAATAAATAGTAACATGCAAATCTGTATTGCTAATTTTGTTTGATACAAGATCATGCCTGATGCGACAATTTTGCAGCACAAACAGCGAAACTGTTATGAGTGGTAGATTCTTTTCGTTTCATCACTTTGTGTGTGTGGGAGGTCACTTATAAAACACTTCATAAACGTCCGAAATTACATGTAAACTTTGTTGCAGGTCCTTACTACGCACTCCCATTTTCCTATAATTGAAGCATAAATCTGGGCATTCTCACGTGGTGGCCGCTCATTATTCATGACATCATATCTCCAGAGCTATGTGTCGCTCTCTTTTGTTTTTGGGTCAGGAACCTTCGTGGGTGTACGGTGAACAGTTCACCAAAGATTCATTGCAATCGAATGGATGGTTTACGAACACATAGAGGACATACAGACAAACATTCATTTTTCTATACAGAGTGTTACAAAACGGTACGGACAATCTTTCAGGAAATATTCCTCACACACAAAGAAAGAAAATATGTTATGTGGACATGTGGCCGGAAACGCTTAATTTCCGTCTTAGAGCTCATTTTATTACTTCTCTTCAAATCACATTAATCATGGAATGGACACACAGCAAGAGAACGTACCAGCATGACTTCAAACACTTTGTTAAAGGAAATGTTCAGAATGTCATCCGTTAGCGAGAATACATGCATCCACCCTCCGTCGCATGAAATCCCTGATGTGCTGATGCAGCCCTGGAGAATAGCGTATTGTATCACAGCCGTCCACAATACGAGCACGAAGAGTCTCTACATTTGGTACCGGGGTTGCGTAGACAAGACATTTCAAATGCCCCCATAAATGAAAGTCAAGAGGGTTGAGGTCAAGAGAGCGTGGAGGCCATGGAATTGATCCGCCTCTACCAATCCATCGGTCAAAAAAATGTTCAAATGTTTGTAAATGTATCGGACCAAACTGCGTGGTAATTAGTCCGTAGCTTCCAAACTACTTAAACTAAGCTAAACTAATCTAAGGACAAAACACACACACACACTCACACACACACACACACACACACACACACACACACACACACACACACACACACATGCCCTAGGGAGGACTCGAACCTCCGACGGCGAGCAACCGCGCGCTCCGCAGCGAGGCGCCTTAGACCGCTCGGCTACTCCACCGCGGAAGTCCATCGGTCACCGAATCTGTTGTTGAGACGCGTACGAACACGTCGACTGAAATGTGCAGGAACTCCATCATCGTGCATGAACCACAAGTTGTCGTACTTGTAAAGGCACATGTTCTAGCAGCACAGGTAGAGTATCCCGTATGAAACCATGATAACGTGCTCCAGTGAGCGTAGGTGGAAGAACATGAGGCCCAATCAAGACATCAGCAACAATTCCTGCTCAAACGTTCACAGAAAATCTGTGTTGATGAGGTAATTGCACAATTGCGTGCGGATTCTCGTCAACCCACACATGTTGATTGTGAAAATTTACAATTTATCACGCTGGAATGAAATTTACATTTAAAGAGAAATACTAAAATGAACTCTCACATGGAAATTAAGCGTTTCCGAACACATGTCCACGTAACATATTATATTTCTTTGTGTGTGAGGAATGTTTCCTGAAAGTTTGGCCGTACCTTTTTGTTACATCCTGTATATAGATAACTACCCTCCGACTTGCTGTTTAAGTGCCAGTTTAGAACACGTACGAGCCATATTTTAATGGGGCCGAGCAGTTGCGACCATTCGCTTTCATTGTCTTCGGTCCACGTTCTAACACACTCAGTCCACGAAGTGTCTCCTTACCTGCACCAAGCGCGGGCTTCTGAGCACCTGAGCCCTAATCTCGCATACCTCACTATCACGAATCCCACGCAGAACCGACGATAGCGGAGCTCAGTTGCTGCACACCCCGTGGAACTCCCACGATGCAGAACGCATCTCTTGCAGCGCCTGCCAGAGCATTTGCCACTCACCTTCGTGACGCTTCTGCGCTCACGAATGGAACCTGTAACGAAGCGGGCTGCTCTTCTTTGAACGTTCTTCACAAACGGCTTTTAATCAAATTGCGTGGTTATGGTATATCGCCCCAATTTGCGACTGGATAGGGAATTTCCTGTCAGAGAGGATGCAGTTTGTAGTAATCGATGGTGAGGCATCGGCTAAAACAGAGGTGATATCGGGCGTTCCACAGGGTAGTGTCATTGGTCCTCTGCTGTTCCTTATTTACATAAACGATTTAGGGGAAAATCTAAGTAGCTCCCTTAGGTTGTTTGCAGATGACGCCGTCATTTACCGTCTAGTAAAATCGTCTGAAGATCAAAACCAACTGCACAACGATCTAAATAACATATCAGTATGGTGTAAAAATTGGCAATTGACTCTAAATAATGAGAAGTGTGAAGTTGTCCACATGAGTACGAAAAGAAATCCCTTCTACTTTGTGTACAAGATAAATCAATCAAACGTGAAGGCCGTAAACTCCACAAAATATCTAGGAAATACTATTACTTCAGACTTAAACTGGAAAGAACACGTAGATAATATCGTGGGAAAGGCGATCCAGAGACTGCGTTTTATTGGCAGAATGCTTAAAAGATCTAACAGTACTACTAAAAGAGACTGCATACACTGCGCTTGTCCGTCCTTTTTTGGAGTATTGCTGCCCAGTGTGGGATCCTTATCAGGTGGGTTTGACGGAGGACATCGAAAGAGTTCAAACAAGAGCAGCTCGATTTGTATTGTCACGATTCAGGGGAGACAGCGTTACGGAAATGATGCAGGATCTGGGATGGGAATCATTACAACAACGACGCTTATCGCTGCGGCGTGGGCTACTTAAGAAACTCCAATCGCCAAGATTCTCCTCCGAATTCGAAAATATATTGTTGACTCCCACTTAAATAAGTAGAAAAAATCATCAGAATAAAATAAGAGAAATCAGAGCTCGAACGGAGAGATTCAGGTGTTCTTTCTTTCCGCGCGCTATTCGAAAATGGAATGGGAGATGAATAGTATAATGGTGGTTCGATGAACCCTCTGCCAGGCACTTAAATGTGATTTGCAGAGTGTCCAATGTAGATATAGATGTCATGATCAATAATCGGGTACTGACCGAACTAGAGATCTGTAAGCTTCTTCGTTTGTTGTTTCTGGTGATTCTTCCAATTAATGTCTGGCATCTACATTTTATGTGGTCGTTCGGCATCTAATAGCTTCATACTCCCAGATACCGCAAGTGAGTATCGTTTGCAGTGGTTTATCTACAACTGTGTAATCGCACAACAAACTCTTTCTCTCAACGTATCCCCTAGTATTTGATATGTTTATATTGAGTATTAATTGCCACCACTTGTACCAAGCGTCGATACGATGTAGAACTCTCAACGCATTTCGCTACAATTTTCCCAAGTTGCCACTTCTTTATAGACTACAGCAAGATCCACGAATATCCTCATCTACTAGATCATTTATGTATATTTTGAAAAGTAATGATTCTATAACACTATATTGGGGCACGCAAGACGTCTCACCGTTGAGAATGACATGCAGTGTTCTGTTTGCTTGAAACTTGTCACTCCAATCACACGTTTGGTCTTTCCGTACGGTCGTATTGTGTTTATTAAATAACAATGCGGAACTGTATGCAACATCTCCTAGAAATCAACACCTTGACTGCCGGCCATGTAAACCATTCCATACTTCAGAATGCCAGACATTCTACATGCAGGAGTAAGCCGATCTGCATTTGGTTTCCTTATCTTCTGTCTGGCATAAAGAATTATCTGCCCTTTGAAATGAGCAAGAAGGTCCCTGTCCACGAAACAAGAAAGAAATCCAGAACTGAAGATACAGCATCTAATTAACATACAATTCTGACGCCAACAGCCCCACTAAAAAGTCTACATCCGCAAACAGTCTGTATCAGTCCACCCCTCTGTTGAGTCATTGCAATATGTCGTTGTGCCGCTCAAAATGTTCAAATGTTTGTAAATCTATCGGACCAAACTGCGTGGTCATCAGTCCGTAGCTTACAAACTACTTAAACTAAGGTAAACTAACCAAAGGGAAAACACACACACCCATGCCCCAGGGAGGGCTCGAACATCCGACGGCGAGCAACCGCGCACTCCGCAGCGAGGCGCCTTAGAGCGCTCGGCTACTGCACCGCTGCCGCTGTGCCGCCCCTCTGTCTTTGACTCCTCTCAGTACTGTCAGGGAGAATATTTTGTGGTTCTACATTCATCTTAGAACTACTACCTTCATTTAATGAACGTAAAAACAGAGAAAAAAATCATTGTTCAGAAAATCGAGAAAACAACGCACAGAAAAATCGATTCAAGAATCATCAAACTCGCAATACTCAACAGAAGTTTGAGGCAATTCTCCTTGCACAAAGACTGGATCATCTGAATTGTCAATTTCGTCGTATTCACTGTGATTATCAAGAAAATCTTTGTCAAATTCGTGCATAATTTCGTCCAGCGTAAGAGAGCGTGAAGCCAAGCCCGTTCATTTTCCTACTGAGAGAGGGACACCACTTCCTACCTGCCCCGTTTCATACAATTAATGCGACCAGTCGGCCGATTTAGAAGCTAAATTTACAAGATCTATAGGCTGATTTAGACACAAGATTTACCAAGTAAGGCGTTTAATATAGGTATAGCCCGTCAATAAATTTGATCTTGTGTTTAAAAGAACGGAAACGATCACGTCAAATGACATGGTCGGCATTCTACAGAAATTTCCGTATCCCTTCAATTGATGTGATTGGCAGTCAAAGTGTTAAGAAGCACGGCACCCCCAACAGTTTCGGAAGGGGTGGGCTTTGCCGCCTTTTACCACACTAACAGCGCCTCTTTGAATTTGTTTTATATCTGCTGTGACCTCTATTTGACAAGGACGACAAAAGCTAGAGGTGAGCTTCCAAACTGCTCACGTGAAGTGTACTGTATGTGACTTGTTTGAGTGATGTGGTACACTTTCACATTACCTTTCCAATAAATTTAAAGTCTTCCGTTGCCTTTCATCCTACTGATTTACCATTTTAATTCAATTTCAATTCGCTTATTAGTGCCGGCCGCGGTGGCCGAGCGGTCTGCGGCCCGCCAGTCACGTTCTGCACGGCCACTACGGTCGGGGGTTCGAATCCCCCCTTGGACATGGATGTCTGTGCCGTCCTTAGTATTAGCTAGTTCATAAGTAGTTTGTAATTTTAGGGATTGTGATGACCCCTTAGTTAAGTCCCTTAAGCTCTACAAACATTTGATTTCGCTTATTAGTATTACCGAATTAGTATTATCGAATTACAAACCATTTGACATTGTTGACGTGATCATCCCTAATCTTGCAAGTAGATACGCTCGGAATCCTACCGAACGAGATGGCGATGTTTCGTACTAAGGAGGTTAGAATAAAGGGAGATGGCATTATCTAGGCCGATCACATACGTCAGTTGAAGCCTGTCCGCCAGCTTGGTCAGTTTTGGAATGCTATTTCTCCTTTAAAACTATGCGCTAAGTCGACCCTCTTATTGTTAATGACCTGAACTGACAGTCACTGCAAAGTATATAGTTTCAAACAATATACCTTCTTGAGTATATAGTAATAAATACTCATCATAATATATTTGAAAACTTAATTTGACTTTTTTCACACGTTGTACATTGCGGCATCCCTGCCGGACGTTTTATTTCTGTTTTAAGTGACAAACATTAGCTCTGCAATACGGACTCTTCTCCAAAACTTGGCAATAAGGCGAAGTCAGGCTTCACTTTTTCACCGTAAGGGCGTCTCCCTGTATTCTAACCTCCTTGGTTGGTACAGTGGACTCAAATCCCCCTTTGGCCATCCCGATATATATTTCTCGTGATTTCCCTCAATTGCTCCAGGCAAATGCTGCGATGGTCTTTGACAGGGCACGGCCGATTTCCTTTCCTGTCCTTAACACACACAAATCAGAGCTTGTTCTCCGTCTCTAATGACCACGTTGCAGACGGGACATTAAAGTATAATTTTCCTTTTTCTCTTTAATTCGTACTTTTCTTGCGTGCATTATCGGATCCGTTAACAGCCACCGTGCTCCAGTTGCTAGCGTATGAAAACTGGTTCCATTGCATGTAATGGCAAATGAGGATGGCGCACAGGTTGAACGAAAAAATGAAAAGACAAAAAAAGACTGCTACACGGCTGAACTTGGCTGGAGAGGATAGTGTGGACTGAATCCCGTGTGGCAACAGGACACCTTGCACGTCGTTCTCTTGTTGGGCGTGTATATAATTATGAGATTAAATGCGCTTCCCTGGACTAACGTGCTCCTTCAAGCAAACTTTCTGTGGCAAAAAATGCCTATCGCGCATTATGCAAATAACTTTGCCGTTTTATAAGCTACATGGATGTTCTTTAGAAAACGTTTCAGTATTACACGTCGTAAGAAACTGCGAACGAACCACACGGTAAATTCTTTTGTGTTGGAGCCAAGATGTGTACAAAGCTTTGCAGATGACCGTTATTACATGATTAAGTAGTCCGCGACTTACCTTACGACGCGAAGCGTAAACTGTTGGTGTAGGCCTTAGTAAACGAAAAATGCTACATGCAAGTTTCTGTCGATGCTTTCACGTGAAGTGTTATACGATGAGATGTACCATTTGCTCTGCCTTTCAATCTGTGTCTATAATCCGCAACCTGATTTTCTAGCCAAAAAGGGCACAAAAAATTAAATTGGATCAACGACATTTCGTATTCTGCAGTGAAAAGCATGACTAAAAACATGTTTCAAGAGGTTCTGTGAAGTTTGGAATGTAGGAGGCGAGGTACTGGCGGAAGTAAAGTTGAGGCGGCAGCGTGAGTCGTGTCGGGATAGCTCAGTTGGCAGAGCGCTTGCCCACGGAAGGCAAAGGTCCCAGGTTAGAGTCCCGGTTCCGGCACACAATTTTAATCTACGAGGGAGATTCATATCAGCGCACACTCCGCTGCAGAGTGAAAGATTCATTCTGGAAACATCCCTTAGGCTGTGGCTAAGCCATGTCTCCATCATATCCTTTCTTCCAGGAGTGCTAGTGTTGCAAGGTTCGCAGGAGAGCTTCTGTGAAGTTTGGAAAGTAGGAGGCGAGGTACTGGCGGAAGTAAAGTTGTGAGGCGGCATCGTGTTCAAAAATGTTCAAATGTTTGTAAAGATTATGGGACTTAACTACGGGGTCATCAGTCCCTAAATTTACAAACTACTTATGAACTACTTACGAAGTAGGACGGCACAAATATCCATGCCCGAGGGGGGATTCGAACCCCCGACCGTAGCGGCCTTGCAGACCGTGACTGAAGCGCCTCAGTCCCCTCGGCCACCGCGGCCGGCGCGGCACCGTGAGTCGTGTCGGGATAGCTCAGTTCGTAGAGCTCTTGCCCGCGATATGCAAAGGTCCCAGGTTCGAATCCCGGTTCCGGCACAACAATTTTAATCTGCCAGGAAGTATCATGTTTCAAGAAGAATTAAAATGAACGAATAAAATTTCATGTGAGGAAAAGATGTGGAAAAACTTCATGGACCACTGAGTAGTACCTGATGGACCAAGAAGAGAAGCAACAAGCCAAGTCATATTCCGTCCGCTTGACTGCTGGACGCGACTGTTTGACATTCCACCAGCACGAGATCTTCATCCTGCCGTCACCAAAAGGCGTTCTGCGTAGCGTAATAAATGGTGAACAGTTATTTGATTCTAGTTCATGTTTAACAACATTGTACTGGGAAGCAAGAAGTGCCAAAACATTAAAATACTACATAAACTACTTTACGGTGAACTCCGCAAGCCACGAGACGAAGTTCCACAAAGGGCACTGTTTCATCGCGAATGCTGTGTGGGTAGAATGATTACCTCTAATTTCTCGTTGTAGTCGTTCTCGAGACGTACGTATGTGGGAGGACGCACTAAGTTTTCCAACCGTTCCGGTTAGTATTCTCTCCCAAATCTGAATATTAAACCCCTCTTGCAGTGTTTGCCGCTGGAGTTTTCTAAACCTCCCGTAACACCCGCGCGCTGGTGACACGGTTAGGTTAATCCTAACTGGCAACGGTCCCAGGCGAGTAATACAGAACTAGAGGATACGCCAAATTAGGTTCTGTAAGATAACGCTGCCGTGGGTGAATTACGCTTCCTTAGTAGTCTTCCAAGAAATCAAAATCTGGCGTCTGCTTTTCCTACAGCTTTTCGTTTTGTGGCCGTTCTACTTCAGATTCTTCCACTCTAGATATTGTGCCAACTTTAACACCAACATTGTACTCAGTGTAATAGTTCTTTCACTTACTTGAGGTTAGGTATATTACATTTACAATCAGTCATCAGCACATGAAGCTAACGTCGACACTTAACCCTTTAATTCAGTGTTGTTTCTCGACAACATCGTATTAAAAGCTGATTTATACTGTATTTTGTGTATCAGCCCTTAAAGTCGATTTGTTGTTGATGAACAACATGCTTCTAGTACGACATTTTGCCCCTTGGTACGCCGTGTAGCCACTTCTGAGGCATTAATCTGTCCATCTTGGAGATTGTGTTGCGTTGCCGTCTGTACGTGGCGTAGAGAGCAGTGAATTGTCTTTGGTGCTGTGGAGAACATTATGCTAGCAGTATTGATCTGACAGTGTCAACTATCAACAGCCGGCCGCGATGGCCGAGGTGACTGAGCCGCTCCAGTCACGGTCAGCACGGCCACTACGGTCGGGGGTTCGAATCCCCCCTCGGGCATGGATATTTGTGCCGTCCTAGTTCGTAAGTAGTTCATAAGTAGTTTGTAAGTTTAGGGACTGATGACCCCGTAGTTAAGTCCCATAAGCTATACAAACATTTGAACTATCAACAAAATAACTTCCGAAGTAATAAAATACGTCGATACAAACGTCTGTGTTTGCATGAAATATGCAACATAAAAAAAAATTAAAAAAATTAAAAAAAAATAGTTCGATCAAAAATTTTAAAACACATATTTTGATGTTCAGTGCACTGCATTAATACAGAAAACAATGAATTTTTATTTATCCAAAGCTGAATTCATAATGTGAAAATAAGTGGGTTAAAAATGAGAAACTTTCGAGGTAGTTTCCTTGTACCAAAACAAGGAGGGAAAGTAGGATGCGAGCACGGTATGTTTCCACTGAGCCACCTGGCTCTATACCCAGGTAAGAAGAAGAAGAAGAAAATGCATCTCTTCCACTACAAAGTCGTGGTTTTCTATATTTTGGGAAGAGGTAGCATCGCCCAAAACAAGACAAACTGTCCAGTATACACTAGCCCTAAAATCTATACCTTCCGAGCGTGACCATTTCTTCAATAGAAAAAATGTTTCATCAATCTAAAGGTTTATATTTTATTCTATTTTACTGGACATATCTTTTCTTTACCCATAGTATCTCTTCCAAAATATGGAAACCGATAATGAACAAGTGTTTATAGGTCTTAGGGCATTTTGGAGCGCATGTTTAATAATATTTTTCCTTTCTGATGTCAGGACCCTGTTCCGGTAGTGTGTGTGTGTGTGTGTGTGTGTGTGCACCATGAATTTATCTGACATCCAGGTGCGATTAGGATATGTACATAGGTTACTTCTAAAGGTAGGAATCGAATTCCCTAATTCGATAGTGTACTGAGAAACTTAGAAAATCATTCTGCAGCGGCAGGCTATTTTATTTTCAATTGCTTATCTCATATGGCTGCGTTTCCACAATCTAGTGCGATGGAAAGCAGATGTGCGGTATTGACGGAACTGCGGCTGACAGGGGGATGGGAGCGTGATAGGAAAGCCAAGCCGGCGAAAGCTTGCGCTGTGGCCCGTCACTAAGCCCCCGAAATTGCCTACTAAGTACAGGCGGGCTCATTTTACCGTGCTGCCCCTCCTCCCAGCCTAACTCTACAGTTTAAGGAGTGTGCTGCTGCGTGCACAGAATGGGCTGTTGTGCACAACGAAGAATACACAACATTTTGTATAACAAGTTTGTTTCTCTGGTCTCTTCCTCCGTAAGTGCTGAATTATTCGTTGTTTTTTTTTTTTTTTTTTTTTTTTTTTTTAATAACATCGTGTTCTTGTTGCAGATTATTTTATCCAGATGCGTTTCACATTTTTTATCTTTTACTTCAAGACATCATCAATAGATTCTAGAATTATACACCGACAGATAATTTAGTAAAAATACTGTCCCCTCACTCTCCTAATGATCACCTACAAATCAAAACGAAATACAAACCATCAAAGCACCAAAGATTTATACTAAATTTCAGTGACCCACATATACACTCTCACACACCAACACACCCATATACATTTGTTGTGGTCTTCAGTCCGGAGACTGGTTTGATGCAGCTCTCCAACCTAATCCATCATGAGCAAGCCTCTTCAACTCCTCATAAGAACGGCAACCTACATCCATTTGAATTTGATTACTATATTCATCTCTTGGTCTCCCTCTGCGATTTTTACCTCACACACTTCCCTCCAACGCTAATTTCACAATTCCTTGATGTCTAAGAATGTGTCCTACTAATCTATCCCTTCTTTTAGTCAAGGTGTGCCAGAAATTCCTTTTCTCCCCATTTCTGTTCAGCTCCTCATTAGTTACGCGATCCACTCACCTAATCTTCAGCATTCTTCTGTAACACCACATTTCAAAAGCCTCTATCCTCTTCCTGTCCGCACAGTTTATCGTCCATGTTTCACTCCCATACAAAGCAACACTCCACACAAATGCTTTCAGAAAGGACTTCCTTATGCTTAACTTAGTGTTCGGTGTTAACAAATTTCACTTTTTCAAAAACGCTTTTCTTCCCATTGCCATTCTGCGACCATCATTTGTTATTTTACTACCTCCTTTATTGTTTCGTTACGTAATCTAATACCTTCAGCATCACCTGATTTTCTTAGGCTACACTCCATTACCCTTGTTTTGCTCTTGTTAATGTTCATCTTATATGCTCCTTTCAACACACTATCTACTCCGTTCAATTGCTCCTCCAGGTCCTTTGCTGTCTCTGACAGAATTACAATGTCATCGGCAAAACGCAATGTTTTTATTTCTTTACCCTGAATTTATAATTTAAAACAAAAAATTTTAAGTGACACAGACATTATTAATATGTAGTATTCTGCCTAGTGACAGGTCCCTGTATTTGTACGGACAATTTATGATGCGATTGTTTCCTGCCATCAGCTTCTTCCTTTCGTCTGCTGTATCTCCTTCCATCTTTTAATTAATTCAGATGAATTCTTATATTCTCTTCCTGCAATTCCATTGATCTTTCCTCGATAAACTCCTCGTGTCTAAGTATGTGCCCGATCCAGTAGGCATTTCTCTGAAAATTTTACTCGGAATACTTTTCTTCTCTCCTCATCTTTTCAGTGCATCGTCTTTTGTCACGCGATCTGTCCACTTGCTCTTCTGTACATCTACATCTACATCTACATACATACTCCGCAATTCGCCGTAAGGTGCGTGGCGGAGGGTACACCGTACCACTACTAGGCATTTCCTTTCCTATTCCACTCCCAAATTGAACGAGGAAAAAAAGAATGCCTATATGCCTCCGTACGAGCCCTAATTTCTCTTATCTTGTCTTTGTGATCTTTACGCGAAATGTAAGTAGGCGGCAGCAAGATCGTACTACACTCAGCTTCAAATTCCGGCCCTCTAAATTTACTTAACAGAAATTCACGAAAAGAACGTCGTCTTTCTTCCAGCGATCCCCAATTGAGTTGCCGGAGCATTTCCGAGACACTTGCGAATTGGTCGAACCTACCGGTAACAAATCTAGCTGCTCGCCTCTGAACCGCCTCTATGTCTTCCTTCAAACCGATCTGCTGCGGGTCCCAAATACTTGAGCAATACTCAAGACGTGGTCGTACAAGCGTTTTATACGCGGTCTCCTTTACAGGTGAAGTACATCTTCCCAAAATTCTCCCAATAAACCGGAGTCGGCTGTCTGCCTTACTCACAACTGTCCTTACATGCTCGTTCCATTTTATATCGCTCTGCAATGTTACGCCTAGATATTTGAACGACGCGACCGCATCAAGAAGCTCACTACTGATGCTGTATTCGAACATTATAGGATTGTTTTTTCTACTCATGCGCATCACCTTACATTTTTCTACATTGAGAGCTAGCTGCCATTCTTCGCACCAACTAGAAATTTTGTCTAAGTCAACCTGTATGCTATTACAGTCAGTTACAGACGACACCCTCCCATACACCACAGCATCATCAGCAAACAGCCGCAAATTACAACTTACTCTGTCCATCAGATCATTTATATAGATAGAAAATAATAGCGGTCCTATCACACTCCCCTGGGGCACGCCTGACGATACACTCGTCTCTGATGAGCACTCGCCGTCGAGAACAACGTACTGCGTTCTATTACTTAGGAATTCTTCCAGCCAGTCACAAATCTGTGAACCTATTCCATAAGCTCGTATCTTCGTTAGCAGTCTGCAGTGTGGCACCGTGTCGAACGCCTTTTTCTGTATTCTCCTTCAGCACCATATTCTTAAACTTTCCAAGTATTTTTTCTTCTTTTTCTCTTCTCCGTACAGTGCAAATGTAGCACTTGACCAGTTATTTCTTCTTCAATGCCTAGCTCTTCTTGCTGGTCAGCAGAGTCCACTTCTTGTTGAAAGCGGCTTTGGCCACGGCAATTCTTGCTCGAATTTCATTTATGCATTGGGCATCCTCTGTCAGAAATCTTGAACTTGAAATGCTTCACATTATCCAGTACTCGATTATGAACTCTTTATCTTCAAAGGTATCTCGCGTTTTGATATCCGCGTCACTTTTGATTTCTCGATGTTGATTCGCATACAACATTTGCTTGCAGTTTCCACCAGCCGGTTTTTGGCACCACAGCAACTCCCCCGACTTTCAAGAGGTAAAATTAAATAACACTGCACACACATTACCACGTCAGCCAGTACCACGTCTTTCGGAAAGATGTGGTAGTGGCTGTGCTGTGGTAATGTGTATGCCCTGTTATTTAATTTTACCACTTGAAAGTCGTGGGAGTTGTTGTGGTGTGCTGATGGAAGGGCAGGGTTATGATGTTACGAAATGCTATCCAAAAGCAGAACACACATGGACATACTGAATGTGAAACTCATAACGAAACAAATGTAATTTGCAGTGAATGCATATATACCGTCTGATGATGAGCTGCTAGGCAGCTTGAAAACGGTCATGGTTCAATAAATCTTCATTGAGAAGAGAAAAGGCAACTGGTTGCAATAATTTCTGAAACCTATCAATTTTATACTGTCGTCGTAGAATGAATAACTCCCTGAAACATTCAAGAAGTTAGAAACTTCCCAAATTACATAAACGATTTAGGGGGAAATCTAAGTAGCTCTCTTAGGTTGTTTGCCGATGACGCCGTCATTTACCGTCTAGTAAAATCATCTGAAGATCAAAACCAACTGCAGAACGATCTGAATGAGATATCAGTATGGTGTAAAAATTGGCAATTGACTCTAAATAATGAGAAGTGTGAAGTCGTCCACACGAGTACGAAAAGAAATCCGTTAAACTTTGATTACACGATAAATCAATCAAATGTGAAGGCCGTAAACTCCACAAAATACCTAGGAATTACTATTACTTCAGACTTAAATTGGAAAGAACACGTAGATAATGTCGTGGGAAAGGCGAACCAGAGACTGCGTTTTATTGGCAGAACCCTTAAAACATGCAACAGAACTACAAAAGAAACTGCATACACTACGCTTGTCCGTCCATTTTTGGAGTATTGCAGCCCAGTACGGGATCCTTATTAGGTGGGTTTGACGGAGGACATCGAAAGAGTCCAAAGGGCAGCTCGTTTCGTATTTTCACGATACACGGGAGACAGCGTTACGGAAATGACACAGGATCTGGGATGGGAATCATTACAACAACGGCGCTTATCGCTGCGGCGTGGGCTACTTGTGAAACTCCAAACGCCAACATTCTCCGAATGGGAAAATATATTGTTGACTCCCACTTACATAGGTAGAAATGATCATCAGAATAAAATACGAGAAATCAAGGCTCGTACAGCGAGAGATTCAGGTGTTCTTTCTTCCCGCGCGCTATTTGAGAATGGAATGGGAGATAAGTAGCATAATTGTGGTTCAATGAACCCTCTGCCAGGCACTTAAATGTGATTTGCAGAGTATCCCGTGTAGATGTAGTTGTAGAATTGATAAATGGCGTCTGTTCCTTCGGACTTGACCGGAAGAGCAATCACCGTAAAGTACGATAAAACATTAGCCGTTGCAGGAGGAGGTATGTGGTCATTTAATAAGGGAATGAATCGGAGGCTGTTTGTAACAGTGTGTCTACAGATGGGAGGTGCAACGTATCGATGTTTTATGAGTGGATGTGGCGGCCTCGGAAGAAACGCCGGAGGGAAAAAGGGAGGTGGGGAGCAGCGTGTGAGAGGGAGGGTAGGACAGAGGCTGGTTAGTTAGTGGGGGCGATAGGGCCGTCTGCTAATGAGTGAGTCAGGCGGCCCAGCAAGAGAGGGCAGGCGAGGCGAGACAATGCCGCCCACAGCAGGCCGGCAAATGCAGGGGAGGTCACAAGAAGCGCACCGTGACGTCACTGAAGGCAGGCCCGGCGGCAGGGACTCTTGTTTGTAGTACTCGTTACCGAGGGGCGTCGTTCAGGCCACTGGTCTGCCGGGTGTCTGAGAATACTGCGGAGGTACAGAGAGGAGACTTGACATGACGTCATAAATAAGAATTAAAAAACCGTCTAGATCGCTAAAATTACATTTATTTATTTATTTATTACGGTGTTGCGGCATCTGCCAAGATTAGATCTGAAAACCTCTGAACTTGCAAAGTAGAGTTCAGCGTCAGTAGTAATTATTTTATCATTGCCGCTGAACTTTACTTTGCAAGTTCAGAGGTCTTTAGATCTGATGATGGCAGATACAGAAACGCCGTAACCCCCCCTCTCTCATATATATATATATATATATATATATATATATATATATATATATATATATATATATATAGTTTGTCTGTATGTCCCCTATAGCCGGCCGCAGTGGCCGAGGGGACTGACGCGCTTCAGTCACGGTCTGCACCGCCACTACGGTCGGGGGTTCGAATCCCCCCTCGGGCTTGGATATTTGTGCCGTCCTTAGTCTTAGTTAGTTCATAAGTAGTTTGTAAGTTTAGGGACTGATAACCCCGTAGTTAAGTCCCATAAGCTTTACAAACATTTGAACATTTTGACGTCACAAATCAGAATAAACATCGTCTAGATCAAAAATGTTCAAATGTTTGTTAAGCTTAAGGGACTTAACTACGGGGTCATCAGTCCCTAAACTTAAAAACTACTTATGAACTACCTACAACTAAGGACGGCACAAATATCCATGCCCGAGGGGGGAATCGAACCCCCGACCGTAGTGGCCGTGCGGACCGTGACTGAAGTGCCTCAGTCCCCTCGGCCACCGCGGCCGGCCCGTCTAGATCGCTAAAATACTCATTTATTACGGCGTTCCGGCATCTGCCAAGAGACGAGACGAGACTTGACATGACGTCACAAATAAGAATAAACACCGTCTAGATCGCTAAAATTATACTCCTTTATTACGGCGATCCGGCATCTGTCAAGATCAGATCTAAAAACCTCTGAACTTGCAAAGTAAACTTCCGCGTCAATAATAATAATTATTATTATTCACATTGTTCAATCTGTACATTGAGGAAGCAGTGAAGGAATGGAAAGAGAAATTTGGAGAGGGAATTAAAGTTCAGGGAGAAGAAATAAAAAGTTTGCGATTTGCCGATGACATAGTAATTTTGTCAGAGACTGCAAAGGATCTGTAAGAGCAATTGAATGGAATGGACAGTGTCTTGAGAGGAAGATATAAGATCAACATTAACAAAAGTAAAACGAAGGTAATGGAATGTAATGTCAGAAAAACAGCCGATGTTGAAGGAATTAGATTAGGTAATGAGACAATAAAAGTAGATGAGTTTTGTGATTTGGGTAGCAATATAACTTCTGATGCCCGAAGTAAAGGAGATATAAAATGGAGAATGGCTATAGGAAGAAAAGCGTTTCTAAAGAAACGAAACTTGTTAACATCCAATATTAATCCAAGTGTTAGGAAGTCCTTTCTGAAATCATTTGTCTGGAGTGTAGCACTGTATAGGAGTCAAACGTGGACGATAAGGAGTTCAGACAAAAAGATGATAGAAGCATTCGAAATGTGGTGCTACAGATGAATGATGAAAATTAGATGGGTAGATCAAGTAACAAATGAGGAGTTTAACCGAATTGGAGAGAAAAGAACTTTCTGGCATATCCTGACTAAGAGAAGGGATAGATTGGTGGGACACATCCTGAGACATCAAGAAATCGTCAACTTAGCATTAGAAGAAAGTGTGTCGGGTAAAAATCGTAGAGGGAGACCGAGGGGCGAATACAGCAAGCAATTCAAAAGGATGTAGGCTGCCGAACGTACACTCAGATGAAGAGACTTTCACAGGACAGGGTAGCGTGGAGAGCTGCATCAAACCAGTCTCTGGACTGAAGACAACAACAACAAATGCTTCGACCATAGATACTGGTAGGCTGAGCATTGCTTCGTTTTCACGCCATCAACATCTACATCTACATGAGATTCTCTGCAAATCACATTTAAGTGCCTGGCAGAGGGTTCATCGAACCACCTTTATACTATTCATCTACCATTCCATTCTCGAATGGCGCGCGGGAAGAAAGAACACCATGTACGTCACATTACTTTTTTTACATTTAAAGATAGCTGCCATGCTTCCCACCGACGAGGAATTTTAAGTCATCCTGTATGCTATTACAGTCAATGAAAGACGACACCCTCCTATATACCATAGCATCATCAGCAAAGATCCACAAATTACAAGTTACTCTGTCCATCAGATCATTTATATTGATAGAAAATAATAGCGGCACGCCTGACGATACACTCATCCCTGATGGAACACTCGCTGTCGAGAACAACGTACTGCCTTCTATTACTTAGGAAGTCTTCCAGCCAGTCGCAAATCTCTGAACCTATTCCATAAGCTCGTATCTTCGTTTGCAGTCTGCAGTGTGGCACCACGTCGAGCGCCTGTAATTAATGACAATATTTTTGTTCAACCAGTCTAGTAAATACAGCACAATTTCTTTCGATTTCGACCTCTACCATTTGTACGTGTTTAATAATTTATTTGTTTTTTCTGTACAGTGAGACTCAAATAGAGGAGTTCGCAGAGGTTTGTTCAAAAAATGTTCAAATGTTTGTAGAGCTTAAGGGACTTAACTACGGGTTCATCAGTCCCTAAACGTACAAACTACTTATGAACTAGCTAATCCTAAAGACGGCACAAATATGCATGCCCGAGGGGGGATTCGAACCCCCGACCGTTGTGGGCGTGCAGACCGAGACTGGAGCGAGTGGTTTGTTAGAAGATATTAAGGTCACATCACTCATGGAGATCCATCACAATTTTCCCTGCGACAACTACATCATTTTTCGTTTTCATATATTCCAACTATTGTCGGAAAATATATCCAGAAAAAATAAAGTCCTAGTGCTTCTTTTGTAGTGCGTCAAAAAACATCCTAAAGTAGGAAGTTGACTAACTAATGCGTCAGTTACGATTGCCATAACAGTGACTTCGCCTGAACGATGATACCGCCTCTCCGTTAACACCAACGCTAGAACCATGTCCGCAAGAATCCTTCACGGCGATAGTAATGATACCGTAAGCAACTTCAAGGATACAGACAAAATTGAATGCGGTATCGTATGTGAATGGGACTTTACGCGTCATTATTAAAACTTCTGAACTATATACCGAAATCAGTTGGTTCGTCATACAGAAAACAGGAGGTGTAAGAGGAAACCAGGTCTATTAATCTAAACGAAGACGGAAGTGATCAATTTTCGTTTACAGGCTTTATATGTAATGCTGCAGCAGACGCCCGTCCTATCTACAGATGGAGAAAGAAAGAACAGAGACCCACGCGATTGGAAGCGCCGGACTACTTTGTTCCAGAAAGATTGTAAAGTCGCCTTTTTTATGAATCGCCCACCCTTCTCGATAGAATTGGAATAACACTGAACGGAGAAGAAACAGTAAAAGTTGACCGATGCGGAGGGCAATATCTTTCCGCTACCAGTTGGAAAAACTTGGCCGCAGGTTTGCTCCAAGTTAAACAAGAACAAAGTTAGCGACCGAGCGTAACATTGGGAGGGAAACTTACCGAAGACTTACAAGCCACTTCGTTCCCCAAGTTCCTGTCAACCGGCCCTCTCAGACTGAGGTATACAAACAGTCTGAGACTGGCCCCCACGTCCGCCGTTCAGAGTTTTCAGATTGGAAGAAACCCCAGGAAGTACAACTCATGATCAAAGGTAGTAGCTTACAATGCTTATTTTAGGCTGGATGTCTTGATTAGAGGTATGCAAACCGTTACGATCAGAATTTTATGATTCTAAAATTGTTTATAGGTTGTTGGAGTAATCTCTTAGTTGTTGAAAGTAGATTATTTATTTTAATTAGACAACATATTTCGGGCTTAGCCCACCATCTGGTGACCTGTAAACTGTCAGTTGAAGAAAAAGAAAAAAAAAAAGGAAAAAAATGTTCAAATGGTTGTAAATCTATCGGACTCAACCGTGTGGATATTAGTCCGTAGCTTACGAACTACTTAAACTAAGTTAAAGTAACCTAAGGACAACACAAACACCCATGTCTGAGGAGGTACTCGAACACCCGACGGCGAACGGCCGCGCGCTCCGTAGCACCGCGCAACTAATCCGCCGTGACTGTCAGTAAAATACATATACAACCAATAAGTTTATACACATTACGACTGATCTTAGAAGCTGGCTAAGGAAAGGGAAACCTACAATCTTAGCAGTTGTAGATTTGGAGAAAGCTTTTGACAATGTCGACTGGAATACACGTTCAAATTTTTAAGGTATCAGGGGTAAAATATAGGGAGCGAAGAGTTATATTCAACCTATACAAAAACCAGACGGCGGTTATTAGAGTCGAAGGGCAACAAAAGGCCGCAGAGTTTGGGAAGGGAGTAGGGTTGTAGCCTTTCTCCAATGTTGTTTAATCTGTATATTGAGTAAGCAATGAAGGAATTCAAGGAGAAATTTGGAGAGGGAATTAAAGTTCAGGGAGAAAAAATAAAAACTTTGCGGTTTGACGATGACATGGTAATTTTGTCAGAGACTGCAAAAGATCTGGAAGAGCAACTGAATGGAATGGGCAGTGTCTTGAAAGGAAGATATAAGATGAACATTAATAAGAGTGAAACGAGGGTAATGGTATGTAATGTCAGAAAATCAGATGATGCTGAAGGAATTAGATTAGGTAATGAGACAATAAAAGTAGTAGATGAGTTTTGTTATTTGGGTAGCAAGATAACTTCTGATGGCCTAAGTAAAAAAGATATAAAATGCAGAATGACTATGGGAAGAAAAGCGTTTCTAAAGAAGCGAAACTTGTTAATATCGAATATTAATTTAAATGTTAGGAAGTCCTTCCTGAAAGCACTTGTCTGGAGTGTAGCATTGTATGGGAGTGTAACGTGGACGATAAGGAGTTCAGATAAAAAGATGATAGAAGCTTTTGAAATGTGGTGCTACAGACGAATGACGAAAATTAGATGGGTAGATCACGTAACTAATTAAAATGCACTTGACCGAATAGGGGAGAAAAGAAGTTTCAGGCATATCCTGACTAAGAGAACCGATAGATTGGACACATTCTGAGACATCGAGGAATCGTCAACTTAGCTTTAGAAGGAAGTGTGTTGGGTAAAAATCGCCAAGGGAGTCCGAGGGACGAATACAATGAAGATTCAAAAGGATGTAGGTTGCCGAACTTATTCTCAGATGAAGAGGCTTGCACAGGACAGGGTAGCGTGGAGAGCTGCATCAAACCAGTATGCGGACTGAAGACCACAACAACAAGTATATATACAATATTATTTGCAACTTACATTAAAATACAAAATATTTTATATAGTAATTAATTTTCATAATTCGGAACTACGTACCGATATAGTGTATACTGAGCATTGAGACATTTAAATTTGTCATTTCAAAATTCCGTTCTTATGTAGTGCCATGTAACAATAAACAACAAATGGCCGCGGCGGAGCGACCGAGCGCATTGAGGCGCTATGTTACGTTGCGCGAGCCCGTTCCCCGTCGGGAGTTCGAATCCCCTTTCGGGCATGGATATTTGTGCCGTCTGTAGTATAAGCTAGTTCATAAGTAGCTTTACAAACATTTGAATAACAAATGTGGTGAAGATAATGTTTATATAAAATGAAGATAACGTATAAATAAAATACCTTAGAAAATAAAGGTTCCTCGATTACAGCTATTGTTGAGGAATGATGGAGAATATATTGAGCGTTTCCTGTAAAGAACATCATCTTTGCTTTGTCTTAATTTGCTATGCTAATTATGCTTTTCTGATCAGATGAAGCACCATCTGTCGGACATTTTTTAACTTTTTTTGTGTTCTAATAAAACTCCATGTCATTCCAAGCATGCGTATCAATTTTTACCTCTCTATCTACATTATTTCGTGATTTATTAAGTTTTCAAATTTGTACTGACTTTTTGGTCACCACTTTCTACAACTAAGAGATTACTCCAGCAACCTATAAGCAATTTTAGAATCGTTAAAAAAATGCTTATGAGATACTCGTTCGTCTAATGCGACAGTGTTGTTTATGAGTGTAGGCTACGTGGCAAATAGGATGGATAGAGGGGATGGAGAAGATGCTGAAGGGGACAGCACGCTTCATATGTTCGGTCAGCAAGTGCTAAGGCTGCGAGGGAGCCACTCTACGCCACTCTGTGGACTGCCGTCAGGACCGCGAACGTAAATTTAGAGAAGCGTCATGTCCTCTGACATGTAATTCGCGGAAAGACCACGGCGATGATATTAGAGAGATTAAGGGGCTTAGCTGCAGTCGCTTTTTCCCCGAACCGTACAGGAAAAGTAGGGAGCTGTGGCGCTACCACACATCTTCGCTTACATTTATTACGGTCTTTTCTAGATTGATTTTTTTTCCGTGTGGCCAGTCGATAGGCAGCGGTGTAAGCGGGCACAAAATAAACCGTTGCACAGTGGTCCCAAATCCCAAAAAGCTGGCCAAAAGTAGGTCATAAAATTGTTCTTCTAGGGACTTTTAACGGTTGGAATAGTTGTAATGGTACACCTAGTATGTATTAGGACCGTAAATAAAAGGGAATCATCCATCCTTGGCTCAAGAAGGCATTTCTCTTGTGAGCACCGGAGATTTTTTTATATTATTATTATTATTGTACGTTGGGCATTAAGTACCTCCACCCCTGCCGGAACTGGCAGTGAGCGTTACGAAAAGTTGTTGTTTGTTGTTGTGGTCTTCAGTCTGATTTGATGCAACTCTCCACGCTATCCTTTCCTGTGCAAGTCTCTTCATCTGAGAATACGTTCCGGCAACCTACATCCTTTTGAATCTGCTTACTGTATTCGTCCCTCGGTCTCCCTCTACGATTTTTACCCTACATACTTCCTTCTAATGGTAAGTTGACGATTCCTTGATGTCTCAAAATGTTCCCACCAATCTATCCCTTCTCTTAGTCAGGATATGCCAGAAACCCCTTTTCTTCCCAATTCAGTTAAGCACCTCATTAGTTACGTGATCTACCCATCTAATCTTCATCAATCGTCTGTAGAACCACATTTCAAAAGCTTCTGTCATATTTATGTCTGAACTCCTTATCCTCCACGTTTCACTCCCATACAATGCTACACTCCAGAGAAATTACGAAAAGTACGTTGGCATATTTGACGCAGCGGTCGCAGTTGGTGATTAACATCTCTCTTCTTCTGACAACGTAGTTCTACCCTCGTCTTTTCTGTTCAGTACATAATTTTCTTCATACGCTCGAATCGTGTATGTTGCTGAATTTCACATTACTGAATGCCATTAAGTACGTCAACTTTAGATGCCCGATTTTTGAAGCTGGCTGCAGAACGATCTTGCTGCAGCCTACTTACATTTTGCGGAAAGATCAAAAAGACAAGGGAAATTTGGGCTCGTACAGAGGCAGACAGACATTCTTTTTTTTTCCCCTCGTTCTATTTGGGAGTGAATAGGGAAGGAAAGTTGTACATTGTACGCTCCACCACGCATCCCTCGGTGGATTGCAGAGTATATATAAGGACCGTTTTTTCAAAACTCGCTTTCGGCAAAGTTGTAATTTTTCAGGAAATGCAAAAAACTGTTTAAGGGTTTATGTATTAATCAAAATTTAGCAAACTATATATGTAAAGATTTATTTGGCAAATAGCAGTTGATACATAGAACAGTCAAAAGAACAATATGCAAACATATATTTAAAAAGTAACATTGAAAATGATTTTTTTCAAAACTTGCTTTCTGCATAACATAGATCAGTAAAACTTTCTTTCTAATCGTCCACTAACGAAGGAAACACACCAAACAAGTACCTTATATTTTTAATTCCATTACTGAAGCATAATGCAGTAATTATGTTAATATAAACATTTAAATATTTTAAGTCGTTCCAATTAACAAGTTTAAGGTCCAACATCTCACTCAGTTTTTCCAACATCATCACTTTCCATCACATCACTTATATTTGCACTTTCCACAGCACTATTCCCCGTCATTATGTTGTTGTTGTTATGGTCTTCAGTCCGGAGACTGGTTTGATGCAGCTCTCCACCCTACTCTATCCTGAGCAAGCCTTTTCATCTCCTCATAAGAACGACAACCCACATCCACTTGAATCTGCTTACTGTACGCGTCCCTTGGTCTCCCTCTGCGATTCTTACTCCACACACTTCCCTCCAATGCTAAATTTAAGATTCCTCGATGTCTAAGAATGTGACCTACCAAGCGATCCCTTCTTTTAGTCAGGGTGTGCCAAAAATTCCTTTTCTCACCAATTCTGTTCAGTACCTCTTCATTAGTTATGCGATCTACCCACCTAATCTTCAGCATTCTTCTGTAGCACCACATTTCGAAAGCCTCTATTCTCTTCCTGTCTACACTTCTTATCGTTCATGTTTCACTCCCATACAAGGCAACACTCCACACAAATGCCTTCAGAAAAGACTTCCTTACACTTACATTAATATTCGATGTTAGCAAATTTCTCTTTTTCAAAACTGCTTTTCTTCCCATTGCCATTCTGCATTTTATATCCCCTGTACTGCGACCGTCATATGTTATTTTACTACCCAAATAACAAAACTCATCTACCACCTTCATTGTTTCGTTACCTAATCTAATTCCTTCACCATCGCCTGATTTTGTAAGACTGCATTCCATTATCTTTGTTCTGCTCTTGTTAATGTTCATTTTATACGCTCTCTTCAACACACTGTCCATTCCCTTCAACTGCTCTTCCAGGTCCTTTGCTGTCTCTGACAGAATTACAATGTCATCAGCAAAACGCAATGTTTTTATTTCTTCCCCCTGAACTTTAATCCCTATTCCAATTTTTTTCCTTGCTTTCCTTCACCGCCTGCTCGATGTACAAATTGAATAGCATCGGAGAAAGGCTACAACCCTGTCTTACTCCCTTCCCAACTGATGCTTCCCTTTCATGCCCTTCGAGTCTAATAACTGCGGTCTGGCTTTTGTACAAGTTGTAAATAACTCTCCTTTCCCTATATTTTACCCCTGCTGACTTCAGAATTTGAAAGAGTGTATTCCAGTCAACATTGTCAAACGCTTTCTCCAAATCTACAAAAGCTAAAAATGTAGGTTTGCCTTTCCTTAATCTATCTTCTAAGATCAGACGTAAAGTGAGTATTGCCTCCCGGGTTCCTACGTTCCTCCTGAATCCAAACTGATCTTCCCCAAGGTCAGCTTCTACCAGCTTTTCCATTCTCCTGTAGATAATTCGTGTTAAAATTTTGCAGCCATGACTTATCAAACTGATGGTTCTGTAATTTTCACACCTGTCTGCGCCTGATTTCTTTGGAATGGGGATTATTACATTTTTCTTATAGTCTGAGGGTATTTCGCCTGTCTCATACATCCTACACACCAGTTCAAATAGTTTTGTCATGGCTGGCTCTCCCATAGACTTTAGTAGCTCTGAGGGTATGTCATCTACTCCTGGGGCCTAGTTCCGACCTAGGTCTTTCAGGGCTCTGTCAAATTCATCTCTCAGTATAGTATCTCCTATTTCATCTTGATCTACTTCCTCTTTCCTTCCTACAACATCGTCTCTAAGTTCATTTCCTTTGTAGAGCTGCTCTATGTACTCTTTCCACCTTTCAGCTTTCCCTTCTTTGCTGAGAACCGGTTTTCCATCAGAGTCCTTGATATTCATAGAGCTGTTTTTCTTATCTCCAAATGTTTCCTTTATTTTCCTGTAGGCTGTATCTATTTTTCCCCTATTTATAAATTCTTCTACAGATTTGCATTTGGCTTCTAGCCACTCCAGCTTATCCATTTTGCACTTCCTGTCAATCTCATTTCTTAGTCGTCTGTACTCCATTTTGCCTGTTTCATTTCCTGCATTTTTATATTTTCTCCTTTCATCAATTAAATTTAGTATTTCCTGTGTTATCCAATGATTTTTTGTAGGTCTTGCCTTTCTACCTATGTTGCCCTCTTCTGCCTTCACTATTTCATCTCTCAATGCTACCCATTCCTCTTCTACTGTTTTATTTCCCCCTGTTTCTGTCAATTATTGCCTAAATCTCCCTCTGAAATTATCCAGAACTTCACTTTCCTTTAATTTATCTAAGTCTCATCTCCTTATTTTCCTACCTTTCTGCAGTTTTTTCAGTTTCAGCCTACAGTTCATGACTAACAAGTTATGGTCAGAGTCTATATCTGCCCCTGGGTATGTTTTACAGTTTATCACCTGGTTCCGGAATCTATGTTTTACCATTATAAAATATATCTGATACCTTCCGGTTTCTCCTGGTCTCTTCCACGTATACAACCTTCTTTTGTGATTTTTAAACCACGTGTTTGTTACGATTAAATCATGTTCCGTGCAAAATTCTACCAGGCGACTTCCTCTTTCATTCCTTCTGCCCAGTCCATATTCACCTACTATTTTTCCTTCTCTTCCTTTTCCTACTACCGAATTCCAGTCTCCCATCACAATTAAGTTTTCCTCTCCCTTAACTGTCTGAATAATTTCCTTTAGCTCCTCATATATTTCTTCGATCTCCTCATCATCGGCAGAGCTAGTTGGCATATAAACCTGTACTACTGTTGTCGGTGTTGGCTTCGTATCTATCTTGACAATGATAATGCGATCACTGTGCTGCTCATAGTAGTTTACCCGCATTCCTATTTTCGTATTCATTATCAGTCCTACTCCTGTGATACCCCCAACTGATTTTGTATTTATTATCCTGTACTCACCTGACCAGAAATCCTGTTCATCCTGCCTCCGAACTTCACTAATCCCCACTATATCTAACTTCAACGTATCCATTTCCCTTTTTAAATTTTCTAATTTTCTTACTCGATTAAGGGATCTAACATTCCACGCTCCGACCCGTTGAATGCCAGTATTGTCTTTCCTGATGACAACATCCTCCTGAGTAGTCCCCACCCGGAGATCCGAATGGGGGATTATTTTACCTCCGGAATATTTTACCCGGGAGGATGCCATCATCATATGTTCATACAGTAGAGCTGCATGTCCTCGGGAAAAGTAACGGCTGTAGTTTCCCCTTGCTTTCAGCCGTTCGCAGTAACTGTGTGGCAAAGCCACATTAGCTGATGTTACAAGGCCAGCTCAGTCAATCATCCAGACTGTTGCCCCTATAACTACTGATAAGGCTGCTGCCCCTCTTCAGGAACCACACGTTTGTCTGGCCTCTCCACACATACCCCTCCGCTGTGGTTGCACCTACGGTACGGCTATCTTCATTATAACTTCATAGAACTCCCTGGCATCATCAGGCATTTCTATGAACTTCCTCAACCTCGCCACATCGCTTGTAAGGTGAGCACATGTGGCATCCAAAGGTCCTGCATTTTCTTCACGGTATCTTCCACTGGTTCTTAGATGTGGCACTTTTCTTCTCTTCCTGCCCCTTTCAACTTGTATTACAGGTTCAGAATATTCTTCTGCCATTTTATTTAATATAAACTACTATATACAGGCTAAGAATAATTAAAGGACTTTTGTTGTCTCAGACACGCACTGGTGCAACCAACAGTAAACTGACAATAATGCAAATGGACAGAAATCAGTTGGCACGATCCGGAATTGTTACTTTCACAGATGTTGCCAACACGAACAATAAAATTCAAAGACCACACAGCGTACAGGAGGTAGCTGGAGAAGGCGAGTTTTGTTATAACAGTTTCATTGCAGAAAGCGAGTAAATTTGGTAACTTATAACAATGAAAATAACTGAGTTCTGAAAGAACTGTTTTCAGCATAAGAAAGGCGGCTATCTCAAATAATATAAGCTGTGAAAAAACTCATTTTGACCATTTTCTGCAGAAAGCAAGTTTTGAAAAACCTGTCCTCATATGTAGATGTACTGCGTGCTTCAAACAATCTGAAGCTGTGCTGGGCATACTTTCCAAATCTCCCCCGGAAACCGTAATTCAAATGCCGCGTGAAATTATCTGAGGGAGGAATGGGTGACGGATGGTAGGTTTGGGGGGGGGGGAGGGGGGAAGGTGGAAGCGCAGCAGATTCCAGAGTGGAGTCTGGTTTTAGCCCACTCGCTTCACGGGCCATTCCCGTGGCGCGTTATAATGTCCCGAGCATCCGCTATTCAAACAAGGATATCATTCTATAAACCGACAGATCCAACAGGGGGTGCTATTTATAATATCTTGTTGACAGGTGGTGTGGGAGGGGCAGGGGCGAAGACACGGCGGCAGGCAGGATGTAAACAGGAAGTCTCAAAAATACAGACGGGTGTGTCCGCGCTGGAATGAAGGCGGCCGGAGCCGTCGACAGACCAGCCTGTGTCTGCCAGCGTTGGATGATCTGGCACAGCTCTCCAGTGAGCAGAATAGCCCAAGCGGTCAGTCAAAAGCCTACTGAGGGAGTTAGTTCATCTCTCATGCGCAGTGTTGCCAGATGGCAGAGGGAGAAAATACCTACAGTCTCACAAAAATGTACCTACGTTTTCCCTACTTTCTCCGTACCACCTCATCAATGTCCCTACATCAGGCTCGTAGCCAGGATTTGGGTCGGGGAGGGGCTGAATCCAGGGGTCCGGCCAGCAGACGTTAACCACTTGATTAATGTGACATGTTACAACTTTGAAATACTTTAAAATAAATTTTTGGCATCATGCTCCACTTGCTAGTTATGTTTTTCCACTGACTGATCGTTACTGATTGATGGAGTCAAGTGTAGATTATGCCGCGAATTCCAAGTGCTCTGTAACAAGAAGGTTACTGATTTATCGATCGGAGAAGGGTACATCAAGAACCTGGCAACCATCGAGAGAAACAGCATTGATTAGTTTCCCCAAATATGCCGCTAATTCCGAGTGCACTGTTACACGAAGATAACTGATTTATTGACCGCACAAGGATACATCGAGACACTGTCAACCATAGAGTAGGAACAGTAGTAATTATTTAGTTCACAGTCAGCACAAAAAAGGAAGTCCGTCACTCTACATGATTCGATTTTCAAAGAGTAATGCTACGTTGATAACGAATATCTAGCGCTGTTCATTCTAACGTTGGCTGTTGCAAATGTTTTAGTGTTTTCTTGTCAGCATCTTCTCAAAGTACTTACTAGTATATCGTCCTGTCGTAAATAAATAAGTGTAGTCAATAAAACGTATTTCGTTCATGGAAACAATGAATTTTTCTTGTGCTGACATTTTCTAACACTATTTCCAAACCCACTCTCCATTCCACTGATATACATTGAAATCATCGTAATTCGCATCAATTTTAATGTGTCTGAAACTGGATTTTCAAATTAATAATGTTTACTGTGAACAGAAAACAACTATGCCGTCTAAAATATCATTGGCTACTTCAAACGTTGTCACAATTGGTCGGATTCATTCCCGCGCGCTGACAACTGTTCTGTTGCCAACATTACCCGCTAGGCCTGTGTCGGCGATTGTAAAATTTTACCAAAGTACCTACGTGTTGGGGACTTTTGGATGAAAATTCCCTACATGATTTTAATGCTTAAAACTACCTACATGTAGGGAAAATTCCCTACGTCTGGCAACACTGCTCATGCGAGAGCCAGAATCATTTGATTCGCGCACTGTCCACGCTTGGGGGAACTATGGCTGACATTCACCGAATCGCTAACGGTGTCTTGCAAAAATGCATCCAGCAGTATTCACTACGTTTACATGCAACACATCTTCCGGAAGACGAAAAACGATTTTCGTAAACCGTTTATCGCTGACGTGTTTACATGGCACAGCCTGAATCGGATTTCCTAGCCCACTTAAAATGGCGGCTGAAAAACAGCGGATTCAGTTCCTGATTTAGTCAGCACAATCGCTATTTTTCTTTATTCAAATACACAGATTCTTGCTCACTCTAATATTTATACTTTTATTTCGCATTAGAAAATATCAGTCTCTCCAATTGTGCCGAAAATTCTTAGTGAGAAAGCACAATCGACAAGCAAAGAACGCTTCAAAACCGATTGCGTTTACATGGGCACGAAAATCGATTGTGGAACTGGAAAACCGCTTGACAGAAGTGGATTTCCAGAATCGATTTTGGAGTGTTTACATGACCAGCCAAAAGCGGATTTGGGAAATCGGCTTGGGAGCCCATGTAAACGCGGTGATACAGGCAACGCCAGGAATCGTCTTAAAAACAGCGCCTACTGCACAAGAGCTACAAAACAAAACACACACTTCAGATAGACAAAATGTCAGCCATACGTGATTCACTGGCAGTGGGGGAGTGCGTGAAATAGGAACCTAATTATAAAATAGCAAAGTAACAATAATAATGCTGAAATCTGAGTTAATATGCTCCGCCCACAAAGGAAAATCGACGAATTTTGCCATTTTCCAGTAGCCAGAAATGTAGTAACCAGCAGTCGTACATTTGTGAAAGCATCTGAAATCGATAACACTCCATAATAGCCCAGGGCCTGACAGAGTTACTATTATTTTACACGCAGTATTTGTTACTGAAATCACTTGGCTCTTGACTGTAACATAGATCACTTGAGCAAAGACTAAGCAACCCGCAGTTAAAAAAACAAGTGGGCCACAATAATCCGTACAAAAGATGCGTACCCATAATACTGTAATACTGTGTTGTTGTTGTTGTGGTCTTCAGTCCAGAGACTGGTTTGATGCAGCTCTCCAACCTACTCTATCCTGAGCAAGCCTTTTCATCTCCTCATAAGAACGACAACCCACATCCACTTGAATCTGCTTACTATACGCGTCTCTTGGTCTCCCTCTGCGATTTTTACCCCACACACTTCCCTCCAATGCTAAATTCACAATTCCTTGATGTCTAAGAATGTGTCCTACCAATCTATCCCTTCTTTTAGTCAAGGTATGCCAGAAATTTCTTTTCTCCCCAATTCGGTTCAGTACCTCCTCATTAGTTACGCGATCCACCCAACTAATCTTCAGCATTCTTCTGTAGCACCACATTTCAAAAGCCTCTATCCTCTTTCTGTCCACACTGCTTATCGTCCATGTTTCACTCCCATACAAGGCAACACTCCATACAAATGCCTTCAGAAAGGACTTCCTTAGGCTTAAATCAATATTCGATGTTAACAAATTTCTCTTTTTCAAAAACGCCTTTCTACCCATTGCCATTCTGCATTTTATATCATCTGTACTGCGACCATCATTTGTTATTTTACTGCCCAAGTAACAAAACTCATCTACCTCCTTTATTGTTTCGTTACCTAATCTAATTCCTTCAGCATCACCTGATTTTCTTACACTGCACTCCATTACCCTTGTTTTACTCTTGTTAATGTTCATCTTATATGCACCTTTCAGCACACTGTCCATTCCGTTCAATTGCTCTTCCAGGTCCTTTGCTGTATCTGACAGAATTACTATGTCGTCGGCAAAACGCAATGTTTTTAATTCTTCACCCTGAACTTTAATTCCTTCTCCAAATTTCTCCTTGCTTTCCTTTACAGCTTGCTCAATGTACAAATTGAATAACATTGGAGAAAGGCTACAACCCTGTCTTACTCCCTTTCCAACCACTGCATCCCTTTCATGCCCTTCAACTCTGACAACCGCTGTCTGGTTTTTGTACAAGTTGTAAATAACCTTACGTTCCCTATATTTTACTCCTGCTTGCTTCAGAACTTTAAAGAGTTTATTCCAATCAACAGTGTCAAAAGCCTTCTCCAAATCTACAAAAGCTAGAAATGTTGGTTTGCCTTTTCTTAATCTATCTTCTAGGATAAGCCGTAAAGTGAGTATTGCCTCCCGTGTTCCTACATTTCTCCTGAACCCAAACTGATCTTCCCCGAGGTCGGCTTCTACCAGCTTTTCCATCCTTCTGTATATAATTCGTGTTAATATTTTGTAACCATGACTTATTAAACTGATGGTTCTGTAGTTTTCACATCTGTCTGCACCCGCTTTCTTTGGAATGGGGATTATAACATTTTTCTTAAAGTCTGAGGGTACTTCACCTGTCTCATACATCTTACACACAATGTGAAACAATTTTGTCATGGCTGGTTCTCCCAGAGACTTCAGTAGCTCTGACGGGATATCATCTACTCCAGGGGCCTTGTTTCGACTTAGATCATTCAGTGCTCTGTCAAATTCATCTCTCAGTATAGTATCTACTATTTCATCATCATCTACATCCTCTTCCCTTCCTACAATAGTGTCTCGAAGTTCATTTCCTTTGTAGAGCCCCTCTATATACTCTTTCCACCTTTCAGCTTTCCCTTCTTTGCTGAGAACTGGTTTTCCATCAGTGTCCTTGATATTCATAGAGTTGTTTTTCTTATCGCCAAATGTTTCTTTTAATTTCCTGTAGGCTGTATCTATTTTTCCCCTATTTATACATTCTTCTACATCCTTGCATTTGCCTTCTAGCCATTCCTGCTTAGCCATTTTGCACTTCCTGTCAATCTCATTTCTGAGTCGTCTGTACTCCATTTTGCCTGTTTCATTTACTGCATTTTTATACTTTCTCCTTTCATCGATTAAATTTAGTATCTCCTGTGATATCCAAGGATTCTTTGTAGTTTTTGCCTTCCTACCTATTTTGTCCTCTGCTGCCTTCACTATTTCATCTCTCAATTTTACCCATTCCTCCTCAACTGTTTTATTTTCCCCTGTTTCTGTCAATTGTTGCCTGAAGCTCCCTCTGAAATTCTTAAGAACTTCAGGTTCCTTCAATTTATCTAGGTCCCATCTCCTTATTTTCCTACCTTTCTGTAGTTTCTTCAGTTTCAGCCTACAATTCATAACCAACAAGTTATGGTCAGAGTCTATGTCTGCCCCTGGGTATGTCCTACACTTCAAAACCTGGTTCCGAAATCTATGTCTTACCATTATAAAATCTATCTGGTATCTCCCGGTGTCTCCTGGTCTCTTCCACGTATACAACCTTCTTTTGTGATTCTTAAACCAGGTGTTTGTTATAACTAAATTACGTTCCGTGCAAAATTCTACCAGGCGGCTTCCTCTTTCATTCCTTTTGCCCAGACCATATTCACCTACTATCTTCCCTTCCCTTCCTTGTCCTACTACCGAATTCCAGTCTCCCATAACAATTAAGTTTTCCTCTCCCTTAATTGTCTGAATAATTTCCTTTAGCTCCTCATATATTTCTTCGATCTCCTCATCATCGGCAGAGCTAGTTGGCATATAAACCTGTACTACTGTTGTCGGTGTTGGCTTCGTATCTATCTTGACAATGATAATGCGATCGCTGTGCTGGTCATAGTAGTTTACCCGCATTCCTATTTTCTTATTCATTATCAATCCTACTCCTGTGATACCCCCAACTGATTTTGTATTTATAATCCTGTACTCACCTGACCAGAAATCCTGTTCGTCCTGCCACCGAACTTCACTAATCCCCACTATATCTAACTTCAACCTATCCATTTCCATTTTTAAATTTTCTAATTTTCCTACTCGATTAAGGGATCTAACATTCCACGCTCCGACCCGTAGAATGCCAGTATTGTCTTTCCTGATGATCACATCCTCCTCAGTAGTCCCCGCCCGGAGATCCGAATGGGGGACTATTTTACCTCCGGAATATTTTACCCGAGAGGATGCCATCATCATATGTTCATACAGTAGAGCTGCATGTCCTCGGGAAAAATAACGGCTGTAGTTTCCCCTTGCTTTCAGCCGTTCGCAGTAGCTGCGTGGCAAAGCCATATTAGCTGATGTTACAAGGCCAGCTCAGTCAATCATCCAGACTGTTGCCCCTGTAACTACTGAAAAGGCTGCTGCCCCTCTTCAGGAACCACACGTTTGTCTGGCCTCTCCACAGATACCCCTCCGCTGTGGTTGCACCTACGGTACGGCTACCTGTATCGTTGAGGCACGCAAGCCACCCCACCTCGGCAATGTCTGTGGTTCATGGGAGTGGACCCATATAATACTACCCATAATACTACCATCCTAAAAGGTAAAGCGGCCAACAATCTGAAGATTGGTTTGGACACCACAGTGCTTTACCAGGCTTTGTCCTGTTTGGAAGTGGTATGCCGTTGCCTTCCTTCGACCTTCGAACTGACTTACCCAACCAGTTACAGGGGGATCTACAGTTTAACGTGCGTTCCGAACCACGGTACTACTCGATATTTTTCCCATCAGCAACATTGCCAGAGGTGAAAGAAGTGGAAAGTGGCAGGTAAAAATCCTAGGACGTGGCGAGCGAAACCTATATCTACGCTCGGCGGTGTGTGGCGGAGGGTACTCTCAGTAGGAGTGTCACTTTCCCTTTTCCAAGTACACTCGTAAATGATTTGCGGGGGTGGGGCGATTTCTTACGTCTGCGTGTAGTCTCTAATTTTATCCTCATGGTCTTTTCTCGAGGTGTATGATTTTTGTTACTTGGTGGGTAAAATAAGTTACGATGGCTTAAGTACAGAAGATATAAATTGCAGAATGACAACAGAAAGAAAAGCATTTCTGAAGAAATTTGTTGGCATCCAATATTTAAATGTTAGGAAGTCATTTCTGAAAGCATTGGTCTGCAACGTAGCGTTGTACTGAAGTGAAACATGGACGATAAGGAATTCAGATAGAAACGTGATAGAAGCTGTTGAAATTTGGTCTTACATGACAATGCTGATTAGATGAGTAATCGCGTAAGTAAGGAAGACCAAGAGACGAATACTAGCAGGTTCAAATGGATGTGTGTTGCCGTTTATGTTCGGAGATGAAGAGGCTTGCTCAGGATAGAGTAGCGTGGAGAGCTGCATCAAACCAGACTGAAGACCACAACAATAATACGGAGGTTGATGTAATATATTAGTCTACTCTTCCAGGAATGTATACGCAAGGAACCTTAAGTAAAATTCGCCTTGATACAGATGCCTCTTTTGCAGCGTCTGCTACTGGGCATGACTTCTAAACTTAATAAATGAACCTCTAATGAAACGTGCTGCTCTTCCTTGAGTCTTTTCCAAATCTTCTATCACTCCTATATGGTACACATCCCGAAGTGTCTAGAGGCAGTGTTGCTATACGTGTTCTTTTGATTAGTTGCAATGGAGCAAGACAAATTTAAATAAATAAATAAAAATTAAAAAACATGGTCTTCTCACGAGACTGCTGAACAGCTGGCTTATGTTCGAACCTTTTTAGCGTCCATTGTTTATCATAATCTCTTGTTCGGTGTGTCGAAACCATACATGTTTAGCAACACCCCGCCTGGCAGTCGGGTTAAATTTGCGCGAGCAACGACCTCATTCGCTGGCTTCATTGCTCTTTAAATCGGAAACAGCGCATTCTTGTCAGTACAGCACGTCTTTACAAGCTATTCAAACTGTTTTTGAGCACAATGAAATATTGAGTAATATAAAAAACATCAGGTGTTCTGTCATTTTTTTAATTTTTTTTTTTATTAATTGCAACTAGTTTCAGTGGGCCATGCCACCATCTACAGGCCCTTTAACCAAAAGAATCTGCATTTCGATATAAGTTTTTAGGATATTACAAAAACAATGAGTTCACACATTCATTTGTTGTGACAACAAAGAAGGCTCGCTGACACTGTTTCTCATATTACGGTACTTTTAATTTATACAGCTGAATCCAAATCCGTATGTAGTATGGACACAATTAAACTCTGAGAAATGGTAAGAACAGACTGGTCACACAGTCTTCCTCCAATATAAGTTCTCGAGAGTTCGTTCAACATTCACACGAGTCTGACCAATGTTTTACAGTCCTAGAAGCGCGACACTGTTTGTTCGAAGCCGTGCCTTCTCCAAAATCGAGAATTTGTTGCTCCAGATGCACCGTACTTCCCCAAACCCTCCCATTCGCCTTCCCTAACACTCACCTCACGTAATCGTCCCACTTCTCATTGCTTCTTCATATTACAACATTACAACCTAAATAATTACACGATATGACGTGTGCCAAGCGCCCACCAATTAGCTACTACCTCGTTCTTCCTGTTTTTGTAGGAATTATCTTACATTATATATATTCAAACATAAATAAATCCTTGTACCAACGTCATTTTTTTCACGTCTTTTTGCAATTATTTCAGATCGATCAACAACTGCTTACTCTGTATAAAAAAAGTAGCACACAACATAAGTTCAGTAAATACTTCGTCAAGCTGGCTTTGCCGGCCGCGGTGGCCGAGGTGACTGAGGCGCTCCAGTCACGGTCAGCACGGCCACTACGGTCGGGGGTTCGAATCCCCCCTCGGGCATGGATATTTGTGCCGTCCTAGTTCGTAAGTAGTTCATAAGTAGTTTGTAAGTTTAGGGACTGATGACCCCGTAGTTAAGTCCCATAAGCTTAACAAACATTTGAACAAGCTGGCTTTTAATAGAATGGAAAATTGAAACAAATAATTATTGTGGACATCCGCAGCTGTAAGACTTGTCATATTGAATGGAAACAGCTTCGACTGTATGATACTCTTTTTATTTTCAACGTTAAAGCCACATCATCAGGGTTTTCTGTATACAAAGAAGAGCAAATGCCACTAATAATCACGTTATGGTATTTCACAAATGTTCAAATGTTTGTAGAGCTTATGGACTTAACTTACAAACTACTTACGAACTAGCTAATACTACGGACGGCACAAATATCCATGCCCGAGGGGGGATTCGAACCCCCGACCGTAGCGGCCGTGCAGACCGTGATTGAAGCGCCTCAGTCCCCTCGGCCACCGCGGCCGGCGGTATTTTACATTTGGCTATAGAGAAGACTCTAGAAAACAATTCAACATTTAAAATACGCTGCTAGACACAAGAGAGGAAGGAATAACAGAGAAAAGAAAGAGAGAGAGCTACAAACGTTATTTCGGGTGCGCAAACACAAAGTTCAAATTCGTGGCACAATTTTTTAGTCTCATCTTCTGCAGGAGAGAGCATCAAGGGTTGTTGGAGACTCTTTGAATGGTTCTCGGGCGTTGTGTGGAATGTTGTCGTCGAAATTGCGCAATGTTTCAGTGTGCGACATCCATAGCCTGACGATTAGTGTGCCTCGTTGAAATATTGCGCAGTTTCCACGATAGCAGATATTATGCCGGGAAAGCTTCAAAGAGCGCGATATTACCGTGTAGTTAAATACGATGTTACATCTCGCTTCCTGTAAACACTAGCATGTTATTACGTTCTTATCTGTATCGATTTTACCGTTGCATTGCAAAGGCGTTCCTGCGAACGTGACAGGCACAAAAAGGACACTCATTCACATGCAGCTTAACGTTAGCCTTACGCCGCAGCCTTTGTCGTGAAAACGGCACACATTATCATTCATACAAACACGCAGACACACAACCATCATCTCCGGCTGCTGCATTCCGAACGTCTTTGGAGTGAGTTGCAAACGATCCTCATATTGTTGAATTCCAACCTGGACTTGTCTTTGCGGTCACATATTCTGGTTTGATATAGTACATCATTATTCATTTATTTAGTTTTTCCTGTCTTAGTGTAACTATTCACATAGTTGTATGTTCCCTTTCACAGCACTGCACATATTACCTTCGTTTCAGTTACTTTGTTAATTAGATTAGTAAAGACAGTAACTTAATCTTCCCGAAAAATTGCCCTGTGTCAAGCTTAGTTTTTGTATAATATTGCAAATAGTAGCCTACAGCATGGCTTCCCGTTCGTACAGAACAGAATTATAATGCTGCGAAATTTAGCAGCCGCCAAGGCGGATGAACTGTTACTGTTCACTTGAAATCGAATGAACCGCGCGGAATGGCTGCATTGTCAGCCGTCATGCTACGGACTGGGCAACCGTTCCCGCTGGAGGTTCGAGTCCTCCATCGGGCGTGTGTGTGTGTGTGTGTGTGTGTGTGTGTGTGTGTGTGTGTTTTTTCCTTAGTGTAATTTAATTTCAGTAGTTTGTAAGCGTAAGGACTGATGAATGTAAAATGTTAGTATAAATCTATCGGACCAAACTGCGTGGTCATCAGTCCATAGCTTACAAACTACTTAAACTAAGGTAAACTAACCTAAGGACAACACATACACCGATGCCCTAGGGAGGAGTCGAACCTCCGACGGCGAGCAACCGCGCGCTCCGCAGCGAGGCGCCTTAGACCGCTCGGTTACTCAAAAAATGTTCAAATGTTTGTTAAGCTTATGGGACTTAACTACGGGGTCATCAGTCCCTAAACTTACAAACTACTTATGAACTACTTACTAACTAGGACGGCACAAATATCCATGCCCGAGGGGGGATTCGAACCCCCGACCGTAGTGGCCGTGCTGACCGTGACTGGAGCGCCTCAGTCACCTCGGCTACCGCGGCCGGCCTCGGTTACTCCACCGCGGCTAAGGACTGATGACTATAGCAGTTTGGTCCAATAGGTTTACCAACATTAGAACATTTGATTTTTGAAAGCAAATGGACATGAAGTCACTGTTGAAAGTAATAATCTATTTCTGAATTCAGTTATTTGAACGTATCATTGATAAAAGGATCCGACAAATAATCAGTCTCATCATCAATCAATGTGGATTCGTGTAGGGCTGTGGGACGACAGATGCTATCCATGCTGCTCGTCTGCTTATTGAAAAATACCATGAGAAGTCAAAACACCTACACTTTGTCTTTCTCGGCCTCGAAAAGGCCTTCGACCGAACGAGCGAGGTGGCGCAGTGGTAACACACTGGATTCGTATTCGGAAGGATGGTGGCTCTAATACACTTCCGGCCATCCAGATTTAGGTTTTCCGTGATTTCCCTAAATCACTCCAGGAAAATGCCGGGATGGTACCTTTGAAAGGACCGATTTCCTTCCATATCCTTACCCAAACACTTCGAGCGTCAGCTCCGTCTCTAATGACCACGCTGTCCACGGGGCGTTAAACACTAATCTTCCTTCCTTCGACCGAGTGCCACATGAGTTGATTTGGTTCGCTCTGTGAGAGCATGAAGTAGCTGAAGAGCTTGTGCATGGGTCAGTGTGTTCTATCGTGATTCGAAGAGCCGGATACAATCAGCTGCCGGACTTTCCTATTTCTGTAGGAGTACATCAGGGTTCTGCTCTCTCATCCCTCCTATTTAACACAGTTATGGATACGGTCACAAGACACATGCAGAGAGATGCTCCCTGGACGTGATTATACGCTGATGATGTGCTACTGGCCTCTGAAGGCAATAGCGATCTGCAAGCTTGGAATTATCGCCTTGCCGGACTATGGCTCAACATACTGAGAACTCATTACCTCACCATATATTTAAACAATTGATACCATCAGCATCAGTGGTGCTGAGCTGCCAACAGCACGCACTTTCAGGTACCTGGGCTCGACTATTTCTGCTGAACGGAAATCTCAGTGCAGAAATCTCCGACCGCATGAGCAGCGCGTGGCTCCAATGGCTAAAGTCAAAAGTATACCGATCAGTTATCCGTCCAGCGGCACATTATGAGGCTGAACGCTGGCCTTCAACAAAGAAGTGGAAACAAAGATGTTCAGGTGGACAGTTGGATTAACACTGCACGGCCACGTCACTAACGATCAAGTTGGTAGGTTATACGGAATAGCTCCGATAGTAGATAAGGTGAGAGAAAGTCGTCTACGTCGGTTCGGACATGAACTTAGAGCAAGCGAAACAACGGTGGCAAAGACTGGTTTTAATTTGGAAATAAATGGAAAACGGACAATAGGACGACCTAGGCAACGAAGGCTTCACACCCAGCATGAAGACCTCAAGACCTCACGCCTCCACCCTGACCAGGCGCAAGACAGCAACAAGTGGCGACAGCGAGGTAAAACAGCGAAACCTGCCAGCAGGCAGGACAAACGCTAATGAAGAAGATTTGTGAACACAGTTGAGGAATATGAAACTATCAGATCGCCTCCAAAACGTGCAGTGTCAGGTAATGTCAACCTTAGAAGTTATTGGGAAAAAAAAAAAAAAAAAAAAAAAAAAAAAAAAAAAAAAAAAAAAAAAAAAAAAAACTTTCAACACAGAGCTACAACTCGATAGATTACATCACATTCCACAAGATGACTGAATCAGCGGCGTTACTTAAACTCAGAATGAAATAAATTGGTTTATAAGGAACGTAGATGCTTCAGTTGGCACAGAGCAAGTAACCCACGAGATGAAATGATATTGTGGATTTTCGGCTGCACATACTATGCGTGATTGTTCGGCCACCTAGTGCAAGTCTTCTTATTTGACGCCACATGCGCGACTTGCATGTCGATGATAGTACCCAGTCCACTGCCGAGAAATGAACCCTAGCCGTCTGCTTGGTACTCAGTGACGCTGTCCTCTGAGCTACGGAGGCCGACAGCTAACGCATGATCCTGGAGTAACTAAGTCAATTACTACCTGTTCTTCCAAGCACGCAAATTTCATGATTTACAAATTGTTTATCGAAATAAAAGGATAATAGTTGCTGTCAGTAGCTCTCTGTAGCAATTTCATTTGCAAATTCGTGTTGATAATTTTGTATATCCTGTAATGGATGAAGGGCAACAAGCGGATTGTGTTTTTCTCGACTTCAAAAATGCGTTCGACGCGGTGCCACACTGCAGACTACTAACGAAGATACGAGCTTATGGAATAGGTTCACAGATATGTGTCTGGCTGGAAAACTTCCTAAGTAACAGGGCGCAGTACGTTGTTCTCGACGGCGAGTGTTCACCAGAGACGAGTGCATCGTTAGACGTGCCCCAGGGGAGTGTGATGAGACCGCTATTATTTTCTTCTATATAAATGATCTGATGGACAGAGTAACTTGTAATTTGCAGCTGTTTGCTGATGATGCTGTGGTGTATGGGATTGTGTCGTCTTTAACTGACTGTAATAGCATACAGGATGACTTAGACAAAATTTCTAATTGGTGCGAAGAATGGCAGCTCACTCTCAATGTAGAAAAATGTAAAGTGATGCGTATGAGTAGGAAAAACAATCCCATAATGTTCGAATGCAACATTAGTAGTGTGCTTCTTGATGCAGTCGCTTCGTTCAAATATCTAGGCGTAACATTGCAGAGCGATATGAAATGGAACGAACATGTAAGGGCAGTTGTAAGGCGGACAGCCGACTTCGGTTTATTGGGAGAATTTTGGAAAGATGTACTTCACCTGTAAAGGAGACCGCATATAAAACGTTTGCACGACCACGTCTTCAGTATTGCTCAAGTGTTTGGGACCCGCAGCAGATCAGTTTAAAGGAAGACATATAGGTGGTTCAGAGACGAGCAGCTAGATTTGTTACTGGTAGGTTCGACCAATGCGCGAGTGCCACGGAAATGCTCCGGCAAGTCAATTGGGGGACGCTGGAGGAAAGACGATGTTCTTTTCGTGTAGGGCCGGAATTGGAAGCTGAGTGTTGTACGTTCTTGCTACCACCTACTTACATTTCGCGTAGTGATGACAAAGACAAGATAAGAGAAATTAGGGCTCGTACGGAGGCATATAGGCATTCTTTTTCCCTCATTCTATTTCGGAGTGGAATAGGAAAGGAAATGCCTAGTGGTGGTACAGTTCACCCTCCGCCATTCACCTTACGGAGGATTGCGGAGTATGTATGTAGATGAAGATGTCATTGCCAACGGTTTTGACCAAATACGTCGGCAGTACAACTGTATTACCGAAAATTCCACCATGCCACTTTGAACTGTCGTACTGGAATTCCTGCAGTATTAAAAAAAAAGAATATCCTGCTGCTTTGGTTAAAAATAACTGTGTATTTCAATGTTGCAGCGAGATAGCAAGCGACCGTGAGCGCCGTTGATAGCGCCCCTAAAACTAACGAGCCTCCCGCGATGATGGAGTAATTGGTTGCATCGCGACCGCTGGGGCGTGCTGATAGCTAACCATGGGTCGCCGCTTTGGCAGATAGCGCCGTGCCGGGTCACGCCGGGAACTAGATGCAGCGGGTGCGAGCTGGAAACCGCGGCTCTTCAAAACAAAGAATATTCTATCACTTTGCTGCAAAATTGACAGCCATCCAGACCGCCGAGCCGCAAGCCAGTGCAAACGCATAGGCGCGTGGGTGTGTGACTTGCCATTAGGCTGCTGTTGTTGTGGTCTTCAGTCCGCAGAATGGTCTGATGCAGCTCTCCACTCTACCCTGTCCTCTGCAAGTCTATTCACATGACAGTACGTTCGGCAACCTACATCCTTTCGAATCTGCTTCCTGTATTCGTCCCTCGGTCTCTCTCTCTACGATTTTTACCCCACACACTTCCTTCTAATACTAAGTTGATGATTCCTTGACGTCTCAGAATGTGTCCCTCCAATCTATCCCTTCTCTTAGTCAGGATACGCCGGAAACTCCTTTTCTCCCCGATTCGGTTAAGCACCTCATTAGTTACGTGATGTACCCATCTAATCTTCATCATTCGTCTGTAGCACCACATTTCAAAAGCTATCTTCTTTTTATCTGAGCTCCTTATAATCCACGTTTCACTTCCATACAATGCTACATTCCAGACAAATGCTTTCAGAAAGGACTTCCTAACATTTAAATTAATATTCGATGTTAACAAGTTTCGCTTCTTTAAAAACGCTTCTCCTCCCATAGCCTGTCCGCATTTTATATCTTCTTTACTTCGGCCATCAGGAGTTATCTTGCTACCCAAATACAAAATTCATCTACTACTTTTATTATCTCATTACATAATCTAATTCCTTCACCATCGCCTGATTTTCTGACATTCCATTCCATTACCTTCGTTTTAGTCTTGTTAATGTCAATCTTACATCTTCCTTTAATGACGCTGTCCATTCAATTCAATTGCTCTTCCAGATCTTTTGCAGTCTCTGACAAAATTACTATGTCATCGCCAAACCGCGATGTTTTTATTTCTTCTCCCTGAACTTTAATTCCCACTCCAAATATCTCCTTGCATTCCTTCACTGCTTGAACAACATTGGCGAAAGGCTACAACCCTGTGTTACTCCCTTCTCAACCTCTGCAGCCCTTTTTTGCCCTTCGACTCTAATAACCGCTGTCTGGTTTTTGTATAGGTTGAATATAACTCTTCGCTCCCTATATTTTACACCTGCCACCTTCAGTATTTGGAAGAGCGTATTCCAGTCGACATTGTCAAAAACTTTCTCCAAATCTGCAAACACTAAAAACGTAGGGTTTACCTTTCCTTAGACTATCTTCTAAGATTAGTCATAATGTGAGTATTGTCTCCCGTGCTCCTACATTTCTCCTAAATCCAAACTGATCTTCCACGAGGTTGTATTCCACAAGTTTTTCCATTCGTCTGTAAATAATTCGTGTTAGTATTTTGCAACCATGACTTATTAAACGCCGGCCGCGGTGGCCGAGGTGACTGAGGCGCTCCAGTCACGGTCAGCACGGCCACTACGGTCGGGGGTTCGAATCCCCCCTCGGGCATGGCTATTTGTGCCGTCCTAGTTCGTAAGTAGTTCATAAGTAGTTTGTAAGTTTAGGGACTGATGACCCCGTAGTTAAGTCCCATAAGCTTAACAAACATTTGAACATTTGAACTTATTAAACAGATAGTTCTGTAATTTTTACATTTTCTGCACTTGCTTTCTTTGGAATTGGAATTAACAATATTCTTCTTGAAGACTGGTGGTATTTCTCCAGTCTCATACATCTTGCATACCAGGTGAAACAATTTTTTCATAACAGACTCTCCTAACGACATCAGCAGTTCAGACAGAATATCATATACTACAGGGGCCTTGTTTCGCTCTGTCAAATTCTTCTCGCAGTATCATATCTCCTATCACATCTTCCTCCACTTCGTCTTCCATTTCTAGAATACTGCATTCAAGTTTATTTTCTTTGTATAAGCTCTCTATATATTCCTTCCACAGTTCAGCATTCCCCTCTTTGCTTAGTACTGGTTATCCGTCTTGAGTTCTTGATATTCATACAACTGATTTTCTTGTTTCCAAATATCTCTTATTTTCCTGTAGGCGGTACCTATCTTTACCCCAGTTATACCTTCTTCTACAGTTCTGCATTTATCCTCTAGACACTCCTGGTTAGCCAGTCTGCATTTCCTGTCAATCTCATTTTTCAGACGTTTGTACTCTTTTGCCTGCTTCACTTGCTGAATTTTTATATTTTCTCATCAGTTAAGTTCAGTATATCCTGTGTTATCTAGGGATTTCTATTAGGTCTTGTCCTTCTGCCTATATGATCATTTGCGGTATTAACTACCCTATCTCTCAAAGCTACCGATTCTTCTTCTACGGTATTACTTTCCCCCGTTTCAGACAATCCTTGCCTGATGCTCCCTCTGAAACCTCAACCACCTCTGGTTCCTTCAATTTGTCCAGGTTCCATCTCCTAACTTTTCTTTCTGCACTCTCTTAAGTTTTAATCTGCAGTTCATAACCAATAAGTTATGGTCAGAGTCCATATCTGAACCTGGATATGTCTCTAAACCTTTGCCTTGCCATTATAAAGTCAACCTGGTAACTTCCAGGGTTTCCTGGTCTCTTCCACGTATACAGCCTTCTTTCTTGATGATTAAACCAAGTGTTGGTGATCATTAAATTGTGCTCTGCGCAAAATTCTACCAAGCGATCTCCTCTTTCATTCCTTTTTCCCAGTCCATATTCATTTACTACATTTCCTTCTCTTCCCTTTCCTACTACCGAATTCCAGTCCCCCATCACAATCAAGTTTTCGTCTCCCCTCTGAATGATTTATTTCCTCATACATTTCTTCGATATCCTCATCATCGGCCGTGCTAGTTGGCATATAAACTTGCACTACTGTGGTCGGTGTTGGTTTTGTGTCTCTCTTTGCTACGATAATGCGTTCACTATGCTGTTCATAATAACTTACCCGCAATCCCATTTTCTTATTCATTATCATACCTACTCCTGCGTTACCACCAACTGATTTTGTATTTATAACTCTGCACTCACCTGACCAGAAATCCTGTTCACCCTGCCACCGAACTTCACTAATCCGTACCATATCTAACTTTAACCTATCCATTTCTCTTTTCAAATTTTCTAACTTACCTATGCGATTTGTGGTTAGAACACTCCACGCTCCGATCCGCAGAATGCCTGTTTTCTTTTTCTTGATGAAGACATCCTCTTGAGTAGTCCCCGCCCGGAGATCCGAATGGGGCACTATTTCGCCCCGGAATATTTTACCGAAGAAGACGCCCTCATCATATATTCATACAGTAGAGCTGTATGACCTCGGGAAAAAGTAACTACTGTAGTTTCCCCTTGCTTTCAGCTGTTCGCAGTAACTGTGTGGCAAAGCCGCATTAGCTGATGTTACAAGGCCAGCTCAGTCAATCATCCAGACTGTTGCCCCTGTAACTACTGAAGAGGCTGCTGCCCCTCTTCAGGAACCACATGTTTGTCTGACCTCTCCACAGATACCGCTCCGCTGTGCTTGCACCTACGGTACGACTATTTGTATCGTTGAGAAACGCAAGCCAATCCACCTCGGTAATGTCTGTGGTTCATGGTGGTGGGTCCTTAGGCTAAGTCTGTTTAATTAATTAGTCAGTACAGGGATCAATGACCCTAGTAGTTTGGCACCTTAGACTCACAAACATTTCAGCTTAAAATCTTGATCATTGTTGCAGACACTAGCTATAAAGCTGTATTGGGTTAGACTGCTGTGAAACTTGTTACTGTATATAATTATTTTTCTTTGTGATTAACTAAATAGGTCCCGCAATTTTTACGTGCAAGCATTAGCAAAATATCGAGACAAGCAAATAATTGTGAAAGAAATGTAAAAATTAAGCCGAATTTCACTAATTCAGTGATATAAACAGCTTTTCATGGGGAAATGTTTACGAATATGTGTACATCTGCAGCTCACTCCGCTGAAAGTAATAGAATAAAAACATACGAGAAACATAGATTCTTGTTATGGTCTTTTCTCACACGACAGACGCTATCTTTGACGTGTAACAATGATTCGGACATTTTTACACTTCACTCGTCTGTCGTTTAAATGCTTATCTTTAGAGTATAATTACTTTTGCTTACAAAACGAATGTCTGGAAGAAGTAGCAACTATTGTGCATTTGTTTCTGGTTTGATGGGAATTTTTTCCGATGTTTTATTGTCACGTTGCTTTCGATGTTTTATTGTCACGTTGGTGAAGATTTTCCTTCAGCTATAGGTGTGGTGGCTGACCTGGTACATTATATATTGTAGGTATTGCATTTCATATAATTTTCTTACATTCAGTAGATTGTGATTTGACTGCAATTGTAGTGAAGAAACCTTTCTGAGTAGGAAACGGACGTCTTTATTCAAAAGGTCGGGTCTTCTGTTCTTTATTAGCCACATTTGTTCTTAATAGAAAATTAATCTCTTCATTAAAAAGTGGTAAAGTTCAAGAGAATATTAAACGAACTATTCTGCAATGCACTGTTTAATACCTTCCAATGGTACTTAGGAAACCTAATAAAAACAAATGTGGAATTTTTTTTATTTCCGATTTTATAGCACTACATACCTTCTCTGTTGTAAAAAGTATGTTAAAATGTATTTAAACGATACTATTCACACTCATCTGATATTGTATTCAGAATTGAACCTTACCAGCCCGATTGGAGCGCTGCGGTCGTGGCGTATAACAAAAATCACTGGGATTGTCGTGACTGTATGTGTTCATGAGAAGATGGCGACCTCCATACTCATGGTCTATACTGCTGGCAGATATGTTGCTATCCAAAGATCTTAAATGGCAGTGCTGCCAACAGTAACACCGTTGCACACAGATGCCCAGAGGCGCCTCACACCACAGATATGCAGGCTGGCAAACTTGCCTCTGTGACGGAAGCCTGACACCGCCATCTTGCTTTACCTTACGACAAAAAGTTTCCGTACGGTACTACTATGATCTTCTGACACGATATGACGTAGTAAGCTGTACTAGTTGGCTTGAACATGATTCGCATTTGAGTTAATACTTCCGAAATAGTTGAATTTAATACCGGGTTATCAAAAAGTCAGTATAAATTTGAAAACTCAATAAGTCACGGAATAATGTAGATAGAGTTAAAAATTGACACACATGCTTGCAATGATGAGGTTTTGTTAGAAAAAAAAAAGTTCAAAAAATGTCCGACTGATGGCCTACATCTGACCAGAAAAGCAATAATTAGCATAACAAGTTGAGACAAAGCAAAGATGATGTTCTTTATAGGAAATGCTCAATATGTTCACCATATTTCCTCAATAGATGTAGTCGAGGAAAAATGTAGTAAACAGCACTGTAAAGCATGTCCGGGGCTACGGTGAGGCATTGGTGTCAGATATTGTCTTACAGCATCCCTAGAGATGTCGGTCGATCACGATACAGGTAACCCCAAAGCCAATAATCGCATGGACTGAGGTCTGGGGACCTGGGAGGCCAAGCATGACGCAAGTGGCGTCTGAGCACACGATCATCACCACATAACCAAACGACGCGCGCAAGAGATCTTTCATGCGTCTAGCAATAATTTTTTTCTAATAAGACCCCATGTCATTCCAAGCTTGTGTGTCAATTTTTATCTCTCTATCTACATTATTACGTGATCTATTAAGTTTTCAAATTTATACTGACTTTTTGATCACCCTGTGCATACATTGTCAAATCGTGTTATGAGAAAAACGTGTCGGTTACGGTTAAAATTTAATTACCGTCATGGTGGCCTCGCATGATTATGTTGTCAATCATGTGACGTTGGCATTAGGCAATCGCGTGACGACGGAAATTTTTTGTCGTGAAATCTTCGTTTTACGAGGGCAATCAATTACTTTTCTGAGTGAACGGGGGTAGATACAAGAACCTGTCAACCACAGAGCAGAAACAGCATTATTTATTTACTTCATGGTCTGTATTAAACATTAATCAAGTCGTTCTATGTGGATTTCTAAGAATATTAACGTCTTGGCAAAGACTTTCTACCGTTTTGTTGATGTCAACATAATCATGCGAGACCGCAGGGATGGTAGGTAAAATTTTACCGTTACACACAATTAAAGCACACTGTAGTTGTCTAAAAAAACACTCAAAAGAATAAAGATACGTGTTCTCCACGACAAGTATCACGTTTATAACGGTCATAATGTTAAAAAGAAGCCGAAGTTGGATGAAACTGGCAACAGATTAGTAAAAACGGGAAACACGACTATTAGTGTATCTAGTAAAAACGGGAAACACGACTATTAGTGTATCTGTCAAAGCAGACAGTAGACGGGGTCGTCAGTCCCTAAACCTACAAACTACTTATGAACTAGCTAACACTAAAGACGGAACAAATATACATGCCGCAGGGGGATTCGAACCCCCGACCGTAGTGGCCGTTCAGACCGTGACTGGCGCGCCGCAGACCGCTTGGCCATCTCGGCCGGCTGTAGATTTCGTAAGAACAAGCAAAAGTGTAAGGATACCTGTTATCCACTATAAAGAACCCTTTTATAATTACAATACTGCTGAAAGATAATCTGCAGTCGAATGAAATTGGTAACAGATTAATAATATCAGCAAATGAATGCAACTCATTAGTGTCAGAGCTTACTCCAGCTGAAAAAATTATAGCCATCACACGAATTTCCCTTATGTGAAAACTCTAAACACAGCATAGTTATGTCATTTCATCCGTAATTTTACGACTGTTTTCTATCACATCAGGCCGTCCGCAGTGGCCGAGGGGACTGAGGCGCTCCAGTCACGGTCTGCACGGACACTACGGTCGGCGGTTCGAATCCCCCATCGGGCATGGATATTTGTGCCGTCCTTAGCTAGTTCATAAGTAGTTTGTAAGTTTAGGGACTGATGACCCCATAGGTAAGTCCCATAAGCTATACAAGCGTTTGAAACATTTGATCCTATCACATCAGTGTTGGCGTGTCCTGTGTGTTCACATTGTAAATAAATAAATAAATAAAATAAAATAAGAAAGTGTTTTTAAACTATCATTCTTCGTTTCGTTCTTCTATCAGATCATTTTATATGCACATTCAAATTTTTATCGCACGAGAAACGTTTTACGTCGCGGAGAGAGCACGTATATCAGTTGTAGGCCGCTTAATATAGGCGGCAGTGGCCGCAGCGTTGAAATGCGCATGCGCGGCTGAGGCTCATATTCTCTTCTGAACCCGAGGGAGGCAGCATATGCCTGCTCCCGCGGCAGGGAGGGGCGAGATGAAACGCCGCTTTTAATGTTGGCGTCGGAGCTGGGAGAGACACCAGCTCCTGGCTACTCGAGCTCTGGTCCCGAAGCAAAGACAATGGAGCTCTTAGTCTACTGCGCACCTCGTCTTCAACGGCAAATCCGCCCTTCATTCTTTTTTCACATTGAAGATTCATCAAAATTACATCATATTTGGTAAAATATCTTATAACTATAAATTAGAAACGCATCAACTGTAAAACCCTTCACAGGATTACATCATAAATAATCCACCTAGCAAAAATAAGGTTAGAGGCATCGTGTTGCGCCGTCGAAGGTAGAGGTCAACTTACTATTTGGCCACGATAACTTGACGATTTTGTTGGTGCTGCCACAAGGGGAGAAAATCGACACCAGTTGAAAGTTATTCTTTTATTTACATGTGCTGCCAACCTTACAATGGCCCTTAACGCTAAGAATTAATGTACACATTGTTAGGGTAACGGTTCCAGCACTGCAGCAAGCAGCCGATGCTGGCTTCCGTTCGTGCAAGACAAGCTTCCAGCAGCCACCGCGCGAATCGTCAAGTTATCGTAGCCAAACAGTACTTTTTACTCTCATACTGAAAGCGCGTAATCGCAGCATAGCTGACGTTTGCAGAAGTTGCGGCCATACACGATTTTTGGCTATGAACTAAATGGCCAAAGAATGTTAATTCATTACAATACTTAAGTTTCGTTTACATTAATATAGGTAACACGTAAGTGGTAGCTACTTCCAAGAGCGGAACACCACCAGTGTACGTGTTCTACGGCTGTTGACCAATCATCGCTCTGTGTTTGCTTCTATCACGTTTAATTCTAACGATGAGCGAAGTTGGTATCGAGACCGTTGTATTTGAGTTATAAAAAAGACGGTGACTCTAGGTTCGTTCCAGCAGCTGCCAGACTAGTTGACGCGCATGAGCAACGCTGAAATCGTGTTCCAGCAGCGCCTTCTCCCGCTTCTGGCTACTTGGAGTGCGGCTGTTTGGCGTTCCAGCAGTTGCCGCAAGCAGCAGGACGCTACCCGGAAAAATATTTCTGGCGCGGTCAAGCTGCCAATCTGCGCATGCGCAGAAAAGTCCGCGTTAGAGCGGCGGGAGGGGGGAGGTAGCCAACACGTGATACGTGCGTGTTTGTAGCGTGTTTTTCGACCATTTCGAAGTCACTGCAATACCACTTGAGATCAGATATTTCTCGTTTACACTTCTTCGTTATTGGGAAGGAAAGTATTTTAATTATTCCTTTTAACTCACCAGCCAGAAACAGTGCAAAAGCGTTCGCCCAGAGCAAGTATGAAACAAGCGTTTTTACGTCATAGTAGCTGCGCATGCGCAATAACACCCGTTTCTTAGAGCTTGAAAGTAGCCGTCTGGTAGCTGCTTGAATGAATCTTCTGTCTTTTTGTCGAATGTGACCTGTGGAACCTTCTAGAACACATTAAAACTATTCAGCGAAGAGGACCAATACATTTATGCTGTGAGAAGTCATTCTATTTATTTCACACCGATATGCGATGGTTCTGGCCGACACTGAGGCATTGGTAAGTACGTATGCAGAGGGGCACAGGGAGTCAGGGACAGGGGGTGGTGATTATTCGGCCGTGTGTGCGAGTGCGCGCGCCCTCCATTGCCGTGTCGCCACGGCGCATGCGCAGAAGAAGCGCCGCCAGCGCCAATTACAGATAACGACGAGCAGAGGAGTCACGGCTGCGGCGGCAAATTGGCCGTCTGGCCGAGATAGTCTGCGTCACCAGCAGCCGGCAGCCGCGAGGTTAACGGCCGTCCACAGGGGGCACCCGACTACACCTCATCTACATCTACATACATACTCCGCAATTCACCGTAAGGTGCGTGGCGGAGGGTACACTGTACCACTACTAGGTATTTTCTTTCCTATTCCACTCCCAAATAGAACGAGGAAAAAAAGAATGCCTATATGCCTCCGTATGAGCCCTAATTTCTCTTATCTTGTCTTTGTGATCTTTACGCGAAATGTAGGTAGGCGGCAGCAAGATCGTACTACACTCAGCTTCAAATTCCGGCCCTCTAAATTTACTTCACAGAAATTCACGAAAAGAACGTCATCTTTCTTCCAGCGATCCCCAATTGAGTTACCGGAGCATTTCCGTGACACTAGCGCATTGGTCGCATCTACCGGTAACAAATCTAGCTGCTCGCCTTTGAACCGCCTCTATGTCTTCCTTTAAACTGATCTGCTGCGGGTCCCAAACACTTGAGCAATACTCAAGACGTGGTCGCACAAGCGTTTTATACGCGGTCTCCTTTACAGGTGAAGTACATCTTCCCAAAATTCTCCCAATAAACCGAAGTCGGCTGTCTGCCTTACTCACAACTGTCCTTACATGCTCGTTCCATTTCATATCGCTCTGCAATGTTACGCCTAGATATTTGAACGACGCGACAGCATCAAGAAGCTCACTACCAATGCTGTATTCGAACATTATGGGATTGTTTTTTCTACTCATGCGCATCACCTTACATTTTTCTACATTGAGAGCTAGTTGCCATTCTTCGCACCAACTAGAAATTTTGTCTAAGTCATCATGTATGCTATTACAGTCAGTTACAGACGACACCCTCCTATACACCACAGCATCATCAGCAAACAGCCGCAAATTACAACTTACTCTGTCCATCAGATCATTTATGTTGTTGTTGTTGTGGTCTTCAGTCCAGAGACCGGTTTGATGCAGCTCTCCACCCTACTCTATCCTGAGCAAGCCTTTTCATCTCCTCATAAGAACGACAACCCACGTCCACTTGAATCTGCTTAGTATATGCGTCTCTTGGTCTCCCTCTGCGATTTTTACCCCACACACTTCCCTCCAACGCTAAATTCACAATTCCTTGATGTCTAAGAATATGTCCTACCAATCTATCCCTTCTTTTAGTCAAGGTATGCCAGAAATTTCTTTTCTCCCCAATTCGGTTCAGTACCTCCTAATTAGTTACACGATCCACCCACCTAATCTTCAGCATTCTTCTGTAGCACCACATTTCAAAAGCCTCTATCCTCTTTCTGTCCACACTGCTTATCGTCCATGTTTCACTCCCATACAAGGCAACACTCCATACAAATGCCTTCAGAAAGGCCTTCCTTAGGCTTAAATCAATATTCGATGTTAACAAATTTCTCTTTTTCAAAAACGCCTTTCTACCCATTGCCATTCTGCATTTTATATCCTTTGTTATTTTACTGCCCAAGTAACAAAACTCATCTACCTCCTTTATTGTTTCGTTACCTAATCTAATTCCTTCAGCATCACCTGATTTTCTTACACTGCACTCCATTACCCTAGTTTTACTCTTGTTAATGTTCATCTTATATGCACCTTTCAGCACACAGTCCATTCCGTTCAATTGCTCTTCCAGGTCCTTTGCTGTATCTGATAGAATTACTATGTCGTCGGCAAAACGCAATGTTTTTAATTCTTCACCCTGAACTTTTATTCCTTCACCAAATTTCTCCTTGCTTTCCTTTATAGCTTGCTCAATGTACAAATTGAACATCATTGGGGAAAGGCTACAACCCTGTCTTACTCCCTTTCCAACCACTGCCTCCCTTTCATGCCCTTCAACTCTGACAACCGCTGTCTGGTTTTTGTACAAGTTGTAAATAACCTTACGCTCCCTATATTTTACTCCTGCTTGCTTCAGAACTTTGAAGAGTTTATTCCAATCAACGTTGTCAAAAGCCTTCTCCAAATCTACAAAAGCTAGAAATGTTGGTTTGCCTTTTCTTAATCTATCTTCCAGGATAAGCCGTAAAGTGAGTATTGCCTCCCGTGTTCCTACATTTCTCCTGAACCCAAACTGATCTTCCCCGAGGTCAGCTTCTACCAGCTTTCCCATCATTTATATAGATAGAAAATAATAGCGGTCCTATCACACTCCCCTGGGGTCCGCCTGACAACATCCTAGTCTCTGATGCCTACTCGCCGTCAAGAACAACGTGAGCGTTCTAGCACTTAGGAAGCGTTCCAGCCAGTCACAAATCTGTGAACCTATTCCATAAGCTCGTATCTTCGTTAGATGTCTGCAGTGCGGCACTGCGTCAAATGCCTTTTTGGAATCTAGAGAACTAGTAGTTGATGTTTTCTTCGAAGCGGAACATATTGCACATGTAATGTGACCGCTTGTTGTCCCGATGTCCTACAGACCAGCGGTCTCCAAATTTTTTCGTCATTATTATTATTATTATTGCATAGTCACTGTAAATACTGATGTACGTATGTTGTCTTAGCTTCTAAGGATCTTTGTACAGTGTAAACCTCTAATACAGAATGTCTGCATGTGATGTGTACCTAACTGTGTTCTTGTGTTGTGTGTGCCAGATAACAATAGAAGCTACAATCCCGAAACATAATACTAAAATAGCTGTATCTTCCTCAACAGGTTAAAATGTCCAACCACAACCTCACTTGTACCCACAACACAAAACATAACAAAACGATAATGAACCTGTATCTGTAAAATACACCTGCTTGCTGCCGAAACGCGTCATGATAATAAAGAATATTAGTAAAAAGTAACTGCTGCAGTATAAATTATTTCAAAAAGTTTATAATACAGTCGCAGTCCTCTAAACAATCCACATAACATGGATAAATTTATGTTTACAAAATTTGAATCTGTGCCACTGAATGACTTTTGGGTGGGACTGTCAGACTTATACCTCTGCTCCTCTTTGATTCCAAATAACGATGCCAATCAGACTTCTCAGCTTATACTTACACAGAAAGTAAATTTAGAAAATAGATTGGATGCCACCCCGGATTCACGCATTCAGCAGTCGGACAAAAAGTTCTGTTTCATACCTATTTTAACTACAACAATGAGAGCATTGCATTCATTACAGTAAGTGTTAACCCAACAATTCCTTGTACCAACATAAAACTTTACAGTTTTATCAGATATTCTCTTTAATCAAAATAAACGTGTTAATATTTTCTTTTATCTAAGCAAGAGTTAGTGATTATACCCAACCTTGAATTGCAACAAGGAAACATTCCGTGGTTATAATCAGTATTTCCAATAGTAAAATAAACGTTTTCACTTATATCCAATATTTTACATCTAAATAATGTTTTCGATTTTATTTCCAAATCTACATTATGCAGAATACTCAGAAGTGGGTGAATGATGGAAGATAGAGGATAGAGTTCAGCTTCCGCGGGGAGAAAAAGTCATCTGAAGGATGACGAAAAAATTTGGAGACCGCTGGTCTGTAGGACATCGGGACAACAAGCGGTCACATTACATGTGCAATATGTTCCGCTTCGAAGAAAACATCAACTACTAGTTCTCTAGATTCCAAAAAGGCATTTGACGCAGTGCCGCACTGTCCAACCATAACCTCACTGGCACCCACAACACAAAACATAATAAAACAATAATGAACCTGTAACTGTAAAATGCACCCGATGGTGGCAGCTTGCTGCCGAAACGCGTGGTGCTAATAAAAATATTAGTAAAAAATAACTGCTGCAGTATAAATTATTTCAAAATGTTCAAATTTTGTTTTAAATCAGATGTACAATTTCTATGAGATCTACATATCCTCGCAAGGCCAAATGGGAGTTTTACTTTGGTTGAGAAATGGGTTTCGCACCCATTCGACGTCGTTGCTAAAGTCTGGAAAGTAATCCGACAGGAATATCACGATGCTCATTAAATGCTCATAAACACTTTCGTGCTCATATTTCCGTTTCCAACTCATTTCCGCTCTGAAAGGGCAAGTAGAGGAAATTATTCGAAACTTTTCTCTTTTACACATTCTCGTCCAAATTTTAGTCTGGCTTTTAGTGATATTATTTTGTCTCCCCTAAGCGTAAAATATGCATCTTACTGTTCCCTGCAACCCCCGCGCAACCAATGCCAGGTTACAGTTCGCGATAACAAAGAACTCTCTCGGTGTTGCTCGAAAAACCATGGACGGTTTGTAATTTTTTTCGGAACTTCCACGCACTTGACTTAGAGAACAGACACTGGACTGTGATAAGACGGTTTCCGATGGTGACTGGCTGTTACGGAGAAACAACTGCAATTCCCACAACCGCGTTAGAGCTAGGAAACAGGTGACGGATTCCTTTTATTGTTTGTTGCTTCGAATAGTTGGCCTCATTTGATTTTATCGTACAGTACATTTCAGATTTAATTTTTGGGCTTTTTCGCGGAACCCGTGAGAGTCTTTTGCGGAACAGCTGCCATAGCCTATAAAGCATGTCTGGGATGCTGCACGCCACCAAACATTCTGCAACACCTGCGACCAGCTCTGCAGGAAGAAGGACGTTATCGCCTCATCAGGGGACTGGTGACGTCATTCGCAGCGTGCACCGTCGCTGTCATAGCTGTATTGCATCCACAGGTGGTCAACACGACACTGAGCTCATTAACCAGTTGTAGAAATGGGCGTTCAAATTCGTTAATAAGAAACCGCTATTGCCTTCTGTTATACATGTTGCAGTTGTCACTGTTCGCCGGTCGCGGTGGCCGAGGGAACTGAGGCGCTTCAGTCACGGTCTGCACGGCCACTACGGTCGGGGGTTCGAATACCCCCTCGTGCATGGATATTTGTGCCGTCCTAGTTCATAAGTTTAGGGACTGAAGACCCCGTAGTTAAGTCCCATAAGCTGTACAAACATTTGAACATTTTGTCACTGTTCTCTATTCTTTTCACCTACGTAAGGAAAAATATGGAATAGGGGTTAAAGTTCAGGGGGAAGAATTAAAAACATTGCGTTTTGCTGATGACATTGTAATTCTGTCAGAGACAGTAAAGGACCTGGAAGAGCAGTTGAACGGAATGGACAGTGTGTTGAAGAGAGCGTATAAAATGAACATTAACAAGAGCAAAACAAAGATAATGGAATGCAGTCTTAGAAAATCAGGCTATGCTGAAGGAATGAGATTAGGTAATGAAACAATGAAGGTGGTAGATGAGTTTTGTTAATTGGGTAGCAAAATAACATATGACGGTCGCAGTACAGAGGATATAAAATGCAGAATAGCAATGGGAAGAAAAGCATTTTTGAAAAAGAGAAATTTGCTAACATCGAATATTAATGTAAGTGTAAGGAAGTCTTTTCTGAAGGCATTTGTGTGGAGTGTTGCCTTGTACGGGAGTGAAACATGGATGATAAACAGTGCGGACAGGAAGAGAATAGAGGCTTTTGAAATGTGGTGCTACAGAAGAATGCTGAAGATTAGGTGGGTAGATCGCATAACTGATGAAGAGGTACTGAATAGAATTGGTGAGAAAAGAAATTTTTGGCATACCTTGACTAAAAGAAAGGGTCGATTGTTAGGACACATTCTTAGACATCAAGGAATTGTGAATTTAGCATTGGAGGGAAGTGTGTGGGGTAAAAATAGCAGAGGGCGACCACGAGACGCGAATGGTAAGCAGATTCAGATGGATGTGGGTTGCCGTTCTTATGAGAAGATGAAGAGGCTTGCTCAGGATAGAGTAGGGTGGAGAGCTGCATCAAACCAGTCTCCGAACTGAAGACCATAACAACAACATACGACAGCTGCCTCAACCTATTGCCTTAGCAATGCATTTGCCTCCCCCTACAAGGTTTGCCGACCACATTTCCACCCGTTAACAAATTGCCTTCTTGATCCCTCAAATGTGTCCTATCAACTGATCCCTTCTTTACGTTATTTTTTCCTCTCAAATTCGACATTCGATTCATCGCCTCCTCATTAGTTACATAACCCGTTTCAGCACCCCCTCATTAGTTATATAACCTTCAATCTTTTGCAGTACCGCCACATTTCAAAAGGTTCTATTCTCAATGGAGGACACGTCCTAGCCATCCTTCGCGATCCCTTTGGTGCTGCCTGTCCTTTGTGGTCTTAAACTGCAGTCGCTGTGCGCGAGGGTTGCTTATGCAATCAAAGCCGCTTCTATTCCTTTCATACCTACACGTCGTTCGCTACTGTACAATGGTAATTCCCAAACAAATAGCTTCATAACGCATAAACTAAAATTCTACGCCAGAGCTTTCCAAACTGGGAGTCCCAAAACTAATAAAACAAAACGTTTTGTGTGCGCTGTGCTTAGAGATAAATCATGAAATTGAATAGCCGGCCGCGGTGGCCGAGGGGACTGAGGCGCTCCAGTCACGGTCTGCTCGGCCACTACGGTCGGGGGTACGAATCCCCTCTCGGGCATGGATATTTGTGCCGTCCTTAGTATTAGTTAGGTCATAAGTAGTTTGTAAGTTTAGGGACTGATGACCCCGTAGTTAAGTTTAAGTCCCATAAGTTATACAAACATTTGAACATTTGAAAAATGACAATTTCCTTAAAGTATCATTAGTTACAGTTTAATCCCACTAATTGATAGTAGTGAAAGTGTGTCTCGTAAAACTAGATGTATTAGAAATGGTGTCTCCGTTAGGGAAAGTTCGGAACGTTCCGATCTACGGTAACAAAAAATGTTCAAATGTTTGTATAACTTATGCGACTTAACTACGGGGTCATCAGTCCCTAAGCTTACAAACTACGTATGAACTAGCTAACACTAAGGACGGTACAAATATCCATGCCCGAGGGGGGATTCGAACCCCGACCGTAGTGGCCGTGCAGACCGTGACTGGAGCGCCTCAGTCCCCTCGGCCACCGCAGCCGGCAATCTACGGTAACAATTTTTTTTCTTTTTCACCAACGCACTTCTAGGTACTTCCAGTCTCGTTTGTTACTGCGCTCCCCGAATACTAAAATGAGTTTTTAGTGCCACGTTTACTAGCCAGTGAGCATCAGTATCGCCAGAGATTACCTTCATTATCGTTCTGTTAAACGCGCCGTTCAGAGTCCATTGCTGGCTCAGGCCTGTGTTCATTTGTTACTGCTGCCCTTGCTCGTTCCTCCACTCCTGTGATTACATGCATGTTTCTGTAAAATTTGCACGTAGCATTTATATCCCTGAAATTTACTCCGGCTTTTTAGAATTTCAGTGATATTTGATACCAGCGTGTGCACAAATTTACCATTCACCTTGAAAATGATTAGAATTGATCTCTCTCTTTATTATGAGCATTATATCACAATTTTAGTATTACTTTCTCTCCCATATGCAGAATAGCAATGCTGTTACTTATTTCACAACATATCATAACCTGCCTTTCGGTACACAGCTGCATTTTCATCGAACAAATTTAATGCCTCTGATCCTATCTGCAGTTGTTTGAGGTACTGTTGTGTTGTTGTGGTCTTCAGTCCGGAGACTGGTTTGATGTAGCTTTCCACCCGACTCTATCCTGAGCAAGCCTCTTCATCTCCTCATAAGGACGGCAACCTACATCTGTTTGAATCTGCTTACTATACGTGTCTCTTGGTCTCCCTCTGCGACTTTTACCCCACACACTTCCCTCCAATGCTAAATTTATGATTCCTTGATTTCTAAGAATGTGTCCTTCCAATCGATCCCTTTTTTTTAGTCAAGGTATGTCAGAAATTCCTTTTCTCCCCAATTCTGTTCAGTACCTCCTCATTAGTTACACGATCCACCCACCTAATCTTCAGCATTCTTTTGTAACACTCCATTTCAAAAGCCTGTATTCTCTTCCTGTCCGCACTGTTTATCGTCCATGTTCCACTCCCATACAAGGCAACAATTTACACAAATGCCTTCCAAAAGGATTTCCTTATGCTTAAATTAATATTCGATGTTAACAAATTCCTCTTTTTCAAAAATGTTCAAATGTTTGTAAATCTATCGGACGAAACTGCGTTTTGCCTTTCCTTGATCTATCTTCTAAGTCGTGAGTTGAGTATTGCCTCACGTGGTCCTACATTTCTCATAAATTCAAACTTACCTTCTCTGAGGTCGGCTTATAAAAGCTTTTCTATTCTTCTGTAAATAATTAGTGTTAAATTAAATCGGTATTTCAGAAATCACGCATGTGACTTTTTAGCCGTTTGGAGTTGGATGCGGATTCGTAGAGACCACAGCAAGACACATCGTTTAGCACAGGAATCATGTATGTGCATCACATCTAAACCCGTGAGGAAGAGCTAAGAAATTTCAGTGTAGTGCAGAAACAATGTATGTGAGACACTTGAGCCAGTGCTCAAGGTAGAGTCACCATTCAGAATATAGTTACTGGTGACATTCTTTCATTTAGAGATAAGTGGCAATTTTTCTACAAGAAGACAATAACCTCTGATTAAAGTGATGGTTAAGGGAGTACCAGCTCATTCATCGAAGGATTAGTTGTGAATACCTTCAGTTTTGCAAAAACGTCCGAGGCCACTTCTCTTCGTAACAGCAAAGATTATCTAGAAGGAAGAGTCCCCATTAACAAGAAGAAGGGAGATGACTTGAAAAAACTAGAAGCGTACACTCGAGGTTATGAGTTTTTCTAGAAGCAACTTTTCGATTGGCCAACCAGAGACAACAAAATGACTGATATTAATTCAGATGCAGAAGACGAGGACTAGATTACTGAACGGAACATTGTGATATTACGAAATGATTGGTGACTTGTAACATTTTGTAATATATAAGATTTGTTATTTCTTTTGTCAAGATTTCTGTAATATGGTACAATAAATATTAGTTAAATAAAAGCTGGTTTGTTACAAGTGAAAGGCATTTCCTCTGTTGGGAACTCAGTGGAAATGAATATAAATATTATTTACATTCGTAAAATGTTCAATGTTTGTAATGTTATGGAACCTAACTGTAGTGGTCATTGGTCCCTAAACTTACATACTACTCAAACTAACATGTCCTAAGAACAAGACACACACACACACACACACACACACACACACACACACACACACACACACACACACGCCGTAGGTAGGACTCGAATCTCCGACGGAGAATAGTCACGTGCAGCGCAGCAAGAGGCCTTAGTGCGGGCTATTCCGCAACGGCCGTAAAAATTATTTCTTGTTAAACAAAACTATGTGAATTTTTTGATGTTATAAAACCATAAATGAAAGCGGGATTAAAAATAGCATATCAGTACATTGCAAAAACATGTTATTCTACACATATATCACTTTCAGATCTGTTAAAACTATGTCAAGCATATATTTGTTACTCTTAATGAGAAAAATGTTACACGTTTAGTTTCTCAAACAACCCATTCATTTTTCAACCATGACTTATTAAACTGATGGTTCTGTAATTTTCACACCTGTCTCCGCCCGTATACGTGTTCATTTTATAGCCAACTAGCTGGTACCCGACGCGTTGCTGCCGCAGAAGAAATAATTGTGCAAATAACGTTTGTAATTTGAAAGTGTAGCTTGTTTCATTACGAATGACATGTAGTCGTCTCCTCGTTTACGTTCTCTCTGTTCGCCTGCTCCTCCCCCATCTCCTCCAGTCCCTTTCTCTGTCCAGTTCTCCGCCCCTCCCTCTGTTCATCTCCTTTCACTTGTCTGCCACCATCTTCCCTCTTTCATTCTCCTCCTCTTCCCCCTCTTATTCTCCTCCCTCCCTTTCTGTCCGTCTCCTCCTCCTCCTCCTCTCCCTCCTATATATGTAAATATACACATGGATCACGTTTCATGGTGACAAAGTGGTGTCAAAGTCACAAGGTACTCTCCGCCATGCTAAATTCACTGCCCTGCAGATTATAATCTCCTTCGTGAAAACATAATGTGCTGACTTTCATGACCAGTAAAACAATTTGGATGTTTGTTGTAATGCACCCTCCGTCATGCACCTACGTAGGCTTACGAAAGGTAGCCCACGTATTAATTCGGGGTATAAGTATCTACATTCCACATTTCATTCAATTCTGTTCAGCCGTTTCAGCATGAAGAGTAACAAACATGTTAACCCACTGTAAGGTATGAAACTTGCTGGGAGATTAAAATTGTGAGCCGGAACAGGGATTCGAACCTGGGACCTTTGCCTTTCGCGGGCATGCGCTCTAGTACTGAGCTATCCCGACACGACTCACGGTCCGTCCTCACTACTTTACTTCCGCCAGTACCACGCCTCCTACTTTCAAATTGTAAGGTAACTTCCGCTACTGTGGAATCCTAAAGGTAGCTCATGCTGTAATTCAGGGTGTAAATTATCTGCATTCCAAATTTGATTCAAATCCGTCTGGCTGTTTCAGCGTGAAGAGAAACAAATATATTAACCCAATGTAAGGTACCCTCCGCCATGCACCATACGGTGTCTGACGAAAGGCAGCCTACCTATTAATCACGCTATAAGCTACCTCTGTTCCAAATTTAATTCATATCCGTCCATCCAGTTGAGCGTGAAATCATAAGAAACGAAATAGCTAATTGTAAAGCACCCTCCACCATGCACCATACGAATTCAGTTTTAGTATGCGTAAAACCTTCGTGCGAGTGCAAGCAATGGCTTTACAAAGTTTTATCTTAATCGGATGTACAGCAAGGCCGTGCATAAAATACGAACAAAAAGGCAAATAGACGTTAATTTTTATATACTGGATATGTCCCGAAGTATGTGTCGTGCAGTGATATAAATTTGATGGGACATTTAGTGAAACATATCGATACTATATGCAAAATACCTTGCGAAGACAGTCAGCAGTAATCAAGTAAACCATCACATGGTCACGCCTGATGCGACAGTTTCACGGCATCTACAGCGAAACTGTTGTGAGCAGGAGACTTCTTTTTGTTTCATCATTTGGGGGGAGGGGAAGATCAGTTGCAAAACGCTTTATAAAGGTCCAAAAATACACACAAACTTCGTTGGAGGTCCCTTACTACTCCCATTTTCCCATAATTGACGCCTAAATCTGGGTATACTCACGCGGTGGCCTTCTTTATTTATGACATCATATCTCCTGAGCTATGTGTCGTGCTCTTTTGTTTTTGGGTCAGAAACCTCCGTGGGCGTACGGTGAACAGTTCACCAATGTTTCATTGCAATCGAATGAATGGTTTATGAATACACAGAGGACATATAAACATTCATTTATATACACTAGTATTGCCTATGGTCGAAAATCGACCAATTGTGTTTACAATGGTCACAGGGGGTAAAATTTTACTTATTATGTCGGCGGCCTCGCGTGGTTGTTGGCAACATCAACAACACGATAGAAAATCTTTGCCCATTTGTTCGAACCACATAGAATGACTCGATTAGTGTATCGTACAGCAATGATGTAAACAAATAATGCTGTTCCTGTTTTATGTTTGACAGGTTCTTGCATGTTCCCTCGTCCACTCAGTAAAAATAATTGCCCTCGTAAAGCGAAGATTCCATGAGAAAACATCAGCGTTGTCAAGCGAGTGGCTTAAAATGAAGACTCACAGGATTCTCACTATTCAGCATCTGTTACCAACATTTTCATAGGAGGCCGCTGGGATATTTGGTAAAATTTAACCGACACTGGGAGGTATGAAACGGTATCTTTTACGTGTTAAGGAAAATGCCTGACAGAAACAAATAAAAACGGAAGTATATACTTCTAATGCCATTTTCTAATTATATAACTTTCATTAGCCTAATATTTGAAATGGAACTATAATTTCGGTGTTCGTATATTTATACAACGCTAAGAAATAATGTTATTACGATACTGCGATATTCAGAATTCCAGAGCTGACAACATATCGACTTCGTAGTTACACCCGTGCACCTCTACATGCCGGTAAAACTTTACAATCCGGGCCACCGCGCAGTATCGAATGTTCAGATGTTGGTAGTGGCCGCGGCCAACCAATCGTAGCACAGACGGTGACAGCCAATCAGATATCGCGTAATATAGCCTATGTGTTGCTTTGACGATAGATAATATTGATAGTAAAGTAAGACGAGATGAAGTATTGCCTATTCTAATGTACGAAAAACGTAGTAATAATTATGACGTAAGTGAAAAAACACTGAGAAGAAAGCACTGAAATATTACGCAAATTATAATGAACACCACACGAAAAATTCATCAGTAACTGCAAATGATACATGTTAAACACTGTTATAATTAGTATAACGAAATAAGAATCGTATTTTATGTTAGCGTAATGATCGTTGTTTAGAACTTCCTTACTTTGACCGTAACACACTATGATCACAACATGTGAATAAAAAGGCGTTAACATCATGTTTCAATTACTTTATTTTTAAAATGCGGAACATCGCTAACTCCAGAATTACGTTTCTGTACATGGACAGGTTTCTTGTTTAAATTCAGTACTTTCTTGTGATGCAAATCTAAATGTGTGTCTTTGTCTTAAATGATATGAATGATGAAAATTTTTGCAATGCCTTTGGATACGCTCATAATGCAACTTATTGAAATTGTCATTCAACTCTCGTAAAGGAAGCTATATGTTGTAACACTCAACGTTATGTCCATACAAAAAAGCGGGAAAAGTCTTACAATCACCATAATTAAAATCACTTGTGAACACTATCTTGACAAGGTAGTATGGCCAAAAAGCAGCTTTCGAAGAAAAAAACTGCAATGACAACCAAGAAACATTCTTCGTCATTATCTTTCGCTGAATATCCATTCAGAATGAAATTTTTACTGTAACTTGCAATCCCTAAGCAGATAAACAGTGCAATGATACATATATGCAAAACATCACTATAGAAATCAGTACAATTTCTTTGAGAATAGAAAGTACTACCACATTGCGAATGACAACTTACGTAAATATAAACTGACGTAATAAATAATTATTTTTTTGCACTGACCATCAAGTAAGTAATTAATGCTGTTCCTGCTCTATGGTTGACAGGTTCTCGATGTACCCTTGCTCAGTAAATTGATTGTAAATACTCAATACGAAGGGAATACATTCGAATATTGCGCTAGTATAAAACAACCAATTTCATTGGCTGCTGTATACTACCACCTGATTGGATGGTCAGATGACGTCACCTTAGCCAACATCTAAACACTCGAAACTGCGCGGCGGCCCGGATAGTAAAGTTAAGCCCTACATGCTTCTCCCGGCACATCATTTATATCGGCAATCTCGACTAAGTAATTCCACCCGAGATGCCTCTCCCGGCGCATCATCTTTTATATCGCCATTTATATGAAAACATTCATTTCCTTTAACCACTCTTAATCACTGCGAAAATGAAGCATTTGAACGGCACAAGAAAGTGAGTTGGGAGCACTCCATGTTTCGATATTCACTTATTTTAATACTGCAGATGCGCTGCATTACAGCGTCTTTGGTCGAGGCGAATAACCAATCAGTGAGCTGATTGTTGGAGAATGTAGAACTTGATCCAAGCTGTAGATAGGAAACTTTCAACTTCCTTTTACCACTTTTAACGGCTAAATGCACACATAATATTTATTTTCGTGAAATCTACGACAAACAATCTTTCGAATTATATAACATTCATTGGCCTTCTTGTACGAATAAATTAGTAATCTGTACGACAATTTTCGAGTTAGCGTATTTATGTAATGATATAGATATGTTAATCGTAGTTTATGTGTTGCTGCCACGTCTTTTAATATGAAATATGTTTTCTTCTTAACGCGCAGTGTGATAAGAGTGTGGAGGTAATGGGTGTTGGCTGTTTGGGAGGCGTGCTGAGTGAAAAGAAGCGCGGGTGTTTTTTCTCGGTTAGAGCCCGGAGTGTAATGGAGTGGCTGCGCATATTTGAGGAAAGGTGAGAGCAGAGGAGAGGAGGAGGGGAGGGGAGGCTGATGACGCGTGGGCGCAGGAAATGAGCTGAGCGGTCCTGGGGAGGCGGGGGCGGCGGCAGCTCCGGTGACCGGTTGTGTGCCCTGGGGGCGGCGGAAGCGGGGGCGGCAGGGGCCACGGCCCAGGGGAGCGGCTCCGGTGGCGCAGAGACTAGTTCCCGTGAACTGACTGAGTCAACTAGTTCACGTGGATTACGTACCAGGGTGAGTCAGTAAACAGGGCGCCAGTACTGCGCACATCCGCCTTGTGGATCGCAGCAGTTTAACGAACCAGATAAAGTCACAGCTCAGGAGCGTCGCTTATAGCATGCAAATAATAAGGACCGACCCAATATTCGATTACGGCCAAAATATTGGCTTGGCCGCAGTATCGTTTTAGACCAGAAATCAGCCGAAACTTCGACTTGGCCGAGACTAGCTTTCTTGAACTTACTGATGAAGTCCAGTCGCGTTCTGGATGGATTCAGTCAACAATAACGCTTTACCTCAGTTGACGGTGCGCCGTTTAACTGGTAGGAGTCTCTCCTCCCGCGTAAAAAGTGTGGGTATTTTGTTGTTAAGCACAATATAATGTAATCGTACCTTATAGTGATATATTATGCTAGTAACAATTTAACTGAATCCGTATTATACGTAATGGAAAGGGTTATCATATTGTTATGCTGTAAAGTATTATTAATGAATATAAAACACACTTCAGCCAACATCGCTAGTTTATTTGTTGGTTTTTCCTCACCGGTTTCGATGAACTATGTCATCATCTTCAGAAACAATTTTATATATATATCAATTTCCTCCTATTTTTTCCTTGTTACTAGTGACAAGAACACACAATTTTTAAATGTGCAATACAAATGACGAACCATTTTGGTGATGCAAATTTTAATCGTTTGACAATGTTCTTATATTTCATTTTCACAAGTAACTTTTTATTTTATGGGAGTCCCAAAGGTTTTGTACAGTATTTGTTAACTTTTATCTTATCTGAATACAAACAAGGACTTTACAAATTATTGTAGTGAAAATAGGGGGAAATTGATATATAATGTTTCTGAAGATGATGACATAGTTAATCGAAAACGGTAAGAAAAAACCAACAAATAAACTAGCGCTCTTGGCTTAAGTAAGTGTGTTTTACATAAATTTGGATCTCTCTCCATAGGCATAATATGCCACTTAACTATTTTATTAATGAGTTTCCTTGAAAGCGAGGTGGTTTTCTTAGTAATTAATATGGATTTAAAAAACCTTAACGATGTGGTATACACCGTTTCCTGTTCAATTTGCGAAAATTTATACTGACAACAATCATACTGTTCGTCGGAACTGCGACTTTATTTTTCTAAATACTTTCTGCAGTACTGATTGAAACTGCTATGTATTTAGAGATACCAAAAAGAACATATGTAAAGTTGTTTGTCGATTGCAAAAACCGAAAGTGAAGATAGCAACTTAAAGCTAGCGCTCTCTAGACCAAAATGGTAAAGGCTGCTTATGGAACGAAACAACTCATTACTTTCTACGTATTTTGTATTGTAGTAGTCATGCTGAGGCTGTGGCATTTCGTAGTAACTAGTTGGCATATTTGTTGTGTACCTAACGAAGGTACGCAGGGCTGTGGATTTTGCGGTAGCTATACAGTGGTCTCCTTCATTCGACGTGAAAGGGACCGGAATGACATCGATCTAAAATTTACGCGTAAAGAAGAAGAAAATCGACCCTGAAAAGAATTCATGCGTAAAAAAAAATTGATTTTATTTTCAGGAAAAAAACTTTCACCCATTACTCACCCCCCCCCCTTCTTATAGGTAATACGTTTTTTTAACGTCTGATTGAAAATGTAGGAACACGTTACGACTTATTTTAGAAGGTAGGCTAAGGAAAGGCAAACCTACATTTTTAGCGTTTGTAGATTTGGAGAAAGCTTTTGACAATGTCGTCTGGAATAAACTCTTTCAAATTCTGAAGGTAGCAGGGGTAATATACAGGGAGCGAAGAGTTATATTCAACCTATACAAAAACCAGACATCGGTCATTAGAGTTGAAGGGCAAGAAAGGGACGCAGAGGTTGGGAAGGGAGTAAGACAGGGCTGTAGCCTTTCCCCAATATTGTTCAATCTGTGCATTGAGCAGGCAGTGAAGGAATGGAAGGAGAAATTTGGAGAGGGCATTAAAGTGCAGGGAGAAGAAATAAAAACATTGCGGTTTGCCGATGACATATTAATTTTGTCGGAGACTGCAAAGGATCTGGAAGAGCAATTGAATGGAATGGACAGTGTCTTGCAAGGAAGATACAAGATGAATATTAACAAGAGTAAAACGAGGGTAATGGCATGTAATGTCAGAAAATCAGGTGATGCTGAAGGGATTAGATTAGGTAATGAGACAATAAAAGTAGTAGATGAATTTTGTTATTTGGGTAGCAAGATAACTTCTGAAGGCCGAAGTAAAGAAGATATAAAATGCACTATGGCTATGGGAAGAAAAGCCTTTCCGAAGAAGCGAAACTTGTTAACATTCAATATTAATTTAAATGTTAGGAAGTCCTTTCTGAAAGCATTTGTCCTGGAGTGTACCATTGTATGTGAGTCAAACGTGGACGATGGGATCAGACAAAAAGATTATAGAAGCTTTTGAAATGTGATTCTACAGACGAATAATGAAGATTAGATGGGTACATCACGTAACTAATGAGGAGGTGCTTAACGGAATCGGGGAGAAACGGAGTTTCTGGCATATCCTGACGAAGAGAAGGAATAAATTGGTCGGACACATTCTGAGACATCAAGGAATTGTCAACCTAGCATTAGAAATTAGTGTGTGGGGTAAAAATCGTAGAGGGAGACCGATGGACAAATACAGTAAGCAGATTCAAAAGAATGTAGGTTGCCGAACGTATTCTCAGATGAAGAGACTTGCACAGGACAGGGTAGCGTGGAGAGCTGCATCAAATCAGTCTGCGGACTGAAGACCACAACAACAACATACCACTTTTCTTACTTCTACATGCAAAATTGCTTTAATAGAAATACTTTTCACCCTATTTGTATATGAAGATTTAAAAAAAAAAAGCAAAGTCCTACTGACGTACGCTCTGCTTATAAGTGAACTAACATAACTGTTTCGGCCTTCCGATCTGATGTAGTTCGCACAGTTTCGCTAGTTCATCGACTGAACTAAGTGAACTAACTGGACTATTTCGGCTTTTCGATTCAATTTAGTTAGCACAGGTCGGAACTACATGAACTGATCTAGATGTTTGTAAATCTAAGGGACTTAACTACGTTGGTCATCAGCCCCTAGGCCTACAAACTACTTTAACTACCTTAAAGTAACTTATGCTAAGGTCAACACAAACACCCATGCCCGAGAGAGAACTCGAACCGCCGATGAAAGCAACCGCGCACTCTGCAGCAAGGCTCCTTAGAACGCTCGGCCACCTGAACTAGGTAAACTATTTCGGTTTTCTAGACCGATGTAGTTTACGCAGTTATGTTGGAATTCTTGAAATACATACTTTTAGTTCCTGGGGTTTGGGATTTATCAGCATGCGCCTTCTAATTTCCAGTAGATCGGGCAAGGAGGAATAAAAGAACTATAGTTCACCGAAGTGGACTAAAATGTTCTATTATTCATTTCATGGAATAGTTCGTTCACGAACTACACATTCCAAGTTGCCGCCATCGATTACCGCTCCCATCTAAACTTACAGGCTGTTCGGGAAGTAGACACGAATGTTAAACTGCTGTAGAACATACAATTCATTGAAAACGTAGTGTTTTTGAATTACCATAACGTTAAATGACTTTTTCCATTTACGAGTGAAAAATTATATCCTCCTCATAACATCGAAGACCGCGCAGCAAAGAGCTATGCGTTCTTAAACATCCTTTAGAAGGTGTATTGTTTTTGGTTTTTTCACATACACTTTTGATTTCACAAACCTCATAAAAGAAGTCACAAGGCTTAAGATCACTGGATCTAGCAGCCCATTCCTGGTTTCCACGCGAAGAGATAGTTTGTCAGGAAACTTTTCATTCAGCAAAGCAATCGTTTCACTGGACGTGTGACTTGTCGCTCCCTCACGATTTTCAAAAGACGTGCCGGCCGCTCACTCATCCTGCCCACAACCACTGTCGTGCGTTGTCGCTGCATCTCAATTTCCACAGTCATCGCGGATTTGCTTTACCCCAGACTCTGCATTTCCCGTTGTTGACGTACCCACTAACGTGAAAGTGAGCCTCATCTGAGAAAATTATTCTTTTTTATATTGACCCGTTGATAGAAATCTGTGATACGCTACAGACACGGGAAACAACCTCCCTCCAGTATCAATGCACGCTGCCTGTATAGTGGATCAGGCTATGAGACATTACATCAAATAGTTTTAATAAAAATACACTTGGAGATTCTGCTTATTCAGTCCGTTTCCGCCTTTGCGGCGTTCGAAGTTGGACATTTAATTGCTATGGCAGTTTTCAGCCCTTCATTTTTGTTTTTCTTCGCCTTTTGTGCTGTTGGTCTGTCGGATCCAGTGATCTCTATACAAACAGGATGTATAAATGTGGTCTCTGAGCAGAGAACTGCCGCATGCCTGTACATTCATGTGTTTTTCACATGATTTCGCATTGTCCGCCATGTTTAAATTTGGCAAACGATTTACCATCAGTTATTACGTGACAAATAAGTGCTTGCTTACCTATTGATTTGAAATTCATGTAAAATATGTGGTTAATAGGCTAATATGGGAGCAAAATTGAAACGTACTTTCTTTTTCTTTCCTTGTAGAACTTCACAGCAGCCATATTTAAATTTGGCAGAGATCAGTGGTCGGATCCAACAACCGATTATGCCGCTCCGTCATTGACGCAACTCATGGGAAAAAAGATTTTAAAAAAAGCTTGGAAAACAGTTGATAAATCGTCTCAGTGATTATTGTCAACAACTTTGGTTGATGCATCGATGGAAGAGCGGAAACTAGTGTAACACGGGCGATCATCAGCGACTGCGAAACGAACACAACCAAACGCTGTTCGCCCGCGGTCGCTAGATTAGGGAGATTTCTCACACGGTGATGCGCGTTCGCTCGTGTTCGTAGCGATGTTTTCAGCACGCTTGACGTGACATCAATCATGCGTCGCATTAGTTCCGGTTTGCAGATCGAGCTGAGTTATTCGGTGTTTCTCCCCCGCTAATGGTGCGGAACGAGCATTTGCATGTTATGGTGACACGGCTGCAATATCACCCCGCTTAGCGTACAATGTCATGTCTCGCGTAAAGAGGGCGGGGGGGGGGGGGGGGGAGTGGGGCGGATTGGCAGCATCGAGTCAGGTGCGGCAGTCACACGGCCAGGCGCTGCGTACCCAACTTTGCCATTTTATGGGCAACTCAAGCATATTCTCAGAAGCACCTGTTCATACAAAATCTAGTCAATGACATGAGACAGTAATTAAAGAGAAAAAAAATTGGCGCGCACACACACACAAACACAAAATTGAATAATAATAATGGGGACAAACCACACACTTCTCTCTCTCCATTTCCCACCATTCCTGTCTCTGTCTGTCTCTATCTCCCCCCCCTCTCTCTCTCTCTCTCTTTTCTTTTCTTTCCCTCCCTCTCTCTCTCTCTATCTCTTCACAATCAGGAGTCATTAAGTAAGTAAATAAATTAATACATCAGTATCTGTTACAGTTCTCTATCCAACCACATCGAAAACACACACACACATAAAGCAAAGGTAGGACACACACACACACACTCAACAGTTGGCAACACCCACCAAAATAAAAAATACAACACAAACAAAAATGGCATGTGCCTAGTGCTGCGAAGTACTGTCTCGCTGCGGAGCGTGCGGTTGCTCGCCGTGGAGGTTCGAGTCCTCCCTGGAGCATGGGTGTGTGTGTTGTCCTTAGGTTAGTTTACCTAGGTTTGAGTAGTTTGTAAGCTACGGACTGATGACCACGCAGTTTGGCCCGATAGATTTACAAACATTTCATTTCTGCGAAGTGCTGAAAAAACAAAACACGCAAAATGAACATAACTGAAGCAGAACAGCTGCAAGCCACCAATGAGCACTACATGTAAAGTAATATCCACGAAATATTGTAAGTAACAATATCCAGATATCAGTAACTATACTTAAATAACGCACCAGAACTGTTTATAACGTAAAAAATATTAAGAAACGTAAAAATGAAATATTGTAAAACATAATCATGTGTATATTACAGGCCACTGATGATGCCTTCCAAATAAAGACGAAATGCATATGGCAATAAAATATTTTATTAATTCAGTTGCATTGGCGGATAACCTAAATATCTACACTATAATAATAAAAGAAAAAGCTGTCTTTAAATTCGTTCACATACCTGCACCGTCCAATAAGGTACAAATAAAATGTTCAAATGTTTGGAAAGCTTATGGGACATAACTACGGGGTCATCAGTCCCTAAACTTACTAACTACTTAAGAACTACTTACGAACTAGGACGGCACAAATATCCATGCCCGAGGGGGGATTCGAAACCCCGACCGTAGTGGCCGTCCAGACCGTGACTGGAGCGCTTCAATCCCCTCGGCCACCGCGGCCGGCTGGTACAAATAACACCTGATTCTCTTGCCCACTTAGGTATTAGTAGTTACATAGTAAATGTTCAAATGTTTATAATCCAATGGGACCAAACTACGTTGGTCATCAGTCAGTAGTCTTACAAACTACTTAAACTAAGTTAAACTAACTTAAGGACAACACACACATCCATGCCCGAGGGAGGTTTTGAACCTCCGACGCGGACGGCTGTGCGATCCTTAATGTGGCGCTTCATACCGCACGGTTATTCTCGCACGGCCATCGTAAATGTGTCTGTAGGTATGGGGAGCAGGAAAAATGTTCAAATGTTTGTAATCCTGAGGAACCAAACGCTAAGGTTATCGGTCTCTAAGCGTACAAATTACTTTAACTTATACCAAAGACAACAAACACCAGTGCCAAAGGGAGTATTCGAAGAACCATCGGGAGCGGCCGTGCAATCCGAAAGACGGCATCCTAGACCGCGCGGTATGAACCTAAAAACAAGGTTTCTATGGTGCTCTCGACGTATTTTTACGATTCTGACACTGAATGAAAATTAGTGTTAATTAATCAAGAGTTACGTATAAAGAAGTATTCCAGAATCAAATCGTGGCATCGCTACAAAATACATTGCTATATTTACTAATATTTTGATATGCTTCTCTCGTGATATTTATGTCTTTATGAACATTTCATTTTTCTGCAAACAAAATGTAAGCAATTTTCGAACCGTCAAATGTATCTAGCCTTTTAAATAACAGTAAGGTCTTTTATTATTTGAGACTAAAGTTGGCGACACTGGTCGGCCTGAAATAGCGCCCATTTCTTCATTCAGCTTTAGGCTTGTATCAATATGACACGCGCGTGCTGCATGGCTCCTGTTCTGTCGAAACTAAAGCAAGCTATAGAAATTGAACAATTAAATTGTCCTGGTTGGAATTCAACAATAATATGCGGACATGTTGCAACTCACCGCAGAGACGATGGTCGAGTCGCAGACAGACACGTAGCAAAGACAATCAGGAGGACACAGCCTTCGTCACAGCAGAAGGCATTTAAAGTCACATGCACAAAATTTGATGAAGCGGCCTCATTGAGAGGACATTACTAGGAACTCCACAGGGATCCAGGCGTGGCTGCACGATGCGTTACAGCCATGTTGATAAGATGCCTGTCATCTAGACTGCTACTGATACGAGGCCGTTGGGATCCAGCACGGCGTTCCGTATTGCCCTCCTGAAGCCACCGATTCCATATTCTGCTAACAGTCATTGGATCGCGACCAACGCGACCAGCAATGTCAGAAACGTGATGGTATGCATTTCTCCTCCTTACACGAGGCATCACAACAACGTTTCACCAGGCAACGCCGGTCAACTCCTGTTTGCGTATGAGAAATCGGTTGGAAACTTTCCTCATGTCAGCACGTTGTAGGTGGCGTCACCGGCGCCAATCTTGTGTGAATGCTCTGAAAAGCTAATCATTTGCATATCACAGCATCTTCTTCCTGTCTGTTCAATTTCGCGTCTGTAGCGCGTCATCCTCGTGGTGTAGAAATTTTAATGCCCAGGAGTGTATATCTTTCTTCTAGGTATCGTGGGCATATACCATAAAGTGGCTTTAACTTAAGCGAACTTGATAATCAGAACTGTAAACTGAACAGTAGACAGCATGAAAAGCATATTGACACATTTCGTTTATAGTATCTGCTGACATCCGACATACAACGCAAGACTGCAAATAGCAGCCCAGAGTGTTGACCCATCGTGGCCGGTAACCAGCAGTTTGGCAGTGGCTCGGCCACGCGGCGAGCTCTGGAGAGCTCGTGGTCCGCGTGACGGCTGCGGGCGGTGCTCCCGCATTGTCTCGGGGAGGCAGTACTGGTTCACCTCCTTATATGGCCGTGCAGTCCGGAACCTTGAGGTCCGCCGCTCCTTTTATGTCGGCGTCTCCTGCTCCAGGGAGTCTGACATCGTGAGGAACCGAAGCAGAGCAGCTGCAACTACGGGCAAAGCAAGCAGTCCCTCGTTTGCTGTCATGTACATCTAGACTTTCGAAAACAGATTCCGTACTACATCAAAGCCTTGTGAAGGAAATACAGTCCTGGCCATTAAAATTGCTACACCACGAAAATGACGTGCTACAGACGCGAAATTTAACAGGATTTAACAAGATGAAGATCCTGTGATATGCAAATGATTAGCTTTTCAGAGCATTCACACAAGGTTGGCGCCGGTGGTGACACCTACAAAGTGCTGTCACGAGGAAAGTTTCCAACGGACTTCTCATACACAAACAGCAGTTGATCGGCGTGGTATGGTGAAACGTTCTTGTGATGCCTCGTGTAAGGTGGAGAAATACGTACAATCACGTTTCCGACTTTGATAAAGGTGGGACTGTAGCCTATCGCGATTGCGGTTCATCGTATCGCGACATTGCTGCTCGCGGTGGTCGCGATCCAATGACTGTTAGCAGAATATGCAATCGGTGGGTTCAGGAGGGCAATACGGAACGCCATGCTCGATCACAACGACCTCGTATCACTAGCAGTCGAGATGACAGACATCTTATTCGCATGGCTATAAAGGATCGTGCAGCCACGTCTGGATCCCTGAGTCAACAGATCGGGACGTTTGCAAGACAACAACCATCTGCACGAACAGTTCTACAACGTTTGCATTAGCATGGACTATCAGCTCGGAGACCGTGGCTGCGTTTACCCATTACGCTGCATCACAGACAGGAGCTCCTGCGATGGTGTACGCAACGATGAACCTGGGTGCACGAATGACAAAACGTCATTTTTTTCGGATGAATCTAGGTTCTGTTTACAGCATCATGATGGTCGCATCCGTGTTTGACGATATCGCGGTGAACGCACATTGGAAGCCTGTATTCGTCATCGCCGTACTGGTGTATCACCCGGCGTGATGGTATGGGGTGCCATTGGTTACACGTCTCGGTCACCTCTTGTTCTCATCGACGTCTCTTTGAACAGTGGCCGTTAGATTTCAGATGTGTTACGACCCGTGGCTCTACCCTTCATTCCCTGTGAAACCCTACATTTCAGCAGGATAATGCACGACCGCATGTTGCAGATCCTATACGGGACTTTCTCGATACGGAAAATGTTCGACTGCTGCCCTGGCCAGCACATTCTCCAGATCTTTCATCAAATGAAAACGTCTGGTCAATGGTGACCGAGCAATTGGCACGTCACAGTACGCCAGTCACTACTCATGATGAACTGTGGTATCGTGTTGAAGTTGCATGGGAATCTGTACCTGTACACGCCATCCAAGCTCTGTTTGACTCAATGTCCGCCGGCCGCGGTGGCCGAGGAGACTGAGGCGCTCCAGTCACGGTGTGCACGGCCACTGCGATCGGGGGTTCGAAACCCCCTCGGGCATGGATATTAGTGCCGTCCTTAGTTGTAAGTAGTTCATAACTAGTTTGTAAGTTTAGGGACTGATGACCCCGTAGTTAAGTCCCATAGACTCTACAAACATTTGAACTCAATGTCCAGGCGTATGAAGGCCGTTATTACGGTCAGAGGTGGTTGTTCTGGGTACTGATTTCTCAGGATCTATGCACCAAAATTGCGTGAAAATGTAATCACATGTCAGTTCTAGTATAATATACTTGTGCAATGAATACCCATTTATCATTTGCATTTCTTCTTGGTGTAGCAATTTTAATGGCCAGTATTGTAAATTCCTACATCTGCATCTTCAAGGCTACTCTGCAGTTCACTGTTAAATGTCTGACAAGCATCTTCAGACAGTTACTCTACCGAATCTGTATGATTTCATATTATTTCGGATGTGAACGATCTAATTAGATCTGAGACGATAACACCGAAGAATCATATACAATGAAGTAAAGCGCCAGTTTATTCACCAGATAACAATATACTGCCATAAATAACATCTGCCGATCGGAAACATCCGTGCGGTTGTAGGCGCCATGTCAGAGACTTCGCGCCCGCTGGAGGTTCGAGTCCTCCATCGGGCATGTGGAATGTCTCTGTATCATCTTCAAGTTAGGTTAAGTAGTTTGTCAGTCTGTTATGACCACAGTACTTAGCTCCCATAGGTTTACAAACGTTTTGACATTTTGAAATTAGTCCATGACAAGAAATCGAGTGAATAGGAAGTGTGTGATTTGCATCCAGATGCGTCAAAGGTACGAGGCCACTAAATAATGAGAGCTAAAATTGGCTATTCATTACCAAAGAAGAAAAAGAAAGTGCTCATGTGCGAGATGAGTAAAAATCGAGAAAACAGTTATAAATTGTTGTTTGATAATTGGTTAAATGAAGAAATTTTAAGAAATATTGAAACAACCACGTATAAAACTAACGCGAACGACATCCTTATACATTAAGAAGTTCAGATCCTATAAAAAGAGAAAATTACATCAAACTACAATTCTTATGTAGTAGTGACGATGTGAATGAACCACGAAGTTCATCATTGTCATCTTTGGTGTCATCGATAAACCGTCTAGCTCGGAATGTTCCTGTATTTGGAGTAGGCCTATATATCGTCAGTAATAGCGGTAGGCTATATTAAATTCGATACTGTAGCGGGATTTGAGTGTGCTCGTAGTGGAATTAACCAACTTTAGGTTGGCAACACTGCACCCTGGCTTAATGGCCAGTAGCGTACAATCCAAGATCAGTCCCTTTCTCTGGCCATTTCCTACTCCCCTCCCCCTGTTCATCTCCTTTCACCTGTCTGCCACCATCTCCCCTTTCATTCTCCTCCTCTCCCCTCTTTTTGTTCGTCTCCTTCTTCCCCTTTCTGTCCGTCTCCTCCTCCACCTACTCCTCTCCCTACTGTATATGAAAAAATACATATATACGCAAATTTTCCTGGTGATTGGTGTCCAAGTCGCAACGTACCTTTTCGCCATGCTAAATTCACTGGCTTACAGATTATAAACATCTGCCACATGAAAACATACATTTATGTGCTGACTTTCATGATGACCAGTGAAATAATTTGGATGTTTGTTGCAACTCCTCCACCATACACCTACGGTGTCCTACGACAGGTAACCCATGTATTCACCTACATAGTCTGCAAAGCACATTCAAGTGCCTGGCAAAGGGTTCATTAACAACTTTCATAACTTTTCTCTACCGTTCCATTCTCTAATAGCGCGCGGGAAGAAAGAACACCTAAATCGTTCCGTTTTCGATCTGATTTCTCTTATTTTATTGGGATGGTGATGTCTCCCTAAGTAGGTGGGTGCTAGCAAAATATTTTCACATTCAGAAGTAAAAGTCGGTGATTGAAACTTCGCAAACAGATCACGCCGCAATGAATAACGTCTTCCTTTGAATGATTTCCACCCCAATTCGTGCAACATTTCCGTGATGGTTTCCCCTCGTAACGTGATAAAACAAAACGAGCTCAATATCTTGTGTCAGTCCCACCTGGTGAGGGTCCCACAGTGGGCAACAGTAATCCAGGAGAGGACGCACAAGTGTGATGTAGGCAGTCTCTTTGGTGGAGCTGGTGCATCTTCGAAGCGTTCTGCCAATGAAACGTAATCTTTGGTTCGCCTTCCCCACAATAATTCAGGGTATAAGTTATCTGTGTTCCAAATTTCTTACATCATGTCATGGATTTACCCTCTCACGCCTTACACAAGCCCACAACAAAAAAACTCGTACGGTGTTAGGTAGGGGAGAGCGTGGAGCACAATCTCAGTTGGAAGAGGAAGTGGAGGAGATGGGGGAAAGGTCAGAGGGGGCAGGAGAGGGGGAGGAGAAGACGGATGTACATAGACGGTGAGGGGGGGGGGCAGATGGATAGAAAGACGACGGAGGAGGAGATGGTCGGAAGACGGAAGAGCAAATTAACAGAAGACTGGAGGAAAAAAGAACTCTGGCTACTCCACGTTTTTAGGTAGTTCCTCTATAACAGAGACAACTGTGGGAATATCGGCCTTGTATCTTTTCGATCACCTCTGTTTCCTTTGTACAAAAGTACCAACTTAAATTTCCCGCGATCATCAGATGTACAGTGATGTTTGCATAATGTGCGCATTATACGCGAGACCCCACACTCCTGGCCTGTCGTGTGCCTGCCACGCGCCGCTATTTCAGCCTGCCCCTCCCACCCCCCACCCCCTGGCGTTTTACGGCCGCCCTTCCGTTACCTGCGCCCTTATCAGGGCTGTCCCCGTTTTATGAGCCGTTTCCCTTTATTGACACGTGATAAAAAGGGCGCGTCCGCCCTGCGGCCTGGATTTTGTTCCCCACACGAGACTGCAGCGCACGTCGTTTCCGCCGCTCTGACACACACCTTCCCGGGCCGAACGACCGCTGATAAGCCAGGAAGTGCCGAATGGGAATTTCAGTACCGGAAAAACTTTGCAGGAAGTTTTTGGTGCTTACTATCGCATAGATCTGCAGTAAGAACTGTAACGTAAACCCATTGACTGCAGGTTTTGAAGAGCTGTATTTTGCTGAAACTCAAAGGAGAATAAAAGTGAACAAATGCAGTATATTGCTCCAACAATGACTGGAAATCTACAAACAAAACTATTGCAGCAAACGTGTTTAAAAGTTTACTGCATTGGTGAACACTACTTTATTGAAGAAATGTGTGCCTAGAGCAGCGTTTTTCAACCTTTCCGAATATGCGACCCCCCTTCCAAGTAAAAATTGTCTGGCGGCCACATACAAAAAAAGAAAAAAAAATTAAAAATTCTGGCGCCCACTCTCCATCCCCCTTCCTCACGAACCGTGACAAAACTGTTATCTCAAAAGAAATTTTCATTTCTTTCTGCTTCAGTTTCCTTCTAAATTGTTGGACCAAGTTTTTTGTGTATATTTTTCGGGATGGAACACATTATCCCATTTTACACGATTTTCGTCAGAAACATATATTTTGCTTAACAAGTGTTTCGCATTTTAAGCAACACTCAGAAGCGAATTATGCTCATTAAGAAAGGTCCCACTGTATAGATAATTGCTAAACAAGTACACCTTTTTTCGAATTTTTCAGGATAGCTTATTGTGTCATTTTCTTTCACCTACTGATTGATTCCTCAAAAAAGTTTCAGACTCTGGTGTTATTCATCCTAAACACACTGTATTATAAAACAATCTATGATCTATTCAATCAAATGTTCAAATGTTTGTTAAGCTTATGGGACTTAACTACGGGGTCATCAGTCCCTAAACTTACAAACTACTTATGAACTACTTACGAACTAGGACGGCACAAATATCCATGCCTGAGGGGGGATTCGAACCCCCGACCGTAGTGACCGTGCTGACCGTGACTGCAGCGCCTCAGTCACCTCGGCCACCGCGGCCGGCTCTATTCAATCGATGTTGAATATTACAGAAGGAATTCTGTAATCTTAACATGGATATATTTCACTTAGGCATTCATTCTTGTGTTACTGAGCCCCCAGTTCTATTATGGTGCCAGTACTTCCTCCTGTGACGGAGACCCTCGTACTTCGACTCTCCTGGGTGTCGCGACACACAGGCTGAAAAACACTGGTCCAGAGAAGCTCAATAGACAGAATCGGAGCGGTTAATATCATAATTTAGTGTAAAAGACGAGAAGAAAATATAAGAAAACCAGTTTCTGGAAAGAATGGATCCGAAAGCAAACCATTAATAATAAGGATAAGGTAGGTAGGCTGCGCGGGAGTAGCCGAGCGGTCTGGAGCGCCACGTTGCGGATCGCGCGCCCTCCCGCGTCGGAGGTTCGAATCCTCCCAGGGGCATGGATGTTTGTGTTGTCTTTAGTATAAGTTAGTTCATAAGTAGTTTTTATGTTTAGGGCCTGATGACCCCGCAGTTAAGTCCCCTAAGCTTTACAAACATTTGAACATTTTTCGCTTTCGCCATATCGTTTCCTTTTTCCTATCTCTGCCCATCTTCTCATCCATCTCTCTATCGTAAGCAGGTTGCCTGCGTACGTTTGCATTAAAAATACTTGTTGGACAATACCTGAATGTTTTTGAGTGTATCAGAACAATAAGGTAAAGCAGTCAACAATCCGAAGATTGGTTTGAACACCACAGTGCTTTACTAGGCATGGCATGTCGTTGCCTTCCGACCTTAGAACTGACTTACCCAGCCAGTTATTGGGGGACCTACAGTATCAAAAATGTTCAAATGTTTGTAAAGCTTATGGGACTTAACTACTGGGTCATCAGTCCCTAAACTTACAAACTACTTATGAACTACTTACGAGCTAGGACGGCACAAATATCCATGCCCGAGGGGGGATTCGAACCCCCGACCGTAGTGGCCGTCTAGACCGTGACTGAAGCGCCTCAGTCCCCTCGGCCACCGCAGCCGGCACCTACAGTTTAACGTGGGTTCCGAACCACGGTGCTATTCGATATTTTTCACATCAGCAACCTTGCCAGAGTGAAAGAAGTGTAAAGTGACAGAAAAAAAAATCCTAGGACCTGACGGGGATCAGTGTTGCCAACCCTCGCAAATGCGAAAACATCGTACTACACACTCAAAATTATAGATTTTGACTCTAAATTATCGTACATCAAACAAAAATGTTAAAAACAGCAAATACATTAATTAATAGAAAAAATAATGGCAATTTCCAAGGGATGGTGAACATCGAAGTAGCGGCAAAAGTGCCAGCGATATATATCGCACGTTTGACTAAAATGTCTTTACTTTTTGCAATAAAAACTGATCCATTTACATTGACGCATCCACATACCATGTAAGCAGTCAAGGTTTTCTGACTTCCTTCCATGACATTTTTGTGTAGAGGATCATATTCTACTCGCCATTCCGATTCGTTTGATACCTCACATGTCATATGTATATTCATATTGGTCGTGAGTGTAATGAGCAATTACACATGAAATTGTCAATTGCGTTTAACATTTAACAAGAGGATCCCGTACGCAGACAAGCAACATTTCACGGCGTAGCCGGAACGAGGAAGCGACAGTGAGTCAGGCAGGTGGAACACAAAGGCGATGGCATACAAAAGACAACGGCTTTTAAACAGCAGGGGGTCGCGTCTCAAGAGCTTTAGGCAGACAATGGGAGGCGAGCTTGGCGCCGCATAATTTTACCAGAATTAGCCAGACTGTATGTGACGAGCGCTGTTATTGGGGAAGGCTAGCTGCAGGCGTGTTGCTACGATAACGCTGATTGGCTGCTGAGGAAAGATACGTGGTAGGAGAAATTGAGAGCTGTCGGAGGAAATTGTTGGCAGACTCACTTATGCGTCTTCTCTCACCTTGCGCAGGCGACGGAATCGCGCGCTCTGTGAATTTGGAAGCGACTTGCTGTGGTTACGCCTGATTGCGTGTACAGCGAAGTTTGCGGTACCAGGTGTTGAGTTTCATGCATAACGTGTAACTACGGTACGATTCCAGAGCGGTGGACATTTTGCCAGTCCATAATTTTTGATAGTTAACGTCTACGGACGATTTTGAGCGGCTAATTCGCTGAATTAGCGTACCCAGCCAATATCTACATCTACATCTACATAGATACTCTGCAAATCACATTCAAGTGCCTGGCAAAGGGTTCATTAACCACTTTCATAACTTTTCTCTACAGTTCCATTCTCTAGTAGCGCGCGGGTAGAAAGAACACCTAAATCGTTCCGTTTTCGATCTGATTTCTCTTATTTTATTGGGATGGTCATGTCTCCCTAAGTAGGTGGGTGCTAGCAAAATATTTTCACATTCTGAACTAAAAGTCGGTGATTGAAACTTCGCAAACAGATCACGCCGCAATGAATAAAGTCTTTCTTTTAATGATTTCCACCCCAATTCGTGCAACATTTCCGTGACGCTTTCCCCCCCGTAACGTGATAAAACAAAACGAGCTGCCCTTCTCTGAACCTTCTCAATGTCTTCCGTCAATCCCACCTGGTGAGGGTCCCACAAGGGGCAACAGTACTCCAGGAAAGGACGCACAAGTGTGATGTAGCCACTCTTTGGTGGAGCTGGTGCATCTTCGAAGCGTTCTGCCGATGAAACGTAACCTTTGGTTCGCCTTCCCCACAATATTTTCAATGTGTTCTCTCCAGTCTAAGTTGTTTGTAATTGTAACTCCTAGGTATTTGGTAGAATCTACGACCTTAAGGGTTGACTGATTTATTGCGTAATTGAAGTTAAGCGGATTTCTTTTAGTGGGCATGTGTATTACTTCACATTTTTCTTTATTTAGTGTCAATTGCCAATTTTCGCACCATGCAGAAATTTTGTCTAAACCGCTTTGCAGTTGCTTTTGATCCTCTGTTTAATTCACTAACCGATAAACGACAGCATCATCCGCGAACAGCCTAAGGGAGCTATTCAGATTGTCTCCTAAATCGTTTATAAACACGAGGAAGAGTAGGGGACCTAAATGCTTCCCTGAGCAATGCCGGATATCACTTCTGTTTTCCTCGATGACTTACCGTCAATTACAACGAACTGTGTTCTTTCTGATAGGAAATCGTGAATCCAACCGCACAATTGGGGAGATATTCCATAAGCACGCAATTTCATAAGAAGCCGCTTGTGGGGTACAGTGTCAAAAGCCTTCCTGAAATCCAGAAATATGGAATCGATTTGAGATCCCTTGTCGATGGCACTTAACACTTCATGTGAATATTAGTTTGACTAGGGTGAATAGCGAGCCTTGGCGTCACCAAGCGCAATAGCAAGTTTTTGGCTGAATAATCCCAGCCATCGATTTAATCAGCTAACTTTTTACAGGTTTCAGAGACGCAGCCGCTGTCAGCATCGACGCAACGCACGGTATTTGTGCGCATATGCAACGCGAGCGAACGACGATGTTTGAGTAGTGTAGGGTCCGTGCAAACGCCGCACCACTACAACATTATTCTTGATATTAAGGCGACATCCTCTCGTCCGGTATTTCAGTTTATTAAAGAACGAGTTACGCGTAATTGCAATACCTCAGGCATTCTTAAAAATTATATTTCAGTAATATTGTACGGCAGTATCGTATCTTATCTAATCTTGATTTAAGAACCTATTACATTTCTTTGACTATTTTTGATAATATTTGCATTTCAACTTTATTTTTAAATAATAAATTACTTTTTTACCTCTCAGTAATTAGTTCACTTTTATTTACTGAGAAACTGTCAATACCACATTCCCGTACCCAGTGAGGTCACTCAGCAGTAATTATTTAATTTTTCATAATTTTTAATGTTCAGGAGTGGTAGTTGAGATCTTTTTGAGTATAGTTAAGGACCACTTGTCTGTCTTGAATGGAGATGGGCACTACTTTCTGATTTCTAAGCCTAGGAGTCACGGCAGATTTGTTCAACCTGCAGAGGCAACTGTCTAAGGGTACAAAAAACATTACAGATCAGTCCTTGCGCGAAATACAAGGTTGAATAAGTCGTCTGTCCAAGAGAAGAGACGGAACGTGATGACCAGAGCTTTAGAACCATCCCGTGAGATTTTTTTAAACAAACAGAAACAAAGTATTACTCCACACTGATGCGTCTTCTTCGATGTACACCGTTCTTTGTAAATCACCAAAATGATTTTAGAAAAATTGTCACTTTAGGTTATTAAATAATAGCGCCACAAACGTACGTGAAGTGTTCTAAATGTTTGTAGAGTCTATGGGACTTAACTACGGGGTCATCAGTCCCTAAACTTACAAACTACTTACAAACTAGCTAATACTAAGGACGGCACAAATATCCCTGCCAGAGGGGGGATTCGAACCCCTGACTGTAGTGGCCGTGCAGACCGTGACTGGAGCGCCTTAGTCCCCTCGGCCACCGCGGCCGGCCGTACTTGAGGTAGTAGTAGTAGCAAGTAGTAGTTATTATAGTAACGTAAGTCTTATGATGAGTTTACTGTAATTTCACTTACCTTAGTTGTATCGACATTTCGTATTGCCTTAAGTATACTTGATATGCACGGTTGAATTGGTATCTCCATCCGGAAAGAAATTATCGTCTGTTAGGCCAATATCGTACAAGGTTGTATCGTACATCGAACAAGCACTGAAATTATCGTATGCCCCAATAATTATCGTTTCCAAATGAGAAGCCAAGATCGCAAACTAACAATTTATTAAGTGACGACCGGTTTCGGTGCACTGTGTCATCATCATCTGGTCATATATATATATTATAATCTGGTCATCTTGTTAAAAAAATTGGGTATACAATAAGAAGTACAACATTGCACTTAGTCACTATATAAAAATACTTAAGTTAAAAACATGAAAGCTTACAAAATACTCAAATGTCATGTTTTTAACTTATGTATTTTTTTTTATATAGTGACTGTGCAAGCCGGCCGCGGTGGCCGAGGAGACTAAGGCGCTCCATTCACGGTCTTCACGACCACTACGGTCGGGGGTTCGAATCCCCCCTCGGGCATGGATATTTGTGCCCTCCTAGTCCGTAAGTAGTTCATAAGTAGTTTGTAAGTTTAGGGACTGACGACCCCGTAGTTAAGTCTCATAGACTATACAAACATTTGAACTAAGTGCAATGTTGCACTTTTTATTTTATACCCAACTTTTTAACAAGATGGCCAGATTATAATATATATATGACCAGATGATGGTGACACAGTGCACCGAAACCGGTCGTCACTTAATAAATTGTTAGTTTGCGATATTAGCTTATCGTTTGGAAACTATAAAACGAATTGATCGCCTCCATACCAGACGATGTCAGGTAATCTTACCAATAATCATCGTACGAGTTGGCATCACTGGCGGGGATCGAACCCGCGACATTTGGATATGTAGTCTGGCACTCAGCCACTGTGCTACCGAGCCGCACTTCCGTAACAATATTCCGCAAAACTAATAATGGAGATGGAGCGTATACAAGGAGGGCGGGAGGAATGTTTGAAATGAAATGGCCGTGCGTCATTATCGGGCAGGAGACCTCATCTGTCAGGTGAGAGGTGGGCGTGGCCCGGTGACTCAGCGCTTGTGGATCTGCCACGCACCCTCGCCGGCAGATGTTGCCGTGGCCCCCTCCTTCACGTTGACGCAGACGCCGTCGCCTGATAACATCGGCCGACACTTCGGTCACAGTGCTTTCATCTGTGGCAGTTTTCGGCAGGGTGACTCGACTAAAAGAAGGGATCTATTCATAGGACACTTTCTGCAACACTAAGGAATCGTCAATTTACCACTGGAGGGACGTGTAGGAGGGGGTAAAAATCATAGACGGAGACCAACAGCCGGCCGCAGTGGCCGAGCGGTCTGCGGCGCGCCAGTCACAGTCTGCACGGCCACTACGGTCGAGGGTTCGAATCCCCCCTCGGGCATGGATATTTGTGCCGTCATCAGTCCCTAAACTTACAAACTACTTATCAACTACCTTATACTAAGGACGGCACAAATATCCATGCCCGAGGGGGGATTCGAACCCCCGACCGTAGTGGCCATGCAGACCGTGACTGCAGCGCCTCTGTCTCCTCGGCCACCGCGGCCGGCTCTGGAAGTGACATTGAAGTGCATAGCAGAGGGTTTAATGAACCGCTATTATGATGTTTTTCTACAGAATCATTCTTTAATACTGCGCGGAATAAAGGAAAACATCAACCTTTCCGTATTCGATCTGATTTCTCTTATTTTATTCCCATGATCATGTCTCCCTATGTATTTGGGTCCTACAAAAATATTGTCGCGTTGAAATGGAAGCAGGCTTGATTTCGAAGGCAGTGTTATCAACTGAACACAGCACTTATACTGAAAGCAGGTTTATTGCGAACTGAAAAGTACACGCAACACTGACTGCCTCGCGAGCAGAGTGCTCTGCTATTTTTACACAGACAGAATGTACCAGAAATTACAAGAATAGTTAAAATAAGAAACATGTAGAAATTATAAGTGAACATAAGAAACTTGTGGGCCGGCCGCGGTGGCCGAGGGGACTGAGGCGCTCCAGTCACGGTCTACACGGCCACTACGGTCGGGGGTTCGAATCCCCCCTCGGGCATGGATATTTGTGCCGTCCTTAGTATAAGGTAGTTGATAAGTAGTTTGTAAGTTTAGGGACTGATGACCCCGTAGTTAAGTCCCATAAGCTTAACAAACATTTGAACATTTGAACATTTTGAAGAAACTTGTGGAACATTCTGGAAATGATAATTACAAGGAAATTTCCGTGGACGAGATTGAACCGGCGACCTTCAGCACCGCAATCGGTGACGCTACCGCTTGCGCCAAGCCGGCAAGTGGTTAACTAATGGTCTTCAGGCATTGATCCCTCTCCTAGTAAAACAGCGACCCGCTGTTAGGTTCCCTTTGGAGCCTGCTGCAATGCCCTGGCTCTTGATATTGTCATGGGTCTCGGTATGGCAGTTCTGGAGAATCCTTCCCTTCTGCATGATTACCGACGACAGACGTTCCTGTACTGGCTTCATCAGTATCATTACCGTCCTTAGGCGAATGGCTTCTTGTTCAAGGACTCTATCTGCTCTTCAGGATCGTAGTACGGCTACATGTGGAGGACGTGAACAATGTCTCTTCGTTTTTCTCGCTTCGACGACGGCGCATAACAACTTCGTATGTGACGTCTGACAGGCGGCGTATGACACGATACGGACCAAAGTATCGCTTCAATAACTTTTCTGATACTCCAACTTTCCGTACAGGAGTAAAAATCCATACCAGATCTCCTGGGCTGTACACAACAGGTCGGTGCTTATCGTTATACTGCTGATGGTCCTTCTCCTGGGCTTCCAATGACCGTACGCGAGCCAGCTGTCTCGCTTTACGACCCTGGTGATGAGCTGTTTCACATAGTCACCCTGAGTGTCGTCCGGTTGGAACGGGAACAGCGTATCCATTGTTGACTCAGCTTCACGGCCATGGAGCAGGAAAAACGGCGTGAAACCTGTGGTGTCTTGTCTCGCGGCAATATGTTCGCATTCGAAAGAGAAAGTTAGTGAAACAAATTTCTCAAGTAATGTCAGAAAATCAGGCGATGCTAAAGGAATTAGATTACGTAACGAGATGATAAAAGTAAATGAGTTTTGTTATTTGGGTAACAAGATTACTTCTGATGACAGAAGTAAAGAAGATACAAAATGCAGAATGGCTATGGGAAGGAAAGGGTTTCTGAAGAAGTGAAATTTGTTGGCGTCCAGTATTAGTTTAAATGTTAGGAAGTCCTTTCTGAAATCATTTGTCTGGAGTATTGGAGTGAAACGTGGACGATAAGGAGTTCAGACAGAAAAATGATAGCTTTCGAAATGTGGTACTTCAGACGAATGATAAAGATTAAATGGGTAGATCACGTAACTGATGACGAAGTGCTCAACACAAATTGGGAGAAGAGTTTCTGGCATATCCTGACTAAGAGAAGGGATAGGTTAGTGGGATAATTTCTGAGACATGAAGGAATCGTCAACTTAGCATTAGAAGGAAGTGTGTGTAGTAAAAATCGTAGAGGGAGACCGAGGGACGAATACTGTAAGCAGATTCAAAAGGATGTAGGTTGCCGAATGTATTCTCAGATGAAGAGACTTACACAGGACAGGGTAGCGTGGAGAGCTGCATCAAACCAGTCTGCGGACTGAAGACCACAACAAGAACAACAACAAAGCTCGCCGCATCGAAAACGCCCTTCTCATAATGATTTCCTCCCCTACATCATTTCTGTGACACTCTCCCCTATATCGCGGTAATACAAGACGAGCTGCCCTTCTTCTCTAAACTTTCTAACTTTCTCTAAATCGTCTGTCAGTCTCACCTGGTGTGGATCCCACAATGCACAGCAATATTCGAAAATATGACGCAAATCTGTAGTGTAGGCAGCTTCATTAGTAGAACTATTGTATCTTCTAGCTGTTTTGCCAATGAAACGTAGCCTTTGGTTCGCCTCGACGGAAATATTTTCTGTTTCTTCTTTCCGATTTATAGTGTTTGTAATTGTTACTACTAGGTATTTAGTTGTATTTATGGCTGTAGATTTGACTAATTTATCGTGTAAATTAAGTTTAACGGATTTCTTTTACTGGTCATATGATCAAACTTCTCATTATTAAGGGCCAATTGCCAATTTTCGGCACCATACTGATATCTTATTTGGGGGTGTCCGCGTTACTGAAGAGTCTTGCACAGGATAGCGTAGCGAGGAGAGCTACTACAAACCAGTCTTAGGTCCGATGACCACAACAGAGCACAGTGGCACGGAATCCCCAAAACGTGGTCAAAACCCCGAAAAATGAATTTTCTATTCTCGGAATTCTGATGGGTGTGTTGGGTAGGGGAAGAATTGGTGCATCTCATTTCAGGAGGAGAGGCCACCTTCGATACCTGTCGAGCTACGTCAGTTCAAAATTGCACACGCGGCGCTGTGAAAGCAAGGCAAATTTACTCTCGGTTTGTGAGTCAATATTTTGGTATTGAAGTGAAGAATTTCAGTTGGACGAGATGGAAATGGTTGCTACATGTACATACAAAATTTTCGTATATTAGATCGATATAAATTTCATGGTTATCCTATTTATAGTATATTTTTTCCGACGCCTATGCAAAGCGACCATGCTTTGCCGAACTTGCATTTTCAACTAGAGCAAAAGTAGTATATACCGCAATATACAGCGGAATTTCAACTCCCAGACTATAGATTGATTAATTATCTGATGGAATTGACAGGAATCAGTTGCCAAAATGAGCCATTTATCTTGTATAACGAATATGTACAAGTGCCCGAGCGACCGACATTTCGTAGCACAACATGCTCGATGAAGCGCGCCGTGCGGTAAACTACGGAACTAAGCTACACTTCTATCGTTGATTATACTATTACATTTATTATTTGTGTTCTGTCATCAACATTGAAGCTTGTTTCATTATATTATTGAATTACAATGTGTGTGGTATCGAAGAATTTTTTGCCGACAAATACTGTCTGATATATTTCCTATAAATATTCTGTTATATTATAATAAACAAGTCTCGTTGGCAATGTATTAGTTATTAGTGTCTAAATACTGTATATACGCCATTGTTAATACATTATTATGGATTTTAATGCATCGCGTTGCTAAATTAGCTCCGAAATTGTGTTTAGAGAATTTTTACTATCAAATTCGTAATCAGCGACCTCAAAAACCTCCGAATGGTGCGTTTTGTGTGAATTAAACGTCTTCTTGCGGTTTTGGCCACGTTCTGGGGATTCCGTCCCACTATGCAGCGGCCTACACCCCATATGGTCATACGTCATCTGAAAATTGTCGATCTGGTAGTGGATCCGAGTTTTCAAAAGTCTAAATACACAAATCACTTTATTTGTTCTATTCATGGCACTGATGATGCCGTGTTGTTTGTAATTTGAGTTTCGCACGATCGATGTTTTCGAGGTAGGTTATTTCGGCCTAGGTAGATAATGTTTGTGTGGTAACGAGGTCAACCCAACGTCGTCCCGCGAGTGGCACTGTGTGCTGAGCGGTTTGCCAGCGTGGGAGAGCCGTGGCGACCCCTGGACAGCCTTGGCGGGCAATCGGCGACCCCAGCCCTGGATAAACTAATTTACAAGTAGTCGGCGACGAGCTGATCCCGTGTGGCGACACCCGATACCACGGCGCCTCCTGGCCTCGCGGGCACAGCTGCCGTCGCGTCCCAGAGGTTACTCTCCTACCTGACGTTTACCACGGTGACAGGTTATTCTTGTACATGTCCTGAATTTCTCCATCAGAAATCTGGACTTTTTGTAGGGTCCGATTATTTATTTATTTATCGTATCCAAGACATCACTTTACACAATTATCTTAAGTAGGATACAAACCAGTTGTGTATTATAAGTAGTTTAAGTCCTTCCACTATGTATTATCTTAGTAGTGGAACTAAAAATTAACCCTAAATCGCCAAGGTTCGTCCAGCTTCCTGCAGAAGAGTAGATGTGGACCTCCACACTCGCAGGGGTCGTATGCACTGGTGTAGCCCCATTTCATCAGATTTCCTCTGCACCGTAGTCTATTCGGTGCTTTCCAGATCATATTTTGTAGTTCGAAACCAGCTGCATGTTCTTCTCTGGGGCTCTTCCCTGGTCTCCTGGCTCCAAGTTTCGCCACAGCTCTTCTTGTCGTGCTTTACGCGATAAAAGAGTTGATAAGGTTCGGAACCCACGTTAAACTGTAGGTTCCCCTATAACTGTCTGGGTAAGTCAGTTCGAAGGTCGGAGGAAGGCAACGGCATACCACCTCCAAACAGGACCATGCCTACTAAAGCACTGTGGTGTTCAAACCAATCTTCGGATTGTTGACTGCTTTACCTTTTTAAGGTTCTTTGTAGTGAACTCTTCCTTCTTCCTATGGTTTGTTTTCTGTTTAAGCTTTTCGATTTATGAAGCTATTTTCCTCCTGATTTCTAGAGGGGCTTTGACAATGAGTTGGTACGGCTGATCTGTTGGAGTTGGGTGGAGACATCCTGTTAAGGTGTGTCCCGCCTCAAATGTTCAAATTTTTGTAGAGCTTATGGGATTTAACTACGGGGTCATCGGTCCCTAAACTTACAAACTACTTATGAACTAGCTTATACTAAAGACGGCACAAACATCCATGCCCCAGGGGGTTATTCGAACCCCCGACGCCGGCCGCGGTGGCCGAGGGGACTGAGGCGCTCCAGTCACGGTGAGCACGACCACTACGGTCGGGGGTTCGAATCCCCCCTCTGGCATGGATATTTGTGCCGTCCTTAGTGTTAGCTAGTTCATTAGTAGTTTGTATTTTTAGGGATTGGGGTGACCCAGTAGTTAAGTCCCATAAGCTATACAAACATTTGAACATTTTTGAACCCCCGACCGCAGCGGCCGTGCAGACCGTGACTGATACGCCGCAGACCGCTCGGCCACAGCGGCCGTGTCCCGCCTTATTCAGGGCTATATTTACTTGTTTGGCGTGGGTGGATTTGTGACAGACAGATGCCGAATACTCGGCGGCAGAGAAACATAGCGCTAGGGCTGACGTACGCGAAATGTGGGGCCGCGGCGGAGTGGCCGAGCGCATTGAGGCGCTATGCTCCGATGTGCGAGGCCATTCCCCGTCGGGGATTCGAATCCCCCCCTCGGGCATGGATGTTTGTGTCGTCTTTAGTATAAGGCAGTTCATAAGAAGTTAGGTACTGATGACCCCGCAGTTAGGTCCCTTAAGCTTTAACAAACATTTGAACATTTTGAAAACTGTGGGTTGTACTCCCCGTCTACTGTTTGTGAGCTTGCGCATGATGTTGGTGGCGCACAGTTTCAGTTTTATGCGCAAATACTGTTCCTTGTACGTGAGAGTACGGTCGAGTTGAACTCCAAGATATTTTGGTGTGTAGCAATGGAAGACTGTCCCATCCAGTTTATGTTCAGGCGGACCTCATACCCAGAAACTTTTCTCCTGTCCTCCCTACTGCGCAGGTGAAATGCGCAGACCTGGGTTTTTGCTGGATTTGCCTTGAGGTGGTTATTATCATAACAGGCAGTTAGGTTCTGCCCTGAGCATCAACTACTGTACAGTCTGCATAGTGAACGTACGACTGCCTTTGTTGATCGGCTGGTCATTGCTATATATATTGCACAACAATGGGGCGAGAACACTACTTTCAAGTAGTCCCTTTTGCTAGGTCCGCCTTCGGCGCCTCCATTGTCTGCAGAGGTCCGGCGAGTAGAGAGTATAATATTTGTAGATAACATGACTGTGATGGCAGAAAGTGTAACGCAGATGGAATAAATCTTAAAATTATCTTAATATCATATTAAGAGCATTTCTCCCTTCACTGTTATTTTTGTCTCCCTCGACCCTTACGGGCAGTAAAATACGCTGCTCTGCAGACATGCGGTGCAGCGTTTTGGGAGGCTTCAGAAAATTAAGAGTGACAAGATTCAAAATATACGTACACACATACAGGTCAGATTAGAAATGACCAGCACATGAGGTTTCATTACATGACACACATAGTATTGAAACGTGTGTACTTTTCAAGGATTAATACATAAGTCAAAATTATTTTTAGTTTATAACACAACACGTGAAAATGAGATCGTCCAAAAATACAGGGCGCAGTGACCATAATAGATGCTAAAGGACCTCCACTAGGAGAAAAGCATTGGGTACAAAAAGCTGTCCAGTAATGTGTTGGGCTACGGTGAAAAATAAAAAAAATGTTCAAATGTTTGTTAAGCTTATGGGACTTAACTACGTGGTCATCAGTCCCTAAACTTACAAACTACTTATGAACTACCTTATACTAAAGACGACACAAATATCCATGCCCGAGGGGGGATTCGAACCCCCGACCGTAGTGGCCCTGCAGACCGTGACTGAAGCGCCTCAGTCTCCTCGGCCACCGCGGCCGGCGGTGAAAAATAGACGAGGTTATTGGGTAGGGGCTGTGGGAAAGGTGGTGAAACAGGGAGGCAGATAAAATCTGTCGATATGCTCCTCCATCTCTCTTATTCATTTGTTCTTTCCCCCATCGTATCTTTTCTGAATTTGGAAATAAAAAACTTACGCCTACTTTAAATTTTTTGTAATTGCGATAGCAAATGATTACAAAGTTACTCTTCAAAAATTGAGCGAAATAACTACGCTAAGTAACGTCATTTACAAACCTCGTGATTACGATGTTTTGATTTCCACTCCTGGCAACGTCAACGACCTGGCGCAGTTGTGGCACTGTAGCTGCCAACTATGCGTGTGTTAACGCAGATGAATGCGACTTTAAGTTATGCCGTGTCTACCAAGTCACAAGATGAATTGGCCATATTTGGAGCTTAAGTTAGAAGTCGCCATGTTAATGTCTTAGCAAGAACTAGAAATTTCCTGGTCAAGCCACTACAATGGCAATTCCTCTGTATGGCGACGATAGCTCCACCAAGAGACACAAGTTAGTAGAAGTTTTATGATCACATATTATTATTATTATTATTATTATTCAAAAATTTTTTTTGTAAATCCTATGGGACTTAACTACTGGGTCATCAGGTCCTAAACTTACAAACTACTTATGAACTACTTACGAACTAGGACGGCACAAATATCCATGCCCGAGGGGGGATTCGAACCCCCGACCATAGTGGCCGTACAGACCGTGACTGAAGCGCCTCAGTCCCCGTGGCCACCGCGGCCGGCTCCACAAAATACCTAGGAATTTCTATTACTTCAGACTTAAATTGGAAAGAACACGTAGATAATGTCGTGCGAAAGGCGAACCAGAGGCTGCATTTTATTGGCAGAACCCTTAAAAGATGCAACAGAACTACAAAAGAAACTGTATACACTACGCTTATCCGTCCATTTTTGGGGTATTGCAGCCCAGTGCGGGATCCTTATCAGGTGGGTTTGACGGAGGACATCGAAAGACTCTAAAGAAGGGCAGCTCGTTTTGTATTGTGAATTTTACCTAACAACCACAATCTACCAAAAAGCGATATGGTTGTAAAACGTTTCTTACCAATATGGAAGACACTCCAGTGGGGCACATTGCTCAAAAATACACAAATGTTTGTAGAGCTTATGGGAATTAACTAGGGGTCATCAGTCACTAAACTTACAAACTGCTTAATACTAAGGACGGCACAAATATCCATGCCCGAAGGGGGATTCGAACCACCCGACCGTAGCGGCCGTGCAGACCGTGACTGGAGCGCTGCAGAGCGCTCGGCCACCGCGGCCGGCCAAAACTACACACTTAAGGGTTGTGTCAGCACTAGGGGGTGCTGGTTGTGTCCACTGTCAACTGAACGCCGAGTCGCTACCCTTGTTGTAGAAGGCACGTCTGGAAGTTCTTTTGCTTGGAAATACGTACAGCAAGTCGACTTTCGGAAGTTTTGTCAGCTTGCATAAACAGGTACAATTCAATGCATCTTAACAGCAACTACTTGTCAAAATGCCAATTGCTAGACGCTTCTTTGCATCTTTTTCTCAAAACGGGTACGAAAATAGCAGTGTCTAAAAGGAGAATGGCGCAATGATAAATGGACCGAATATGTACATAATTGGTCACCGCAGGTAAGAGAGTGTGAAATGAACTAACCAATTACTTTGTTTCGCCAAAAAGGAAAACAAGACGTCTAAATTGTCGCTGATTTATTAGATAGCCGCGGCAGCACAGATTCACTGTTAATCTGAAGTCCATCCGCTATCTTGCGCCCAGTTAATAGATGATCGTTCGTTATTATTATTAAAACAAGGATTTTAATGCGGGATAGAGAAGTTAACAAAACATCCACTTCATTTTACCGCTCTTAACGGCTACGTACAGAAATGATTATTGTTTTATAAAGGAAAGCATCTTTTCAATTATGGAAATTTTATTGGCCTCCTTAAAATCGGTGCATCTAGTTCCATCTTCACTTATTAATAATATGATATTCCGTCTTCAGTCACAAATATTCATTTCTGTATTTCTTGTTCAATGCGTTTCGGAGCATTTTCAAGGACTAATGGCGTTAATTGGCTTCGGTTGTTCACCTAACAGTAGCAGAACGAAAGTATTATTACATTTAACGAGTTGAACTGTTTTTAGGCGGGATACTAGAATGAGAGAGAATCATTTTACCCGACTTAATAGACTTACTCATTTTCTTGCATTTTTTTAGTATTTTCGCATAAATCTCTCCTGAAATATAATTCACCTCGTTAACTCTTACATTCTGTTGGTGTTAGATGAAAAACTGAAGCAGACGTAACGGTTATTAGTCCTCGAAAATGAAGCTGTACTTCTGAAAATCGTTGGGACAGCAAATACAGATTGATGACGCAATAACTCGATTAATAAGTCCCTTAACCAGTTTATGAGCCGTACACTTGAGCACTAAGCGTGTCATCACAACTTTTTACACGATGCAATAGCAATATGTCATTAAAATCATAATATAATAACAAGCAACTGCAAAAAATTCATTTTAAATCCATTACACTCAGCGTCACTTCGATAATTAATAATTGAGTTACAGTCTGATAAATTATCCAGAGCAGTTTAAAAAAATCTTTAAGCACCATTTGTCGTCCGAAACAACGATAGGCGTCTGTAACAAAATAACCTGGCACGAAATGCCGAAACAGCTGCGAAAAATCTCGTGTAAGAAGATTTATTTTAATTTTATTTCTATTCAGTGCGTCTACTTCTGGGTAAGTCAAAGCTATTTGATCATACAACTTTACAGAAAAAATAGAAATCAGACACAATCTATAAGTACAAACAAGACATTATGGTACAAGGCTCAAAACTTCTGAGAGGAACTGCGTACAATGGCGGAGCCATTCCACATATGAAAATACCAAATTTATTGTTATTTTTTTTTTCAGTTCTGCAGAAAAGCTACTGAAAGTGAAACCTTTAAAGTAGTGCACATGTCTGCCCATTTGCTGTAGTAGTACAAATACCTTTTCTAACAGTTGCTTCGCAGCGCGATTCCTCACATGCTAGCAATAAAGAAAAAAGTCTCACAAAATTTCGTCCAGCGCATATTTCCGGTAGTAAATGGACGTCGAAGATTGAGATGGATGTGTCCCAATACGTCAGTGTGTTTCAGAATTACACTACTAAACCAACAAACTTTAGGGGATCTTGGAACTGTGTTGAGGAATAAAGTGAGCATAGAAACCCATGCCCAGAAACGTCATCCAGTGACGCTACAGAGCGTCGAAGTTGCTGGAGGGGATGTCTAGCGGCAGGAGCTGGTGCCTGTAGCTTGGACTCTCCGTTGCGTCGCTGAATGGCGTTTCCAGGCAGGGGTTTCTACGCTCTTTTTGTTCCTGAAGACATCCACTAGCAGTTTGTTGGTGTAATTCTGAAACACACTGACGTATGGAAGACACACCCATCTCAGTCTTTTAACTTCCATTTACTACTGGAAATATGCGCAGGGCGAAATTTTGTGACAGGAATTTTTTTATTGCTGCCATGTGAGGAATCGGGTTGCAAATCCCGAGACGCGAATTTCGCTTAATCCTGTATGTTGAAGTAAATATGGAGGAGAGCAAAGGTCGAAATAACTTTCAAGTAGAAGGAAGAGGTCTTACACTATGTGTGAAGTGTACTTACCTTTCGATGATGGAAAGAAAGAAAACTTTTCACTACTATACGTCATGAAATTATGATTTTAGTGCTATACTGTTAATGCAGTTTCTGATAAAACTCTTCCTCAATATCTGGAGAACTACTCGTAGATATTACAAATGTTCAGATGTTTGTTAAGCTTATGGGACTTAACTGCGGGGTCATCAGTCCGTAAACTTACAAACTACTTATAAACTAACTTATACTAAAGACATCACAAACATCCATGCCCGAGGGCGGGGTGGCCGAGCGCACTGAGGCGCTTTGCTACGATGCGCGAGGCCGTTCCCCGTCAGGGGTTCGAATCCCCCCTCGGGCATGGATGTTTGTGCTATCTTTAGTATAAGGTAGTTGATAAGTAGTTTGTAAGTTCAGGGACTGATGACCACGCAGTTAAGTCCCTTAAGCTTAATAAACATTTGAACAACATGTCCCCGTGGATATTAACAGGCGGATTCCCACCATTCGCCTTATTGGTAGCTTGTACTGCGAGAAGACATTTTTAGCGAACTGTCTAAGGGACAGCAGTTTATTTCTCCCAAGATCCGAAATCACGAAATGTCGCTTTTTGATTTATTACATCTTTGGAGACCTGTTTCCTCTTATTATAAAATAGGTCATACTATTTACCTTTACCACAGCGAGTTGTTAACTTGGTAGGCATCCTTTGATATCTTGATTGCGTCCATGTCGGCAGAAATCTGAAAGCCAGATCTTGTCTGGATCTGTTGTTTCTGTGCCACGCGAATAATCAATTAATTTGAGGTAGCCAGCTCCCTCGCTGGTGAAAGACCATCAGTAATGTACATACCTGACAACTCTCCCTATTTACGCGGCAGTCTCCAGATTTTTCGCTTTTTCTCCCGCCTCCTGCTTTTGCCATTATTTCTCCCGATTTTTAGCTTTTGTCCTGAAACCCAAGATTCGATTATCCGCCAATGGTCAAAAGTCCTTTGTTCATTTATCAGTTAGAAATAAATACGTATCGAAATTCATAGAAATTAGGAGTTGCACTTGACTTATATAATGATTGTTTCTGCTCTTTGCACGTATTTGCAAATACACATGTAGTGTTTCGAAGTTGTGCTGTTTTTGAATGTTATGTTTCGTCATTTTACGTAAGTGAAATCACTTCAGTGGTTTTTTAATCGCTGGTAACCTTTCGATTGGATAGTTAGGGGCATTAGTTTCATACGCGAATTGCATAAGCCGGCAACTTTCGTGTAAACAGATATTTTACGTGATTATGGGATTTCAATTCGGTGGTAGGTGGTCCAGTATGGCAAGAAATATAATCAATTTTTAAGCAGTTTTCGGATCATTTTTTTCTATTTTGTACTCTTTGCCGATGTGATATTTCCACATCACGTGGTGGAAAAAGCAATGTACCGAAATAGCGCAGAGTAAGAATAAAAGACTGAAATTGCTGAAAAAAGTGAAAGTGATCATTCGATACAAGCAGAGAGCTTATTTACATTGTTTATTATGGAGTACGGTTTACCAATTAAATACGACTGTAGGTCATTTGTTCCATAACATGTTCCCAGGTAGCACAAATATACAGCTGTGAACTTTATTGTTTTAATCTAAAAATCAATCACTTTACCTTGACAGGCTACAAAATATACGGATGTAATCAACAATTCGGTTAACGCAAGTTTTTTTGTAGCCATTATGTAGCGTTATGATATCATAGGATAAGACTAAAATCAGTTATCTTAAGGCTGGTAGTAAAGTGCACCGCAGTTTTTGATAGAACGCATCTCTTGATTTTTTGAGGAATCTCCCGATTTTCTAAACTGGGTCTCCTGATTTTTACATTTTGAAGGTTGGCAGGTATGAATGTACTGTGACTAGCGGTTATTTATGTTGGTATGCCTGTTTGTTACTTTACTAGCGCGTGTAGGAGCACTCCCGCCCCTGTGATGTGACGTTTCCTTATTTGTCGCGCTGCTGCTCGCTGCCTCGGCCTCCGCTGTCGCCACCTTCGGCCAGAGACGCGCTATTTCGCCACGCGCGCCCCAATCTCTGACGCCGCCTGCCCCCCTCCCCCCCCCCCCCGGCGCCTCTCCCATCCATCTCTGTCCTCCCCCTCCTGGAAGCCGGCGCTGATACGGGCCAATGACAAAATTGCCTCACGAAATTGAATCCATTACCAGTCGCGAGCGCCATTTCTTCCGCCCCGCGCGACGCGCGGCGACAGAACGGCGGGCACCGCCAGCAGCGCTTTAACAGCCATCACAACCAAAGTGGAAAACTCCACCTCTCTGAAAAAATGTGCGGAATCTGCCCACGAATATTTCCCAATAGCTCACCTTGCATCATCATACTAGAGTGGCTCTCCAGCATACTGAAAAGACTACCCCCACTCCTTCAGCAGCCACAGACAAGTTGAGGTATCAACTTCAAAGGATTCTATATTTTAGCTACATTTCATCCGCAGCAACATATAACTAGCAGCAAAGTAAAATTCATTGCGACCTCTATTTTTCAATGCAAAATTTTCGGATTTCATGCAGTACTATACTGAATCTGTTACTATCACAAGAACTATAACCGCAAACAAAATAGTAGATATTTTGTGTCCCAGCCTCGTCGCCACTTTTGTGTCTTGTTTCCGTCGTAGGTGTCGGTGGCCGAGTAGACCGACACAGGAATAAAGGATGCACGCTTGTGCAGGTAGGAGGTGACCAGCCAGTGGGACAGCAGAAACTTTTTACATACCTCAGTACTGCAGAATGCTGATACATAGTTGAGCTAGAGGCCTGCCTAGTGCCTGTCCGATAGCCAAGTCTTCACTGGTGCCTATCTGATTCCGAAGTGTTAACTGGTTCCTATTTCAGTCCCCAGTGAACGATGCTGTTCAGTCGTGGCCACGAGCGGAGTTGCAGCAGAGGGCGCTCGTGGCTGACGTCGTAATAACGCCGTTCCGTGCGTGCATGGTGGCGCGCGGCGAAAATACGTGTCGCGCACTTCATACTTATGCGACACCACAAGATAGATCTTCATGAAGCTGAAGAATGCAGCTATAATATGTGTGAGAATCAAATTTTGTTACCGAATAGTTTCTTCACAATCGTTTGATAAATAATGCAGCTTACCGTGTTGCGCGGCTTGGGGCTCTCCAGCAAAGCCAACCTGCATTTTTCCGCTCCGAGCTGAATCTTGCTCCGTGTGAGACAGCAATAGTGTTTTTCAGCCGGATTCGTATTCTGCTACCGACTGATGTGCGTCTCATCCAGGAAACTTTCGACGAACCATACTCCGCGTGAAATGGCCTTAAATGGGAATAATAGGACACGAGCTTTATCCAGAAACCTGCAGCAGACAAACAGCCAGCAGGCAGCAGAGCCGACATGCCACCTGACCTGCCTGCTTCCTGGCAAGCTTTCCGAAAATATTCCTCCCTGTGAGAGTGGCTTAATCTTGTGTTATACGGCCTTCTGTGAAACATTCTGCACAAACCGATTACACCGCCGAAACCCGTCGTGCCACACAACAGCAGCTTTCCTGATGGCTGCAACACATTCTCTCATGTCTATAATGCGCCCTATTTCCGACTCATTTGATGGCGTGCTTGATTTGATTTTCTGAGGAAAGCCAAAACAGTCTTGGACCAACCTCCCACTGCCTGCACCGAAACTAAGTTTATTGTGCGGTATCGCTCCCTGTATATCTAGTAAAGCCAACCAATGCCCTTGAACAGTGCAAGGAGTCCCTTTACCAGTTCTTTATTAGACACAATTTCTTCGCGTCTGGTTATCCCAAATGTTCTGTGCCTTTTACTCTCCAATGCAATGCATTCGAAGATTAGATGTGATGCAGTTTCATCACCGTCATCACAGATCCTACATTTAGGGTCCTCTTCTGTTATTCCCATTGTATGTAGGTGTTTTTTGAAATTCCCATGACCTGTCAGCAATCCAACCACGAGTCTAATATCCCTCCTGTTCAGGCCCAGGATTGCAGAGCTTCCTTTAAAACATGGCTTTGGCATCATTACCTTGCCATGTTTTTGTTGATAGACATTCGTCCAATATTCTACATGCTGTTTTCTGAGCCAGTTACGTAGCTCCAATTCGATCATTGCCTTGGTGATTCTCAGGACAGGTTCCGGTCCAATAAATGGAATCTCTGCCCCCATCCTGGCTAATCTGTCGGCATGTTCGGCATGATGGTGTGCTTCTGGCATACATCTGAGAGACATCCTACACGTCTCTTCAAGTCACATTTATTCATTACCTTCGGTTTATAGCGACGAGAGCTGCAGGCGCATTTTAGCGGTCGGTGGAGTTGCAAATATTCAACTGTTTGTAAAAAATGTTCAAATGTGTGTGAGGTCTTATGCGACCAAACTTCGTGGTCATCATCCGCTAGACCTACACACTAATTACTTAACTAAATTACGCTAAGGACGACACAAACATCCATACCCGAGGAAGGATTCGAAACTCCCGACCGCAGCGGCCGTGCAGACAGACTGGCGCGCCGCAGATCGCTCGGCCACTGCGGCCGGCGTTTGTAAATCTATAGGAGTTATCTACTCTGGTTATCACTCCATAGGCTTACAAAGTACTTAAACCTAAGGACAACACACACCCATGCCCGAGGGAGGACTCGAACATCCGAAGAGGAGCAACCGCGCTCTCTGCAGAAAGGTGCCTTAGAGCGCTCGGTCATTCCACTGCAGCAGGTGGTGTTACCCCGCGATATCGCTGAACATACTAATGTCCTGTGAGTATGGACTCGCTGTGCGTAGTGTTTGAAGGTGATCCGTTCCTCCTGCACACGCGTGTACTTGCGGCAGCAAGTAGCTCGCCAGAGCTTGTCTCCTGCCAAGTCGTGCGGCGCTCCCGCGCAGTGCGAGGCGCCGCGCCCGCCGGTTCCCACACCTGCAGCGGCCGCTGCGTGGACGCAGTCTGCAACAGGAGCCACCAGGACAGCAAACATAATCGCCACCGCTGTCTCACGGCCGGGAGCTCTTGCCGGGCTAACAGGCTCTTCCCGGCTACAGGCAAACTGGCAAGTCCAGCAGGTCAGCACAGCCGCTTCTAGAGCTCGCTGATACTCACTCCACAGCAGTGTGCTAAAGGCCAATTCACACTGTCCGTCACGTCACGTCACGTCACCGTCCGTCAGAACATTCCGCAATGTATTTCTAATGGCGGCATTCACACTGTCCGTCACCGAACCGTCACGTCACGTCAACGTCCGTCAAGCTTTCTCGAGAAGAATGTTTTGACGGAACGGCCGTCTGCTAACATCGGAAGTTAACCTATTTTCGTCACGCGAATTACATGTTGCAGTCGACGATTGCACTGTTTGTATGCAAATATGTCTTATTCATCTTTGTGTTGTTGTTGTACCTCGTTTAGGGGGTAAATCTCAAATGTTTCATGACGACTTAAATATTTTTGTCAATTGAGTGTCCCCCCCTAAAATCGAGGTCGGATATCTGAAACCAAAAAATGGTTTATGTTACGTAACATTGTAACAGAAACGACTGAAGCAAACTGTTTATTTGAAAAAGATTGTAATTTGATTACGCATTTTTCATTAAATAACACTTTAAATGAAAATGTCAGTTCTAATGAAAGACAAAAATTCAGTTGTTTACGACGGTTTAACAATGTCAGCGAGCAAATCGTCATGGTTAAAGTATACAGGCGCTATTTAGTCTCTTACAAATATGGTTTGATGTCTTCATATGTTTATTTTTTCGCTTGAAAATAGATGTCGATGTTTTGAAATGTTGTTTCAGTTCCCAGTAAGTTGGCCAAAAACATACACTGTAAAGTTTTCTTTGGCCGTTAATAACATTTAGCGTTGTTTTTCCCCCTTTCTAGTATTAAACTATGACTTTCTACATAACAGATCGCCACTCACAACCTCACTTTCAACATCGTGTATTGAGATGGACGAATTGACGTGACGGACACGGACGGACAGTGTGAATACAACTTGACGTGACGGTTCCGTGACGTGACGTTGACGTGACGGACAGTGTGAATTGGCCTTAACAAGGTCAAAGTGCCGGCCAACGGAGGAGGCGCAGAAACTAACTGAAAACAAATCAAGACACAAAAAATTTTCAAATGTTTGTAAATATATGGAACTTAACTACTTAGATTGATGTCGCTACGCTTACAAATCACTTAAATTAACATAAGGACAAAACGCACGCACGCTCTCTCTCTCTCTCTCTCTCTCTCTCTCTCACACACACACACACACACACACACACACACACACACACACAAGCGCGCGAATATCCGGCGACAGCGTCCGCACAATTCGTTGCATGGCGCCTTAGACGGCGCGGCAATAAAAGTTCCTTGACGTCTGGACAGTTCCAGGGCGTTGGAATACACCCAACGGCGGCGGCTGAAATTTGTGCCGTACCTGCACTCTGCCGCGGCATCTTGGTCGCGCGCATCGAGGCGCTATGTTCCGATGCGCGAGGGCGTTCTCCGTCGGGGGTTCGAATCCTCTCTCGGGTGTGGATGTTTGTGTTGCCTTTAGTATAAGTCAGTTCGTAAGTAGTTTGTAAGTTAAGGGACTGATGACACCGCAGTTAAGCCCCATACGCTTAACAAATATTTGAACATTTTGGTACGTCAGCGGAACTTTGGTAATGCGTCCGGCATCTGACCAAACTCAGCTGGCGACTGAGAAACAAATTGCTCAGAGTACACATATACACACTGGCAAATTCAAGAAAATATCTTAGCATATTTTTCAAACCATCCAGGGATTTTTATCTGTCACTTTCCACTTCTTTCACCTCTGGCAGTACTGCTCATGCGAAAAATACCGAGTAGCACCGTGGTTCGGAATCCACGTTAAACTGTAGGTCCCTCCGTAACTGGCTGGGTAAGTCAGTTCGAAGGTCGGAGGAAGGCAATCGCATACCACCTCCAAACAGGACCATACCCAGTGAAGCACTGTGGTGTTAAAACAAATCTTCGGATTGTTGACTGTTTTATCTTACCTATTAAAACATTGTCACCAGATTCATTTTTAATCGAAATCTTCACTTGTTTTTTGTTATGTGTTAGAAATGAGAAAGCTATATTAAGACAGGACTGCGCCAGACGGAAGCACGCGGTGTCACAACTTGGAACTAAAATGGCTTCGGAAGCTGCAACTACAGCAGAGGTTGATGCTCATGCTCCCATCTAAAACAGATCCAGATGCCCTAAGGAAGGGCGCAACGTGACCGTACTGTTCCGCATACGTCCCAGGTTTGACTTACGGAAGAGCGCCAAGAAAATGATGAAAAACGTGATCTGGAGGACTTTTGAATATGGACGCCAAAATATAGGCGTAAGACAGTTTAACAGGTGTGAGGAAGTTGCGTTAAGTGGAGGATGTGTGCAACACACGTATGCTCCCGCCGGCAACCCCTTAAAGGGCCCTACACACGATGCGATGTATTGGGTCAATTCGTTGGTCACCCGATAAATTGGGCGTTTTTAGGCGCTACCCGACCAACTTTCCTTGTCGGTCGGTTGGTTGTGCCTGACCACCCGATCTCCGATTCTCCCACCACTTCACCGGACACATTGTACCGTAGGTTCGTTCGAGTGGCCCAAAAGCTGATAGTTCCTGACAGTTGCTGACGATTTGGAAGGCCTCTACTGCGCATGCGCGCTTTTTGACAGTTGCCAACTCCGAAGCCAACTCGAACGCTTATTTCACCTGTTTCGCATATTGGCCACCCATAGCGCTAGTTGGCATCTTTTCTCTCTACCAATGTTGAAAGTGAAGTTCTGACTGGCGATATGTTATGCATTTTTCAATTGAGAAAACTATTTAAGTCGTCATGAAACATTTGCAATTTACCGTTAAACCAAAGTATAATAATAAAGATTAACAAGACACATTTGCCTGCAGACCGTGTATCTGTCGAGTATAAAATTCGTGTGACGAAACTAGGTTAACTTGCGAGTCGCGATGTTACCAGACGACCATTCCATCAAAACATTCTTCTTGAGAAAGCTCACGTCGACGTGAGGTGGCGGACCGGCGACGGACAGTGTGCATTCCCCCATTAGAAATACATTGTGGATTAAATTCTGATCATAAACTTCGACAAAACGCAAAATATACGTAAACATGTCTCTCCATTTATAAATAATGTAGCCAATTTAACCTGACAAAACCTCATACAAAAATGAGGTAAATTAGGATAGTTGTGTGTGAAAGGAATATTTGGTAACATACAACTTCATATGCATTTTGTCCCATTATTATGAGTTACAATAAAATTTAAAAAATGAAACATACAAAAATTTGCAGGTGTTGTGCAAGAATTATCATCGTACATGATTTTCCCAGAAGTTACACATTTCGTGTAGAAACGCCCACATTGGCACTAATAGATTGCTATAATATATAACCACAAGAAGAAACGCGGAACAGTAATTGTGAGACGCTATAGTGGCACATATGTCGGTTATAAAAATCTATCACTGCTAATGCCTGTTGTGAACTATATTATTCTTATGTGTCAATCACTTCATTTACAGATGGCACAGAAAATCTCAGTAGGACTATTTTTACTTCATTTTCAGGCGAATATATCACAATCCAAACTGTAAAAACATACGCATTCATCTTTAAATTCGTGTTATGAAAATTTCCACACCTTTCATTTATAGTATGTATGGGTGTAATAAAAAGGGGACGTACTGTATTAGAAGGCCACATAAGTTGAAAGAATGCCTGTCTAATATACAAACTCAGCCTCAATCAAGAGAAAATGGAAGACTTGGAACACAAACCTCTTCGTAAATGTGCAGGCTTGTTTTTGGCCGAGGCTTGTTAAAGGCTTTGGAGTTAGTCAGAAAACAGTTTGACGAAAATCCGCTGACTTAAACTTTTGGTCGCCAACTATCAGCTCCGCCACTCGAACACCAGATTGGCCAGTCAGATATCGTCAGAAAGAGTCAAAAGTGCCACTCGAACGCCTCAAACTGTTCCTGACCGTCAGCAGCGCCACTCGAACGAAGCTCGTGTGTAGCGCTTCCCGACCAACTTTCATGCCAGAGGTCGTCTGCACAGCGAACACGCGAAAACAAAAACAGTTCGACAGACGGACACCAGAACAGGGTGGCGCTGCGTGCAGTTGGTCGGAACGTGTGTAGGCTGCTACCAGTTGGTTGGTTGGTTGGACATCTTGTTGGTTGGACATCTTGTTGGTTGTACGATAAATCGGAGCGTGTGTAGGGGCCTTAAAAGCACGGCCAGCTGAACGGCGCGGCCAGTGTTTACCTGCAGCGTGGCTCCGCTTCCTTCCGCGCGGCCGGACAAAGCGGCAGGCAACCGGTTTGTGTGCGGCCGAGGCTGTGCTGTGATGGGCAGCCCAGGTACAGCCGCTGGCGCTGCCCTGCCGCGTCGACACCGCACCGGACACTCTCCAGGGCAATCGCTTGTCTGCCCGTCAAACAAAACTGCACGCACCTCACACCACTCAGCTTCACAAATTCAATTTACCAGACATTTGGAATTTTGTGCAGATCGGCATGGGCGTCTGCAGACGTTTTCCCAAGAGAAGCCAAACTTTTAAACTTCAGAGTTTTTATAGAACTAATTACATTGAGTTTGCAGTGGCATGGTGTCCAATGAACCAAATTTAATGAAATAAATCGCAATTTGCGATCAGTTATGGCTTCAATGTCCCAGGTTTAGATGTAATACCAATGTGCGGCGAATAAAAATTTGTGACCGGCCGGGATTCGAACGCGGGATCTCCTGCTTACTAGGCAGACCCGTTGACCACTCCGCCACCGAGGATACAGTGACCAACCCGACTGCAGAGGACTCTTCCCTGGACGTCCCCCTCCACACCCAGATCTCCATTCGCCACCCTGTCTCTTTCCTATAACCACAGCCTCTTAATTCTGTAATGCTCACAGCCACAATACTGTATTTCCGCATCACATTGGTATTACATCTAAACCTGGTACAGTGAAGCCATAAGTGATCGCAAATTGCGATCTATTTCATTAAAAATGAACGTTGTAGCGTTATCAAAAATATATAATCGTATACAAGCCGAGGCTGGGTTCCTAACGACAATTGTGTCTCGATACCTCATGGTCTGTTCTCCCTGATGCGGAAATACAGTATTGTGGCTGCGAGCATTACAGAATTAAGAGGCTGTGGTAATAGGAAAGAGACAGTGTGGCGAATGGAGATTTGGGTGTGGCGGGAGACGTGCAGGGAAGAGTCCTCAGCAGTCGGGTTGGTCACTGTGTCCTCAGTGGCGGAGTGGTCAACACGTCTGCCTAGTAAGCAGGAGATCCCGCGTTCAAATTTCGGCCGGGCACAAATTTTCATTCGCCGCACTTTGGTATTACATCTCCCCCCGAGGGGGGATTTGAACCCCCGCCGGCGGACTGCCGCGCGCACAGCAACACAGCGCTCCGGCATCTACATCTACATGGGATACTCTGCAAATCACATTTAAGTGCCTGGCAGAGGGTTCATCGAACCACCGTTATACTACTTATCTCCCATTCCATTCTCGAATAGCGCGCGGGAAGAAAGAACACCTGAATCTCTCCGTTCGAGCTCTGATTTCTCGTATTTTATTCTGATGATCATTTCTACCTATGTAACTGGGGAGTCAACTATATATTTTCGCATTCGAAGGAGAATGTTGGCGATTTGAGTTTCGTAAGTAGCCCACGCCGCAGCGATAAGCGTCGTTGTTGTAATGATTTCCATCCCAGATCCGGTATCACTTCCGTAACGCTGTCTCCCCTGTATCGTGACAATACGAAACGAGCTTCCCATCGTTGGAGTCTTTCCATATCCTCCGTCAAACCCACCTGATAAGGATCCCACACTGGGCAGCAATACTCCAAAAATGGACGGACAAGCGTAGTGTATGCAGTTTCTTTTCTAGTTCTGTTGCATCTTTTAAGGGTACTGCCAATAAAACGCAGTGTCTGGTTTGCTTTTCCCACGACATTATCTACGTGTTCTTTCCAATTTAAGTCTGAAGTAATAGTAATTTCTAGGTATTTTGTGGAGTTTACGGCCTTCACTTTTGATTGATTTATCTTGTAAACAAAGTTTAACGGATTTCTTTTCGTACTCATGGGGACACTTCACACTTCTCATTAGTTAGACTCAGTTGCCAATTTTTACACCATACTGATCCGTAGCACAGTGGTAGAGTACCTGACTAGAAATCCAAAGGTTCGATTCCCGCCAGGTCCTACGATTTTTATCAGTCACTTTCCACTTCTTTCACCTCTGGCAGTGTTGCCGATGTGAAAAATACCGAGTAGCACCGTGGTTCGGAACCCACGTTAAACTGTAGGTCCCCCTATAACTGGCTGCATAAGTCAGTTCGAAGGTCGGAGGAAAAGCACCTCCAAACACGACCATGCCTAGTAAAGCACCGTGGTGTTCAAACCAATCTTCGGACTTTTGACTGCTTTACCTTTAGTGATATCTTATTCAGATCGTTCTGAAGTTGGTTTTGATCTTCAGATGATTTTACTAGACGGTAAATGACGGCGTCATCTGCAAACAACCTAAGAGAACTGCTTAGATTATTTCCCAAATCGTTTATGTAAAAAACTAACAGCAGAGGAGCAATAACCCTGTGCAACACCGGATATCAGTCTCTGTTTTAGTCGATGCCTTACGATCGATTACTACGAAGTGTGTCCTCTGAACAAGAAATCCCCTATCCAATCGCAAATTTGAGGCGATATACCATATACCATAACCACGCCGCGGCGAAAATCAATTACTCGGCGTGGCAACACTAGTTGTCACTCACACAATTGAATGTACAACATTAACTGTCTTTTCATTGTTTTTTTCTTTTTCTTTTGTGAGGTATTTCACGTGGGTGCCTCAAATAAGCTTCAGTGCGATATTCAGTCCAAGGTATTTGACAACTGGTACGATTAGTATACAAAGTTGTGTTGTGTCAGTCTGGCAGCTGCCATCGGTTCGGCCACGACGTTGAGCGCCCCGATTGGAGGCCAGCAGCTGCGACGCGTGAAGTGTCAGCAGCAGTCGAGTGGTTTCGGCCGGATTATCGACGGCACAGTGTCGGCAGCGTGGCCTGGGGCCCTATTCTGTATCTTTCGTACCGTTCGGTTCGGTGTTTTTTTCTCGGTGGTTACGTCAATTTCGGTGCGGTAGCGAAAATGGTTATTCTGTACGTTTCTGCGGCCTGCTACCGCCCGAAACGGCCACCGAAATTTCGAGCGCTGCACCGAAAGCCGCTGAGGTTTCGGTGAGGCCGTTTGGTTCGTTTCGGTGGGCTTGGATTGCGAAGATAAATTATTATTTTAGCTATGCTGTGTCGTTTTAAATTCCGATAATGATACATCTGTTGTTTTTAAGTAATAAGTAACTGTAAAACGTCAATTTTCAAGGTTGTCTACATATATTATCAGAATATTTCGTTAAAACTGCTAGCGTTCTAGAGTTTAATATAACGATATAGCACTTCTGTAAACTCTATTGCAATAAACTTTATCTTAAAATACGCATATCGGTCATGTCTTTAATGCGTCGTTTCATTTATCCTGCAAACTCTCGTATTACGGAAGTGTAAATACGAAATCTATCAAATACGGCGTCACCTTCGTTTTCGCCGTTCGCAAAGCTGTCGCGTCGTATTTGGCAAATTTTCGTATTTGTATGTGAGAATTACTGAAATATGCACTCCAGATACTCTGCCGCATTGAAAATCTCCATAAAATGAGCCATTTTCACCGCAATCTTAAGTTCCTGTCGTGCCAACTGGCACGTTACCGACGTATCTGAACGGTACTTAGTAGTGTTTTACCTTACTTTTCCGTACAAACTGAGTATTTATTACTTACAGAAAACACTTTTACAACGTTTAAGTTAAAATGGAAAGGAATTTTGTGAAGTTAGATAGTGGAAATCATACAAATTAGCAGCAGTATAAATAACGGATAATCATTCCGCAAAGAAGTCAATGGAAACAAAGACCAGCCAGTCTTGTAGACGGTATGGTCTAGCGGTTAAGGCGACAACCTCCTACCCTAAGTGTTTTAGGTTCGAATCCTTCCTGGTGCAAAATATTTTTTCACCAGTCATCTTGTTTGGAACACTTTTCTAGTGGTGTAAGAGAAGCATGAACTGCAATATTCTTTAGCATACATGTAAGAGCGAGCGCCAGCAGTAGTTTCTTATACATCAGGGTTCACTCTTATTATAAAACAAAGGATGAAATTTCTGTGAGTGAAACGAACGTAGACTTTTTATTCATTTACTTTTTTAGTCTTGTTACAAATAATTCATGTGTGACTACTCTCAATGCTCGAAATGCAGTTTGAAACAAAGAAAAGTTTTCAGCCTTCATGTTGACGATCACATAATCTTCAATATGAAGACTGAAAATTTTTGTACGTTTCAAACTATTTTTTAAGCACTGATGAGAGTCTGACAGCGACCAAAATCAAATTTTGCGACAGTAAAGAAGTATTTGCGACTGCTCTTCATCATCCGTATATGTTAACAGCCACTGAGCACTTGGATTCAAGATGGAATCAAAAAGACGTTTCAGGTTTTGTCCAATTAACGACAGAAAATACTAAAACTGGTTATGAATGAATCTAAAAAAATTCCTTTAGCTTTCCCGCATCGGCAAACAACTGTTTTGTTATTAAAATATTGTACGCTCTTTCTTCAGTACAAAAACATTGACTAATTTGCGTTTCTAAGAGCTGTCTCCACTAATATGTAATCCTTTTCCTTTCACGCAACTTCCATGTACTTCTGTAGTGCCAAAATAAGAAATTTTTCACTGCTAGCACTGCGCTCTCTCTGCTGCTAACGCCGCGTCTTCCCTCCCAGCGCGTTGAACTCGCGCCGCCACTATGAACCGCACAATTCTGCTCTCGTCTAGGACAAATGGTAGCACCTAACGTTTTCCAACAAACGGCAAAAATAAATTCAAACCTTTCCGAAACTTTTTCTCGCTTACACCCCCACAAAAAAATGTAAAGGGAAAAAGTTTGTCGCTTACTACATTTTGGACGTTGATTTGGTAAAAGTTCTGCGTCAGACGTGGGATTTTAATTTATTACTTCACTATCCTGGAATATATTGGCCGGAAAGTTTGCAGACATCGACAACATATAGCACTGAAGGCAATTATAAAATTATTTTGCTGTGTGACGCTTAGTTTAGGAGATACGCTGTGATAAACATAGAGTACCGTGAATAAACAACTTTTCAGAAAAGTTTAAATATTCTCTGTTTTCAGTAACAAAAAGTTTTAATTAAATTAAAAAAAAAGTTTCAGTAGGTAGTTCTCGGAACACACTGTCGTGTTATGTCGCCAAATTATAAAATACCAGACTTTCATTTTTTTACATTTTGATGGGCTGTCTCTCATGGTAGAAAACGCAGCGAACGCCGGCCATGGCTGCCGTCCCCCCTGCTCACCAGCAGTGCGCATGCGCGGAGAAGCAGTCAGGCGCTTCTGATTGGCTGATGAGAGCAGATCTGGCAATAGCGCCACCGTGAACTTCGGTGTCCAAGAAGACGGACCGCAACGCCACCGAAAGGCATACAGAATAACATAATGGACCCCTCGGTGCGCTCTCTGACCGAACCGAACTTTGGGGCGCCGAAAAGATACAGAATAGGGCCCCTGCCTCCACTCGCTATGAAAACCAGCCGCGGCGTTCGTTCGTTACCCGCGCTTCCGGCTTTATCTGGCGGCAGTTTTTGCGTCGCCTTTGTCCGCACCCCTTGCCGAGCCTCCAGGAAGAAGAATGGGGCTGGCTTCGCCCTCAGAAGAGGCAGAAAAAAAAACGAGTCACCCGCCTGGCTCAACCTGGAGCGCGCCCTTGCGTCTCCAGGCTCTCGATAACCCAGCCTCTGTACTCTGTAGGCGACGCACTACACTCACCATAAGCCGCTGCTGCTCCCGTCCGACAATATCCCTAATTTCTAGGAAGTTTACAGTAAGGTTTTGTGCTGTCGTTTTATTTCCTTATCAGAAACCACGCGGCTCAACAACTCGATACAAATTTAGAAGCAACCTCCGACAATAAAGTTCGATTAATGACGTCAGAACTAGTTGGGCAACACAATTATTTTTCAGAAATCGATTCTTGCGATTCAATCACACATTGTGAATCGATTCCTACGATTCGTTCACGATTATTTCACGTTTCTTTGTAGTCTGCATTGGCCCGATTGCAATTGAGTCTAAATAATAAGAATGAAGTCGTCCACATGAGTTCGAAAAGAAATCCGTTAAACTTTGTTTACAAGATAAATCAATCAAAAGTGAAAGCCGTAAACTCCACAAAATACCTAGGAATTACTATTACTTCAGACTTAAATTGGAAAGAATACGTAGATAATGTCGTGGGAAAGGCGAACCAGAGACTGCGTTTCATTGGCAGAACCCTTAAAAGATGCGACAGAACTACTAAAGAAACTACATACACTACGCCTGTCCATCCTGTTGAGGAGTATCACTACCCAGTATGGGATCCTTATCAGGTGGGTTTGACGGAGGACATCGAAAGTGTCCAAAGAAGGGCAGCTCGTTTCATATTGTCACGATACAGGGGAGTCAGCGTTACGGAAATGATACAGGATCTGGGATAGGAATCATTACAACAACGGCGCTTATCGCTGCGGCGTGGGCTCTTAAGAAAATCAAATAGCCAATATTGGCATTGGCAATGTCTGCATTGGCACGACTGCCAAATTGTCTACGTCCTGCTAATAGATGGCAATACTTGTCTGTGTCATGTATATTGGAATCTAACCTTGTGAATCATTCCCTACGATCCGTACCCGATTCTTTCTGGTTTGCGACGGCACGATACTTACAAAATGCCAAAAAGGAGACAATATGGTTATCGGATTTTTTTTTTTATATATTCATGGTGTGTAAAGTTCAGGCTTAAAATAATAATCAGTCAAAGCCATTAAACTAAAAAATTCTCGAGAAAATAGTCTTTGAAGTTTTGCAAGCCGATATAAATACATACTACGCTACCAATTCTTTCTACTGTAGTCATTGTAGTAAACGTAGATCAAGCAGTTCGAATCCTGCTGTAACTTTTTTTTTTTTCTTTCCTTTGTTCTGTTCGAATACTTCGGCCATTTAAATATAAATTTCATTAAATGTATGGTAACTAACACATATCTAATCGTTATAAAATACTTATGTAAAATTACTTAGTTTCAGGAAACACGTCTATATAAACTAACTTTAAAAATGAAAATCCGTCTCTTGAGATATAAGAAATTCGCGATTTTATATTATAAGGTTTTTTTTGTAAAATCGGGTTCTTTCGGGAAAGATAAACATAAAATAGTAAAACAGATTTTCGAGATGACGTTAAAACATTTTAAATCGTTTTTCTATAAAAAAAAAAATATTTTTATAAAATAGTTTATGGAAAGTCCAGGTTGGAATAAATAATATAGTGAGAACAGTTTACAACTCACCGCAAAGACGTGGCGACGAGCTGCGACAGGCACATACAAAAGACACACACACATACAACACATTCAGCTATCGGCCATGGCCTTCTTCAGAAAATAGAGCACTCACGCAATCACACAGGCACACAACACAGTTGTTTTTCAGAAACAAACTACGGTATGTAGATGAACTTGAAAAGGGCAAACCTTTCTAAATACAAAATATAATTCACAACTTTAGAGCCGTTTCCGGGATATGCGAAATATAACTATGCAAGAATTGCTCGTTTACATTTGTTACATGTAAACTGTATAAACGACGTGTGTGGGTTGCACTGTATCTGCAACGCGTAAGAAGTACGTAATCTTTAATTAAGCTTTGATTTATTGATATTAATCGTGTATATTAGCAGCATTGTATTTCGAAGCATTTCGTTTCTATCGTATGTAATTCGTGAATGATAATTAACGGCTCTCGATCTTCGTTCTGTGCTTCCTTTACTCATATGCATCCTCCCCTTGACAGCCTTTTGGCTTTCGTAATCATTCGGCACGATTCGCCAGTTGCCTTTGAATCATGAATTGTTGGCTCTTGGATTCGTAAGAGACAGACGATTCTTTTGAACGACGATTCGTCCCCCTCTCGACTGCTCTCCGGCATTCGTAATCATTCGACACGATTCGGCATGATTCGGCAGTCGCCTTCGAATCATGAGTCGCTGGAACTCGGAATCGTCATAAGACAGAGGATTCTTCTGAACGACGATTGCCGGCCGCGGTGGCCGAGGTGACTGAGGCGCTCCAGTCACGGTCAGCACGGCCACTACGGTCGGGGGTTCGAATCCCCCATCGGGCATGGATATTTGTGCCGTCCTAGTTCGTAAGTAATTTGTAAGTTTAGAAGTTTAGGGACTTATGACCCCATAGTTAAGTCCCATAAGCTTAACAAACATTTGAACATCTAGTCAGAACGGTCGATCGGGCAACACAGATGAATCATAACGCTGCGTAGCGGCCGGTGTTGACAAACTGCCCCCACCGTAGTTCAGTTGAGCATAGCGTGTGTTCCGTGTTAGATCTGTTGCACGAAATGCATGTTTAGTGCGATGGTTCTGAACTGAGGACAGTGAACGAGCAAAGGATCAATTAAGGCATGCGATGCAGTTACTTGTTTACGGGGATCAAGCGCTGTCCATGATGTGTGTGTACGAGTGGTTCACTCGTTTTCGTGGAAGCCGGGAAAGTGTTACTGACAATCCCTGTAGCGGGCGATCGGCGACCGCCGTCAGTGACAAAAATACTGAGGATCTGAGAACATTAATAACGAACGATCATCTATTAACTGGGCGCAAGATAGCGGATGGACTTCAGATTAACAGTGAATCTGTGCTGCCGCGGCTATCTAATAAATCAGCGACAATTTAGACGTCTTGTTTTCCTTTTTGGCGAAACAAAGTAATTGGTTAGTTCATTTCACACTCTCTTACCTGCCGGTGACCAATTATGTACATATTCGGTCCATTTATCATTGCGCTATTCTCCTTTTAGACACTGCTATTTTCGTACCCGTTTTGAGAAAAAGATGCAAAGAAGCCTCTAGCAATTGGCATTTTGACAAGTAGTTGCTGTTAAGATGCATTGAATTGTACCTGTTTATGCAAGCTGACAAAACTTTCGAAAGTCGACTTGCTGTACGTATTTCCAAGCAAAAGAACTTCCAGACGTGCCTTCTACAACAAGGGTAGCGGCTCGGCGTTCAGTTGACAGTGGACACAACCAGCACCCCCTAGTGCTGACACAACCCTTAAGTGTGTAGTTTTGGCCGGCCGCTCTGCAGCGCTCCAGTCACGGTCTGCACGGCCGCTACGGTCGGGGGGGGTTCGAATCCCCCTTCGGGCATGGATATTTGTGCCGTCCTTAGTATTAAGCAGTTTGTAAGTTTAGTGACTGATGACCCCTAGTTAATTCCCATAAGCTCTACAAACATTTGTGTATTTTTGAGCAATGTGCCCCACTGGAGTGTCTTCCATATTGGTAAGAAACGTTTTACAACCATATCGCTTTTTGGTAGATTGTGGTTGTTAGGTAAAATTCACAATACAAAACGAGCTGCCCTTCTTTGGAGTCTTTCGATGTCCTCCGTCAAACCCACCTGATAAGGATCCCGCACTGGGCTGCAATACCCCGAAAATGGACGGATAAGCGTAGTGTATACAGTTTCTTTTGTAGTTCTGTTGCATCTTTTAAGGGTTCTGCCAATAAAATGCAGCCTTTGGTTCGCCTTTCGCACGACATTATCTACGTCTTCTTTCCAATTTAAGTCTGAAGTAATAGAAATTCCTAGGTATTTTGTGGAGCCGGCCGCGGTGGCCACGGGGACTGAGGCGCTTCAGTCACGGTCTGCATGGCCACTACGGTCGGGAGTTCGAATCCCCCCTCGGGCATGGATATTTGTGCCGTCCTTAGTTGTAGCTAGTTCATAAGTAGTTTGTAAGTTTAGTGACTGATGCCCCCGTAGTTAAGTCCCACAGACTGTACAAGCATTTGAACATTTTTTTATTTTTATTTTGTGGAGTTTCCGGCCTCCACTTTTGATTGATTTAACTTGTAAACAAAGTTTGACGGATTTCTTTTCGTACTCATGTGGACGACTTCATACTTCTCATTATTTAGAGTTAATTGCCAATTTTTACACCATACTGATATCTTATTCAGATCGTTCTGCAGTTGGTTTTGATCTTCAGATGATTTTACTAGACGGTGAATGACGGCGTCATATGCAAACAACCTAAGAGAGCTTCTTAGATTTTCCCCTAAATCCTTTATGTAAATAAGGAACAGCAGAGGACCAATAACACTACCCTGTGGAAAGCCGGATATCATCTGTTTTAGTCGATACCTTACCATCGATTACTACGAACTGTGTCTTCTCTGACAGGAAATCCTCTATCCAATCGCAAATTTGGGGCGATATACCATAACCACGCAATTTGATTAAAAACCCTTTATGAGGTACGGTGTCAAAAGCCTTCTGAAAATCAAGAAATACGGAATCGATTTGTGAACCCTATGTATAGAGGTGTGACAGTCGGTAAAACTGCCACTGTTAAAAACCTTTAATTTGCATTTTCGAACCACGCTTGGAAGGTCAATCTTTCAAAAATTAAAAAACTAAAACCTTCACATAAAGAGTGTTATTGCCATTTTACAGACGTCTCGCTGCCCTTTTGGGAGCACGAATTTCGAGTGAATTTCGTTTGGCGCCTTTATTACGGCAGAGCAGCCGGCTACTTAACATTTCACTGCCGCCCCGCCGGTATTAAAAATAACAAAGGCAGCCGGGCACCTGGGTAGCACGTGGGAAGTGAGCAGCGTTGGTACAGTAATGGAGCTGGCTGCAGTCACTGTCTGTGCTGCAGTATTTCGGCAGCCGCGTGGCAGATGGCCCTGGGGAGGGGGAGGGGGAGGGGTCATCCATCAGGCCACGTCACAGCCACCCCTCGCAGGCGGCACAAAAAAACCTCCGACACACCGCTCTTTGCTGCACTCCAGGGCCCCAGACCCTTCCGACGCTCTGCCCTCCATTCCACTTCGGGAGGTAATGGCCACTCCTTTTTCTTCCTCTCCTCGCTTTAACTTCTGGGTGACGTACAGCCAGATCCAGAATGGAAGACTTCGTACCGAGCACAGCTCAGCATCTCGCTGTTAATGGGAGCATCGTCAGGAACAAGCACCACGTTGCATGCAACACATCTTCCGAAAGACGATAACCGATTTTCGTAAACAGTTTTTCGCTGAAGTGTTTACATGTCACACCTTGAAGTGTTAAGTCCCATCGACAAGGGATCTCAAATCGATTCCATATTTCTGGATTTCCGGAAGGCTTTTGATACTGTACCCCACAAGCGGCTTCTAATGAAATTGCGCGCTTATGGAGTATCTCCCCAATTGTGCGATTTCCTATCAGAAAGGACACAGTTCGTTGTAATTGACGGTAAGTCATCGAGTAAAACAGAAGTGATATCTGGCGTTCCACAGGGAAGCGTTGTAGGTCCCCTACTCTTTCTCGTGTTTATAAACGATTTAGGAGATAATCTGAATAGCTCCCTTAGGTTGTTCGCGGATGATGCTCTCGTTTATCGGTTAGTGAAGTCAACAGAGGATCAAAAGCAACTGCAAAGCGATTTAGACAAAATTTCTACTTGGTGCGAAAATTGGCAATTGACACTAAATAAAGAAAAGTGTGAAGTAATACACATGACCACTAAAAGAAATTCACTGAACTTCAATTACGCGATAAATCAGGTCGTCACGGAAACGTTGCACGAATTGGGGTGGAAATCATTAAAAGAAAGACGTTATTCATTGCGGCGTGATCTGTTTGCGAAGTTTCAATCACCGACTTTTACTTCTGAATGTAAAAATATTTTGCTAGCATCCACCTACTAAGGGAGACATGACCATCCCAATAAAATAAGAGAAATCAGATCGAAAACAGAACGATTTAGGTGTTATTTCTTCCCGCGCGCTATTAGAGAATGGAACGGTAGAGAAATGTTATGAAAGTGGTTAATGAACCCTCTGCCAGGCACTTAAATGTGACTTGCAGAGTATCTATGTAGATGTAGAATCGGATTTCCTATCCCACTTAATATGGCGGCTGAAAAATAGCTGATTCAGTGCCTGATTTAGTCAGCACAATAGCTATTTTTCTTTACTTAAATACCCATTTTCATTCTCACTCCAATATTTATACTTATATTTCATGGTAGAAAATGTCATTCTGTCCATATGTATCGAAAATTCTTAACAAGAAAATACAATCTGACAAGTCAAGAACGCTTCAAAAACGGTTGCGTTTACATGGGAACGAAAATCGATTGTGGAACTGGAAAACCGCTTTACAGAAGTGGATTTCCAGAACCGATTTTGGAGTGTTTACATGACAAACCAAAAGCGGATTTGGGAACTCCGTTTACAAAAGCCGCTTTTGGGAGCCCATGTAAACGGGATGATGGGCTCCCAAAACCGGATTTCGTAAACGGATTTCCCGATTCCGCTATTGGTTGGTCATGTAAAAGCTTCAAAATCGATTCTGAAAAGACCTTTCTTTGAAGCGATTTTCCAATTCCATGATCAATTTTCGTGCTCCTGTGTAAACACAGCCGTTTTTGAAATGTACTTTCTTTTCAGATTGTTTCATCTTAAGAATTGTTGTTATTTTAAGGGGACTAAACTACTACGTCATCAGTCCCCTTGTTAAGAATTTTGGACTCAAATGGTGTTGATTGAAATAAACTCTTTCAGTTCTGAAGCAAGCAGGAGTAAAATATAGGGAGCGTAAGGTTATTTACAATTTGTACAAAAACCAGACAGCGGTTGTCAGAGTTGAAGGGCACGAAAGGGATGCAGAGGTTGGGAAGGGAGTAAGACAGGGTTGTAGTCTTTCTCCAATGTCATTCAGTTTGTACATTGAGCAAGCTATAAAGGAAAGCAAGGAGAATTTGGAGAAGGAATTAATGTTCATGGTGAAGAATTAAAAACATTGTGTTTTGCCGACGACATAGTAATTTTGTCAGAGACAGCAAAGGACGTGGAAGAGCAGTTGAACGGAATGGGCAGTGTGCTGAAAGGTAGTATAAGATGAACATTAACAAGAGCAAAACAAGGGTAATAGAGTGCAGTCTAAGAAAATCAGGCGATGCTGAAAGAATTAGATGTGGTAACGAAGCAATAAAGGAGGTAGATTTTTGTTACTTGGGCAGTAGAATAATAAATGATGGTCGCAGTACAGAGGATATAAAATGCAGAGTGGCAATGGGTAGAAAAGCGTTCTTGAAAAAGAGAAATTTGTTAACATCGAATATTGATTTAAGCCTAAGGAAGTCCTTTCTGAAGTCATTTGTGTGGAGTGTTGCCTTGTATGGGAGTGGAACATGGACGATAAACAGTGCGGGCAGGGAGAGGATAGAGGCTTTTGAACTGTGGTGCTACAGAAGAATGCTGAAGATTAGGTGGGTGGATCGCATAACTAATGAGGAGGTACTGAACAGAATTGGGGAGAAAAGGAGTTTCTGGCATACCTTGACTAAAAGAAGGGATCGATTGGTAGGACACATTCTTAGACATCGAGGAATCGTAAATTTAGCGTTGGAGGGAAGTGTGTAGGGTAAAAACCGCAAAGGAAGACCAAGAGATGGATACAGTAAGCAGATTCAGACAGATGTAGGTTGCCGTTCTTATGTGGAGTTGAAAAGGCTTGCTCAGAATAGGGTATTGTGGAGAGCTGCATCAAACCAGTCTCCGGACTGAGGACCACAACAACAAACAACATGGACAGAGTGACATTTTCTGCACTGAAAGAGAAGTACCGTACATAAAAATATTAGAGTGAACATGAGTAAGTAGAGAAAATTAGCGATTGTGGAACCTAAATGAGGATCTGAATCAGCTGTTTTTCAGACGCCATTTTAAGTGGGCTAGTAAATCCGCTTCAGGCTTTAACATGTAAACACGACAACGACAAAACGTTTTGCGAAATTCGGTTTTCTTCTACCGGAAGATGTGTCGCATATAAACGTAGTGATTGGCTACGTCGGTTAGTGTGTTTGTGCTCACGGTATACTTAAATTAAGTGACGATTGTCTTGTAGCATTTTGTTTCGAAAATAGGCGCGAGAGATGTCAGCCGCCAACCGCCTCATAGACGGAACCTGTTGTTGTGGTGGTCATCAGTCAGGAATTTAAAGTAACTCTTCACACTATCCTGTGCAGGCCACATCATCATCCTGCGTAGTATACACATACTGCACATTGGACACTATTAGAAATTCTCACCAGCTCTGCCCTCCGGTAGTTAATTGACCATTCGCTCGTGTCCCAGAATTTGAGCAATCCATCGATCGCTTCTTCTACTCAATTTATTCAACAACAACAAAAATATTTTTTAGGCCGAGAGGTACCCTGCAACGATCACTGAGGCGACGTAAAGTCATGAAAAAGCGATATATCAGGGGCGGATCCGTGACGGCGTGCTGTGTGTGTGTGTGGGGGGGGGGGGGGGGGGAATTCTCATCGTCAGTAAAACTCTGACTCAGTAGAAAGACTCTAGAATCGGCCAATGAAAGAATAGTGTCACAGTTTTGAAGACTCAGTGCAGTGATATTAGCCAAGCTTCGCAATCTAAAAAAAAAAAAAAAAAAAAAAAAAAAAAAAAAAAATGCTGCGTACGACCCTTCGCCCCCCTCTCCTCCTGGATTCGCCTGTGGATATTCTACATCTACATGGGATGTACTACGCGTGTAGGTATAACGTATAAAAAGGCGATGCGTTGCCAGATTGGTCATTTGTACTCTGGCAATTTCGAGTGATTCAGTGGCTTGGTGCAAGATTTCCTTCTTGTATGTCCCTAATTTACCCAATTTATCCCACCGGGAAACGGGATTTGTAGTCTAACGTGGGGGGGGGTGGTCATGACGCAAACTGCGTCATTGAAATTCCTGGGAGGTGGGGGGGCAGCCTGGGGAGGCTTTATAAAACAATTTACAAAACGTTAAATGAAACATATTTAATTTCAATATTAAATGGCAATACCATATTTATTAGGGCATAAACTAGGAATCCAAATATTTCGGGTATGTGTATGGGGGGGGGGGGGGCAGTTGGGAAGAGGGTCAGTCACTGGCCAAGGGGGGGGGGGGGCTGGACACCTCTGGTCTAACGTGTAATCAGAACCACGTGTCGTTGACTCCTTACATCGTCAGAGGTGAAGGCTGGGTTAAAACAGGTTGCAAAAATCCGTCGTCAGGGCGCCATTACAACCCTGTTAGTTTAAATCAAATGTTTGTAAATCTAAGGGAGTTAAGTTCAAATGTTTGTAAAGCTTATGGGACTTAACTACGGGCTCATCAGTCCCTAAACTTACAAACTACTTATGAACTAACTTATACTAAAGACAACACAAACATCCATGCCCGAGAGAGGGAGTTAAGTACTTTGGTTATCAGTCCTGAGGCTTACAAATTACTTAAAGTAACTTATGCTAAGGACAACACAAACACCCACGCCCGAGGGAGCACTCGAACCCCCGACAGCGAGCAACCATGCGCTCCGCACCAAGAACCCTAGGACGCTCGGCCACTCCACCGCGGTACCCATTAGGTGTATTTATTTTTTCGGCTCAAACACACGAGATAAACATTCTGCACATTTATCGTTTTTGCGAAACGGTTACGCCATCATCTGGAGTTTCCATTACTAAACTCGTACCCAAATACCATAACGCAATACTCTGCCTGTGTAAATACGTCCCAAATTTTACATGCTAAGAATCACAATGTAAACAGAAGTTGTACTTCTCACCACCACTCTTTAATAGTCTTGTGTAATTCGCGAACTAACTAGTTCGGAAGAGCGCTCCCAAAGGCGAACTACACTAACTAGTTCACAGATCCCTCGCATCTTAGTTCGTCCGCTCCTTTTCCGAAGACTGACGGGTAACAGCGAGAGGACGCGAGAGCGCGCAGAATCGCGTGATTCCCTTCTGCCAGTTGTCGTCATTTCGAGCTGAAATGCAGCTCAGCTGTATTTTTAGTAGCGGTAGCAAGTCAAAACGAGCGGACGAACTAAAAAGAGCGACCTACTTCGGGGCCGAACTGCGAACTAAAAGGAGAGCTACCGGTCGCGAATTATAATATGCGCGATAGTTCGCGAACTAAAATATTCGCGATAGGTCGCGAACTAAACGCGAACAGAATTAAAAATCACGTGTTTGCCTTCTGCTGATGAGAGCCATTTCGAGGTTAGCTTCTGCCTGCTACATTACATAGTTCAGTGCTACAAAATTTCTGTTTTGAAGTATTGTGCACTCTGCAATATCTGACTAATAAATTCCATAATGCCAAGATATAGAGAACTTAAACGCGAGAAATTATCCACAAACTGTTTCTTTTGGTTTGCATGATATCGTTAGCGGTTCAAGCAGCAAGCGCATGAAGCAGCTAGGTGGGGGAACTTCTCCCTCCACCTGCATGCGCAGACCACTCCGCTCAGCCGTCACTGGGAACGGACGAACTAACGAACTAGTTCGCGGCAGATCCGCGAACTAAAGTGTAGGGTAACCAGACGTCCTCTTTTACCCGGACATGTCCTCTTTCTTGGACCCTAAAAATATTCCGGCCGGGTTTTTAACAAAATGGGAAAATGTCCTCTTTTTTTGCGTTGTGCAACTGCTTCAACTTGAAAGAGCGTAAATATAACTCTCTGAACTGTCACAATCACTAACTGTAGAGAATTTAACCTTTCTTGAAACAAAGTGATTTTAAATTTCCTCGTTTCTGTACCGGTTCTGCTCTGATTTCAAGCTATTCGGAACAATTGAAATAATTGAGCTGGCAATTGTCACTGAATACGAACTTCGAGGCGGCCAATTAAAAACATACGTCTGCAACAATGCAAAACAGTGCAATATACAGAGTATAATATGAAACTCTCCCCCCCCCCCCCCCTCTTTCTATAGTCGGAGTGTTGTGTGACATCCAAAAATAAGACGTTCAGTCTTCGTGCTGGGACTCAGTAGTTCTGTGTGTTGTCCGTCAACCACACTTATGACTAAGATCAAAAGCTAGTGCAATGTTCGTTATACATAAGTTAAATCCTTGTTCAAAACTTCCTACAAAGGTCATACGCCACAGTCACCATTGCCGTTTCACCATTCGCCTGTTTTGGAGCAAAGACACGTAACTACATAAACAGTGTTTTGAAAACATCGATTTAAAGCTTTTCTCCTAAAAACTGAGTAGTTTTTAATAATTAATTGGGAGCCTTTGTACGGTAAATTAAAATATTATTTTATTCATTGCTTTTTTCAACTAGGCCTTACATATTACATTCACTCACTAGAATGTAGATGCTAAACATGTATATAGTCACGTCGGTCTGATCCGAAATGGGAGCATAGCTGTATCAAGGTACGCTTAGATAATTCGTGACGATTTTACAGTCAGTAGCACTATGATTTCCGTAAACGATGCATCGTAAAAAATTTCAATTGAAAACAGCGGTGATCGGCAAGGTATGTTATAAGTATGGAAAAAATGTTCAGTACTTAAGACGATGATACAAGTGGTGAAGTGATGAAATATTAGGGCTTCACTGCTATGTAGTCATGTAATTCGTTCTACGGGTCTCAATATTCATGCTTCTTAATTTGTAAGAAGATGAACAAATTGCGTAAGATGTATTACAAACAAGAGTCTTGACAAAACAGTAGAGACATCACTAGTACTTGAGTTGTCAATACGAGAGAGAGAGAGAGAGAGAGAGAGAGAGAGAGAGAGAGAGAGAGAGAGAGCGAAAGAAGGTTCTTTTATAAATCTAGAAATGTCCTCTTTTCTGAAGACGGACATATGGTAACCCTACTAAAGTGAGCGCTCCAGATCGCGAACTATTATGCGCAAGTCTACTCTTTAAATAGCTGCATTGCACTCAGCTTGTGTCTGCCCTTTATTTTCATTGCATTTGGTGTGCCTAGCACCCCTGAAACGGGCTGCGCGCCGCCACACCTGTGGCGCAGCCGGCTGCTGTGCGCCCGGTAACACGGCAGAGGCTGCCTGATCAATACCCATCTCGCGCACGCCCCAACATGGCGGCTGCTTCCAGGCCGCTGCGGCCAACGTGTTTGGGATGCCTGCACCACTGGTGCCTCCAACCGCCCCGTTCAGACAACGCGGTCGTGCCTGTTTTCACAGTGACGTAGACAGGATATTGTCAAAGGGGGGGGGGGGGTCCGAATGGTTAGAAATTTACAAAGGCTCATGTTTTTCAAATGTTTGTAAATCTATCGGACCAAACTGCTTGGTCATCAGTCCGTAGCTTACAAACTACTTAAACCTAGGTGAACTGACCTAAGGACAACACACACACACACCCATGCCCCAGGAAGGACTCGAACCTCCATCGGCGAGCAGCCGCGCGCTCCGCAGCGAGACGCTTTAGACCGCTCGGCTCATGTTTTTCATATATTCTAAAAACAAACTTAGGCTAACATATTTTTTTATATTTCATGCACATAGTTTGCGTTTGTAAGACCTAACAAATATTGCAATATTTTGTATACAACATTGAGGAAAAATTTCTTAGAATTGTTTTAATATACGCCAGCAGAACCTTCAGTTGTTTTTTTCCAAATGAAGTCAGATTACCAGAATGAGAAGTGTTTCTTTGTATTTGAACACTGGCAATGACACGGTTGCATATCACCAAGCTCGCTGCCTGTCAGCTACGACTGTAGCTTGGTGTTTTCGCAAAATCTGCCTTAATTTTTACATCAGTATAAGAACCTCGGTTGCACAGTGGTAGAGTGCCAGACTACAAATCCAAAGGTCGCGGGTTCGATCCCCGCCAGGTCCTAGGATTTTTATCTGTCACTTTCCACTCCTTTCACCTCTGGCAGTACTGCTCATGTGAAAAATACCGAGTAGCACCGTGGTTCGGAACCCACGTTAAACTGTAGGTCCCCCTATAACTGGCTGGGTAAGTCAGTTCGAAGGTTGGAGGAAGGCAACGGCATACCACCTCCAAACAGGACCATGCCTAGTAAAGCACTGTGGTGTTCAAACCAATCTTCGGATTGTTGACTGCTTTACCTTAAGAACCTTTCATATTGATTTAGGAAGCGTAAGTCTTAGTTTTATTTCCAAGATTATTGGTTCTTTTACTCTTATTGTCATTGCAACGTATCTATCCTCTAGATAAAATATTACTCTCAAACCTAACTTTAAAAAGTATTAAACATACTGAGTGAGGTGTCTTATGATATACTGAAATATTGCCACTCCAAATAACGACTCCACTGCTGCCGGCCGCGGTGGCCGAGGAGACTGAGGCGCTTCAGTCACGGTCTGCACAGCCACTACGGTCGGGGATTCGAATCCCCCCTCGGGCATGGATATTTGTGCCGTCCTAGTTCATAAGTAGTTTCTAAGTTTAGGGACTGATGACACCGTAGTTAAGTCCCATAGACTAGACTATACAAACATTTGAAAAACTCCACTGCTGTAAACAGATGAATAAGCTATTACAGTAGTACGTATTTTTAACTTACCATAGCGCTACTAGACAAATGAAAGTCGGTTATTCTCTTTTTTTCTTGTTATGAACTTAATCACTAATTGGAAATTTATCTTAACAGCACAAAATAAATAAATAAATAAATAAACGGCAGGGGCAACATTCCACTGTAGTGCTTAACATAGCAATAATGGAGTAAGGCCAACAATGGACAACGGCTAAAGGACTGGGCAATAGCCGATGCTGTTATCGATAATTAAAAGCTATAGGTGGCCTTGTCGAGTGTTGATAGTGCGTATCCCTTTTTCGGTGTATGACTGATTACAATATCATTCACTTTCACTACACGATAGCTAGGTCGTGTCTTATTGCATATAGTCCCTTCGGAGGTTCGAGTCCACCATCAAGCATGGGTGTGTGTTTGTTGTCCTTAGCATACGTTTGAGTAGTATTTTATCGTTTCGGTGATGGGGGGTCCGGACCCCCCCTAGACCCCCCCACCCCCTCCTTTGGCTACGTCCTTGGTTTGCAACACCCCAGTGAACTATTCAAATTTTCCCGATATTTTTGTATCAGTGCTACTACAACACCGTTATATTGTATTCTAAGACGTAATTGCGCATTGACGGTAGAGACACAAAAATAACTACACCGTAATATACTGGGTTAAATCTTTATAAATAAAGCACAGTGACCGTGCGTTTATGTGTAACAGTCGTCCTAAGTCCAAGCCAGGTTCAGAGAAGCAACTAATAGCACGCAACAGCTAGTTGCATAGTGAATTTGTAGTTCAGTAGCAAGCGTGAACTTCCAATTTTTAGTGGCCCCACTTAAGTGTAGCTACTTTTTCCACGGAACAAAAAGTTCAACTTGGCTGTACTTTGTTTCGGCACTTTCTTCCCCCACCACCAAATATCGACATTCGACTGTCACCTTGAGGGTTATTTCTAACCATGTTACTTCGTATCAGTGTGTTTGATTTCGAGGTTTATGTTTTGGCGTCTTTGTTTGCGGCTAAAATGTCGAATAAATGAAGAAAACACTTCGTGTGCTTGTGGAATAAAATGTAACGGTCTTTTGGCCGCGAATGAAATGTGCCGTGCAAATCGTGATCAGCTGAGAGTGAGGACGCCATATTGCAAACTGCACAACTAAGTAGTATTTGAGAAGTTCTGTGTGGATGACAGCTCAACCTCATAGTGCAACTACAGAAAGACGCGTTGTTGACTCAATTTAGTTTGCTTGTGTGAACCCGGCTTAAGAATCAAATAAAACACATAATTCACGAGATACGACGTCACAAACAATGAGAAGCGGGAAAAACTGCTGCATCACACGACAATCACTACGTTTACATGCAACACATCTTCCGGAAGACGAAAACCGATTTTCGTAAACCGTTTTTCGCTGTCGCGTTTACATGGCATAGCCTGAATCGGATTTGGTAGCTCACATAAAATGGCGGCTGGAAAACAGCTGATTCAGTTCCTTATTTAGTCTGCACAATCGCTATTTTTCTTTATTTAAATACACAGATATATGTTCACTCTAATATTTATGCTTTTATTTCACATTAGAAAACATCACTCTTTCCATATGTGCCGAAAATTCTTAACAAGAAAACACAATCTGACAAGCCAAGAACGCTTCAAAAACGGTTGCGTTTACATGGGCACGAAAATCGATTGTGGAACTGGAAAACCGCTTTAGAGAAGCGGATTTCCAGAATCGATTTTGGAGTGTTTACATGACCAACCAAAAGCGGAATTGGGAAATCGGTTTACGAAATCCGGTTTTGGGAGCCCATGTAAACGGGGTGTCTGTTGCATATTTCCTCCTAAACCACTGGACCTATTTCAACCAAATTTGGTGCACATATTCCTTACCGTGAGGTAAGAATTTCTACAGCGGTTCGTGAGATATGACGTCATAAACAATAGGAATCACAAAAACCTGCCACAGCATGCGACGAGACTTTATTCATTCACTGTATGAGACTGAGAGTACTTAGAAACTTGCAACAAACTTTAAACGTAATTTCAAACCTTTGATATACTTTTTCTCGCCAACAACCACATCAAAACGATGAAAGGAAAAAAGTTTCTCGCTAACTACGTATCCGCTGTTCAATTTAGAAATTCTATACTACAAATTATATTCGCAGGAAATTTTTGTATCAGAGTACGACGCGTAGTTCGTGAGATATCAGGACATGAACAGTAATGTTGATGGAAAACTACCCCATCACCGTTCGTTAAATAAAACAACATAAACTTTACGGCTATTGATAGATACATTAATTATTTGAAATTAAAACTAGACCAGCTGCATTCCCAGTTCCATTATAACATGGAACTACATCGATAAAACTATTTCTTGTGCTATCTTAACAAAATTGAGTTGTAAAAATAATCCAGCAAGTGAAACTTCGATGCCCTAGTTCACAGTAATACTAATTATGGAACAAAAGGTATAACTAGGCCAATAGCGCACGAAAAATAAAGCTACAATTTCATTGACAAAAAGTTGTAATTGTGAAATAGGCTATCGAAGTGTAGAGATCGGTAGTGGCGGCAAAATTTGAATAGCTTCTGGCGGCCAGTGTTGCCAAATTGGAGGTTTTGCCCATAAATTTAGGGGGACTGCTGTCTTGGGGGGAATTTGGAAGGATTTGTATTTCAGGGGGAAATTTAGGGGGAAGTGTTCTTCGAGGGGAATTTTTAGGGGCTTCTCAGACATGAATAACGCGTACCTATCAAAATTTTAGCCCTATGTTACAATGAAATACTTCATTGTTGTGTTTTCGTTGGCACTGCTCTCCTTTAAAGACGCTTCTACAGCGTCTACTGTACCGTACTAGTGTTGTATTGGCGATTGTGAACTGAAGTTGAATACGCTGGAAGTGTGTGTGTGTGTGTGTGTGTGTGTGTGTGTGTGTGTGTGTATTCAAGTGACTATAACTTCAAGAGAGAGAAATTATTCCCAGAGATACACAAAGGTGTGGGAATCAGATCCTTTGTTGAAAGGTACGTTTATTCCCTGTTTGTTAGAGATTTTATTAGCATAGCTGAACAGGGACGTTTATATAGCCTAACTTCTCCCTGCGGCCTATATACTAGGGCTTACATCTTAGAATGTCATGCAGACATTACTGCTTTTTCTTTTAGTGACCATTAGTAATTAACTTTTCGTTAAGTGACATTTAGAGCGAATGCATTAATTCGTCATGCAGAGCATTATTGGAATGTTTTAGGAAAGAAAATGAATAGTCTAGGAAAGACATTTATGTATATATTGCATACAACAAAGCTGCTTTGTTTATTGAAATGCTGACTAGTTTCAGGGTTTACCCATTTTCTTAAGCACATTATTTTATGTTTGGACACTGTGTAGGTCACGCTATTTATTTCATATAGGTTATTGGAGTAAACAGCGTGACCTATACAGTGCTCAAATATAAAAAAAAATTGTGGCTTAAGAAAATGGGCAAACCCCGAAACTAGTCAGCATTTCAATAAAAAAGCAGCTTTGGTGCAATATGTATATAAAATGTCTTTCCTAGAATATTTAAGAGTTGCAAAACGCGACGTAACAAAAACTTTTAGGGTTTTTGTTTTTAGGGGGAATTCACATACGATTTAGGGGAAAATCGATTGTCAGGGTTGGCGACACTGCTGGTGGCCAATGTGAAAATCCGCCACTGGCTCCATAGGCGGACTCGGAAGATTTTTAGAAGAGGATCTGAACCTCTGCAGACAAGGCCTCCGCGCAGTTCTTGTCACGTCACATCGAGTAGACCGGTGTCGCTAGCTGACTGGCTGGCCGCTATGAGACATTGAGTCCCAACTAGTTAGCTAGTGAGCGAGGGCTACTCTGTGTGACGTGATACGGACCGCGCGGACGCCTTGTCTCTCAACGGTATTTATTACTTTTATTACTTTATTACTATTTCTGTGTCGTTTACCAGTCATGACTGGACAGACTGCGTCAAGATTATATACACACATATACATATACATATACATATACATACACATATACATATATAAAAGAAGAAGAAAAAAAGAGAAAAAAGGTTTACAATTTGGACATATACAACACAAATATTATCATTTTGTCCAGTCACTTTCATCATTGTTGAAAAATTCACCAATTGAGTACAGTGGGTGCTCTTTCAGGTCCTGTGCAATTTTCTTTTTGAATGGTTCTGGTGGCAGGGATTGCACTTCTTTTGGCAGCGAGTTAAACATTTTCAGTGCAACCATTGGAAAACTGTCTTGTGTTCCAGTCAGACGACAGCTCGGTATTTCAATGCTCCTCTTGTTACGGGTGTCATGGTTACGTATATCTTGCCTCATGCTGAACTCCCCTTGGTTTTCTTTTATGCTCATGAGGCATAAAAACACATACTGGCTGAAGATCGTCATAATACCTAACCGTTTGAATATTGGCTTGCAGTGGTCCAATCTTTTGCTTGATGTAATTATTCTGACAGCCTTTTTTTGTAGCATTAACACATCTTTACAACCTGCAGCATGTCCCCATAGCAGTAGGCCATAATTAATATGGCTATGAAATAGCGCATAATACACTGTTACAAGGTATTGGTCAGTTAATGTACCTTGGCAGTTCCTGAGGAGCGCTAGGGCACTTATGGGCTATCTGCACCACTTAAAAGTTTCTCCTGCGATAAAATACTTTGAAAATGCTGTTAAAATGATCTGATACGAGAATGACTCGAAGAATGATAGTTTAATTACAGTACAAACAAAATTTTCTTGCACGATCGGCTTTTTCTGGGAGGTGGTGGTGGTGGTGGGGGGGGGGGGGGGGGTAATAAAATAGTGAACACACAGGGTGGCCACTTAAAGAAGATGGCAAAACCAGTGGCGTAGCTATCATAGGGCTAGGCGGGGCAGTGCCCCGGGGGCCCCGAGCTCCAGGGGCCCCTCGGCCATCGTGACCGACGATCGAAAAAGTTACAGTAGAGCGACGAATTTTTATTTCTTTTTTTCTTTTTTTACTCTCCTTCGCTTCAAACCAAGTTTCCCACAGTAGCCGCACTGCGCCATAGGCTGGCGGAACAATGCTTCTAATTGCGCCTTCATAAAACCCACTATGTGGCGCTGCTGACAGACGAAGCGGCCAGTCAATGTGTCCAACAGTCGGCACACTTCAGTCGGCAGAAGTAGCGGCACTATCAAATCTGCTCACCGCAACAGATGAGCCTTCCAAGTGTTGCGGCGTGGTGGCTCGGCGCAATGTGAAGGATCGCGCTCCTCCAAATACAGTATAAATGCTTTAACTGTACAGTACTTCTTATTGGCAAATAGAAGTGCACAGTTCGAATATCAAAATAAACCGGTTTTCCGAATATCCATGTCCCCAAATTACTTCGGAGAATAGACGTTATACTGTACATAATATTTTCGTTGAATGAAGGAATTTCGACTTTTAATTTCTTCTGCCGAAATTGACCCCGACATGGACAGTTCGCCGATTATACAAGGAAATTATAACAAAATATGCACTATTAGAATGTGAGGTTACGGAAGTATTTACCGCAGTTTTATTCTTCTGCAACAACCGAAAAGTCGTTCAGCAAATTGAAAATTATCAAAACGCATCTGAGGTACAGTATGGCTCAAGCTCGACTCGGACATTTGGCACTCATAGCAATCGAAAACAAGGCTGCATCAAGTGTAGATTTAACAGACCTTATTGATGATTTTGCAAAAACCAAAGCCAGGAATAGATTGTAAAATAGTTGTTAAAATAAAATTGACTACTTTTTAATTGTGTACCCATATTATTACTATAAGGTTCTGCATTCACGAAAACGCTTACCGATAATTACCGATCAGAAATCATATCTTTGCCAACATCTGCAATCTAACAGTTTGAAGCATTGTACGACTTCCAGTAGAAATTCTTTCATTGTGACCTTGGTGCGTGAGGACACACGAACAACATCCCCACAACTTAAAAAACGCCACTCATTAAGTTCGCGGTACACAGTGATGCGCGAAAAACAATTATGAATTTTTTTTCAAGGACTAATAGTATTCGTGTTACAAGAAATAGAAAAACTCTCAACTTTTAGAAAACAATGTTTTAACACATTGACTGCCACGTGAGTTAAATATAAGTCACAGGAAGTCTTTTCTTCGGGCCACGTTAAATACAACTCACGGACATTTTTCTATTTAAAGCTCCGTGGTGCAGTTGTAACTCACAGTAGCGTGCTGTGACTTGGTGTTACAGTACGTTATGGTCCCAGTAACAAATCATGTTCGTCGTCTCCCGTTTTCAAGAGCTCTAGATTAGTTATTGACACTTGAAATCGTGAATTATATATAACTCACATGGCCCAGTCCTATTGGAGTTTCCTTTTTTTATATAATTCATTATTTTGTGTTACATATTACTTATACAGTAGATTGTATATCAAATACAGTTTTAATTAAATTCTCCAACTCTAATTGCAACAACAGTGAAACAGACTGAAAAAAATTGGGTAATTCCACTTTGTATCTCGTAACACCTGCATGCAGTGTGCTTTATGAAGAAACACTCTTCGCAGAAATATGAGTCACAATTTCTTACATTTCCATGTAGTTTGTTTGCATTTCTTGACAGCTTGCTCTCGTCCAAATTCATTCTTCATTTTTTCGTAGCATCCGTACACCTATGACTTGCTGCTCCCATGCACAATCTGCAGGTAGCTGGGTGGCTACGGCCAGAGATTTCTCAGAGGCATCGACATCTTCTGTATGGAGTAGTTTTCAAAGTCTCTTCCTCTTTGAATTCTGTGATTGCGATTATCTTGTTGTTGATGTATCGGTAAATCACAAGATCATTTACCAGTGCTGGTCCTGTCAACAGTTCAACTGCAAGCTTCCTGTAACATTTCATATCCCGCCTTAGACAGTGTAGGACTTCATTTGAAGAGAGAGAGCTATAAATGACTGATTATTAGTTAGTTATCATTGCTGTTTTTTTTTTCTTTGTGCCCCTCTTGGTTTGAACTTCAGCTTCTTCCTCTCCATGAGCAGTACTCAGCATCAACACATTCCTCTTATTTTTCCATTTCAGTAGTATCTTCATCTTATTCACTTACGTCCAAAACTTCATCTAAAAGCTTCTGTACATGCCTTTGTTCATCTACATAACTTCTACACTTGCTCTTGCTACAATATCACTGTGTTATGGAGCAAACAACACTGAATAAAGACTGTAGTAACAATGCAGGAAAACAATAATGGAACTATACGCAAATAATGTTGTGGAATGAAAGACTTACAGGAGTACCAACCCAAAATTATTAGCGTCATAGCAAATGACACACCTGGCACTTTACTCTGGCGCCATGTAACTAAGGTACTAAATTGCAATATTTTAACTTATTTGTGCTTAAATAGCTTACTTCAAGCAAACTAAAGCAGAATTTGGAAAAAAAAGTAAATTACCCCCGGGGGTCGTTAACCCAAGTATACCTTTGGCAGCCAATATGTTAATATAGTTATTGTTATACAGAATAGACTAAGACAAAATATTAAATGTATACAGCATATTTAAGTGCAGTAGAACACTATTTGGCATATGATTTGTTGTGGGGATGTGACAGGTGACAGCAGGAAAGGGTGGTGGCGGGGGGTTGGAGGGCAGAAGGTGCGGGAAAGGGCAGACCGCTGGAATGGTCAGGCATTGCCGTTCTTTGTGCGCCTGCAAAACGAATAGCGAGAAAGCTAGCCCCCACTCTCTCCCCACTTTCGTCGCAAAAGGAAATTACAAGGTGTTTTAGAAAGTTATATCAACTCTTCCACAGAGCACCTCATAAATGACGGATGACGTACTGCGCAGACAGACATCTTCCACAAAATGCGTAGCGCCAGGAAACAGGCATGTTTAATTTCTACAGATGCGTTAATACGGAAAGGAATATCGAACAGAATCTACATACCTTTCTACACACTACCTTGCAATGATAGGCGGGAAATGGATTCGGCATTCTGTGGCTTTTTTCTGGGAACGGCGCCTTCCCATACCATAAGACCTATTTGCTCTTCAATTTACGTTCATATTAACACTATACTCTCCGCCGCATTCTGCTCAGTTCTTCTATGTGAAAAACAAACAACTTCACTGTGGTGAGAATTCAGCACTTCGCTCAGTCTTTTAAGGTACGTTTCTACACGCACACTATTTGTTTATTCTGCCATTTAAAGATTTAATTACATTCACGGATCAGAAGTTTCATGTAATAATTACTTCGTCTAAATAGTGAATTGTGCAACAAGACGCTGCCCTCTACCCCACTGTCACGATAATAAGCGAAGATATCGACTTAGTTATTTTACTTATTACTTTTTCCTTGCCAGACACTAAGATATACTTCAAGAATCCTGGTAGGGGCACGGCTCAACTCGAAGTGTTTCATCAAACAAAATCCGGCAACTTACTTTTGATGAAACCATCCTACACGATTAATTCCCCTATTTTCCTTCTTTGACGGGGCTATCAACGAAATGAGCTAACAGCGCAGTACTTCAGCGAGAGTGAGTTGTCGGCACTGACAAAAGTCCGCCTGCTGTCACCACTGACGAAAAATATCCCATGAGGCATTTTCATCTGTATGTCCTACCCAGGTCCAACTCTATCTCTATCCCTCTGCAAAATTTCATCCAAATCAGCTAGTAATTTTTGCGTGAAAGCAGAACAAACAAACTTTCACACATATTATAAAGTACGATTAAATATTACTTGCGTGACACATAATAATTTACTTAGTAGTATTTAGGTTTACCTTATTATGTCTTCCAGTGGGCGGTAAGGAGCTGATGATGAAGTAGTTTTGCACCTGTATTTAGTTTGTTGCGCTTAGAAAAGTCAGATGTCAGCTGGATACTGCTTACAGACTGGGGACTAAGAAGTTAAATGAAAATGCTTCTAAGAATCGTTACATCCTTAGAAAGTTGACCGACTGCTCACGTTCTGTGGGAAATTTGAAATTGCCGGCCGCGGTGGCCGAGGAGACTGAGGCGCACCAGTCACGGTCTGCACGGCCACTACGATCGGGGGTTCGAATCCCCCCTCGGGCATGGATATTTGTGCCGTCCTTAGTATAAGGTAGTTGATAAGTAGTTTGTAAGTTTAGGGACTGATGACCCCGTAGTTAAGTCCCATAAGCTGTACAAACATTTGAACATTTGAAATTTGAAATTGTACTAAGGGGACACGACGAAACGGATATTTCAGAGAATTCTGGTATTTTTCTGGGTATGGGCAAACTGATGGCAGGACAGGATTCAAAGTGTGATAGACACATTGAAAATCCAATAATCGTGCTTTTGGGGATTTCCAAAACGATGTAGAACGAACTACTGGACTCTATCTATATATGGTGTATTCCATTAGTTGATCACTGAAGAAATATTACAAACAGATTATGTTGCTATTGAACCTGATGAAACGACAGATTGTGCTACCTTGTCTCAACTAGTATTCATTATTCAATATGAATTAAAAATGAAAGTATATTAAAGGTTCATAAATTTCGTAACATCCAAAGATCACACAGCTGATGGAATATGTACTGAAGTTTAGTGTAAAGAGGGTCCCAATCTCATTTTTGCCCCGGGGCCCTTGGTGACATAGCTACGTCACTGGACAAAACATGCTGTAATTGTAATGTTGGACTAATAGTATGGCCAGGAATCGATATCCACAGATACACCCATGCTACCGCAGACTGTTTGTTGCTAGCTTGGAGATTTGGAGAAATACACTTCTTGGCCTTTAATTCTATGGTGTACTGGTGTCATTTATTTTCATTTTATAATTGTCATTGCTCACCTTCTTCTATGCTGTTTGTGAATGATGCAGTACAAAGTCAGGTCATCAGCCAAATACACAAGGATCAGTGCGCTTCACACATTTGTCTTCTGTTGACCATTTTCGGGATTTGGTTGATACATGTATGCTACTAGAACACTGATATCCAGTCTGTTATTCGAATTATTAGGCCTATGTTCATATACAGTCTGAAGCGTCCTATGAAAAGTTGAACCAAGGCCAGAATTTGAACCTCGGTGTCTAATACGTCTTACGGTTGCCAGGTTTTAAAACTGAAAATACATAAGATTTTGCAGAAGGTGGCCAAAATAGTGCCGGCATGACATTAGTGATATATTTTAACTTCACGGGGGCCTTATATACTGAAGCCTAGAATATGCCTAAACTATTAACATAGTTTCTGGATTCTACCAATCGATAAACATAACAAATTATTAATTTACTGTTACATGTCTTAAACATTCATGATGTAGGCCTGTACATGCAGCCTGAAGCAACATATGAAAATTTGGCCAGACCCAGGTCTTGTGCTTGCTAGGAAGTTGTAGGCCTACTCACCACTACACTTGACTTGGCTAGTGACCACAGGACCAAGATTTGAATCTCACCCTTGCAATAAATTTTCATATGATGCTTCAGTCTGCACTTTTTCATCATGGTTATCTGATACCTGAAAAAGTCTCGGATGTTATAGTTTAATTTGTATCTTTAAGAAATTATATGTGCTACAATGTACTTCACAAAATCATCAATTTCTGTGAATCCTTGGATCCTTATGTGAAGTTTTGTTGTGTTGAGTTGTGGTGATAAGATTGAACTACTAATAGCAAAAAGGTACTCTTAATGTCTTTATTCGTGCAGTTATTACTGTACATTTTAGTATATTATTGTTTACCTGGAAGTATAGAAACTTTTTTAATTGTGTTCTTTTACTAATGATGACTGGTATTTTATGTCAGTGTATATCCTTCTTCATTATCTTTATGTGGTGTTTGGGGTGCTTGTCCCCTCAAAGTAATTCTAAGAAAATCTCACTTTCATCAGAGATTCTTTTTATCCTTTATATGGTGTTATCCATGTTTAAACATGGAAATATTAATAAAACAGCTTCACAATTATTTTTGCTGGCTACTTTATTTGAACTGAAACTGTAAGGAAATTGTTTCTATTCCAACAGCACAAGATGAAGTGGGTTTCCATTCTGGTTGCTGCTCTCCTCCTGGTATCTGTGGCTGTGGCTGAGGGAGAAATATGGGAGGAAGACGACCATGAAGTACTCATCCGCAGTGAGAGGGGTGCCAAAAATAGGGGTATGTGCCATAGTGATACAACTTAATGCAGAAAGTTTAAATTTCTAAACTTGGAAATAGTAAATACTAATGTTCACATCTGCAGTGGAAAAAATTAAAGTGTTTCCTTTTAGTATGTTGTGTGAAACATTAAAAACAAACATGTGTGCCATCATAGACTCTGTAGGAAGAGATACTTACTTTTTCAAAAAGGTCCAAATTCTATAGTGGTATTCTCTTTAAGGGTTAAATGAGGCGTTAAAATTATGTAAACTATCCTCTAGCTTCATCTGGCAAGTCATTTAGTACATTATGTACTTGCATATTACAATACATAATCATAATCACAGTGTTCTCCACTTTGCGAAGGACAAAAAATAAATTTGTAGAAATTACTCAAGATAAAATTTAAGTTTTAACAAAGACATAACTTTACTGTTACTCATTCTTATCTGTTTATCCACAAAATCATCTTCAATTGGCATGAAACATACATCTTCACATAAATTTTGGAAAAGTATGTTTTCATTCATTACAATCGTTTTTACACAAATGCAGATGTGTTCTTTACAGAAAATAATAAACTAAACATGTCACCAGAAAAATTAATTTCTGGTTAACAATCATTAGATTTCTGAATATAGCAATGTAAGAAAATTTGATACAATTTGGTTCCCACAATTTCAGCTACCAAATAAAAAGAAAATAAGAATTAATTTGAAGTTAAGTATCACTATAAACAAACTAAAATTAATAACATGCCATAAAAAAGGTAAAGCAGTCAACAATCTGAAGATTGGTTTGAACACCACAGTGATTTACCTACGCATGGTCCTGTTTGGAAGTAGTACGCCGTTGCCATCCTCTGACCTTCGAAATGACTTACCCAGCCAGTTATAAGGGGACCTACTCAATATTTTTCACTTCAACAACACTGCCAGAGGTGAAAGAAGTGGAAAGTGACAGATAAAAATCCTAGGACCTACATTTTTTAAATATTTTTTATTACTTTATCCATTTATTTAATTTACATAAGGTTACTAATTTCTACGTAAAAATTCATCTACTGAGTAGAAAGAGTTGTCAACCAGGCATTCTTTCAATTTAGTTTCAAATGTTGGTTGGCTATCTGTCCAATATTTGATGTTATCTTGTAATTGGCCAAAGACTTTTGTGGCAGCATAATTCATCCCCTTCTGTGCCAAAGTTAGATTTAACCTCAAATAATGTAGATCATACTTTCTCCTAGTGTTGTAGCTATGCACACTGCTATTGCTATTGGAATTGGGTCATTAATAGCAAATTTCATAAGAGAATATGTATATTGTCAAGCTACTGTGAAGCTCCTTAGATACTTAAATAAGTGTCTGCAGGACAATCTTGGGTGAGCTCCAGAAATTATTTTAATTGCAGGCTTTTGTGCAATGAATATTTTTTTCTCAATGATGATTTACACCAAAATATGATGCCATATGAGATGAGTAAATGAAAATAGGCATCATAAGCTAATTTATGAGATGTTTGTTACCAAAAATTGCAGTAATCCTAATAACAGAAGTTGCTGAACTCAAACATTTCAGCAGATCATCAGTGTGTTACTTTCAATTTAATTTCTCATCAGTGCACACGCCTATAAACTTTGAATATTCTACCTTGGCTCCAGACTTCTGTTCACAGACTGTATTTACTAATGGTGTCATGCTATTTACCGAATGAAACTAAGTATTGAGTTTTATGAAAACAAAATTTGCAGAGAACCACTTGCTAATTTTTTGAAAGATATTATTCATAATCTTATCACTTGACTCTTGTTTGTCAGGAGTGATTATTATAGAACTAACTTTGCATCATCGTGAGTATAGTATGGCACATCAGTGATATAAATTATGAACAGCAAAGGATTCAGGACTGAATCCTGTGGGACCCCATATTTGATAGCCCCTTCCCCCCCCCCCCCCACCAGATTGAGAAAACAGCTGATTATTGCAGTTTACCCGAACCACTTATTAGTCCAGTCAGAGAAGGCAAAATAGGGGAAATAAATCTTGTAGTCACAAATTTTTGTACAGTGGTAGGAAAGACCGTCATGAACGACATACTAAAAGTCTCAACCTCCGGGGGGGATGAGCTCGAGGGTAGGTGGGCATTTGAATGTACACTTTTAATTTTCCCTCAAATAACTTGAAAACCATGATCTCTAGCAAAGAAGGACAACAGTACAAAATTAAACTGCATAAAATTTACTGCAAAAAAAGTCCCCTTCATAACTTCTCTAGCATCAATATTTCGTGAGGTATAGGAGAAGCAAAAGTAGCAAATTCTTTAAAAGTGATTTTTTTAATGCTGTAAAGTTAAAATGTAAGGTTGACTGAAGTAGTTTCCAATTGAATAAATATGCCAATCAACACCTAATAGCCTCAAGTAGTCTTAGGGGATACATTTGTTACATTTGTGCTTATGATGTGGTATAATGGAATGGGAGGGGTCTGGATGGCTGAGCCAAGAGGTGGCCTCTGCGAACCCCTGCCTGTTGCCTCAGTCCCAACAACTGTAAATCATTTCTGTGTGAGCTTCAGGTTTCTCCAGTGAGTGCACAGGTCTTTATACTGTTTGTCCTTACATAATTTATACTGTTTGTCCTTACATTATTTATTTTCATTTTATTACTTGAAGGTCCAGTAAGGAATGTTAATAATAATATGTAGATAGAGAACAACTCATGGTAAAGACAAACGTTGAGCTGCCGACAGACACAAATAAAAGGCACACAATCACATGCACAATTCTAAATTTTTGGCCGCGGCCTTCCTCAGAAAGATAACACTCATCCATACAATCACTCAGGCACACTCACCCACACACTTCAGCCATCTCGGGCTACCCAACACTGATTCGCAACAAGCGGAAGGAGGGGGAGGGGGAAGAAGTGGAGGAGGGGGGGGTGGGTGGAAAGGAAAGATAAGGGTGGGGATACAAAAAGAGGCGATGTCAGGCGGAATATGAAACGCAGTATAGAGAGAGAGAGAATAATAAATAATAAAATAAATAAAATAATATAAAAATGTAAAACAGAAAAAAACAGGAAGCACACATTAGGGAAAGGGGCATAAATTGGAAGGAAATGTAGGATGTGAGGGGGACTGTGGGGGCATGGAATGTAGGATGTTAGGTTATCTGAGGTTGAGGCCAGGATGGTATCCCCACCCTTATCTTCCCTCTCCACTCCCCCCCCCCCTCCTCTGCTCCTCCCCCCCTCCTCTGCTCCTACCCCCCTCACCCATCCCATCCCTTATGCTTGCTGTGAGTCAGACTGTGTTGGGCAGCCAGAGATGGCTGACGTGTGTGGTTGAGTGTGCCTGAGTGATTGTGTGGATGAGTGGCCTCTGTCTGAGGAAGGCTGCGGCCAAAAATTTAGAATTGTGTGAGTGTTAGTGTGTCTCTTATTTGGGTCTGACGGCGGCTCAACGTTCGTCTTTATGGTAAGTTGTTCCCTATCTACATATTATTATTAACATTTTATTACTTGAGTACTTGTCTACACTTAGTGAGTGATTTTTGTTGTTTTTAAGGCATCTTGAAGTAATTTAAGGATAGTTGGGGAAGCTCAAGGTTTTCTGAACAAGAATCATAATGTTGTTCATAAGTCTTGCAGTGAAGAATACACAAGATCACATTCAATTAAAAAATTTCAGAGCATCACTCTTTCAGAGCCTTCAACTTCTCGTGATTCTCCACATTTGTGTTTGACTGAAGTGAAATTTGATTTTAAATTTAAGTGTGTGTGAAAGCTATAGATGAAATGTCGTCTTATGACAAATAAAAGAAAAAAGTCCATTAATTTGCGTCAGAAACTTTAAAATGTTCACTCCTTCACGTATGACATTTTAATTACGATCTGTGCTCAGGAGAGAAAGGTGAGTGGGGGAGACACCATCCTAAGATGTATCCATTCAGTGATGGATCTGCATCCTGCATTTACTGCATATCACGGGGACTGCTACAAAAAGTTCTTTATAACCTCTAGACCTACACCAAGAAGGAGGCATCTGGAAGATGAAAATATTTCTGCAGCAATGGAAGAAATATTCAATTACATCGAAATAAGTGACAACTGCCACTTCTCCGTAGATAAGTGCTTGGAATAAGTGTCAGGAAGACCACCTCTTATAAAGACAAATGGCAGCAGTGAGAGCATGTGATTTGGATGTCAGCTTCCTTTCATTTATGTTCTTCTCTTCTTTTGCTGTAATGCACAGGTACCAATATTTCAGCACCCATGCAGAATTCCTCATAAGATGGAAATTTAGAATTTTCTTATGCGATTGATCCATGATCTTCAGAGATTATTGTGGCAGCCTCAGTTACTATTCTCCCCCATTCTGCCTGTTCTTCTTTGCATCTCAAAGAACACCACAAATCATTCAAAACTTTTTCACCTGCTCTACAAACCCACACAACAGTCTTTCTTCTTTGAATTACAGTGAAAGCTATTTGATCCCCATAGCTACTACCAATCTCCCCTTGAGAACTTGCTGTTGTCGTTTAATTCACTGTAATTAAATATCTCCTCCATTACTGCAGAAATATCTTCATCTTCTGAATGCCCTCATTTTTTTTATGTAGGTCCAGACTTTACAAAAGAACTTCTTTTAGCAGTCCTCATGCTATACAGTATATGCAGGATCTATCACTGAATGGATATGTCTTAGGATGGTGCCTCCCTCCACCCATCTTTAGTCCTCTGTCCACAGATTGTAATTGAATTGTGTAGGTGAAAGATCGAACACTGAAAACTTTCCAATGCGAATCAATGGGCTTTATCTTTTGTTTGTTACAAAACACTTCCTCTACAGCTTCAGCAAAAAACAAACAAACTTAAAATAAAATTTCACTTCAGCTAAACACAAATGTGGAGTATCTCAAGAATTTGAAGGCTGTTGCTCTGAAAGAGTGGTGCTCTGAAGATTTTTAATTGAATACGCTCTTGTGTATTCTTTCCTGCAAGATAGGTTGCTTACTCACCACAGAGACATCCGATGAGCTGCAGATAGGTACAAATAATAGACAACAACATTACAGCTCTCGGCCTTTTAGGCCACAGCGTCCGGAGATGGCAGTCGTGTCTGTGTGTCTGTGTCTGTGTCTGTGTGTGTGTGTGTGTGTGTGTGTGTGTGTGTGTGTGTGTGTGTGTGTGTCTAACTGATGAAGGCCTAAAAGGCTGAGACTGACGAAGGCCTAAAAGGCTGAAAGCTGTAATGTTGTTGTCTATTATTTATACCTATCTGTGGCTCATCGGATGTCTCTGTGATGAGTAAGCAACCTACCTTGCAGGAAAGAATACACAAGAGCATATTCAATTAAAAATCTTCAGAGCACCACTCTTTCAGAGCAACAGCCTTCAACTTCTTGAGATTCTCCACATTTGTGTTTAGCTGAAGTGAAATTTTATTTTAAGTCTGTTTGGTTTTTGCTGAAGCCGTAGAGGAAGTGTTTTGTAACAAACAAAAGATAAATCCCATTGATTTGCGTTGGAAAGCTTTCAATGTTCGATCCTTCACCTACACAATTCAATTACAATCTGTGGACAGAGGAGTAAAGATGGGTGGAGGGAGGCACCATCCTAAGACATAACTTGTAACTTGTAACAAAGGGGGAAAAACTCAAATAACTGAGATTAATTAGCTTTACTGCACCCAGACATAAAGAGAATGACAGTAGCACTGCTATAGATCTTTTAGCATTTTATGAAGAAATTTGTAAGGAAACATGAAACCTTTAGTGTTAAGCTTGAAGGGCACAGTGATAAACGTATTTGATTAGTTACAGGAGCTATACTAAGTCTTATTACTGCCTAAATTACTTATCTTTCCAAAAGAACGAAGGTCACACATCTCGCTTGGCTTGCGTGGCTACCAACAATTTCACACAGTCATCACTTTCATGTCCCTGTGGACCACTGGAGTTGACTGATCCTCAATTAAGCTATTTAGATTTGAAAAGAAAGGTTTTATCACTTGGGCATTGTTAAATGATTTATTATTGATGACACTGAAGAAAAAACAGAATGACAGAACAACCAACCAGCAAATTGGTTGTTGAAACCAAGTCATTGTCCCATTACTATTTAGGAGGCACTACTCCCAATTAAGCTGAAAGAAACATCACAAATATTTTCATTGAGTAAATCAGGTGGGCTACAAAAGCATACACTTGTACCAATAGGTTATTGATATTGCACCACAACATTAGCATGTAATGTAATGAAAGATAAGTGTGCTACATTAATGAGATGTTTGCAATTCACTCACAATAAATGTAGTAGCTATTTATCATCAGTCTGTGAAATGGAATAGTCATTATGTAAACTTGATTGCCTGTGTTTGAACTAATGATCTGCCAACATCCATTTCAGATCCCTGCCGTTACCTCAAGGGAGCTTGGTCAGAATGTGACCCAAAAACTAACATGAGAACTCGTACTCTAACCCTGAAGAAAGGTGACCAAGCAGCATGTGAACAGACAAAGACAATTCAGAAAAAGTGCAAAAAAGGTGGGTAGTATCCAAGAAGAAATTTATAATCATGTTACTAAAGTTTTATCAATATGTTGTCATTGCTTCTGTCTTCAGGAAAGAAACAAATACCATTACGAAATAAAAAATTTATGTGTGCATTGCTTCATTATTTTACTAAGCACATGCTAATAATGATAATGTTTCATTAACACAGACTAATTTGTGTTTTATTTTTTATCTTAAAGAGACTAAAATGTAATGGAATGAGACATACCCAAAACTTTAAAAGTGTGCATGAAATTTTCTGTTGAAACAGTGCTGTGTTGAATTTAAGCTTATTATGTGGTTTGAATAAGTAGTGCTGCAAAATCTTCCTTTTTCATTACATGGTACCTAGCACTGGCTTCTCTTGAATGCTGCATATTTTTACTATTATGACCAAGCTTATAACTTTAGTCCAAGCAATTTCATCATTGTATCCTCAACAGTGGAGTTAAACCTCTAGTGTTTTTTTATAGCAAATAATATGACTTATAGAAACTGAAAATAATTTCTAGTAGTTATTCCTAGAATTTTATATGTCCTTGGACACTCTAAAATGTAAGTGGACCGTCAAATGGTACATACGCATAACAATAAAGTCATTGCAGCTGCATGATGCTAGGTTGAGGTATAATCATCTGAGGCAAAAAAACTGGTTCATAGTAAGAAATAATTTTGATTTGGTAAATGTACAAGTTATCCTGTATCATCATGTTCACCTAATGATGTCACTTTTCTGTACACTACAGTGTCATCAGAAGTCATCATATTTATCAGATCATTTATAATGACTATAGGAATTTTTCATTATTTATTTACTTTAATTTTTTTGAGGAAGTACACACGGTCACCCAAATCAATCTATTACTGCTGCAGAAATCTGTATACTGTATGCCTGACCCTCTAAGGAGGGCCCTACAAATCTCCACTTAATACTGAGGATGAAGAAATCTGTCTGAGACCAGTGCATATTTGTTGGATTCTCAGGTCTAATCATTCTAGCCAGCTACAAATTGAAGGATCCACTCAGTTCTGAGTAAAATTCTGCAATCTGTAAGCTATAAAAAACTAGTTACACCTAGTACAGTCAATAGCTACTAGTAGAATCTCTGTCACATTGATGATTACTTCCTAGCAATCGCCGGCCGTGGTGGCCGAGGTGACTGAGGCGCTCCAGTCACGGTCAGCACGGCCACTACAGTCGGGGGTTCGAATCCCCCCTCGGGCATGGATATTTGTGCCATCCTAGTTTGTAAGTAGTTCATAAGTAGTTTGTAAGTTTAGGGACTGATGACCCCGTAGTTAAGTCCCATAAACTGTACAGACATTTGAATCCTAGCAATCAAATCTAGTGCACAATGGCCTTAAGTCATGACATACTTGCTGGTTCTCTTGTGAGTTCCATTAATCCCAATGTTGGAACTCTCAATAACCAGCATAAAACTGATTATTGGCCCAACATAATATGAATCCTGTGCTGGCTTTGATGTATCAACTAATTGCAGCTCCTCAGACCTCTTGTTAAGGTGTGATGGGACATCCATGTGGTAGTATCCATTTTTACCTATCACCCAGATGTGTGCAATTCTACTTATGTCCACTCCTCACTCTTCAGTGAGGACAAAATGTTTAGATATAGCACATCAAAAGATACACTATTGTTGGGTTTTCCAGAGAACCCTAAGTGGCAATAGATGTCTCAACATCTCTGCAGATTAGGGTGCACCTTGAGGAGACAGAGAAGTGATCATTATTGTAATTATGTATGTATAGTGATCAATGATTCAGTTATGGCCAGTGATATTCAGTTCTCACTATTCAGACTTGTCACAGGTTTTTAACACTTTTCACTTCATCCAATTTGCAGACTTTCTGCTCTGGCCTCAATGTTCAATGACCCCAGACACACTCTTTATTTCTTAAAATTTTAGCTTGTCTGCTGTCTCAAACAATCTTAACACACTTTGCTGCATCATACCAGATACCAAAAGTTGTCCACTCTGTAATAGTGCATCTACATAAATAGTCCACAAGCCACTATGCAGTATATGTAAAGAATGCCTCTGCCACTTCTTGTTGTACCTTTCCCAGTTCACCTCACAACTGAACTGAGGGAAAGCATCAGTGTCCATTGCTGTTATCTTGACTTCAAGGGCCATTTGCAAAACGTTAATCTACAATGGCGACAGGAAATTATTCTGCAGTCATCTACTAGTGCCAATTCTTTAAATTTCATGGTGTGAATCCCAAACACTTGGGCTACTCTACAGACGCCAACACTAACACTCTATATGTGCTCTCCTTTATAAGTGATCTTCAGTTTCTAGAATTCTCCCACTAAACAGAATGTGACCATTTGCCATTCATACTACCAACCTTAAAAACTTCTTCCAGCAAGACCCCTGGAGCAGATGACATCCCCTCAAACTACTGAAGTCTCTGGGAGAACCAATAAACTATATCACTTGGAATGTAAAATGTATGAGACAGGCAAAATACTCTCAGACTTTAAGAAAAATGTAATAATACCCATTCCACATAAAGCAGGCACAAATAGGTGTTAAAATTATAGAACCATCAGTTTAAAAGTCATGGTTGCAAAATGTTAACATGAATTATTTAAATAAGAATGGAAAGTCTGGCAGAAGCTGACCTTGGGGAAGATCAGTTTGGACTTAGAAAAATATAGGAACATGGGAGGCAATACTCACCTTATGACTTAGAATATAAATTAAGGAAAGGAAAACCTACATTTCTAGCTTTTGTAGATTTGGAGAAAGCTTTTAATAATGTTCATTGGAATCAAGGGTAATTGAATGTAGTTTAAACAGAGGATATAAAAAGCAGAATGGCAATGGGGAGAAAAGCATTTTTGAAGAAGTGAAATTTGTTAACATCAAATATTATTTTATGTGCAAAGAAATCTTTCCTGGAGGTATTTGTGTGGAATACTGCCTTGTATGGGAGTGAAACATAGATGATAAATAGTTCAGACAGGAGAAGCTGTTTGAAATTTAGGTGGGTAGACAGCATAACTATTGGGGAGGTACTGAACAGAATTGGGAAAGAAGGGACTGATCGATAGGACACTTTCTTAGATATAAAGAAATCATGAAGTTAGCATTGGAGAGAAATGTGAGGGGTAAAAATCGCAGAGAGAGACCAAGAGATGAATAAAGTAAGCAGATTCAAATGGATGTGGGTTGCCGTTCTTATGAGGAGATGAAGAGGATAGAGTAGGGCAGAGAGCTGCATAAAACCTGTCTCCAAACTGAAGACCTCAACAATAACATCTACATAAATACTCTGCAACTCACATTTAAGTGCATGGCAGAGGGTTCATGGAACCACTTTTATGATATTTCTCTACCACTGAATTCTCCAATAGTCACGGGGGAAAAAAGAACACCTTTAATTTTCCATTTTTGAACTGATTTCTCTTATTTTATTATGATGATCATTTCTTCCTAAGTAGGTGGGTGTTAAAAAATATGTTCACATTCAGAAGAGAAAGTTTATGAAAGAAATTTCACAAATAAATCTTGATGCAATGAATAACACCTTTCTTTTAATGATCTCCACTCCAACTCTTGCATCATTTCCATGACCCTTTCTCCCCTATAAAATTATAATACAAAACGACCTACCATTCTCTGAACTTTCTCTAAATCATCCTTCAGTTCCACTTGGTGGGGATCCCACAATGCACAACAATACTGTAAAATTGGATCCACAAGTATAGTGTAGGCTATTTCTTCAGGAGAACTGCCAATGACATGTAGCTTCTAGTTCACCTTCCTACAATATTTTCTATGTGTTCTTTCCAATTTAAGTTGTTCGTAATTGTAATTCCTAGGTATATCATTGAATTTGCAGCCTGTATATAGATTTGACTGGTTTATTGTGTAAATGAAGTTTAATGGATTTCCTTTGTGCTCATATGGTTGACTTCTGACTTTTCATTACTTAGAGTCAACTGCTAATTTTTGCATCATATACATATCTTTTCTAAATCATTTGTTATTGCTTTTGATTTTCTGGTGACTTTACTAACCAGTAAATGACATCATCATCTGTGAACAGTCCAAAAGAACTTCTTGCATTGTCTTCTAAATAGTTCATAAAGAAAAAGGAACAGTAGTGGCCCTATAACACTTTCCTGGGGAATTCCACATAACATTTATGTTTTACTTGATGACTTTCTGTCAATGATAATGTTCTGTGTCCTTTCTCATAGGAAAACACAAATCCATTGCACAACTGTGGTGATATTCCATAAACACACAATTTGATTAGAAGACACTTTGAGGTACCGTGTCAAAAGCCTTCCGGAAGTCTAGATATATGGAATAGATTTGAGATCCCTAGTCGATAGTACTCATTACATAATGTGAGTAAATGGTTAGCTGTGTTTCACAAAAAGGATACTTTCAGAATCTGTGTTGTCTATGGGTCATTAGATCGTTCTCATAGAGTTAGTTCATAATATTTAAGGAAAGAATATGTTCTAAAATCCTGCTGCAAACCAAAGTCAGTGATATAGGCCTGTCATTTTGTGGATCACTCCTATTGCCTTTCTTGAATATTGGAGTGACCTGTGCAATTTTACACTCTTTGGATACAGATCTTTCACTAAGTGAGAAGTTGTATGTGATAGCTAAGTATGGGTCTATTGCAACAGCATACTTTGAAAGGAACCTCATTGGTATAAATCGGGACCAGGAGGCTTACTTTTGTTAAGAGATTTAAGTTGCTTTTCAACTCCAGGGATATCTACTTCTAAAATACACATACTTGCAGCTGTTTTTGATTCAGATTCTGGAGTATTTGCTTTGTTCTCTTTTGTGAAGGAATTTCAGAAAGCTGTGTTTAGCAATTCTGCTTTAGCACAGCTGTCATCAGTAGCATCACTGTTGCTGTCATGTAATGAAGGTATTGATTGCATTTTGCCATTAGTATACTTGGCATACAACCAGAATTTCTTATGATTTTCTACCAAATTACGTGACTGGGTTTCATTGTGAAAACTATTATAAGCTTCTCACTTTGAACTTCATACTTTATTTTGAGTGTCTGTAAAAGATTGCCAATCTTGGAGATTTTATGTTTGTTTAAATTTTGCATACTTTTTTCTTTGCTTTTGCAAGAGTGATCTAATGTCTTTGTGAATCACAATGGATCAGCCCACTTTATATTTGCTTTTTTGAATAAATATACTTTTCGTTTGATTTTGGTAGATTGGGAAATACAGTATTCAGTCTCGCTACAATAACTCTGTGTTCACTAATCCCTTTGCCCGTTTTGATCCTCTTTATTTACTCCAGATTACTTGTTGCTAAAGCAACGCACATTGTTAGTACCAACGTGAGCCACCACCTGCAGTTAGCTTCACCCTGTACTCTTTGACATCTAGAAGGACCCATTCCATACCTGGAATGCACAGTGGCCTTCTTCCCCTCCTTAGTAACCACATCCCTGGCTCCATTACCCGCCTAACGTTGGAGCTAACTACAACTAAACCCACCCCATGTGATAGATCAGATCTTGCAGACTGGGGGTGACCCCAGGATAAGTGACACCATCTGGCTCAGGAATATTATCCAGCACAGGTAGTGCCTCAAATCTGTTGGTAAGACAAACTAGGGAGACCTCACAATCGGTGTCCCAGGAAGTCTTTTGCTTCCTGCCATGCACTGGGGTGACCTCTCATTGCAAGCCTTAAATGCTCATTCCATTTCTTATCATTTTGCAATATTACACACAGATATTTAATTAATGTGACTAATGAATAGTTCAGTACTCTTTTCAAACATTACATGACTGCTTTTCCTACTGCATTATCTTACTTTTGCCTACATTAGAGCAAGCTATCATTCATTGGACCAAATACATATTCTGTCTAAATCATTTTGAATCCTCCTACAGTCAATCAGTAATGACATTTCCTCACACACTACAGCACCATCAGCAAACAAGTAAGGTAGTTTAGGATTCAACATTCTGTCAACAACATGGTCATTGGTGAGAGAGCAAAGCTCGGATTGTTTTCAGTTAAGAATGGGAAAGGAAATTGGTCATGCCCTCTAAAGGAAACCATCCCAGAATTTGGGTGGAGCAATTTAGGGAACTCGTGGAAAACCTAAATCTGGATGGCTGGAGGCATGTTTGAATTACTGTTCTCCCCTGAATGTCTCTTCACTAAGTTACCAGTCATCAGCAGTCACAGATTGGCGCTCATCCTATCCCCTTAAGCCATATGTTTGGATGCATGCAAGTAATTCGAGCCTTGTGCATGATTTTTGCATGCATAAAGATTGTTGGCATAAATGACTTATGATACTGCAGAGATGGTTTAGAATAGTACTGAGGACAGAGAAGAGTTTACTGATGAATATAATAGTCCCTTCTTCAATGCAATGATAAAACCCTGGTAAGGTAAAGTTAGCAGTAAAGCAGAAGGAAGGCTATTCAGTCCAAAATAGATCTCCTATCATTTATCAGGCATCAGGTCTTCGTAGATACTCTTAGCAATTGACCAACAATTGAACTCAAATATTTTAGCTCTATTTTATGACTGGTTTATTTGAAAAAATTTGAACACAACAAATGTAATGCAACATAAAAAAAAAAAAAAAAAAAAAAAAACACTTCACTAACAAAACATTCATGGTGTATTTATGGGAAATAAAGTTTCATCAAAGTATATTTCTTGGTGAAATACTGAACCTTATTCAGAGGTGGAATTACATGATGATTTTACCAAAGACTGGCTTGCTTGAACTCCATATATCAATCTCTAATTTTTAAAAACACCAACTAGCTCACCAGTTAGGATAAAAGGGGGAGGTGAGATGGATGGAATAAAAATTACTTAATAATTTCTCATCATTTCATTGGGTTACCTGGTCATTTTGTCACTGTTTACCTACGTGTTGAGCCACATGTATTTCCACACTCCTCTATACCATAAACCATGATCTGGAAGGTAATTTCCCAACTCGTGTCTATTTTAGAATGAGATACAGCTTTTATTTATTTGTTCAGATGTGTCATTACACATTTAACATATGGAAGATTGTAGTAGTGTTTTAAAGGTGACTGCACTATTACATTAATAAAATGTTGTATGAATACAGTGGTTTAATATTGTTGCAACAGGTGTATATCAGTAACTCCTTAATTTAGCAGCCATAACAACTACTGTGGTTTTCATTTATTGTTTTGTTGTTTTGTTATGTTATGTTATTTAGCTGAGTGCAATAACAGACTTGTCATAAAAGGCAATATTAATGGTTGCCCATTCTTGCTGCAGCCTGCCGTTATGAAAAAGGCACATGGAGTGAGTGTTCCCCCCAAAACCAAATGTCACGGAGTGACACTCTAAAGGCCAACAGTGACCCCTCGTGCGAACAGAGCCGACAAATAACTAAGAAGTGTAAAAGCAAAGGTGCTAAGGCTGGAAAAGGTAAATCACAAAACGTATCTTGCAGATCTAACATACAGATAAGAAAAATAATCTGTATCTAATATAAGATGTGTGTAAATGTAGTAGGAAAGTTCTGGTAGAATGTAAATAATTTAGGAGTAAAAGGACTTATTCGCCAAATAGCAGAAGCATTGAATCATTGACAGGCACACACAAAAGAGAAAGAAAACTTGTTACTTTTTCAGAAGAAATCCTTTTTTAAAGCTAAAGTACACCAACCCCCCCCCCCCCACACACACACACATATGCAGAAAGAGAGATAAAATGTGCACGCACTTGTCCACCTGCATAGTGTCACCTGGATGCAGAATGACAGAGAGGCAGGAAGCAGGCTAGGGGTAGACCTAGTGTCCCTGAGGGAGGCATTGTAGATATGTAGGTATGATGAGGTGGTAATTGCACTGTCTAAGCATATTATTCACAAGTTCCAGGGCCAGTGTGAAGCTGTGCAAGATGAAGATGAGGTGGAGAAGTGAATTGGAAGAGAGGTTATAGGCCTAAGGAGTGGAAAACCTTTGGATGGAGGATGTGGGACAGTTCTCACACCCTAAACTGAACAGTTGTCACTTTTTCTGACCTATAACCCCCTCCTAGTTCACATTTCCACATCACCTTCATTGTGCACTACTCTTCAGCAGCTTCATCACCTTGCATTAAGTGCTTAACCCTGTGCACCATATGCCTAGCCCAACCACATGCCATCCCTCCCATCTGAATTCCTTAGTCAGTAAACTGGCCACCTCCCTCTGAGCTTGTAGCCCCCCCCCCCCCCCACCTCTCTACATCCCCCACTCAACAGCAATCTTGTTACTGTGTGTCCAGCCAGCAAGTGTAAGGATACAGTGTGCCTGTTAGTGTCTTTCAACACTTATGCTATTTGCTGAGTGGGCTTCCTTACTTGACACATTAATTCATACATATCAGTGTGGGGTACAACAGGTAGCATAGTTGCAGCAAATTATACAAATGATAGCTTTACACACTGAATAATTTGTCTGTAACATCGAAGGCTTAGAGAATACATACTGAGAAAGATACCCCAATGAATAGTTATATGATATACATGTTTGTAATTTATCTTGCAGTACAGTCTATTCATTAGATGCAATAAACATTTACACTTGATTACTAACACAGCCTTACTTTTAAAATATCAGATTCACTTGTGATTAATGTAAAAGTAACATAGTTGGGCTTCATTTGCACTATTTTCTAAGAGAAACCAAATGATATAAGAAGATTATGTACTTATTTATAACCATTTTAGTTAAGGTTAAGTGCAGCATAGATCATCAATGAAATTGTGATCAAATAAAAGAGATATTGTTTGTAATTAACAGTAACATAACATACAGTAATGATAAAACCTTGAGAACAGTCTGTGAAGACAATCACTACAGCCTTATTTGACAATATGTGCAACATCATATGCAAATTTAAGAACTTCTGGGTGGATTTAAAGGGGAGAAATGCAAAATGGATGAGTAATTCTGCAAGCAGTGATATCTCTGTAAGCATAAAGAAGAATAGGGATACGCTGTGAAACAGTATTTCATAAATGTTACTGCTGTCCACTCATCTCTGTCACGTGCATGTGCATATGCTCCCCCCCCCCCCTCCCGCGCACAAACTTGCTTTCATTGATATAAGAGTCTCTCATAATAACTACATCTAAATGCTAGGGCTGTGTTGTATACTGAAGGACTGAAGCAATTTCCCTTAAAAAAATAGAATTACCATTTGTAATAATAATATAAAACAGCTAAAATAAAAATAATGTAGTTATTTTAGGCTTAATTCTTGTTTCGCATGTAATGCATGTGCATTTAGCATGAATAAGAAACTGAAATACAATTCTTTAATCATAAAAGCTTAACCTGCAGCTCTATGATTTACTTGATGCCGTTGCATGTTGTAAAAAAAACAAATTGTGTCTTTTAAAAAAGAAATTTGCTCTATCTCAGAGCAGTGGTCATTTGGCAGTAAATAACTGTTTCCAGGCTCTGAAGTGGAGCATAGAAGACACTATCCCCAGGCTATGGCTGCAACTAGCAATGAAGTTTCTGCTGTTTTCAAACTTCCTCATAGATAAAAATTGTGTGCCAGGCCAAGACTCAAACCCATAACCTTGCATTGTTAATACCAACAGATTGACCAAGACATGACTTACGACCCACACTGACAACAGTGCTTCTTGCAGTAACTATCACATACTTTTCTAACTTTGTAGAAGTTATCTTGCAGGGCACAAACTCCCAGAATATAGGCTACTGCAGAGAAATGGCTTAGCCACAACTTGTTATAATTAGCCAGGAAGTTTTAAACAATTGTTGTTGCTCAATGAACAGTCACTTGTGCTTGCAAGACAAGTTAGACATACATATCATATTTTAATACCAAATCCTATGGCTAAAGCATTTGTAAGCTATGGCAAACACTCAAACCCAGTATTTTTTCTTATGCAGACAATGCCCTTACCAACTACATTATGAAGACATGGTATAGTCTTGTCTGTAAACTCGTGACCAGGCAGGCGCATTCCCACTTTACCTACCTGGCTATGCCATGAGGCGCTTCTGTAGGGTGTCTCTCAACGCTGTACTGGTCCTTACACACGCACTTTTAAGTGTCGACCCTGCATGTAGATAGCCTGGGTTGCATTTACTTATTTATAAATAACTTAGCTAATAATATATTCTTCCAGAATGAAACATTGTAAGGTAAATTACAGTTTTGGAAACCAGGATAGATATATTTACTACAAACAAGTAACGGAATGACTTATTTATTATATTCCAATAACCCGTTTATTCTGTAGAATTTAAAGCTTATTCTAACGTTGTGTTTGCTTTGAGTGTACCAATTTGGCTATGAGTAAAAACAGTTTACGGATGCAACAAGAATCTCAAAGAAGACCATTAAGATGTTGAAAATGAGGAGCATCTTGGGATGCCCCAGCACATCAACTGGAATTTGCAGATAAAGTGAAGGAACTGAGTAAATTCTATGCATAATGGAAACAGTTAACTTCGTGACAGGTACATTATAGGGTGTACAATAAGATCCACTGCTTGTCACTTTAAGTATACTAGTCAATAACATTCTTTTTAAAAACCACAGTACCATTAGTATATGAACATAGCTCTTATCTCAAGCTATTTACATAGAATTTGTGATTGGGTGTACAGGTTACAAAGGAAATCCCAGCATCATCTAGCATAGGTATTGCATAGGTATTGCATATATGTTATATTGCTTAAAGAGGTGAAATGGAATCGAGATATTGTCCACTACAATAACACTTTTGGGTGGTGGATTCAGAACTATATCCGTTGAAAATTTTCCATAATTCATATGGCCGTGGTGCACTCCTACTGTTTGATAAAAATCCAGTTTTGGATCCAATATTGACAACAATAATCATGTTGCTGCCACTAAAATCGTCCATGATACCATCGATGTGGAACCGTACCATCATTTTCTATAAGCACCATGTACCCAGTTTTCATCTATACAATTTCCACACTTCGATCTATTATTTATATTGCCTGTCAAATTAGTTTTCCCTACCAGGATCTTTGTTTTACAAACAAATCTCTTGTGTAAAATATCTTTCTGCCAAGGAATTTTTTATTTATTTATTTTATTTTTCCCCCCTCTGCCAAATTTAATTTGTGTAATGTTGAACTACTTTTTGATTAATGTAGAAGTCTTCCACTGTCTGTCAAATCACAGAGTTCGAGAAATGCAGGGTTTCTGACCAATATTCTTAAGGTTCTATCTTCACAATTCCAATAAACTGTTTCATTTTCACATTCCTTATTAACACTTGTGCTTGTGTAAAGCCTTACATTTGTATAAAATGCAGCCCTCTGACTAGGATCTCTGTGGGATCTCTTTTTAACTCACACTGGCAATGACCGAGCACTAGTTTCTCTGCAGATACCTCTTCTTCCAAGTGCGTACCTTATCTTGCGATGTAGTACACTCATCCACCATGTCTCAGTAAGTGAATATTTGATGCTGGTAACTAAAGTCAAAGGATCCTAACCAGCATCTGTCACTCCACGGTCCCCTACATCACTAGACAGGTATAGGGCAACTACTTTTTGGTATCCCTGTAGCGCTTTTGCAGGGTTCTTCTGGCAAAGAGCCACTTCCTCCACAAAGAGCATGCTTGGTCGTGAGTTTACCAAACAGACTATGTGTGACACAGTTTCACTGCTTCAATTCTGTTAGTAGTTTTCTTCATCTGACTTTTGTTAAAATTGGAGAGAGGGAGAGAGAGAGAATAATTCTTATAGCAGTTAATCAGATATCATCACCCATTGGTATGGTAACTCTTCATCAAAATGATGTATTAGTGTGAAAAAATAAAAAAGTATAGACTTTTAAATAATTGTCAGTTAAATCTTATGTCCTGCAAAATTTCTGAATGCTAATAGATGACAGTATTATCTGCATGCCATAAACCACAAACAAATAAGAATATGAAGCAGTTTTGGAAATGATGTGGTTGCAATACTGACAATTGTGGATGGATTTAAAGGGGGAAATACAATGTGGTACAACTATGAGTAATTCTGTAAACAGTGATATCTCAATCAACATAAAGCAGAATAAGGATAAATTGTGAAACAGTATTTTATAATTGATACTGCAGTCCACTCATCTCTCTCTCTCTCTCTCTGTCATGTCATGCACATGCATTGCAGTTGGGGAAATGATGTGGTTGCAATCCTGGCACATATAGGCAGAATTCTATGTAGGTGATCCAGCTGTACACAGTTCATTGAATTTAATACAGCCTCTCTTCACCCACAAGGCTGTAATACCTTCAAATGGCTTCTTTTTTTTTTCATAGCTAGTCTAGGCTTAGGAAAGTCATTTTTACTGACAATGTAAGATCAGGAGTAGAAAAAAAGTACTATCTTTTGCAATGTATCAGGCTACAATTGTGTATTTGCATTTTGGAAGTCATATATGGTACCAGAACACTATAGTGATTGAATGAAGGCTACAATTAAGTTAAAACCATAACTAAATAATCTAGTACACTACATCTATATATGCTGAACAACAGAGCAACTAACTGACAGGAATACAGTTAATGAAACAAAGGGCTTAGTTAAAGGCAGGGAGTATATAGGCAATCATTCTGAATCTGCTTAGAAAGGTGAATTCTTGTAACAAGAACTGAAAATGATGATAAAAATGGTACTCCAGTCCATTATACATAGGAGGTGGTAAAAGATGTCATTGTGAACATTTCTTAAAAAAGAGATGACTCTCCATAACATTAATATGCCTATGCATGTACATTAATGTTAATTAAAAGTATATGTAAGTATGCAAACATACAAGGAAAAATGCTTACAGCTTACAGAACAAAGATATAAGTACCTACTGCTGTGAAATATGGTACATCATTTCACAGAACTATATAGGGAGTACAATTTCCTGTGTTCTGCCTGTTTGTCTCACCGGACCTACATTTGTATTGCTTTGTAATATTACTGTTTGACTTTATTAGCTGAGTGTAGTTAACTAGTGGGAATTTGAGAAACTAGTGCCTCTTTGTGACATGGTAAGTAAAAATGTAAGACACAAAATTAGTCACCACAGTAATATTCATTATCATCATCTATCTTTTCAAACAAAAACATGACAACAATGTTTTTCCTAGTGAAACAATGTTAGCACATGAAATACATCATGGAAATTTTCTCTGATTTTTTCAGTAACACATTAAACCAATTCAACAATACCATACTACAAACATTTGAAGAGTATTGAAGAAAGAGAAGTCAATACGTGAGGTGTGTCTATCTCTCTGAGTGTCGGAACTGGGATCATTGTTTGTTGTGGGTTGCCACCAAAGAAATAATGCATATTTTTAGATGTTTTAAAAAAGCGAATTTACTTTCATTAATAGGTTTGAAACTGACTTGGATAAAGTGTTTTGTGTAATTTGCAAGTCTAAATTGTCAATCGTCTATGGAGGTAGAAATGATATTCAGTAACATATTAAAAGTAAGAAACACTCAGAACCAGAGTTTGTAAGGGTGTCTAGAAAAACAATTGATTTGTATTTTCCAAACAAATGTATAGGTGACACTGAATTGGTGCTGGTGGCTAAAGAGAAACATTCACTTTTCAGACAGTATTTTAAACAAGGAGTTTCACTTGAAAACCTTAACAAACTGCTAGAATTTTCATTTTATATTTGAGGAATTAATGCTGCTATAAAGTGTTTATTCTCTCCCCCATGAAAGCAGTTTGGACAAGAGAGCAAAATCACATGGACAATGACATGCTGAAAGCTGTAATTGGAGTGAAACATCATTTCACTGACCATAAGTGTGATTATTTTTTTTTTCCCCATTACTTTTAAAAATTGTAAAATTTTGACTCTTTAATTCATGAATCTGTCAAATACAGTTCCTAAAACCCAGCAGAGGCAGCAACATTACCTTCTAGCAGTCAAATGACTGGAAATACCACATAGGCTTCGTAAAGATGAATACAGATTATATCTGTATTATTGAAGTGTCCTGCTTTTTTTTTTTTTATTGTGACATGTGGGGTCCCAATTTGTAGACAAGTTAAAAGAGTAATTATACTTCAAATGACAAATTTTACTTAAATAAATTTCATTAAAGTTATCAATGGACAGGCCAGGTTAATGTACATTAAATTGTTTCTCATTACAGGAGGCCGACGCAATCGCCAGTAAGAGTCAAGAAGTAATGAAGGAATGAGTCTTCACACTTGCACATGCAGCTGCATGTGCAGTATTGCTGGAATGTGTGTTTGTAACAAAACTGAGGAAAAGTGTGAAAAAAGAAAATACCACCAAACATAGATTCCACAATTCATCCTACATATAATTCATGAACTTACTTGTTTTCTGTATGTTTGGAATATTACTGTAGTAATTAAAAAATACTGCAATCTGTGCATTGTTCCCAAGTTGTAGGCTATTCATTTTGAATTTAGAAATGTACTGACTTTGGATTATTAATAGATAGTTCATTATGCAGAAATTTCCCTTGAAATAACATACATTAAAGTGCCATTTCCTACTACAGTTTATTTCATATTATTATGTCAGTGTTTATTTGTAGTAATTAGCAAAAGTGATAGAGAATTGCTATATGTGACACGTGTTTAGGCTGTCGTGTGATTCTGCCTATTATTTGTGTTTGCTAGCTGAAGTTATTCAGCCATTAAAAAAGTATTAGATCCAGTTAATTGTCAGATAAATTGTAATTGATCCATTTATTTACATGCTTCTAACTGAAGCATTTTAGCAGAACAGTTTTATATGATGTTAAAATAAGATTACATATTGATTGCTTTAATATCGCATTGGTAGTCATAATTGCTGTTTTTTATGAAATAAAAGCTGTTTCTTACAATGATATGTTAACTTATAATTATTAATAAATGAATTTCCTCTTTGTGAAAGGTCCATGAAATATGAAAAAACCAAGTACTTACATGTTCTATCCAGTAACATGTTTTCAGCTGATGCATCAATATGTTGCACTGTGGACACATTAAACTTGGTTGTCTTTTACACATAATGGACTGCATTGTTCAAAGTATGTTTGAAAGTAAATGAAATAAAGAACATTTTTCTACTTTATGTGATGTATTCCACATATATACTGGTACTATATGTAATACGTTTATTACTGACAGAGCAACATTATGAAAACCAACTATAGTATAAATATGCTGACATTTAATAACACATCTGCCAAGTACTATTAACAATTCTTGAATTGTTTCCATATTGAGGTTGTACAATCATTTGTTGATGGGATGACAGTCTCCAACATATAAATAAATCATAATATCAGATGCAAACTCCCAGCTACTAACTAGCTAAAAATGAAATCATCTACAACACAATGAACAAAATTAAAGCAGCAGGATGTATTTTTCTCTTTAGGAGTGTGATCATCTGTACATTTGATAGTAGATAGGACACTGGGTGACCCATAAGCAGTATGCTGTTGTTGTTGCTGGTATGTTTAAAGTAGACTAACTACTGGGTCATCAGTCCCCTAAGCAGTATGCATTACAGATCCAGTCACCTCATAATCTAGTGAAAGAGCATTTTTGACAGATTTTACTTGTAGTATGACATTGTAATATGACATTTCTGCTACATATTCATAGTTATAAAATACTATTCGATTAGATATAGTGATTTTAGTGCACTTCCAGAATCTGTACCAGGATTAAGTTGCCTCTTCTGTGTTCTCTACACCTGTTCTATAGCCAGTTATTTATCCTCATCTAGATCTACATGGATACTCTGCAAGTCACAATGAAGTACATGGCAGATGGTTCAAAAAACCACTTTTATGATATTTCTCTATAGTTCCAGTCTCTAATAGCTCACGACAAAAAAGGAACACCTAAATCTTTCTGTTATCAACCTGATTTCTCTTATTTTATTATGATGATCATGACTCCCTATGTAGGTGGATGCTAACAATATATGTTCGCATTCTGAAGAGAAAGTTGGTGAAAGAAATTTCACAAATAGCTCCCTCTGCAACAAATGATTTCCACTGCAACTCATGCATTATTTTTGTGACACTCTCTCCCCTATATCGTGATAATACAAAACGAGCTTCCCTTCTCTGAATGTTCTCTAAACTGTCCGTCAGTACCAACTGGTGTGGATCCCACAGTGCACTGCAATTCTCCAAAATAGGACACATACGTGTAGTGTAGGCAGTTTCTTTAGTAGAACAGCTGCATCTTCTAAGTGTTCTGCCAATGAAACATAGTCTTCAATTCGCCTTCCCTACAATATTTTCTATGTGTTCTTTCCAATTTAAGTTGTTCGTGATTGTTACTCCTAGGTATTTAGTAGAATTGATGGCCTATAGGTCTGACTGATTTATCAAGTAACTGAAATTTAATGGATTTCTTTTACTGGTCATATGGAAGACCTCGCATTTATCATTAATAAGTGTCAATTAGCAATTTTTGCACCAGGCAGATATCATCTAAACCATTTTGCAGTTGCTTTTGATCTTCCGGAGACTTTACTAACCGATAAATGACAGCATCATCCGCAAACAGTCTAAGAGAGTTGCTCAGATTGTCTCCTGAATCATTTATAAAAATAAGGAACAGTAGGGGCCCTATAGCACTTCCCTGGGGAATACCAAATATCACTTCTGTTCTACTCAATGACTTTCCACCAACTACAATGTATTGTGTCCTTTCATGACAGGAAATCATGAATCCAATCGCATAACTGTGGCAATATTCCATAATCATGCAATTTGATTAGAAGACGCTTGTGAGGTATAGTGTCAAACGTCTTCCAGAAATTTAGAAATACGGAATCTGTTGGACATCCCTTATTGATAACACTCATCACAACATGTGAGTGAAGAGCTAGCTGTGTTTCATACGAAGGATACTTTCTGAATCCATGTTGACCATGGGACAACAGATCATTATCTTTGAGGTAATTCCTAATATTTGAGGAAAGTATATGTTCTAAAATCCTGCTGCAAATCCCTCAAAGGAAATGATTGTACATGGCTAATTGTAAACTGCCATTGGCACCTCTGTGTCCCATACTTGGTATTTTTGTGTTCTCTCCATCTAAAAGCAATGGCATGTCACCCGCAGGCACAGCATTTATGTTTGGAAGTGAAAATGATAGAAGAAAAGTAGCTAGTGGCAATTAAAAAATTTAAAAAAATGCTCAGTCTCTGTTGCAATATTTTATTCTCCAATAACGTGTTTCATGCTGTTAGCGCATCGTCAGACTGGAAAAAGACAAATGTTTTGTTACAGTCCGTCTACCTGGCGGGCAGCGAATCTAATGTGGCTAAGGTGAGTAAATTTAAAAATTCAGACTTACTTGGACGGAGATGGAGCCACAGAACTATCTAGTGGCAAATTGAAACTTTCAGTTAGTCCAAAAGAACTGTTTTTGCAGTCAGTCACATTGCCCATGACAGGTAGGGTCCAGGGTTCAGTGAGGCCCTGGGTTCAGAACCAACACAGGAACACAGTTTTAGCTTGTAACAAATGTTCAAAATTAAAAGTCTTGTAGATTTTAAGTTACTTACTGCTGCAAAGGTTGAACTGTGAATTTTAACATTAACTATTACACACATTTTGTATATTCCATTAAAATTTAAATATTAGATAATGTCAGCAGAATTTATGGAGTGCTAAATTGTAAATCCACTCTTTAGTATCTTGGAAAGGTATTTTTTATTGAAACACAAATGTATATATAAATTACCTAGTTAGGTTATATAGACTTTATTAATGAACAAGTAAATGCTTTCCAATTACAGATTGAAAGTAATGTTGTGTTAATTGCTTTTATGACAAACTTTTATGTTTAGGCAAATAATGACGAATGTATAGATATACTTCTATATGTCTCGCATTGCAGTAATTATACAGTTGATAGCGTGACGTCAATGGGACAAATATAAATAAAACAATTTATGTTCTGCATTGTGTGTAAATATTGAATATATGATTAATGAACTATCGTGGAGAAAGGTGTTAAAAAGAAACTGACCAGTAACAAACAACATTATAATAAAATGATAGGCATTTCCATTAAAATACTGTTTTAATCTCCAATTTTATGCAATTTAGCAAACTGGCCATAACTCAAAGGTTAGTTTGAACACCACAGTGATTCATTAGGTATTTCTTCTCTAATGATGACAATGTTGACGAGATTTTAAACCCTAAGCTTCCTTCCCTTTCCTTTTTATTAATCATGATGCAACTGAAGGTGCTTGCCAACTTTGCACTGTCTTACTTTGCTAATTAAAAGGGGACCTACAGTTTGATGCACCACAGTGTTCTTGGCATTTCTCATACTGACAGATGCAAAAGAAACAATTACTGCCAAAAAACTTCAACTCAGGCTTTAGCTTGGTAGTATGGCACTTCACCAGTTAGCTACTCATAGGATACATTCCATAAATATGAATAATATTTTTACTGTATCTTTCTTTACTATTACTGGCCCAGTGATCACAAGTCAGTTGGCAAAAAACATGAATGGTTTTGATGTTATGAGATTTAATAGTGACTAGGCTAAAAAATGTAGCAGATCCATGAGATAGGTTGTACTGCAGGTATGAATGTGTCATGTGGTTTGGCAAGAGTAAGAATGGCAATTGAATGAGTCTGTAGGTGGTTCGGGGAGGATATTGAGAAAAGGTAGCTTTATTGCCATATCAAGAAGGGAGTGACATGGATGGATCTAAATTCCTTGAAAATGAGAGTCAAGGGAGACATACAATTTTCTGTAATTCCCCCCCACCCCCAATCTTTTCAACTTTCTTCCTACTTCCAAATTGTATTATTCTTTCCACTTTTGATTTTCTTCCTCTTTTATATGATAGATATTTCTCAATCTGCCCCCAACAAGAACTCCAAATCAAAGCTGTCACAAAGTTTTGAATTTTATCTACATCTATAAATGTGAATGTCTGTTTCGTGTATGCTTATCATAACCGAATGACAAGACGCAGAGTTACTAATTTATACCTGAGGAAGGTTTTAGGCATGGTTTTATAGCGATCTAATAGATATTTAGTAATTTGAAGAATATAACGTGAAGTGCGGAACAATAATTACTCTTTGAAAATTATATTTACTCTTTGAAAATAGTTTTATTGGTTGCATTGTTGCTTGACAGTTGATAATAATAAAAGGGTGGAGTATATTGGGATGGAAAGTTATCGGTGTTTATAAAATTCTAGGTGTGTGTGTTAATATTTCGCTCTGCAGCGAAAACAACAGAACGCAAACAAATGGTCTGTGTGTAATTGTTGTCTGAAGTATTCCGTTGTACACCATAGCAGTTCCATGCCGATAGCTATAAGGGGGTGGAAGATATGGTGGTTAAAAGTCGTCAAATTATAAAATAAATTCGGACTGAAGGCCAGCGATGATGTTTGTAACTCTATAGCAAGGAGATTACATACAGCGAAACGTGATGCCACAGACCATATCTTTGGTCTATGCGTGCTACAATGTCCTCAGCTCTTTCTCTGTAAGGATAAGCATACAAATAAGGAAATATAAGAATGAATAAATAAATAAAGCAGTAAAAACCGTCAAGAGAACAGGCTCTGCTAATGGTGTACTAGTCTTTCCACATCACTTCAATGGGTTCTGCACAAATCTATAGTTTTGTTCCGATATTAATGAAATTTTGCACACACTTCCTTACAAACAAGAGGAATGTCACTGTCTGTATAAAATTTCGTTCAGTGCATGATGGAGAGTATTTATCTTACGGAATTTTAGAAAATGCATAGTTTTGCTCCAATCTTTATGAATTTTTGCACACATGACCTTTGTACCAAGAGGAAGATCACTACGTACATTAATTTTATGGTACTTGGCAGAGGGTACCTTGCAGAAACTTTGCCGAGAGAGGGAAAGGTGGAAGCAAACAGAGAGATGGGAGAGAAGGATGTGGATGCAGAGAGAGGTCGGAAGGGGATGTGACCAGAAATGTGTGTGATAAATAAACACCTGGGCAACACCGGATTTTCCAGATAGTAGTATATATTTGTCAGTTGATCACATTGTCATTTATCGTTTCAGTTGCACAAATATTCTTATTGTTGTTTCAATCTGAATCCTAACCTTGTCTGATTTTAAGTCTGTAATCATTCTTGACAAGTACTTTCTCCTTGGTCTACCTTGATTCTTCCGACCATATACTGCCCTACCCATGAACCTCTTTGGTAATCTTGCTTCTCCCATACATGTAACATGACCCCACTGTATAAGCCTGTTCACTCTAACTGCTTTATCTTTTGTGTTCATTCCCAATTTTCCTTTGATTTCCTTATTATGGACACCCTCCTGCCATTGTTCCCATCTATTAGCACCTACAATCATCCTTGCTACTTTCAAATGTCTAACCTCAATCTTATTGTGCAAAAATATAATTCAAATTGGAATTGCTTGTCCTTTTTGGGGGGAAGGGGAGGGGTGTTGTGAACATTCTCCTTTTTAAATAAATTTTCATTTAGCTTATAATGGTGATGTAGTGTGCTTCTAAATTACAGTACCAGCAATGCTACTGATATTGACCATAATGATCATGAATTTATATATATGACATAGAGGACGTTTCCATGCCCTTCTTAATTAAAGGTCATTCCATGACAAAGCACCAATGGGTGGAAGATTGACCATCTTCAATTTCTTTCAAATTTTACCAGAATGTTGTTAAAGGTCTTAAAGGATGTTATAAAATTTTTTAGGCCAATATCTAAAGTGGTCGAGGCTCCAGAGCCACTTTTGTGGAAGGGTGTCGTGCATCACGCGTGTGCTTGAGGAACTTTTGGCCAAGTTTGTGCTTTCATTCCACAGCAGATAAGGTACTTCACATTTTCAAATCTGGGTTTCTAGATACGTTTTGTGCATAGAATTTAAAAATAACATTATCATGGGTAAAGATAAAGTACTTATTCTTTATTTTTTTATTTTTTTTCTCGAAGTCAGGCGAAAATTTTGTGACCCAAAATTTAAAGCCGACTTTGGTAGTCCCTTACTAAACTATTAATCCATTGTACACCTTGATATTCCACCTCTGTGTACAGGTTCTGCCTGGTAAGCCAGTGTAACGATGGTAAAACTGTGTCTTCTATAGTTTTCGAGATAATGATCCAGAAAGTTGCCTCCAAAAAATCAGAACCCAAAATTTGACCAAGTTTGGTGGCAAATATCTGCAAATACATCACCTCCTATTTTAATTTAAATTGTACCATTAGGAAGAGCAGCTTTTTCTCTGCTAGAATATTCTTTAACCCGAGCCTTCTATGGGTTGACTTGGAAAACGGTTTGGGAAATGACCGACTGATCTCTGCAAAGGCATGTTTGACAAATTTTCGGCCAAGTTTGCTCTCTCACTCCTTTGCATCTAAGGTACTTCACATATTGAAATATAGGTTTCTAGATCAGTTTTGCACAGATAATTCAAAAATAACATTATCATGGGTAAAGATTATGTAGTTTACTTTTTTAAAAATTAAATTCAGACGTAAATTCAATTACCAAAAATTAAGGTAAACTTTGGCATTCTCTTTTTATACAGCGTATCATTTTTACTCCTTGTTATTCCGCCTTTGTGTGTATGTTCTGCATGACAAGCCAGTGAAACAAAGGCAAAACTGTATCTTTTGTAGTTCCTGAGACAATGGTTCAGGAAGTTGCCTCCAAAAAACCAGAACACTAAATTTGACCAAATTTGGAGGCCATTATATTTATATAGGTCACTTCTGATTTTAATTTAAAATGCACTATTAGGAAGTGCAGCTTTCACTTTACTAGAATATTGAGCACAATGTGAATGTGCAGTTATCATGCGGCCGCTTCCTGCGTCCACCCATTGGGCAAAACAGTTTATAGCTCTCTCGGGGCGTCCGGCAACTACTGCTAACAAAAGAGCAGGTCCCACCCAGGCAAAACATTTTCGTTGACTGGTCTCAGTAGTTTGAAGCTTTCTTCCGTGGCAGACACACACCAAACAACACAGTTGTGTACCCATCTCGTTTTCCTCGATCCACGTTCAACTCCACACCGCTGCATTTTCGGGCCACTAGTCCTCGCCACCCTTGTGCCGTTGTCACTGCTACTATGTTTGTGCTAAGGTGGTTCTACCACACTGAGTCGTTTTAAGCACTGCAGTGTATTGTTTGTGTAACCTTCGTGATCTTTAGGTAAGAAAGTAAATCTTATTACGATAACATGCATAACAATACATTCTTCTACTGTTGTTAAATTGACACTCTTCCTTATAGCTTGATACATATATGTAAATGCTGATTTATTTTTTTGTTTCTTTTGTAGATTGCTTTTTATACATTAATTAATAGTGGAGGTTAACTAGAGATGTTGCTTCCATGTTTTTGTGTATTAATACATAAATTGTGTATGATAAGTTATATCATATTTCAAGATCTGAAACCATTCACTCATAAAGTGTCCAAGATAAACAGTCAATATTCTAGCAGAGAAAAATCTGCTCTTTCTAATGGTGCAATTAAAATTAAAATCATAGTTGACATATTTGAAGATATTTGCCTCCAAACTTGGTCAAATTTTGCGTTCTGGTGTTTTCGAGACAACTTTCTGGATCATTACCTCAAAAGTGATAGAAGACACAGTTTTACCATTGTTACATTGGCTTACCTGACAGACCCTGATCAAAAAGGCAGATTATGAGTGTGTACAACAGATTAGTCGTTCAGTAAGGGACTGCTAAGGTTGGCCTTAAATTTTGGGTCATGAAATGTTTGCCTGACTTTGAAAAAAAAAAAAAAAAAAAAAAAAAAAAAAAAAAAAAAAAAAAACTTAATCTTTACCCATGTAATGTTATTTTTCAGTTCTCTGCACAAAACGTATCTGGAAACCCAGATTTGAAAATGTGAAATACCTTAGCTGCTGAGAAATGAAAGCGCAAACTTGCCCTAAAGTTCATCAGGCACACATGCGACGCAAGACGCCCTTTCACAAAAGTGCCCCTGGAGCCTCGACCACTTTAGATATTGGCATAAAATTTTGTATAACATCCTTTAAGACCTTTAACAACATTCTGGTAAAATTTGGAAAAAAAAAAAATATTGAAGTCGGTCGAGCTTCAACATTTAAAAAAAAATTTGTGATTTGACGTGGAATAACCCTTAAGTACAAGGAAAATATATGATGTATGTATTTCTATAACTCAGTAATTACAGAATATAACTCTGGAAAGTCCAGGTTTGAATTCAACAATATAATAGGTTGCAATGCACTGTGGAAAAGACAATTAATTACACATAATGTTCATACTATCACACTGGCGTAACTCAATAAGACACGACCATCATCTCTGGCTGCTAGGTTCAGAGTTCTCATCAGAAGAGAACAGACACACACATTCTTAAGTCACATAGACACAATTCAGTAACACATGCCACAATCTCCAGCTGCTAAGTTCATGAAGTGTTGTTAGTTTCTACACAGAGAGATGCTCATTTACTTACGACCATCTGTAGTAGATTTTAAAAATTGTATTAGAGGAAAAGTTGTCGAAAACGTGCAACAAAGATGGTACAAACACATATCCAGTCATGTGAAAAGCAGATATTTTTAGGAAAAATGAATGCGGTAGAGTGTCAAAAAACATTTTTACTCCTCAGCTGAAATTTCAAAAGGTTGGAAATCACTGGATCTACTCCATATTCACTCTGGAAACAGTAATTATAGCTTGCTATGTTAACAGCAAAAAAGCCATAGTTGTGAGACTAGAAGTAGGCCTATAAAGGGTATATTATACGGAGCGTATTTGGTCGCTAGTCGCTGGCGAATTTGGACACAGCTGCTAAATTCGCTCCGTATAAACAAGGACAGTGAACAAATTAGCTGGTCCGAAAGGCGAACGTTTAAAGTTGAAGGGTGGGCTACTTTAGACGCTGGTCGCTGGCGTTTTTGGTCGCTCGCATATGTTGGTTGTCCCGTGTCATATAAAGGAGCGTATAAAGTAGCCACCAGTCGAGTCAAATAAAAGGACAATCTACCAAAATCAAAACGGAAAAGTATGAAAAAATAAAAGAAAATGGATAAGAAAGTGGATTGGGAGGAGGGATAAATATAGTGCTTCTGCAAATCTTTTGAGAGAATTATTGTGTGGAGATCCTGCCTACAGAAATATAATGAAGATGAGATATTTTATTGTTTTGATTTTTGTTTTCAGGTGTTTGGTATCCATATCCCCCAAGAGACCTTCAGTGTTCAATTCGTCATTCGCCAAACAATTGGTTACATTGAGGGTCTTTAAGATTAGTATTTAAATAATCATTTTAATGCCCTATAATACTGGAAAACTTCGATAATTTTCCAGAAATTTGATTACAATTCCGCTTGATATTTTAATTGGCAGGAAACAGAACTGTTTGGTATTACCTACTCTTCAAAACAATGTGTCATATGCTACGTCACGTTTCAATTTTTACGAAGACGCTGCGTGTCATTGCGTCAGCGCAGTGGCGTAACTAGGACTTGGCTTTGGGGGGGGGGGGGGATAGATCTGCTTGACGAGCAAAATTTTAGGCAGTTTCCAGACAGACTACTATCTACCACTCCCGTTGAAGAAACTAATTCACTCCCATCCAATGAAAGCTTATGGTAAAACACCCCAAGTTTCCAATCTTTACCTTTACCAGATTGCTGTTGTACGATTTCTTTTATTTTTTATTTTTCTGTTTTTCTTTTCTTTATTTTATTTTTTCTTCTTCTTCTTCTTTCTTTTGGGGTTCTTGGGGGGGGGGGGGTTCTATCCCCCTCATACCCCCCATAGTTACGCCACTGCGTCAGCGTATTCAATTCATTCGCTATTTATTGCGGCGTGATCTGTTTGCGAAGTTTCAATCACCGACTTTTAGTTCTGAATGTAAAAATATTTTGCTAGCACCCCACCTACTTAGGGAGACATGACCATCCCAATAAAATAAGAGAAATCAGATCGAAAACGGAACGATTTAGGTGTTCTTTCTTCCCGCGCGCTATTAGAGAATGGAACGGTAGAGAAAAGTTATGAAAGTGGTTAATGAACCCTCTGCCAGGCATTTTAATGTGATTAAATTGAAAAATGTTCAGTCTCTGTTGCAGAGTATCTATGTAGATGTAGATATACGCCGAGCGACAACAGACGCCAGCGATTGGCGACCAAATACGCTCCGTATAATATACCTTTCATGCAAAATAGCAGGAAAAAATCTTCATCTTACAGCTACTATCATGGGCACAACAATAATTAATGTTTCACGACAAATGTTGTACCGGCCAGAGCAACCACCATACTTATTACCTAAAGAAAACATAACCTTTATTAGTGATAGCTTATATTCATTTTTGTTATAATATATTAAATGGGTAAAAGTGCAGTTTACGTGGCAGCGGCTAGCCGTTATGCTCGCTAGGTTAGGAAGGCAGAGCAGCCAATCAGGATCCGCGATGCCGCGGCCAATGAGAAAGAGCGTTATAATTGTACTATCTAAACAAATCGAAGCGGTGTATGCAAAGGTTTTTGACGATCAACAAGTTACAGTTGCTATCAGTATGGATGTCACTTAATCACTGTTTCACACATCATAAAATAAATAAAACATGCTATACCTGCTCTATGGTTTAACGCTGTGGTTTATTAATAATAGGCCACTAAGGAAATTATCTAAAAATCTCTTATAAATGGAAAATCAATTACAATTACACAAACGCCGCACAAAAAAATCCTCGAATAAACTTCGATTGACACCAAATTTACTCGTCATGAAACACGCAATCTTATTGGCCGGCATAACTCGACTCCTGATTGGCTGCTCTGCCGTTACTAATCTAGCGAGCGCGACGGCTAGCCGCTATAAATGAATTAAAAGTGTCCAAAAGAAACAGTTTCAGTGAACCAGACATTAGAGCATGTGAAACGTAAGATGAATACAATCACTTACAGTGTATTAACAACATGTGTAATCCATCATATACATGTGGACTGGATACCAACTAGAAATAAGTTATAATAACAACAAAGATTATGAAGGACGTAACAACAGAATGACATATTAGGATAATCTCGTCAACGAAGAAACATTTGTATATAGTAGACTAACTGATAGTATACAGAGGGGTCCAAAACATTGTATCCATGGTTTAAAGGTCCATAACTTGTAAACTTGTAACCCTCAGACTTTAAGAAAAATGTAATAATCCCCACTCCAAAGAAAGCAGGCGCAGACAGGTGTGAAAATTACAGAACCATCAGTTTAATAAGTCATGGTTGCAAAATATTAACAAGAATTATTTACAGAAGGATGGAAAAGCTGGTAGAAGCCGACCTCGGGGAGGATCAGTTTGGGTTCAGGTGAAATGTAGGAACATGGGAGGCAATACTCACTTTACGGCTTATCCTAGAAGATAGATTAAGGAAAGGCAATCCTACATTTCTAGCTTTTGTAGATTTGGGAAGGCTTTTGACACTGTTGATTGGAATAAACTCATTCAAGTTCTGAAGCAAGCAGGAGTAAAATAAAGGGAGCGTAAGGTTATTTACAACTTGTACAAAAACCAGACAGCAGTTGTTTTAGAGTTGAAGGGCATGAAAGGGATGCAGTGGTTGGGAAGGGAGTAAGACAGGGTTGTAGCTTTTCTCCAATGTTATTCAATTTGTACATTGAGCAAGCTATAAAGGAAAGCAAGGAGAAATTTGGAGAAGGAATTAAAGTTCAGGGTCTCCGGACTGAAGGCCACAACAACAACAACAACAACTTGTAAACTAATTGACGGAGTCGTCTCTTCTTACGTAGTGTAATGTAATAACAAGACAAACACTGAAAGCAGTTACTTCCATTAAATATCTGGGGGAACACATAAGGGGCAATCTGAAAACGAACAACCATAATATATATCGTGGATAAGGCAGATCCCAGACTGAGATTCATTGGAATAACCCTCAAGACGTGTACTCCATCAATTAAGGAGGTAGGTTAAAAATTTCTTATTTGGCTAGCGTTTGGATATTACACAGCGTTTGATCTGAATCAGTCGAGTTCATAGGAGACATAGAGAAGATCTAATGGTAAGCAGCACACATTCGCCGTGGAGGTTCGAGTCCTCCCTGGGGCATGGGTGTGTGTGTTTGTCTTTAGGTTAGTTTACCTTAGTTTAAGTAGTTTGTAAGCTACGGACGGATGACCACGCAGTTTGGTCCGATAGATTTACAAACATTTGAACATTTTTGTTTTATTGATAGATTGTTTTAGCCGCACCTCAAAGGAAATAATCGGGAGGAGACAAATCCGGTGAGAACCTTTTGTAATTAATCTGTCTACAAACTACAAAGATTTCCTCTAAATGTCGTAGGGATTGGTGTGCCATAGGGCAGTAGCACTTTTACGTGTCAAAGACAATAATTATAAATCTGAAGCATAGAATTAAAATTTGTGATTTCGCTGAGAATAGAAACCGGACCTCCATGCTTACTAGGCGGATGTCTTTTTTTTTTTTTTTTTTGCGGGCCTCCATGCGCCCCTTACAGCCCGTCCTTCCGCTCGCCATAATTCGCCTTCTTCGGCGTGGGCTTCTTTTTGCCATATAGAACTGAAATATATATATATATATATATATATATATATATATATATATATATATATATATATATATATATATTTTTTTTTTTTTTCTATATTTCCGTATTCTGTCGGAAATATTAGGTAAAGGAAGTAAATGTTTGTTCTTCTTCGTCGTACAAATAGATGAATTAGTAGAGTTCTTTAACATTGCGTGTCGTCTGATGTCAAAATTGGATAAGATAAATAACAAAAAATTGTAAGGAATTAAAAACTGTTATGAAAAGAAAATCCCTTTTTCTGTGTGTCTTGTAGGAAATCAAGAATCATTTGTATGAATAAATACGTTCGTTTCCTCGTAGATGTAATGTGGTAACATACTTAAGTTTCTTCTTCTGATTTACCGATGATTGAAAACTGTGTTGATGTTAGTCATGAGTAAACTAAATTTCTTCTTCTTGTTATACTAATTAAAATAAATTTGTAATTGAAACAGAAAGTCCAGTTTCATCACTGGGTTATATGGAGTCGTCAACGCAATAACATAAATAAATTAAATGTTCCATGGCGGTCTTCTTTTTGTTTCCCTAAAAACCTTCTCTTGTTGCGTGTAACAGAAAAGTCAAAACAAGAACATTCTTCTAAATGAACACTTCTTGTAATGCTTTACATTATTGTTCTGGTCAAAAAATTAGCAAAAGTTTGTTTGTATTTTTTATTACGCATCAGCATGTGGTGTTCAGTTGTGAGATACACCCAGAAATCCTCCACATTGCTTGATTCTTTAGTTAGGATGTAATGAAGAGTTTTCCCCTTCAACAAGTTGACAGCATTTCTTTTAGTTCTTGGATATGGAATGCTATCCGGTGTTAGGAAGTCAGCAGCTGTGAAGGCATTGGGTGTGGTTCTGCTGATGCTAGCTAACTTTTGTCTAACATAGAGCCATATGTCTTCAACCTTTTTCCACAAGAGTCTATGTTCATCGTCGTCTATTACGTTGCAGAGTGGACACAGCGGTGAAGGTGCCAGCCGAATTGCATGTAGTCTAGAGTTCGTTGCAGTTTTCCTGTTGACCGCGAAATACCAGGTCGCTTTCACGGACGTTGGTAAGTTCCTGCTGTGAATGTTTTCCCAGATTATGTTCCAGTTATTTGATGGATATTTCTGTTCTATATTATTTCCGAATTTGTTTTTCATCAGCTGTTTGTAAAGGTCTTTAACCTTTACGATTTCCTTTTCTGGTATCCTGCCGTGTATGTAACTGTATTCCAAGAAAAAATATTTTAAGTGTTGCAATCCGTTAGGGATGTGTCGGACATTGACAGGTGCATTTAGGTCGACAGGAGCTGTTTCGCTTACCAAGTGTGCAGTAAAGCTACCACCTTGCTTTTTCCATTCTTTGTAGGTGTTGGAGAGGTACAGAGGTTTCGCTTTTTGACTGACATCTGTGAGGTTTAAACCACCTTGTGTCGTGGGAAGCATCAGCTTGTCGTATTTAACTTTGAAGATTCGTCCGCGGGTCACGAAGTGTCCTAGAGCAGATATCATGCTTTTGGCCAAGGTTGCCGGAAGGGGCAAGACTTGTGCTACATAGTTTACTTTAGATGTAATGTAAACATTTGCAACTGCGACCTTTTGGAGTTCGTCGAGTTTCCTTATACTATGTTCCTGTACACAGGCTCGCATGCTGTTCAGTAGTTTCCGATAATTAACAGCAATAGTTTTCTGTATGGACCGTTTAAAATCAATGCCAAGGCATTTCATTGTTGCGAGCTCTGGTAGCAAGCCTTGAGTTTGAAGCCTGATGCCGCGTCCAATATGGAATATCCCGGACTTCGCTTCATTAAGTTTTGCGCCTGAAGCTTGTTCGTATTTCCTGACTATCTCCAGCGCAGTCACGACTTCGTTGCCAGTCGTGGCTAGAAATCCGACATCATCAGCGTACGCATTGCATACGATCTTTTCTCTCCTCTCCTAATCTGTAAACCCTGGAGATGTGTGAGGGAAGCGAGGAGTGGTTCGATAGCAGTGGCAAAAAGTGCCATGGACATGGGGCACCCTTGCCGGATGGAGCTGGTAACTTCTATCGGTTGGCTAATCTGTCCATTAATTACAAATCTCGCTGCATTGATCGTTAGCGTATTGCGGATGACGGCAATAAAGCGGGGTGAGTATCCCATTGTGCTCATAGTCCGGAGTAGGAACTGGTGATTGACCCTGTCAAAAGCTTTGTCAAGGTCAAGGGACACCAGGGCACTTTTTATTTTGCAAACGTCGGCCGTGGCAATTATATCCCTGTAATCACAGAGGGTCTTCAAAATCTTTCTATCTTTACCGACACTCGTTTGGTAAGGGCCGGTGACAGTGGTCATTGTGCTGTTTAATCTTCGCGCTAGTACTCGACCAAAGAACTTATAATCGCTGTTCAGCAATGTTATTGGCCTAAGACCGCTTATAGTTGTAGTTCCTGAGGTTTTGGGCACCAGCACTACGATGCCTCCCCGAAACTTTTGGGATATCGTTGTCAGGGTTTAACAGTTCATTACAAAGGAGAGTGAACTTGTCTTTTATGAGGGAACTGAATGTTTAATAAAATTCGGCCGGAATGCCGTCAGATCCCGGAGATTTGTTCGTCTTGCTTTCTGCTATTGCTTCTTCGACGTCTTCTGCAGTCACATCTGAGATAAGAGATTGTGCGTCCGCGTGGGTTATTCTACTTTGTAGAGTGGACAGAAACTCGTCTTGAAGGCGTACGTTAACTGGTTGAGAGGACATGAGGGAAGCGAAATGTTGTACGATCGCCCCCTTAATCTCCGATTGTTTCGTTAGCTTCCTTCCGTCATTCAGTTGTATTGCAGTGAATATTTTGCGTGACGCTCTTTTGTGCTCACGGATAACGTGATATACGGAAGTTATCTCATTCTGCGCCGTATCCTGCACTCGTGACCGTATTTTGTAACCTTCCAGTTGTTTACGTCGAAGGGCCAAGATTTTTCCCTTGATCTTTTTAATTCTTGCATAGTTGTCAACAATCGTGGCATCTGATTTGAATAAATCTCTTAGGCATTGAAAGTAAAATTCCATAGTACTTTTAGAAGCTTTTTTATCTGGAGTAGTTTATGAAAAATCTCCGTATTTTCGGCTTGACAAGTTTCAGCCACCAGTCGGTAGCAGTGTTGTACGAGGCGAACCTGCTCTCACACTCCCTCCATAGTGCGTGGAACGCCTCCTGGCACGCCTGGTCTTCTAGGTGAGACACGTTCAGCTTCCAGGACCCTCTACCTCGGTAAGTCCCCTGTTTGGCCATATTAATTGCGCAGATGTACGCTGCATGATCCGAGAAAACTACAGGCCATATTTTCGATTGCAAGATGTTGCGCTTTAAATTATGTGAGACATACACTCTGTCTAAACGACTCTCCGAGTGGCTGGTGACATGAGTGAATCCGGGGGCTGCACCGTGCAAGTGCTCCCATGAGTCTACTAGACGTAGTTGCGTGACTATCCGTTCAAGTTCGATAGACTTATTGAGATTGGGAGTTTGATCTTTTGCATGCAATACGCAATTAAAATCACCTCCGAGGATAATGTGCTCGTATCGGGTTCCGAACAGAGGGACAACTTCTTCTTTAAAAAATTCCGCTTTGCATTGTCTATTGCTAGATCCCGATGGGGGATAGACATTAATGATTCGTACGTTATTTATTGTACCTGCTATGCCTTTACTGGTGGTTAATTTTACAACATCTTGGACTATTATGCCCTCTTTCGTGAGGATAGCTGTACCCATTTCCGTTCCAATCCCTGCATTTGTGAAAGCACTGAATCCCGGTATATGTTCAAGGTCAATATCTGTGACTTCTTGCAAAAGGAGAATGTCTACGTCAGCGGCATATATAAAATTTTGTAATTTGAATGAGCTATGAGCCTTATTGAGATTTACTGTGGCTATCTTGTACGTTTGTACTTCTGTCATCGGTCGTTCTGGCTGTTCAATCATGAATTCGTTCTTCAGTTCTTCGTTCCTTCTCTAAAAGTCGTATAGTAAGAAAAAACAGCTTAATAATACTCATCAGTATCAAAAGGATCCGGAACATAATCTTGTCGCTTTGAGAGATCCGTCATGGAAGTGTCTTCTTTCCGAGTGTCGTTATCTTTTTGGAGCTGTGCATTATCTATCTCAGATTCTTGAATTTCCCTCATTTCTTCATCCGCTGGGTCATCTGCCACTTCGTCCGCCCAGTTGGTGTACGTAGGCGTCTGGGGTGGGTCATGGGGAGCCTCAGGAGAGGAAATTCTTTCTGGTTTCTGTGTGGGTGGTTCCTTTGGTAACCGTCCTTCAGCGCCTTTTTTCCCCAGTGCAGAGACAGGGGGTTTTTCGGGTGCTGGTATCGCTTTCTTATCGGAAGAGGACTTTTGACTTAAGCTGGCTGCTATTTCTTTTGCCTTTTGTCGCAGAGGTGCAGCGGCCTCCTCTGCGCCTTCGGATGCAATCCTGCGCTTCTTGTTTCTCCTTCCGGACTTCCTTTTTCAGACCCACTTTCTGGCTCCTGGGGAGTGGTACGCTCTTCATTTGCCGGAGGATCTGCATCATTTATAGGTTCGGTTTCTGTGTCGGCCGAACTTCGTCTGCTGCTGTAGGCGGCCGGGAATCGAGTACGTCGTCGGCTATAAGTGTGCTGACATCCATTGGGATTTCAGGCTCTGCAACGATTGCTCCTGCAGTCGTATCAGGGACCAAGACTAGCCGGTTGCGCTCGAGCTGCAGCGGCGTAAGTTCCAGGCAGTGACGTCATGGCTAGTGGTCTGGCGGGCTCGCCGGCGGTTAGCTGCGCCACGCGCCTCTGTATACAATTGGCGCGGACGTGGCCAGACCGAACAAGTTCTGGGTTGATCGTCATAAATAACAATACCTCTATATCCGCAGACGTTTACATACGAAGGAATATGTTTCCGTAGTTCGACTCGGAGTTGTCGTACACCGTTTAGAACGGGAAATTTATGCGCGCTCGACCACTTTTCAGAAAAATTGCTAAGCACTGTACCGAACGGAGAAATTACAGCATTTATCTGTTCCACAGTAATTTCAAAAGGCTACTGAAAAATTGGGATAGTGCGTATTCCAAACCCAGCATGAGTGATAGCAACCTCCCCAACACGTCCATCTGAATACTTAAATTTCGTAGTGCCTCCACAGGATTCAACTACCTTCGAGCATAGCTCCGCACTACTCAACTTGACAAATACCACACTCGCTATAATCGACAGATGAATACCAATAATGTCGTTGCATAATAGTTTTACATCCTGCTCTAACCAATTTTCTATCTCATAAGATGTCGGTCTAGTAGATCGATTCTCAAATGTCAATTTCAAAGTATTCTTCCTAGTCGGTCGTTCCATTTCTTGTTCCATCATTACAATCGGTTCATACCTTTCCCACAGTTCAATAACGAAAGCTATTTGCTGCAGCAAGTGCCGACACTTACCACGCGAAGACAAGCTGTCGCAGCGCACGGCACGGAGCGTCCTGCCCCTAGCACGACCGTGAGCAGACTGACCGCTCGGCTACTCCACTGCGGCGCGAAAACATTTGTTTATTAAAGTAACCCAAAGACAATACATGAAATTAAGACAGCCATAACTAAATATTTGCATCGATTACATGTGAAACATTGGTAAAGGTATTCTAAAATAAATGTAAACGTTTTGAACTATGCCTTCAAGAAAGAGGAAATAATTTCCAGCACCTACTGCGATAATGGTGAGTAGAGTGCATTTTATAGTAATTAACATAAATAATTAATTTCATTGTTTTAACTGTGATACTGTTAAATACCATTTCGCAACATAACTGCAGCCAGTTGCAGTGAAACCCAGCCGCTAGCTTATGCAACAACATGAATGTGCTGCCACCCTTAAATACCGCACAAGGCGAAACACATGCAGCTCGCTGCTGTGGAGAAACTTCGCAGATACACTGTAAAAGCAGGCTTCTATGCGATCGACACCCATAAATGCACTTTTAGTGGAGGCAGGGGAGATGCCTCTCAAAATAAGGCGTCAAATGTTGTCAGACAAATTTTACATTCAAGGTATGGCATGCATGCATAGTTCTGTTTACCAAATGAGAGACTGTATATACCGATTATGAATCGCTAACTCCAGAAGGAAAAATCCCCTGATTATATGCTCCAGCTATGACAGTTGGTATCACATCATACATTCTGTAAGATGTTCTTCTAAATTGCCTTTCTTTGAATATGAACTTGATACAATCAGCTGCCAGATTCCTGTTTATTATTTTAATACGACCTGCATAGGAAATGTTAATGTCGATAGTGGATACAACCGCCTCATTGAAGATCAGTGGCCTGGTTTCGTTTGCATATATATTGATGGTTCCAAAAAAATTCCGTCTACTAGTTGTGCCTTTTTTCTGTCCTCAGATTCAGGTCTGGAAATCATTCAGACTACCTCCTATTGCTTATATATTTACAGCGGAGACAGAGGCATTTATAGAAGCTCTCAAATTCAACTCTACTACTCATTTCCACAAGATATTAATCGTGTCGGATTCTTAAAGTGTTCTCAAAAATATTCATCAGCACAAATAATACAGAACAACCAACAATTATATTTTGGATATGGTCTCGGAATATAGTCGTAATATTCAAATGGAGAGGACAATTCATCTTTTGTGGGTTCCTTCTCATGCTGGTATTTGTCTTAACGAAGAAGTTGATTCATTAGCGAAGCAAGCTGCCACAATAGGTAAAGTACTTGATTTGCAGATACCTCACACAGATTATTTATGTGAGGCAAAAAGTACACTAAACAACAGTGGCAAGGAAGGAAGGGAGGAAGCTTGTGGTTTAACGTCCCATCGACAGGCTTGGTCATTAGAGACGGAGCTAACGCTCGGAGTTTTGGGTAAGGATGTGGTAGGAAATCGGCCGTGCACTTTTTAAAGGAGCCATCCCGGCATTTGCCTGGAGTTATTTAGGGAAATAACGGAAAACCTAAATCAGGAAGGCCGGAGGTGGATTTGAACCACCGTCCTTCCGAATGCGAGTCCAGTGTCTTACCACTGCGCCACCTCGCTCGGTAACAGTGGCGAGAGGTGTGGAACGTTTCTCTACAATCAAAATGGCGTTTCTACTGTATGCTACAGCCTCGGATACGTTCACAGTCTTGGTTCAAGGAAACACATTTGAGCAGATCCACTATTTCGACGATCATCCGACTCAGATTTAATCATGCTTCCTTTCCTCTCCATCTACATCGCATCAATGTCTACAGATCGCCTGCATGTGAATGTGATCCAAAATCAGAAGCGGATATCAACCACATCTTGTTTAAAGTGTTCAAAATATGATTGTAAACGAGTGGTTTTCTTGAAGTCATTACTGAATATGGGGTACCAACTACCTCAGACAGCTCCATTTCTCTTATGCTCTAAAGACATACGACTTTATAAATCTATTGTTAAGTTCCTGAGTAATATTGGTCTTCATCTTTAGTATGTTTCGAGATGCTGAGTTTTCTTTTTTAACGTAATGTGTAAAATTCTGCTATGGATGACTAAATCGAGGGTATGCTCAGAAGGCCAAATAAATAAAAAATAAGCAGACAATGAGAGATCAGCTGATGCATGACGTACGTATATAGCATAAAGCTAATGCCAAGTGATGTGCACAAGCACTGCCATTTATATGAATGGAAGCAACAATAACACATACTGACAAAAAACAAAAACACAAAAACAAAATACAGATAAATACAAAATTTTATATGTGAACATACTATTACACACAACCAGCAAGTATTGATATTGTGTATCATTTAATATTGCCGCGAGACACCATGTAAACCGACTGCCGGCGTGGCGCAGGGGATAGCGTCACAGACTGCGATGCTGAAGGTCGCCGGTTCAAACAGGCAAAAATTTATTTTGTAATGAACAATTCCAGAATCTTCTATATCTTTCTTATGTTCACTTGTAAATTCTACTTGTTTCTTATGTTAACTGTTCTTCTAATTTCTGGTAAATTCTATCTGTGTATAAATAGCAGAGCACTCTGCCTGAGAGGCAGTCAGCGCTGCGTGTATGTTGAGTTCGTAATAAACGTGCTTTCAGTATAAGTGTTGTGTTCAGTTGCCTTCGAAGTCAAGCCTGCTTCCATTGGAACGCGACATTGTTTGGTGAAGGCGCCGGGTACACTGTGCAACAGCTGCATCACCGTAGCTCCGATTAAAGGTAAAGCAGTCAACAATCCGAAGATTGGTTTGAACACCACAGTGCTTTACTAGGCATGGCCCTGTTTAGAGGTGGTATGCCGTTGCCTTCCTCCGACCTTCGAACTGACTTACCCAGCCAGTTATAGGGGGACCTACAGTTTAACGTGGGTTCCGAACCACGGTGCTACTCGGTATTTTTCACATGAGCAATACTGCCAGAGGTGAAAGAAGTGGAAAGTGACAGATAAAAATCCTAGGACCCGGTGGGAATCGAACCCGTGACCTTTGGATTTGTAGTCTGGCACTCTACCACTGTGCAACCGAAGCGCACTTTAGGCAACGTAAAAGCCGTCGCTTACACGGACTGGAACCGGAATACAAGGGATACAACGAGTACATCCTTCCAAAAGTCTGTATCATCAGAAGAACTATGGACACGAAACCAGCGGTAAGCCAGCTGCACATCAGACACCCATCAGTGTTCTATGGAGACCCTGGACAGGACCCCAACAAATGGCTAAAAGGGTTCGACCGAGTCGCCAAGTACAACAGGTGGGATCATACGTTGTGCTTGGCCAACGTTTATTTCTACCTGGACGGAACAGCCCAGCAATGGTTTGAAAACGACGAAGACAAGTTGAATGACTGGGAGACGTTCCAGGAGGAACTTAAGAAGACGTTTGGAGACCGCCAGCGACAAATCCGCTCGGCGGAAGAACAACTGAAGAACCGGGCCCAAAGACATGGTGAGCCGACACAGTCGTACATACAGAATGTTTTGGCCCTGTGTAACATAGTGAATCCGAATATGACTGAGGCCGACAAAATCACGTTGCTACAACGAAAGAGTTCATTAAGTGGTGCCAGCATATTGAAGAGATGCAGCAAAGGAGGGTTGCACGAATTGCACGAAAGAAGTATGACAGACTCCCGAATGTAGTCCCTATGGCCTTTGTGGAAGACCAGCATGACTTCGCTTCTCTCATACGACAAATTGTGAGAGAAGAATTACAACAATTTACAGCAGCCGGGACTATTAGACCGAGTAAGTATCAGATTATAGCCATGGATGTAAGCCCTGTAAGCGACGAGGGAGCCGACGCCACTGAGGAAGAGGTATTTCAGACATTAGCTCCTGTTTGCCCCCCCCCCCCCAGATGCACCCGACGTGAAGAATTGCGTTGCCGTGCTATGACTTATACGCTGCAGCCGCCAAACGGCAGCCTATGAACCGACCAACGCGGCCACAACCAATTCCCCCGGCAACTATGATGCAAAGAACAGATGTCTGGAGGACAGAAGACAACACACCACTTTGTTTCCACTGTGGGCGCCCTGAACATGTCGTACGCGACTGCAGAGAAAGAAGGCGAGTGTTCGACGATTATTTTGCCGCAAGTCGTCAGCCATCAGAGCAGTTCTATCCCAGGCAATCACCTGCTGATGAGTTCAGTCGACCTGTGGGAAGAAGCCCATCGCCGTACCCTAGACGAGGTCCGCTCCCCGACGCGCCGCAGCCGTTCACCGTCGCCGTACAGAGGTACCAGCCGCTCCCCTAGTCGCCACGCCCAGGAAAACTAAGCGAGCGACCTTCTACGGAGGTGAGGCCGCCGCAGATGAAAATTCTCCATGGACGACAGTCGCTAAGATGTCGGGAAATCACATCGACGTCATAATCGACGCCCAAACTGTCCGGACACTTGTTGATTCAGGAGCGTCTTTCTCTGTATTATCGGATAATTACCGCCGCACACTAAAGAAGACAATGTTCTGTGATACTGGGGCAACTGTGCTGAAGGTCGCGAATGGAAAGTACGTCCAGCAAGCAGGAACTTGTGTCGCAAGAATAACCATCAACAACAGGACCCAGCCGTTTGAATTTGTTGTGTTAACAGAATGTAGTAACAATGACGTCCTCGGATGGGACTTCCTTCAGGCATCCCAAGATATTATTGACTGTGGAAGATGTGAGCTGCAAATTGAAGAAGTTGTTCCGACGGATACACGTAATACAGAATTTTCTGGGAAGTTATTTGCCGTTGACAATGTGACGATCCCGCCGCTGATGGTGAGAAGAGTTGCAGTCACAAATACAGATGAGCGACTAATCTGTGAAGTGCTTGTTGATAGTAAAAAGTTTATCAGGCTCGCCAAAGAAATTTACATACCAGCGACTATCATAAGCATTACCGGAGGTCGAGGAGAGATTTGGATCACTAATTGTCACGAGCAGTCGCAACTTATCCCAAAGGGAATGTGTATCGGGACAGCTGAACCAATCCAGGACGGTGAGCTCAACGTCATCAACAAAGACCCATACTCTGCTGTTAGTACACGCTGGAGGAAACAATCATGGAACTGCCAATAGGGTCCGGACTGACCAAGGAACAACACCAGCGGATGTTAGCTATACTACGTCATTATTCGGGTGCATTCATACCTCAGCAGGGGAAAAGTCAGACGAAACGGCCCACGATAAGACACCATATAAATACTGGGGATCATCCACCAATTAGCCAGCGTTCGTATAGAGTGTCGCCAGCTGAAAGACGGATAATGCGCGAGGAAGTGGAGAAGATGTTGCGAGATGACATTATTCAACCTTCGGAGAGTCCTTGGTCATCTCCAGTGGTCCTTGTAAAGAAGAAGGATGGCACATGGCGATTCTGTATCGATTATCGGCGGCTGAAGAAAATCACAAAGAAAGATGTCTACCCACTGCCGGGCATTGACGACACCTTAGACTGCTTGAAAGGAGCTTCATATTTATCAACTATGGACATGCAGACAGTTTACTGGCAAATCGATGTTGACGAAGCTGACAGGGAGAAGACGGCTTTTATTACACCTGACGGCCTCTATGAATTCAAAATAATGCCATTTGGATTATGTAATGCTCTGGCCACATTCGAACTTATGATGGACAACTTGCTTCGACACCTAAAGTGGACGACGTGTCTCTGCTATTTAGATGACATTGTCGTTTTCTCGAAAACATTTGAAGAACATCTGAGTCGCCTGTCAACTATGTTGAAGTGTGTTCAGGCTGCAGGACTCCCCCTCAATCCAAAGAAGTGCCTCTTCGTCGCCAAAGATATAAAAATTCAGGGTCACCTAGTCAACGGAGATGGTGTCCGTCCTGATCCAGATAAAGTAAGGGCAGTCACAGAATTTCCAACTCATCAGCACATTCGTGATGTGAGAAGTTTTCTCGGGCTGTGCTCTGCTCATACTACTGACTTTTCATAAAAGGATTTTGTAACAAGGCACGTCCATTACAAGAACTTCTGCAGGGAGACGCCAAGTTTTACTGGGATGATGCAAAATAAAGAGCTTTCTGGGCACTTAAGGAGGTTCTAACTTCCGCACCAGTGCTAGCCTTGTACGACGAGAATGCGGAAACGGAACTTCACACAGACGCCAGTGGTTACGGGATTGGTGCAGTGCTTGTACAAGTTCAGGAAGGTGCTGAAAAAGTGATAGCCTAAGCATCAAGAGTACTCTCAAAGTCCGAGATAAACTACTCTACAACTGGGAAAGAATGTCTCGCAGTTATCTGGGCTATCAACAAGTTCCGGACGTAATTATTCGGCAAAACATTCACCGTCGTGACAGACCACCATTCTTTATGTTCTTTATGTTGGATGACTAGCTTGAAGGATCCATCAGGTCGACTAGCAAGATGGGCACTAAGACTCCAAGAATACAATGTCACAATGGTATTCAAGAACTGGCGCAAACACAAGGATGCTGACTGCCTTTCGAGGAATCCATTAGTGGAACACAACAGCGTGAATGAAATTTCAGCCCTCACTGAATTAGATGACGTTACAGCTGAACAGAGGGAAGATCTAGCACTATTAAAAACGATAGAGGCCTTGGAGAAAGGAGAACCGACCAATGGAGAGTTCCAACATATAAACGGAACATTGCATAAAAGCAACTACGATCCACTGGGCCGCAAATGGCTACTGGTCGTTCCAGCTCATCTCCAGCCAGCTATTCTCAAATATTTACACGATGCTTCGATATCCGGTCATCTGGGATTCGTGAAGACCCTAGACAGAATCAGACGCTGGTATTATTGGAAAGGTCTCTACTGATCTTTCAAGCACTATGTGAGTCACTGTAAAGAGTGCCAGTGACGGAAGCATGTGCCGCAATTACCTCCAGGGCATCTCGTACCGATTCCACCGGCAGCAGCTCCATTCCACCGGTTTGGGATCGATCTTTTAGGGAGGTTCCCGAAGTCGACAACCGGTAACCGATGGATAATAGTTTGCACTGACTACCTCACATGCTACGCTGTTACCAAACCTGTGCCGACTGCAGAAGCTCCAGAGATCGCAAAATTCCTTGTAGAAGACATTATTTTGGAGCATGGAGCACCACGTGTCATGATATCTGATCGTGTAAAAGTATTCCAGTCAAAAGTAGTATCAGAGGTAATGTCACGGTGCGACATTGTCCACAGAATGAGAACTGCATATCATCCTCAGACAAGTGTTCTTAAGGAACGTTTTAACAAGACGTTAGCCAATAAGCTGTCGATATACGTCGATGTTGAGCAGAAGGACTGGGATACATTTCGTGACATTTGCTTACAATAAAAAATGTTCAAATGTTTGTATAGTCTATGGGACTTAACTACGGGGTCATCAGTCCCTAAACTTACAAACTACTTATCAACTACCTTATACTAAAGACGGCACAAATATCCATGCCCGAGGGGGGATTCGAACCCCCGACCGTAGTGGCCGTGCAGACCGTGACTGGAGCGCCTCAGTCTCCTCGGCCACCGCGGCTGGCTTGCTTACAATACCGCAAGACAAGTCACCACAGGCTTCACGCTGTTTTTCAAATTTCCATCAAATTTTCAAATGTTTGTAAAGCTTATGGGACTTAACGACGGGGTCATCAGTCCCTAAACTTACAAACTACTTATGAACTAGCTAATACTAAGGACGGCACAAATATCCATCCCCGAGGGGGGATTCGAACCCCCGACCGTAGTGGCCGTGCTGACCGTGACTGGAGCGCCTCAGTCACCTCGGCCACCGCGGCCGGCACGCTGTTTTTCCTGCCCCATGGCCGCGAAGCTGAGACGACAATGGATATGCTGTTCCCGTCCCAACTGGGCGACACTCATGATGATTATGTTACACAGGTAATCACTGGGGTCGAAGAAGCAAGACAGCTGGCTCGAATACAGACACTGGACGCCCAGGAGAAGGACCGTCAGCGGCATAACGATAAGCACCAACCTTTTGTATACAGCCCAGGAGGTCTGGTATGGATTTTTACCCCTGTACGGAAGGTTGGACTGTCAGAAAATTTATTGAAGCGATACTTTGGTCCGTATCGTTTCATACGCCGCCTGTCAGACGTCACATACGAAGTTGAGGATTATGAGCCGTCATCGAAAGGACAAAAAGGAAGAGACATTGTTCACGTCCTGCGCATGAAGCTCTACTGTGGTCGTGAAGAGCAAGTAGGCGACAATGGCTTCTTGTTCAAGGACTCTAAGGACAGTAATGTTATTGATGAAGCCACGACAGGAACGTCTGTCGTTGATAATGGTGGAGAAGGGAAGGATTGTCTAGAACTGCCATACAGAGGACCCATGAAAAGGTCAAGATCCAAGACATTGCAGCTGGCTCCACAGGGAACATAACAGCGGGTCGCTGTTTTTCCAGGAGAGGGAGCAATTCTGCGAGACACCATGTAAACTGACTGCCGACGTGGCGCAGAGGATAGCGTCACAGACTGTGGTGCTGAAGGTCGCCGCTTCAATCCCAACCACCGGCAAAAATTTATTTCTTTGTAATTAACAATTCCAGAATGTTCTATACCTTTCTTATGTTCACTTGTAAATTCTACTTGTTTCTTATGTTAACTATTCTTCTAATTTTTGGTACATTCTGTTTGTGTATAAATAGCAAAGCACTCTGCCCGAGAGGCAGTCAGTGCTGCGTGCATGTTAAGTTCGTAATAAATGTGCTTTCAGTATAAGTGCTGTGTTCAGCTGCCTTCAAAGTCAGCCTGCTTCCGTTGCAATGTGACAATATCATTATGATTTTATGTATGTATTTATTTAAATTATTAAGACACTAATTTGATGTATTTTGTATTTTTATGTGTAATGGAAATGGGACTTGTAAGCTGAGCTTGAAGATAGGAGTTCTATCTGATTGCCTCATAATTTACAGACACTTAGTACTTGTTGATGTTCTACATTGGTGACCGACATCTCTTTTCACATGTGTGTGTATAGCACCGTTGACAGCTCACTGTCGGCAGTACTTCTGGCGTATTTACAGTTGACTATGCAGTTTCAGGAACCTGCCACTTTGCCAGCTACAATGGGAGTCAACCCAGAGGAACCTAAGCAAGAGATGAAATGTGAAAATAACAGTGGTTTCTTACACACTACAGGGCTTGACAGGTATATGCTACTGTTACAGACAATTTATTGCTTGATTCTGTAGCCCTGGTGTCTCAGGCCACAAACTCTCTGCAAATCTCATACAACTGATGTGCCTGTTTCAGGGATTCCCATCCAAGAATCAGTGTCACCTCCACTGTGCTTAATCGCCTTCCGTTCGCAAATAGCACAAATGACTGCTTTCCAGTCTGATGACCATATGGCGCCATTTCTGACGATGAATTCCACCACTCTTCTTTCGTTTCATAGATCACAACCACAAAGTTAAAATAGTCAGACTACCTCCATTTAGGTTGGATGGACTACAGCAGTGCTTCTCTGTAATAGAAAACGTCTATGAATCATACACCATAGTGATGACACCAAATTTGACACATTGGTGAGCCATATAAGATGGGGACCACACAGACTTTATAAATGATGTTATCATATCTTCACTGTACTCACTTAAATATGATATGGCTAAATCAACTTTGTTCAGATGCTCCACTGAGGAGCATCATGTGGCTTACAATGAACATTTGAAAGTGACATCTGCTAAGCAGCTATGGTGGCACTTTTTTACCCAGGTGGAGATAACATCATGCTCGATCACATGCTCTGGGCATTGTGTGTAGTAAAACAACCAAAGGAGATAAAACCTGCCATGATCGCCCATGAACATGAACTCTCAAAAACTCTGCTAAAACTGGACCACCGGTCCCTTCACATAGGAGTGGGACCTCCTCATTATCCGTGCTGGCTCTTAATCAACAACAGAAGCACCAACTTCAACACGATTCTGCTAGTATATTGTGCCCTATAACTCGTCTGCCTGCAACTGTCATGTCCCTATGAGTTTCCAGACTCACAGCATGACTTCAAAGTGGCCACACAACATTAACCATAAGGCAGATGCCAGGCTGCGGTTCACTGAAAGAATACTCAGGAACTGCAGTCCATCAACGAAACGAGTGGATTAGGAAGCAGTCGTACGACAACTACTTGAATATTTCCAGACAATGTTGGCTCCATACCAGGTGGGAATAGTGGAGAACATCAAGTGAAGATCAGCATACTTCATTACAGGTTTATTTAACAACCACGAAAGTGTAACGGAAGTGACTGGCCTCTGGAATGGCAAACACTGCAGGTCGGCGTCCTATATCAAGGTATAAGCTACTGTCAATTTTGTGAAGGAGTATGTTTCTCGAAGAGTCATCCAGAAAGTTGCTTTCTATTACGTTTAACTTGCGAAAAGACCGCGAGGGTAAAATTAGAGACCACACAGAGGCTCGCTAACAGTTGATTATCCCGCAAACCACACTGTAAAAAAGAAAGTCACTCTGGTACACAAAGTATCCTCTGCCCACTCTGGTACACAAAGTATCCTCTGCAGTGGCGTAGCTATCATAGGGCTAGGCGGGGCAGTGCCCCGGGGCCCCCGAGCTCAAGGGGCCCCTCAGCCTACGTGAGCGAAAAAGTTACAGTAGATCCTTGAACACTTTCATGTACCAATTACTTCGGATAATCGAAGTTCTACTGTATATAATAATTTAGTTGGATGAAGGTTTTCTCGACTTTGAACTTTTTGAACCCTGACCAACAAACCTCAAACGCACGAAGTGGAATCCAAAAATTATTCCCACCCCAGAATATAAACATAACAAGGTCCTTTGCTTGTCCGCTAAGACGTGGACACTGCCATCGTCAGCGTATTGTCGGTTGAATCTTTGCGAATTAACAGTGAATGATGCTGAATTACTAGCACAGTGTTTGACGCAGACAGTGTGACCACATGTGAATAGGAAGTTTCTACAATGTATTATTACAGAACGGTATTATTATGATAACTCACCTGTTTGTGTAGTGAATTCCCAAAAGTGTGCTCCATAATCATAGATCCGAATGAAGTGCTGTAACCAATTGCACTCTGAAATTCGTGCAAGAAGAAGAGAAAATATGGTTACTTTGTCACAATAGTAAATTGTCCATTCAAGACACTACCCTGCACCCCACTGCCACTATAATAAGCGAAGATGTCAACTAAGTTATTTTACTAATTACTTTTTCGTGGCCAGACATTAATATATACTTCATGAAGCGTGGTAGGGGCACGGCTGAAACCAAAGTATTCCATCAAATGAAATCCGGCAACTTTCTTTTCTGAAACCATCCTACACGAATATTTCCCCTATTTTCCTTGTTTGGTTGGGCTATCAACGAAATTACGCTGATCAGTACGGAGCAATGACCTAACAGCGGATAGTTTAGCGACAGTCAGATGTCGGCACTGACAACAGTCCGTCTGCTGCCACCGCGGACTTGACTTGGTTTGCTTCGTGGCAGGGGGCCATATTTTCATGGATAAGTAATACTTCTTCATTGTTTATTTTTTACTAGCTTATGCCTGCGACTTCATTCACCTAATATGGAGCAACTTCGGAAACTATCCCAAGAAGTCGTTTATCTTTCGTCCTACCCAGGTCCAAATCTATCCCTCTGCAAAATTTCATTCAAATCCACCCAGTAACTTTTGCGTGGAAACATAACAAACATTCACAATTATATTAGAGTGTATGATTAAATATTATCTGCTGCCTGGCACATAATATTTACTTAGTAGTCTTTAGGTTTGCCTTATTATGTCTTGGAGTGGGCGGTAAGGAGCTGATGATGAAGTAGTTTTGCATCTGTACAGTATTAGAGTAAAGGGGGCCCCAATGTCATCTTTGCCCCGGGGCCCTTGGTGACATAGCTACGCCACTGATCCTCTGCATCATATTCTGAGGTAGTTTGTGGAGTCAGAGGCACGACGGGTTATGTGAGAAGTAAAATGCCTGGTTTCTACTTAGTTACCTCTGTCTGTCTATCTACCTTTCTCTTTGGCCCTTTTCCTGCGCATGCAGGGTCGGCACTGTGTTAAACACGGATTTGGTATGGGTTAATATTTACACGGTGGCAAGATGCCCTTCCTGCCGCCACCCCATGCCCCCAGGACGAAATGTGTGCCGCAAGTGTCTGCGTATGGTGTTATAAGTCTGCAAAAATGTAAAGTGTTATGAAATATTTGCGAACAGTGTAACTGAGGCGGGACTTGGGGACCAGCCTGGTATTCACCTATGGGGATGTGGAAAACCTCCTAAAAACCACATCCAGGCTGGCTGGCACTCCAACCCCTTCCGGTAATCCGCCGAGCGGATTCGGACTGGGGCTGGTACGCCTCCCCATCTCGGAAAGCGGTACATTAGACCGCACGGCTAACCGGGCAGGTACTGTCTGTATGTAATGGTAATACAGTCAATTTATGTTTATGGACTTAATAACATTAACTAGAATAAAATTCGACATTCACTAAGTTCTCTTGTAAACAAAGAATAATTTACGAGAATACCGGCTTACACAGGATTTGCCCTTTCATACTTAAGATGTTGATTTACTTTACTGTAGATTATCTGAATTTTTGAAGAGCTATGAAATGATGGTTATGAAGATGTTCAATAAACTGTCTCTGTCTCACAATAGGAGGTAATTATGAGGTTTAATTTATATAGCACTTGTCTGACCATTTATTCATTACAGAATCATATCAAAATCTGAAGAAAATCAGCCAAGAAAGTTTCGGGATTCATATTACTAACAATGTTTTCCATTCATATAGTGAACATACTGGTACACTTACATATTATGTGTGCTTTTAAAAACAAGAGAGTTGTGGTTTGGATTGTTTTTTTGGTGTATTAGAGTGTATTAAATTAATAGCTAAGTTTCTCAAACTTTTTTTAGTGTATGGGTTTTCCTTTTTCATCAATAGCAGTTCTTCAATAACGTTATTAGGATTATTGTAATATCAGAAAAACCTAATAAAATTAACTGTAATAAACATCTACATGTACGCTGTTCTCTTGTTCAAATGTTTTTAAATCTCTGGGATTTAACTTCTATGGTTATCAGTCTTAGTCTAACAAACTAATTAAATTAGCCTAAGGAGAAACACACACACATGTTTAAATAATTTAACGAAATTTATTAGCAATGGCTACTTTCTTACAGTTCCATTGTATTAGTTATAGATGTTTTACGAAATGGTCACATATAAGCATTTCTGTCGCACTGGGACTAGAACCCGGGTTTCCCACCTTTTGCGGTTGGTCACATTACCATACTTTTTACTTTTTTTAGAGGTAGGTCAATGCTTTGTGGTCTTTCGTTCATGTTCGTTCTGGGTTTTTGTTGATTATATTTCGCTAAATTTTTTGTTACAGCGGGTGTTCAGCTCTGACCAGGTGCACTGAGTCACTGCGCCCAGTTTACCATTAGGATACCTGAACATGACTCCGGGACTGGCCCAAACTTCCATATGTCACACTGAGTCAGTTACATTCACATTCAATAATAACTTATCAGAATACCAGCTTAAAGTCATCCATTATTCATTTCTACTCAGTTAACGAATTTTGTTCAAAAATGTTCAAATGTTTGTAAATCTATGGGACTCAACAGCTTGGTTATTAGTCCCTAGCTTACAAACTATTTAACATAAGGTAAACTAAACTAAGGACAACACAAACATCCATGCCCAAGGGGGGAATCTAACCCCTGACGGCGGATGGCTGCGTGCACCGCAACATGGTGCTCCAGTATGCGCAGCTAATCCACTGCGGCGAATTTTGTTAATGTGAAAAACTTAGTGGTAATCGTTTGGAAAACGTACTGTAGTAGTTAATGCAAGATACATTATTCAAATTGTTTTAGCCTAAATATTGTCCTTCAGTGAAAACGTATAGTATCTTATTGCCATTTTCGCTCTCATGAACTAATCAACGCCAGTTCACACTGTCTGTCACGTCAATGTCACATCACAACACCATCACATTGTGTATTCACACTGTCCGTCTTGTCAATTTTGCTTAGCCCAATAGTCAACTGTGAAAGTTAGTTAACTGTTAGCATCTGTGATCTAAAAAGTCAGGTTGGAATTTAGGAGACAACAACAATAATTTTAATTGACGGCCAAAACAAACTTTATACAGTATGTTGTGTCTTCCCTTTCCTGTAGGTTCAGGAGGTGAGCTCTGATTAGCAAGGATGTGGACTTGGGTCTGTAATTAAAAGAATTAAATAGTCCACATGAACTTTATTGCAGCATGAAACAAGTATTTAACTTTGATGTGCTTTTGGTGGTACAACTTTTTCCTCACAAATACAGTTTTGCAATGTATCACTACCACGACATCTGCCAATAGGACTGTTTTGGCTTGTAGACTGCTGTTTCCTGGATCGTAACTGTTGAACCATAGAACAGCCTAGTACTGTCTCATACTGGTGAGGTGTGCCGGCATATATAGGCGAGTACCCTTCTTCCAATTGGCCACTGTGTGAAGCAGGTAAAGAGATACAGAGTTACGGGCACCCACATACATATGTTACTAGACTGGCAAACTTGCCCCTATGACTGAAGCGGTGCCGCCATGTTGCTTTACCTCATGTCACAATGTTTCAGTATGGTACTACTCTGATTTTCCGACACGAAAAGACGTTCTAAGCTTTACTAGCTGGCTAAAACAGGCTTTGCAATGAGATAATATTTCTGTAATAGTTAAATTATTTAACACTTATATTGTGAATCCTGTTATGAAGACTAAATTTTACATACGTTTAAAGCACACTGTAGTTACCGGAAAAATACTCAGAAGAGTGAAGATATGTGTTATCCACAATAAATAGTACATTTATAACCGTCATACTATTCCAAACTAACGAATACGTTTACTTACTGGCATCAGCAGTACTTAGTCACCCAGATCTTATCCAGACAATGGACACTAATAAAAGACCCTTTCACTTGCCTTGTACTCTCCTTCCACAAGTTGGTCATGCAGAAACCAACATTACTTTCTAAAATGATTTCCAGTCCATGGTGTACAGCAATCAGTGAGAATAAATATTCCTTCAGTAAAAAAACTGTCTCGATTGCAAATTGTTTTATTCCTTATCTGGTGATGCGCTTCGCCCTTTAGCGGGGCATCTTCGTATTGTCTGCGTGACGGAATTTTCACAGGATTACAAGGCGTGATTGCAGAACGACGATAGTGGGACATGGGCTTGTTTTGTGTTAGGAAGACAGTGTGAACAGTGAACGGGGCTTGCAATGTGCTCTCCATGGTGTGACATAGCAAAACAACTTACGGTGTCACACCACGGAGAGCACATTGTGGGCTTTGTTTGCCATTTGTACTGTCATCTTAACACAAAGTGGACCCATCTGCCTTTGTCCCCGTTTTGTTGTTGCACCTTGTAATTTTGTGTGAGTTCTGTCACACAGATAGTCTTGGGATGCCCTGCTAAAGGGCGAGTGGCGTCATTGGATAGGGAATGAAACAGTTTGCAATCAGGACGGTTTTCTTACTGAAGGAATACATCACTTTCTTGTCCACCAAAATTACTTTATTTTCGCAAATTTCAACGTCTTTTGCATAAATGAAATTGCATATATTTTTACAAAACATTTTCCCTTTTACTGCATCTCAACAAATTTTTTAACATTTAAAGAATATATGATGTAAATGATCTGTATATTGCAATCACGAACTCTAACAGAAGTGACTGCTTATTATCAGGTGAAAAGTTAGGTTTCTGTGTTTATCACAGGAGATAAAAGTATAACTGCTGGACTCCCAGTGTTGCCTGGGTTTTTCTTAATCCAATATTTGTTAGTCTATCTCCTCCCCCTTCCTCTCTGTGTCTTTTCCTCTCTCCTACTGGTGCCAACATGGCACATCTGTTCTAGTTCTATAAAGCTTTTGTGTGACCCAGACTTGAATATGGCTGCCAGATCAGTGGAACAGCCAGGCCTTCTAACCTGAAAATACTGGAATCAGTACCCCTCGTAGATATCAGGCTGGCAACTGGCACACATCACATGATCCCAGTACTTAGACTGCGTGCAGAGACTGGCGAGCCCCCAGTTTCTATTCGCTGTCATATACTCGAGGCAAGCAAGGCGTACAGGGTTCTGCCAGTTTCTCACGTGTTACTCCACCCTAGACTTCTCAATGCATACTTTCTATAATGATTTTTGTTGCAAATAAACCTCTTTTTAAAACAAAGGGTGAATATCATGACCACACTACTAAGTCTAAAAATGATCTACATAGGAAACTTAAGCATTTAAGTCTAGTGCAGAAAGGTGTCCATTATTCTGTCACAAAAATTTTCAGCTCTCTTCCATCAGACATCGAAGTTCACATTAATGCTTTGCCTGCATTTAAACATAAATCAAAAAGAATATCTTATGTAAAAGTCTTTTTTTTTCTTTAGATGAGTATCTGCATACAAAACAATGATTGTTTTTCTTCTTCTTTCGTAAATCTTGTATTGTCTTGTGTTTTTATGACTCTCTGTTTACTTGTGTTAATGTATTACACATCTCACCCATTTAAATAAAACAGTGTCTCATTTTCATTTTTATTGGTTTATGTTGATAAAGATATAACTCATTTATTTTAAGTGTTTTTCTAAGATTTACACCAGTTTATGGAAGATGTTTTTTTTTAAATGTGTATATACATATTGAATTGTAAACATAACTCATTCCACATCCTTGGATTTATCATATTTCAGATTAATGGAATAAGAAATTAATAAATACATAAATAAAATTGAACGACAAGTCGAAATTGATCGAAACTTGCAACAGATTAATAAAAAACAGTTAATTAATGTGGCTTATTATTGTTTGTGTCAAAGTATACTGTAGATTTCGTAAGAACACACAAGGCACAGCACTTTATCAATATCTACATAAATACTCTGCAAACCACATTGAAGTGCATCACAGAGGGTTCATTAAACTGCTTTTATTATGTTTCTCTACAGTTCCATTTTGTAATAGGTCACGAGAAAAAGGAACACTTAAATCTTTCTGTTTTCGATCTGATTTCTCTTGTTATATTTTCATGATCCTATGTAGTTGGGCACTAACAAAATATGTTCACGCTAAGAGCATATAATGACCCTACTACTGAAAGGGAAGCCGAAGTTGAATGAAATTGATAACGGATCAATATATCAGCATGGATTTAATTGCGTTCCTTCTTTGTATCTTCCTTTTGCTGTACGAAATATTGTAGCCATATATCAAACACGATTTAATTATTATGTCAAAACTCTAAAAACTGCTTAGTTGTGTCAGTTCAACCGAATTTTTATGACTATTTTCTATAATTAAATACATGATTGCTTACATGTGTATAGTATAGAAATATGGCGGCGAGACTACAGTGACACCAGTGATAGTGTATATGTCATTGTCAGTCTATTAATAGATGTCTGTGTTGGCAACCCCAGCAGCCGAAGTACTATAGAGTGATTTATCGCATCTCTTTTAGTGGCGCGGCAACTTGCCTGGACCGCCGGTGTTGTGGCAAATAGCAACGCCACACAGTATGTTTTGGTCAATGTAGTATGATAAAGTATGGAGTATTTTTAAAAATCGACATCCATTTGCAAGCGAAAATAATTACATATAATCACATCAAACAATAAGTATACCGAGCGAGGTGGCGTAGTGGTAACACACTGGACTCGTATTCGTAAGGATGGTGGTTCAAATCCACCTCTGGCCATCCAGATTTAGGTTTTCTGTGATTGCCCTAAATCACTCTAGACAAATGCCGGGATGGTTTCTTTCATAGGGCACAGCCGATTTCCTTCCCCTATCCTCACTCAAAAATCCGAGCGTGAGCTACATCTCTGATGACCAAACTGTCGATGAGACGTTAAACTGTAAGATTCCTTCCTTCCAATAAGTATAAGAGAATAAGTAGAACCTATTTGTTTTATCCAATACGATTTTCTCCCTTACATTGTTAATAACGTCATAAAAACTGTGTTTTTCTCCTACATTACAGCTGACGTTTCAGTTAAAATGTTTGTTATTGACATTGCTTCATGAATTTACACTCATTGCACAGTGGTAGAGTGCCAGACTACAAATCCAAAGTTCACGGGTTTGATCCCCGCCAGGTCCCAGCATTTTTGTCTGTCACCTTCCATTTCTTTCACCTCTGGCAGTATTGCTCATGTGAAAAATACCGTGTAGCACCATGGTTCGGAATCCTCGTTAAACTGTAGCCTAGGTCCCCCTATAACTGGCTGGGTATGTCAGTTCGAAGGTCGGAGGAAGGCAACAGCATACCACCTCCAAACAGGGCCAGGCCTAGTAAAGCACTGTGGTGTTCAAACCAATCTTAGGATTGTTGACTGCTTTACCTTTATTCGTGAAAACTGTTTGAATTGTTCTTTTCTTTCACTCTGTTATAAAACCTAAACCATTTTTCGGTTTCAGATATTCAATCTTGATTTTGGAAGAACACTCAATGGAAAAAATATTTAAGTTGTCATGGAACATGGAACAGCTGAAAGAATGTATTGCAATAAAAAAAAGTTTAATGAATCACATCTGCGTGTAATCGTCAACTGCAATATGAAAATTTAGTGACGAAAATACGTTAACTTCCGCTATTGGCAGACGAACGCCCCGTCAAAATTTTCTTCTCGAGACAACTTGACGTAACGTGACGATTCGGTGACGGTGAATGTGAATGTCGCCATTAAAAATACATTGTTCAATGTTCTTACGGATCGTGACGTGACATGAAGTACAGTGTGAATTGGCTTTCATAATCTTGTTGTTTAGATGTTATCTAAATGCAACTTATGTATTGATATAATAGTTGAGCGGGAGTAAAATTGAATTAATTTTTCTATTCATCATATGCGTTATGTTGACACCTTTGTGCCAATTTTGTGTGGCGCCATTTTAGATGTAATTGGAATTTCAGCTTATAACGAAGATATTCCATTTTCGAATGTTTTCAACTTCCACTAGCTCGTTGACACAGACATACATTACTGTCTGTGCTCGTTGACTTCCACATAGAATCGCTGGTGAAAATAAGTTTACGTTGTTGAGGAGCGGTGACGTTGATTTTGAAAGCTCATATGATGTATAAAAATCGTGTTTTTTGCTTTCATTAATTAGAGTCACTAAATAATAATTGTTCATTCGTTACTTTCGTGTCAGCTCCGTGTCTGTATGTGTGTAATTTATCTTTTTTAGCCACATTTATATATTTTAACGATGAGTAATATGCACAATATGCTGTTTGAGAACTTGACGTGTATCATGTTAATAATCTTCCTAAAGGACTGACAATGAAACGGGCATGGTTGTCTGTCTTCCGACGTAGCTAGCCAGGTGTCAGATATTACGAACCGTGTGCTGCGTTTGATCATGGCTTTAGTTCATTGCAGTTTGTGTGTGTATTGATACAGAAATGGAAGGCCGGCGGGGTGGAAGAGCCAACCCCTGGAACCGGGGTGGCGGAAGAGGAACTACTCCTAGGGGTCGTAAGATAGAAAATAGAAATCAAAACACTAGGAGTATACCGCCGCAAATTCCAACAGCTGAAGAAAGGTTTAAAGAAGCACAATTGAAACAACAGGCATCTCTTCAGAAACACCTGAGTACAACCTATGAATCGTCCTCTGAGGAAGATGAATTGGAAAATGACAATATTCTTGGTAATTAGAGAAAAGTTTTGTTTATTGTATCTGTTTGTTGACTGAAATTGTTTTGGTTCTCGATAGCCTACGTGTAATTTCTAGCTAACTTATCATTTGTCATAGGAAAGCAGTATTGTTCTCAAGTACCGTTGAACTCTTCATGATCTTGTCAAGTCACTTGACTGAAATCCCAATATATATTTAAAGAAAAGAAAAATGTTGATCTATCTACAGTGTCATCAAGAATGAATTGTAACATGTGATGCTATCATAAATTATAGGAAAGTTATGGAACCAGTAGACCCTACCAGGATGAGCGTTATGCATATTTACACTAAACGTTTTCAATAATATGACATTGCAAGCCTTACATCTGGATATGTATTACAAGTGTAGGCAAGTGGATTGATTTAAGTGAAATGGTATGGCACTTATGGGTAAAGTTTTACTTACCGTTCTGGTGTCTGTGCGTGATCATCTAGGCAGTTTTGTGACTTGATATTAACCAATTGAGTGACAATGCAAATGTTTCCTCATGAAATCTTTGTATTATGAGGGATTACTTTTATTGAGCATCTAGGGTACCTGTCAACCATGAAGCAGGGATAGCATTATTTATTTACTTCATGGTCTATATGAAACACTAATAAAGTCAGTCTATGTGGTTCAGTTGTTTAAGAATATTAACATCTTGGCTAATATTTTCAACAGTTTGTTGATGATGTCAGCACAATCACATGAAACACCAGGGCCGTAAGTAAAATTTTACCCACTTAAGTTTTATCATCCACCAACCTAGCCGCATAATTTAGACACCAGTTATTTGTGTTGTTTGGTCATGTGATACCACTTATCGGCTTTGACAACAGACCACAATGTGTTGTGTTGTATGATTCGAAACCTTGAAAATTGTTTGTTATGACTGTGTCACTGCTATTTACAGTACAAACTGATCAATTTATGTTCCTCATCCACCTACATATGGAGTACATTGATGTAATTACAAAACACTAACCACTTGAAACTGATCTTTTTGGTTAAAATTTACTGACAGTGTTGGTGGACTGTGTGTGTTAATGTTGGCAAAGTCTGTGGGTGTTATGCGACGTCATTATCCAGTCGCGTGATAGTATGCAGTAGCCAATGAGAGTCGCTGAGTATTTCTAAGCAGAATATTCGAACACATTTCATTGTTTCAAATTTGATGTCTTATTTTGTCTCTCCACATGGTTCCCATTTATTATTATTATTCTTTAGCAGACATACGAACTATTAAGATTTTTCTGCAATTATCACGATTTCTAGGTAAAAATTTCCGTCTTATGGAAGCCACAACCGAAAATACGTAATATTGTGGAACCAGTATTATTTCAGAAATAGTGCAATAGGGCCATTCCGTGCCAAGTGTTCTAATATCGAGAAAAGTTCCCACATGACCATCATGGATTTGTATGAAATTTTGTATGAACATTCTCACATGTTCTCAATGAACACTGGTAAAGTTTCAGTTTCAGAAATTCAATATTTTCTGAAATCCACTCTCTTGTTTAAGACCATAGCACAGCTTCCAATAGTGCGTCATTGAATATTCAGAAACTCTGAGATGATATATCTCTGGTAGTATTTGCATGAAAGAAACAAAACATACTACTTTTAGAGATCTTTAAAGTAAAATATTTTAGAAAAGGATTTCTGAGCAATTTTCATATAGATAATTTGAAGCAAAGTTGGGCGAAAAAATAGCTGGTTAAAAAAAATGCGAACTTTAGTTTTTCAGAGACATAAAAGTAATTGTGGGATGTACATGAAACTTTGCTCACCGTAACTCACCAACATAAGGTCTTGGAATATAGAGTTTCATTCTCCTATTGCTTTCCATTATTTCACAAATCTTAGGGTAAAGTTGCCGATTTTTCAAAAAGTGCTAAAAATGGGTATTTTTAGTCCAATTTTACAGAGAGTGTTTTCTCCAAACTCTTCTAAACTATGGTCATTAGAAAGAGCATATTCTAAACTACATAGAAAAGTGGATTTGGTTTTGCAATGCAAGCATATAAGGCCCTAAAAAAGTAGCAAAGTACCTGAAATCATTTACTATGCCTAGTAACTGTTTATTACGGCACTTTCTGGGATAAGTTAAATAAAAAGATTTGGTAAATAGGCAATGACACTGCCAGAAAAACTTTAAAACCATGAGAAGTTGCCCTTCTGCTTTTATCGCAAGTGTTCATCTGCATAAAACTCTTCTAATTAAAAAGAGAGACGGGGGGGGAGGTAGGGGTGACAATTAAGAAATAACATAGTTTCTACTAATATTCTTTCACTATTTGGACTTAAGCTAAGTCCTTTTCAACAGGACTTCTTATTTAACTTATCCCAGACATTAATAAAGATTTATTAGATATAATAAGATTTCAGGTATAATTCGAGTGCCACAAAAATGTGTTCAAGCTTCCAGTGCGCCTCTATGATAATGCTACTTTTTATAATTTTATATGCTTGTATATAAGGTTAACCTACACCGTCAGAGAGAAGCTACAGATCTCTTTTTAAACACAAAATATTAAGCCGTTTCATTTGTAAACAAACTCTTGTCCTTAACTCAACCACCACCTAATCACTCACACCTTCTACAAACATGCACACCCCCAAAACTACCGCGATGCTCATGCTGTTACATTACTATCAAACATAAATGGAATTATTAAGCACCAGTCAGTTAACTAACATAGGCCTACTTATTTTTATTTCTGGTGGAGGCAAAACAAATGTAAAATTTGATGTAATTATCACACAATACCCACTTTTCTTTTATTTCCATTATTATTTTGCTGTATTTCCCGTCTTCAAAGGTTTTTTCCAAGAGTCACAACTAGCCTCAAATGGCCATTTTATCATCAATAAAAGATTTCTGATACTGTACTGGAACCATCTCCTCCTCTTTCTCAATTCTGTTATCCACGTTACGGTACATTTAGATTTTTCCAAAACAGCATCTCTGCTTTAGAGACACACTGAGAACCAGTCACAACACGGGTGTGACAGTTTTTTCCTATTACGTATGGATAAATTGTAGTCTTTGATACCGCTTTGCACATATGACGTCATACATAATCAGATACAACAAACACGTCTACCACAACACGGTGATATAACATCGACGACTAATAGCAATATATTAATAATATCTTAATGGGACCAAATCGAGAAATTGGGGGTTTTGGGCGGGGACGTACTAAATTATAAACGAAATAATATATATATAATTATAGAGGGAAACAAAAATAAAAAATAGAAAAGAGATGACTTACCAAAAGGACCGGCTCGTCGATAGAAACAAATAAAATCACACACATACAAGCTTTCGCCACCACTGGCAGCTTCTTCAGGAAAAAGAGGAAAAAAGGGGAGGAAAAAGGGAAGGATATGGGTTTTAAGGAAGTGGAAAAGGAGTCATTCCAATCCCAGGAGTGGAAGGACTTACCTTAAGGGGATGAAAGGTAAGACAAACAAGCACACACCCACCCACATACATATACTTGCAAATACAAGGTAGACATTTGTAGAAACCAAAGAGGTTGGACAGAGATAATAGTTGAGGCAGAGGCTCTGTCCAGAGAACGGAGCCAAATATGTTAAGATGGTGGGCGGGAATTTGAACTTAGTGGAGGTTGAGACCAGATGGGCAACGGGAAGAGAGAATACACTGAAGGGCAAGTTCCCATCTCCGGAGTTCTGAAAAGTTGATGTCGGTGGGAAGTATCCAGATAACCCGTACGGTGTAACACTGCGCCAAGATGTGCATGCCGTGCACCAAGGCATGTTTAGCCACAGGGTGATCTTCATTACCAACAAACAGTGTCTCCCTTTGACCGTTCATGCAAATGGACTATTTGCTGCTGGTAATTCCCACATAGAACGCTTCACAGTGCAGGCATGTCAGTTGGTAAACCACGTGGGTGCTGTTGCAAGTGGCTCTGACCTTGATCGTGTACGCCTTCTGGGTTACTGGACTGGAGTAAGTAGTGGTGGAAGGGTGCATGTGGCAGGTTTAACAACGGGGACAGTTACAAGGGTAGGAGCCAGACGGTAGGGAAGGTGGTTTGGAGATTTCATATGGATGGACTAGGAGGTTACGGAGGTTAGGTAGGCAGTGGAAAACACTCTCGGTGGAGTGGGAAGGATGCAATTAAGGATGGCTCTCATTTCGAGGCAGGATTTAAGGAAGTCGTATTCTTGCTGGAGAGCCACATTCAGAGTCCGCTCCAGTCCCGGAAAGTATCCGGTGACAGTAGGGGTACTTCTGGCGTTCTTCGGTGGAAGGTTCTGGATTTTGGGGGGGGGGGGGGGAAGAGGAAGTGGCTTTGGCAATTTGCTTCTGTACCAGATCAGGAGGATAGCTGTGGGATGTGAAAGCTGTTATTAGGTTATTGGTGTACTGGTTCAGGGATTCGGGACTGGAGCAGACTCATTTGCCGTGAAGACATAAGCTGTAGGGAAGGGAACGTTTGATGTGGAATGGATGGCAACTGTCATAATTCAGGTACTGTTGTTTGTTGGTTGGTTTGATGTGGACAGATGTGTGAAGCTGGCCATTGGATAAATGGTCAACATCAAGGATAGTGGCATGGGATTTGGAATAGGACCAGATGAACCTGATGGAACCAAAGGAATTGAGGTTGGGAGGAAATTCTTGAGTTTTTCTTCCTTGTGAGTCCAGATCATGAAGATGTCATCGATGAATCTGTACCAAACTTTGGGTTGACAGGCTTGGGTATCCAGGAAGGCTTCATCTAAACGTCCCATAAATAAGTTTGCGTACGAGGGGGGGGGGGCATCCTGGTTTCCATGGCTGTTCCCTTTAGTTGTTGGTATGTCTGGCCCTCAAAGGTGAAGAAGTTGTGGGTTAGAACGAAGCTGGCTAGGGAATTAAGAAAAGAGGTTTTAGGTAGGGTTGCAGGTGGTCGGCGTGAAAGGAAGTGCTCCATCACAGCGAGGCCATTTGCGAGTGGGATGTTTGTGTATAAGGAAGTAGCATCAATAGTTACAAGGATGGTTTCCGGAGGTAACAGGTTAGGTAAGGATTTCAGGCGGTGGAGAAAGTGATTGGTGTCTTTGATGAAGGATGGGAGACTGCACATGATAGGTTTGAAGGTGTTGGTCTATTTAGGCAGAAATTCATTCTGTGGGCGCTTGTTAACTGGCCACAATCGGCTGGCCTGGATGATTAGGTCTGTGAATCTTAGGAAGTAGGTAGAAGGTAGGGGTGCGGGGTGTCAGTGGGGTCATGAGTTTGATGGACTCGGGTGAAAGGTTTTGTAGGGGGCCTAAGGATCTGAGGATATCCTTAAGCTCTGCCTGGACATCGGGAATGGGGTTGTCTTGATGAACTTTGTAGGTAGTTTTGTCTGAAAGCTGACGCAGTCCCTCAGCCATATACTCCCACCAATCAAGTACCAGGGTCGTGGATCCCTTGTTGGCTGGGAGAACGACGACGGAATGGTCAGCCTTCAGATCACAGATAGCTCGGGATTCTGCTGCAGTAATGTTAGAAGTAGGATTAAGGTTTTTCAGGAAAGACTGAAAGGCAAGGTTGGAAGTGAGGAATTCCTGGAAGGTTTGAAGAGGGTGATTTTGAGGAAGAGCGGGTGGGTCTCCCTGTGACGGAGGACGGAGCTGTTCCAGGCAGGGTTCAATTTGAATGATGTCTTGGGAAACTGAATCATTAGGAGTAGGATTATTTTTCTTCGTGGCAAAGTGATATCTCCAGCAAAGACTAGGAGTATAGGATAGTAAATCTTTGACAAGGGCTGTTTGGTTGAATTTCGGAGTGGGACTAAAGGTGAGGCCTTTGGATAGGACGGAGGTTTCAGATTGGGAGGGAGATGGGAACTTGCCCTTCAGCTTATTCTCTCCTCCCGTTGCCCACCTGGTCTCAACCTCTGCTGAATTCAAATTCCCACCCACCATCTTTAGCATCTTTGCCTCCATTCTGTGGACAGAGACTCTGCCTCAAGGGGTATCTTTGTCCAACTTCTTTGCTTTTTACGAATGTCTGTCTAGGTGAGTTTGTGTTTGGATGTGTATGTGTGTGTGTGTGTGTGTGTGTGTGTGTGTGTGTGTGTGTGTGTGTATTTGTTTACCTTCCATTTTTTCCCCTAAGGTAAGTCCTTCCACTCCACTCCCGTATTCTTCCTTTTCTCCTCTCCTTCCTCCCTCTTTTCCTTAAGAAGCGACCAACGGTTGCGAAAGCTTGTATGTGTGTTTGTGTGTGATTTTATTTGTGTCTGTCGATGAGCCTGTCCTTTGGGTAAGTCATCCATTTTCTATTTTTTATATAAATTCATCCCACCAGGAAAGTTTCCTTCTATAATATGTATATATCTTCTAAACCCAATCATCCCCCAACAACTATCCATAATACCCCACTTAACTTTTGATACACATGGTCTCTCTCTCTCACAATCTCCATAAAGCCTTAAAAACACAACACTCCTTAGGAAAACTTTTGCGCCAAAATATTCATCCAAATGTCCCTGCGAAACACTTACCCTCCTCTTCCCCCTCCCATTTACTCTCTTCACAGCTTCCCAGCCCCCCGGTATCCTTCAATAGTGTTAGTATAAGCCCTAGTATCTTTGTTCCGAAATTCCAGCTTTTGATTAACAGTTAAATGCTCGTACCCCATACGACCCAACTCCCTATATGAGGAAAATGATTCAGACATAGTAATTGACCATTCGGCAACATATTTTTCTATTAATGAACACAAAGTTTTCTTTGTCCTGTTAGGCACAACTTTAAAAACAACTTCATCAGACTCCTAACCCCCCCCCCCCCCCCCAAACAGCAATCTCAAATGCCAACCATTTTATGCCCCTTTCCAAATTTTCTCCTCCCCAAATGAGACTCGTCAATTTCTACTAGCACGCCAGGACCAACCAATTGCCCCCTCCTCTTAACAAATTGCCCACATACTTCCCTGCAAAACCAGTCAGTAGCAGTTCCATATGCCATCTCAGCCTCGTGCATGGTACTCGCAATAGAATACTTGTAACAAAAATAATACGTAATCATAATAATTTTTTTCATGAGTTAGTCGTGATCTATCGAACCATGATCCACCTCTAACAGATCTCCAAATACCGTCCTTTCTGCAACGCCACATATAACAGTCTGATGTCTGCTTTGGCGACACTTTCACCAACTTCATATCCACACCGCATTCAGCACATCTGCAGTTGCTCCCAAGAACCCCTAAACCTTGCAGAAAATGAATAATACACATACTGTCATTCAATTGCTCTGCTAATTTCCTAGCATGAAACCGTTCACTATCACCCATTCTCCCACAAATCAACAGAAAGGGGGGGGGGGGAGAAAAAGGAAAAAAACCGCCATGAAAATTGCACCCAGTGAAAATTCACTGCATATGGTCACAATTAGACTAAAATCACCAACTACCAACCACAAAAACCATGTGACTTTTTGTCAGTCTGTTGGGAGTCATCAGTTGTATTTAATGGTAGGAAGCTGCTTTTCTTTTCCTAATTATAACAATGATTTTTTTTATATGTGTAGGCCTATAAATTTCAGTATTATTATTCATTATGTATTGTGTCTGCTCTTTAAGTGGCTCCAAGATTTTCCTTAATATTTTTCTTTCAGTAATTTGCAGTGAATCCATCATTGTCTTTTTGTTGTGTGAAACATTCTGCTGCATAGAGCGCATCTGGGCGAAATACTGACGACTAGTGAGCCAGTTTAATATTGATCGATATTTCCTTTAATGGCTTCTTTCTCTGAAATATTGTGTTCAATTACTTCTCCTAGATACCTGCACACATTTCTTCTCAAATTTTCCATATTTAGTTATTATGTTTGGAGCTGTATTAATGTTTGTCATAATGTTAGTTTTCTCAAAGGAGATTTGTAAGCCTGCTTTATCAGCTTGTTCTTTGAGCATTTCAGTTTGTCATCACTGTTTCTATTGACCCTGAAGAAATATCTAGGTCATCAGCAAATGCTAAACAGGCTATTTCTAGGTGGTCTCTTTTGTAACTTAATCTAACTCCCGCATTGATTTGGCTTTCTCCTAATGACACTCTTCATTCAAACAGTGATTTCCTATCAACCGAGTCAAGGGCTTTCTTGAAGTCAATTAACATGTTTACAAAGTTTTTAGATCTTCTTTTCAGATACATTATTACTGTCTTTAAGTTGAGAATCTGTTCTACACATGATCTCTACTTTCTAAAACCACACTGTTGTTGTTGTTGTCTTCATTCCAGAGACTTGTTTGATGCAGCTCTCTACCCTACTATATCCTGAGCAAACCTCTTCATCTCCTCATGAGAACGGCAACCTACATCCATTTGAATTTGCTTACCACATGATATTCTCCAGTTTGAGAGTCGAGTTGTTCTGCCGTAGCTAAGAAAGCTTTTCATAAGGTTTTGTAAGTAACTGGTAGATATGCCTCTGTAGTTGTTCACATAAGTTTTATCACCAGATTTGTGCAGAGGATGGATCAACACTGTCTTCCTTTCTTTGGGAATCATTCTGTAAACCAAGTATTTTGTATGATTTTAGTTAGAATGTCCAGAAATTTGTTGTTTGAGTATATCCAAAACTCTGCATTTATGGAGTCTTCTCCAGGTGCTTTGTTGTTTTTGAGATTTTTTATGATGTCCCTGATTTCCTATTTCGTTGGGGTTTTTGAGTAGTGGTACTCTGTTTCTTTGTGTAAAGTTAAATCTTTAATTTGGACATTCACAGTTTAGTAAATTTTCAAAATAGTTTTCTAAAATGTCACAGTTTTTTGGTTACAGGCCTATGCCTTTAAAGCAAAAGTTTGGTGGAGAATATTTATTTAAGTTTCTTTTTAAAGTCTTTTATTTCTAATTTCTGGTGTTATTCATTTTGAAGTTGTGGTCTGTGTGGGGTCCCCCCATTATGGGTCCACTGCCAACAACTGTTGGCAGCGTATGCAGCCTGAGTTTATAGCTCACCAGGACACTCTAACTACAGCCATCTTTTTTTCTAACGTGGCCGTACGTCACCAGCAGCAGCGACCCAGGTCAGGTCATACGATAGCCGTCCACGAGCAGTCCATCCTGTGAGAGCTTGAGTCCTATCTTCTTCCACCTCCATTTCACGCCTATTCACGTACGCCTCCATGGTGCCTCCCACGGCCATGTCTCTGTTTAGACTTGGCACATGGGCGCAAGGACTCAGTTCCCCTGAGGCTCTCCGTTGCCAGTTTTTTGCTGTCGTTGCTGAGCACCCCGGCTATGACATTGTTTATACGAAAGGCTCGTTGGTAAGTGGCCGCATTGGCTTTGCCTGCGTCCATGGCCACCATCTCTGCTAGAGGGCTGCAGCGTTTACTGCGGAACTGGTAGCCTACGAGCTCTGGACCGGTGCTACCGCGTTCCCCATTGGTGATGTCTATCCAAGAGACTGTTTTTGCCCTTGGTCAATCTGGTAGATCAGTGGTGATTCTTTGGTCTCCGAGCCATGTCTGCATCCCATGTAATGAATTTATTTATTTATTTGTTTTTTCTGTTCCATAGGACCCACTTGAGGAGTAAGACTCCATGGTCATGGAACAAGTCAATACATTGTTACACAAGAATGGTAATAGAAAAATTTTAAGTAGTCCTTTGCACATGACAATCTTAAGACAAAGTGAAAAGAATCAATAAAGAAAAAAAGAATTAGCTTAATTGTTTAACTTTTCTAGGAGTTCCTCGACAGAATAAAAGGAGTGAGCCACGAGGTAACTCTTCAATTTAGATTTAGAAGCATGTATATTAGTGCTAAGATTCTTAAGTTCTTGTGGCAGCTTATTGAAAATGGATGCCGCAGAATACTGCACCCCTTTCTGCACAAGTGTTAAGGTGGTGTGGTGCAAATGTAGATTAGACATCTGTCTAGTATTCACCGAGTGAAAGCTACTAACTTGTGGGAATAAGCTGATATTATTAACAACAAACGACATTAAAGAAAAAACGTATTGTGACGCCAGAGTCAAAATTCCCAGACTACTGAAAAGGGGTCGACATGACGTTTGCGAACTTACACCAGATATTGCTCGAACCGCCCGTTTTTGAGCCAGAAATATCCTTTTTGCATCAGGCGAGTTACCCCAAAAAACAATGCCGTACGTCATAAGTGAGTGAAAGTAAGCGAAATAGACTTTTTGTGTTGAAAACGTGGCGATAGGCTTGCCAAACAGGCTGTCAATGCCTGTCTTGGAGATCGGCCTTCTGGCCTCTGATCTCCGGTCGATGATGCGACATAGGGTCTGTGGACTTTGGGCTACTGAATGCCGTAACCTGACCACGCCCAACAAACTAAGTGCTATTAAGGAGACTACGGCAGTGTGGCAGTCCTCCGTGCGGTCTTCCCACCGGGACTCAGTAGTCCTCTGCCGGCTCTGCATTGGCCACACAAGGTTGACCCATGGCCATCTCCTCAATGGTGCTAACCCGCCCCAGTGTCACTGTGGCTCACACTTGACAGCGGCCCACATATTGCTGGCCTGTCCTCTTTTAGCCACCATGCGGCAGGGTTTTAATCTTCCTAGGGTTTTATCTGATGTCTTATATGACAATGCCACAATGGCAGATTTAGTTTTACGTTCTATTCGTGCTGGGGGTTTTTATCGCTCTCTGTGAAGCTTCGCTTCATTCCCCCATCTGTGCTCCTCATTATAGGGGACTATCTTGTGTTTCTATGTGGTTGACCCTTCCTTCTGTAGGATATTTGCTCATATCACAAGGAAATATACATGTTGTCTACCCAAAGTTAGATTAAAGACCCCCTAACAAAGCAGAAACAAATGGACATCCCTGTTTTAAATTACTGCTTTGCCATTATTGTCAAGGATAAAATTGTGGAGTAGCAGTAAAAGTTTTGAACAGAGGAAAAAAGGTTTTTGAGGCGAAAACAGCAGAGATGTAGGGAGAAAATGTTTCTTTCCTTGTATTTCTACCAGATTCATTCCATGGTAATTGCTATGTGAAGTAGACATATGCAGAATTATTTATTAATTATAAATTCTTATTTTTTGCAAATTCAACCCTGAAATTTTGTGCTGTCTCATAATTATCTCTTTTTTTCTGTTCCATTATTACCCCACATTACTCCTAAGTACTTAGATCAAGGATGTTGATTGATGCATCTATTATATGCAACATTTTGATTTGTTAACTCTTTGCAGAGTCTGTTCTGAAATCCTACTCTCAATTGGGAGGTAGGAGTGATGAACTTGGGCGTACACAGCGATTTTTGGAGGAAGTTTTCCAGTCTGGTGCTGCAACATGTCTAATCTGTATTGCATCCGTGAAAAGAAATGATGCGGTGAGTACTGTCACTTGTATGCCACACTGTATATGTTGAACTAAATTTATAACAGTGAGAGTAAGCCTAAAGACATCCAAGATAAAATATTCATCATGGGTGCCGTAATGTAGTACCATAACCAGACAGTAGGTTAGATACATTTATGTAATTTATTGGTTATTTTATAAGAAGGCTGGTAAGTATTCTTGAAATAGCATAAATTGATATTAAAGAAGTTCTTCAAAAATGTTATTGTTATTTGAATGGAAAGGGTGAGAGAGAGGGGGGGGGAGCTGCAATTAGCAGTAAGGAGAAGCAATCATAATTGTTTCTAAAATCTGAACAGCAGGAAATTCAGGTTGGAGGTTTACAGACAAGCATGCCTTTGAATCAGAAGAATACAGAATTTTCAAAGAAGGAGGGTTATGAAAAAACAGAAACAGCTTTCATTGTCAGCTGCAAAATTTTAGATATTCCATAATAGATTTCCACTCGCCTAATAGCAGAATATCCATGCTCTCCTTCACGTGGACCAATAAGATATACACACTAGTCAATGTCCATGCACCAATCAACCAGGACAATAAACAGAGAAGAAACATGCTGGGAGATTTTAATGCACAGTTGGGGTCAGAGAGAGGAAATTCAGGTACATTCTAGGGAATTATCCGCCCCACAAAAGAACAATGGTGAAAGACTAACAGAACTCTGCAGAGCGGCTAACCTAGTAATGAAATCCACTGCTTTCAAGCATCGCCCTAGAAGGGAAGTTCCTAGTAATGGCGCATTGAACCCCCTGCCACGCACTTTACAGTGGATTGTGGAGTATATATGTAGACGTAGAACACAGAAAAGGTGGTGTTCAACAAACCCTTATTTAGGTGAGTTTCAGATAGATCATGCGGCAATATCCAGAGTATCTTTCCAAGAAATGTCAAGGTAAGAAGTGCTGAGTAAAATGGGGATAGCTTGCTGCAGCTCGCCACAAAAAGATCATCAAGCTACAGGTACACACACACACACACACACACACACACACACACACACACACATACATATATACAAACACAAACAAATCATTATACATATACAACACAGTCTCATTCATAAAAATCGCATGCACATGTCACTAATACACAACTGTCATAATATCTGCCAGCTTCGTCCAGAGTCTGCAATAGCCAGAGAAGGCTGTGGCTGAAAGCTGTAAGGTTTGTGTGTCCTAAGTACCTGTTTATGGCGCACTGTGGGCAATACTAATTTTTATTTCTAAAATCGTAACTTTCCATGTAGGACTTTCTATTAACATTGCTCTCTTCATTGGTCTTATAAATATTTATTCTGGAGAGAAATGTGGCATGAATGACAACAGTCACTTAAGATAGGTTATCTCAATGTAGAATGTATGAGTGGAACATGTAATTTTAAATGATTTTGCAAATGATAATATGCTAGTAGCATTGTGTTTCTGTGTAAAGGGAATGAAATATCTTTTTGTGTATTAAATGACTTTGTTAGTTAATAGTTTTAGCTGAGAGCAGCATATTCATGGGAGTGTGTAAGATTATATTAAGAAAGTTTTCGCAAATAGTAGTAGTGTACTAAATCTCTCTTTTTTTTGTGTGTGTAGTGAGCTGCATTTTGAAGTTACAGATGTATATTTTGAGCATTTCAAAATTGTTATCGTATCACTTTATAGATCATCTAGTGGTGATCCGCTGATATTTTTAGAATAACTTGAGGATTTATTTTTTTTTTTTTGGTAGTGCTCAGTGGAAAAAGTATTGTTCAGAGATTGGTGGTGACAAATGCTGCTTTTGATATAAACAAAGACACATACAATGTAAAAGAATTGGAAAAATCTGTTAAGATAATTTAATTTCACTTTAGTATTGCTGGTTGATTGTGGCAGACCAATCAATTAATGATTAGACTATGTAACTTGTGAAGCAGTTCAAAAACATTTACGTTGGATATTATTTATTTTTCTGATGAATGACAGAAGAATGATTGAGAAAATTATTATATGAAGTTTCTGTGAACAGGAAATCTTCTGAGACTGGTAACATTAAATAGATATGTCTCGATTGTAACTAATTACTCTTAACTAAGGACACGTAATAAGAATGCAAAGAGATATAAAATTATAAAAAAGCACAGAACCATAGAATAAAAAACACCTAGAAAAAATAGAAACTCAGCGCCTCTGGTTGGCACGAAAAACGTTTGACAGCACCGTTAATAACACGCGAAAACATTGCACTGCTTAACAACAATGACACTGTCATGCACAGAAGAGTGGTAATTGCCATTATATCAGCTGCCTCGGTAGTAGCGGAGTGTCGTCTCGGAAGCGTGTCAGGAAGTGAATGTGGCAAAAGGAAGGAGCCGGTGCCGAGGGAATTGTAGGAGTATGCGCAGGAGGTGGTGGCAGTACATCAGCTGGTAACATGTTCTGGAACATGTATACTGTTTTCAGTCGGTCGATGGAGATAGTAGAGGGCTTGTTGTTAACAAGGATCTCCACCGTGCGATTTCCCCTTCGTATTACTTTTTGTGGGCCTGTGTATGGAGGTTGCAGTGTAGGCTTTATGCCATCAGAGCGGAGCATTACGTGTTTTTTTCCAAGTCCTGAGGTACATAACTTGATGGTGTTCTATGTCTTGATGCTGGGTGAGGGCGTATGAGGTACATGCTCCCGCAATTGATTGAGATACTAAGTCATCATGATCAGGAAGTTTTAAGAAGTGTGGGTCCACAAACTCTTAATGTTTCTCCATACACTAACTCAGCCGCTATTGAATCTAGATCTGGCTTGTAGGTGTTCTGCAGACCAAGTAATACCATAGGCAAGGCTGTAGTCCAACCTGTGTTGTAGCACATTACAACTGCCCTGAAGGAACAGTGCCACTGTTAGACTATACCATTACCAGCAGGGTGGTAGCTGGTCATTTTATGCTGTCCCTTGCCACAGAATTTGTTGAGTTGTGCAAACAGATCTGACTCGAACTGTCGCCCTCTGTCTGTTGTGATGTGCAGTGGGCAACCAAAGCGTGCAGTCCACGTTGAAATAAATGTATGGGCCAAGGTTTCTGCAGAGATATTATCCACTGGTGTTGCCTCTGGCCAACGAGTGAATCTGTCTATCATTGTAAAAAGATATCTCTTGCCATCGAATGGAGGAAGAGGTCCTACAACATCAGTGTTGATGTGAGTGAAGTGGGCTGTCGTATCTGGGAAATCAGCAACTGGCATGTGTGTATGACAATGGACCTTGCTTCGTTGACAATGTGTCCACTCGTGACAGTCCTTCTGAATACCAGGCCACACAAATCAGTCCGACACTAATCGAGCAGTGGATCTGATTCCTGGATAATGCAAGCTATGAATATTATCAAATGCACATTGACGGAATGCAACAGGCAGTAAGGGTCAAGGTTTTCTAGATGATATGTTGCAGTACAGTTTATTTTATAACCCAGGAACATCAATCAATTGTGGGTTTAAGTCAGATGATATTCCTGTAGCATGTTTTGAAGAGTTTGCTGAGCTTCAGTGAATTTGCCAAAGGATATAGTGCTGACACGAGATAGGCAATCAGCTACGACATTGTTGATGCTGGAAATATGTCTCGCATCCGTGCTAAATTGTGTTATAAACGTCAACTGGTTGTGTTGTCTGGGTGAGCAATGCATATTGCTTTGCCTAAATGCGAATATCATTGACTTATGATCTGTAAATATTATAAAAGCTCTGGCTTCTAGCTGCAGACAGAAGTATTTTATTACCTCATAAATGGCCAGAAGCTCCCTATCATAAGCACTCCATTTGCATTGTGATGGCGACAGCCATTGTTGTAGCACTGCCCCGAAAGCTGTCTGGCTAGCATCAACTACAAGTGCCAAGGTTGTGTTGTGCTCAGGGTGAGCGAGCAAGGTTGCATTTGCGATGCTGTTTTTAGCTGTTTCGAATGCTGAAACCATCTTGTCGGTCCCCACTATGAGCGAGTTGCCTTTAGCTTTTGGACCAGAGAGCACAGCAGTTAACGGTTCCTGGATTTCAGCAGAATGTGGCAGGTGGCGACGATAGTTCGTCATTCCCATAAAATGACGTAATTCCTTCATGGTTTTCGGTCATTCTATCTTGAGAATGCCTTCTGCTTTTTAGGAAGGGGTAAGGAGCCATAAGACGATATTTTGTGGCTGAGGAAGTTGACTTCTGGTTGTCCAAACACACACTTAGCTATGTTTAGCACCACCCCGTATTGATCTAATATCTTAAACACCTTGTCCAACTGTTGTCAGTGTTGCTCTGGTGAGGATGAAAACACAAGATGTCATCCAAGTATGCAAATCAGAAAGTTAAGCCTTGCAACACTGAGTCTATAAATCGTTGCCACTTTTGTGACGCATTTCTGAGGCTGAACGTCATAAAACAAATCTCAAATGGTCCAAATGGCCTGATTATAGCTGTCTTTGGAATGTCAGGTTCCGCAACTGGTATATGCCTTGGCACAGTTGAGTACGCTAAACACTTTTGCCCCTCGTAATGTGTGGTTGTAGTCACACAATAAAGGATCAGGATTTCTGTCTGGCGCTGTGCTGGAGTTAAGGGCTCTGTAGTCACCTCAGGGACGCCATGCTCCACTCATCTTTGGAACGAGGTGGAGGGGAGAAGACCATGGACTACTAGATGGACGCATCACACCTTTGCGGATCATACTGTCAAATTCCGCCTTTGCTATCGCCAGACGGTCTGGAGCTAGGTGCCGAGGACAACATGATACAGGGGACTATCAGTGGTTTTAATGTAATGCACTGTATTGTGGCTTACCTCTTTAGGTGCTCCTGTCAAGAGCAGGATATTCCTGCAAGAGGTCTGCATACCAGCTTGACTGTGAGGCCGATGCCACAATCCACTAGTTGCATGTGTGCCACGTCCGGTAACAGTTTATAATGTGCCAAGAAGTCCGCTCCTATGATTGGCTCACACATGTTAGCAATTCTGAAATTCCATGATAGGTCATGTTGTAATCCGAGGTAGAGTATGAGCCGTAAAGTGCCGAAAGTGGGGATGACAGAATTGTTCACTCTTGATAAGCAGAAAGTTTTGTGGCCCCTTGCTCTGCAAGTGTGTGTGCGGATATATGCATACGTCTAAAGCCCTGTTGACCAAATATTTCTGACCTGTTTTGTGGTCGCTGACAAAGAGGCACTGAGATGCAAACACTCATTATTTTCATACCGAAACTAGTTTCCCGCAAACCTCAGTGGGTTTTGTATTTAATGTAAAAGAATGCAGAAAAGACATATTTACAATACTGTGAAACATGCTGCAATACAATGTATACACTAGCCAATATGTAAAACAGGTTGTTGCTGTATAGAGATTTATATTGAGTACACAAAACAGATTTGGGTAAGCTAAGATGTTTAAGAGCTCAAAAGGATTATAAAAATGCAGTCATGAGGTTTGGAGACAGCATAACTTATTTGGTATAGTCATTCAAAAATAACTGCAAGAAAGCATGATGTATTAGAAACTCGGTGGCCAAAGGTAAATGGAAAAAATCTCACTGACATTTTTTACGGTCCATTTTAGATTTGAAGTTTTATAAGTTTTTGCAAACATTTTGGACCAAAATAATAATCAAAACAATAAAAAATTAATAAATAAGAGTGTCTGAAACCCTTTTAGAAAAAAAAAAGGTAGTGGCAGGTTCCGAACCATCTACCTCTAGCGTCACATTCCAATGCTTAGCTCACTACACTACAGCTATCAATCAAAAGATGAGACGTTTAATCTCATATTATTGATGGCCGTTTTCAGCTAGATTATCATTTATCGTACAAAGAATGACATGTTTTTGTTAATTCTTCAGTGCGCCATTGCTTTGAAATGACAACATGTAAGTTACTGTAAGAAAATCATCAAATACGCAACGCAAGATGGCGTATGCCAGAGAGAGTTCTGGACGAGGAATGTCACGTGACATCTCCGAACGGCTGGTTTTCGTTAATTCAATGGAGGATGTCAAATCGCCGTTATTTTTGCAACTATCTCTGCAACGATAGAAGATATATAAAAAAAAAAAAAAAAAAAAAAAAAGATTATTGAGTGATGTTGTAGAGAATTTTCCCCCTCTACCAATTAGGTTATTTAATTTTCGTGTCAGATGAACGGTTCGTTTGCAATTACAATTATATTACAAACAGCTTTTTTTGGTGTTACTACCGTATTTTTTGTCCGAAAAATTTGAAAAAGGGAGGTTCAGGTCTCTGGTGGCCTACAGTCATGTCTGTAAAATTTGGTGCTGATCGGTTGAATGGTTCGTCTTAAAAACAGGGAACACTTGACGGACGGACGGACGGACACATCCCAAAATCGCCATTATTTTTGCAAATATCTTTGAAACGCTGGGAGATATGAAAAAAACATAAGAGAGCAAAGTTGTAGAGAATTGTCTCCTCTACAATTTCGGTTATTCAATTTTCGTGTCAGATGAATAGTTAAGCCGTTATTTTCATTTAAATTTCGAGCTGTCAAAAGATGATCGCAAAGGCCCACTTTTAGTGTTACTACTGTAACCTAAAGTGGGCGAAAAAAAGTATGTGGTAATATCAGCAGTTGAATTTAATAACTTTTGTGTGCAGGCTGTTAATGAAATTTGTGAAAGCATTGTGAGGCCCCATGAAACTGCACTGTATCTCATAAAATTTCACAGTGTAAACTATGCATTGAAAGATAAATTCTTTCTCACAGAGGTAACACCAGACAGTTTAATTTGTAGTCGGGCTGAAATACGATGATACCTGGCTCCGCCTACTGGGCTGGGAGACCGCCCCGGCTGCGGAAACGCAATGCAACCATGTTGCCGAGTAGTTAGTTCGCTGCTGGAGAGTTTGGCTACCGGTTACTGTTGTCTGACAGAACTGGCAAAAGTGCATAGCGCAGCCGGATGCGCACATGCGCAGAGCAAAGCTGGCGTTTGATTTACTCCAATGGTCTGCTGCTGCATACGGCGCTCAAAGCCAATAGGCGCAAGCACCAGGGATCATCCTGTTGCGGCTCGACTATAGATGTAACACTCAACTGTGATGAGTATACTATTTAGCATTTATGGGGGTTAAAAATTCACATGCACAGAATACTGATATAAAAAATATATGCATTTGCTGAAATCTAGATCTAAAAAAAAAGCACTTTTTTTTTAATTATCTTATTGCTGCAAATGACCCATTTGGAAATCATATACACAATTGACGCAAGAAACCTTATTTATGGAAGATAATCTCGTCAGATTTACAAGTAGTTCATAATGTTTTCAGAATTATTGCATTTCTTACTGTCACAATGTACCTTACATGATGTTAAAATAATTTGACAGTGCATTTAGTAATATTTATTAATTTGTTTAATATATTTTACAGATCTGGAGCTGCATAAAATGTTATTGTTTCTTCCACTTAATTTGCATCCAGCGATGGGCAAAAGACAGCATCATGCATCAGAAACAAGCAGAAGATGACACTCGCCACCTTAAATATGAATTCACTTGGTATGCAATTCATTTATTGCTGTGTAAATTTTCATTAATTAGTATTTTAAATTACTTTAAGGATAAGCAAGGAAAAATATTTTCTTTCTATCCATATCACCATTCATATTTTGCACTTATGACATCGTCCAGTTAAATGAATCATAAAATTGCAAATAGTTACAGAAATTTGAGGTATCGAAAGGAAGAAAATTTAGGATTTAATGTCCTGTTGATAGCATAGTCAATAGAGATGGAGCACAAGTTCGAATTGTTTTGATAAAGATGGGGAAGGAAATCAGCTGTGCTCTCTCAAAGGAATCAACCTGATGTGTAAGGTAAAAAAAAGGGGAGGGGGTAAAGCAGTCAACAATCCGAAGATTGAACACCACAGTGCTTTACTAGGCATGGTCCTGTTTGGAGGTGGTATGCCGTTGCCTTCTTCCGACCTTCGAACTGACTTACCCAGCCATAGGGGGAGCTACAGTTGAACTTGGGTTCCGGACCACTATGCTTCTCGGTATTTTTCACATGAGTGATATTGCCAGAGGTGAAAGAAGTGGAAAGTGACAGATAAAAATCCTATGATCTAGCGGGGATCGTACCCGCTACCTTTAGATTCATAGTCTGACACTCTACCACTGTGCAACCGAGGCAGAATCATAAATCTGGATGGATTTGAACTGCCGTCCACCTGAATGTCATAGAATGGAAAAAGTATGCTTTGGAGGGTGCCTGAATGTGTACAGCAATGTGAAGGATGTCATATTCTTAACACCCATCTTAAAGAAGATAAATTAATGGAGTAATGTTGCCTATGCTGACCATCTCTAGAGTACAGAGTTGGTGAAGCAGTTCAACTAAATGTTAAATTTAGTGGGTTTCATATGGTAACTTACGTCCTATGAATTTAAGTCCCCTTCAAAGTACATCAAAGACATCTTGAAAACCACAAGAGCCAGTAAGGAATGTTAATAATATTGTCGCATTGCAATGGAAGCAAGATTGACTTCGAAGGCAACTGAACACAGCACTTATACTGAAAGCATGTTTATTATGAACTCAACATACTCGCAGCACTGACTGCCTCTCAGGCAGAGTGCTCTGCTATTTATACACAGACAGAATTTACCAGAAATTAGAAGAACATTTAACATAAAAAACAAGTCGAATTTACAAGTGAACATAAGAAATATTTAGAACCGTCTGGAATTGTTAATTACAAACAAATAAATTTTTGCCGATGGGCGGGATTGAACCGGCGACCTTCTGCACCACAGTCCATGACGCTATCCCCTGCGCCAAGCCAGCAGTCGGTGTTTGTGGTCTCTCGCGGCATTGCTCCCTCTCCTGGAGAAACAGCGACCCGCTGTTATGATCGCTGTGGAGCCAGCTGCAATGTCCTGGATCTTGAACGTGGCATGGGTCCTCTGTATGACAGTTCTGCGTGATTATCGACGAGAGACGTTCCTGTCGTGGCTTCATCAGGAACATTACCGTACTTAAAGTCCTTGAACAAGAAGCCATTGTCATCTACCTGCTCTTCAGGATTGTAGTAAGGCTTCATGCGCAGGACATGAACAATGTCTCTTTGTTTTTGACGTTTTGACGATGGCTCATAATCCTCAACTTCGTATGTGACGTCTGACAGGCGGCGTATGACACGGTACGGACCAAAGTATCGCTTCAATAATTTTTCTGACAGTCCAACCTTCCGTACAGGGCTAAAAATCCATACCAGATCTCCTGGGCTGTACACAACAGGTCGGTGCTTGTCGTTATACCGCTGACGGTCCTTCTCCTGGGCGTCCAGTGTCCGTATGCGAGCCAGCTGTCTTGCTTCTTCAACCCTGGTGATGAGCTGTTTAACATAGTCATCTTGAGTGTCATCCGGTTGGAACGGGAACAGCGTATCCATTGTCGTCTCAGCTTCACGGCCATGGAGCAGGAAAAACGGAGTGAAGCCTGTGGTGTCTGGTCTTGCGGTATTGTAAGCAAATGTCACAACTGGCAGAATTGCATCCCAATCCTTCTGCTCAACATCGACGTACATCGACAGCATGTCGTCTAACGTCTTGTTAAAACGTTCCATAAGACCATTTGTCTGAGGATGGTATGCAGTTGTCATTCTGTGGACAATGTTGCACTGTGACATTACCTCTGATACTAGTTTTGACTGGAATACTTTTACACGATCAGATATCATGACACGTGGTGCTCCATGCTTCAAAATAATGTCATCTACAAGGAATTTTGCGATCTCTGGAGCTTCTGCAGTCGGCACAGGTTTGGTGACAGCGTAGCGTGTAAGGTAGTCAGTGCAGACTATTATCCATCGGTTACCGGTTGTCGACTTCGGGAACCTTCCTAAAAGATCGATCCCAACTCGGTGGAATGGAGCTGCTGCCGGTGGAATCGGTACGAGATGTCCTGGAGGTAATTGCGGCACATGCTTCCGTCGCTGGCACTCTTTACAGTGACTCACATAGTGTTTGACAGATCGGTAGAGACCTTTCCAGTAATACCTGTGTCTGATTCTGTCTAGGGTCTTCACGAAGCCCAGATGACCGGATATTGGAGTGTCGTGGAAATATTTGAGAATAGCTGGCTGGAGATGAGCTGGAACAAGTAGCCATTTGGGGCCCAGTGGATCGTAGTTGCTCTTATACAATGTTCCATTTATAAGTTGGAACTCTCCATTGGTCGGTTTTTCTTTCTCCAAGGCCTCTATCGTTTTTAATAGTGCTGGATCTTCCCTCTGTTCAGCTGTAACGTCATCTAATTCAGTGAGAGCTGAAATTCATTAATTTTGTTGTGTTCCACTAATGGATTCCTCGAAAGGCAGTCAGCATCCTTGTGTTTGCGCCCGTTCTTGAATACCACTGTGACATCGTACTCTTGGAGTCTTAGTGCCCATCTTGCTAGTCGACCTGATGGATCCTTCAAGCTAGTCAGCCAACACAAAGAATGGTGGTCTGTCACGACGGTGAATGGTTTGCCGAATAAATACGGCCGGAACTTGTTGATAGCCCAGATAACCGCGAGACATTCTTTTTCAGTTGTAGAGTAGTTTATCTCGGACTTTGAGAGTACTCTTGACGCATAGGCTATCACTTTTTCAGCACCTTCCTGAACTTGTACAAGCACTGCACCAATCCCATAACCACTGGCGTCTGTGTGATGTTACGTTTCTGCATTCTCGTCATACAAGGCTAGCACTGGTGCGGAAGTTAGAGCCTCCTTAAGTTCCCGGAAAGCTCTTTCTTGTCTCATCCCAGTAAAATGTGGCGTCTCCCTGCAGAAGTTCTTGTAATGGACGTGCCTTGTTACAAAATCCTTTTATGATACGTCAGTAGTATGAACACAGCCTGAGAGAACTTCTCACATCACGAATGTGCTGAGGAGTTGGAAATTCTGTGACTGCCCTTACTTTATCTAGATCAGGACGGACACCATCTCCGTTGACTAGATGACCCAGGATTTTTATCTCTTTGGCAACGAAGAGGCACTTCTTTGGATTGAGGCGGAGACCTGCAGTCTGAACACATTTCAACACAGTTGACAGGCGACTCAGATGTTCTTCAAATGTTTTCGAGAAAACGACAATGTCATCTAAATAGCCGAGACACGTCATCCACTTCAGGTGTCGAAGCAAGTTGTCCATCATGCGTTCGAATGTGGCTGGAGCATTACATAATCCAAATGGCATTACTTTAAATTCATAGAGGCCATCAGGTGTAATAAAAGCCGTCTTCTCCCTGTCAGCTTTGTCAACCTTGATTTGCCAGTTGCCTGTCTGCATGTCCATAGTTGAGAAGTATGTAGCTCCTTTCAAGCAGTCTAAGGTGTCATCAATGCGCGGCAATTGGTAGACATCTTTCTTTGTGATTCTATTCAGCTACCGATTGTCGACACAGAATCACCACGTGCCATCCTTCTTCTTTACGAGGACCACCGGAGACGACCAAGGACTCTCCGAAGGTTGAATAATGTCATCTAACAACATCTTCTCCACTTCCTTCCGAATTATTCGTCTTTCAGCTGGGGACACTCTATACGAACTCTGGCTAATTGGTGGATGATCCCCAGTATTTATACGGTGCCTTATTGTGGGCCATTTCGTCTGACTTTTCCCCTGCTGAAGTGTGAATGCACCCAAAAAATGATTTAGTATAGCTAACACCTGCTGGTGTTGTTCCTTGGTCAGCCCGGACCCTATTGGCAGTTCCACGTTTGTTTCCTCCAGTGTGTTGTCCGTACTAACAGCAGGGCATGGGTCTTCATTGATGACGTTGAGCTCACCGTCCTGGATTGGTTCAGCTGTCCCGATACACATTCCCTTGGGGATAAGTTGTGACTGCACGTGACAATTAGTGATCCAAATCTCTCCTCGACCTCCGGTAATGCTTATGATAGCCGCTGGTATGTAAATTTCTTTTGTGAGCCTGATAAACTTTTTACTATCAACAAGAACTTCACAGTTTAACCAGTCCTCTGTGTTTGTGACTGCAACTCTTCTCATTGTCAACGGCGGTATCGTCACATTGTCAACGACGAATAACTTCCCAGAAAATTCTGTATTACATGTACCTGTCAGAATAACTTCTTCAGTTTGCAGCTCAGACCTTCCACAGTCAATGATAGCTTGGGATGCCTGAAGTAAGTCCCATCTGTGGATGACATTCTGACTACATTCTGTTAACACGACAAATTCAAACAGCTCCGTCCTGTTGTTGATGGTTATTCTTGTGACACAAGTTCCTGCTGGATGGACGTACTTTCCATTCGCGACCTTCAGCACAGTTGCCCCCGTATCACAGAACATTGTCTTCTTTAGTGTCCGGCGGTAATTATCCGATAATACAGAAAAAGAGGCTCCTGAATCAACAAGTGCTCGGATAGGTTGGCCGTCGATTATGACGTCGATGAGATTTCCCGACATCTTAGCGACTGTCGTCCATGTAGGATTTTCATCTGCGGCGGCCTCACCTCCGTAGATGGTCGCCTCGCTTAGTTTTCCTGGACGCGGCGGCTAAGGGACCGGCTGGTACCTCTGTACAGCGACGGTGAATGGCTGCAGTGCGTCGGGGAGCGACCTCGTCTAGGGTACGGCGATGGGCTTCTTCCCATAGCTCGACTGAATTCATCAGCAGGTGACTGCCTGACGCCTAGCGGCAAAATAATCATCGAATACTCGCCTCTTCTCTCTGCAGTAGCGTACGACATGTCCAGGGCGTCCACAGTGGAAACACAGTGGTGTGTTGTCTTCTGTCCTCCAGACGTCTGTTCTTCTGCGGGGCGTCATAGTTACCAGGGGAGTTGGCTGTGGTCGCGTTGGTCGGTTCATGGGGTGCCGTTTGGCGGCTTTAGCGTAAGTCATAGCAGGGCGACCCCATTCTTCACGCCGGGTGCGATTGACGAGGCAGACAGGAGCTAATGTTTGAAATACCTCGTCCTCAGCGGCGGCAGCTCCCTCATGACTTACAGGGCTGACATCCATGGCCATAATCTGATGCTCGCTCGGTCTAATAGTCCCGGCTGCCATGCGCTGTTGTTGTAATTCTTCTCTCACGATCTGTCATATGAGAGAAGCGAAGTCATGCTGGTCTTCCACAACGGCCATAGGGACTAAATTTGGGAGTCTGTCGTACTTCTTGCGTCCAACCCTCCTTTGTTGCATCTCTTCAATATGCTGGCACCACTTGATGAACTCTTCTGTCGTAGCGACGTCTTTTACTAGAAGAGCTTGGTACATATCTTCTGCAGTTCCCTTCATCAGGTGCGTGATTTTGTCCGCCTCAGTCATGTTTGGGTTGACTATGTTACACAGGGCCAAAACATTCTCTATGTACGATTGTATCGGCTTACCATGTCGTTGGGCCCGGTTCTTCAGTTGTTCTTCCGCCGAACGGATTTGTCGCTGGTGGTCTCCAAACTTCTTCTTAAGTTCCTCCTGGAATGTCTCCCAATCATTCAACTTGTCTTCGTTGTTTTCGAACCATTGCTGGGCAGAGCCACTGCCTCAAGTGGTATCTCTGTCCAACTTCTTTGCTTTTTACAAATGTCTGTCTAGGTGTGTTTGCGTTTGGATATGTGTGAGTGTGTGTGTATTTGTTTACCTTCCTTTTTGTCCCTTAAGGTAAGTCCTTCCACTCCTGGGATTGGAATGACTTCTTTTCCACTTCCTTAAACCCATATCCTTCCCTTTCTCCTCCCCTTTTTTCCTATTTTTCCTGAAGAAGCTGCCAGTGGTGGGGAAAGCTTGTATGTGTGTTTGTGTGTGATTTTATTCGTATCTGTCGACGAGCCGATCCTTTTGGTAAGTCATCTCTTTTCTATTTTTATTTTAGAATATGTATTAAAAATTATAATACGAATATTATAGAGGAGAAATTCCTAGCAGGAAAAATATATATAAAAAATAGTTGAAGATTACTTACCAGTCGAAGGAGCACATAAAGTGACAGTAACACAAATAAATTAATAAATTCACACACACACACACACGCTAGCTTTCGCAGCCTAGCTGCTTCTTCAAGCAGACTGGAAGGAGAGGGAAAAGGAAATGATGAGGGTTTTAAGGGAGTGGGTAAGGAGTCATTCCAATCCCGGGACAGGTAAGTCTTTCCTCTCCCGGGATTGGAATGACTTAATGACTTCTTACCCACTCCCTTAAAACCCTCATCATTTCCTTTTCCCTCTCCTTCCCTTCTGCCTGAAAAAGCTGCTAGGCTGCGAAAGCTAGTGTGTGTGTGTGTGTGTGTGTGTGTGTGTGTGTGTGTGTGTGTGTGAATTTATTAATTTATTTGTGTTACTATCACTTCCTGTGCTCCTTCGCCTGGTAAGTAATCTTCATCTATTTTTTTTTATATATATATTAAAAATTATATCTACATCTCACAAATGAAACACATTCAGTTTTGGAGTAAAAGAAGAATGGATTGGTTGTATCATGCTCTCTGGACTTCCAGACGATTACAAACCAATAATAATGATTTTATAAAATTCAAAAATTCTGATCACTGGAGATTCTGTTAAAATGAAGTTGTTACAAGAAATAGAGTGAAGTAGATTGTCACACTTCCACCAGCGAAGCAGCTCTTCCTGCCAGCAATAGAAACCAGAAGTACAACACACAGCATACAAGAGGTCCCCCATTGTTATAATTGCAATAAATACAGCCATCTGGCAAAGAATTGCTGCAGTAGTAAAAGACTAGCAGTAAAACTTCAGTCAGAGCAACATCTCACTCAATATTCTTCGTGACACTGTCTGCAGAAAAACACACGGCGACGGACTGGTATGTAGATTTAGGTGCTTTGGCACACGTCTAAATATCAGTGTCAAGAAAATAGTGTCACAGCAGTGTCAAGCTCGAATGTTGTTGTGGTTAATAATAAAAATTTGCCAGTAAAATCAATAGGGTGCTTGCATATAGATTTTCAGAAAGAAAATGTTTTAGACAATATTAAAGTCACAGATATATTGTACATTGAACATTTGAATACTAATCTTCTGTCAGTTAGTAAAATATTGGAAAAGGCCACTCTGTTTCTTTCGATCATAGAGGATGTCGTATTTATGATCATAAGAAAGGTTTAGTAGCCACTGAATCTTTAGTAAATGTGATGTACAAGCCGGATCAGCCAAGTAATGATAATGTAAAAAGTCAGCTACACTAATTTGTGGTACAAGAGTTTGGGACATCTAAATAAATACGTTATGGAATATCTATGCAATGGTATTTCGTATAAAGGAACTGTGAACACTCCTTGTGTAATTTGTATGGAGGACAAACAGACTAGACTTCAGTTTTCATGAATGAATATGAGAGCAGCATGTATTCTTGAACTTATACATTCTGATCTATGTGTCACTTGGTGGTGTTAAATACTTTCTTACAATAATTGACGAATTTTCAAGGAAAGTGTTCTTGTATAGCCTCTGAAATAAGTCAGGTTACCTCTGATAATAAAAGACTTTAAAACCTTCGTTAAAAGACAAACAGGTAATAAAATCTGTATATTGCGTTCAGACAACGGACCAGAATATGTCAATGAAACTCTGACGAATTTCTTAAGAAGAAAAGAGATCTGTCATCAATATCAATTCCATATCTGCCAGAACAGAATGGTTTGGCAGAAAGATACAACCACACAATAGTCGAAAAAGCAAGATGGTTATTAGTTGAAGCTGCTCTTCCAAATAGATTTTTGGGGAGAAACAGTTTAAACAGCAGTGTACTTGATCAATGAATCTCCTGCTAAAGCTTTAAAAATGACACATGAAGAGGCCTGGACAGGTAGAAAGCCAGATCTCAGACATATCTGCATATTAGGAATTAAAGCTTATGTTCATGTTCCCAGTGCCAAGAGGAGAAAGTGGGACAAGAAATGTACAGAACGCATTCTTGTAGGATGTTGTGAAGAGTCTAAAGTATATAGATTATTTGAACTAAGACACCTGATGCTTATGAAAGACACAATTTTTGATGAAAGAAAACTTGAAATAAACAAAGAAGTAGTTAAACCACAGGTGACACATTGCTCATTTATTCCATTTACTGACAACAAACAATATGGAACAGAAATGACTGGCATAGAAGAAACTTAACAGGAACCTAATTCTCTGATACAAATAGAAGTTGTCTCAACAGCTAGCAAAACTGAAGAAACTTGTTAATAAGGCCCTCAAGAAGAAGCAGAGCAACCTCTGAATGTACAGCCACAGAGAAAATCTTCAAGAATACCATGACCGATAAAGATGGAGGATTTTATCCCTTACCACTCCAGACTAGAAACCAATAAGTACCAAATAGGTCTTTAACAGCAGGGGGAGGGAGACAAAAAATTAGCAAGGCACATTGTGTGCTATAAAGCTAGAGTAGTTGAAGAAGGTTATGCACAGAAATCTGATTTGGACTCTGATGAAACCTATGCTTCAATCATTAGGTGCAATTTGCAATTGTTAAGGTACATATTTGCTGTAGCAACTAAATATGACTTTGACATAAATAATTTTGATGTGGTCACAGCTTTTCTGTAAGGTGATTTGGCAGAAGAAATTTATGTAAGCATTCCTGATGTAGAACCAATCACCAACACAATACAGAATATGACTATTAAAATACTGAAGAAAGCTGTATATGGTATGAAACAAGGGAGTTGCTGTTGGAATTTGAAGTTAGAAAAGGCAAAAATAAATTTGAATTTCAGAAGATCAAGTGCAGACCATTTTGTTTACAGGAAAATTAAAGGGCAAGATATTTCTATTGTAGCTATTTATGTTGACAATATGCTTGTCTTCAGTAATAATTCACTCTCAAGACAACCTTCAAAAATTAGTGAAACAAAGGTTTAAGCTGAAGGATCTTGGTTAATTTAATACCGTTTCAGTGATCTGTATCACAAAAGATTTGAAGAAAGGAAACTTACTCTTAGATCAAGAGCATTGTATTAATCAAATTTTAGATAAAACTCAACTTGATAGACTGTAACGCTACGTGGACTCTGCTTGACAGTAATCAGGTGTTCATCCATGACGTGGGTCCTAAAACAAAAAATTGTGAAGAGAGAATGAAAAGTATACCTTATCAAGAAGCAGTTGGCAGCCTGATGTATGCACAACAAGGGACAAGGCCTGACTTAGCATCTTAGCATTTCCAGTTGGTATTGTCAGCAGATTTTCTAATAATCCAGAAATGCCCCACTGGAATGCAGTTAAGAGAATTTTTAGAGATCTTAAAGCCACAAAAATTTGAAGCTGTGTTATTCAAGAGGAGAAGAATGTATCCTCACCAGTTACAGTGATGCAGATTGGGCAGGGGACACCAATGACAGGAAATCAGGAAATCAACTAACCTCTCTCTTGGAACGGGGGGGGGGGGGGGGGACCAGCTTACTGTTGCACTGTCAATAACTGAAGCTGAATACATGGCTTTGACAGTGCTTGGCAAGAAGCACTTTGGCTGAGAAGATTAGAGCAAGATTTATCAGCTGTTTTTCACAGAGATCGGCTCAAGTTAACTTGTCAAAAAGAAGTTGTTATAAATGACACACAAAACATATAGATACCAAACACTATTTCATAAGAAAAAAAGTAGAAATTTGTGAAGCTATAGACCATGATCCTTCACGACTGATGACTGCTGACACAATGACAAAGCCTCTGCTGAAGACTCGACATCATTCATTGCTGCAAGAACTTGGGTTCCAGGATCAAGATGATGTGGGATATAGTGAGGGTGTGAGAAATGAGAACCCATATGTGACTCACAAATAATGTCTTTGGCACTGTTGCTATGTCCTGTGTGTTACTTTTTCAAATTTGGTTTGCAGAAATAAAAGTGTAATTTCCAACCAGCCACTCCCTGCCCACCCACTTCATTCCTAAGCTGCATCTCGTTCCATTTAGTAGGTATATGCTCCATAAGACCGTGCTGTATCCATTGCTACCACTGCCACGCAATCTTTCTTTTCCCCCCCCTCCCCTCCCTCCCGTCCTTTCCCTCGCCTTCGTCCCCTCCTCTCCTTCGCCTTTGTCCCCTCCCTCGCCTCACCACTGAACCTGAACCTGATTCGGATGAGACAGTGGAAGATGACAGCTGTGTGACTGTGAAGTGTGCCTGTGTTATGTGAATGCTCTCTTTTCTGAAGAAGGCTAATGGCCAATATCTCATGTGTCGTATTAGTGAGTATCTTTTTTTATGTGCCTGTCACAGTTTGTCGTACTATTTTGTGGTGATTTGTAAACCTTCCTTATTGTATCTATTTATCTATGTCTATCTATAATCCTCATCAGTAGATACACCCATTACTCACTCGGCTACATTTAAAATACTGAGGTGCCAGATTAACACGTTCGCTGCGGCTGACGCTATCCTACATTGAGCGCGGACGCTTGTAAGCGTCAGCCGCAGCGAAAGTGTTAACAATATAAATAATGATAAATCCCTTTAATAAAACACCTTTATGATGCTGTGTGGTGTTCTGATCTAAAGACATATTATACCATGCTCTCAGAGTAATCACTTATATTGCTTCCACTATGAACTGATAGAGAATAATATTGTCTGTGTTCTTTTTAGCCCAAAATGCAGACACGAGTATGAAGAAAGTGCAATACCACAGAAGTATTACTGTTTTTGTGGCCGCACACTCGATCCTCCATTTCATCCATGGCTCCTCCCTCATTCTTGTGGTGAGACTTGTGGACGACCTCTTGAACCACTTTGTGGGCATGACTGCTTGTTACTGTGTCACCCAGGTGAGTATAATTGAAGTATAAACTAAACCGCATATATCACTTGTGTTTTTGTACATGGTCAACAGTTATTGGTCATATACCTTTGCTGATAGTGTAAGTTATCATTAATTTAACTATTTAGATATTTTACTGTAATATGTAAAAAATTAATCTAATGAACTAATTCCTCACAAGAAATTGATGGCAATACTATGAAGTTAAAGAAAAAGTGAATGGCTTTGAGATGAATTTGATGAAACACTGAGATACTCAAGTCAAAGCAAAGCATGTTGGTACATAACATTCCTTCAGTTGTTGACAATACCCCAAACATGTTACAAAATGTAGGTTGAAAATAGGAAGTAAACAATTATGAAAAAGATAAATAAGGCAAGCTGGATATAATTTATTTGTAGGTCATTCTGAAATTATTTGTGCGCATACACCTTTAAAGTGAACATGTGTGTAATACAGACCAGAATGGAATATAAACTTTTAAAATATGGTTCTACAGAAAAATGTTGAATTTTAGATAAATCCATTAACTGTAATCTGATTAAAATTACTTTATAACTGACATTTCAGTGGCTAGTCACCATCCAATTGCAGTTCTTTCTAGACTGCAAAATGCTCGAAGTTTTGCCTATTTCGTAGATAGACAAACTGTCTTGTGAAGAATGGGTTGGCTGCATTGTACACTGATAACACTGCTCCCTCTCCCAACTTCCAACCACTCCAACCACTCCAATCACTCAACCACAGAATAAATTTAATCAGCATAAAATGAGAAGATACTGAATCAAATTAGGTGGGGAGAGGGGATTAGCACGCGAACACAACTGCTGGAAGAAAAGCTAAATACATGGAAGCTACAATGAATGCTGTTTTCTATTACATGGTGCTGTGCTTCACATATTGATCCATTTCAGGCAAGTCATTCCTTTTCCCTTATTTTTATGTATTGTCTCCTTGCAGAAATTTCCATACATTATTGATATACTTCTCAATACTGTAGCTCCACTTTGTATACAGCAGTGTATGACCACCTAACAACCTGCTGCGCAGCATATGATTGATTGCAATGGCTGCTTCACAATCTGAGCTATCTGGATAGTCCCACCCACCACCAGCTTTTCTAAGCTACACAGATGGGAGTTACCCTTACAGTACATTCTCCATTCCCAAAATTATCCAGGCCCAAATTACAATAACCCCCTTTTTCACCATACCCAACAGTTCCTAATTAATCTATCCTACACCTCTCCCATTATGTGCTGTGTTTGTTTATTTTACTCCCCTCCCCTCCCCTCTTCTCCCCCCCCCCCCCTCCACTCCCACTCACTCAATTCCTAAGCTGCACCTTGTTCACCTATTTAGTATATAGATTCTCCATAAGGCCGAGCTGTATCCACCCCCCCCTCCCACTACCATGCAACCTTCCTGCACACCCCTCCCTTATGCTCTCTTCCTATTCTCTCACAGCAGAGCATGATTTGGAGTGTGGCAGCCGAAGAGACAGTTGTGTAACTGTGAAGGTTGCCTATGTGACTGTATGTGTGTCTCTTTTATGTTACTGCAGATACAGCGTGACCACCCATGGGTAGTGTAAGTGAGGGATTTTCTTATGTGGAAGGGATGGCCACTGTTCAAAGTGTAAGTACTGTTGGTGGTTTGTAGGTTTAATATGGATGGAAGTGTGGATGGAGCTATCAATGAGGTGAAGGTTGACATTCAGGAATGTCGCGTAGTGGGTTGCGGAAGACCGGGTGAAGTGGATGGGGGAGGAGGAGTTAAGGTTTCAAAGGAGTGAGGATAAGGTATCCTGGCCCTGAATGCAGATCATGACACTATCATCAATAAACCTGAACCAAACCAGAGGTTTAGGGTTTTGTGATACTAGGAAGGACTACTCCAGATGGTCCATAAACAGGTTGGCAAAGGGGAGTGCCCATGGATTTGATGGTAAGCTTTGCTCACAAAGGAAGTGTAGTTGTTAGTTTGGATTGAAGTTGGTGAGGGTTATGAGGATTGAGGTATCAAGCGTGAATTGAAAGGGTCATTTGTACCTGTCCATTCCCCCCCCCCCCACCCTGCACTTTCATTCCTGTCACAGGCTTATCCTACTCAATAAGAAGCTGGGCCACCTGTGAAATGCAGCCATGTAATTTACCAAAGGTGCTGCAATCATTGTGCAGCTTTTTATATTGGCATGACCACTAACTAGCTGCCCATTGAGATGAATGGCCACCTTAAAACTGTGGTCAAAAACAAGGTAGTCTCGCCTGTGGCACAAGATGCAGAGAATATGCATGATTTCAATGGCTGCTTTACAACCCGAGCCATCTGGAGCCTCCCACCCACCACCAGATTTTCTGAACAATGCAGATGGTGAGTTATCCCTACAGTACCTTCTGTGATCTTGAAATTATCCAAGTCTGAATCTATGATAAACACCTACCACCTCTATACTACACCTCACCCATTCCGTGTTATGTCTGTCTTTGTGTGTGTGTGTGTGTGTGTGTGTGTGTGTGTGTGTGTGAGAGAGAGAGAGAGAGAGAGAGAGAGAGAGAGAGAGAGAGAGAGAGAGAGAGAGAGACAGAGACAGAGAGAGAGAGAGAGAGAGAGAGATTTGCTTCTATCCCCTCCCCCACTTCCCCACTCTTTTCCTAAGCTACACCTTGTTGCGCCCATTTAGTATGTACATTCTGCGAAAGGCCATAATGTATCCATCCGCCCCACTGCCACGCAACCTTCCTGCCTCCCTCTCCACTTCCTTCTTCTCCTGTCCCCTTACCGCAGAGTGTGATTTGGAGTGCAGCAGCCAGGGTTGACAGTTGTGCGACTGTGAGGTGTGCCTGTGTGATTTTTTATTGAATTTTGTATTTATTTTTTCTTTTCATTTTTATTTCTCTGAGTGTTATATGTTGTAATAATTCATGCAAATTGTGATTTGGTTATTGATCTTTCACACGAGTCATAGAAATTCCAAATATTTGTTAATTTGCAGGACCATGCCCGCCATGTCCAAAAATGGTACGCAGTGCTTGTTACTGTGGGAAACAAGCTCCCCGACCTCAGCGTTGTTGCAAAAAGGAGTGGTCGTGTGGCGGAGTGTGTGGACACAAGTTGAGCTGTGGGCGGCACACATGCACAGAGCAGTGTCACCCTGGGGACTGTCCTCCCTGTCCTCGCACGAGCAAGCAGCTGTGCGTGTGTGGAGCAGCTTCGCAGATACGGCAGTGTGCTGATCCAGTATGGCACTGTGATAAGGTTTGTTTTTACATACAGTAGTTGTACTTACTGTGGAATTAGGCACTGAGTGGGATTGTTGGTGGTGAGACCTGTAATCACATTCAGGTTTCACTTTTCTGTAGTTTTTGCGAGTTACTTGAGACATATGTCAAGATCGCCCCACTGAAAAATGGAGGTCCCATTTTGATCCCCTTTTCTCACCAATACGAGCTTGTTTCCTGTCTCTTTATCACCATATTGTCAATAAGATCTTAAATCCTAATTTTCCCTTCCTCTTTTCCTTGCGAAACTAAGCAGTCAAAGTTGTATCTTTGTTTCTCCATCTCACACTACTATAGCATTTTTATAGGATGTGGTCACCTATACCTTTGGCAATGTGCTAGCTCTGTTAGTCAGTACCAGATAATTATTATTTTAACTGTGTGCAGAGCTTCTCTGAAGATTTGGTGAAAACACTTCATTCACAGATTGTTTCCAAACTTACATTTGAACAATTATTTTCATTACATATCCAAAGAATAAGTTTGTAACATGCCCTCCCTTGGAATTTTCTTTCAGATAAACCTCAAAGAACAAAAACATATCCATGCTCTCCTGCACATACAATATATCCTTTCCCTAGATAGATTATAGAGTAATGATGATGTGCTGTACATTAGAAAAATTAATTTCTTCATCTCTTTACAACTTTCTAAGTTTCTGTGTGGTCCAACAGAACACAAATGTATAAGCGGTGATGCTTTCTGTTAGATGGCAAAACTGGTGTTGATTTTCCAGTGTGATAGAGTACCAGAATATGAATCCAAAGATTGGGGGTTTGATGCCCGCTCAGCCTTAAGATTTTTATCTGTCGCTTTTCACTTCTTTTATCTCTGGCAATGTTGTTAATGTGAAAAATATCAAGTTACACAATAGTTAGAGATCCATATTAAACTGTAGGTCCCCCTATAACTGGCTGTGTGAGTAAACTCGAAGGTTGGAGGAAGGCAATGGTATACCACTTCCAAACAGGACCATACCTTGTAAAGCAATGTGGTGTTCAAACTAATGATTGGATTGTTCATCACTTTACCTTTTAAATAAAATAGTTCATCTCCCACTGTAATTTTTGTCATGCCTGACATTTGTTTTGATGGTAAAATGTTCATTCTGTGCATCTATTAAATTTGAGAAAGCTCTAAGACTTTCGTTTGCATTGTCAAAGAACTTGGAATTTAAAAAGAAATATAATCCTAATAGTTTCCTGTGGTCCATTATGAGTCTGGTCTTTTCACTGGCAGCATGGTTGACAGCACTTGCAGGCTGGAGAGCTGACCTACATTCAGTGCTCAGTGTGTGGGCCGATGTCAGCGTGCTGAGGATGCCATCTGTGGCATATCTGGCATGGCAGATTGGATGGCCCTCATCACAATCTTAAACATCTACTGAGCCGTGTTTCAGAAAGCTGCAATATCTTGTCAAGTAGTGCAGTCAATGTCACAAATAGGGCTGCTGGGTGGCCACCAGGGACAATGGCTCATGTAGCTTGAGGTGACAATGCAAAGTTTTTGTGACTGCCACCTGCCTTGGTGACTTGTCATGTATTGTGCTGTGGCTTTTGTCTTTGGGGGAGGGGGAAGGGTTTGCCACTCTGCATATGCCTGTTGATGTGATTATGAATATGCATACTGACATGGGATTGATTTGTCTGGTCATAGATGCATAGGTCACCACTGCTGCTGCAGTGTGTTTGTGTGTGATTTTATTTGTGTCTGTCGATGGGCCTATGCTTTGGGTAAGTCATCCAATTTCTATTTTTTATATAAATTTATCCCACCAGGAAAGTTTCCTTCTATAATATGTTTATATTATAAAGGAAAAATTCCTAGCAGGAAAAATATATATAAAAATTAGATAAAGTTTACTTACCAGGCAAAGGAGCACAGGTACTGATAGTAACATAAATAAAACACACACACACACACACACACACACACACACACACACACCCCTAGTATGTCTGCCTAGGTATGTTTGTGTATATGTGTGGGTGCTCTGGGCGTGTTAATGCACACTGCCCTAACAGTCCCTGTGTGCTCCTGATGTATTTAGATGCGCTGCCACCCTATTCCCTGTGTGCTCCGGGCGTCTTAATGCGCGAGCAGTATTTCCATTGAGCACTTGGCGCCTGTTCTGCATTCGGCCAATTCAGTTGGAGTTTCATGCGAGTTTGCTGCTGTAGAATTGTCTTTCACTGTTCGTTTTAGGTTTGGATTTTTTCTTTCTGGATACTGATGACTTTACCATTTTTTCGAAGAAAATGGCACACCGTCGCAGTTGTACAGATGAGGAAATCTGAGATGCTCACTAGAAGCGACAGTGAAAATGAACTGTTCGACTGTGATGATACTGATGACTCTTCAACAGAATCTTGGAGTAACAGTTCTGTGCTACATTCACAAGGAGCTGTAACAGAACCATCTGTTTCAAGAAAAGATGGAAATCTTTCAGTGTCTGATGAAACTGAAACTGAGGGAGAGAGATGCCAGTGAAAAGAGGACACTTTAGTAACACGTTTGACTGGAAGAAAATTGTCACACGTTTGTGCATGCATTTGACGATTCAGCTTCTGGATACAAATGTATATTAGGATCTAATTCAAGCATTGTCATTTTCTCTGTTATTTTTAATGGAATCTGATGAAATAAAACAAACATTTTATTTATATACAAAACAAAGTATGCCAGAATCGGTACATTTGCGTTTGTCTAGGTGGAAAGATATGGAATTTGAAGCTCATGGCTCGAGTGAAGAAATAGAAAATTCTGACTGTTGGTTCAGAGACAGTCTTGAACACTCCAATTTTCAATGAAATAAAGTCAAGGGACTGCTTCCCCTTAATTCTAAGAAGGTCCCATTTTAGTGACAGACTATTGAAAATTAGAAGAATTATTGATACAGGTCCTTCATCATTCCACAGCGCATTTCATCTGTACTAAAAACAATGCAGTGCGGCAGCCGGAGGTAATGGTTGTATGACTGTGTTGTGTCTGTGTGATTGCGTGAATGTTCTATTTTCTGAAGAAGGCAATGGCCGATGGCTGGAAGTGTTGTATGTGTGTATCTTTTGTATGTGCCTGTCGCAGCTCATCACCACGTCATTGCAGTGAGTTGTCAAATGTCCTTATTACTATATTAATGTAATATGATACATTAACTGGGTCTTCAGAAGATTGAAGTCTGAAAATATAAGTTGCAGAAAGATTATTATGGAAAGAAACAGACTAGCCAGTTCCATCATTAGTAAACCATTTGGGCTATCAACTTTAAACAAGCAATCTCTTCATCATATACATTAAGAGTGGTGTCCAAGTAAATTTTACGGTCGAGACATCAGTGTTCAGATTTTGCAAACCACATGTAAATGGTGTGTGTGTGTGTGTGTGTGTGTGTGTGTGTGTGTGTGTGTGTGTGTGTGTGTGTGCACTAGTTGCCAGTAAAATTAAGCAAAGAAAAGAAACTCTATCGTTTGTTTATACTACATTTCCAATGTACTTTAAACTTTTTCAGGTATGTGGTAAAAATCTTTCGTGTGGGCACCACTCTTGTGAAAAGGTGTGTCACGCTGGGTCCTGTGGTGATTGTCCCCTGTCCGGGCCTCGCACCTGCCCTTGTGGTAAAGCTTCATTTGTTCTGCCGTGCACAGAAGAAACACCCATTTGTGGTGACACATGCGGTCGTCCACTAGAGTGTGGGGTCCACCGTTGCCCTCGCCGGTGCCATAGGGACAAATGTGGCTCAGTACGTATTGATTGTGGTGAGCAATTGTTAATAATTTAGTTTTGTGGTACTGTGGATACAAGTGTACTGGTTAAAAATTGTAAAGTGTCTCCAACACAGAGGCTTTGTTTTATGTTAATATGACAATTGTCCATGAGGTTATGATGTACTTTACATTTCCACTGTACTGCTTCATGTCAGGGTTCGATCAGAGTTGTTATGATATCATTACTACTGGTAACTCATCTCTTTGTTGTATAATTGCGAGTTGAAATAAGTTGTCACAATGCATGCTGTTGTTGTTTAAAATGAACTGTGAAAATACCACTGATGGGGTCCAAGGTGCTATTCCATCATAGAAACCTATATAAATCTACTCTAAGGAAATCTATAGTGATACAGCAACAAATGAAACAAACATTCTCAATGCATGTAACATTAAACAGGTGTACTTCAGGAAACTGAAGCTGGACAGCTGTCACTAATCACAGAGAATTCAAAGTATAAACTGAAGTACAAAATTTTGCAAAACAGACATGTTACCCTAGAGGTGGTTTGTATTTTTTACCAAATATATATCATCTAATCATCTTGAAAATTTGTTAAGATATCATGAAAATAATAAATTTTTTAAAGATATTCCCTGGCACCCGAGTGATGTACATAAAATACAGAGACTGACTGTATCCCTTATATTTTGACTCAATTTCTCACCACTGGAAAGAACTTTGTCTAGTTCAAAATGGTATTGGTGTTGAGATGTTGGTGTCTGTCACCCCAGAGACTCAAGTGCTATTCACTTTAGTCATACCATCCCAAGTTACCCAAAATAACATCCAAACATAAACTGTGTAAACACGAAAAGTCGTGATAATGGTATCGTTATGTTGTTCCCTTGTAGTTGTCATTTCAAAAGACACTACAATCAATGCAGATTGGTTTTGTGACAATCCAACAAAACTATAGCAATCCTGAATGATTTCTTGCAGTATTGTATTACTTCACAAGACCTGTCCTCTTAATGTTGTTGCAACTAGAGGCTTGCTGGATCATCCATCCAAATGTTTGACCGTGATCCAAGCAATTTCCTCTTTTTGATGAAACATGCAAATTCCCAAACAGTAAAGATTTTGGAAATGATGCTGGGGGTGAAGAATTCAATAAAGAGCTGCCCTAATGTACTGAAGGCTGGTGACAGTAACATAGGAATTAAGAATGTTCTGTAAACATATGTTGAATGCTTAAAAAATAGAGGTGATTGTTTAGAGAAATAAGAAGTTTCAAGTTTGTATGCAACATGTTTTTCATTAGTAAAATACATTTCTTGAATTTATTAAAGCCAGTTATTATGCCGCGCTAGTTTTCATAGTTAGTCAGTGAAGAATTATTTTTGCATTAATCCAAATCACCCAGAAAAACATGGCTCTGTTGTTTTGGTCAATGCCATGACTGATGTACAAAAAATTTTACTGGAAAGGACTACCTACAAAAAGAAGTGATATCCCATCAAAAACATAAAATGTACAAAAATGCAAGTCTCGTATCTAATTCCTTCCATCATTAAAAGTAGAGAGATCTCATGGGGAAACAAAGTCAGCTAATGAGACTTTGCCATACAGTTGTTGCGAATGACTTAAAGCAAGGGTAAAGTACAGCCGTTACTTTTCCCCCAGGACATGCAGCTCTACTGTATGATTATATGATGTTGCCATCCTTTTGGATAAAATATCCCGCAGGTAAAATAGTCCACTATTCGGATCTCTGGGTGGGGACTGCTCAGGAGGATGTCATCAGAAAAGACAGCAGTGGCATTCTATGGATTGGAGTATAGAATGTTAGATCCGTTAATCGGGTAGGGAGGTTATAAAACCAACTTGAAGTGTGTGTGGAGGAATCTTATCATCACAGCAGGCGAAAGAAATGTTGTTGCAAGCAAATATAGAAAGAGTGAACATTGAACACTGTGAACAGGAATTGAAGAAAATGAAAGAATAATAAATGGAGGGAAAAAATTACTATTTGAAGATTAATGGATGCTACATGCTTGACAGAAATGATAAATAAAAATAAGTTTGTAATAATTATTGAAGGCCAAGCAATATTGCAGTGTGTTTCAAAAGTAATGGAACAAAATGTCAGTATCACATTACTATACAGTGAAATGATTTCCTGGTTACTTAAAAAAGAACCTGTTCTCTCTCTCTCTCTCTCTCTCTCTCTCTCTCTCTCTCTCTCTCTCTCTCTCTCTCTCTCTCTCTCTCTCTCCCCCCCCCCCCCCCCCACACACACACACACACACACACACACACACACACACACACACACACACATACATTTTCCCTCTGATGAAAACTGGAAAACTGTAGCTCCCAGTTCAGACATTCCTAGATCTTAGGGTGAACTTCATTCAGTGAATATGCAATTTACACTTTGATCCAAAATAAAACTGGACATTTGGGAACTTATGCACACTGAACTTCTCATAATTTCTGGTTTGCGAGTCTTTCCCCCAGTTACTTATTAACACTTTCGCTGCGGCTGACACTTATAAGTGTCCGTGCTCACTGTAGGATAGCGTCAGCTGTAGCGAAAGTGTTAATGAAGAGAACTATGTTGTGCTCAGGTACATTTTTTTCCTTTCTTTTTTATTTACTTGCACTGAATAGAAGGATTGGTAAAATGATTTTTGCGTCATGTTACTATAGCCTCTCAAAAAATTGCTTCATTATTACATGCCCTTTTTTGTGTGCTTGTGTTTTAGTTTAGATAGTACTTAAGTTGTTACAGAAAGAAAAATGTGATTTTTCTCTTAAAGCATTTATTCAGTCAGTCTGTGATTTGGGAAATGGTGATCTGACTTGTGCAGAAAATTTTACTCACTTGCAGTGCGTTTTGTGTAGCAACGTAATTATTTCATTTTTTATGTTGGAGCTGTTTCATACTGTTTCTGATGTAACTGTATTTTTGTAGTGTCTTGAAGTTATTACCAAATCCTGCCGGTGTGGACTGCACACTAAAGAACAACCATGTAAAAAGGAATTTCAGTGGAACCCATTTAAAACGACTCCGCCTAATACGTTTTCCCGCCTATAACGCCTGTTTCATTAGGTCCCAAGTATGTTCCCTATATCTGTAATGTATTTTTCCCCTTTTAATACGTTTTCGTTTATAACGTTTTCCCGCATAAGAAGCTCATTTTATTAACACTTGTAATACGTTTTAATGCTACTCTTACACGCCCACTCTTTATTTTAAACGTAATAGCAGCCCGCCACTTTCCACTAAGCTGATTGGTCGACACTAGTGATTCCCTCGTACAGCTTGGTTTGCACACAACTCTTAACTGTTCGAACAATTTACGTCACAGTTCGGAATATGTTGGAACTTTTGATCACGACGCCACCTAGCGACGTCAAAAGGTACTAATCTCACGACCTACAGCGATGTTCACTCGTTAACAAACTTTCCTCCGCTGTGAAGTAAACTATTGATAGAGGAAAGTGGAAACAGTCTCATAAATTTACTACGGAGAACAGCAATAATAATAAGTTTAAAGGGCGACTGTTGTAGCTTCTATGGAGCAGAAGTAATAACTGTAACGAATTTTTTGTTAACTTTTTGGTTTATTTCCGTGGTCGCTGTAACGATTTATTTTAATATGACTTATTTCCTTTATTATGTACATCTAATTATTTTCTTACTAAATCACGTTTAACCGTGTTTTCAAGGTACTTACTGCCGCATATAGATCGCATATACGGCGCACAAGTTGTCACTTGATAGTTCGAACAGTTCGATACTGTATGCCAGTTCCTGCGCTGCATCGGGAAATCTCAAGCCTGTTCGAACGCGAGTATCGTCTTATCTATAAAACTGAATGATACAATTTTTCAAACTGACACGAAAAATAATGTACATAACGTGTAAAAACAACATGTTATAAATTTCACTACATCTTTTAAATGTAATAGATTATTCGAGTATTGGTAATCACTTTGTCTAATATTTTCGGGTGTTGGCAATTCTGTAAAGGTTGTTGTATTCTAACCTCTTTGATCGAAATTCGAAATACAGTCGTTTTGTTTTGGGTTGTTAAAGTAAATGTTTTTTGTTTGAGTGAGAGACAGTGATTTAGTGTGTTACTTGGTTATCTGTGTTGTTAAAATGGAAGGCATTAAGAGAAAACCGATTTCGCTTGCTGAAAAATTGGAGATAATTAAAAAGGTAGATAGCCGGAAAAACGTTACGCGTGTTCAGATTGCAGCTGAACTAAACATTCCAGTATCTACTTTAAATACGATTATGGCAAACCGACAAAAACTTTTAGAAAAGTCAGTTACGGAACAGTCGAGTAGGAAGAAACTCAAAAAGGGGAAATATGAGCAAGTAGAAGTTGTTCTTTTGGAATGGTTTCGCCAAAAACGTGCTCTCAATCTACCGATTGATGGAAACATTCTACGAAAAAAAGCGGAAGAAATAGCCCTAAAACTGAACATTGATTTCAAACCAAGCAATGGCTGGCTTGATAGATTTAAAAAGCGTGCGGGGCTTACGTATAGAAAAGTGTGTGGCGAGGAAAAAAGTGCAAATATGGAAGAAGTTGATGTTTGGAGAGAAACAGTTCTTCCTCAGTTAATAGCTGATTATTCTCCCAAAGACATTTTCAATGCGGATGAATTTGGACTTTTTTATAATGTGATCCCGGATAAAACTTATGCTTTCAAGGGAGATGGCTGTAAAGGAATTAAAGTTCGGAAAGACAGAATCACAGCACTTGTGTGTTCTAATATGGATGGCACAGAAAAGTTGCCATTATTGGTCATAGGAAAAGCAGGAAAGCCTCGTTGTTTCAAGAACATCAAGACCCTGCCCTGCACATACAAACACAACAACACCGCATGGATGACTTCAAAAATATTCACAGAGTATTTGATTGCATTTGATCGTCGAATGGCATCAAAAAATAGGAAGATTATTCTGTTCCTTGATCAGTGCCCTGCTCATCCTAAAGTTCTTCCAGAATTGAAGAATCTTAAAGTGGAATTTTTCCCTGCAAACGCGACAAGTGTGCTGCAACCAATGGATCAGGGAGTTATTAAAAACATTAAGCATAAATTTCGTCACAGTCTTGTTCTCAGGCTACTACAAAGAATCCAGTCGCCTGAGAATATGTACAAGCTTTCCTTGTTGGAAGCTATGTCAATGCTGGCAATGTCTTGGGATTCAGTTAAGCAAGAAACCATTGCCAATTGCTTCAGAAAAGCTGGATTCCCATCAGATTCAGCAAAAATACTTGAAGAGATTGAAGAGAGTTGTGATATCTGGCCAACTGTTCAGGAAAAATTTAGCATTGACACGTCCTTTCAAGACTTTGTGAAAGCTGATGACTTTCTTGAGCCATGCCCTGAATTAGAGTTAGATGATTTGTGTATTGCAATGGTTCCTGCTGAAAGTGTTGATACAATAGACGATGTACACAGTGATGAGGGCAAACCTGTCCCAACGTGCTCTGAGGCTATTGATCTTCTGGACAAGTTTGGACGTTTTTTGTACAGTAATACAGACGTTCCTGAAAATGTTGTGAAGAGTCTGTGGAATCTGGAACAGTACACCACAAGTTTGTTCGAAAAACGTGTAAAACAAACTACCATAGACCAATATTTCAAAAGGCTGTAATGTAAATTTTTTATGTGAAAGTGAACATTTATTTTCAGCACTTGTGACAATTTTGACAATTTTATTTGTTTTATTTAGTGAATTAAATAAACGTAAATATGTTTTAAAAGTTAAACTAATTTTGTGTGCTGTGTTTTCTTGAGAAATTCCTGAGAACCTGGACTGTTAATAAATGTACTAGGCCTACACTGAAAATTTATAGGTCTAAGATTGGTAAGTTTTGTTGTAGCTATAATTCTTTATCTTTGCAGTCACCTGTTTTTCTCAACATTTTCATGTGCATATATTGTAATATTGCCCAGTCATAATCATCACTATGCCCAGTGACCTAATACAGTATCAATAAACTGGTTAACCCTTTTAATAAGTTTTCCCGCTTAATAAGCCTAGAGTTGTTGGTCCCTGAGAAAACGTCTTAAGAGGGTTTGACTGTATGTTGTGCTCAGGTACATTTTTTTCCTTTCTTTTTTATTTACTTGCACTGAATAGAAGGATTGGTAAAATGATTTTTGCGTCATGTTACTATAGCCTCTCAAAAAATTGCTTCATTATTACATGCCCTTTTTTGTGTGCTTGTGTTTTAGTTTAGATAGTACTTAAGTTGTTACAGAAAGAAAAATGTGATTTTTCTCTTAAAGCATTTATTCAGTCAGTCTGTGATTTGGGAAATGGTGATCTGACTTGTGCAGAAAATTTTACTCACTTGCAGTGCGTTTTGTGTAGCAACGTAATTATTTCAATTTTTATGTTGGAGCTGTTTCATACTGTTTCTGATGTAACTGTATTTTTGTAGTGTCTTGAAGTTATTACCAAATCCTGCCGGTGTGGACTGCACACTAAAGAACAACCATGTAAAAAGGAATTTCTTTGTGATACAAAATGCAAGAGAGTGAAGGACTGTTTTCGCCATCCTTGTAACCGTAAGGTACAGTGTATGACCTTCTAAAGCCTGAACAGTCAGTATTTTTAACATTTGCACTGAGGAGGTCAGTTTTATCAAAATTGAAAATTGTTTGTGCTTATTTTAGAATGACAATGATGAAATCACATACAAATTCATTATTTAATTCAAATACCATGTGCAAAGTTTAACGTCGTTTCTCATTGCATAGTGCTGTGACGGTAACTGCCCACCATGTGAAAAGCCTTGTGGACGTACGCTGACATGTGGAAACCATAAATGTGCATCTATCTGTCATAGAGGGCAGTGCTACCCCTGCCCTTTGACTGCTGAAGTAAAATGTCGTTGTGGTAGCACTACAATAACAGTGCCTTGTGGCAGGAAGAAACACACAAAACCACCACGGTGCTTCAAACTATGCAGGTGTCTTTCATTATAAAGTAATATATCTAGTACTGTATGTTCTGTTATTGTTGCTGTTACCTTTGAAATTAAGACAAAAATGCATTCTTAACAAATGTTTATAAGTTTATGTAAAGTTGTATTTACACTGGGATTATATGAGGAGGACAAAAGAACAGACCCACAAAATTACAAACCTATATCATAAACATAAATTTGCTGTAGAATTCTTGAACCTATTCTCAGATTAATTACAGTAAATTTCCTTGAGACGGAAAAGCTTCTGTCCACACATCAGCATGGCTTTAGAAAGCATTGATCACGTGAAACCCAGCTTGTTTTTTTTTTTTTTTTTGTCAGGACATCTTGCATCCTATGGATGAAGGGCAAACGGCAGATTGCATATTTCTCATTTTTTTAAAGGCACTTGACATGGTACTGCACTTCAGACTGCTAACGAAGGTATGAGCTTATGGAGTAGGTACCCAAATACGTGAGGGGGGGGGGGGGGGGCATTATTAGAACTGTTCTATTGAGTTCCAGCCTATCATCATCATAAACGTGAAAAATAGGAAAGTATCCACAAGCGAAACAGAAGAAATGAAAATGAACGTTCTCAATGACTGTGTGCAACAGTCTCATGATTAGCTGTTCTTACTTGCTGTTAATTCTCCCATGTTCCCAAAATCTACACATCATGAAAACAACACGAACAATCTAAAGGCATTTGTCACAGGAAATTCTATGGCAGTGTATGAAACATTTACACTTTTAAGGCACTTATAGGTTTTAGTGCCCCAAGGGAAAGTATATTTATTACTTTTTATTTATTTGCTTATTTGACCTCTCACAGCTGACATGTAAGAGAAAATGGGTATTTCACCCAGGAAAAACTGTGTTTCTCCTCACAAAAAGTGTAATTCACCCCAGAAAAGGTGTATTTTTGACCAGGAAATCTTGTCTCCGTGTACACCCAGTGTTATAACTTTTAAGACTTCGTTTTGATTTACCTAAACATTTACTGGTAATGATGTTGATTATGCTTGTGAATAAAGAAAAGAAAAGTCAGGAGTTTGCCAGGGAAGTGTGATAAGATTGCTGTTTGTATTCTATGTACATAAATGATTTTATTGACAGGCCAAGCAGCCGTTTGCAGCTCTTTGCTGATGATAACATGATGTATGGGGAGCTGTCACATTGAGTGACCGTAGGAGACTATTGGATGACTTGAACAACATAGTTATTGTAGTGAATGACAGTTTGCTCTATATGTAAAAGAATATAAGTTACTTCAAGTGAGTCGAAAAAACAATCCGGTAATATTAATAATTCAGTATTAGTATTGTGCTGCTTGAAATAGTTATTTATTAAATATCTATGTATAAAGTTGTAAACCGGTATGAAATTGAATAAGCTCATAAAGATAGGTGGTAGGAAAGGTGATTGATCAACTGTGGTTAATTGGGAGAATGTGGTTTATTTGTAAAGGCAACCGATTATAAAATACCAGTGTGACCCCTTCTGGAGTACTGCTAAAGTGTTTGGGATCTCCACCAAGTTGTGTTAAAGGAAGATATCAAAGCAAATCAGGCAAGGAATCCTAGATTTGTTTCTAGTTGAATCAAGTTGCAACTAAAATGCCCTGTGAACTCAAATAGAAGTAGCTGGAGAGAAGATATGAACTTCTCATAAAACTATTAAGAAAATTTAGTGATATGGCATTTGAAGGAGACTGCAGACTGGTTCTATAGCCTCCAACATGTATTTGGCATAGGGGGCACAAATAAGAGGAATTGGGGCTCCACAGAGGCATATAAACATTTTCCCCTCAAACCATTTGAGAGTGGAATAGCAAAAATAGTACAGGGCATGCTCCACCCCATGTAGTGTAAAGTATTTATGTAGAAGTAGATGTACATGTTGCCTAAAACTACCACTTATCTCTTTGTAGGCTGGAATCACTGTGTCACCATCCAGTACAGTCACCACACAAGTGCCACTTTGGTGATTGTCCTCCGTGCAAGCAGAAGTGCGAACGTCAGCATGAGGCATGTGGTCACCTCTGTCCTGCTCCATGCCACTCAGCTGTGCTGGTGAAAATTGAAACTGACAAGAAGCCTGCAGGGCCATGGGAAAAAATAGAGCCACGGTTTGAACTCCGGGACCTTTTGTGTCCAGACTGTGTGGTGAGTGCACTTGTTTGTAATATAGAAAATGGACTAATTCACTAAAAGAAGCAAGAGCTTTTACATTGTAATATGGCTTGCTGAAATATATGGAAAAATACTTCTTTCTGTTTTAATGTGTGTTCAGATTATCAATCAGATTGAAGTTTGTTTTGCACAATGTTTCGAACACTAACCTACTTGTTCTTTTTCCAATACTGAGTGGCCTGCTTCTTTATTATAATTTTTAATTTTTTCTAATTGGTGCAGTCACTTTCTTACGTGAGAAATCAACCAATTTTCCCTTGTGAGTGTCATCAGATGAGACACACACACACACATAAAATTAATTATGTTCTTTCAAATTATGGAGGTACCAGGGCATGCTCGTGGTCTTGTCACTATTGAACACTATATCCCCCCAATGCACTTCAGACTCCAAGCCCCCATCTCATTCCTTATATGAATAGATGTATTCTAACAGACAACTATTCCTTCTTTGAAGGGAAGGCTTACAAATAAATCCTTAGTATATACTAACAGGGCACCATGCTATGCCGACTTGTATATAGCCATTTATAGGAAACCTTCCTAGCCTACTAAAGCCTGAAACCAGGCCCGGTTCAGATTCATTGGTGATATCTTCAAGATCTACACCCAGGGCCAAGACACCCAATCCTCATTTCTTCTGTAATCTCAACACATTTTCCTGGTCCTCCTCAACACACTAAATCATCTTCCTAGACATTGACCATGCATCTCTGAAGGTACACCCAAATCTCTGTTCAGATTAAATTTGCAAGCCAACAGCAGTAGCTATATTTTGAAAAGTGTCGCCCCTTCCACCCCACAAAATCTTGCCCATTTGACCTAGCCACTCGTAGATAGCATATATGTGCAATGATGAGATATGTTGAAGGTCTCACATAGGGGGAATCCCCATCAAACCTCGTTTACAAAAACTTTTCCCTTCCATATTGCGACGGGGTGGAACATGCTCCCCCCCCCCCCCCCCCCCTCTCTCTCTCTCCTCTCTCTCTCTCTCTCTCTCTCTCTCTCTCTCTCTCTCTCTCTCTCTCTCTCTCTCTCTCTCTCTCTCTCTCTCTCTCTGTGTGTGTGTGTGTGTGTGTGTGTGTGTGTGTGTGTGTGTGTGTGTGTGTGTGTGTGTGTGATAATATATGCAATCTAAGACTGATTTTATATTAATTGTTACTGAGTCAATGCCACACTCATCACAAATGAGAAATGTGCAGGCAGTAACATCATCACAAAAAAAAAAAAAAAAAGAAAGAAAAATACTACTATAACAGTATTACATTTATTCACAAAGTTCATGCAGTACAATCACAATGCCAATGACTAACACTGATATGATGGAGAATACTAGCAAACACTCTGAGCCGTGGCAGTGAACTGAGGATGTGCCCAGTACCGTAGCAAGCCAGCCGATCTCGGGAGGACCCTAACACAGCAGAAGCCCTCACCGCCGTCACTGACATTGAAACATATTTCATACACTGCAGGCAAGCAGGATGCGGCAACCGGTTGCATGCCACAACTGCTACAGTCTCAACCCCACATTGATAAAGTTACTTCAAGGAATTTAAAGGTTCCCAATCTTTGCTTGAAGTCTACGCGTATAACTGAAAATAGAGCAATAAAATACACTAGAACCCCGTTTTTACACTTTTCAAGGGACTTAATGAAAATGGTGTAAAATGCGGGAAAACGTAAAATGTAGGAAGTAATGTTTTAAAAGTTTAAATATGCTTACTGGATCACCCTTGCATTTTCGTAGTTTATTTGCGATATACGTACATATCAGGCATCAAAATACTCGCAAGGGAGTTTAGTTATTATATAATAAAGTTTATCCAAATTTTGCTATTTTAAGTGCCAGGCAGAAATGTAACTGGTAACTTTATAGGAAGTAGAAATTTTTGATGTGATTTCATTTATCATAATTAACTTTGTCAGCAAGCCTTTAACTGGCATTCATATATTTGCTTAGTGAAACTGCATAAATTCCATATTTTTTTGTATTTTTAGATGTTTCGCACAACAGTCGTTGAGAATTTATTCGCATTTTAGAGTGCAACATATATAGGTTTAAGTATTCTTATGACATCTGTACAAGGTCGGCATATCACACTATAATTGTGTTTCTGATGTTACTATATACTGTGCCCCCTTTCAGTATGCAGAAAAACATACATCAGTATCACTGTTTATAAAATTTCACAAAAAATACTTAGATAAATATTTGCATTTCACAATAAGAATAAATTCTTAAAACTCGTCACGCAAGTCATGAAAAACTACCAGTCGCGTAAACAAAGCTAAGCTGACCGTCGGCACGGTGGCTTGTGGGGTGCGTCATTCACGAGTCAACTAGGCGCATACTGCAAACAACAAAATGCGAAATATACATTTGAATAAGTGCAAAGTGTCAAGAAACTTGACTGTGTATAGTTTATAAACACTATACTTGAAGGCATCAATTAATGTCATCTACGTCATTTTCTTCTTCATGAACATGGTTTCAAAAATGTAAAATGCGGAAAACGCAAAAACGGGGGCAAATTAACACTGCAAACATAGGAAATTTGACGGGACTGACAAAATATGGTGTAAATGGCGGGATTTACTGTAATCAGAAATTGGCTCTAACTGGAGAACCCTTGTTTCAATGACGTCTGCTGTCCTCACACAGGTGGGTGGTAGGGAGAGGGAAAGAGGGGGAGGTGTAGGGAGGATCCAGATAGCCTGAGTAGTAAAGCAGCCATTGAAATCAAGAGTGTTGGGTCAGATGCATGCTGTACCACAGGGTGGTCCATCTTGCTTTTTGTCAGTTTGATGGTGACTATCCTGATTGTCAGTTCGTTTGTTGTCAAGCCAATGTAAAAAGCTGTGCAGTTACTGCAACTGAGTTGGTAAATCACAGGGGTACTTTCACAGGTGGTTGAACGTCTGTCTCAGGACTGGAGTAAGAAGTGCTGGTTGGGTGAATTGGTCAGATTTTGCATCAGGACCTTCCATAGGGATATGATCCCTGTGATAAGGGGTTGGGATTGGAAGTAATATTCCATTTGGATTTTCTGTTGTGAAATAACCTATGTAAGTTACAATGAAAATAAATTCAACTGTCTGAAATCACCCCTTTTCACTGTTCTGCATTGCATATGATGTATTATTTTACATACTTTCCAAACAATTAAAAATCTTTGTGGAATTCATATTGCTGTTATTTTATGCACTTTTGTTTTTATACTGGCATGCAGCTTCTGTCTGAAACGTGTGTGTCAAATTCCTTTTCTCCGCAGGTGCCAATGCCTGTAACTTGTCTTGGTGGTCATGAAACAAGTAACTGGCCATGTTACCTATCCAAACCATCTTCATGTCAACGCCCGTGTGGTCGTCTGTTGGCTTGTGGCAACCATACATGTACTCTGGCATGTCATGAAGTCATAGGGGCCAAGTCTGAGACGGAGGTAATGAGCCCCCATGTTAATTCTATGATACCTAAAGAATTAGAGGTTTAAGTGTATTCATTGTTTAATCTTTGTAAGTTAGTACATCAAGAATCATTTGTGTTCTCATAACATTAATTTTGAATTTTTGTCTCTCTGCTGTTTTGTTAGACTATTTATAATTAAGCATAAATTTTTAATGAAAATTGATGAAAGATCATTATTAGGCAAATATAAATTGAAATGAAAATATTGTTAAAAATTTCACAGGTTCCTCTTATTACTTTCAACACAGGTTTCCCACTATTGATATTCCAATTGTAGTTGTCTTTGTGGAATTACAGGATAGTCTTCTCACATCGACGAAGCTGTATAGTAATGATTGAAACAGCCAGAATACCTAATGGGAAATATGGAGTACAAGAGTATGTAATTCACAGAATTGAAACAGGGCAAAGACAGGATGATTTTGCAAGTCTCTCTGTGCTTGGCCTCCCTTTGTAAGTTGAGTGTAATTCCATTTAAGTCATAATAGCTTTTAGAATGATGATTTACCCAACCATCTTAAGGAGCGTCAAGTATAAACTAGTGCTGTTCAATTACTTTCCACCCAAACTCGTGACAGAGCTTCTGTGATCACTTTCAGAGGGCCGTGAAGATAGACTATTATTGACCTTGGATGTCTGAATTCTCTTTGCTCTCAGTAGCCACTGTGGTCAGCAGGCCAGACATGCAGTATTACCATCAGATCTTTCTCTGACCATACTCAAAATGGAAATGTAATGTTGAACACGTACCATGGGCATGTGATCCGTATAAAATCTTCGCCAGGCAATAGCATATTTCTTGCATATGGTAGCTATTTATCACCATCTCCACTTGTCCTCCTGAAGCCGAGATTGTTCTATGGGGACCAAAATGCATCACAATTTTAAAATGAATGTGTTATGCTTTCTAGGCCGCTATTAAATTTTTATGAACACAAAAATAAATTTTCTGTTAATTATGGAAATTTTCTACTGAATTGTGGTAATATTGTTCAGATGAGATAGTGGCTGGCCTGTACTTACTTTAGTTTGGCACCACCGATAAAACACACATAAAAATGGCAATGAAACAAAATGTTTCCACTAGATTTCGGAAATGAATATTTCCTTTGTCAGGTAGGAGAGGGGGAAGGAAAGGGGAATGATGGGAAAAATTACTCACAACATAGATCCTCTTTCCTCAAAGGAAATGTTCATTTCCTAAAGCTAGTGGAAATATTTAGTTTAGTCGCCATTTGTTTTTATGTGTTGCTATCACCAATACCAAACTAAGGTAAGTACTGGCCAGCCACTCTACCTCTTTTGAACACTAATAAATTTTCTCTTGAACAATAATTGATTATATTTACGCCTACACTTCTGAGAAAGAAGTATTTCATAAACACATATTGCTCATAGCTGTAACTCATGGGTGGGCAACTGGCACTCTAGGAGACTGATCTAATCTGTAATTGGTTTCAGTCTGGCCCACAGAAGAAATATGTGGGAAAGGAGTTTGAGCTATTTTAAACCACCACAAATAAAGAAACGAAGTTAAAGAATCATAGTTAAATGTAAACATATAGAATTACGTCAATGTAAAATGAATTTCCTTTCAAAAACGCGTGTTTTTTAGGAATTATTGGTCAAGTCGAGTTTCAGAGGAAGGGTGCAATTCTTGTCAGTGCACTACGCCATAAAACGAGGCAGCTCATAAGGTTAAGTAAGCAAGTGAATCTGACTTGTGGGTCACAAAAGGTTGTCCAGTTGAAAAGAGTTTAAAAAAGGATGGGAATATAATTAAAGAAAAGAATGGCTCTTCATTTAATTGAAATCTTTTGGGAACTTCAAGTCATTTGTAGAAGTCGTCAGGTAAGCATTGCAAATGAGTTGGTATTCTGAAAAGCCTCATTTTTTGGGTTCCAAAATTGGTAAATGAAGAACTTCATATTTGCAAACCCTCCACTTTTTTTTTCAGAGCTTGTGACATGTTATCTACGTCTACATACATAATCTGCAATCCACCAAAAGTGTGTGTTGGAAGGCAACGGCATACCACCTCCAAACAGGACCATGCCTAGTAAAGCACTGTGGTGTTCAAACCAATCTTCGGATTGTTGACTGCTTTACCTTTATGTGTAAAATATATTTTAGTCACTTATATACTTTTTATGCATACACAATGTCTCAAACCAGAGATCATTAATTAGTGAAGTGCAGCATCTACAATAGCCGTCCTCTTTGCACTACATCCAATGTTTATATTTTCTAGAAATTGTGCCGCCAAGTGTAGCAACATGCTCTCATGTGTAAAAATCGTCAGTACCCAAGATACAACATGGTTATGCTTATATGTATAATAAAAATACAATAATGACTTAAAATATTACTCCTTAATGTTTAATTCATTTTGTATTCTGTTCCCGATTACTAAAGTTCAGTAATTCTGCCGGAATTACCGTGACAATGTGAACCAACCCTTGGTGGAAGATTATAAATGTTTGTGTAACATATCCACTGGTTGGAGTATTTTATCCATTCCAGCAACTGTTCAGATTATAAATTAATGAAATGCAGCAACCAGTTGCTTGTGGTTATTTATTTTTAACTTTAACGACCAGTTTCGGGCTCTTGAGTGCCCTTCTTCTGGTCTCTATACAGACAAACAAGTGCATTGGTATACAGTAAAGGCTATAGAAGGTGCAAAAGTTCGAAACTGCTTCAAATTTCTGTAACCTACTTTTGTACGTTCTATAGCCTTTACTGTATACCAATGCACTTGTCTGTATAGAGACCAGAAGAAGAGCACTCAAGAGCCCGAAACCGGTTGTTAAAGTTAAAAATAAATAACCACAAGCAACTGGTTGCTGCACTTCATTAATTTATATCCACTGGTGTTGAGCCTACAGTGGCTTGAAAACTAATTATGAAATAAAAATATCCATAAAATCGGCTATCTCTGATGTCTTATTTTTGTGGTCTTTATGTGAAATGTAAGTTTGTGGCAGTAGAAATGTTCTGCAGTTTGCTTCAGATTCTGACCCTCCGGTGACACATTTGAGTTACTGAAGCATCTCGTAACACCCATACACTGATCAAACCTACCATTAACAAACCTAGTCGCCAACCTCTGAATTGCTTCTATGTCTTTTTTTAAATCAATCTACCGAGACCCCAAACACTTGAGAATTACTCAAGATGGGGTCCCACAAGCATTTTATATGCGGTCTCCTTTACAGATGGATCACATCTTCCCAAAATTCTCCCAATAAACCGAAGTTGTCGACCATCTGCCTTCCCCACAACTGTCCTTATATGCTCATTCCATTTCATACCGCTGTGCAGCTTTATGCCTAGATGTTTGACATGATGTGATCATGTCACTACTAGTGCTGTATTCAAAAATCGTGGGACTGTTTCCCCTACTTCGTTGCATCACCGTAAGCCGTTGGCGCACAGAGCGTGTATCTGAACGAGTGTGGCCAACATGGTGAGTTTCTGATACCACAACATGCAAACCGCACATTGGAGAGGCTTTTCCAATGTGTGGTGCAGTATCAAGCATGCCAGATATTCTCAACGAGTGTCTGAACGATCATCAATAAGGTGGGAGAACGCCCCCGACATCACATCACATGGCTTTCCGGGGAGGGGGGGGCAGCTCTTTCGGTAGAGACGAAGACGCCATGTTGGCCGTCGTATTTCGTGGTTTTTATGCATATAACTTAGGTCTTATGAATGTATGACCTTTAGAAGCAAATAAAAGTAACTAAGTAAATTGAGAATCCCTCAGAAACCGGCCATTAAGGTATTATTTGTTGGAATAAAAGACTGGAAACTTTTTATATGTGGTTAAAAACTTTCCATATTACAGTAATCTGCCGTTTCAAGGCAAGGCGGACTGAAAATCTATCAACACGATTAGTTAGTTGTATCATTTGTTGTAATTACACGTCAGCAACCGACATATCACCCAATAGCATATACGACACGTCTAATAGCGTAGGTTAGGATACATTGATAATGTAACTGGCTGTAGTGTAGGGGGGCAAAGTCATGGACTACGGAGTTAAGAGTTTGTGGTGTTGGTTCAAGGCTCCACACAAGCAAATATTTTCTTCTGCTTTTATTTGGTTTTCTTATAGACTCAAAGGCTTTACTATAAAGTTCTTAAAAGTATACTGCATAATATTCGATGCTATGTAAAAATAAGTGCGCACTCTCTGAGGAGTGAGTTTGTTGGATTCGTTTTATGAATAAGACAGTTTGCACCTAACTTGGAGTAAAATACGCACTTATTATTTCACATATTGCATTTTACACATGCTTAACATTCTTCTACTGAATAGTAACATTGGCCATAGAAGCATGATCTTAAGATTTATTAAAAAGTGAGACTCTTGAAATAATTATTGTTGTGAAAGCCTATTCTAATTTTATATCGCACAGTTTGTCATGAAACTTTTATAAGCTTCTTATGTTCATAGGTATTTTGTTGTTACTTATTTAGGCCTATCACCGAACATAATAAACATAAGCGCAAGCGTGGAAATGAGCGATTCAATAGAGGTAAAGCAGGAATTCCACTCTTTTGATTTGGTAAACAGTGTGATTCCTGCAACTGATACTGCCGACAACTGTCGCTGGAGCACGCTGTGGTCGCATGTAGCTCGTTGAGGCACACGTCTCGTATGCTCAAGTTGCGCCGACTCCGAGCATTCAGCCGCACGGTGGACTCGGCAAGTTGACCCCACACGTTCAGACACACGCTCCATGTGTCAACGGCTTTACATTTTTCAACATTTTGAGCTAGTTGCCATTTCTCACACCACATAGAAATTTGGTCTAACTTATCCTGCATCCTACTGCAGTCATTCAGTGATGACACCATAGTATCATCAGCAAATAGTCGCAGATTGCAACTCACTCTATCCTTTTATTGCCACGAGTCTTCTGACGGAATACATGGTGCAGTGGTTAGTGTTGGATTGCTGTGCTGGCAGTCCCTGGTTCAAATCCCACCACTGGTGAAATAAATTATTTCTTAGTATTTATTATTTGTAGAATGTTTTACATGTTAATTATGATTGATGTACTTGTATCAATGACAGTACCTTGAAGTATTCAACAATATTTAGGAAAGGATAGGTTGTGAAGTGCCTGTTCTCACGAATCCTCGCTTCAAATGAAGCCACCAAATCGTCTGTAATCGAAGAAGGGCGTCCGTAGCAGTCCTCATCATGGGCGTTGTCACGGCTCATGATCCAATTCTCTTGCCCACTTATGCACTTTGGTTTCAGTCATAACAGTGTCACTATACACATCGAAAATCTGTCATTGAATTTCTGTAGCAGACAGGTTCCTTGTTGACAAAAACTGTATCACTGAGCTAACCTCTCACGGGGTGGGCAAGTTGATAGTCTTAAACATTCTGAACACACAAGGCAGAACCATACAGTTTTAGCTACAGAGCTAAAACTGAACACAGTTGTTAAAGAGGCATGCCGGTACACGATGCACATGATTGTTTTGGTATGCATGCGAACTACTAGTGTCTACAACAAAATACAACTTATTTAAAAAAAACCACACCTCGTAGAAAGCTGTGCAGTGATTACACCATTGGTAAATTACATGGTTGCTTTCACAGGTGACTCAGTCTCTGTTAGTGTAGGATAAACCAGTGAGGGACTGGAATAGGATGTTCTGAGTGGATGGAATGGGGAGGTCTTGTAGTGATGGGCTGAATGTCTCTTATTTCTGGGCAAGATGTCAGAAAATCAAAAAGTATGCAATCAGTGACTATCTGGGGGAAGGGCTTCACCATCTTTTCAACTCTTCTACGTTGTGCCTGAATAATCATTTAGAAGTAGAGCATGATCTCCAGTCCCTGTTGAAATCCTACAGCACCTGCCAAAAGCTCTCTCCTAAATCCGTTTCTTTCCTCATTCCAATAGCACCCCCCCCCCTCACTCTCCACATACACACACACACACACACACACCACACACACACACACAATCTATATGCTCCTCAAAATCCATGAACCAAGAAACCGGGCATGCAATTGTAGCTGGTTACCGTGCTCCTACTGAAAGAATTTCAGCCCTCATTGAGCAACATCTTAACCCAATAGTCCAAAACCTATCCTTCCATGTCAAGGGTACTAGCCAGTTCCTTCAGACTCTCTGGAATCCCCAGCCCTTTACCTCCTGGATCCTTACTTGCCGTTGATGGTGCCACCTCCTTATACACCAGCATCCCATATTCCCATGCCCCCACTGCTTTCGAACACACTCTTCCCCCGACGTCCCTCAGGAACCGAACCTGATGCCTCATTCCTCATAACCCTCACCAACTTTATCCTAATAAACAACTCTCTTTCCTTTGAGGGCAAAGTATACAATCAAATTTGTGGCACAACAATGACTTGTGCGACTGTGATCATTTTCCCATTTTCCTGACACTCCCACAATGTCAGTCACAAGGGCGCCTGCCCAGGTGGGCCCTAAACAAAGTTCACTTGGAAGACTATACCTCTGCTGCCACTGTTGGCCCTCCCCCACTCGACAAAGTTGATGTGGCGGTCGAGTGTGCCACGCACTTCATTGTTTCTGCTGCAGAAGCCTCCATTCCCCGTTCATCAGGATGCCCACGGCATAACACAGTGCCATGGTGGTCGCCAGAGGTCGCAGAGGCTGTAAAGGATTGCAGACGAGCATTACAGCAGTACAAGCGGCACCCGTCCCTGGAGCACCTCGTTGCTTTCAAACGGCTCCGTGCACATGCCCATCATCGAAAGAGACGGAAGCAGGAGTGTTGGGAGAGGTATGTCACCACTATTAGAACAGGTGCCTCCACCACCTAGGTCTGGAGCAAGATCAGGTGTTTAAGGGGATATCCAACTCCAGCAGGAATCCCTGGGATCTCCGTGAATGGCGTTGTATGTATGGACTCAGCTTGCAGAGCATTATGCTCATGCCTTTGCCTCTGCAAATTATCCACCAGCCTTCCCTACATTAAAGGAGCAGGTGGAACGACAGCCTCTCTTCTTTACTGCCCGCCACTCGAAAGCGTATAACACGCCATTTACAGAGTGGGAATTCCTCAGTGCTCTTAAACAGTGTCCCGACATGGCTCCGGGACCTGATAGCATCCACAGCCAAATGCTGTCAGCGGAGAGCCAGCGTAATCTCCTTGTGCTCTTCAACCACATCTGGTGTGACAGGGTATTCCTTTCGCAGTGGCAGTTGTGCTGGATCCTCGAGACTCGGGGCTTACTGGCTCCATGCCAGTACGGGTTCCACCAGGGTCGCTCCACCACTGACAACCTGGTGTATCTCGAGTCTGCAATCCGCACAGCCTTTTCCTGGTGCCAACATCTGATAGCAAGACTTTTTCGATATGCAAAAAGCATATATGACCTGGTGATGCCACATACTTATCACATTACATGGTTGGGGTGTTCGGGGCTCACACCTGATTTTTATTAAAAACTTTTTAGCTGTCCATACTTTTAAAGTTAGTGCCTCTCATAGTACTTCTCATGTGCAAGAAACTGGAGTTCCCCAGGGCTTCATTTTGAGTGTCGCCTTATTTTTAGTAGCCATTAACGGCTTAGCTACAGCAGTTGGGTCGTCATTATCCCCTTCACTATACGCTGACGACTTTTGTATCTCTTTTAGGTCCTCCAGCACCCATGTTGCCGAATGTAGGCTGCAGAGAGCCATTAGGAAGGCGCAGTCCTGGCCAGTTCTCTGCTGCAATGACACATGTTGTGCACTTTTGTCGCCTTTGAATGGTTCACCCTCAGCCCGAACTGTATCTCGACGACCACCTATTAGAGGTCGTGGACACTCATCGTTTTTCAGTGCTTGTCTTTGACTCCTGGCTGACGTGGCTCCCCCACATTCGTCGGCTGAAACAGGAGTGCTGGCGCCATCTCAATGTTCTCCGCCACCTGGGCCATACTTCCTTGGGTGCTGACCGCTCCACCCTGTTGTGGCTCTATCAGTCTCTGGTGCAGTTCCGTGTGGATTTTGCATGTGTAGCCTACGGCTCTGCATCACCCTCGGCATTACGCTTGCTGGACCCCATTCACCACTGTGGGGTTCGCATCGCGACGGGTGCCTTTCGCACCAGCCCTGTGGCCAGCTTACTTGCGGAGGCCAGGGTAACACCTTTGCAGATCCATCGCCAACAACTGCTTGCAGCCTATGCAGCACTCGTGCACAGCTCACCAGGCCACCCAAACCATCGTGTTCTTTTCTCCTGCATGGTCATCCATGACCATTGACGACGACCCAGGTCAGGTCATACAATTGCTTTTAGAGTCCAGTTGCTGCTGCAGGAACTTGAGTCTTACCCACTACCATCTCCGTATAGGGCCCACGCCCACACGCCTCCGTGGTGCCTGCCAAGGCCATCTATTTGTCTTGACTTGGCCTGTGAACCCAAAGACTCAGTTACTTCTGAAGCTCTCAGTCGCCAGTTCTTAGCGATCGTAGCTCGATTCCCTGGACACGACCTGGTTTACACAGATGGTTCGAAGGTTGAGAGCCGGGTTGGTTTTGCATACGTTCATGACAACCAGGTTGAACACAACTCTATGCTGGATGGCTGCAGCGTCTATACCGCAGAGCTGATGGCAATTTCCCGCACTCTCGAGCACATCCGCTCCTGCTCAGGTGTGTCCTTCCTTATCTGCAGTGACTCCCTGACCGGCCTTAGAGCCCTCGACCAGTGCTATCTGCGGTCTCCTCTGGTGTTAGGAATTCAGGAGACCCTATCTGCCCTTGACAGGTCCAGTCGATCAGTGGTGTTCCTCTGGTCTCCGGGTCATGTCTGTATTCCGGGCAACGAACGTGCCGATATGCTGGCCAAGCAGGCTGTTGATACGCCTGTTTTAGAGATCGGTCTCCCAGATTCTGATCTCCAGACAGTGCTACGACATCAAGTGCATGAGCTTTGGTCTACTGAGTGGCATAGCCTGACAATGTCCAACAAACTCAGGGCTGTAAAGGAGATGACAGCTGTGTGGCGTTCCTCCATGCGGACCTGCAGCCGGGACTCCGTAGTCCTGTGCCGGCTACGTATTGGCCATCTCCTTCGGGGCGAGGACATGTGTCTCTCTGTGGTGCCCACCTGATGGTGGCTCACATCTTGGTCAAATGCCCTATTTTAGCCACTCTGTGGCAGAGTTTTAATTTTCCTGCACTTTCATCCCATGTTTTAAGTGACGATGCTAAAATGGCTGATAATGTTTTAAGGTTTATTCGGGACAGTGGTTTTTACATCTCCATTTAAAGCTTTTCTTCAATATTCTGTTTGTATTCGTCCTCTCATGTCCTCCAATTGGAGGTTTCCATGTGTTTCCGTGTGGTTGACTTTTCCTGTTTTTAGTCTCACGGTCGTTCAACCACAGACGTCGGCTTTTATATCTTGTTTTGTGTGAGTATCACATTTTTTTCGTTGTCTCTTGCCAACTTTGTTGTCCTTTTCCTGACACAGGGGATATTCTTCCCCCTTGCTGTTCTCAACGGCTCTTTTACATGTTCACATCTTTTCTTGTAACGTCCAATGATGGTATGGGGGACTGATGACCTCCATAGTTTAGTCCTCCTTAACATCCAAGTCCATCCCTATGCTACCCCAAACTCCAGGCCCTTGCCACAGGCTGTTCCTCTCCCTCCCTGCAAAATGCCTGATCTTTAACCCCACCACCCAACCTGTCACATATGACATAGTCTGTGTGGACTTGACACCTATAGACGTTGTATTAATTTTTACATGAATGTGTGGGAAATCTACTTCGCCCAAAAGCGTAATTATTTCCAGCATACCTCTCTTTATGTGGTTAGTAGCATTCTATCACTTTTGTATTGTTTTTATACTCTTGGGCTGTTCAAGAAAGCTAGTAGCTGAGAGTGCTTCACAACCAAGACAGAAGTGCAACTTTTTTAAAAATATATTTTATAAAATAATTGTTTGACAAATGTTTTGTTAAGATGAATTGATATGTAGAAAAAATAACACATCAACGAATTGGTCTTATTTTAAAGTCAAAATATGTCACAAATGGCTGTTATAAGTGCCCAAAGTAACTACCGTGCTACTCGAAACCAACTGTGTTAAAATATACCTGTTACCGGTTGATCTGTGTTTGAAAACAGTTCTTTGCTGAGGTGGAAGCTTTCTACCTGCTCATTACACATTGGTTGCTGAGACAAGCCACTCCTTCTCCTCTCAGAACTGCCAGTTTATAGCTACACAAAAGTTGATGATGAGTAACTAAAATGCCTACGTACTAACTGGTCATTCTTGTAAATAATATCAACAATCACTTGGTGTAACACCACACATGAATCATCACTTATTAGTATTCGCAATGCCAATTTGTTATAATGAACAATACTGTTACATAATTTTTAACAACAAAAATTCATATGATTTCTAGCAATAACACAGAGGAAAAGGAAAATTGTATATTAGTGCACATTATTACTAAAAAAATTATTACAGTGCAGTGAAATAAATCTAGTGTGGCTTTTTTGGAGCTGTATGGTTCTTTATAACTTTCTGAATGTTTAGGAGTGTAAAAGTATATGTGTTAAAGTACAATAAAGTTTTAGATTTCCTTATTTCTCAGACTTGAGATAAAAAAATAAAACTGACTGAATTTTCTTGTTCTCAGCTGTTCTTTCATCTAATGTGTCACACTTATGTCAGAAATGTAGGTGCATATGACAATATGGCAAATACCACCTAACGCATATTACACTTTATTCTGTAGCTCATTGACTGGACATGAAGTTTATAGTGATGCAAGAAGGCATCTATTTTGTTGCTTACTGTTATGTATGTTTTTATGTATCGCTCAACTCCAGTAACTTGAAAAACACCAGGCATCTGTAGTATGTAATTCTGTTTGATTACATTTAATAGGCTGGGGAGACGTGTGAAGTGTGTGAAGCTGGCTGTTCAAAACCTCGTCCTGAAGGCTGCTCACACATCTGTCCAAAGCCATGCCATCCTGGCTCTTGTGCACCTTGTCCGCAAATGATACGCCTCCGATGCCACTGTGCTCTCAACCAACTTTTTGTACGCTGCAGTGAATGGACCAGTGCCAGTGAGGATTCCAGAACTATACTTCAATCATGCAAAAATCGTTGCCCAAAAAATGTAAGTAATCCTTTGAGACTGTTTTCTATGAACTGCCTACTTTTCCTTTATATAAGCCCTCATTTCATACTACATATATTTTCACATGTACTGGGTTGCAGTAGAAAATTGTGATTCATGCAGATGTATGATTAACATATTATACATCTTTAATGAAGTCATTGAACAATCGTGTGGTAACACTTAACACTTACTAATGTAGTTAATTTGACAATGGTACCATACCTTCTTGTCATATATTTTCTATAATTTTTTCTATATTTAAGATTTGACAAAAAAAAAAATGAAAGAAGTGGTAGCTTCACATGACCAAGTATTTAGAAAGAGAGAGAGTATTTAGTTTTTCTATCACTTGCTCTGCAAATAAAGCAAAGTACAGTAGTCTCTGTAATCTGACACTTAGACAGTCTGACATGTCCAGTAGTCCAACACAACAATCTGAGATCATGTGAAGTTCATGGATGGGGCACGCAAGCATTTGTTTTAATTTTATTTTCCTCTCCTCACGTGCCTCCCCACTCCATTCCTAAACTGCATCTTGTTCCTCCCATCTAATGTGTATATGCTCTGCAAGGCTGTGCTTATCCATCCCCAATATCATGAAGCAGCCTTCCTATCCCTCCTCCCCTTCCCTATTTCCACTCTTCAGAGATGATTCAGAATGCGGTAACCAGATTTGATGGTTGTATGACTGTTGTGAGCCTTTGTGATTGCATGAATGTTCTATTTTCTGAAGGAGGCCATGACTGATAGCTGAAGTATTGAATGTGTGTGTCTTTTTTGTTTGCCTGTCACAGCTCATCCTCACATCTTTGCGGTGAGTTAAACTGTCCTTATTACTATATTGTTAAACATCTACCAGTCAAATATAAATACCAAAACAAAGTTTAAGTGACATGGTAATTTTTCAGTGAGTGGTTTAACGATGATTCATGCCATGAACAGAAAAGTTGCTCAGGTTGCAAAATTTCTCTCGGAAAGCTTTGTTGATGTTGGATAACTGCCCCAAACATCCAAATGAAGATGAAAATCAAAAAGATTGTTTGTTAAAAGTGATGTTTCTTCCCCCAAATGTAACCTTTTTTCTACAACCTGTGGCTCAGAATATTATCCAGACTGTTAATGTTTATTGCAAAAAAGCATACGTAGTGTATCTAGCAAAGAGAAGAGTGTTATTCAATCATTAAAAGAAACAAATGGTAAATACGTTAACTATGGGGGAGGGTTAAGTCTTGTGTTGTCAGCAATTAAGACGTTTACTTTACACCAGTCTTGTTTCGCTTTTTATTTTAAAAGCATTTTTTGTGACCTTTAAATGATACAAAGATTTTTACAATTTATTTCTTAAATATAGATTAAAAATAGTTTTTAAAGACTTTGTGGACATTAGTCCCATGTATATTCCGTCTACTCACGGTGTTATTGTCTCTTATTTACATCTCACTGTTGTTTCTCCGGCATGATGGTTGGATTTGGTTGGTTCCTGAAGTGTGATTTTTGGTTGTGTACGGCACTAAGAGTTATTGTGAACTATAGAAATGCTCCCAAATACCAACTTGCTTGACACATGTTAAAAACAGAAAACTACAAATTAGAAAATGATAGTCTGGTAAGAAACATCACAAAATTGATGCAGCATATAAGACATACAGAACCCAGACTCAGCCACCCTCCTCTCATTTGATGGGGGAAACCATGTATACTAATAGCCCAGTAACTGAAACAATAAATATTATAAAAAGAAATCTACAGACCCACAGCACCCTTCCACTGCAATACATCACAGACATAATAAAACTTCTAGAACTAATAACAGAGCAGAACTATTTCCAGTTCAACAATGAATTTTATGTAGAAAGTGAAGGATTACCAGTGGGCTTTCCAACATCAGATACTAAAGCAAATATCTTTATTTATTTATTTAGATGAAATGAATATTGTAGAAGGAGGCTTTCCTGGTGGGAAAAATATGTATACAAATAAAGATTGTTTGACTTACCCAAAGCATAGGCTCGCCAATAGACACAAAAAACACAAATGAAAACACACACACACAAACAAACATTCGAGCTTTCGCAACCATTGGTTGATTCATCAGGAAAAGAGGAAAGAGGGAGGGGAAAAAGGAAAGGATGTGGGTTTTAAGGGAGTGGATGAGGGGTCATTCCAATCCCGGGAGTGGAAGGAATTACCTCAGGGGGGGGGGGGGGGGGGAAAGGAAGGTAAACAAATACACACCCACACATATACCATATATGTGTGGGTGGGTGTGTATTTGTTTACACTTCCAGTTCCAGGAAGGCCAGTACCATTTTAGTCACTCTGTATCAACTTGAGCTCAGTGTAGAGTTGTTGTCCATTTTGTTTACTGGGCTCGCCCATTCTCATTGTGTTTCAGACTGTTTTTTGACTTTGGACAGCTGATTCTTTGTGTATTCTGTTTGTCAATCATCAATAATTCTTATTTATGATTTTGTAACTTCCCACACACAAAAATTACAGTTTGTATAACACACACTTTTTACATGTAACATAAAGGCAAATATGCATATTTCTTCAAAATTTTTATGAATGACAGAAGACATAATTCTTGTAAGTTAAAGTTTTTTAATATTGTGAATTTGTGGATTACATCTGCTTGCGACCTTCCTATCGGTACTCACCAATAAGAATTGGGCAATACATAACTCAGGGTAGTAAAAAGTTTATGGCTCATTGTCTCTGTTCATAGGAGTGAGTTATGTATGTCAGCTTCTATGCCCTAAAAAGCCACCCAGTCTGTTTAAACAGGATCAATAACTAATCTGTAGTTTAGCCTAATGCTTCATCTTTAAAATACAATTTCCCTTCCAAAATATTATACATTTGAATATATATATAATATTATAGGAGACTTTCCAGGTGGGAAAAATAGGTATAAAATAAAGATTTTGGACTTACCTAAAGTACAGGCTCGTCGACAGAAACATAAAACACACACAAAAACACACAAACATTCGAGCGTTCGCCACCACTGGTGGCTTCTTCGGGAAAAAAGAGGAAGAAAGGAGAGGAGAAAGGGAAGGATACGGGTTTTAAGGAAGTGGAAAAGGAGCCATTCCAATCCCAGGAGTGGAAGGACTTACCTTAGGAGACAAAAAGGAAGGTAAACAAATACACACACACTCACACATATCCACATGCAAACACACCTAGGCAGACATTTGTTTACCTTCCTTTTTGTCCCCTAAGGTAAGTCCTTCCACTCCTGGGATTGGAATGGCTCCTTTTCCACTTCCTTAAAACCCGTATCCTTCCCTTTCTCCTCTCCTTCCTTCCTCTTTTTCCAGAAGAAGCCACCTGTGGTGGCGAAAGCTCGAATGTTTGTGTGTTTTTGTGTGTGTTTTATGTTTCTGTCGATGAGCCTGTACTTTAGGTGAATATATAAGAAATAGATGAAGATTACTCACCAGGCGAAGGAGCACAGGTGGTGATAGTAGCACGAATAAAACACACACACACACACACACACACACACACACAAATGCAAGCTTTCGCAACCGAATTGCTTCTTCAGGCAGAAGGGAAGGAGAGGGAAAGGAAATGATGAGGGGGTTAAGGGAGGGGGTAAGAAGCCATTCCAATCCTGGGAGAGGAAAGACTTATCTTGGGGGAAGAAAAACAAATACCCACACATTTACACAGACGCAAATACACCTAGGCAGACATATTAGTATGTTGAATGTTTGCCTGCATATATCCTCTATGTGTTCATAAACCAATCATTCGATTGGAATGAAACTTTGGTGAACTGTTCACCATACACCCATGAAGGTTTCTGACCCAAAAAACAAAAAGAGCATAGCTCAGGAGATACGGCATCATAAATAATGAGAGTTTACCTCGTGAGAATACCCAGATTTGTGTATCAATTATTGGAAAATGAAATAGTTAGGGACCTGTAACAAAGTTTGCATATAATTTTGGACTTTTATGAAGCATATTGTAACTGACGCCCCCTCCCCCCCCCCCCCCCCCCCCAAAAAAAAAAAAAAAAATTATGAAACTAAAATCAGCTCACATCAGTTTTACTGTAAGTGCCGTAAAACTGTCACATCTAGCATGACCTTGTATCAAAGAAAGTTAGCATTACAGATCTGCATGTTACTATTTATTTTTGTCTGCAAGTCTCCTTTAACTCTCTTGCATCCAAAATTAAGCATTCTGTTTTCTTAATCTCTCCATATATAAAAGCGAAAGGACACTCACTCGACTCACTGACTAAACACAGAATCTCAAAAACTACTTCACCTATGAAGCTGAAATTTGGCAGGAATGTAGTTTATAGATAGAAAAGTCACCTAGGGTATTTTGTGATAGGTGCATGGTGGAACATATTTCTCCTACAGACTCAAGAAATCTACAGTTTCATTCCGGTCTTCAGGAAATTTCACATACTTGACCTTTAAAACAAGAGGAAGGCCACTGTCTACCTTAAGTTCCATATGGTGCAAGGTGGAGGGTACTTTGCAACATAAAAATGTTTCCCTAAATACCTTGGTCACGCCATAGCTTGAGAACGGCTCAGCCGATTTCACAGTTCTTTTTTTGTTGTTTTCGTTATCCTCAGAACAAGGGTTGTATGGAATAAAATTGGAATATTTAAGAACAACAAAGTGCCTTTATAAATGTGACCCAATGTTTCTACTGCATAGAAATCTATAGTTTTGTTCTGATTATTGACGAAATTTGGCACACTCTACCTTAAAAACAAGAGAAGTGTCACTGTATAAAATTTTGCAAAATGCATAGTTTTGCTCCAATCTTTAGGAATTTTTGCACACACATGACCTGTAAGCCAAGAGGAAGATCACTGGGTACATGACAAAGGTTACCTTGCAGAAAACTTTGCCAAGAGAGGGAAAGGGTGAAAAAACAGATATATGGGAGAGAAAGAGGTGGATGCAGAGAAGGGGGTGTGTGGGGATGTGCACTAGAGAGTGTAGGATAAATAAATACCTGGGCAACGCCGGGTTTACAGTTAGTTAGTAATAAAAACTAATAATGGAAAGTCCAGGTTGGAATTAATAATATAGTAATAAGGACAGTTTACAACTCGCCGCAAAGATGTGGCAACGAGCTGCAATAGGCACATATAAAAGTCTCACACATACAACATTTTCAGTTATCAGCCATGGCTGATAGCTGAAAGTGTTGTATGTGTGTGTCTTACGTGCCTATCGCAGCTCGTCACCACGTCTTTGTGGTGAATTGTAAACTGCCCTTCTTACTATATTATTTATTAGTAGCAACAAATATGGATTTTAAATACTTGTAAACCAGTGAAGATTCACTCATTTTAGCAGTAAGAAATTATGTAGCAAATTTCAAAATGCAACACAATGAAACAATTTGCCTATGACAATATCATAATAGTGATGGGTAGCAATAGGAAACAAGTGAATATCACTGCGAACTCATACACGGTCTTTTGATTTATATATTTAAATATTTATATTTATAAATTTATATATTTAAATATGAATTATCCATGCTAGTTGCACTGTGGTTCTTCAGTAAATGAATAGGCAGTAGACTGAGTGAGAGGTTGTATCACATGGAATGGGTGAGGGGATCAGGAGGGAGGGAGGGTTGGTGATAAGAAGAGAGGTGGCACACAGGTGTGAATACACATGTGTGAATACAAATGTGAGAGGGAATGGCAGCAGGTGCAAAGAAGAGGTATGAGTATTGTAGTTGATGAGTCTGTCCAGCACATTATGACAATAGCATGGGTGAGTGGCCTGGAAGTGGATTACAGAGTGGAAGAAGGGGATATTATTCCGATTAGGATGTGAGGCCAAAGGGTCAGTGGGAATTGCGTCTAGGAGGATTTTGGGAATCAAGGATGTGTTTCAAGAATATTTCTCACCTTTTGAGCCCACAAAAGGTGGTGATGGGAGGAAGGATATTGATGGTACAGGCTGTGAAGAAGCCAGTTTAATTGAGAAGTTAGTACTTGGCAGGATATTAGACCATTGATACCTGGAAGAGCAGTTGAATGGAATGGACAGTGTGTTGAAGAGAGCGTATAAAATGAACATTAACAAGAGCAAAACAAAAATAATGGAATGCGGTCTTAGAAAATCAGGTGATGCTGAAGGAATTAGATTAGGTAACTTAACAATGAAGGTGGTAGATGAGTTTTGTTACTTCGATAGTAAAATACATGCGATGGTTGCAGTACAGAGGATATAAAGTGCAGAATGGCAATGGGAAGAAAAGCATTTTTGAAAAAGAGAAATTTGCTAACATCAAATATTAATTTAAGTGTAAGGAAGTCTTTTCTGAAGGCATTTGTGTGGAGTGTTGCCTTGTACGGGAGTGAAACATGGACGATAAGCAGTGTGGACAGGAAGAGGATAGAGGCTTTTGAAATGTGGTGCTATAGAAGAATGCTGAAAATTAGGTGGGTAGATCACATAACTAATGAAGAGGCACTTGACAGAATTGGTGAGAAAAAGGATTTTTGGCACACCCTGATTAAAAGAAGGGATCGCTTGGTAGGACACATTCTTAGACATCGAGGAATCGTAAATTTAGCATTGGAGGGAAGTGTGTGGGGTAAAAATCGCAGAGGGAGACCAAGAGACGCGTATAGTAAGCAGATTCAAGTGGATGTGGGTTGTCGTTCTTATGAGGAGATGAAAAGGCTTGCTCAGGATAGAGTAGGGTGGAGAGCTGCATCAAACCAGTCTCCGGACTGAAGACCACAACAACAACAACAACAACAACAACAAAGTGATCTACTCTGCTTTTGGGCATAGTTTAGTGTGTCAATTAAGTTATGAAGACTTATCTTCAAGCACTTGTATATAGTTACAGAGATGCCAACCATTATGAATCAATTGTAATAATTATGAATTTCCTACAATAATTATGACATTATGGATGATGGCTAAAATTATGATTTTTTTCGGATATCTAAACTCGCTGATGCTTCAGGAATCAGAAAGTACCTGTCACTAAACTTATGATGGCCATTCTTCGGGTTCCTCACAGTAATTCCCATGTGGGAAAAGATTAGTTTGGTAAGGAAGAATAAGACCAAGTTTAAAGCTAATATGAACACAGAACTGTTAAGTGCTCTGTTAGTGCAGAAGATATATGATACCGAAACAATAAGCATGTTATCAGTGTACTTTGAGCAAACAGGAGCAGTTTATTGGCAACTGGAGTTTTCAATTAAAAAAAATATATTCTAGAACTCCTACTTCACAAATTTAGTGCAGATCTGAGATCAGAATTTAGTGTAAATATAAAACAAAAAACTGTTACGTGCTGTTAGTGAAAAAGATGCATAAGATGCAAAAACAAAAAACTTGTTACCAGTGCAAACAGGAACAACTAAGGAAGCAACCAGTGTTAAAAAGAAGAAGAAGAAGAAGAAGAAGATGATCGTATTTCAACAACTGTAGTGTGAATCTGAGATGACATCAGTCTACAGATAAGAAAAAGAGGCTCTGTACATATCAGTCTTTGTTATATTGCATTTGTTTTAATATGTTTGTTTTTCTGTAATGTCTTTTTAGCGATGCCGATGCATAAAAATCCCCCCCCCCCCCCCCCCACCTCCCCAATCCACCTGTAACAGCACTGCCTGGTCTGACTTTTCCCATTGCTAATTGGCTTTCTCAAAATAGTTGGCATCTCTGTAGTTATCAGGCATATATATTTTTGAGAAGGATAGGTTGCTTCCTCACCACAGAGATGTCTGATGAGCCACAGACAGGAACAAATAACAGGATGCAACATTCGAGTTTTTGGCCATTTAGGCCTTCATTGGTTAGACACAAATATACAGTTCTGTGAGCAGAAGTCGCCAACACCAGGTTTTGTGAATTGTGCAGATGGGAACTCTCCCTACAATATATCCTACACTCCCCACGCTCCCGCAATCCCCCAGGCCTAAACCTTTGCTAATTCCTGCCTCTACCACCCTTTCCTTCCTCTCCCTGCCACTCTCTACCCTTACATTCATCTCCCATCCCGCCACACATTTCAGTCCCTTACCTTCCTTCTGCATTGTCTGTCAGACAGCACTGGCATATTCCCCCACTTATGCCGTGCATCCCCCCTCCCCTTTTGCTTCCCTCTCTGTGCCACTTCCTCACCCTCACCACTTGTTGCTCTCACGTAGGCCATGCTGGGTACCATAGATTGGCCACAGCAGCCAGAGACGGCGGTCGTGTCTGTGTGTCTGTCGTGTGTGTGTGTGTGTGTGTGTGTGTGTGTGTAACCGACAAAGACCTTAACAGCTGAAAGCTCTAATGTTGTATTCTGTTATTTGTGCCTTCCTTCTACAGCTCATTGGGCGTTTTTGTGGTGAGTAAGCAAGCTATCCTTCTCAAAAATGTTGTTGAATCTTTCTTGTAATTTCATTGTTTGTTATGAGGCATATCCTGTTCCTATGCCATAAAATCTCCTAATGTGGTAAATATAAGAGATTTTGAAATTAAGGTAAGGCAAACCTAGATCTTCTGTCGAGGGGATGTGTGAATTGTAAAGTATTGACATGTAACTCTGGGGTTAGACATCAGTTACTGTCCTTCTTGGAGAAACAAATTTCACTGAAAAAAGTTTGTAGTGTTCAAAATTTCTAGTTCATATTTTTTGTGACTTAAATCTCTCTCCAGCCATAATCATCTGATTTCCATAGTTCTTGTCAATACTTTTATTTAATGTTCTGGTGGATCCTTTCAGAAGGCATACCTGACTCCCTCTGTACCTGGTTTCAGACTTGTTTCATCAGTAATGATTTCAATACCAGGACAATATATTAAATTTAATTCCTAGATGTTAATTTAAAATATTTACTTTATAACTCTTGGATTTTTTTCTTCCAGTTTGCATGTGGACACCGTTGCCAAACAGATTGTCACCCAGGGGATTGTCCAGATTCTTCACTGTGCCGCAAGAAAGTGAAAGTCACATGTCCTTGTCGCCGTATAAAGCGAGACTTCCCATGTGACCTAGTTAGACATGGACAGGCAAAAGTGGAATGTGATGATATTTGTTTCAAAAAGAAAGAGGAAGAAGCAAAGGTAAATATTTATACATCATCTGCTATAGTATTATCTAGGTTTTAGTACTTTCTAACTTTATTGTTCTGCTTAAAACTGTTTATATGTCATCTGATGTAGTATTTTAATACTTTTTAATTTCATTGTGCAGCCTAAAGAGGCATACTCAGATGGTTAAGGCAACTACTTACCAAATGCAGGAAATGCTCCCCCCCCCCCCCCCCCCCAAGTCTGACATAAACTTCCAGTATTCATTACACATTAGCAATCTGTGCCTATGTCAATTTCTGTCATTTCATTTCCTATAATTCATATTCTTTGATTTCATCAATTTAATTTCAGTGAAATTAACTTGACTATTATATATCCCTTATGACAATGGATGGCTACATTATTTCAGTTCCTGTAATCACACTTTTCAGAAATGTAAAAGTAATCTTCATTTTTAGTAGCAATAGAAATCAATATCAGTTAGTGAAAGTTTGATGATCCTAAATCCACAGTCAGTCACCCAGGGTTACATTTTTCATGAATTGCCTCAATTTAGAGTTTATGCTGAGATTTTTACTTTGAAAGAGTATGAATTATTTTCTCTTTCCCCAGCCCTAGCTTGTGTTCCATCTATCACCCCTATTTTTAGTCCTAGAAGTGTGCTAGTGCAGTTTAATAGTTAAGATAGCTGCTTGTAAAAACCAGATTTGCATTCAGTCCTGCAAAGGCAAACATTTTCATTAGTTGTGAAGTATTTTAGTTAAAATCTGAAATTATTTCTTGTAAATAAATGTAATACTGAACAATATAGTTTGTGTGCACAGCAAAAAGGATATTGGGATATATTTGAGGGTAGAAGGGTTTGCTGATTGCAGTATTAGTCATAATTTTGTCATTGTTTTTCCACTTTATGCAGCTACAAATGACAACAGGTGCAATAAATTATCAAGCCTACTCTATCACCAAACCCTGTAAATCAATCTGAAGTGCATGGAATTGTACCTATTATTATGGCTTCTTTCCTTTCCATGTATGAGTAGATACCGTATCTGTGTGAATATAGGCCACGTGCAGATATAGGCTACACTATTAAATTTAGAAAAACATTCAATTCATTTTTAATTGATGTGGCATTTTTTGTTCTTAATAATGCTTTAACAATCAAATTTTGAAAGAAAAAGAATATCTTTAAGTATGAAGAAGGCTAGTCTTTATAAGTCCCCCATTACAAAGACTTACTGGTATTAGACTAGAGTGTATCTTTCATTACTGACAAGTAAATGTTCCTATACATATTTACTCTGAAATATTAAAATAATTTTGACACTTATCCTCAAAACTATCATGAGTTGCAATCATTCCTGTTTCACCAGGCCCTAGGCATGCTCTTGACACCACACATTACAGAAATGCTGTTAATTGCATTTACACTCTTCAGTGTGCAACATGTATTTTATTAGAGCTATGTCCTGTTACATTCTATATGCTTGTGTGATGTCCTTTAGGTTCGTGAATTGGAAGAACTCGAAAAGCAAAAGGAAGAAGAACGTAAAAACCAGGAGGAACTTGAGAGGTTCCAGAAGAAGTTTCAAGGGCGGAAGAAACATAGAGATCGTCGCCAGCAAGAAGGGGGCGACCAGTCCCCATCTTTCCTGTCTCGTTATTGGTTTATTGCACTTTGTGGGATGGTAGGAGTTACTGTAGGATTTTATTTTGTTTTACAGGTGTAACAAGTCTGATAAGAATTGTCAGGCCTGTGGAGCATCTCACAGTAATGGCTTATGTTCCTGAATTGTGATAATTCAGTTGTAGAAAACATTTAGTGTGTGCATCAAATATTATTTTTGGTTTGATGCTATGGTGTACATGGTTTGTTGGTAATTCTACTACTATGTGGGATATTTATACACACTATGACAATAAAAGCTGTTCATATCTATTCCAGACTGTTGTATACACAAGCACAGTTATTTTAAATCAATGTTCCTATGTGTGCAAGTAGTGATAAGCAATGAATGAGATTTGGTACCATGCTCAATAAATAAAAGAATATACTGCAAAATCTGTGGACCTTTAGGTCTGTTGAAACAATTGTAATCATTTTCTTCTTTGACCTGCATCTTTCCCTTCCTTTCATCCTCTTTTTCCTGATGAAGTGGCCAATGGTTGCGAAAGCTTGAATCTATGTTTGTGTGTCTGTCAACAAGCCTGTGCTTTGGATATGTTAAACGACCTCTATTTTTGATACATATTTTATTTTGTCTGTTAGATGTACCTCTACAAGGAAGTAGCAAGTTAGTGCTGACCAAATTAGGAAAAGTTGCACCAAACATTGGGAAAAAGTGAAAGCCTATTGTATGAACTGAAGACCATATTTCATTATTCAAATTGTAGATATTGAAAATTATTTTTGCTTTCCTGATTAGTTTTCATAAAAAACAATATTCAGAGCAGTTACAAATGAAAGCAGGAAAATTCAACAAATGGTAAGAATTGGTACTATTGAGCGCACCGCCAATAGGAATGACATATTTGACAGATCATGATATTTGATTAATGATGAAAATTCTCCTCAGAGATGATAAATATTGTTGAAACGAGATAGAATGGCTGGCCAGTACTTACCATTGTGCTGTACTGCCGATAGTAACACAAATGAAGAAACAGAAAAAAGGGGGACAAAAAGAACAAGCTTTCGGAACACAGTTCCTTCGTCAGGTGGGAGAGAAGGGAAGAAGAAAGGATGGGAACAGAAAGGAAACGTCGTGAACTACCTTTCCCTTCTGTTCCCATCCTTTCTTCTTCCCTTCTCTCCCACCTGACGAAGGAACTGTGTTCCGAAAGCTTGTTCTTTTTGTCCCCTTTTTTCTGTTTCTTCATTTGTGTTACTATCGGCGGTACAGCACAATGGTAAGATCATGATATTTGAAATATATATATAATTTTTCCTGGAGAAGTTTTTGATAATCGGCGAGGCACTGGTGCTTGGCCTAGGGTATCTTATAATAGATACCATTTGATAAATCAACATGAAAGTTGGCAGAAATTAGTGATGTCTCAAAAACAATTGAAAGAACATATTTTATGAAGAACAACTTGATAACTTTCTGTTGAATTTAGTACAATGTTCTACCTATGAGTTCAAATTTGTATAGAAACTGTTATGCACGATTCACAGAAGTACTACAGTTGAAAAATGCTATTATGTTAACAAAGAAGTTTTGGTTGAAAACTCAGCTGAACCTACAGTTGTTGCAGAAAGAAATGTTTACTATGCAGTATTTTCATTATGTGGCTTATTTAATGAAATAAGGCAGTTCATATTTTGAAAAATACAGTGAATTTGATATATTTAAACAAATAATGTTATTTGCCTTTGATATACTGAGTAAAAGTATTGACTTAAAGAAAGAAGAAATATTGACATATTGGCCTCTAAAAATATCCGCTGCTCATTGTAAATGTTTTGCCAGTTTACAGTACTAGCTATTAAAGTATTGATCTATCATCGGATATTCTGTAGCCTCCCCCCCCCCCCTTTCCCCAAGAGCAAGAATTGAAAGAAAGACACTTAATGTGAAAATTTGTAAGTTATTAATGGGACTTTGTGCAGATGAAAAGCTTGTGTTCCAATACTGTTTTGCTCAACTGTTGTGTTATTAGCTAACAACTGAGTAATGGGCACACTGTCGTGCAATATTTCATTCCAATACCCTTTCCCTTTTTTGTCATTGGCTACATGGAGATACAAATCTGTTTTCACCCTAATGTGAGGAAAATTCAAAGTGTCTTACATCAGAGTTTTGTATATAAATGGTCTTGGACACAGTATTTTATTACTCCTCAGTAACAAGTTGTGCCTTTACAGCAAGGCATCATCAAATTATAAGGCACTTTCCATGTGTGACACTGTTCGTTGGTTTATGGTGTCTAAACATTATAAGTTGTTTGCATTCCTGTATTTTTCATGACCCAAGAGGAACTGTGGTACCTGTAGACACAAAACAACCCAATGCTTACAATTCACAAAAACAGGAATTGGGCAGGTATGGTGTACTTTTCCACCCAGTGTCTGTGATTGTAAATTGTAAGCATGAGCGTATTTTGTGATACAGGTACCGCCGGTCCTATTAAGGGTAACGAAAAATACAGGAATGCAAACAACTTACTCACGCTTGGATGCCATAAACCAACAAATTGTGTCACACTTAGGATAGTGTATTATAATCTGATGGTGCCCTCTTAGGGAGAAACACATTATTGAGGAGTAATAAAATACTGTGCAACCAAAGTGATTTTTATTTCAAAATATTTCATTGCTTTCTGCACCACACCATAGATTGGAAATCATTTTAGTACAGTGCAACTGATGCAAGAAGCAAGTTCTAGCCTTTTTATCGCAGGGATACTATATTTCAAAAATACCTTATTGTAGTATCTTATCTTTCCACGTAAATTAAAAGAAAAAAAAAATCTCATTTCCAGCTTCTAAAACAGCTTCCACACAATGGATGAATGCGCTTCAGAGAGCATTATTACACTTCACGAATAAAATTAAGTAAAAGAAAAACGTGTAGGATCATGCTTTACGATAACCGATTTACTGACGATGGTAACTGTGTGCCATTGATACTATTAAGTTACCAATGGGTTCAGGTTTCGCGACCGTTTTTTTTTTTTTTTTTTCCCTTCCATTGGGAACTCTTATTCCATTCATACTGCCACCTCCCCCCATCCCCCGTCTCGACCCCACAGTGCATCTGGACTTTTTCTTTTGTCCCACCTATACTTGTTTCATAAAGTCAAATAGAATGCTCAGAGTGAAGTATAATTATTTCTACCATAAATGCAAAAGAACACTAATATTATGGGAAAAAATTATATAAAATAAAAATGTTGGCACTCAGTATTGCAATTTTTGTGTAGATATATTGGGGAATATTGTCCGTATATATCTACAGGGTGTATACACACCAGGGCAACTGGGAGATCCAGGAAACACGTGAGATAAATCCGGGAATTTTTCATTGTTTGTGTTACCAGTTAAATTATTATATATGTCTGCCAAGGTGTACTTGCGTCTGTGTAAATGTGTGGGTGTGTGTGTATTTGTTTACCCTCCTTTTTTCCCCCCAAGGTAAGTCTTTCCTGTCCCAGGATTGGAATGACTCCTTACCCGCTCTTTTAAACCCTCATCATTTCCTTTTCCCCCTCCTTCCCTTCTGCCTGACGAAGCAGCTAGGCTGCGAAAGCTAGCGTGTGTGTGTGTGTGTGTGTGTGTGTGTGTGTGTGTGTGTGTGTGTGTGTTCTATTTATTTGTGCTGCTGTCACACCTGTGCTCCTTCGTCTGTTGAGTAATCTTCGTCTATTTTTTATATATAATGTTGTTATCTGTTACTTGTGCCTTTCTGCGGGTCATTGGATGTCTCTCTGGTGAGTAAGCAACCTGTCCTCCTCAAAAATATTGTTAAATAATGAACTGTTCGACTCCCAGCCACTCAGAGAAATTTAGGGGTCTGAAGACTATCCATTTATGCCATTATTAAAAATTTCACCAGTACATTTATGTTTTGATATATTTTAAAATGTAACACAGGCTAATAAGACTAAGCCTCAAGGTTAGTTTATCATATTTCTTTTAGTTCTTTATTAGATAGATTACAAATTATGCAATAATGATGGCAAAAAGTATAAGTATCCATAAAAAATTATGGGAAGTGAAGATAGTCAGTGGGGAGTTCATAATCGTATATACTCAAGTGTTGTGATAATACTTCTGATGTGTTATTAGGTTCATGGATAACAGCTACCTCAAAAATTGTGACATAATTGAAGAAAACAGCAAAATATGTTTGTCAAGCAATTGCATATGTTGTATTGGTTTCCCATACAGCCCAACAACATACACTAAAATCTTACCTATTTGTACAAAACTGCTAAGTATTTTACAAAACAAAGGAATTGATAAATGAACTTCTCATAAAAACATCTGTGTCACCATGAAAAAATTGTATATATTTCAAGTTTCATTTACGAAACAGAAGTGGGGGGAAAAAAATCTCACTGCCTGTTTGCACCTGAACCATGACTAGCCTTTCTTACTTACCATTAATTGTTGCACCATTATCAACATATAAATGTTTCAAAAAATAATAATTTGCTGACACTGTAAGTGAATTTTAACTCTGGGAAGTTGTACACCAGTTATAACAAAGAATTGTAAGTTTTATAGCTCCAAGCCAAGTATAACAGAAAAACCATTCACCCAGGAAAAATTTTCCTTTTTCACCGGGATTTTTTCTTCTTGTCCATGTATACAGCCTGTATACGTATTATTTTATTAACAGCCCCAGTAAGATGCAGTTGAATGTCAAAATTATAGAAAAGTGTTATCTGAAAATAATACTTCCCTCAAAAGTCCAAGCCTTAAGAAGGAAGAAACCTCATGAAAATTAAGTGGCCAGTCTTAAAAGGAGTTCAAGAAGTTAAAAGCTCAGATCTAGGGGGAAAAAATTATAATAGAAAAGTCAAAGGAATAACTTGTATTTTAAGATGAAACTTCCACTTTTAGCCAAGAAATTGAACACTAAATATTTTACTTAACACTTATGAAAGTACAAAAATTGATTTATGTTGCCATTAGGAAAATTTGTATGTTTTCCTCAGTAATTTGTTAAAGTAACTATTATTTTATGTGACTTAATGGACTTTTCTGGTGTTGTTGTTGTTGTGGTCTTCAGTTTGGAGACTGCTTTGATGCAGCTCTCGACCCTACTCTATCCTGAGCAAGCCTCTTCATCTCCTCATAAGAACAGTAACCTACATCCATTTCAATGTGCTTGTATTCATCTCTTGGTCTCCCTCTGTGATTTTTACCCCACACACTTCCCTCCAACGCTAAAATCCAAATTCCATGATGTCTAAGAATGTGTCCTACCAAGCAATCCCTTCTTTTAGTCAAGGTATGCCAGAAATTCCGTTTCTCCCCAATTCTGTTCAGTACCTTCTGTTAGTTATGTGATCCACCCACCTAATCTTCAGCATTCTTCTGTAGCACCACATTTCAAAAGCCTCTATCCTCTTCCTGTCTGCACTGTTTATCATCCATGTTTCACTCCCATACAAGGCAACACTCCACACAAATGCCTTCAGAAAGGACTTCCTTACACTTAAATTAATATTCTATGTTAACAAATTTCACTTTTTCAAAAATGCTTTTCTTCCCATTGCCATTCTGCATTTTATATATTCTGTACTATGGCCATCATTTGTTATTTTACTGCCCAAGTAACAAAACTCGTCTACCTCCTTTATTGTTTCGTTACCTAATCGTAATTCCTTCAGCATCACCTGATTTTCTTAGATTATACTCCATTACCCTAGTTTTGCTCTTGTTAATGTTTATCTTATATGCACTATCCATTCCGTTCAACTACTCCTCCAGGCCCTTTGCTATCTCTGACAGAATTCTTATGTCGTCAGCAAAACGCAGTGTTTTTAATTCTTCACCCTGAACTTTAATTCCTTCTCCAAATTTCTCCTTGCTTTCCTTTATAGCTTTCTCAATGTACAAATTGAATAACATTGGAGAAAGGCTACAACCCTGTCTTACTCCCTTCCCAACCATTGCATCCCTTTCATGCCCTTCAACTCTGACAACAGCGTCTGGTTTATGTACATGTTGTAAATAACCTTACGCTCCCTATATTTTACTCCTGCTTGCTTCAGAACTTGAAAGAGTTTATTCCAATCAACATTGTCAAAAGCCTTCTCCAAATCTACAAAAGCTAGATATATAGGTTTGCCTTTCCTTAATCTATCTTCTAGGCAAGCCGTAAAGTGAGCATTGTCTCCCATGTTCCTACATTTCTCCTGAATCCAAACTAGTCTTCCCCAAGGTTGGCATCTACCAGCTGTTCCATCCTTCTGTAAATAATTTGTGTTAATATTTTGCAACCATAACTTAGTAAAATGATACTTCTGTATTTTTCACACTTGTCTGCACCTGCTTTCTTTGGAATGGGGATTATAACATTTTTCTTAAAGTCTGAGGGTACTTCCTGTCTCATACATCTTACACACCAGGTGAAACAGTTTTGTCATGGCTGGTTCTCCCAGAGACTTCAATAGTTCTGAAGGAATATTGTCCACTCCAGGGGCCTTGTTTCGAATTAGGTCTTTTCTTTCAGTGCTCTATCAAATTCTTCTCTCAGTATAGTATCTCCTATTTCATCTACATCCTCTTGCCTTCCTACAATATTGTCTCTAACTTAATTTCCTTGGTAGAGCCCCTCTATATACTGTTTCCACCCTTCAGAATTTTCCTTCTTTGCTGAGAACTGGTTTTCCATGTGAGTCCATTATATTCATACAGCTGCTTTTCTTGTCGCCAAATGTTTCTTTTGTTTTCCTGTAGGCGGTATCTATTTTTCCCGTATTTACACACTCTTCTACAGACTTGAATTTACCTTCTAGTCACTCCTGCTTATATATTTTACACTTCCTGTCAATCTCATTTCTTAGTCATCTATACTCCATTTTGCCTGTTTCATTTATTGGATTTTTATATTTCCTCCTTTCATCAATTAAATTTAATATTTCCTGTGATATCCAAGGATTTTTTGTAGGTCTTGCCTTTCTAACTATTTTGTCCTCTGCTGCCCTCACTATTTCATTTCTCAATGCTACCCATTCTTTTTCTGTTTTATTTCCCCCCGTTTCTGTCAATTGTTGCCTAAAGCTCCCTCTGAAATTCTTAAGCACTTCAGGTTCCCTCAATTTATCCAGGTCCCATCTCCTTATTTTCCTACCTTCCTGCAATTTGTTTCAGTTCCAGCCTACAGTTCATGACCAATAAGTTATGGTCGGAGTCTATATCTGCCCCTGGGTATGTCTTACAGTTTAAAACCTGGTTCCGAAATCTATGTCTTACCATTATAAAACCTATCTGGCACCTTCCAGTGTCTCCTGGTCTCTTCCATGTATACAACCTTCTTTCATGAGTCTTGAACCAAGTGTTATGATTAAATTATGTTCCGAGCAAAATTCTACCAGGTGCTCTCCTCTTTCATTTTTTTTGCCCAGTCCATATTCACCTACTATCTTCCCTTCCCTTCCTTTTCCTACTACCGAATTCCAGTCTCCCATAACAATTAAGTTTTCCTCTCCCTTAATTTTCTGAATAATTTCCTTTACCTCCTCATACATTTCTTCAATCTCCTCCTCATCGGCAGAATTAGTGGACATATAAACTTGTATTACTGTGGTCAGTGTTGGCTTTGTATCTATCTTGACTATGATAATGTGATCGCTGTGCTGCTCATAGTAGTTTATCCGCATTCCTATTTTCTTATTCATTATCAGACCTACTCCTGTAATAACCCCAACTGATTTTGTATTTATAATCCTGTACTCAACTGACCAAACTCCTGTTCCTCTTTCCACTGAACTTCACTAATCCTCACTATATCTAGCTTCAGCCTATCCATTTCCCTTTTTAAATTTTCTAACATTCCACACTCCGATCCATAGAATGCCAGTGTTGTCTTTCCTGATGATCACATCCTCCTCAGTAGTCCCCGCCCAGAGATCCCAGTGGGGGACTCCAGAATAATTTACTCGAGAGAATGCCATCATCATATATTCATACAGTTGAGCTGCATGTCCTTGGAAAAATTAACGGCTGTAGTTTCCCCCTGCTTTCAGCCGTTCGCAATAGCTGTGTGGCAAAGCCACATTAGTTGATGTTACAAGGCCAGCTCAGTCAATCATCCAGACTGTTGCCCCTGTAACTACTGAAAAGGCTGAAAGGCTGCTGTGTGCATGCTTCAACGACCATCATTCGGTGCGATGGTGGAACGTTGTAGGTTTCAGAGCCCAGGGATCTTGGCTTAATCTCCTAGGTTGCGAGGACAGTACAAACCTCTATAAGAAAAACCTCCATCTCAATGTGTGCTACATGCCGAGGAGATGTGTGGCTGTTGAGGTTGAACAGTTGCTAGCGAGCAATCTCTAAGGAACCTGGCACACCTCAGTTGTACAAGGCTTACCCAGGCAAGTGGGGCTCTGCCTGGGTGGACCTTAGATCCCTAGCTGCTCGTGGGGACACCATGAAATGATCATGAAACATTGGTGGATGTATAACTGCCATTTCTAAGCATGGTAAGTCAGATTTTGATGCCACAGCATACGGTCCTAAGTCGCTCCCTTCTCTGGCTACGCCATGGGAGGAATGCAGGGCCTTACACAGATCAGAGCCGTACTCACCACAATACATCATTTGCTCCGATACCAATGGTGAATCTTTCGCGTCCACCAAGCCACAGTTCGTCACCGAGCACCTCGGAGACAAGTATGGGGAGATGGCGTCTTTCTCCAAAATGGGAAGTGGGTCTGTTTTGATACAGATGGAATCCACAGCCCATTCAAAAGCATTACTTGACTGTGACAAGCTGGGTGATATTCCCGTTACTGTCACGCTCCACAAGACACTCAATATGGTCCAGGGTCTCATTTATCACTGGGATCTCCTATCACAGTCAGATGACGAGCTGCGTGCAAACCTAGAACGGAGAAATGTTCACTTTGTGAAGCATGTTTATAGGGGACCAAAAGACCACAGGGTTGCCACCAGAGCATTCATCCTGAAGGTGATACATTGCCCGAGAAGGTCAAGGTAATGACCTACCGTGTGATGTCAAACCGTACGTCCCACCCCCTATGAGGTGCTTCAGGTGCTGGACGTTCGGGCATATGTCTTCCCAATGTACTTCCAGCCCTACATGTAGAGAATGTGGGTGTTCATCACATCCAGATGCTCCATGCACTTCCCCTCCCGTCAGTGTGAACTGTAAGAAATTACATCTGCATTGCTCGCCTGACTACTGTTCTGCACTAGGATTGGAAGATCGTGGAGATCAAGACTCTGGACAGGCTTACATATGCTGAGGCGAAGTACAAGCACCTACATCCGGTGTGTATGACTACATCTTTTGCTGCTGTTGCAACATGCACATTTCCATTCAGTACGACTCCCACAGTACCGTCTTCCACTGCTCCCTCGATGGATGGGGGTGCTCCTCCATCCATTCCTGTAACACCTGTTGTGTGTGCAATTACCCCACAACCATCGGGGACACCAGTCCCCACCTCCCAGCTGGAGAAGGAGCAGCCTCCTCCGGCTCCTCTCACTCGGGACAGCCCCTTCCAAGGCTTCTCACAGTGGTTCAGAGGATCCTGGCCGAAGGCCCAAGGATCCCCAAACTACTGGTCGAAGGTCTTCTCACTCTTCTTCCACTCCTGAGGCACTTATGAATAGCCCTCCCAGCCCATCAAACCAAAAGGGCAGTGAGAGGCAAAGAAAATGAAGAGTCAAAGAAAAAAGGATCTGTGGTGACTGCAAAGATGAAGTAGAGGTCCTCGCATCACCTGAGGATCTCGCAATCACTGACCCACCTGAGCCAATGGCTCTTGACCCCACAGTCTCTGAGTAGGTTGTAGCAGATGTTCCCATGGAATAATCTGATTACCTATTTCATTGTGGCTCTTAGGCTCAGCACAAAAGAAATACTGCAGTGGAATTGTGGTGGTTTTTTCCATCATCTGGCTGTGCTGCAGCAGCTACTCTGCCACTTTCCTGTGCTCTGATTAACCCTCCAGGAAACCTGGTTTCCTGTCGAAAGGTCCCCTGCTCTTCGCGGCTATCGGAGCTATTATAAAAATCATTCCGTCTATGACAGAGTTTCCTGTGGAGCCTACGTCCAAGCCTAAGTGCAAAGTGCTGCCGTGCCTCTTCAAACACCTCTTAGATGCAGTTGTTGATAGGCTCCTGGCAGTGCATGACTTTACCATCCGTTCTGTCTGCCTTCCACCAGATGACGATGTCTCTCCTGTGGACCTCGCTGCCTTGTTCGCCCAACTTACCCCACCCTTCCTTCCTTTTGGAAGATTTCAACGCCCACCACACTTTGTGGGTTGGCACACAGACCTCGGCCCGGGGTAGAGATGTTGAGACTCTTCTGACGGAGCAGTACATTTGCCTGCTCAACACCAGTGCTTCTATACATCTCAGCATAGCATATGGAACATATTCTGCCATAGACTTGTCCGTCTGCAGCCAAAGGCTTCTTCCACTATCACTTGGAGCAGCCATACTCAACCTTTTTCCTCCTCGGGCCAAATTCTCGAATGTTGTATTTCAAGTGGGCCACAACATTATCACAGGACAAAATAACACTGTGAAATAACTACACCCATTTGTTTAATCGTAAAAAATCTATTTAATATATAATTGTTAATAGAAGAGTGTTTCTTTTTTAAATATAGCTTAATGTATTGTTAATTAATATTTTCTTAATTTTTTAGAATCTGAGAGCTGAAGCTGATTAATTTCTACAGTTATTTGATTTTTGTTGGTGAATTTATCAAATAGGACGCTGAAAGCAGTTACAAAACACTCCTTTACAATTTCTGCATCAGTAAATGGTTTCATATGCTTACCAAGTAATAAAAAATTTCATACTATGCCTTTGTTACCGCTGCATCTTGTGACATCACCGTCAACATAATGTTTTGTTGTTGCGCCAAAAAACTTTCTAAAGCTGAGACTTTGTCACGTCTTACGGTGGATCCCTGTGGGTATCACTAAACGATCGGTGGTTTGTTGTGAATTGGCGATCAATATTGTACTTCTTTAATACAACATTTTATCGTCAAATGAAAGAAATAGCTGATTCATGTGATTTTGCACTACAAATTAGTCAATTTCCCACTGATTATGAAACAGTCTTGTTTCATCAGATAAGTTTTGTTTGGTTTTAGAAGATGCTCCTGACATGGTGAATAATTGTTTTCTCACTCTTCAGTCTTCACTCTCACAGCACCCGCACGACACAAGCAAAATAACATACTGACTTGTCTACACATGAGCTTAAATCCTGCGAAAATCATCCGGTTAGTTAACAAAGTTAACTGTCTGAAAATTACTGATACTAAAAATCACTGAGTTAATAATTCTGGCCTTAACAAACTTGTTTCTGACTGAACTAACAATCTTTAATGGAATTTAACGAACACAATATTTATCAATGCAATCTAACTCAGTGCAAACACTTGTTAACCTTAATTGTTCTACTCTGAAATCTGAAAATCTTACTGAACTGCAAGCATGAGAACAAAAACTGATTCTTTCTCGCTTTCACTTACTGCATAAATTTGCGCAATACCAAACTGCTTCCTGCTGTTCTAACTACTGGAAAGCTAACTACAGAAAACATCTGAGGCACTTTTAATAAAAATGTGAGGAGGGATAAACTGGTAATCTGTTTAAGAAACTAGAACTAACAATTAAAAATGAAATATCTGGTTTATTTTCTAACTGATGTAACTTCATGAAAATTACTAACAATGTCATGTTTTGGATTTTAAAATCTTTCAGAGAAAAATATAACTCAGATATTTAATCTGCCTACAAAATTATTTTTAAAGAAAGATAAACATTTCTTTACTGTTAATAAATTTAACTCGATTTACACAAACAATGTTACAACAATACCATATTTCAAGAACACTACCCATGAAATTCCTATTTCATAAAAAACGCACTCTCAAAACTAAAGTATTACAATAAATAGCATGAATCGTGAGACCACAAGATAACAAAGATCTTTCCCGACCGTTACTGTTACCATCAGTTCAACCTAACAATGCAAAGTTGTGCCATAGAAACAAGCCAAGTATTTAATGAAAAAAATTACCTTATAAAAACTTCAAAAGATCATATCTCCAACGTCATCTATTCCTTTCGTCTCCATATCTTAATTAAACAGCTTGGCTCAGCATTCAATCTCAAAATCTCATCTCCTTGGCTATTCCGCCGGAACAACTACTGCATACAACCACAGTTCCCACACTTCTGCAATCTCATCCACGCGCATAGCAAAGTCTGCACTCTCAATAATCACAACCTTACTTCCTGGCAGCAATTCTATCACCATCTCCAATATTGACAGTACTGACAATGTTGATAGTAGCGTGCAACCAATGATAAACGACCCATGCCTGACTAGCTTGACATTGGTCTCACATTGGCAGTACATTTGAATATGAAATGTATACCTTCCCCTAGTAGGTATCTTACACGTGCCTGAGGAGGGATTAGAATCCCCGACTGCGGATGGCAGACGGCCACACGCACCACAACACGGCGCTCCAGTACGCGTGGCTAATCCGGCGTGATGCCATTCCCAGTCGGGGCTTCGAATTCTCCCTCGAGCATGGATGTGTGTTCTGTCTTTAGTATAAGGTAGTTTATAAGTATTCTGTTAGTTTAGGGACTGATGATCTCGCAGTTAAGTCCCATAAGCTTAAACAAACATTTGCTTTACAAACAAATATGAATCTTTCTAGTAAGCATAAAAAATGGCACTCTTATATCTGAAGCTTTTTTGCTCATGCTGAAAGTTGGCAAGACAGATTAACAGTGTCACACTTAATAGGATTCAGAACGGATACTTCAGCACATAGAATAGGACGCGATTGCGAGCGCTGTCCAAGCTGTAGCTATTCAAAAGATAGAAATTAAAAATTAGGAAATAGCTATTCTGTGGTAATGCCAAGACCACAAAGTTTTTGGAAAGAAATGTAAACGAAAATAAGGAAACCAATAAACAACCTGTAGTGTAACCGTGTAAATTTTATGTGAACCACCACAAGATCATCTTTGTTATGTCAGTTGAGTTTCCTTTTTTATGAAATATAATTATAGAATAGATACTCAGTAAAACTGTTCCTCTCAAAACAGCTTCTTCTTGTTTAGGCTCAGACTGTCGCCACTGAAGGTATCAGCTGGAGAATAAAGGAGACTTGCATCTATGTATTCATCAATTCACACTATTAAATAAAGACTCATCAACCATTTTAGTACTGAATAAAAACATAAGGGTTTATTGTAATGCAAACTAATATATTTCACATTGACTAGACTGTTTAACAGAAGCTTTTATCAGTTCTGAGTCCATAACTCCATAGCACAATCAATAACGAGAGAACATATATGTCCATCGATCTCACACAGAACTTGTCTTTATATTTCTTATTAGTAACAGAGAAGGTTCCTTGTGCACATCCACTCGCTCACTACCTCTGGCTCTTGTCATGTAACTGCCCGGTCGTCCACCTGGACAAACAAAATATCCGGGGCAGTATTCGTCTTTAAAACTTCTAAATTACCACAAAAATAAATTATTTGGTCATCTTAGCATCTTGGATCGTTCAGCAGGTATATAGGTAACTTGTTACACTACAAACCTTATTCAGACTTCTTTATTATGGTGATTTGATTTCCACTGCCAACTTCATCGATCTAACAGCTGTGCCATTGTAATTGTCCATGCGTTTTACTGAAAATAAGTGAATGTCCATAGCATGCAATTTCACAAAAAAATAATACTTTAATGCATTATTTTTACTGTAGCACCTGATCAGTAGATAGGGCAGATGTTCATTTATAACAACAGATGGAGATATCTTTCCTATCGGAGTTATCTAGATCTAGATATGAAAACATCTACTTCCTTTCACCATTCTTTAAGGGCTGCATACACATGATTTGCATTTTATGCAAAGTTGCAGTAAAGGCCCTTTTGAATTATGTAAGTTTCATTGGTTTCCTTGTATAATCTATACTGAAAGTAGATACTTCACTGTTCGTGTTCCCATATTATGATTTCAGATAGTACTGCATCCATGTGGTGTTAAGAAGAGTGTCAGTTTATAATATGTGAAATTCTACAGGTTTTTTTTCCCTCTGAACTTGATGGCCTTTGTACACTAGACCTCCAAAACAAAAAGTAATATGTCTACCTACATCAAATTTCATACTCCACAAATCACTGTATGGTGCATCATGGAGGGTGTGTTAATAAACTTAAGACACTAATCACTATAAAATTTAATAGTTAATGAAAAATTAGTGACAGACTGAGGTGGACGGAGGGATGATGGACAAGTAGGAGGATGACGGAGAAGATAGACTAATGGAAGATTATAATATAATAATGGAAAGTCCTGGTTGGAATTAATAATATAGTAAGGACAGTTTACAACTCACCGTAAAGATGTGGCAACGAGCTGCGACAGGCACATACAAAAGATACACACATACAACACGTTTAGCTATTGGCCGTGGCCTTCTTCAGAAAAATAGAACTTTCACATAGGCATCGGGAATGGTGGTCTTGGGGTAAAGTGCTCGACTGGAAACCGAAGGGTCACGGGTTCAAAACCCAGACGGACCTCGGATTTTTTCAGTCTGCACTTTAACCCATCCTTAACCTCTCAACGATGTGAGGAGTCACCAGAAACGACACGTGGTTCAGATTCCACGTTAAGCTGTAGGTCTCCTTTCCCCGGTTGGATAACTGGAGTAGGCTAGGGACACGCAACTTGCAGAAGTGGCATCCATTTGAAAGACTTGCACCAGGCCAATGAGCCACATTAAATTATTATCATCACCACACACGCACACAACACAGTCATACAACCATAACTTTGAATCACGCTCTGCGGCGAGTAAATTGGTGATGGGAGGAGTGGGGATAGGAAGGTTACGTCAAGGTGGTGGGGATGGGTTAGATGGGAATAACAAGATGTAACTTAGGAATGGAACGGGAAGGCGGGTCAGGGAAGAAAAATAAAATAAAATAAATTTACAAAATGCGTGCACACTGCATGTACACAAGACTGTGTATACACACACACACACACACACACACACACACACACACAAACAATTGCACATTCATGCGCCACTCAAAATAGGTAAGGTTTGGGATAGAGGGGTAAGAACTGTAAGGTATGGGAGAAAAAAGGGAAGTTATCGCAGGTTGAGGCCTGGTTGATTTCGGGATCGGAGAATGTATTGTAGGGGTAACTCCCATCTGTGCAGTTCAGAAAAGCTAGTAGTGGATGTGAGGATCCAGATGACTCGGGTTGTAAGGCAGCCATTGAAATCCTACAAAATCACCTCTCCATTGCTCATAAATCCCTTAGCTACCTTCACTCCCTCCGTAAGACATTACTATTGTGTAATCAAAACTACCTACATCCCATCTCCCAGATCGAATCCTTTGCTCTCCAGCAACTGGAGGAGCATTCCAAACACCACCTCCACAACTTGTCCAGCCTGCTGACTTCATATTGCTGCCTTGGAGCACCCATATCCAATCCTTATCTGACCCACAGTGTTCCTCCTCGTGAACATCTCATAGCTCCCAGACCATGCTTAGCTGACCTCTTGAACCCACCTCATCCCTCCAAACACCCTACCACCACTCCACAACATCCAATACCAAAACAACCCCAGAAAACTGTGGTTAAGCTATCCACAAAAAACCTAAACCCCACTGAAGTTGCCATATTATCCAAAGGTCTTACCTTTAGTCCTACACCCCAGTTCAATCATGTTGGTCTTGTCAAAGACCTACTCTCCTTTTCCCAATCCCTACGATGGAAACACTACTTTGCCACCAATCCCTCTGACCGTAACCTACTTAATCCCAATATTGAACCCTGCCTGTTCCAATTCATACCAACATCCAACAAAGATCCCCCTGCACTCCTACCTAACCACCCTCTGGTTACCCTCCAAGAGTTTCTTACCTCCAACTTGTCCTCACCATCCTTTTCCAAGAACTCAAACCTTTCAGCAGAAGAAAGAAGATCCATCCAAAACCTTAAAACTAATCCTGAGATAATCATCCTCCCTGCAGATAAAGGTTCCACCACTGTAGTTATGGATCACAGGGACTACCTGGCAAAAGGGCTCCGCCAACTCTCTGACTCCTCCGCCTACAGTTTGTGCTGGATGACCCCATCCCCAAAGTCCAACAAGATCTCCAATCCCTACTAAAATCCTATGGCCCCTCCCAGAAACTCTCCCCTGAATCCATCTCCCTCCTCACTCCAGCAGCACCCCGCACACCCACCTTCTACATGCTCCCCAAAATCCACAAACCTAATAATCCTGGACGGCCTGTTGTGGCTGGTTACCGTGCTCCTACTGAACAAATTTCTGCCCTAGTTGACCAACACCTCTAACCATTGTCCAAAATCTATCTTCCCACATCAAGGATACCAACCACTTCCTTCACCGACTCTCTACCATTCCCACCCCTTTGCCTCCTGGATCCTTATTTGTCACAGTGGATGCCACCTCCCTATACACCAACATCCCACAGGCCCATGGCCTTGCCGCTCTGGAACACTACATCTCCCAATGTCCCACCGAACGCAAGCCCAATACCTCATTCCTCATAACCCTCATCAATTTCATCCTACTCAACAACTACTTTTCCTTTGAGAGGAAAGTTTACCATCAAATCCAAGGTACAGCCATGGGCACCCACACGGCACCCTCCTATGCCAATCTGTTTATGGGCCGTCTGGAGGAATCCTTCCTAGCATCCCAAAACCTCAAACCTCTGGCCTGGTTCAGGTTCACTGATGATATTTTCATGATCTGCACTTAGGGCCAGGACACCCTATCCTCCTTTCTTCAGAACATCAAATCCTTCTCCCCCATCCACTTCAGCTGGTTTTCCTCAACCTACCATGCCACATTCCTGGAGTCAACCTCCACGTCACTGATGGCTCCATCCACACGTCCGTCCATATTAAACCTACCAATATGCTGAGGGTCTCAAAAAGGCCTTCACAGACCTAGTCCGCAAACAGATCTCCCATGCCATGTCCTCATACATCCCAAATCCTCCTCCTAACACCAGGAACTATCCACAAAAGAGAGCTCCCCTTGTCACCCAGTACTACCCTGGACTCGAACAACTAAATTACATCCATCACCAAGGTTTTGATTTTCTATCCTCGTGCCCAGAAATGAGAGACATCCTGTCCAAACTCCTTCCTACCCCGCCTAAAGTGCTGTTCCGTCGCCCACCCAAACTCCACAACATCCTAGTTCATCCTTATGCCACCCCGAAACCCATCTCACTGCCACAGGGAATCATATCCTTGTCGAAGACCTTGCTGCAATCCACCCACCCAGCACTTCCTATTCCAGTCCTGTCACAGGCTCATCCTACCCTATCAGAGGCCGGCCACCTGTGAGAGCAGCCACGTAATTTACCAACTGTGCTGCAAACACTGTGCAACTTTCTATATTGGCATGACCAACAACCAGCTATCCATTAGGATGAATGGCCACCGCCAAACTGTGGCCAAAAACAAGATGGACCACCCTGTGGCACAGCATGCAGTGGAGCACATGCTTGATTTCAATGGCTGCTTCTCAAACCTCACCTATTTTGAGTGTGTGAATGTGCAATCATGAGCGTGAGTATGAGTGTGTGTGTGTGTGTGTGTGTGTGTGTGTGTGTGTGTACAGTCTTGTGTACTTGCACGCATTTTGTATATTTATATTATTTTATTTTTCTCCCCTCACTCGCCCCCCTCTCCATTCCTAAGCTGCATCTCATTATTCCCATCTAACCCATCCCCACCCCTCCCACCCCGATTTACTCACCACAGAGCGTGATTCGAAGTGTGGCAGCCGGACGTGATGGTTGTATGACTGTGTTGTGTGCGTGAGTGTTCTATTTTCTGAAGGAGGCCATGAAAGTGTTGTATGCGTGTGTCTTTTGTATGTGCCTGTTGCAGCTCGTCGCCACGTCTTTCCGGAAGATAATAATAAATATGTAATGTAGGAAATGGTGTTGTGAATTACATGCACCATTGTTTATACCAGGAGTTGGGGTGCAGGAGCAGACTAACAGAAGATTGGACTAAAATAGCCAGGAAATGCTGGTTTTTGGCTGATATTTTATAAAATCAGTATTGAGTACAAATCAAGTAGTGCACTTATTATTTGTTTATAATTTTTATTAACTCTTAATTAACAATTCATGGTTTTGAAAGCTTCAATATTTGTCCTATCTTGTACAGTTTTACTCGTATGGCTAGAAAAAGCAATGATATGTTTCTTCTGTACCATTCAGCATTGTAGCGCAAGTGAATCTTCCAGTGTTCATCCAGAAATGACTTGTAAAAAACAGACATTTCATCTGCTGTTAGAGGTACTTTTTGGTCACTATTTGCTGCAATATACTCGTCTCGCTCCTGTGATAAACGGAAAAGCAGGATGAGAAAATTAGCAATAATTATTATTTGTAATACTTTCATTATGATAGTTAACCAGTTGGAGTTCAATGACAGTGAAGTATCTATGTGACAAACAATTTTTAATTCTCTGAGAATATTGTAACAGTCAGACAGGGCTGTGTGCCCCTTTACTAGACCATACAAAACCAAGACAAAAAAAAACTACAGAAAAACTAGCCTGTACACTCAATGAGTAATACATTATCATTATATTGCTTGCAACAGATAAATTTACCGTAGTATTTCAGCAGGAAAGCTATAGATCTTCAGTAGGCAACTTAGTGGGAATACAGCAGCAGCTCTTAAATAGTAGTTGTTCTGGTGGTGGTTAATATTTACTTATTAGTAATTTTCTAAGAAAAAGTAAGAAACCTATAATTTGCAAGGCTGGCTAATGAGATGATTTTTTTTTAATTATTTTTTTTTAATTGGTATTTATTTCCAGGTTTTTGCTTAGTGTTAGATGTGAGCTTCTGAATGCCTTTGCATGAGAGTACACAACTCCACTTTTCACTATGGACAAAACAGGAAGGTCAACATAAAAATTATTTTTTGTTTTGTATTGTGATAACACAGTTACGCTGAAATTAATTTTTATTGTCTGTAACAGAAACCATTTATTTATTTGTTCATTAAGTGAAAAGTGAATGTAAGAACTGAACAGTCCTTGAAGAGACCTGTGCAAAAGTTTTGTTTCCATTTGCTCAATAATGAAAATATACAAAATAACCCAAAACTTATGTCTTAAGGTCAGTACAACTTGATATACTTCCAATAGCAAAATATAGTGAACCAACGATCTTTATCATTGTTTACCACCTAGGGGATATGAAGAGTTTCTAACTGGCACAATTAAGACTATGTATCTGTAAAGGTAAAGCAGTCAACAATCCGAAGATTGGTTTGAACACCACAGTGCTTTACTAGGCATGGTCCTGTTTGGAGGTGGTATGCCGTTGCCTTACTCCAACCTTCGAACTGACTTACCCACCCAGTTATATGGGGACCTACAGTTTAACGTGGGTTCCGAACCACGGTGCTACTTCACATCAGCAACACTGCCAGAGGTGAAAGAAGTGGAATGTGACAGATAAAAATCCTAGGATCTGGCGGGGATCGAACCCGCTACCTTTGGATTTGTAGTCTGGCACTCTACCACTGTGCTACGGAACACTTCATATTTTAGCCCAGGGGTCTACAAAATATGGTCCACAGGCCGGATCTGGACGGCAGAGGGCTTTCATCTGGCCAGTGCATGAGATCCAATTATCGTGTGATTTTCACTTCTTTAACTCTGTGAGGGACCTTTGCGAGCATCACAGTGCTTGAAGCACGTCCAAGTCACCTTCTGTTGTTAACAAATAAGAAAGATGCCACCAGGTGCACTTTGCCTGTAGGTGACAGGGATTTCCTTTTCCTGTTATTGTCTTGTTTGTTGTGTTCATTCATTGTAGCGTGTGCCATGTTAGTTCAAAGTTTCTTTGTTTGGAAAATGTATTGTGATTTTGGCAGTGCACTGTGCAGTATGTCAGCTGAGGCAAAAAAGAGAAAAGTCAACACAGAGTGTCGAGCACTCAATAAAACATGAGGTATGGAATACTTCGTCATAGAGAAAAGCAATAAAGCCATGTATTTAATCTAAAATAAACTTATAGCTTTGCTGAAGGACTATAATATCTGTCATCATTATGAAACATAGCATGAATCATAGTTTGTCTTTAAATCCATCAATGTATGAGAGCATAAATTCAAAATGTTAAATCATAGACTGTGTTTGTAACAACACATTTTTCAGAAAGTGAAGCCAATAAGAAAGTAAGCTTAAGAATAGCCCATGAAATCGCCAAACATACTAAGCCATTCACGAATGGTGACTACATAAAGAACTGCATGCTGATTACAGCTGAAGAAATGTGCCTGACAAAAGGGAACAATGTGAAGCTGTTTCTCTTTCAGAAAATACTGTGGCGTGTCGAGTTGGAGACATTGCGTCCGACTTAACAAACGGTTGCAAGAAAGGGCATCCAAGATTGCTTGGTGTTCTATAGCTTTGGATGAATCTACAGCTATTAGTGATACTGCTCAAGTTCCATTGCTCTTGTTTTAGCTCAAACTTTGAAGTAATCGAAGAACTAGCAGAGCTGATTTCCGTACTTGGCACAACACAGCTGATGACAAATTTAAAGAAGTACAGTTAACTTTAACCACAAAGTACAACCATTCTCATTCTCGGCTGAAATACGGCACAACCGATGGAGGGAAAAATGTGTGTGGCGAATTTTCTGGTTTTGTTGGCAGAATAAATGCAGACTGTGAAGCCAATGGTATTTCCACACTATTGACAGAGCACTATGTTCTTCATCAGGGAAAACTTTGTGCAAAATCTGTGGATATGTCGTGTGTGATGATTCCTGTGATTTCAGTTGTGAATTTTATTAGCATCGGAATCAAACACTGCTTCAATTGTTTCCTAGAAGAGGTTGAATCTTTGTCCAGTGATCTCGCATACCACATGGCAGTAAGCCTAAGGTGGTAAACATTTGATAAATTTTGTCAACTTTTTTTTTTTTTTTTTTCTCGAGGACAGAGATATGAATATTTCTAAATGAAAATTAACCCCTTAGAAATTATACAGGATCAAAGTTTGCTATGAAAATTAGCTTTCTTGGTGAATGTCACTCACCATTTACACAAACTGAACAAAAAACTTCAAGGGTAGGATAATATTATTTGTGAGGTCTACATCTGAGGCAGAATGTTGTTATGATGTTGATGCTTCCACAGAAAGGAGATGGATGAGACTGAGGTGTGTAATTGTTTGTCTGGCATAAACTTTTGAAAATACTTCTATCATTGAGATGAGAAACAGTAACAATAATAACAGCGCCACAGAACGTGTATGCTAAAGTATTAGAATGTTGCAGTGTTGTACTGGGGACAATGTAGTTATTCTGTATGCAGTGCTCCATATTATCAAAAAGTTGATGAATACTGAAAGTATGGTAATTCAATCAACAGAGCAGTTCATGTCTGTTTAAATAAGACGCCATGGTGGTGTCAATGTGCGATAAAGTCAGTCTGGGTAATCATTGAGAATGGCGTCAGCTGATCATCTGTATAGAACTTTCCATTGAATATAGTAGTATTTACAGTGAATTATCTTGACTGTGTTAGCAGCATCGGCCACTCTTTAAGCTAAAACATGTCCTCATGTCCTGCAGTGATTACTTCGTAAAGCACGAAGTTGTAATCAATATTGTGTAATAGAACTATATATTCAGAAGTCAGATTATAACTTAAAGTACAATTGTCTCTGCAAAAGAACACATCTTTATCTATCTTAATGTAGTCTGCACCAAAAGTAAGTAACTACAAATTTTAATCACAATATTGTACCGAACAATTATGAAAGCAAGGAGGTTTCTGATAAGTTTGTCGCTCATATACGTATATTATCTCTAGTAGCAGGTACAGAGCAGAAATATCTCTGGAGTAAGCATTAAGATGCGCAGAACAGATTTTCTGTCCTCAACATTAAGGTGGAAATATCACAATGACTTCATCTTGGTCCTTTTTTGTTTGGTTAAGATAGATGTCTATGTGTAAATGACCCTTTTAGCGATGCTTCCTAAATTTTCTTGTTGCTTCTGTGACACATTTATTTAGATATTATTTCATGTTATGGGTTGCTCTGCAAAAAGGAGGTGGGGCTTCTTTGCAGCCAATGCGGTACAAACCAATCATAAGAGCAAATAAATGTGTGGAAAGAGTGGATTTGTCTCAATATCACTTGGTAATTCCAGCTTAATGTTGAGAAGCTGCACAGAAGCCAATGCTCACTCCATGGATATTTCTACTCTAATAATTTAGTGGTTATACCCGTCAAAAGATGCACTTCTTTTCTTTCCATGACATTTCAAAGCATTTGGGATACAGCTAGGAAGAAAAAAATTTTGTTGTGTCCTACCTGGAATAAACTTTACTTGCAGTGGCAACAGTTTAGTTTGCTATTATTGACAATAAACTATTTGCTTTAGGATCTGCAATAGAGATAGGAAAATAATGGAACAGGAGGGGAAAATTGCAGCTCTTCAAGCTGAATTAGATAAGGCAAGGGAGACTCTGAGCAGGTTAAGGAGGGAGAAGGGTGAACAGCGGTGGTAAGTGGCAACAGGTAAGAGGGGGAACAGACTTAGGACAGTTTCAGACAGCTTTGTCCTTAATGTGAAAAATAGATTTGACCTGTTGCCTCAGTCAGGATCGGATGAGCCTCATGTAGCTGTAACTGTAGAAAGGACACAACAGACTTTCAAAAAGGACTTGAAAAAGGTAGGGAAAACTGAGAAAAGAAAGAAAGTCTTGTTGTTAGGTAGTTCCCATGGTAGAGGTGTTGGCCAACTACTGCAGGAAGAGCTAGGACCAGGGTACCAGGTCACAAACGTTTTCAAACCAAATGCGGGCCTGGGTCAGGTAACAGAGGATATAGGTTCTTTATGTAAGGATTTCACAATGGAGGATACAGTGGTTATAGTGGGTGGTCCGGGAAACAGCATTGACAGAAACTGTGAATATTCTATAGAGTGTGACCTGGTGAAGATATCATCGGCAACGAAGCATACTAGTGTGGGATTTGTATCTGTCTTGAGTCGCCATGATCGGCCTCATTTGAACTCTTCTGTCAGGAGAGTAAACTTGGAGTTGGAACGGCTACTCATGTCAGATATGGGGTCCCATATTGGTTTGATTCCTGTGGATGATATCTGTAGGTGGGACTATACTAGGCATGGCCTTCACCTCAACAGGAAAGGGAAGGGAAAATTGTCTGGGTTGATCGCAAGTAACTTACGGGGGGGCACTGTCACAAATGGTAAAATACCAGTGGTTACAGGTGTCAGAGGGATGCCTTTTTTAGGATAGGGAGGGGGGGGAGAAAACCAGTTTTGAGAGAGCTTGTAAGACACCCTCAGTTTGGAAAAGCAGATAAACAGGAGATAGATTTTAGCAAACAATATTTAACAGAAAGTAGTCAGAAACTTCCAGTAAATCTTACTCAAGCCATTAGTATGCAATATCAGTTATCTTTATTACATCAAAATATTCCAGGACTCAGAAATAAACTTGATGAACTACTCATTTGTATTGATGAAATAGATTCCTCTAGCCCAATTGACATAATTTGCCTCTCTGAACATCATGTGGCCACTGGTATAGATATGTTAAACATTCCAGGATTTAATTTAGCTTCACACTTCTGTAGAGTAGATATGGAGGGAGGAGGAGTTGCCACATTCATTAAAAACTGCTATAAATTCAAGAATATTGATATAAATAAATTCTGTCTAGAGCAGCATTTAGAAGCTTGCGCAACAGAAGTAGAATTCCATAACAGATGCTATATAATAGTAACTATTTACCGAGCACCTGCAGGAAATTATAATCTATTCCTAAATCATCTAGAAGCTCTATTGGGTTATTTAACAGGAAGAAATAAAGAAATCCTGGTTGCTGGTGACTTTAATACAGATTTTCTTATGCAGTCTTCCAGTAAAAATTTATTGCAGTCAGTAACTTTGTCTTTCAATCTAACACACACTGTAAACTTTCCAACTAGGGTAACTAAAACCTCTAGGACAGCAATTGATAATATTTTTATAGACAAATCAAAGGAACAAAATCATATCATAAAACCAATAATAAATGGCCTGTCAGATCATGATATGCAGCTCCTTGTTTTAGGTATAGATTCTAAACAGATTATGAAGACTGCAAAATGTACATACAGGAGAGTAGTGAACCCACCAAAAATTGAAAATTTTAGAAAACTCCTCAAAGACATGAACTGGAGAGATGTATATAGTGCTAATGGCATGAATGAAAAATATAATGTATTCATTAATAATATTAGTATCATGTTTGAAAACTGTTTTCCTCTAAAAGTAACGCGAATTAAACAGAAGTCTATAATAAAACCTTGGATTACACAAGGAATAAAGATTTCATGTAAGACAAAAAGGAGTATGTATCTATCAGCCAAGAGTAGTTGCAATGATGATGATTTAACTAAATATAAGGAATACTGTAAAATATTAAAAAAAGTTATTCAGGTATCTAAACAAATGCACTATGAAAAGAAGATAGCAACATCAGGAAACCAAATAAATACAATATGGGATATAGTGAAAGAAGAGACTGGTAGAACCAGAAAGGAACAAGAGCAGGTACGGTTAAGAGTAGCTGAGACATTAGTAACTGATGGGCATAGTGTGGCAAATCGATTTAACAAGTACTTTATATCCGTTACTGATAGTATGGGATTGTCTGGGTCAGTAAATAATGCGCTTGAATATTTGAAACTAGCATTTACAAATAACTTCACACACATGAATATGTCAGTCACTTCACCACAAGAAATATCTTCCATAATAAAATCTTTAAAAACAAAGAATTCCAGTGGATACGATGAAATATCAACAAAGTTAATTAAAGCGTGTTCTTGTGAACTTAGCAAAATCTTAAGTTATTTGTGTAACCAGTCTGTTATAACGGGAACATTTCCTGATTGGCTAAAATATGCAGATATTAAACCTCTCTTCAAGAAGGGGGATAAAGAGATACCATCAAACTACAGACCCATTTCACTTTTGCCAGCATTCTCAAAAATTATAGAAAAGGTAATGTACAAGCAGCTTCTCAACCACTTAACCACAAATGGCATATTGTCTAGAACACAGTTTGGATTTCTGAAAGGTTCCGATATTGAGAAGGCTATTTACACTTTCAGTGAGAATGTACTTAATTCATTAGATAATAAATTGCAAGCAGCAGGTATTTTCTGTGATTTGTCAAAGGCATTTGATTGTGTGAACCATAACATCCTTTTAAGTAAATTAGAATTCTATGGGGTCACGGGAAATGCTGCAAAATGGTTCAAGTCGTACCTCACTAACAGGAAACAAAGGGTGTCAGTGCAAGTGACTAGTGAATTAGGCCAACAGTCATCATCGGGTTGGGAAGAAATTACATGTGGTGTCCCACAAGGATCCATCTTAGGGCCATTGCTTTTTCTTGTGTACATTAATGATCTCTCATCAGTTACACTACCAGAAGCAGAGTTCGTTTTGTTTGCAGATGATACAAGTATTGCAATAAAGAGTACGTCAAGTATAGTGATAGAAAAGTCTGCTAATGATATTTTCATGAACATTAATAAATGGTTTAAAGCCAACTCATTGTCATTAAACTTTGAAAAGACGCACTAAATGCAGTTCAGAACATGTAAGAGATTTCCTGACAGCATATGCATTAAATATGAAGAAGAGCAGATAGAAGAGGTTGACAGAATTAAATTCCTGGGATTACAGCTTGATAATAAATTTAGTTGGGAGGAGCACACCACAGAACTGCAGAAACGACTCAACAAATCTGTATTTTCAATACGAGTGTTATCAGACATAGGAGACATAAAAATAACAAAGCTTGCATACTTTGCTTACTTTCATTCCTTAATGTCATATGGTATAATATTTTGGGGTAACTCTTCAAGTCAGTCAAAAGTCTTCAGAGTCCAAAAACGTGTAATACGTATTATTTGTGGAGTAAATTCACGGACGTCTTGTAGAAGCCTCTTCAAAGAACTGGGTATATTAACTACTGCCTCTCAGTATATTTATTCCTTAATGAAATTTGTCATAAATAATATATCCCTTTTCCCAACAAACAGCTCAGTTCATACATACAATACTAGAAATAAAAATGATCTACACAAGGATTTAAAAGCACTTACTTTAGTTCAAAAAGGGGTCCACTACTCAGGAACACACATTTTCAATAATTTACCATCAAGTATAAAAAATTTAGCTACAAATAAAGATCAGTTTAAGAGGAACCTAAAAGACTTTCTAGTGGCCAACTCCTTCTACTCCATTAGTGAATTTCTAAATTGTACCAAATGATGCATGCACTCATACTATATTAGTATTATTATATTATCACGGAAAAAAAAAAAAAAAAAAAAAAAAAAAAAAACTTAAAAAAACCTTAAAAAATTATGTATCTGTATTTATATTATCAGTGTATGTATTTATATTATTTATATTATTTATATTATTAATATTATTTGTTATTCAACTTGTAAATTTTGTTTCTTGACATGTTCCACATCCACGAGGATCCCCTCAATTTGGATCTACGGAACAAATAAATAATCTAATCTAATCTCAAAGGAGGTTGATTAATTTACAGGCCACAACAGCATAAATTATTTATTTCATCGTGAACATAAAGACTTATTGCCCTTATTTTATGTGACTGATTTTTTAAAAAGCATTCAACAGCTGTTGCCAACATCAGCTCACAACACTGCTGCTATAAGTAAAATAGTACCCCTTCTTGTAGTGCCTTACACCATAGTTATGAAAATGAAAAAAACGCAGCAACACCATAATTAGTTATTTGGTGTACTATGTAACTAACGTCGCCTCACTTTGTCCTTTCGTATACTATGGCGATTTCAAGGCATTCCTAAACAGAACGCACTCAAAATGTGATGAGGATACACCGAAATCAGAAAGGGAACTACAAAAATTGCATTTTCCTTGCAAAGAATTCTTATGTAAATTAGAGCATCAATAGACGCGAAGGAATGTCGTTATGTTTTAAATTCAAATGATACCCACAGAAAGAAGCACTTTTTTTTCTTTCCATGACATTGCAAGGCATGTGGGATACAGCTAGTAAAAAAGTTATTTTTTTGTGCCGTACCTGGGTTAAATTTTACTTGCAGTAGCAGCGGTGTAGTATGTTAACATTGGCAACACAATATTCTCTTTAGGGGGATAATTAATTTACTGAGCAGAACAACATTAATTATTTATTTCATTATCAACACTAAGAATTATTCCCCTCATTGTATGTGACTAATTTTTCAAAAAGGATTCAACGGCCATTACCAACATCAATACACTACACCGCTGCCGTACATTTTAGTTATGAGAATAAACAATGCAGCGTCGCCATCAATTAGTTATTTGGTATACTACGCCAGTAACAGCGCCTCTATCGGATCTTTGCTATACTATGCTGCAATTCAAGCATAGCATACAACAAAAACTACAAATTACGATATCTTTGCTTCTCTTGGTCCGATTATGATGAAATGAAGCTTATCTGTTGCGTCAAGGTACTCTCAGTTGACCTATGAAACCCCATGAAAGTTCATGTAGTACTCTTGGAGATTTGCTGCACTACACCATACTTATAAGCATAGTATACACAAAAACTTCAAATTACGATCTCTTTCATTCCTCTGATCTGATTTTGATGAAACTAAGCCTATGTTACTCTCCAAACTTTCTCAATTTACCTGTGGAAGCCCATTAAAGTTCGTGTAGTACTTTTGGAGATTACCCTCAACAAATAGACACACACGATGGCTTTTAAGCAGATGATTAAATTATGATATCTCTATTTTCTGTGATCTGATTTTAATTATTGAAGCCCTTTTGTAACCGCACAATGTTCTAAAGTTACATGTGAAAACCCCGTGAAAACTTGGCAAGTAGTTTTACTATGGCTATCATTTACCTTGTTGTTTAAAGATTGGGCTATTACAAAATGGAATGTGTTTAAGAATGTGGAATCTAGAAAAGCCTATAATTGAACAATTCATAGTAAATTAATGTTATAAAATGCTAGCTGCATGGGTCTAAAATTTAAAAAAAAGTTGACTCCAGTGGTAATTGAACTCGCACCCCTTGTATTCATAAGCCATCAGCCTATCCATTCAGCCAATGAAATATGTGGTGTGTTGTAGTAAATCTACCCACATGGAGTTGTTATTTGTCAACTGCTTTTACATGCTCAAATAACGTTTTCAAAAATATATGATATGTGAGTTAAGCTGCTATAAATATCGACGTATACTGTATCCTAACTATTATATTGCTTCAATTTGATGATGTAAACAACAAGCTGAAGCTCTGAAGACCATTATATTTGGCAATACACACACTTTGCAACTAGGGCATGCTCTGTTCTTGGACTTCAAATTATTTGGGTCAGATAATCTTTTTGTCCCCTATTGTACATATTGACATATCTTACATGTAGTTTTCTGTATGGATAAGTGCAATGAGGCAAAGGGAGGAGTAGGGACAGGCAAAGATATTATGTATGTAGTGTGTTATAGATTACCACTGTGAGAAGGAATATTCCTCATTTCTGAGCAGTATGAGAGGTAGTCGAAACCCTAGTGGTAAATGTGATTGCTGTGCCCACCAGAGGTTCGAGTCCTCCATTGTGTGTGGATGTGTTGTCCTTACTATTACGTTCAAGCAATTTCTAAGTCTAGGGACGGACCATAGCAGTTTGGTCCAATAAGTTTACAAACATTTGAAAATGTGTTTCCACTTCTCTGGGCTTGAATGGTACTAGCTCGAGAGAGGAGTGTTCTTTTGTGGCCTGACATTGGTTATGTGGAAGTGGTGGGTGACTAGAGAGATAATGCACAGGAAATTGTTGAGCAGTATTTTAATTGTACCTGTCTTCCGACTGACTGCATCATTTACACAATGAGTAACAATCTGTCTGTTTCATAATAGTGTTAAACTTATACACTGATTGTTGTGAACTACTTGCAAGCTGTTCACCTTTCATTTGGGCTGTGTTTGGTAATGTTGGATTTCACCTCAACTATTATTCTTGCATCATCAGCAAAAATTACAGACTTCGAAGCCTCCTTCAGATCCACTGGAATGACATTTTGTTAGGTTACGTATGAGCAGGGCCTTATTTAGGCAGGTAACATGTGCAGCTGCACATAGTGGCGAAATATTGGGGGCGGCAAAATTTTTTGTCATTGAAGGATTTTTTTTTAATATTATTTTTTATTCAGAGTTTTGATTACAGCAATAAATTTTAAAATTCATGTTGATATATTGATAACAGTGGCATATCCAGAGAGGTGTTTTTTTTAGAAAACAGTTTGAATCCCAGATGCCAGAGGGAGGGGGGGGGGGGAGGGGCGTAAAATAATTTACTGCACAGGGGCGTCGCATACTCTAAATACAGCCCTGTGTATGAGAGAAAATCCAGCTCTGGTCTTTGAGTGACCACACATTACATTTCAATGTGTGAGGTTAGTTTCACCCCTGTGTGTTTTCTGTTATGAAAGTAAGACACCAGCAACGAAAGGAGGAGTCTGTAACACTTCAGTTTGTCAAAAGGAAAATAAGAGGCTTGCACAAGGTCAATGAATATATGAACATGATGATGTATCTTGTTTAAATCTACCCAGATTTCTTCTATGCAGATAATCTTTCTACATAACCTAACTGCAATGCATTAAACAAAATCTTTTCAGAAAAATGAAGTACTATACTGTTATATGTCTCTTTAACTAAGTGTGCTGTTCTCCTTTGAATTATCTCTATATGTTATGGATCCCACACTGATGAACTGGTTGAATGAGTGTATTGTAAGCTACTACCTCTGCTGATAGTCAAAACTTCACAAGAATCACAGTCTGGCATCTACCTTAACCATAATTAACTTTAAATTATCATTCCACTTTTAACTGTTTCTTATTCCCACTTCCAGATATTTAATGGGACTAACTGCTTCCAGTGATACATAATCTTGCAATGTCAGTAATGGAGGATAGGTAACAACTCACCGTAAAGAGGCTCGCTGAGCTGCTGACAGGCACAAAAATAGATAATGACATACACATAACTTAAATTTTCGACTACGGCTGACATTCCAATCGGATTTTCCATAGTTAAAATTTATATATTCACATATTTACATTTTTTTATGTCAGTTCTGCTTCCTGCATCAAATGCCAATACATTGGAGATCCCCCTGCATTTCACAATTCTATCATCTGCACTAGATATCTCCTCTGTATTGACTGACTGAGTTCCCTTTTTTATTGTTCTTTTTTAATGTGCTGTGTTACAAGTTTTTATATAGTGCAGCTTTATTTTCGGATGTAAATCGAAAGGCCCATTAGCATTGATGATCATGATCTGTTCATGCTCATGATTGAGTAGAGCTTTAAGTAGGATTTTGTGTATCACTGGCGGAAATGATAGCCTCCTACAATTATTGGGGCCTGCTTTATGTCCTTTCTTACGCAGAGTGTGTATAGTAGCAGTTTTCCAGTCTTCTGGTATTTCTTCTTTCACTCCTAGATTTATCTACTACTTATTTAAGAATTATGTCATTATCTCTATCCTTCCACAGCTCCACCTTAATCCCATTGTTCTTCATTCACTTATGACTCCCTTAAGTTATTTTAAATCAAGGGCTGTTGCATTATTATTTTGATGATTTCAGATTTACAACAAATGTGTTTATCTTCAAAATATTTTGCCATTAAATCACCGTTATCCTGATTATGATCAACCATTTGGTTAGTTTTTAAGCTCACTAATTGTAATGTTGGCAGTATAAGCTTGGTTAGGTTTTTCTTAAACAGTTGGTAATAATTTTCATCTTACATCTTTTGAAATGTTCATTGATTTCATGTAGCCCATTAATGATGAACATGGGTTTTCCTTGTTTTCCTGACTTTTACTTGCATTCTGCTTTTCCCACTTTTGTCTTTTTTGTAGAGCCTTATTACATTGATAGTTCCAACAAGTTTGTTTCTTTGCATTTAGTAAGTGATAGACTTCTGATTGCTGCTTTAATAATAATCCCATTTTGGAAGTCTTGGTTTTGAAATTCTGACTTTAACTTTCCTGCGACCAATTTTTCCTAGTTATATTTTGGGATCTTAGTTATTTATCAAATAAGTAAAAACTTTGACCAAATTATCTGCAGTATGCATGAACATGTTTGTAAAAAACTGCATTTCTACTCTGTCTTAATTCATTGTACAGATGTTAAACAATAAAGCTAGTGAAGAAGATGAAGGAATTATGTGACGCTGCTGATGGACACACAGTTCATCTCTTACATGGCTTGACAAGGAAACTGTGGAAGAGGATTTTCATTCCTTCCAGTAAAGAAATAGTAGGAATGGTTTTAGAGACATAATCATGTCTTATACTCATAAAGTTTCCTTAAATAGTGGGTGATCAAATACTTTCCATGTGAGGGGCTTGCTACCTTGTAAATGCAACATAGTGAATCCGATGTGAGTATATAAGCACCAACATGTAGGCATAAATACTGGCCAGCCATTCTGCCTTTCTAAAATTTTATAGTTTTCTCATCTACATAATTACACTGAAATTCAAACTTAAGTAATATTTTTCCACTGTCCCACTCTTTAGCAGTAGGAATCATAAACACTTAAATCCCATCTTGCCAGCTTGGATTTCTCTCATTTTATTACAGTGATCATTTCTTCCTACATAGTTGGGCTTCAATAAAATATTTTCCCATTCAGAGGAGACAGCTGTTGACTGCCATTTTGTGGAAAGATATTGCGACAATGAAAAAGTGCTCCACTTTAACGATTAGCATCCTAAATTTTAATATGTTGGTGGCATTCTTCAACCTTGTTTTGCAACAATAAAGTGGCCTTTCTTTGAAGAAGAGGACGGGCAAGGATAGTGTAGGCAGTCTCCCAAGTGGATCTGTTGCATCTTATAAGTGCTCTGCCAATAAAATGCTTTCTTGGTCGAAATTTGCCCCACAAATTTCCCATGTAACTGATTTTTTTAATGTGGTTTTAGGGCGCACAACTACGAAGGTCATTAGCGCCCGAATCAAACCCGGGATATACCCAAGGATAATAAGACTATATAAAAACAGCTAAAAAACAACAAAGCGAAGAGCTAAATGTCCCTTGACAAATTGGTCAAATTGATAAAAACCAATACTCGAGCAACAGCCCTCACATCATCAGCTAAAATTTCTTCCAATGTGTCCGGCAGATGTAGTGCAAGCCGAACAGGACTAAAATTTGAATACGACAATAAAACATGGCGCACCGAGAGCGGGTGGCCACAGGAACATAATGGTGCGGGGTCACCACTGAGCAAGTGGCGGTGGCTGAACCGGCAATCGGGATGGCGCTGAGGGAATCAGAGCAGATAACATAAGAAGGAGAACGGTGTCGACGGATGAAGAGTACAGCCTGATAGAGGGCAAAAAGCTCTGCTGTGAAATTCAAGCAGTGGGCATTAAGCCTGTACTGGTAACAGTCATCCCCGACGACAAACGCACATCCGACACCGTCATTGGTCTTTGAGCCATCTGTATATACGAAAACTGAATTTTCGAGCCGTGCACAAAGTACAAGAAACCACGAGCAGTATAAAGCATCCAAAGTGCTCTCCTTCGGGAGTGAGGCGAGTTCGAGGTGAACGCGAACTTGAGCCTGAAGCCAAGGTGGCACTGGGCTCCCCCCTATTTGAAATGTGGAAGGGAGAGTAAAATCGAGCTGCCAAAGCAAGCGTCGAAAACGGACAGGGCAATCGCAGACAGCCCATATTGGCTATCGAGGGAGTCGTTAAAGAACTATGGATGGGAAGGATGATGAGGCATTGAAAGCAAACGGCATGCATACCGACACAGTAATATGTCGCGTTGATAGGTTAAAGTTAATTCGGCAGCTTCGGCATAGAGGCTGTCAACAGGGCTTGTGTAAAAAGCTCCTATCGCCAGGCACAACCCCCCGATGGTGAATCGAGTTTAGGCGGCGTAAAATGGATGGCCATGTGGAAGAGTAAATGAAGCTTCCGCAATCCAATTTCAAGTGGACAGTGGACCAGTAGAGGTGAAGTAGGACGGTTCGATCCGCTCCCCATGACGTGCTGCTAAGAACACGGAGGACGTTAAGGGAACGACTACACCGGCCAGCCAGATAGAACACATGCGGGGACCAGCAGAGTTTCCTGTCCAATATAAGCCCTAATAATTTCGTCGTCTCCATGAAAGACAGAGTAATGGGGCCAAGATGGAGAGACGGTGGAGGGAACTCTTTGTATCTCCAGAAATTTGTACAGACTGTCTTCTCACTGGAGAACCGGAAGCCATTGGCGACACTCCAAGAGTAAAGACGGTCGAGACAACACTGAAGACAGCGTTCCAGGAGACACGTTCTCTGGGCACTGCAGTAAATCGCGAATTCGTCAACAAGAAGGGAGCCAGAGACGTTGGCCAGAAGACAATCCATAACTGGGTTAATTGCTATGGCGAAAAGTGCCAAGCTCAACACAGATCCTTGTGGCACCCCATTCTCCTGGCGGAAGGTGTCCGACAGAACAGAGCCCACTCGTACACGGAACCTTCAATCTAGTAAAAATGCTTGGATAAATATGGGGAGGCGGCCGCGAATGCCCCATGTATGGAGCGTGCGGAGAATTCCCGCCCTCCAACAGGTGTCATAAGCCTTCTCCATATCAAAGAACACAGCCACCGTCTGGCACTTACGCAAATAGTTATCCATAATATAGGTCGACAAGGTTACGAGGTGGTCGATAGCAGAACGATGCCTACGAAATCCGCATTGGACGTTGGTAAGGAGATGGCGAGATTCGAGTAGCCAAATCAGCCGAGCATTAACCATGTGTTCCATCACCTTGCAAACGCAGCTGGTGAGAGAAATGGAGCGATAACTCAAAGGAAGATGTTTGTCCTTCCCTGGTTTTGGTATGGGAACAACAATTGCTTCATGCCAGCGTGTGGGGACCTGACCTTCAATCCATATATGCAATTATAAGTGCGGAGGAGAAAACATTTACCCACAAGAGAAAGATTTTCAGCATCTGTATATGAATTGTATCAGGCCCTAGAGCAGAAGATCGGGACACAGAGAGAGCACGTTCAAGCTCCTGCATGGTGAAGATGGCATTGTAACTTTCCAGATTGAGAGATTGGAAGGAAGGTGGCCATGCCTCTTCTGTCTGTTTTCGGGGGAGAAAGGCGGGGTGATAGTGTGTTGAGCTCGAGACTTCTGCAAAAGATTGACCCAAAGCGTTGGATATAGCGGCTGGGTCTACGAAGACTTCATTTGCGACGGTCAAGCCAGGAATTGGGGAGTGGACCTTTGTGCCAGATAACCGGCGCAGCCCCCCCCCCCCCCCCAGACAACAGAAGGAGGAGTAAGTCTGTTAAATGAACTAGTAAAAGCAATCCAGCAGGCCCGTTTGCTTTCCTTGATGACTCAACGGCATTGCGCTCGTAGACGTTTGTAATTGATACAGTTCGCCAACGTTGGGTGGCGGCGAAAGGTGCGTAGAGCACGTCTCCGGACTCTAACAGCATCGCGACATGCCGCAGTCCACCAGGGGACTGGGACTCGACGTGGAGAAGACGAAGTGCGTGGAATGGAATATTTGGCAGCATTGAGAATGACTTCCATGAGGTATTCGACCTGACTGTCACAGCTGGGGAAGTTCCCATCATGGAAAACCGCCAGTGAGGAGAACAGTCCCCAGTCAGCTTTCGAGATGTTCCAACTAGTGGAACCCGGAGGTAGGGTATGATGAAGGAGATGAATTATGCAGGGGAAATGGTCGCTCGAGTATGTATCAGAGAGAGCATACCACTCAAACCGACGCGCAAGTTGAGCAGTGCATATCGAGAGGTCCAAGTGAGAGTAGGTATGCGTCGTATCTGAAAGAAAGGTTGCTGCACCTGTGTTTAGGCAGACAAGATTAAGATGGTTGAGAATGTCCGCTAAAAGGGAGCCTCTCTGGCAAGAGGCCGGAGAACCCCATAGGGGGTGGTGGGCGTTGAAATAGCCTATCAACAAAAAGGGGGAAGGAAGTTGGGCAACAAGGTGCAGCACATCTGCCCTAGTAAAGGCAGAAGATGATGGGGTATAGATGTTACAAAGGGAAAAGGAAAAGGTGGGAAGAATGATGCGGACGGCAACTGCCTGTAGTTGAGTGTGCAGTGGAATAGGATGGTAGTATATGTCATCTCTAATGAGCAACATAACCCCTCCATGGGCTGCAATACCCTCCACAGGGGGCAGGTCAAAATGCACTGAAGTATATTGTGAAAAAACTATGTCGTCGCGTGGGCATAACTTCGTTTCTTGAAGTCCGACCACAAATGGACAGTGCTGTCTGAGTAGGAGTTTCAGTTCATCTCTGTTGGAACGAATGCCGCGAATATTCCGTTGAAGGAGATCTATAAGGTGAGAATATAGAGAAGAAAAGCGAGGGGAAATCACCTCGCTGGCCACTGAGAGTCTGACTCCAAGGGAACGCTGCTACTGGAATCTTTAGGTAAAGGGTCATGTTCCATCGCTTCATCTGGAGTTTCCGCCACCTGCCTGGATTTTAATGGCAGGGGCTGCTTCCTCCGCCAGTCGAGGGCCGGATGATCGGCCAGCAGTAGCGCGCCCCGGAGAGACAGAGGAAGACCGAGTGGTGCCACTGCTAGATGGTGTGACAAGTCGAGTCGCGCCGTGGCGGGGAAGGAGAGGAACTCTCTTTTCTGTGTGCCTTCTTAGAGAAATGTCGCTAAAAGTAAGGTCACATGTCTGTGTGGCAACCTCCTTAGTAGGACGAGGAGAGGCAAGGACAGCGCTGTACTTACCCGCTGGGAGCTCAGCGGGCTTTCGACTAGCTAGTATCTTCCGCGCAGCAGAGGTCGAAACTTTTTCGCGTACTCTTATTTCTTGGATTACCCGCTCCTCCTTGTAAACAGATGAAGCAGCATGGTCGCCCATGCAGTTGATGCAGTGAGGGGATCGAGGCGGACAGTCCCCCTCATGAGCATCCCTGCCGCGACGCATTTGGCTGCATGAGGGCAAGACTCACGGGTATGATTTTATCTGTGGCACTGATAACAACATGTGGGATTTGGGATTTGGGGGCGAACTGATATAATTTCGTAGCCTGCTTTGATTTTGGAAGGGAGATCCACCTTGTCAAAAGTCAAAAATACGGTTTGGGTTGGTATCAAACCTGTATCAGCCTTTTTCATAACTCTATGGACAGCTATGACGCCCTGATCAGTCAAATAGTCCTTTATTTCTTCGTCCGACAACCTTTCGAGGGATCGAGAATAGACCACCCCACGTGACGAGTTAAGGGTACGGTGGGCTTCGACTTTTACCAGGAAGGTGTGCAAAAGCGCGGCTTGGATCAGTTTTTGAGCCTGAAAGGCATTATCTGTTTCTAACAGCAAACTCCCATTATGTTGACGAGAACATTTCTTCAACGGACCTGCAATGGCATCTACACCCTTCTGAATTATGAAGGGATTGACCTTGGAGAAATCATGACCATAAGTACGGGTAACAATGAGAAACTTAGGAACGTTAGGTAGTATTTTCTTAGTTTGAGGGGCATCCATCTTTCGTTTTTGGGTCGAAGTCATAAGGGAAGAGAGAGAGGTCATTGCGGAAGTGTCCCCCATGATTACCGGCGTCTCCGATGGCGCGCTCCTTCCTAATGGGGAACCCTCACTGAGGGCTCACCTGCCTTAGGTGATTGTCCACACCTCAGGTCACACCTCCCGAGAAACGGACAGAGGGACCAATCGGCACAGTCGGAAGGTTACAGCTCGGGTAATCACCCCTCCCTGGGCTTGGCCTTTACCAGGGGGTACGTATGTGCCCTACTTGTCTACCCGGGGCGGGGAATTACGCGTTACCCCGTCACCTGCTATGCATGGGGATGCGTGGGTCGGCCTTCAGACGCGCACAGGGAGGGAGGAAGAAGAATGGAGGATGGGAAGAGGGAGATAGAAAAGTGAGAAAAGGGAGAATCTCAAACGCCGAAGCGGAGCTGGTATGGATGGCTAGAAGCTAGGAACAACAGAGTAAGAAGAAGGAGCGAAAAAGTGAGTGAAAGGAAGGAAAGACCTTAGGAAAAGGAAAGCGTAGAGAAGGAGATGACCTACAGTTACTCAGACACCCGTCTCCAGGCAAAGGCATGAACCGGGGGGGGGGGGGGAGTGTGAAGCAGCCTGGGGAGGAAGAAAGGCTACTTCGGCTAGGGGCCCCGTGCGTGCCACACACGTATCCACAAAAGAGCTGTGGGCCCCCTGGGGAGATGTAACTGAATTAACAAGCCTTAGATTTGTATGCTTTATCACGCAATTTAACAGATTTATTTACATAATTTAGTGTCACTTGCCACATTTTACATATACACAGATGTTGTCTAAATCATTCTGCCATTTGTTTTGAACTTCTGATGACTACTAGATGCTAAATGACAGAAAAATTTGCCGTGCATTTCAAAAGGCTGCTCAGATTGTCTCCAAATCATTTACATCAATTAAGAACAATATGAGAGTTGTGACCCTTCCGTTTTCCTTGTTGACTACCCATCGTGATGTAAACTAAGACACTCCTGGCAAGAAGTTCTCAAAAATTAAAATTTCTTTTTTTCTTTTAAAAAAAAAATCTTTACACTGTGTTTTAGGTCATAAAATATTTATGTCTGTTATATCAAACACTGTTACAATTGTTTACTGATGAAGTTATGAAGCATTCCAAATGATTATGGATAATTTAAATTCTTCGAATTTTTTTCACATATACTGGACAATTCCCAAAACAAAGTGAAAATTGTCATTTATCCTTTTGCAGGTGTAATTCAGAAGAAAGTAAGCCTATTTAAAAACAATTAAGGCAAGTAATGTTATTTGCAACATCTCTTATTAAATAACAATACTGCATGAATAAATAATGTTGAAAGCGTTGCATGCAAAACAAATACCTTAAAAAATCTCTTGTTATGTGTAGCCCAGAAAGCTTCATTCCACTTTTGTGTTTCTTCTCGTTCTAGACGAAACTTCTTTTCAATGGCAGACTCATTTTCCGGTATGTGAAAAACAATTGGGCGTAAATTAGATAGCTGGTTAGGTGGGCCAATCATATCATGTTTAATATTCTTCACTGCTGGCTTTAAGTCCCTGCTGAGGCATCTTACCTAATTAGAAGAAGCCAATAGTTTTATTTTTTTCCTGACCACATACAGTCAATAAAATATGATATGTATTCAACAACACAGTATAACAAACTGCATACAATCCTTGCTATATATTTGTAATTATTTTCATTCTTATTTCTTGTCTAATTATAAAAGTAGAGTGAAAAATATGCTTAATTTCTGATGTGCAATCAGTTCAATACTACAAACAAGACCCTAACTTCTTTTCTTTTTTTCTACTAGGGTAATTGCTATCAAGCTCATACTGCTCCCAATGATGAATCCCTTACATAACAAGTTAAAGTGCTAATGGATCCTGTAGGCTATTAAATAGCTATGACAAACTTACAGAGCTAGCAGCTCCTGCCACCAACAACATTTATTCATATTGCAATATGTCTTTCCTGGGGATTTTATCAACAAAGTGGAGAGAATGTACATATTACAAGACAAAGGAGAGTAAAATTTTACTTTAATGTAGTGGCAGGATAGTGTGCTGGTGCTGGCAACAACTAATAAATGCTTTCTGAAAACCCAGTCACTTAGAGTTATAGGAATAGCATTTTGTTTTTACCACAAATTTTGTTCCTACCATATGCTTGACAGGTTCTTTGAGTCAACTGAAGCACAGAATACCACCCATCAGCTTTTGACCTGTGATATTGAGGTGTTGTGTTGTATGTCTCAACACTGTGTGGTGATTTTAATTGTTCATAGTTTCAGGTGGTGTAGTTTACCATGTTGTGGTGTGCTCTGGTGGTGGATGTTAATAGTTTGAACGGATAGGCATTTAGTTATTATTCTTTGCTGCGAGCAAACTTATTTGTAATTAGCAATATATAATAGGACTGTTTATGGCTCACTGCAAAGATGTGACGATGAGCCGCAACAGGCACATAAAAAAGTCACACACATACAAGACTTTCAGCTATCAGCCATGCCTTTTTCAGAAATAGGAACATTCACACAGTCACAAAAGCCTTATCTCTGGCTGCCGCACTTTGAATCGCTCTGTGGTGTGGAAAGAGGGGAGGGGGGGGGGGATAGGAAGTTCGCGTCTCAGTGGTGGGGATGGATACAGCACAGGCTTCCACAGTATGTGTGTATTAGGTGGGAGGAACGAGATGCAGCTTAGGGATGGAGTGGGGAGGGGATGCAGTGGGAGGCGGGTGAGTGGAGGAAAATAAAATAAAATGAATGCACATACACCCTGCACACATGTGTGCACACACACCACACACACACACACACACACACACACACACACACACACATGCAGCACTCAAAATAGCAGAAATTTAGGATAGAGAGGTGGGAACTGTAGGGTGTGGAAAAAGGGGAAGTTATCGTAAGTTGAGGCCTGCATAATTTCAGGATCAGAGAATGTACTGCAGGGATAACTCCCATATGTGCAGTTCAGAAAAGCTGGTGGTGGTCGGGAGGATCCAAATGGCTCAGGTTGTGAAGCAGCCAACGAATTCAAGCATATACTCCGATGCATGCTGTGCCACAGGGTGGTCCACCTTCATTTTGGCCACAGATCAGCAGTGTTCATTCATTCTTATGGACAAATAGTGAGTCATCATGCCAATATAAAAAGCTGCGCAGTGATTGCAACACACCTGGTAAATTACATGGCTACTCTCGCAGGTGGCCCAGCCTCAGATATGGTAGGATAAGCCTGTGACAGAACTGAGAATAGTAAGTGCTGGGTGGGTGGATTGGACAGATCTTTCAACAGGGTCTTCCACAGGGATATGATCCCTTTGGCAGTGGGCTAGGTTTTGGGGTGGCATAGGGATGGACTAGAATGTTACGGAGGCAATGAAACACCCCTTTAGGAGGGGTGGGTAGGATCTTGGGCAGGATCTCTCACTTCTGGGCATGAGGAAATAAAATCAAAACCTTGACAAAGAATGGAATTTAGTTGTTCGAGTCCAGGATAGGACTGGGTGACAAGAGGAGCACTCTTTTGTGGATGGTTACTGGTGGTAGAGGGAGGATTTGGGGTGTGTGGGGATAAGCATGGAACACCTGTTTGCGGACTATGTCTGTGGGGCAGCTTCTGCCTGCAAAGACCTTTGTGAGACCCTCAGCATATAGAGAAAGGGAGTTTTTGTCACTGCAGATGCACCGTTCACGGGTGCCCAGGCTGTAGGGGAGGGATTTTTTGATGTGAAATGGATGGCAACTGTCAAAATGTAAGTACTGTTGGTGATTGGTAGGTTTAATATGGACAGAAGTGTGGATGAAACCATCAGTGAGGTGGAGGTTGACATCCAGGGAAGTGGCATGGTGGGTTGAGGAAGACAAGGTGAAGTGGATGAGGGAGAAGGAGTAGAGGTTTTGAAGGAAAGAGGATAGGGTGTCCTGGCCCTGAGTCCAGACCATGAAAATATCATCAATAAACCTGAAACAGCCCAGAAGTTTGGGGCTTTGGGATGCCAGGAAGGATTCTCCAGATGGCCCATAAACAATTTGGCATAGGAGGGTGCCATGTGAGTGCCCATGACTGTGTCACAGATTTGATGGTAAACTTTCCTCTCAAAGGAAAAGTAGTTGTTTGTTAGGATACAGTTGGCCAAGGTTATGCGGAATAAGATATCGGGTTTGAATTCAGAGGGATGCCAGGAGAGGTAGTGTTTGAGAGCAGCAACGCCATGGGCATTAGAGTTTCAAGTTTGGTTTCAAGAAGTGTGTGCACTGTTTTCTGTTGCATTTCTTATGTGATTATTTAATACTTTTCTGCATTTTGTTAGGAATGGATATGAGTGATAAGTTTATCTCGTTTAAGCTGCATCTTGCACTTGGTGATGCTAATTTGCAAACTATTTGGTGTATTTGCTAAATTTGTGCAGTGTTAGACATGCAAAGAACATATAAAGCTGACAAAAGTCTCAGCTGCTCAGACCAGTAAACTCTGTATTTGTCAGTGTCGCCTCGATAATTTAGTCTTCCATCAGAAGACAGTTCTAGAAGTCGAAGTTGGTCATGCGTGATATTGTTGTTTTGACGTATCATTTCTGTTATTCTTTGAATATTGAGTTTTTTGTACATGATACAGGTTGGAGTGAGAGGAGAATTTTGTAGGGAAGTTTGTTCGGATTTTAAATTTAGGAGGAAGTTGGCGTAACTGTTGAAACTGATGCATCATGGTGTAGGAAAAACAAAAAATAAGAGGGGTGGGCAGCAAATAGGTTTATGGGTGTGTCGGGGGAAGGGAGGGTAGGGTTTCATGTATAGTTTTTAGGGTTGTAGCAATCATGATGTAAAGGGTTTTGTGGGGCTAATTGAGGAATATATTGAGAAGGGGAGTACAATTCTTTCTGACACATTTTCATTGTATACGGAATTACAGAAAAGGGCACAAAATCATTTAGCTGCCAATCATAGTGTAGAGTTATAAATTATTCAACTGGGGTATATACAAATATCATAGAGTGGGTTTGGGGGACTGTTAAAACTGTTGTTTGGAGGGGTTATCAGCATTCTTCCAGTTTGCAGTTCCATTTAGATTTTAATTTACCTAATCTAGATAAATATGCTGGAGGAAAAGAGACCCAGATAATTTTTGTATTTTTCATTGCTGTGTATGTGTGTGTGTGTAATTCATTTGCTCTTTCTCTATCCATATTTTTCTATGACTCTCTGTGTTAGTGTGAGTAGCTAGCTTAATTGTTTTCCAACTGGAACTGTTTTGAGACGTGATTTTTATAAATTTGGGAAAACCTTTCTTGTGTGGCTATTTATTTTGGTAACATTAAGGAAGGTTTGTTAACATTTAGGAATATTGTGGCAGTGGTGTGTGAATGTATAAGGGAGCAGGGGGTGTTGGTATTGATTTTTTTTTTTATATATTAGTTGTACACATGTTTTCATATAGTTTCTGTGTTATAGTTTGAAGTGTACGTGTATGTGTGTGTGTGGGGGGGGGGGGGCAGCTTGGTTGGTATTTTTTAAGTGTATTATAGGTGTACTGCAGTTGTCAATTCTATTTCTTTGTTATTGCATATGAGTTTGGGGTAGGGTTGGGGGGCTGGTAGGTATTGCTTTCTTCATTTGAAGTGTATTATAGTTGAACTTATGCACTGTTACACCATTTTTCATTTTTTCCCTCTTTTCTTTTTGGTGAGGGAGGGGGATAGGAACTTGTTGGTATCCCTTGCTTCATTTGAGCTGCAATATATGTAAATTGAGGTATTCAATGCTGTATTCATTTTCTTATCATTTTTTGTTTATATTTTCATATTGTATGTGTTTTGCATTCAAATTGTAGTTTTTCAGTTTTTTTGCTGTTTAGTACCTCCCCACCCTAAACCTAATTCCTGTTTCCTCTTTCTGTTTCTTGCAGCATTTTTATTGTGTTTCTATATGTATTTGTTGACATTTTTCATTATGTTACACTCAGCACATTGAATATGTTTGAAATATGGGATTGATGACTTCATGGGTCAAAGCAGTCTTGGTAATATGGGGACCTTCAGTACTGTAAGTCCTTTTCAAATCTTGTCTGGGCAGTAAATTAATTATCTTTCAAAAGTGAAGATTTTGTTGGCAACATTAGCACACCAGGTCACTGTTGCCATAAGTAAAATTTAACTCTAATTTGTAGTTTCAGAATTATTCACAAGACAGTGCAATGCCTGTTGAAGGGGCACTTTACATATACTTTGCAAGGAGCGGACGTTTGTGAAAATTCAAGGGGGTGATTTATTTCCAAAAGATCACATAATATTCAGCAATAAACTACATCTTTAGCTTAAGAATTACAACTGAAACCACTACTAAAATTTCATTAATTCAGAGGTTACAGTAAAATATTACATACTGTACCAAGAGCGTAGTGTGTAGATGTTGACAACAACCTTTGAAAACTCAATCACAGAATGAAAGGCAATAATTCGTCTTGACAGTGAGATAAATAATCTACGATTGACTGGTTCTTATATGTACCCTTGTATGGTTAGGAAATTAATTATACTCATAAAACAAGCACAGTGTGCTGCCAAGATGGCAAGTAAGATTTAACTGAGATTACTTATACTTCAAAATTCCAAGAGTGATTTTTTTATCTAGGCCCATAGGCAATGGTTTTGGCATAACTACATTGTTCTCAGCTGGTATTATGCTTCTACACCTCAATAAAATCAATCATATATATATCACATGAAGAAAAGAAGCTTAGGCTTTAACGTCATCTAAGAAATATGATAGTTAAAGACGGAAGAAAATTGGCAGTGCCCTTTTGAAGGAACCATGCCAGCCAGCATTCGTTTGCAGTGATTTAGGGAAATCATGAAAGACCTAAATTCGGATGGTTGGAGATTGATCCGAACCACTCTCCACAGATTGTGAAACCCTTGTTTACCACACACCAAGTGACGTGGTGCAGTATTACATGTTGAGTCGGATTTTGTCACATATGACAAATACTATTGAGATGTAGAAGCACACAGCCAACTGATAGCAATACAGTTTCACAAACTGGTCATCTGCAAATTTTGAAAACTGTGATGTTGGCATTTTAAAATATACTCCTGTATTTATGATAGGTCACTCTAGAAATTTGAAAACATCAATTATAGCCTACATGACTTTCAATAATATATACTTACAGATGACCTATTACAATAATATTACACGGTTTAGCTTTTCTAAACCTCAAGAAAACTGCCACTTAGAACTCTGGCTATGGTACAGATTAGTACTTGTTGCCGTGTAACATATCAGTTTAAGACTACAGTTTTTGTTCCAAACAAGTAGAACAAATTAGATAAATGGTAATTAAAGGAAACATTTCATGACCTCTCACTACTGCAAACAGTATTGAATAGTCTCAATCTTTCTGTTATAAAATGAGTGTTGCACGTTCTGTGAAAGTCAGAATATAAGTCTTAAGGTCCAAGATTCCCAGTCAGTTCTCGGATTCATTTTCTTTTATTGCTTCTTTCGTTTATGGCAATGATTTTCTATCGCGAGTAGAGTAGAGATGGATTGTGGTTCAGTGCACAACTAATACTGCACACTACAAAAACCCCTTCTTATCCCACAAAATTACTGCTTAATGTGGCTGTTTAATAAAAGAATGAAGGCAAGGGCGTAGGGCAATTTTAATCAGACAATGTGTGAAAGAGCAACGTTGAGTTTAAAGTAGCATTCGGTTAGTGAGCGATTTCGCTTATCATGGTTACCATTCAAACATACGAATAGTACATTTAACAACACTGGATCAGAATATGATGACGAGCGGGGGTCAGCAGAAGTTCATGTAACTGAGAGGAGCGGTTATGTATAGACATCACAGAATGACAATATAAATTATACATTTACTTACTAAGGAAGGAATTTGACTACAAACTTTAGATGTCTGTAAAATACTTCTCAAAGAGTGTCTCATCTTCCACCGTAAGGAAACAGTAACGGACGTGAGTAGAGGTCAACTTTTAGGGAATACCAAAAATAAAATAAAAAAATAAACCCTGCAGCATGTTTATCATTAGTTTGATAAACACACTACCACCTTCTCGTTCAAGTTCAGGCGACCGCGTTTCATAATCGTGACGTAAATAAGCGTATGTCGTATATCGACCGAGGAACATCGAACTTTGTAGTCGTATCGCCAAGGTCGTACGTCGTAGCACTCGTCGTAATGAAGGCCAATTCACACTGTCCGTCACGTCAACGTCACGTCACGGAACCGTCACGTCAAGTTGTATTCACCCGTCCGTGTCCGTCACGTCATTTTAATTCGTCCATCTCAATATGCGATGTTGAAAGTGAGGTTATGAGTGACGATCTGTTAAGGCCAATCCACACTGTCCGTCACGTCACGTCACGTCACCGTCCGTCAGAACATTCCGCAATGTATTTCTAATGGCGGCATTCACACTGTCCGTCACCGGACCGTCACGTCACGTCACCGTCCGTCAAGCTTTCTCGAGAAGAATGTTTTGACGGAACGGCCGTCTGCTAACATCGGAAGTTAACCTATTTTCGACACGCGAATTACATGTTGCAGACTACGAGTGCACTGTTTACATACAAATGTGTCTTATTAATCTTTATTTCGATGTTATACTTCGTTTTAGGGGCAAATCTCAAATGTTTCATGGCGACTTAAATATTTTTGTCAATTGAGTGTCCCCCTAAAATCGAAGTCTGATATATGAAACCAAAAAATGGTTTATGTCATGTGACATTGTAACAGAAAAGACTAAAGCAAACTGTTTATTTGAATAAGATTGTAATTTGATTACGCATTTTTCATTAAATAACATTTTAAATGAAAAATTCAGTTCTAATGAAAGACAACAATTCAGTTGTTTACGATGGTATTAACAATGTCAGCGGACAAATCGTAATGGACAATGTAATCAGGCGCTATCCATGCTCTTATAAGTATTGTTTGATGTTTTCGTATGTTTATTTTTTCGCTTGAAAATAGATGTCGATGTTTTGAAATGTTGTTTCAGTTCCCAGTAAGTTGGCCAAAAACATACGTCGTAAAGTTTTCTTTGGCCGTCAATAACATTTAGCATTGTTGTTTCGTCGATTCTAGTGTTAAACTATGACTTTCTACATAACAAATCGCCATTCATAACCTCACTTTCAACATCGCGTATTGAGATGGACGAATTGACGTGACGGACACGGACGGACAGTGTGAATACAACTTGACGTGACGGTTCCGTGACGTGACGTTGACGTGACGGACAGTGTGAATTGGCCTTTATGTAGAAAGTCATAGTTTAATACTAGAAAGGGAGAACAACAACGCTAAATGTTATTAACGGCCAAAGAAAACTTTACAGTGTAAGTTTTTGGCCAACTTACTGGGAACTGAAACAACATTTCAAAACATCGACATCTATTTTCAAGCGAAAAAATAAACGTATGAAGACATCAAACCATACTTATAAGAGCATAAATAGCGCCTGTATACTTTAACCATTACGATTTTCTCGCTGACATTGTTAATATCGTCGTAAACAACTGAATTTTTGTCTTTCATTAGTACTGACATTTTCATTTAAAGTGTTATTTAATGAAAAATGCGTAATCAAATTACAATCTTATTCAAATAAACAGTTTGCTTCAGTCATTTCTGTTACACTCAATTGACAAAAATATTTAAGTCGTCATGAAACATTTGAGATTTACCCCTAAAACGAGGTACAACAACAACACAATGATGAATAAGACAAATTTGCATATAAACAGTACAATCGTCGACTGCAACATGTAATTCGCGTGACGGAAATAGGTTAAATTCCGATGTTAGCAGACGGCCGTTCCGTCAAAACATTCTTCTTGAGAAAGCTTGACGGACGTTGACGTGACTTGACGGTCCGGTGACGGACAGTGTGAATGCGGCCATTAGAAATACATCGCAGAATGTTCTGACGGATGGTGACGTGACGTGACGTGATGGACAGTGTGAATTGGCCTTGACGGTCGTACTATAGTTGGGGGCTGATCATGACCTCCTACAGTAAGCCGTTTGAAGACGCAACTCGTAAACAAACGACGATTTGTGATGTGAACGAATATGACTTTGTTGCAACTCGTTTCATTCGCAGTTCTCTTGGGTATTTGTTTGACAACTGGACGTTAAATCCAGAGCTTCCTAGGCTCGCGAAGGTCGTAGAGAGTAGAGATCAGCAGTCTGATTCTGAACTGATTCAAAGAGCCAGATCCTTCTGAGGAGTGAGCGATGGACGAATCCGAAAAAAAGAGTGGTAGTTCATCCGATCCGAAAAGTCCCTCTGGCGACAGCTATGAGCAACATAAGCACCCCTTGCCACATGCTTCAGAAGTTTCCTAAACCCCTTGCCACATGCTTCACAAGTTTTCTAAGCTACAAAATAAATGTGGTATAGACCATGTGCAAGTATAAAACTGCAAAAAAATGAGCGCCTAAACATGTGCAGCGCCTCCGCGCTGTGAGAATATGGTGAGTCGCGCAAGCAGCACGGTTCAGTGAGCGCGCAGCTCCCGACTCCCGTTAGCTCGCTGCTCCGCACGACTCCAGCGATCAAGGCGATCCGACCGCCAACTGAGTCGGTGAGTTACCTGGTTCATCGGTCCACTTCTCCCCACCACTCTCCCGACTCCGCTCGCTTGCGGAGCCGCCTGTGTGGCGCGCTGCTCATTATTCCCCCCACTCCTCTGCCGAACCGCATGGTGCCAAACAAAGCGACTCCGCGCATTTCTCTGTTCTCTCGAATCCTGTGTTCTGATAAAGCTTGCGCTCGCTTTCAGAAACGATCATCTGAAGCAACAGAAACCATCATATAGGCAAATGTCGTATTCCGAATAGTATTCGAGATGAAACGTATTTATTTAATGTGATATGTTTTTTTTCTTAATAACAGGAAATCTGCAGTCTGTAGCAAAAAACGGTTACAGTACAAAATTAAACTATATAAAATTTCCGCAAAAAAGATCCTATTCTATTTTTCTCGAAGACTTGTAGTTTGTATGAAGGGAGCAAGAGAGACAAAGTCTTGTGGAATGTGCATTCTCTGTTGCTTAGATTTTGTAAGCCCATATCACGCAGTTTCCTGACTTGATAGACGCACGTTGAAAACAATGACTATATTATCGAATAACAAAGAAAATAACAATGTGCATTTATATTTTCTATCTCTGGAACCATTCAGTTCTGGGAATGTCTCTATTTGAAATTTTTGCTGCTGGCGTTAAATCATTGACAGTAACAACAAACTTGTTTCCCGAGAGAGAGATAACACTAGGATGTCAAACTAGATGTGTCTACACTTAAGTTTCTGAGTAAAGTATCTTGCTTTAATGTTTCATTACGAATTTAATGTGTTTCGTACAGCGGAATGTGTGTGTTTGCAATTGAAGATAAAATATATTGGGAAGCACTTAAAAAATATTTTGACCTGCTCTGTATAGAGAATATATAAAACTTTGCACAAATAACAGGTGGAAGGGTTGTAGGTACAGGAATTAAAATATAAGATGGAACGGAAATCGTACCGGCAACTGCAAAACTTAGAATTTAGGAGCCCAGAACGCTACCCCTGTACTACGCCGACTGAAGAGTATCCCCGCAGTTATTTACCTAATTATTTCTTTCTGCATAACTCTCTTCGAACTTAATCAGTTGTTGATGGTTTGCACTCACAAAAGAACAACTCATTGACGACATAGTCGAAAGTATCTGTACTCGTTGTCGTATTTTCGAAGAATTTGCCTGGAGATCTTCAGTCTTTTTTACGTATTTCAAGTTATGAATGAAATAGTCCACGAACATTTCTCGCTTTGTAAATTTAGTGGACATTAATCTTTTGACACCTCACTTCCTAAATTAAATAAAACTTTATTGTTTACTCTGGAGGTATCATTATTTTACTGCTTATGGGTGCCAGACTTTAGATTTTAGGAACAGCTGATCGGTTCTAGCGGCCATCTTGTAGCGAGAATCTGTCGCGCTTACGTAGGACACCCAGCCGTGTCGCCGAATGTCGCCGCTTGTAGCTGCCGTGTCGCGTCGCTCAATATCGCATGCTGTCGTTCGCTTTTGTCACGTAGTACGCGGCATTAGTGCGCATGGCTATTTCGCTGCGGAAGTTGCCACGTCCTGAGTGGACCTCTCGCGCTATCACGTTTCACTCAACTCGCTCAAACTCGCAAACTACTCAATGTATAAATATGGAACTAGTATCATTTTAGTCTACAAAATATTGTATTTTTTGAAATGAAAGTATAAAAACAATAATTTTTTCTTTTTCCAATTCTTTCACCTGCAAAAATATTTAAATTCTGTTATAACAGTTTTAATTTTTAATGTAGGTGTAACTAACAAATTTTAATTCTTGAAACTACTAAGGACTTGCAATAAAATTATTACTATTCTTTCTTCTTTCACAATATGGCCAAACCAGATAAAGGTATAGTGACAAAAAAGCAATGTGACATCGTTTTACGTTTTTTATCAGCTGGTGAATCGGTGATCTATGAAAAAGAACTAGTTCATCCCAGTGAGTGACTATTTCTGATCCGATCTCTGAAAAGGTCGGTTTTGCCCATCTCTAGTAGAGAGCAGAGTCGCCAAGTATGTAGTGCTGCCACTACATGTCAGGCACAAAGACTTCTGTTTTTCATAACGCGAAAAAAAGTGAGAAGTATTATAAGCGGGGTTGACACGGACACGAATCGCTGGCGCACATTGACGTGCGCACGTCAAGATGCTCGTGTGAACCATCAAAACCTCAACTGGCGCACGCAGAACCGAAAGTTGAAGTCGGTTTTACTTATTTGCGCAAGTTGGCTTCCCTCACTACTTTTTTGTTGTTTGCGTAAGATGGCTGTTGCTGTCGAATAGTTTGTTTAAAGTGTGTGTCTGTACGTTTGCGTGTTGTAACTCGAGTATAATATTTTGTTTTTGAGTTAAGGACGATAGCAGTTGCTAAAAAGTGGCCATTGGAATATACAGTTTAGTTTCTGGAACTACATAAAGAGCATCAATGTCTGTAGAACTTACATCTGCCTGTTTATATGTGTAACATTACAATCTTCAAAATAATGATTAAAAACGGACAACAAATTACCTTAAGATGCACTTCTGATACCTTGTATATTACATCCAGCACTTCAGGCATGAACTTGGATACGGTGGAATTGGGAAGGCGATACATACATTATAGTGAGGCAAATGAATCGTCAGAAGCAAGATATTTCAGAACAACTTGTAACTTTAAATGTGCAGGAATAGCATCCCACATTAGGCTTCTTTCCTTGAATAGACGGCCTACTAGTCTAAATAAATGTTGAAAATTGGTTATGTTCATCCTAAAATGATTTCCAAAGGACGCTTCGTTCTCGTTTTTCAGTTCCCTGATCAACACCGTTGACGCCCCCAACTCATTCCACCTCCCAATACGCTTACGTATTCAACATATGCGTCTTTTCTTCTTTCTGTTTAAACATTTTGTGATTTTTTTTGGGGTGATAAGTAAAGCCACTTACTTGGAGGCCTGAAGGTTGCACATCAGTTGGCGCCATGTTAAAAAGCTACATTAGACTTGGTTGCACTCAAAATTTCCGCGTTCGTGTGAATGGTTACTTGTGCAAGTTGAAGTCCATTGGCACTCGTGACACAACAACACAGTGACCAACGGTGCTTTCCAGTCATGTGTGCGTACAGGGTGATATATAAAACGATGCTTTATGTATTTTTCCTCATTATTTGTATTTTTTTGTAATTTATTGTGTATTTGCATATTTTGTATCTGTGATATATTTGCATTGTCCTGCTAATTTCCATATATGTCAAAAATATTGTAAATGTAGTAGACACGCTGGATTAGCAAGGGCTTTGCTATTGTATAGAATCATCTTTGAGTAGGGAGTTTTTTATCGCTGGTAGCACAGAGGCGCACAGCGAGAAGGAGTCGTTGTTGAGAAGTAGCGGCGGACAGACGCATTGTGTGCTCAATGGTGTACAGAAAAAGTGCGTGAAGGAGAATGCATGTTGGATTGGCACAGTGGAGGAGACGACGAAGAGGCAATATTATTTATTCATATGGCCACAGCTTAAATAATTAATAAATGCATCAAGAGGAATGCTGTGGGCCCTAAATTGTAATTAACATTCGTCGCCAAGAAGAGCCTGTGTTTGCCAATTGTTAAGTGCCAACAGTCTTCAATCAGCAGCACCACGTCGCACATCAAATTCAGTAAGATCTGTCCAGTTTGTCTTAGCATGTACAGCTAACCAGCGTATTAGTGATGATTGTTCAATAGCGAACACTGTTACTTGTGAACGTGTGTTTAAAAATCATTACCCATAGTCATTGTCCAGACAGGTTCCTTCCTCATCCATTATTTTTCCGAGGATATTCACAAAGTTATAGAAAACTAAAAATCAGAGTCATTAAAGACAATGTGACAGTCGTTAATAAAAAATGTGTTCAGAAAAGTATTACTAGTGTTGCTGATCAAGAGGTTTGCTAAGTTGAACGAAACTGCTAGATTAACTGTCAATTTCAAAAGATATTTCATTAACAGTGTAAAAGATTAATTGTTTTCCACTGTATATTATTTTGAGGTAAAGTTTGTTTTAACTTGCAAGTACTGACTAGTGAGAATAGTAATTGTTTACAAGTGTTTGAATGCTAATAATTCCTGGTTAAAGATAGAGCAAAAGTTAATCAGAAGGTTAAATGGTTCTTTTCTAAATATTCAGTGTTATCACAAGTCATTAATTAATTTTTTGAGCTTGCCATTAGTACAGTTAATAGTCCATTACATCTTGATTATTGCTAAAGCGCAAGGTATACTTGCTGTAGAATAATTTCTGGTACTTATATAAACAATTAATTATTTGAAGCTGTCAATAGTAAGTATTAAGGTGAGAGTTTTGCATGATTTGCTGCATGTTGCATTTGTGCGGCTATGGCTTTCATTTAGCTGCCTTACACTGAATCCCTGTGTTAGTAAACTATTTCTCAGTAATTAGTATATTGTCAGTGTCTTTTGTACCGGATTTGATGCACATACTGTGATTCACGGCCCACCCAAATTTTACGTAATTTTTCACGTTTGTTAATTAATTCTGCTATTATTGACATCCCACCAAATTATTTGCTCGTACAACGAGCTGGCGACCGTAAATCAATAATTTTTCACTTTCTCCAAATTAATCCCTGTGTTCCGTTTGTTCCGCATTTTATCATTTCAACTTTAATCTTTTTATTCCAAATTTTACTTCCCACTTTCTTTATTCTTATCGATCGTTGTTGTTTACCAAAGAGGTGCAGCAACGTTCCGGGTATAGCCTCCACTACATCATCGGCTTCATTACCGATAGCTTTTCCAACAAATTTAGATAATTAGGCACACCGGTCATTTTTCTAAGTATCATATACTAACCGGTGGTGTAGGACGGGTAGGGTTATACACTCTCCTTTAGCTGTTGTCAGATTTTTTAAAACAGACTCTGTATATGTTTGTTGTCGGACCAGACAGTATGCTGTATTAATTTTTCTTCAATAAACATAAATATAAGCGCTTATTGCACGTAATCAACTTCTGAACACATCTGTTTTCTCCAAACCATAGCATGTAGTGGTGGATAAACGATGAGAATTTATTTGCAATGAAGGGGTAATGTGTACAAAACTGCATTCTGGCAACTTCATTTACTTTTATTTCAATACTATATTTTCTGTGAACTGGAAATTATAATGAATAGATGTGAATCTACACTCTTCAACAGAATAGCCTACATGCTGAAAATAAATTTCCTTGCACAATGAACTGAGATTTATCTGCCAGGAAACTTCATCAATGATGTTGGTGAAATTCGTACATGGTTCTTTCACCTTAGAAGGGTGAAACAGGTACGAGATTTTTGGGCATTAGCAGAAAACAGAGGAGATATCAAATACCCCAGAAAAATGCACATGAAGTTGATCAGTAGAGCGTTCTGCATATACTAATCGTAAAAATTTGGAATCTTGAATGTAAAAAGTCTAAAGCCAGTACACAATCTGCAGAAAGCTCTACAGGTCAACTACAGATGCATTTTCTGGGTATTTTATAGCTCCTCTGTGTGAGGCTGGTGCCCAATAATGCCTTCCTTCTGTGGCGAAATCATGTAAGAATTATACTAGTCATATTAATGAAACTTCCTGGCAAATTAACTGCATTTGAAACTGGAGGAAAATTTCGTTTCAGCATTCTCGCCACTGAGAAGTGGGAATTATTCTCCAGTAACTGTTATTCGTGTACAGAAGTCATTTAATGCACCTGTATCTAACAGTTTCAAACAACACTAAATAAAATGTCATTGTCATTTATTATGATTTCCAGAAGACACACAATGTGGCCCTGAAATGAAAATAAGTAAAATTACTAGGCAGTAAGAAGGATTGAACATAGGCCCTTGCCACAGGTAACCCATGACCCTATGCATTACAGCACTGTAACACAATGAAGTTGTTGTTGTTGTTATGGTCTTCAGTCCGGAGACTGGTTTGATGCAGCTCTCCACCCTACTCTATCCTGAGCAAGCCTTTTCATCTCCTCATAAGAACGGCAACCCATATCCACTTGAATCTGCTTACTATATGCGTCTCTTGGCCTCCCTCTGCGATTTTTACCCCACACACTTCCCTCCAATGCTAAATTTACGATTCTTCGATGTCTAAGAATGTGTCCTACCAAGCGATCCCTTCTTTTAGTTAGGGTATGCCAAAAATTCCTTTTCTCACCAATTCTGTTCAGTACCTCTTCATTAGTTATGCGATCTACCCACCTAATCTTCAGCATTCTTCTGTAGCACCACATTTCAAAAGCCTCTATTCTCTTCCTGTCCGCACTGTTTATCGTCCATGTCTCACTCCCATACAAGGCAACACTCCACACAAATGCCTTCAGAAAAGACTTCCTTACACTTAAATTAATATTCGATGTTAGCAAATTTCTCTTTTTCAAAAATGCTTTTCTTCCCATTGCCATTCTGCATTTTATATCCTCTGTACTGCGACCATCACATGTTATTTTACTACCTAAGTAACAAAACTCATCTACCACCTTCATTGTTTCGTTACCTAATCTAATTCCTTCAGCATCGCCTGATTTTCTAAGACCGCATTCCATTATTTTTGTTTTGCTCTTGTTAATGTTCATTTTGTACGCTCTCTTCAACACACTGTCCATTCCATTCAACTGCTCTTCCAGGTCCTTTGCTGTCTCTGACAGAATTACAATGTCATCAGCAAAACGCAAAGTTTTTATTTCTTCCCCCTGAACTTTAATCCCTATTCCAAAATTTTCCTTGCTTTCCTTCATCGCCTGCTCAATGTACAAATTGAATAACATCGGGGAAAGGCTACAACCCTGTCTTACTCCCTTCCCAACTGATGCTTCCCTTTCATGCCCTTCGAGTCTAATAACTGCGGTCTGGCTTTTGTAGAGGTTGTAGATAACTCTCCTTTCCCTGTATTGTACCCCTGCTGACTTCAGAATTTGAAAGAGTGTAGTCCAGTCAACATTGTCAAACGCTTTCTCCAAATCTACAAAGGCTAAAAATGTAGATTTGCCTTTCCTTAATCTATCTTCTAAGATAAGACGTAAAGTGAGTATTGCCTCCCGGGTTCCTACGTTCCTCCTGAATCCAAACTGATCTTCCCCTAGGTCAGCTTCTACCAGCTTTTCCATTCTCCTGTAGATAATTCGTGTTAAAATTTTGCAACCATGACTTATCAAACTGATGGTTCTGTAATTTTCACACCTGTCTGCACCTGATTTCTTTGGAATGGGGATTATTACATTTTTCTTAAAGTCTGAGGGCATTTCGCCTGTCTCATATATCCTACACACCAGTTCAAATAGTCTTGTCATGGTTGGCTCTCCCAGAGACTTTAGTAGCTCTGAGGGTATATCATCTACTCCTGGGGCCTTGTTCCTGCCTAGGTCTTTCAAGGCTCTGTCAAATTCATCTCTGAGTATAGTATCTCCTATTTCATCTTGATCTATTTCCTCTTCCCTTCCTACAACATCGTCTCTAAGTTCATTTCCTTTGTAGAGCTGCTCTATGTACTCTTTCCACCTTTCAGCTTTCCCTTCTTTGCTGAGAACTGGTTTCCCATCTGTGTCCTTGATATTCGTAGAATTGCTTTTCTTGTCCCCAAATGTCTCTTTGATTTTCCTGTAGGCGGTATCTACTTTTCCCCTTCTTATACATTCTTCTACAGATTTGCATTTGGCTTCTAGCCACTCCTGCTTAGCCATTTTGCACTTCCTATCAATCTCATTTCTTAGTCGTCTGTACTCCATTTTGCCTGTTTCATTTACTGCATTTTTATATTTTCTCCTTTCATCAATTAAATTTAGTATCTCCTGTGTTATCCAAGGATTTTTTGCAGGTCTTGCCTTTCTACCTATTTTGTCCTCTGCTGCCTTCACTATTTCATCTCTCAATGCTACCCATTCCTCTTCTACTGTTTTATTTCCCCCTGTTTCTGTCAATTGTTGCCTAAATCTCCCTCTGAAATTCACCAGAACTTCACGTTCCTTCAATTTATCTAGGTCCCATCTCCTTATTTTCCTACCTTTCTGCAGTTTTTTCAGTTTCAGCCTACAGTTAATGACTAACAAGTTATGGTCAGAGTCTATATCTGCCCCTGGGAATGTCTTGCAGTTTATAACCTGATTCCGGAATCTATATTTTACCATTATAAAATCTATCTGATACCTTCCAGTGTCTCCTGGTCTCTTCCAAGTATACAACCTTCTTTTGTGATTCTTAAACCACGTGTTTGTTATGATTAAATTATGTTCCGTGCAAAATTCTACCAGGCGACTTCCTCTTTCATTCCTTCTGCCCAGTCCATATTCACCTACTATTTTTCCTTCTCTTCCTTTTCCTACTACCGAATTCCAGTCTCCCATCACAATTAAGTTTTCCTCTCCCTTAATGGTCTGAATAATTTCCTTTAGCTCCTCATATATTTCTTCTATATCCTCATCATCGGCAGAGCTAGTTGGCATATAAACCTGTACTACTGTTGTCGGTGTTGGCTTCGTATCTATCTTGACAATGATAATGCGATCACTGTACTGCTCATAGTAGTTTACCCGCATTCCTATTTTCTTATTCATTATCAGTCCTACTCCTGTGATACCCCCAATTGATTTTGTATTTATAATCCTGTACTCACCTGACCAGAAATCCTGTTCATCCTGCCACCGAACTTCACTAATCCCCACTATATCCAACTTCAACCTATCCATTTCTCTTTTTAAATTTTCTAATATTCCTACTCGATTAAGGGATCTAACATTCCACGCTCCGACCCGTAGAATGCCAGTATTGTCTTTCCTGATGATCACATCCTCCTGAGTAGTCCCCGCCCGGAGATCCGAATGGGGGACTATTTTACCTCCGGAATATTTTACCCGAGAGGATGCCATCATCATATTTTCATACAGTAGAGCTGCATGTCCTCGGGAAAAGTAACGGCTGTAGTTTCCCCTTGCTTTCAGCCGTTCGCAGTAACTGTGTGGCAAAGCCACATTAGCTGATGTTACAAGGCCAGCTCAGTCAATCATCCAGACTGTTGCCCCTGTAACTACTGAAAAGGCTGCTGCCCCTCTTCAGGAACCACACGTTTGTCTGGCCTCTCCACAGATACCCCTCCGTTGTGGTTGCACCTACGGTACGGCTATCTGCATCGTTGAGGCACGCAAGCCACCCCACCTCGGCAATGTCTGTGGTTCACGGGGGTGGACAATGAAGTAGTTTCCTGAAATAGGTATTCAGATATTATGTCACGCGATAATCGCCTATCTACACGTTTATTTAAGTAACATTTACGTTATGTATTATAAAACAGCACACATATACAGAGTGTGTAACAAGTCCGACAACAACTAATGTATGCAGCAGTTATTTTCATGTCATGAATTTGTGCGCCTGACATCTAGTGGCAGCATTATGTACTCGTGGCGACTACCATCTGCGACCATGACCTTCACGACCCAAGGAAGCTTAGGATTTAACGTCCAGTGTTTGACCACCAAATCGGAAATTACTAGCTACATATTCAAAATTCAATAGCCAATATATTTTTGAAGGGAATCCTTAGCATGATTTAATTCACAATCATTATTTCGGCTTTTGTTACAGTAAATGGTAATGCTACTAGACGAGTGAGTGAAATAAAAACATGGCCATAGGCGTCTGATGATGATACCACCTCAGTAGATCCGAAAGCGCTACTCTCTTGTACTTCTGTCGTATGGTGTTTCAGGTGCTAGCTTGCTGTCTGTAACGTCTCACTGCTTGAAGAGTCTGCCCCCCAAGTGTGCTGCTGACGCCTGTAGTGCCCAAATGAGTCCTCGCCTGACGCCGCCGCTGCAAGGGGGCCTGCTCGCCGTCTCTGTGGTCTGTTGTCATCGGCGCCGCCTACCGTCCGTGGCGTAGGCCAGCCCCTCTGTCCCAGCCACCGCCGGCGCCACTGCCCATCTTCTGTGATGTCAGCTGGCCTGTCTGCACCTGCTGCCACTGCTGCCCGCTGCTGCTGATCGACCCGACTGTGTCCGCCCTCTGCCGCTGCTGCCACCGCCGCCCTAACTATTGGTTTTAATAAAATTGCGTGGTTATGGTATATCGCCCCAAATTTGCGATTGGATAAGGGATTTCTTGTCAGAGAGGACACAGTTCGTAGTAATCGACAGTAAGGCATCGACTAAAACAGAGGAGATATCGGGAGTTCCACAGGGTAGAGTTATTGGTCCTCTGCTGTACCTTATTTACATAAACGATTTAGGGGAAAATCAAAGTAGCTCTCTTAGGTTGTTTGTAGAATAAGTCGTCATTTACCGTCTAGTGAAATCATCCGTAGATAAAACTAACTGCAGAATGATCTGAATAAGACATTAGTATGGTGTATAAATTGGCAATTGACTCTAAATAATGAGAAGTGTGAAGTCGTCCACATGTGTACGAAAAGAAATCCGTTAAACTTTGTTTACAAGATAAATCAATCAAAGGAGAAGGCCGTAAACTCCACAAAATACCTAGGAATTACTATTACTTCAGGCTTAAATTGGAAAGAACACATAAATAATATCGTGGGAAAGGCGAACCAGAGACTGCGTTTTATTGGCAGAACCCTTAAAACATGCAACAGAACTACAAAAGAAACTGCATACACTACACTTGTCCGTCCATTTTTGTAGTATTGCAGCCCATTGTGGGATCCTTATCAGGTGGGTTTGACGGAGGACGTCGAAAGAGTCCAAAGAAGGGCAGCTCGTTTCGTATTTTCACGATACAGGGGAGAAAGCGTTACGAAAATGATACAGGATCTGGGATGGGAATCATTACAACAGCACTTTATCACTGCGGCGTGGGCTACTTGCGAAACTCCAATCGCCAACATTCTCCTCTGAATGCGAAAATATATTGTTGACTCCCACTTACATAGGTAAAAATGATCATCAGAATAAAATACCAGAAATCAGAGCTCGAACAGAGAGATTCAGGTGTTCTTTCTTCCCGCGCTATAGGAGAATGGAATGGGAGATAAATAGTATAATGGTGGTTCGATAAACCCTCCGCCAGGCACTTAAATGTGATTTGCAGAGTATCCCGTGTAGATGTAGATGTTCCGCCACCCACCGCGCTGGACCCGAGGTCCGCTCTGACCGTTCTTCACCGCCGCTGCCGCCGCATTCAGTGGTATTGTCGCCACCTGCACGCCAGTTCACGCCCATCCACCACCGTTTCATCAACCATCACCTTTACCTCTGCCTCCCTTGCCCCCACCACACTCGCCTGGAATGTCACCTCTCCCCTCCTCCCTGCTACCATCCCCTCACTCCTTACCCTCCCCTCACTCCGTACCCTCACCACCCCAGCAACAACTGCCACCACTCCTACACCAGACCCCGCCTCCACCTTCTCGTCAGAATCCTTTCCTCTCCATCCCAGCTCCCAAGGTGCAGCTGCTGCGGTCTGTGCCCGGTGGGCTACCGTCGATTCCTCCCTCTCCTCACCCCTAGATGAGGGCCACCGTGTCACCTGCCCATCAACCCCTCATCATGAAGCAGCAATTTACGGCTAAAACGAAGTATAATCATAAAATAATCGTCGTCTACAAAATCATAATCGTATGACGAAAATAGTTTAACTTTCGATGTTAGCAAACGACCCTTCCATCGAAACATTCTTCTAGAGAAAACTTGATGGGATGTGACGGTCAGTGTGAATGCCGCCATTAGAAATGCATTGTGGAATGTTCAGACAGAATGTGACATTTTGCAATGGGCAGTGTAAATGGGCCTTAATTTTTTTCTTGTTGTTGATTTATGTAGTGATACGTATGCTATCAGTTGCAAAACGGTTAGAAATCAATAAAACCGATAACATTTGCACTCATCATATATATGTCATGTAAGTTTATTTATTGGTTTCATTAAACGACCCTTAGATCATATTCATGATATGGAATTTGTCAAGTACAGCATATTACAACTAGAACAACAAATAATTACATTGATACACAAATAGAGATAAAAACAAATAATAGATTTTACACAGAATAAACAAACAGCTAATAGGCTAACATACAATAATCACGTATGTGTTTGAAAACACACATATATGTATACAGAATATAAAAACAAATTTAAATATTATACACACAAATATAAGTAAACTACTGCAAAGCATATAAACATAATATAATGACACACATTCGCTTAAAACATAGATATACATATACAGAATGTATACACAAATTAAGTATTATACACTCAAATATAATTATTACACAAAAATGTAAGAGAAACTACTGCAAAGCATATAAAAGGAAGGCCCATAATTGATTTAAATTCGAATTTTAATATATCATTTCATAGACTAAGACGAACAGTATTCTCGTAGGAACAACTATAGGGCAATTCTTATTGTATTCGAATATGAAGAAATTTCTTATATTATGGTACTTGAAGGTTCATATGGCGTTACTTAATTGTTTGCTATACAGCACTATGCGGTAGTTTACTTTATCACTCCGAGCGGCCTAAAGCGTCTCGCTGCGGAGCGCGCGGTTGCTCGCCATGGAGGTTCGAGTCCTCCCTGTGGCATGGGTGTGTGTGTTGTCCTTAGGTTAGTTTATCTAGGTTCAAGTAGTTTGTAAGCTATGGACTGATGACCACACAGTTTGGTCCGATAGATTTACAAACATTTGAACATTTTACTTTATCACTTAGTAAAGGTAAAAAAGGTACCAGGTCCTAGGATTTTTATGTCACTTTTCACATCTTTCACCTCTGGCAGTAATGCTGACATGAAAAATATCGAATCCACATAAAACTGTCGGTCCCCATGTAACTGGATGGGTAGGCAATGGCATACCACCCCCAAACAGGACCATGCCTAGTAAAGCACTGTGGTCTTCAAACCAATCCTCGGATTTTTTACTGCTTTATCTTTTTTTTTTATCTCATACCTAAAAGGCGTGTCTTAAGATTTTTCCCTTAAGATGCCTATGTTAGATATTTGTGTAATATGATCTGGCAATTTAAGTATTATACAGCTTTGTACCTAGACATAGTTTTCTGCACTACATTATTCTTTCTTTCTAAATATAACGTATTCCTGTTTCTAGTAACATTAGAATGTATGGAGATGGTTGTAGGGTAGAGAGTTATATTTTTCTTGATAGACAGTACAGTTTGTGATATGTACTCACTTTGTGCAGTTAACATTTTCAGCTTTTTAAATATTTCTGTACAGTGTGCCAGTTTACTACTGTTTGAGATAATTCTTACAGCTTTCTTCGGAATCTTGAAAATAATCTTTATGTTTTTTGGATTTGTTCTCCAAAAAATGATGACATAATTAAGTATTTAGTGTACATATGTGTGGTGTGCAGTTTCTAAGCAAGCACTGTTACACACTTGTGAAAATATTCTGAGAGCTTAACATGGCTGATGACTTTCATGCAGTTTGTTTTCTTCAAGAGGGTCAACAAGAAACACTGATTCCAAACAATTCCCAAACGGTTATTAACTTATCGGATAAAGAATTGTCTAAGGAAGAACTTTCTGTTCTGACTAAAGGAGGGAATTTTGCAATTAATCCGTCCAAGGTTCCTATAGAGGACATTATTGCGAATATAGAGGCAAGAATTCGTCAGTTACCATCACATTCTGCCGATGAAATTAGAATGGAAACTTCAAGGATATTACGGAAAGCTAAGCCACCCAGCAGCAACCTGTCTTAAGGGGAAAGGAAAGCATTGCAGGAGATCAGTGCTTACAAGAATGTTATTATAATTGCCGCTGACAAGGGAAATGCTACTGTTTTATTGAATACTGAGGACTATCACAAAAAGATCAGTGATCTTCTGGAATACGGCACATACAAGAAGTTGAAAAAGGATCCCACTACGAATGTGCTAAATGTCACCAATCGTCTTATAAAACAGTCTTCTATTCCTACTGAAGTTAAAAAGTATCTTTGTAACAGCGCTGTGTGGAACACAAACGATGTTATCTTTTACTGAGGCTCTCCAGTCACGGTCTGCACGGTCAGGGTCACTGCCCCCTTGGGCATGGATATTTGTGCCGTCCTTAGTATAAGGTAGTAGATAAGTAGTTTGTAAGTTTAGGGACTGATGACCCCATAGTTAAGTCCCATAATCTATACAAACATTTGGACATTTTGAAGTGCCGAGGTGGCAGCCGTGTCGATGTTTCTCACAGTGGTGTTAATCACGGTGTTTTCTGTTGTTGTACTTTCTACCCCATGCTGTTTGCTGTGAAAGCCAGTTGAATTTCCCTTCTGCCTTTCGGTGGTTTTCGTCTGAGAAGACATCTGTTGAGCAGCTGTGGCTGCATCAATCCAGTCCCAATTCAATGCCGAAAGTAACTTCGTCAAATGCATGTGAACGTCCAGTAATTCGCGGCAGTTAGTATCCAACTGCTTCTCGCAGTGGGGCGAAGCTAGTTCGATGTATGATTCTCCTGGTTGCAGCGGTATTGACATGGTGTTTCACCACGGCAAAACGTGAAATCATCTTCTCTTCGCAACAGTGCAGTAGAAAGGCTAGAGAACTTCATAAATTAGCCTTCTTGACACATAGCTTTCCATGCCGATTAACGCTGCACCACGTTTTCTCCCCGTAGAGGTATGTAATATATGAATGCATTGTTTCGCGGCGAGTTATGTTGATAAAATTTTCTCGGGCTTCCAGCCGCATCAAGTGGACGCCTTGTCGTTCTTGTCTTTTACGTCCCCGTCAGCTGTAAAGCAAGTTAATATCTCAGGCACGGTGTTTACAGAAAACCCACCCACACAGACCGGTACTGCATGCCACAAACTATCATCATCCATCGCAGAAATAGTATATTTTAAGGACCTTGGTGCACCGAGCAGAAGTAGTGTCAGATACTGAAATCTGCAAAAGGAACTGAGCCACCTACAGAAAGTTTTTAGGGACAATGGCTACAGCAACAGCCAGATTACGAAAGCTATCTTCCCGAAGACACAGAAGCAGAAGACCGCCGAGGAGGACTCAAAGAATCTTGCCTTTTTGCCGACTACTTAAGAGTCACAAGATCGACTCGGTCTTCTGGGCTCCTTTAAAAATACGTCTGTTGATGAGACCTGTTAAAGATGATGTAGTCCTAAGAACACCGGGAGTATATAAAATACCTTGTGATTGTGGACAATTTTTTTTAGGACAAACAGTGCGCACTATTGAACAGCGCTGTGTGGAACATGAACGATGTTATCGTTTACATTATCCCAAAAAGTTAGCAATTGTGGAGCATGCACGTGAAAACAGTCATCGTATTGCGTTTGAGGAGACATCCATAATTACAAGAATGAACAGTTCCTGGGATAGTGTAATAAAAGAGGCGATTGAGATCAAAATATCTGACAGTACTCTTAAACGAGATGGCGGCTTGCAGCTGAGCATGGCTTGGATCCCAGTGATCGGAAGGTTGAAGCCAGTGTGAGAGGCACGCGACTGGATCCTTACTTTTTATGGTCATGGCACGGAGCACCTGTGACGTCACAGCTCGCAGTGCAGGTATATAAGGACGAAAGCAGCAATCACTCGACAGTCAACCACTTGACAATGGCCGAGGAGATCTCGGCTGAACCGTTGTGGACAGTAAACCACATGACACAGATGAAAGCCTGAGAAAGTTTTTTCAACAAAAATACAGTTTCTTATGATGGTATTAACCAAGGAGGTTAAAATAAAGGGAGATCATGCTATCTATCCCAAGCACATATATTAGTTGAAGCCTGTCCGCCATCTGAGTGAGTTGTGGTATGCATTTCACCATTAAATCTATGTGTTAAGTTTGCCCTCTTACTGTTAATCCATTGAATTGACAGCCAGTGCATAGTACATACTTTCCAACAATATATTTTCTTGAATAAATACTAAGAAATGCTCATTATATGATATTTGCAAAATTAATTATTATGGTCATTTTGACTCTTTTAACATGTTGCACACCATGGAAAAAGTGCCACACGTATTATTTCTGTTTTAAGTGACATAAAACATCAGGTCTATAATACAAACAGTTCGCCGGCCGCAGTGGCCGAGGGGACTAAGGCACTCCAGTCACGGTCTACACGGCCATTACGGTCGGGGGTTCGAATCCCCCCTAGGGCATGGATATATGTGCCGTCCTTAGTGAAATCGAAGATGCGTCTTAGTTTGTATAGCTGTTACGAGTTTTCTGTTTCTGCTTTCAAAGGCAATAGGCGACAAGCGAGGAAAAAATGTGACTCTATTTGAGAAAGATCTTTTGACCGACCAGATTTTAGAAACGAAAGTAGTTACAGTAAATGGAAAGGCAGATGGTTTAACTATTTTGGAAAAACAACACGCCTTGGAAGTTGTCACAAAACTGTACAATTCGTTAAACAGACAGGAGAGAAAACAGTAAGGCAACTCAGAGAGCTGTATTCTTTTTTAAAAAGAAAAAACAGGACAAACAACAACGAAGACAGGGTTAACAATAAAATCATACGTATTATTTCTGTTGTCAACATATATTTTTATGAATTTAAGTTTTCCTCTTCCCATTGTTCTGTGAATGTGACATTACTTTTCACAACACAGACTGGTCAATTTACGTCCACCCATCCACCTACCCGAGTCCCACGATGTAATAATAATTAAAAAAAACACTAATCACTTGAAACATTGACTGATCGTAATGGCAATTGCATGGCAGAACATTGTTGCAAAGGGAAGTATCTTTATGCTTAATTGAAAGTTTTATTATCAGAGCATGGCTTTGTGATTTGGATGTGGTGAAATTTTACATCCAGATCGGCGATCGCGAGAGATAACGTTGGCCACTGTTGCTCAGTGTCGAGATGTTGCTTGACCAATCGCGAGGGAGATGCAGCTAATGCAAACATCGCCTGTTGTCAACATTATCTCTCGCGACAGCCGAGCGCGATGTAAAATTTAACCCGGAATGTTGTTTTCCGCGTTTTTCCCCGGTCGACCCCGGCAATGTCATTAGACAGTATTTTTTGTATTATTCTGAAACGCATATGAAATTCGCTCTCATTACACAGATCAAATGGTTGTCATTTAACACGAAAAACGCGTTGTGCTATTTCAACAGTGCCGAGTACAGCTAATTTTTTTTCTTATGAACAACTGTCTGAAGCATCGAAAGAAAAAGAAGAAGAAGACGGCGATGACGACGATGATGAGAGAATTTCCATTCTTTAGCTTCAAAAATTTTAAAATTGTATGAAAATTATACGGAACCCAGTCATAAAAAGAAAAACAAATTACTACTGTTAAATAACTTCTGGACTTGCGTTTGGAAGCCCACTAACGCTACGTAGCGGATATAGTTACAACTAAAGTTAACGTGTAGGTAACCCCACGGGAACGCGCATTTATCAAAAATGTTTGTATAGTCTATGGGACTTAACTACGGGGTCATCAGTCCCTAAACTTACAAACTACTTATGAACTAGGACGGCACAAATATCCATGCCCGAGGGGGGATTCGAACCCCCGACCGTAGTGGCCGTGAAGACCGTAACTGGAGCGCCTTAGTCCCCTCGGCCACCGCGGCCGGCGCGCATTTATCTTTAACGGACAGGTAACTATGGCTGTGACGGTAACTGATGTTTCGGAAACCCATTTTGTACTTAACGTTCAGGTAACCCACAGATAACTATAACGGGGCAGGTAACTACTGTTTCGAAAACCGGCCATAAGTCCACCAAAAATATACATTGTAAAGTTTTCTTTTGTGATAGATAACATTTGACGTTGTTGTTTCCTAGTTGTGGCGACCACTATGTGGGCAACAGAAATAGCTCCACAGTTGACACTCTTTGATCACTGTCTTGTTGCGCTGTGTGACCTCATTATTACAGTTTAGTTGGAAAGAAGAAGCTTAGGGTTTAACGTCCCGTCGATGTGGTCATTTGAGACGAAGCTCACACTCGGATTTTTGGAAAAGAATGGGGAAGGAAATCGGCCATGTCGTTTGAATGGACCTATTGCGGCAATTGCCTGGAATGATTTAGGGAAATCACAGAAAAACTATACCTGGATGGCTGGAGGTGGATTTTAATCTCCATTCTTCCAAATGCGAGACCAGTGTGTTACCACTGTACTACCTCACTCGGTAGTTTAGTTGGAATTCGATTGTTGTTGGCTCTCGATAAAGCGATTATTTTAGATGGATTTCCTTACCATCATATATGGCCTAATAGCCTAATGGCGACCCTGGTCAGTCACCCCTGTCTCTGTTGCGAAACGAATTTTTACTTGTTTTGCAGTGTTTCCATTAAGATTGTGTTTGTTTCCGAGTGTTGCAAACAATGTAGTAGCCCACACGAAAAACGGTTGCTTCAACGATCCTTTTTCTGAGGGGTTCTACACAATTATTAACTTTGGACGGCTATTTCAGTGAGACTCTGATACAATTTCAAGGTTCGATCAGTGCCACAACTAGCAAATCCGGCACTACCATTACAATGATCTGGAACGTTCGTGAACAGTCTTACCTGGCACCCATTTTGCCAACATGCCATACAACTCCTACACACCTGAATAAGTGAAATCAAACTCAAATCCGCCACTCCCCATGTTTGATAGTGCTTCGGTGGAACATTTGACATCCAGGTTTGTACATTTGCACAATCTTACACTCACGTGGCTGCTACCACACTAAATTTAAGTGCATTGTTAATAAAGGGTTAGAGAAATATGTGCGAGTAAAGACGATTAAGGATGGAAAAGATCCACCATGGTATAATGATAATGTTAGAAAGCTGCTGAGAAAGCAAAGGCTGTTGCACTCTAGATTCAAAAAAGAACACGCAAATGATGACAGGCAAAAGTTAGTAGAGATTCGTGCGTCTATAAAAAGATCGATGCGTGAAGCATACAATAATTATCACAGCCATACCTTAGCAAAAGATCTTTCTGAGAACCTGAAAAAATTCTGGTCCTATGTAAAATCGATAATCGGGTCAAATCCCACTGTCCAGTCACTAGTTGATCATTCCGGGGCAGTAATAGAAGAAAGCAAACGGAAAGCTGAAGTTCTAAATTTAACCTTTAAGAAATCTTTCACGCAGGAGGACTGCACAAATGTACCATCATTTGATCAACGTACTAATTACGAAATGGGGGACATAGCAATAGGTATTGAGCTCAGCTACTTATGCTATTAGGGTGATTGCAAACTTTGGTGATGTACAACTCAGTAAACTAGCATACTATGCCTATTTTCATTCTCTGCTTTCTTATGGCATCATATTCTGGGGCAATTCATCATTTAGTAAGAAAGTATTCATTGCCCAAAAGCGGGTCATCAGAATAATTGCTGGAGCCCACCCAAGATCATCCTACAGACATTTGTTTAAGGATCTAGGAATCTTTACAGTAGCTTCACAATATGTATATTCACTTATGAAATTTGTTATTAACAATCCAACTGAATTCAAATGTAACAGCAGTGTGCATAGCTACAACACTAGGAGAAAGGGTGACATACACTATTCAAGGTTAAATTTAGCTCTGTCACAGAAAGGGGTGAATTATTCTGCCACAAAAGTCTTTGGTCACTTACCTAGTAGTATCAAAATTCTGACGGATAGCCAACTAGCATTTAAAAATAAATTAAGAGAATTTCTGAATGGCAATTCCTTCTACACATTAGATGAATTTCTAGATAAAAGTTAGAACTTTAGGAAAAAATTAAAAAAAAATTATATAAAAAAATAAAAATAAAAAAAATAAAAAAAAAATAAAAATTCAAATATTGAGTGTCATGTAATATTATGTATAGACACACTTCGTTTAACTGACACGTTCCACATCATTACGAAGTGTCGTATTCATGATCTATGGAACAAGTATTAATCTAATCTATTTATGGTGTAGAGAAGCAGCTGAGAGAGCTAAATATGAAAAAGTCCGCTGGTCTGGATGGAATACCAGTTCGGTTTTACAAAGACTATTCTGCGGCATTGGCCCCCTACTTAGCTTGCATTTATAATGAATCTTTAATTCAGTGCAAAGTTCCTAGTGATTGGAAAAAAGCGCAGGTGACTCCCGTGTATAAGAAAGGAAAGAAAACTGACCCATACAATTACAGGCCAATATCGTTGACATCGGTTTCATGTAGAATTTTGGAGCATATTCTCAGTTCGAATATAGTAAATTTCCTTGAAACGGAAAAGCTTCTTTCCATGAATCAGCACGGGTTTAGGAAACATCGTCCATGTGAAACTCAGCTTGCCCTTTTCTCACATGACATCTTGTGAGCCATGGACGAAGGGCGACAGGCGGATTGTGTTTTTCTCGACTTCAAAAAGGCGTTTGACGCGGTGCCACACTGCAGACTGCTAACGAAGGTACGAGCTTTGGAATAGGTTCACAGATTTGTGACGGGCTGGAAGACTTCCTAAGTAATAGAATGCAGTACGTTGTTCTCGACGGCGAGTGTTCATCAGAGACGAGTGTATCGTCAGGCGTGACCCAGGGGAGTGTGATAGGACCGCTATTATTTTCTATCTATATAAATGATCTGATGGACAGTGTAAGTTGTAATTTGCGGCTGTTTGCTGATGATGCTGTGGTGTATGGGAGGGTGTCGTCTGTAACTGACTGTAATAGCATACAGGATGACTTAGACAGAATTTATAGTTGGTGCGAAGAATGGCAGCTAGCTCTCAATGTAGAAAAATGTAAGGTGATACGCATGAGTAGAAAAAACAATCCTATAATGTTCGAATACAGCATTAGTAGTGAGCTTCTTGATGCTGTCGCGTCTTTCAAATATCTAGGCGTAACATTGCAGAGCGATGTGAAATGGAACGAGCATGTAAGGACAGTTGTGAGTAAGGCGGACAGCCGACTTCGGTTTATTAGGAGAATTTTGGGAAGATGTACTTCACCTGTAAAGGAGACCGCGTATAAAACGCTTGTACGACCACGTCTTGAGTATTGCTCAAGTATTTGGGACCCGCAGCAGATCGGTTTGAAGGAAGACATAGAGGCGGTTCAGAGGCGAGTAGCTAGTTTTGTTACCGGTAGGTTCGACCAATGCGCGAGTGTCACAGAAATGCTCCGGCAACTCAATTGGGGATCGCTGGAAGAAAGACGACGTTCTTTTCGTGAATTTCTGTTAAGTAAATTTAGATGGCCGGAATTTGAAGGTGAGTGTAGTACGATCTTGCTGCCGCCTACTTACATTTCGCGTAAAGATCACAAAGACAAGATAAGAGGGCTCGTACAAAGGCATATAGGCATTCTTTTTTTCCTCGTTCAATTTGGGAGTGGAATTGGAAAGGAAATGCCTAGTATTGGTACAGTGTACCCTCCGCCACGCACCTTACGGTGAATTGCGGAGTATGTATGTAGATGTAGATGTAAATTTATGAATACGATCATTTTCCGTCGATGGCGACACCCATTACCTCTTTGCTCATATGATTCACGCCATTTGCCAAGGTTCGTCCCACTCTGTTCACAGCCTCACAGGTTTGGTTCATGACTCCGCACCAATTGCGACACATTATCAAGTGATATCCACTCCCTTTGCTACACCATCTGTCACAGAGCGTTTGGTGCTTATGACTCTACTTTTCGCACTGGGTCCCAACCCCATATTGGATCTGTCGAGCCTTTATTGGAACACAGATGCCAGCAGGCAAAACACCGTTCACGTTGTCTATTCTACCACACACAACGGGACCTGGTTGATTTCTCACCTTTACAGAACTGAATAGAGATAACCCTTTAACTTGGTGTTATCCTCGATGTTAATGGCATCTCCAGTGATGATGAACGATTTGTTTGTTTAATCAGTCACCTGCACACAGAATAGGGCCTGATTAGTGACCATATTCTTATGCCCCTGCACCTCCAAAGTACGCCAATGCAAGATGTACTTCTGGAGTGACTCTTCCACTCCCCAGAATAGGAATTATAACACATTTTGTTGAAATGCAACGTCTCTGATCGTTGGTTGAGTCAATATCCATTTCCAACGTAACATTATGAGCGATCTGGATTGTCAAACTACCAGCAGACATCCTAACCAGTTGCTGTCACTCTCTGCACCTCCTTTGTAGGAACGCCCAGCCCACGCCAGTTTCCTCTATAACGTCGTGCAACATCGTCATTTGGTTGCACATGCACATATCAATTCACCAAGTGCCTCTTCCACCGCTCTGCTCCTCCTCAGTCACACAGTATCGACCGTGTGCGACTTTGATGATGGAGCAGCCACCTGTCGATGGACTACTGGCCCTACCAGCTACATTAGCTGTCTCCTAGTCTTCACATTTCAACAACATTCACAGTGGCGCAGCATCAAACACCAGCATAATAGAACACAGGCCCCACACCAAATACTCCCTGTTCTGGTACCACTTGACACAAAGCAACTCTGCTAGAAATTGCATCTTAACAAACATATTAGCAACATCACTCTTGTTAGCAAAGAATCTTACTCTCTACACATCGAGAACGATGCCCTGCACCACCTGGTTGCTGTCATATGCCTGCCAATGCATGCTCAGCTGCCACGCACACTGCTACTCCACAACAATGCCACCTAGTGCTGCCCCATAGTGTGAACAATAACAAGCATTCTACATCATATATGTGCCAGCTATACAATGCACATGCAGCTGTCATGGCATAATACCGCTTCACACTGAGAACATTAGTCAGGTAAGTAGCTCCTTCATATGTTCCTCACCACCCTCATGTTGTCACGATTACTAATGGAAATTGTCACAGATTAAATACAACCAAAGGCCCTCCTATCCGCCCATGATCTCCAACATTTGATTACACACAAATTGCGTTCTGTGATAGCTGCCATACAGAATTCGTCACCTACTCACTTAACATGCTGAATGGCTGGTTTACACAAATTATTCAAAGAATACTGCAGACGTAATGCATGAACTATCATAGCCAATTACATGGTATTTTACATTCAGGACTTTTCACTGCAGCTACATAGCACACAAATGTTTTGCGTTACTTACTGCCATAAGGTCTACCACAAGATTCCCATGGCTGCTGAAGACAATCGCAAAACAGCAGACATTACTTCCTTTGGACTTTTTGAATATCGTTTCACATTATTCGGCTTAAAACCAGCAACACAGACATGACAAGGTTATATTGACGCTGTTTCCATACCAGTTCTGTGAAAATCAATCATGACAAATCTCAATTTCAATGCTGGAAGGTAATCTTTCCCAGACAAGAGGTAACATGCGACGGAACCTGTCTCACATCAGTCTCCCACAGATCTGTGATAGCTCATGCAGGAACCTGTGGATGGGAAATTTTTTCCAAAGTCATAATCCCCATGAAACAGCAATCAAGACTCCACTCACATTTGCACTAGCTGATGACAACACATCTGGTGTTTGTAAACGTCTTGTACAGAAACCATGATAGCTGCTTTATCATCCGCATTTGAAAACTGCTCTCACCAAGACCACATTGCTCACTCCCCCAATCTCGGAAGCCTGTATATCAATTCCTACGTACGTGACTGAGACTTGTATTGGTGCCCTGTTACTACAGAACATTGGAAATACATCGCAACCCCTCTGTTTCTTCTCCAAAAAACTCTCTGCTTCGCAAAGTAAGTGATCAGCCTACGACCATGAACTATTTTCAAGTTATGAAATCGTGAAACACTTTATGGAGGACATTGAAGGTTGTCCAGTAAAAATACATATCGAGCACTATCTCCTCACAGACACTATCCACAATCCAGCCACCTACCATCCCCGCGCCACTGATGGTATATGAATCTCATCTGTCAATATATTACTGACACCCGCAACATCAAAGGCATGGGAAACGTTGATGTGAATTATATGTCTCAAGTTTGTTTCAACACTTCCACCATGGACTTGGATGAGCTGGCTACAAAAGGACGAGGAGACATAATTACTTCTAACAGATACCACTCATCGAAACTACCAGGCATAAGAAATGCAGTTCTTTGCAATATATCCACAGGAAATCAATTCACGATTTGGCCTACCCATGCGTCAAACAAAGCAATTAATCACCGAGCCATGTGCCATGAAACGTAACTGCCGAAGGAGGTATGTGCTTGTGTTTTCTGTCAATACAGTAATACAAGCAGACACACTCAACCCCCTCTCGATTTGTTTGTCATTCCAAAGGGTCGCTTCTGCCACGTTCATATTAATCTCTCCACTTCCCTCATCTGAGGGTAAAACATATATATTTTGGGTCATAGACCACACACCGTACCTTTTCTGAACATTTCCACAGATACGGTTGCTTGTGCATTTATCAGTTGCTAGATTGAGAGGTTTGTTTCTTCCACATCAATTACTACTGACCAAGGTAGAAAGAAACTACACTTTTTCGCCAACCTCTGTTCACTTTGCAGCATGGCGAAATCCTGCACAACAGCTTATCACCCACAAAGTAGTGGTCTCATGGAACATTGGCTATGATATGCCAGCATAATAACTGGAGCGAAATATTAGCATGGGTCCTCCTCTGGTTAGTTATGAGAGTTAAGGATGATCTCAAGGCATCATTAGCTGAGGTGATTTATGGCAAATGCCTCACGTTACATTGTCAGTTTATCGAAGAACAGCCTCATACCTCAACGTGAGACCTATCAGCACTCACTGAACGTGTCCATTCACACATCAATCATGTATGGTTCTCCCCTCCCCATGCACAACACCACTCCATGTGTATTTATTCATAAGAATTTGAACACATGTGACTATGTGATGCTGCATGGTAGTAGACATGAGTGGCTGATACATTCCTCTCAGAAAGAAGAGTACATTTCCATTGTTGGCCTTTGTTCTTCAACAACTTTGCAGCCATGCTGATGTGCAAATCATGAGAATATGCTACATCACCGGAAATGGAATAATTGAAGATTTGTCACAAACAGTCCACTTTGATACAATAAAATGTAAATTAAAAACGAATATCAATAAATGATGGAATAAACATGAAAAACATAAGCAGAATATATATGAATTAAAAATGTAGTCATTCCAAACAGAGATTAATTGTGGACTTGTGGTTAGAGTAAATGACTGTGAGAGAAGAGAAAGGATTTTTTTGTTTGAATTCTATTAACACAATTTATTTTATTTTTTTATCTTTATTTTATTTTATTTATTTATTTTTTTGCTTTCTTTATATTTCTTACAGACTCAAGGCCGATAATATTAATATATTGTATGTTTTACTACATTCAACAGTTTTTCTCGAAATTCATTAAGATAAATCCGAGTGAAAATGTGTATTATCCTAACAAGAGAGATTAAATTGTTGTAACTGAAACGAGTGCAAATGATATTAATAATCTTCTTTCTCACATAGGCAGAGTTGGCTGTGTGTCTATTATATTTGGCGATTTCCGAGTGTATATCTGCATAGGAACCTACTAAACATATTAAATTACTACTGCTGAAACGAGCAACTGGCCAGTGACATTTATATTCTGTATTGTCATAAATAGTTGGCCACTTCCACATTAACAGGTTCCGATTTGCGAGTGTGACATTAGGCAGTAATCTAAGAAAACTGCTTGAATTGTTGTGACTGAAATGGATACCTTTGACAGTGTTTTTGTAATTTATGGTTACCTATGTAACTCAGTAACAGAGTGACCAATGAAGTGGCTTTATTCATCGTCTGATACATTGTGGGGGACCAGAATCATATACATTTTTTTGATGACATTAGACTGTCATTAATTATTTTGAATTGACAATTACAGTTTCGAACTTATGAAGGCCAATTCACACTGTCCGTCACGTTATGAAATTTTCTCGGGAGTTCAGCCGTCGTCCAATCTTCGCTATGTTTCGGTAAGATGACTGCTTACCATTTTCAGCCCTACCTGGAGTCTGATTGATCTCTGTTGGATGCCGCTCTTATAAGCTGTCCGGTGCTCCCCTCCCCTCTCCTCCGGCTCGATGCGTCCACGCCTGAGTGAGGGATGGTGGTGGGGAAGTTCAGCGCCGCCTGTGTCACCAGCACTCGTCAAGTGGGTGGCCTCAAATGCACTGTGGCCGGCAGCAGCGGGTCCTGGTCGCTGGTGCACCGACGCATCTTCATCTTCAGATGTCAGGGCGGCAGTAGGCTTTCGTGTAGACCATCGTTGTACTTTTAGCATACTCAGAGGAGGATCACAGCTCTTCCTGAGTTGGAATCCGCTGTCTTTATTTATTACCTCTTTATGTAGGCAGATCTCCACCACGTCTTTGATGATACAATCCCAGAAAGTGTTGGATTGTCGTAATAATTTTGTGCCATCATAATTCATGGCATGTACCGTTGATATGAGTGCTCTGCCACAGCAAATTTCGTCGGTTGGGCGTTGTTTGTGTGGAATTTGTGTTTTCTCCATCTCTCCTGTACTGTCTGGACGGTCTGGCCTACATACATTTTTCCACATTGGCTAGGGATATGGTACACTCCTCGTCTTCGGAGGCCTAGGCCATCCTTCACTGATCACTTTCATCTTGATAGGAGGGCGGAACACGCAATTTACATGGTGTTTTCGGAGTATTGCGACCTTCACTGATGTGTTCGGTTAAAGAGCAGTTTATGCGGCAGCGGCTAAACGTTTCGCTCGCTGGGTTAGGAACGGCAGAGCAGCTGCACTTTTACCGACTACTAACTATGAAAATCTTACTGCACCTGAGTGAAACATGACAAAAACTGCAATAAAAATATGGTTTCGAAAATATATAGCGGTTATTTTCACCGCTTCGGTGGTACTACTATTAAAAAATCCAGTGGCGCCAGTTTCTTGCGATTTGTCCCCAACTATCGATTTGAAGTAGTTGTTACATCTTTAAGATGTTTTGTACAATTGCTTTGACAATCGAGTGTAATTGTTTGTAAATGGTGGTAGGATTTGTTTATTGTTTTACAGCCGGTGACCGGCTTTGTTTGATGAATACGTGATGTGAGTGTGTGTGACTGATTTGTCTAGGTGTGTTTCTTAATGAAATTACGTTTCTAGTGTTGCTTGTTTGGCACCTTTTGTGCTTGTTCACCCAGCTGCTATTTAATGTGTTGCTGTTTCTTATTCATTTCATGTAATTTATATTGCAATACTGGTTGCTACATTGCTAGTAAAGTGTAGAATATTATGGATTTCTGTCGAGACTTGTCATATAGGCCAGAATAATAGTTTGACTTATGTCAAGTGTTTCCAGTGAAGGTGATGAAATAACAGGGAGTATTAGTTCCACAGGAAACACCACTGAATTTGGTAAGAAATTGTGGCTAATATGAACCTGGTGTTTTCTATCCGTTGTTATTGAGCAAATGTGCTCGTGTAATTATTTTTATAAATATGTGCAATTGGCACCTTTTCAAATTAACCGGTTTGTTACTCAATTTTCTGGACAGTGTACTCTTATTTTGGAGAAAGAAATTGTCTGATGCACATCACTATTATTATTATTATTGGTGTTAATCCGAAATAGTATGACATTATGAAATTCATGTCTTTATTGTTGCAGTGTATTGTGATACAGTGTACACTATGCATCATGGTGCCATGGATATGACGTACTTTCAGTTGTCTACTGATTGTGTATTTTGAGAAGAGTAGCCTATTTGTTTCTCGGTATGCATACCTTTCATAACATTATCATCACAGTTATAGTTTTTGTAGTCTAATGACCATTTAAAAAATCTACTATCTATAAATTTAAAAAATAAATAATTAAAATACAATCCAGCCATAGAATGTGTAAATTTTTTAAAATAATAGCATAAATGGTTGGCCTTCTGGGCTGAAGTTTTGCAGTGCCTAGTCCTGAAGGTGATAATTTTTTGATAAAAATAAAATTATCCAGAATTTGAGAAATTTATCACACAGTATCAATTGTAACATAATTCATCTTGAATAACAGGAAACTTACTTTGAAAGTAATGCCTCTCAAACATTCATTCTTGGAATTTTTCTGCTACCTCTTAGAAATGTAAAGACTTGTAATGTTATGCTCACTGAAAGCAGTTTGCTGTTACTAAGTACTGCATGGGCTTCATTTTAAAGCCTATGAAATGTTTTTTTGCTGGCAGAGGCTCATGTGTATACTGTATTTTGTAGTAAATTGCACATTTGCTTTGCAACTAAAGTTTCATATTGCTGTTATTCTCTTGTTTATGTTTTGTTACGGTAGTATTATTCTGCAGAAGTGGGCCAAAGTAAAATTCTTTGTTAAGAGTATCAATTCGCACCCGAAATTATGCAGGCCTACATTGAGCCAGTAGCTAAAACATTCAAATATTCCCAGGATTAAATAATATTACAGGATTTTCCAGTTGAAAAAAATTGCAGTTTTTTGCTGTTTATCTCTTTGTCCTATGTGTATTTGTTTACCTTCCTTTTCTTCCCCCAAGGTAAGTCTTTCCTCTTCTGGGATTGGAATGGCTCCTTATCCCCTTCCTTAAAACCCTCATCATTTCCGTTTCCCTCTCCTTCCCTTATGCCTGAAGAAGCAACTGGGTTGCGAAAGCTTGCTTTTATGTGTGTTTGTGTGTGTTCTATTTATTTGTTCTACTATCGCACCTGTGCTCCTTTGCCTGGTGAGTAATATTCATCTATTTTATATATATTATATAGGAAAAAATTCCTAGCAGGAAAAATATATGTAAAAAAATAGATGAAGTCTACTTACCAGGCGAAGGAGCACTGGCAGTGATAGTAACAAATAAACAAACACACATACATACAAACGCTAGCTTTCGCAGCCTAGCTGCTTCGTCAGGCAGAAGTGAAGAAGATGTAAAAGGAAATGATGAGGGTTTAAAGGAGTGGGTAAGGAGTCATTCCAATCCCGGGACAGGAAAGACTTACCTTGGGGAAAACAAAAGGAGGGTAAACAAACACACACACACACACACACATTCACACAGACACAAGTACACCTAGGCAGACATACTGTAGAATGCAAAGAAGTTAGACAGAGATACCACTTGAGGCAGAGGCTCTGTCCAGAGAACCGAGGCAAAGATGTTAAGATGGTGGGTGGGAATTCGAATTTAGTGGAGGTTGAGACCAGGTGGGCAAGAGAGAATATGCTGAATGGCTAGTTCCCATCTCTGGAGTTCTGAAGGATTGGTGTCGGTGGGAATCCTACTCCTAACATTACCGCAGCTGAATCCCGAGCTATCCGTGATCTGAAGGCTGACCATTCGTCATTCTCCCTGCCGATAAGGGCTCCACGACTGTGGTACTTGATCGGCAGGAGTATGTGGCAGAGGGACTGCATCAGCTTTCAGACAACATTACCTACAAAGTTTTTCAAAGCGATCCCATTCCTGATGTCCAGGCAGGGGTTCAAGGAATCCTCAAAATCTTAGGCCCCCTACAAAACCTTTCACCTGACTCCATTAACCTCATGACCCCACCGACACCCCGCACCCTCACCATCTGCCTACTTCTGAAGATTCACAAACCCAATCATCCCAGATCGCCGCATTGTGTCCGGTTACCAAGCCCCAACAGAACGAATCTCTGCCTACATAGACCAACACCTTCAACCAATCATGTGCAGTCTCCCATCCTTCATCAAATACACCAATCACTTCCTCGATCGCCTGAAATCCTTACGCAGCCTGTTACCTCCAGAAACCATCCTTGTAACCATTGATGCCAATTTCTTATACACAAATATCCCACGTGCCCAGGGCCTCGCTGCGATGGAATATTTCCTTTCATGCCGACCACCCAGTTCCCTACCTAAAACCTCTTTCCTTAATACCCTAGCCAGCTTCATCCTAAACCACAACTTCTTCACTTTTGAGGGCCAGACATACCAACAACTATTTAAAGGGAACAGCCCCCTCGTATGCGAACTTATTCATGGGACGCTTAGAGGAAGCCTTCCTGGATACCCAAGCCTGTCAACCCAAAGTTTGGTACAGATTCATTGATGACATATTCATGATCTGGACTCACAAGGAAGAACAACTCCAGAATTTCCTCTTCAACCTCAACTCCTTTGGTCCCATCAAATTCACCTGGTCCTATTCCAAATCCCATGCCACTTTCCTCGATGTCGACCTCCATCTGTCCAACGGCCAACTTCACACATCCGTCCACATCAAACCTACCATTAAACAACAGTACCTGCATTATGACAGCTGCCATCCATTCCAAATCAAACGTTCCCTTTCTTACAGCTTAGGTCTTCGTGGCAAACAGGTCTGCTCCAGTCCTGAAGCTCTGAACCAGTACTCCAAGAACCTATTAACAGCTTTCACATCCCGCAGCTATCCTCCTAATCTGGTAGAGAAGCAAATTGCCAGAGCCACTTCCCCATCCCCCAAATTCAGAACCTTCAACAGAAGAATCCCAGAAGTGCCCTTCTTGTCACCGGATACTTTCCGGGACTGGAGCGGACTGGACTCTGAATATGGCTCTCCAACAAGGATACGACTTTCTTAAATCCTGCCCCGAAATGAGATCTGTCCTTCATGACATCCTTCCTACTCCACCGAGAGTGTCTTTCCACCACCCACCTAACCTCCGTAACCTTCTAGTCCACCCCTATGCAATCCCCAAACCACCTTCCCTACCTTCTGGCTCCTACCCTTGTAACTGCCCCCATGGTAAAACATGCCCTATGCACCCTTCTACCACCACTTACTCCAGTCCCGTAACCCGGAAGGTGTACACGATCAAAGGCAGAGCCACTTGCGATAGTACCCACGTGATCTACCAACTGACATGCCTGCACTGTGCAGCGTTCTATGTGGGAATGACCAGCAACAAACTATCCATTTGCATGAATGGACACAGGCAGACAGTGTTTGTTGGTAACGAGGGTCACCCTGTGGCTAAACACGCCGTGGTGCACGGCCGGCACATCTTGGCACAGTGCTACACCGTCCGGGTTATCTGGATACTTCCTACCGACACCAATCCTTCAGAACTCCGGAGATGGGAACTAGCCCTCAGAATATTCTCTCTTCGCGTTGCCCACCTGGTCTCAACCTCCGCTAAATTCGAATTCCCACCCACCATCTAACATCTTTGCCTCGGTTCTCTGGATAGAGCCTCTGCCTCTATCTCTGTCTAACTTCTTTGCTTTCTACAGTATGTCTGCCTAGGTGTTCTTGTGTCTGTGTGAATGTGTGGGTGTGTGTGCATTTGTTTACCCTCCATTTTCCCCCCAAGGTAATAAGTGTGTTTATCATCATAAATTACAGGTTACAACAACAGAATTTACCACAATCATAGGTCTCAGCCCAAAAATTCATGCCTTCGGTGATCACTTGTTAACTTGTTAACCTATACCATACCATCAGAGTGAAATGCAAATCACTTTTTAAACCTTTTTTGAACCTTACATAAACCTGCATGATTTGACTAGTAAAAGTTATGACCCCCCCCCCCCGCCCCTCCCAATTGCATTTGCATTTTTCAATATGTCAGCCATGTAAACATTAGATTTTGAAACCGGTTAGTTTTGTTACCACAACGGTCATTTTGCTGATACATTCACTGGCTTTGCCAGCTCACAACTAAGCTGTTGTATCCCAAACTAACCTAAACCTCGGGCTGCGCTACAGATCAGTCTGTCTCTACAACCAAGATTTCAGGGAAAAACTGAATTTTATGTCTCAATGGCTGTCGCTCGTGGTTGCTAGGTTAGGAATGGCAAAGCAGCCAATCAGGAGTTGTGTTGCCATGGCCAATAAGAAAGAAGACCTATGGGATTCCTTTTTCGTACTGACCATGGAGTAATTAATTAATGCTGTTCCTGCACTATGGTTGACAGTTTCTCAATGTACCCCTGTAGCTAATCTCTTATATTGAAAAATCAATTACAATTACAGGAACGTCACACCAAAATCCTTGATAAACTTTGAAATTGACACCACATTTACTCGTTGATCCTTAAACACAAGCACTCCACCACTAAAGAAATAAACCACAGAACTGACAAAATATCATTATAGCACTCACTTCTCAATAGCTCAATACTACAAATCGAAACCACACATATGACAACAGGAATAAGAATGTCTGTATGACAAAATATTTGTTCTATGTAACCTCCACCACAAGAGAGCACTACTCGTTACTTAAACATGACACATCTCAGAACTACCGTGCATCTGATGATGCCATACAACACAACACGCAACATCATGTGTCAAAGGCGATGGGTGGAATTGCGTGCTATAAATGACACTCAACCACATAGTGCTGTGCTAGGTATGGTCCTGTTGGAAGTGGAATATATCTTTGCCTTCTTACAACATTTGAACTGATTTTTCTAGCCTGGCATGGATGGGCCAGTAGTTTAACATGTATTCTGAATCATGGTATTTTGTATTACTTAATTCTAATTCATATTTCTGTTGCAAACTGCTCTTCTGTCTTTCATTTGTTGCTGTGTAACGCTTTTTCTTTCATCATTGGCACTCTTCCCACTCAAAACAAGTGGTTACTTCAGTTGCTCCTTAGCTTCCTGCCCTCTTTCTCGTCTGCTACAATCAGGTCTTCTTTTCTCCCTGAAGAAGGGAGCAATTTTTCTAGTGGCTTAAAAATAGTTCAGCGAATTATTACGAAAGTGTTCCTGTCAGGAATTCTGTGAATTACACCTCTTGATGCAAAGTTATTCCCTTTCCTATGTCTTTCTACTTTTACTCACTTCAATACATTTAATTTACATGATAATATAATAATGGAAAGTCTAGGTTGGAATTAATGATATAGTAATAAGGACAGTTTACAACTCATCACAAAGATGTGGCGAAGAGCTGCGACAGGCACATACAAAAGTCACAGACATACAACACTTTCACCAATTGGCCATGGCCTTTTTCAGAAAATAGAACTTCAAACCGAAGTGTGATAGCTGGAGGTGATGGTTGTATGACTGTATTGTGTGCCAAAAAAGGCCATGGCCGATAGCTGAAAGTGTTGTATGTCTGTGTCTTTTGTATGTGCCTGTCGCAGCTCGTCGGCACGTCTTTGCCGTGAATTGTAAACTGTCCTTATTACTAATTTACATGTTTTATACACTATGTGAAGTTTACCTGTTGTTTCTTTTGGTGAACATATACCATATATATATTCATGTTTGAAATAAAATCAAGATGTGTCAAGAAAAAAGGAACTTGTCACTGCCTAATAAATTGAAAATATTACTGTCAGTTTTATGTTCTAATTGACAGGATTCATATTTCCTCATAATAATTTTGTAATTAATTTATTTTTTTTTTTCCAGGTTGTTATACTTTGACGAACACATCATGGAGCAGAGATTTGAGGAACATAAGGAGTGGGAAGGTGAACCAGACGGAGAGGTAACAGACTAAACATTCAGTTGGCATTAATTCAAATTTTCTTTCATGGAGAAAGAGCCATGGTATTAAATATGCCTTTTACAGATTATGTCAACAAAAAGGTTTGGGATTTGACTTCTTTTTTTTTTTAAGATAAGTAAAAAGAAGTAAAGTGGTAGTTAAGTCAGTACAGAATAGAAAGAAAGGCTAACAGAAGGGAATAAGATAACCTTTGGTGCCAAGTTGTATATTATAAATTATCATAATAACTGCTTATGTCAAAGAAAGCCATAATCATTTGTGATGATAAAATAAATATATTTGCTGCCTTCATGGCCGGACCTAATGTAGGCAATCAGAGTAAAAAGAAACCTAACAGAAAAAAATTTATTAGGAATGATATAGCACGAGGATCAGATTCTACATACTTACTCCAAACACTACCCACTTTTATGTATACATAAATACAGCCATTGTAGATTATACACTGCTGAGAAACTGAAAAAAGGATAATTTGATTATAATGAAATAACAGGTTTTCGCTTGGTAGGCGATGTGAGATGTTTCTTTTATTTAGCTTTAAAACATATCGATTTCGTCCCTATGATGGGACATCATCAGTGCAGAATTGCAAGTCATGATGACCTATGTGCTCTGCTTAAAACATTTAAAGGTCTTGCCAGTACAAGTCACATTGTTGTGACTTGTACCGGCAAGACCTTTAAATGTTTTAAGCAGAGCACATAGGTCATCATGACTTGCAATTCTGCACTGATGATGTCCCATCATAGGGACGAAATCGATATGTTTTAAAGCTAAATAAAAGAAACATCTCACATCGCCTACCAAGCGAAAACCTGTTATTTCATTATAATTCTGTGGTGGGCTGGCACACAAAATGGAATCTAGTTACATGATAATTTGATTATTTTGTTGTTATTTATTTTAGGTTGACTCGACCCATTATTTTTCTCAGAATCTGTTACAAATGAAAATACCTTTCTACTTATCGGTGAAAGTAAACATCACTCATGAATTTTCTTGTATTTCATCTCTTTGTGAGATTATTTTTCAACTTACTAGTCTTTTGTTTGTACCTACACATTACAACTTCAACAACAATAATAAAAATAACCTATTGATGGTTCATTCAAGCAAGGTACAACAGTATTAATATATTTAAACATTATCTGTATAATCATGCAGTGAAGGCTTTCACGACCGGCTGAAAAAATCGCTGTTGTATCTTCCGGGTTATGTGGTCGTGGTCGAAGAAACATATCTGCTCCTGACGTTTCGTCCAGAGCTGCGCTGGACATCTTCAGAGGTACTACTGGTAGCGGTGAGTCTTGCCGACTGACGAGTCGGGCGTCGGAGAGTGGTATAAATACTGTCCAAAAGGGGGCGTGGTCAAGTGTTCACGTGCGCTGCAGAGATAAGCCTTGTCAAAGATAAAAGCGTAACTACCTACTCTGAAGAGCCACAGTCCATATGTCATTAAGTTTCATTGTTTCTTCCTGTCGGGATAGCACAGTCGGTAGTGCGCTTGCCCGCGAAAGGCAAAGGTCCCAGGCTTGAGTCCCGGTTCCGGCACACAATTTTAATCTGCCAGGAAGTTTCAGTGTGACATGTGTTCACTGCAGAGCCTTTTATGTTGGTATGACCACTGACAAATTGGCTGAATGCATGGATGGTTACAGACGGATGTTCGCCTGGGTGACAATCAGTATCCTGTGGCATTGCATGCCCTCCAAATGACTCCAGGGATCTTGGTATGTGTTGCACTCTATGCTTGCCATCTGAATACTCCCACCTAGCACCAGTTCCTCAGAGCTGCGGAGATGAGAACTTTCAATTCAACACATCCACTCCCTTTCTTCCATTCTCAACTCGTTTATTCATTATTCATCCCTCTCTTCTTCCTTCCTGTCATTATAATGGCTTGGTTCTAAAAGGGCCAATGTCAGTATTTATCAAAACTGGTTTTATTGGTGTAGATCATAGTTTCACGTGGTCTTCATAATGTTAAAGTGGCCAATGTTTAAGCCACATAGGATGAGAGATACTGCGATTTTAAGATGTGAGCCCCAACTATACTGTTAATGTTTTTCAGAAAATTACAGAAACTAGTCAGAAGCTTATACTGTTAAACTAAGATTTTTGACATTGGCCATTTTAGAACCAAGCCACAGATATATTTGTTTGTGTATGCATGCAGGCCTGCAAATTGCTGTACATCCCCGTCTTAAGTAATTTTTTTTTTTTTTTTACTTAACCCTATCCCACTCAGCATTATTCAGTCCACTTCTCTTGACTTCTTGATCTATCCTCTTTAGTTTGCTGTTGGCATGGCTCAGTACTTATCATGCAATATTGTCACGTTGCAATGGAAGTAGGCTTGACTTCGAAGACAACTAAACACAGCACTTATACTGAAAGCACGTTTATTACGAACTCAACATACACGCAGCACTGACTGCCTCTCAGGCAGAGTGCTCTGCTATTTATACACAGACAGAATTTACCAGAAATTAGAAGAACAGTTAACACAAGAAACAAGTAGAATTTACAAGTGAACATAAGAAAGATGTAGAACCTTCTGGAATTGTAAATTACAAAGAAATAAATTTTTGCCGGTGGGCGGGATTGAACTGGCGACCTTCTGCTCCGCAGTCCGTGACACTATCCCCTGCGCCACGGCGGCAGTTGGTGTTCGTGGTCTCTCGCGGCATTGCTCCCTCTCCTGGAAACAGCGACCCGCTGTTATGATCCCTGTGGAGCCAGCTGCAATATCCTGGATCTTGACCGTGTCATGGGTCCTCTGTATGAGAGTTCAAGAGAATCCTTCCCTTCTCCGCGATTATCGACAACAGACGTTCCTGTTGTGGCTTCACCAGGAACATTACCGTCCTTACAGTCCTTGAACAAGAAGCCATTGTCGTCTACCTGCTCTTCAGGATCGTAGTAAGGCTTCATGCGCAGTACGTGAACAATGTCTCTTCGTTTTTGACGTTTCGACGACGGCTCATAATCCTCAACTTCGTATGTGACGTCTGACAGGCGGCGTATGACACGATACGGACCAAAGTATCGCTTCAATAACTTTTCTGACAGTCCAACCTTTCGTACAGGGGTAAAAATCCATACCAGATCTCCTGGGCTGTACACAACAGGTCAGTGCTTGTTGTTATGTCGCTGACGGTCCTTCTCCTGGGCGTCCAGTGTCCGTATGCGAGCCAGCTGTTTTGCTTCTTTGACCCTGGTGATGAGCTGTTTAACATAGTCATCCTGAGTGTCATCCGGTTGGAACGGGAACAGTGTATCCATTGTCGTCTCAGCTTCACGGAGTGAAGCCTGTGGTGTCTTGTCTTGCGGTATTGTAAGCAAATGTCACGACTGGCAGAATTGTATCCCAATCCTTCTGCTCAACATCGACAGCATGTTGGCTAACATTTTGTTAAAACGTTCCGTAAGACCATTTGTCTGAGGATGGTATGCAGTTGTCATTCTGTGCACAATGTTGCACCGTGACATTACCTCTGACACTACTTTTGACTGGAATACTTTTCCACGAATAGATATCATGACACGTGGTGCTCCATGCTTCAAAATAATGTCTTCTACAAGGAATTTTGCGATCTCTGGAGCTTCTGCAGTCGGCACAGGTTTGGTGACAGCGTAGCATGTGAGGTAGTCAGTGCAGACTATTATCCAACGGTTACCGGTTGTCGACTTCGGGAACCTCCCTAAAAGATCGATCCCAACTCGGTGGAATGGAGCTGCTGCCGGCGGAATTGGTACGAGATGTCCTGGAGGTAATTGTGGCACATGCTTCCGTCGCTGGCACTCTTTACAGTGACTCACATAGTGCTTGACAGATCGGTAGAGACCTTTCCAGTAATACCTGTGTCTGATTCTGTCTAGGGTCTTCACGAATCCCAGATGGCCGGATATTGGAGCATCATGGAAATATTTGAGAATAGCTGGCTGGAGATGAGCTGGAACAACGAATAGCCATTTGGGGCCCAGTGGATCGTAGTTGCTCTTGTACAATGTTCCGTTTATAAGTTGGAACTCTCCATTGGTCGGTTCTCCGTTCTCCAAGGCCTCAATCGTTTTTAATAGTGCTGGATCTTTCCTCTGTTCATCTGTAACATCATCTAATTCAGTGAGGGCTGAAATTTCATTAATGCTGTTGTGTTCCACTAATGGTTCCTTGAAAGGCAGTCGGCATCTTTGTGTTTGCGCCCGTTCTTGAATACCACTGTGACATCGTACTCTTGGAGTCTTAGTGCCCATCTTGCTAGTCAACCTGATGGATCCTTAAAGCTGGTCAGCCAACACAAAGAATGGTGGTCTGTCACGACGGTGAATGGTTTGCCGAATAAATACGGCCGGAACTTGTTGATAGCCCAGATAACCGCGAGACATTCTTTTTCAGTTGTAGAGTAGTTTATCTCGGACTTTGAGAGTACTCTTGACGCATAGGCTATCACTTTTTCGGCACCTTCCTGAACTTGTACAAGCACTGCACCAATCCCATAGCCACTGGCGTCTGTGTGAAGTTCCGTTTCTGCATTCTCGTCGTACAAGGCTAGCACTGGTGCTGAAGTTAGAGCCTCCTTAAGTGCTCGGAAAGCTCTTTCTTTTGTGGCATCCCAGTAAAATTTGGCGTCTCCCTGCGGAAGTTCTTGTAATGGACGTACCTTGTTACAAAATCCTTTTATGAAACGTCGGTAGTATGAGCACAGCCCGAGAAAACTTCTCACATCACGAATTTGCTGAGGAGTATGAAATTCTGTGACTGCCCTTACTTTATCTGGATCAGGACGGACACCATCTCCGTTGACTAGGTGCCCCAGGATTTTTATCTCTTTGGCGATGAAGAGGCACTTCTTTGGATTGAGGTGGAGACCTGCAGCCTGAACACACTTCAACATAGTTGACAGGTGACTCAGATGTTCTTCAAATGTTTTCGAGAAAACTACAATGTCATCTAAATAGCAGAGACACGTCGTCCACTTCAGGTGTCGAAGCAAGTTGTCCATCATGCGTTCGAATGTGACTGGAGCATTACATAATCCAAATGGCATTACTTAAAATTCATAGAGACCGTCAAGTGTAATAAAAGCCGTCTTCTCCCTGTCAGCTTCGTCAACCTCGATTTGCCAGTAACCTGTCTGCATGTCCATAGTTGAGAAGTATGTAGCTCCTTTCAAGCAGTCTAAGGTGTCATCAATACGCGGCAATGGGTAGACATCTTTCTTTGTGATACTGTTCAGCCGCCGATAGTCGACACAGAATCGCCACGTGCCATCCTTCTTCTTTACGAGGACCACCGGAGATGACCAAGGACTGTCCGAAGGTTGAATAATGTCATCTCACAACATCTTCTCCACTTCCTCCCGAATTATCCGTCTTTCAGCTGGCGACACTCTATACGAACGCTGGCTAATTGGCGGATGTTCCCCAGTATTGATCCGGTGCTTTATCGTGGGCCGTTTCGTCTGACTTTTCCCCTGATGATGTGTGAATGCACCCGAAAATTGGCGTAGTATACCTAACACCCGCTGGCGTTGTTCCTTGGTCAGTCCAGGCCCTATTGGCAGTTCCACGTTTGTTTCCTCCAGCGTGTTGTCTGTACTAATAGCAGGGCATGGGTCTTCATTGATCACGTTGAGCTCACCGTCTTGGATTGGTTCAGCTGTCCCGATACACATTCCCTTGGGGATAAGTTGTGACTGCTCGTGACAATTTGTGATCCAAATCTCTCCTTGACCTCCGGTAATGCTTATGACAGCCGCTGGTATGTAAATTTCTTTTGTGAGCCTGATAAACCTTTTACTATCAACAAGAACTTCACAGTTTAACCAGTCATCTGTGTTTCTGACTGCAACTCTTCTCATTGTCTCATTCTGTATTACGTGTATCTGGCGGAACAACTTCTTCAATTTGCAGCTCAGATCTTCCACAGTCAATGATGCCTGAAGGAAGTCCCATCCGAGGATGACATTGTGACTACATTCTGTTAACACGACAAATTCAAATGGCTGCGTCCTGTTGTTGATGGTTATTCTTGCGACACAAGTTCCTGCTGGATGGACGTACTTTGCATTCGCGACCTTCAGCACAGTTGCTCCCGTATCACAGAACATTGTCTTCTTTAGTGTCCGGCGGTAATTATCCGATAATACAGAAAAAGAGGCTCCTGAATCAACAAGTGCCCGGACAGGTTGGCCGTCGATTCTGACTTTGATGAGATTTCCCGACATCTTGGCGACTGTCGTCCATGGAGGATTTTTATCTGCGGCGGCCTCACCTCCGTCGATGGTCGCCTCGCTTAGTTTCCCTGGGCGCGGCGGCTAGGGGAGCGGCTGGTACCTCTGTACGGCGACGGTGAACGGCTGCGGCACGTCGGGGAGCGACCTCGTGTAGGGTACGGCGATGGGCTTCTTCCCATAGGTCGACTAAACTCATCAGCAGGTGACTGCCTTGGATAGAACTGCTCCAACGGCTGACGTCTTGCGGCAAAATAATCATCGAATACTCGTCTTCTCTCTCTGCAGTAGCGTACGACATGTCCAGGGCGTCCACAGTGGAAACACAGTGGTGTGTTGTCTTCTGTCCTCCAGATGTCTGTTCTTCTGCGGGGCGTCATAGTTACTGGGGGAGTTGGCTGTGGTCGCGTCAGTCGGTTCATGGGCTGCTGTTTGGCGGCTGCAGCGTAAGTCATAGCAGGGCGACGCCATTCCTCACGTCGGGTGCGATTGACAGGGCAGACAGGAGCTAATGTTTGAAATACCTCGTCCTCAGCGGCATCAGCTACCTCGTGACTTACAGGGCTCACATCCATGGCCATAATCTGATGCTCGCTCGGTCTAATAGTCCCGGCTGCCATGCACTGTTGTAATTCTTCTCTCACGATTTGTCGTATATGAGAAGCCAAGTCCTGCTGGTCTTCCACAACGGCCATAGGGACTACATTTGGGTTCTTGCGTCCAACCCTCCTTTGTTGCATCTCTTCAATATGCTGGCACCACTTGATGTACTCTTCTGTTGTAGCGACGTCTTTTATCAGAAGAGCTTGGTACATATCTTCTGCAATTCCCTTCATCAGGTGCATGATTTTGTCTGCTTCAGTCATGTTCGGATTGACTACGTTACACAGGGCCAAAACACTCTGTATGTACGATTGTGTCGGCTCACCATGTCGTTGGGCCCGGTTCTTCAGTTGTTCTTCCGCCGAGCGGATTTGTCGCTGGCGGTTTCCAAACGTCTCCTGGAACGTCTCCCAGTCATTCAGCTTGTCTTCCTTGTTTTCGAACCATTGCTGGGCTGTTCCATCCAGGTAGAAATAAACGTTGGCCAAGCCCATCGTATGATCCCACCTGTTGTACTTGGCGACTTGGTCGAACCCTTTTAGCCATTTGTTGGGGTCCTGTCCAGCATCTCCAGAGAACACCGACGGGTGTCTGATGTGCAGCTGGCTTATTGCTGGTTTCGTCTCCATCGTTCTTCTGATAATACGGACTTTAGGAAGGACGTACTTGGTGTATCCCTTGTATTCCGGTTCCAGTCCGTGTAAGTGACGGCTTTTACGTTGCCTAATCGGAGCCACGGTAATGCAGCTGTTGCACAGTGTACCCGGCGCCTCCCTTAGCCGCCGCGCCCAGGAGAACTAAGCAAGGTGACCATCTACGGAGGTGAGGCCGCCGCAGATAAAAATCCTCCATGGACGACAGTCGCCAAGATGTCGGGAAATCTCATCGACGTCATAATCGACGGCTAACATGTCCGAGCACTTGTTGATTCAGGAGCCTCTTTTTCTGTATTATCGGATAATTACTGCCGGACACTAAAGAAGACAATGTTCTGTGATACGGGAGCAACTGTGCTGAAGGTCGCGAATGGAAAGTTGGTCCATCCAGCAGGAACTTGTGTCGCAAGAATAACCATCAACAACAGGACGCAGCCATTTGAATTTGTCGTGTTAACAGAATGTAGTCACAATGTCATCCTCGGATGGGACTTCCTTCAGGCATCCCAAGCTATCATTGACTGTGGAAGATCTGAGCTGCAAATTGAAGAAGTTGTTCCGCCAGATACACGTAATACAGAATTCTCTGGGAAGTTATTCGTCGTTGACAATGTGACGATACCGCCGTTGACAATGAGAATAGTTGCAGTCAGAAACACAGGTGACTGGTTAAACTGTGAAGTTCTTGTTGATAGTAAAAAGTTTATCAGGCTCACAAAAGAAATTTACATACCAGTGGCTGTCATAAGCATTACCGGTGGTCAAGGAATATCTATGTCTTCCACATATCACCAAACCTCACCACATGTCCTAAGTTGTGAGTAACTTTTCCCTTCTGTCCTCTTTCTCGTCCCTCCTCTACTTCCTGCAGAAAGAAATATTTCTTAAAGTTAGTATTGTCATTTATTTTTATTTCCATTTGCGTCTTTTTCGTGTGACCGTCTGCGATACTGAGCTATGGTAAGTAGTGACTAGCAACTCTTATCTCTTTTGAATAATATTTTCTCATCTCAGTGGAGAATTTCTGTCAAATTAGGCATTAGCACTATTTCTATTCATTATAAATGGACTTTCTATTTGCTCTCATTGTACAATAAAATACTTTTCTTTCTCCAGGTACAGATTAATGGGTGTAATGGCTCCAAGGTAGGATAATTCAGTGTTGGTTTCTGTATTTTGTTGTGTTGTGTAATGATCTTTTTTCTTGTGAGCCATTAAACCGTAAACATTCTACCTTCAATGTAAATGACAAAGATCTGTGGTTTTGTGACCATAAATTGACAATTGAAATACAGTTACCAAGCAAATATGTGAAAAGTGTCCAAAGAATGTACTTCTTAGCGAATAGACCACTGATATAGAACATTTGCTAAAACACACATGAGCTAGTGTATTGATATTGAGGCATTGTCTGTCGTACGTGCAATAAGAATTTGTGTAAGTACAGTCTAGAACCTGTCAGAAACATTTTCTCACTGCAGTTAGTAGTAAGTACGAACATAAATGCACTCTGTTTCATACTGACAAATAGTGAATAACACTACCCACGAGTCACTCTCCTATTATGATACACATTCAATATATTGTAGTCTAGGTCAGATATGAAACAGGTTTTCCTTTTAATTATAACATGTCAATATGGCTATTGAAATGGTGAAACTCCCCCCTTCCACCCAAATAATACCCAGTTCTTATCTTTTTGAGCACATATTGTCACAACAGTAGGAGATATATTGAAAATATTGAAGCCTAGTTTTCTTGGTTGCTGCTGTACTTTACAACTGTGCAATCACCTCTTTAAACTTTTTGGTATATTTCAAAATCTTCCCCTCATCTCACAATTTTTAAATGGCAAATTTTTAGTGTAGTAGATCTAATATTATGTTTATCCTAACAACTCAACCTATTCCAAACTCACAGTAGTCAGATTTAACTTGGAAATTGCAAACACCACTACCGCCATGTATGACAAGTGGAAAGAGGGCGCATATAGTGGTAGTTAGGGGTACTTCAAATTTGTATCTGACTATTGTGACTTTGCAGTGTAACTTAATCATATGTGGTTTAATTTGTTGTTAAATGTACTATTAGATTTACTACACACAAAATTTTTACTGTTTCAAAATATGTGCTGTGAGCTGAGGGGAGGTATTCAAAATATACTAAAATGTTGAAGGGTGTAATTGTACAGTTGTAAAGTACAGTACCAACCACGGGAATTATGTTTCAACATTTTTTTATATCTCCTACTGTTTCGACAATGTGCACTCAAAAAGGTGACAACAGTGTTTTCTTCAGGGAGGTTTTCATCGCTTCAATAGCAATATGGGCATATTTAATAATAACAGTAATAATAATAAAAGGTCTCATATTTTGATCTGCACTATAACATATTTGAAGTGTATTGGTGAGATGGCATCTGGGTAAGCCAGAGTTTGAGGTGGAAAAGTTCATGTGATATTTTTGTAATTCCTTCTTTGTGTTTTAGGGTGATATTGGTGAAGAGATGATGGAGAACCCACAAGAGGTGCTAAAAGAATGTCTGGAAAAATTCAGAACTAAAGACTACATAATGGAACCAGGAATATTCACTCAGTTGAAAAGGTAAATTTTTTTATTACATTGTAGGAAATTTCAGGCTGAAGCTGCTTTTTCTCAAGTGCTGTTTATCCATGTAAATGTGATGTATTGCTAAATCACATTTATTTGCATAATTCAGTAATCTGAGTACATTTTTGAAGGAAACACCTGCTGCAGTAAATCTGACTTTTACTCTTTTCAAGGGACTTTTAAAAAAAGTGTAAAATGTGGGAAATAACATTTTAAGTGGTAACATTTGCATTTTTGTATCCTATGTACATAATAGCCATCAAGATATTCACCAGAAGCTTTATTTATTGTGCAATAAAGATTTTTTTGAATGTTGTAATATTTCAGCACCAAGCATAACTGGTAATTTTATAGGAAGTACTTTTGACCTCATTTCATTCATCATAATTGATGTTTTCTGCAAGCCTTTAATTGTGTCATTCATTATTTAAATAATGAAACACTGCACAAATTGTGTATTTTTCTGTGTTTCGCACAGCAATATTTGAGAATTTATTTGCATTCTCAACGGAAAATAGGTATATAAGTATTTTTTGTGATGGTTTCACAGGATCTTTGTCTTGCACTGTTGTTATATTTTCGAGGCTATAACATACATGCACAAACCATCATTCTCTCTGTTTATAAAAGTCACAAAAATAAGTATTTTCACTGCACAATAAGAATGAATTCTTGAAACGCACCTTGTCAAGCATCAAAAATTACTAGTTGCACAAACTAATAAGATTGTAAATGGAAAAAACCTTTATGGTGCTCTCATCAGTCACCATGCCTTGAGTCACCTTAGCGTACACTAAAAACAACAAAATGTGAAATATCCATTTGAATAAAAGTGAAACGTGACTGCATAATATTTATGAACACTACTTGAAGGTGAAAGCCATGCCAACCTCAATGTATGTCAATTAAGTCAGTTTTTATCCATGAATATCATTTTATAAGGCATAAATCACAGGAAAAATGTATGTAAGTTAATGCAAAAATGGGGGTGAATTAACATTGTGAGTATGCAAAATTTGACGGGACCAACAAACAGTGTTGTAAATGGCGGGATAATGATAATTCTGGGAATGTATTTGTTTCAACACATCATAAACATTCTTTGACCAACACTAAATTATGGATTTAAAAGTCATAGTTTGATTCAGAGACTTTGTTGAATTTTTATGTGAAAAATCTGAGGTTTTATTTCTGTTGGCATTTATCCTGCAACAGTACTTTGAAAGCATTAATATCATTGATAAATATAATGTTGTACTAAGATCTTCATTTAATAATTCAGCTATTTAGTGGAAACATTTCTCAGGCTAATTCTGACTGTTTTTGCAGTGTGCTTGCACATGTAACAAAGAATAAAATAGCTATTTAGAAGTATTCAAGGAGATTTTTTGCTCAAAAGCTATCCTAGAGTTCGTATCTTTTACTGATATACAATATATTTCTGCAGATAAGACGAGGTATAAATTTTCATCAGAATTTTATAGTTTAAGCATATACCTGCTCTATAAGATGACCCCCAAGTTACCACATTTACCTGAATGCATGTCACACTTTTTTTTCCAGTTTTCTGGATCAAAAAATACGCCTGTGACTTAGATTCGGGAGGAACGCTTCAAGAAGTTCCGAAAAATCTCGTTAGAATCCGCCATAAGTATTTTTCGTGATTGGTACACCTGGATTTCACCCTTTGTTACAGTGTTTGCCGTCTACTTTTGTGCGTATAGTGCTACGTTGTATCTGCTCATGAAAAAACCATGGTGTTTTTTACACCGCTAAGTTAACAAGAAAAGTAATTTCTTACGCTGCGATGACGTTTAATCGCGCCGATGCACATATTATCAGGTGAAAACACATGAAATTGCCCGAGAACAGAAGATTTCGAAGGAAGCCGCAAATATTTTAACCGTTCCACTGCTCAGTACGTAAATATACTCTAATCGTTTCACTGCAACTCTGGATATATTGAGAAATTATTTTTGACAAGTGACATTGTAAAATCAAGCTGCATCGTAAATAATGAATTCTATTCCTGAATGAAGGAGGCGAGGTACTGGCGGAAGTAAAGTTGTGAGGCGGGATTGTGAGTCGTGTCTGGATAGCTCAGTCAGTAGAGCGCTTGCCCGTGAAAGGCAAAGGTTCCAGGTTTGAGTTCCAGTTCCGGCACACAATTTTAATCTACCAGGAAGTTTCAATTCTCATAGTTTGATGGGGCGATCTATAATTGTTTAATAATGATTTTGCAGCCAAGATCGCATTTTTCATTTATTATGTTAATGGTTTTGGGGTGCTCGACGCCATCTTCAGACCTGTCGTAATTTACATATACTTTTAGTATATAAAAAATGTCGTGAAGTTATCTAAATTATGACAGGTCTGAAGATGGCGTCGAGCACGCCGAAACCGGTAACATAATAAATGAAAAATGCGATCTTGGCTGCAAAATCATTATTAAAGTTTCAATTCTATTCCTGCTTTATTGCATATAGGTTATCGTATGTATCTTTGTCCACTCAGTAAATTAGTAAAGCTCGAAGAACAAATTTTTTTTTGTTTAATTTGTGCAAAATGTTGTTTTGGTAAATGTAATTGTAAATTTCATCAGGGTAATATCGCAGAGGTGCTGTATAGAGTGGCTATAATGAGGCTTCGACCTGTGAACAATATTTTGAATCGATATGTTTCCAAATGATATGATTCTAAACCGAAGATTCACCCACTACGCGCCCTCATGTACTTAAAAAAAAAAAAATCCTCGTTTGTGCTATATACCTAAAAAAGTTATTTGTAGCGTAGCCTTAAGAAGGTTAGGTATAGCTTAAACAAGAAGCTTTTTATTGCGTGAGGGTGTCCAAATCTATAGTTCAGAAACACTAAATCGATTTATAGTTTTACGTTTGATATATATCATTTCAGGCCGAGCTACTTCGAGTGTAAGCTTTCTTGTAAATTACCCAGAAAGCTGTACTCTTAGGTTCCTGCCTAACCACTTCCTTTATAATCATGACATATTCATAAAAATAACAACATTTGCCTGATCGATATGTATCAATACTTAACCACTTCAATATAGATCGTTGGAGGTGAAAGCCATGTTATGCAGCACATATGCGAAATTACCAATTTCAGACTAATTTTTGATCTAACTTTTTTTGTACCGTCGTATAAGACAAGCTCGGATTTTGGGGTCTTTTTTTTTTTTTTATGATTCAGCCATCGTCTTATCTGCGGAAATATACGGTAGTTGTGGATCTATACACAGTACAAAGACTTCTGTAAGGAAGAGATTAATTCTCTTTTCTCCCAAGGATATAAGAGAGTAGTTCCATAAGTACCCGGCCTGACTGAGAGATGACAGTTGTTGAAAAATATCTCTGGGTTAGACAGTATGTGATCTGTGAAGCAAATGTTTCAAGTTTGAACATGCAACATTGTCTAGTATTTGTTTGGCAGCCATCAGTAGTGAACTTTGTGAGTGAACTTATGAAAATGGAGAAAATTGGTCATAGTTATGTGACACAATAGTATTATTATTATTATTATTATTATTATTATTATTATTATTATTATTTGAAAGCCTCAGCCCAACCAATATTAAAGCTGAGCTAGATTCTACTTCGAGGGAGTTGGCTCCTTCGTTTACAACAGTAAAATATTGGGTAGCTCAGTTTAAACGAGGCCATACAAGCTGCCAAGACGAGCAACACAGTGACCAAATGAGGTGACGACTCTAGAAATGGTGAAATAGATCTATAAAGTGGTGCTGGATGATCATCGACTGGAATTGCACAAGCTAGCAGACATAATTAACATTTCAAAGAGTGCGTTATACTGTATTTCATATTATCTTCAAATTTAAACATGAGAAAACTGTGTGCAAGATTTGTGCCACATTTGGTATAATTCTCATTGAGTATCTTGAAAATGAAAACTATCAGTGGTGAGTATTATACGAACTTATTGCAATGCTTGGGCGAAGAAATCAAGCAAAAACGGCTGCATTTGGCCAAAAAGAAAGTGTTAATTCTTTAGGGCAATGCACCATCTCACATGTCCGTTATTGCAATGGCCAAAATTCATGAATTAAAGTTTGAATTGCTACCTCATGAGCCCTATTCACCTGATTTTGCGCTGTCAGATTATTTTCTGTTTCCAAACTTGAAAAAATGTATTGGCGGTTGAAGATGTGATTTTGGTAGATAATGGCTATTTCGAGGAGTTAGACAGTTCTCATTATAAGAAGCATCAAACTTCTAACATTGCTGGGAAAAGTGTATAGAGCTGAAATGAGATCATGTTGAAAAATAAATACATTTTTTTCCAAAATTTGTGTGTTTTCTTTGTTGGGTCTGGTACTTATGGGACTACCCTCTTATATTAAAAGTGTGGATCACAGCAACATGTAACGGGAAATAGCATTCAAAATGTTTTTTTAAGCTCTAATCTCCTCTTTCAGCTATACCACACACAGAACCGCACAGACACCCAAATGTACACTCCAGTGGCCACAAGAAGACTGATTGATTGTACATCATTATTGAGAGCAGTTGCCTGAGCTGATGGATACAGTAAGAGGGTGGGGAAGGATGCAAAGAGGGGTTAGTGAGCAAGTGCAATCGGTCATTCTTGTCGTGGCCAAAGAAGTATGAATTTGAGGCTCGGTCTTTGCATGTGTGTGTGAGAGAAAATGTGTGTGCACTACTGCTCTTCTGCATGAAAGCTAGTGTGAATGATGTTTTCTGTATGTGTTGCTATGCTCCACACATCACTCCATTTTAGGTGAATGTTGTTTTCCCATATTTTACACAACTCTATACTATGATATAAGGATATAATTATTAATAGTTATGGAATTGACACTTTAGAAATACCTACTTATACTTTATGGCAACCTATTTTCATTAGCTCCTTGTTTACTTATGGCAACTAATTTGAATAATTTATTAGTATTTTCTATTCATCGCAGTTACTATTAGTGTTAAAAGAAGATGAATTAATTTTTAATCCTGGGCTCCTTTTCAAACAGGTATTTCCAGGCTGGTGGAAACCCAGAGCAAGTTATTGAGTTGCTTTCTATCAATTACAGTGCTGTGGCTCAGATGGCAAATCTTCTAGCTGAATGGTTGATTACCGCAGGTAATTTCAGGGTACCAAATATTGATAAATGTCTGTGTTAAGTTTAATGATTGTTTGTCATTGGGCCCAAAAAATGTCTTAAGAATGCACATTGCCCACTGATGAGCCAGAACTTTATGACCACCTGCTTAACAGTGTGTTTGTATACATTGGAAAAGTATTATAGAAGTTGTTTGTGTATGGCTTGAATTTTACAAGTCATTGGCACATTTCCTGAGGTATGTGGCAAGAGATGTGTACAGGTCACACAGTCCTGTAAATTATGGGATAGTGATTTGTGATTGTGGAGCTATTGCCCAATAGTGTATCAGACATGTTCCATCATGTTCAGACTGTGGTAATTTGGTGGCAATGACATTAACGTAGGAACACTATCGTGCTCCTCAAAACGTTAGCACAAATTGCGACATACTCTGTTTTTTCCTGAAAGATACTATCACCATCGGGGAAGATATCGGAGGAATGGAGCTGCCCTGCAATAGTGTTCATGTAGTGTGCAGCGTCCTTCAGTTATATCACAGATCCCACAGAAGCACAACAAAATGCTTAATACTGTCTCCAGAATCATAATGACATTGTGTCTGTTTTGATCAGCCATTCACATGACTGATGATGCATTTAGTCTACCTTCTTGACTTAACACAAAAAAGAGGCTGGGATGCTTTATCTGGGCAGGTCACACTTTTATATTAATAATCCATAATCGAAGGTTGATAATTCTATGCCCACTACAATTGGAATTGAAAATATGATTGGATTGAAAAATGTCAGGCTTGTCTGCTATGGAGCTCCACAATCGACAGTGTGCAGTGAATGGTGGTGTAGTCGCAAACACACACAAATAAGTTATTAGTTATAAAGGGGCCTTCTTCAGCCATTTACAAACACAGTGTGTATTACTACGCATAACAAATGAGGGTGAGCTACTCTGTACTCTGGCCTAACAGCAGTTCACGAAGGGCGTGCTATTTAAACGAAAGGCATGCTAATACACGAAGGGTGTGCTACGTGCACTAGCCACCCTCGTGAACCACAGACATTGCCAAAGTAGGGTGGCTTCCAATAAAGCTAGCCATACCGTAGGTGCAACCATAGTGCAGGGGTATCTATGGAGGAAGTTCAGATAGGCTAAGTAGTAGTGGCTAAAGGAGAAATGCAAGATCATAAAAGAATTTATAACTAGGGAAATTACCTTCCCCTTCAATTCCCATCCTTTTTTCTTCCCTTCTCTCCCACCTGAAGAAGTAACTGTGTTCTGAAAGCTTGTCCTTTTTCTTTTTTCTTCATTTGTGTCACTATTGGCGGTACAGAACGAAAGGTAAGTAATGGGCACTCAATCTATCTCTTTTGAAAAATAATTTAACTAGAGGAAAGATTGATACACCTACACAATGGTAAGAATATCAAGAACTTTGACAAAAACCAGTTCAATGCATATAAGGGAAAACTGAAGGTCGAAGGAATATATAGAGGTCCTACACAAAGGAAATAAAGTTGAATGCAGTATTCTAGAAATGGAAGACGAAGTAGAGAAAGATGGAAGATGAGATAGGAGATACAATACTGCAAGAAGAATTTGACAGAGTATTAACAGATTTGAGTAGAAACAAGGCCCCTGGAGTAGATGATATTCTGTTTTGAACTGCTGATATTGTTGGGAAAGTCAGTCAAGAAGAAACTGTTTCACATTGCATGCAAGATGTGTGAGACGGGGGAAATACTCCGTGATTTCGAGGGGAATATAGTAATTCCAGTTCCTAAGAAAGCAAGTGCAGACAGATGTGAAAATTACTGAACTATCAGTTTAAAAAGTCATGGTTGCAAAATACTAACACAAATTATTTAGACACAAATGGAAAAATGTGTAATCGGACTTTGGGGAAGATCAGTTTGAATTTAGGAGAAATGTAGGAACATGGGAACCAATACTCCATTATGACTTATCTTTTAAGATAGGTTACGAAAAGGGAAACCTACATTTTTAGCATTCGTAGATCTGGATAAAGCGTTTGACAATGTTGACTGGAGTACAAACTTTCAAATTCTGAAGGGGTAAAATATAGGGAGCGAAGAGTTATATTAAACTTGTTCAAAAACAACAGCAGTTACAAGAGTCGAAAGGCATGAAAAGGTCTCAGTGATTGTGAAGGGAGTAAGACGGGCTGTAGCATTTCCCCAGTGTTTTTCAATTTGTACATGATCAAGCTGTGAAGGAATGAGAAAAGAAATTTGGAGAGGGAATTAAAGTTCAGGGAGAAGAAATAAAAACTTCGGCATTCGCTGATGGCATAGTAATTCTGTCGCAGACAAAAAAGGACCTGGAAGAGCAATGAAACGGAATGGATATTGTCTTGAAAGGAAGGTATAAGATGAACATTAACAAGAGTAAAACAAGGTATTGAAATGTAGTGTCTGAAAATTAGGCGATGCTGAAGGAATTAGATTAGATAATGAGATAATAAAAGTAGTCGATGAGTTTTGTTGTTTGTTGTAAAATAACTTCTGATGGACGAAGTGAAGAAGGTATAAAATGCAGAATCGCTGTTGGAAGAAAAGTGTTTTTTAAAAAGAAAATTTTGTTGACATCCAATATTACTTTAAATGTGAAATCCTTTATAAAAGCATTTGCCTGGAGTGTAGCATTGTATGGGAGGGAAATGTGGACAATAAGGAGTTCAGACAAAAAGTTGATAGAAGCTTTCGAAATGTAGTGCTATAGACGAATGATGAAAGTTAGATGGGTAGATCATGTAACTAATGAGGAGGTGGTCAACAGAATTGGGTAGAAAAGGAGTTTCTGGCATATCCTATGAGAAGGGATAGGTTGTTGAGACACTTTTTGCGGTGTGAAGGAATCTTCAACTTAGCATTAGAAGGAAGTGTGTGGTATAAAAATAGTAGAGGGAGACTGAGGGACGAATACAGCAAGCAGATTCAGAAGGATGTAGGTTGCCGTTCTTATTCTTAGATGAAGAGGCTTGCACAGGACAGGGTAGCGTGGAGAGCAACATCAAACCAGTCTCCGTGTTTTTGTGTGATTTAAATGTTCAGTTTAGTAGTTTTGACACTCATTCTAATTGTGGCTTGCAGAAAGGCTCTTTTTTGTAGAGTGTGAACTGTTCCTAAGGTTAAATAATAACAAATGAACAGTTTCCCGTAAGTAAGTTTTGCAAGTACCTAATGTTATAGTTTAAGTATAGCGATCTTGAAAAGTAACCTACATTGTATCTATTAACATTAAAGTTAATCTCTTTCTGTGCAGTCTTTTCTCAAAATGTTTGAAGACCTTATGTGGTCCTATATAAAATCGATAAGTGGCTCAAAGGCCACTATCCAGTCACTTGTTGATCATTCTGGGATAGTAATAGAAGAAAGCAAACTGAAAGCTGAACCTTTGAGAAATCTTTCACACAGGAGGACTGTAAAAAGTACCATCATTTGATCAACACACTAACTTCCAAATGGAGGACATAGTAATAGTTATTTTCAGTGTAGAGAAGCAGCTGAGAGAGCTGAATACAAAAAGTGTCCTGGTCCGAATGGAATATCAATTCGGTTTTAGAAAGAGTATTCTGTGGCCTTGGCCTCTTACTTTACTTTTATTTATCACTGAATTTTTAATTCAGTGCAAAGTTCTTAGTGAATGGAAAAAAGTGCAGGTGACTTCTATTTATAAGAAAGGTAAAAGAACTGATCCACATACTTGTGATTATGTCTTGTATTATGGGAGTGCACGGCTGACCTAAGGGCGTGTTGAGCAATATTTTCTTTTACATGTAATAATCAGCAGTAAATGTACAGACCAGGAACTGTCATGATGTTAAGTTTTTTGAAATGTTCCTTGTTTGTGTCCATAGGAGATAAACCAACCACACATTGAAGTGCTTTCTTTTGCCATCTAAAGATATACTAAATTGGGAGAATTTCCCCAGAGCAGAATACCATGTACAGTAAAACCCCACTTTCACATTTCTGGATTTTACGTTTTCCTGGCCTTTACACCATTTTTTGTCAGTCCTGTCAAATTTCCTTTGTTCTAAATGTTAATTTGCCCCAATTTTTGCGTTTCCTAAGCTGCATCTTGTTACTCCCACCTAAACCGTCCTGTACCCTTCCCCACCACCATTATTCAACCTTCCTATCCCTCCTCACCTCCCCTATTTACAGACTACAGAGCGTGATTCGAAGTGTGGCAGTTGAAGGTGACGGTTGTATGACTGTGTTGTGTGCCTATGTGATTGCGTTAATGTTCTATTTTCTGATGAAGGCCATGGCCGATAGCTGAAAGTGTTGTATATGTGTGTCTTTTGTATGTGCCTGTCGCAGTTCATTGCCATGTCTTTGCGTAAGTTGTAAACTGTCCTTATTACTGTATTGTTAATTCCAACCTGGTCTTTCAACTATAATTATATATGTAGAAGGTCGATGGTAAAATTGTTATCAATAATATGCAATATATAAGAAGGCTATAATGTCATAGAACACCAACTACAGTAAAACTGCATTTTTACGTTCCTGGATTTTACGTTTTCTGATCATTTACACCATTTTTTGTCAGTCCCATCAAATTTTCTACGTTCATAATGTTAATTCTGCCTCATTTTTGCGTTGACATATTTATACGTTTTCCGTGTTTATTGCATTTTGAAGAAAAAATGATATAATTGACATACACTGACAGTGGCATGACTTTCACCTTAAAGTATAGTTTTTATAAATGTTACGGAGTCAAGTTTCTTGCCACTTTGCATTTATTCAAAAGCATATTTCGGGTTTCATTGTTTGCAGAATGTGCCTACATTTTTTTTCTTTTTTGATTTAATTTTTTATATTTTTAAAAACTCTGACATGAATAATAAAATCAAAGAAACTCAAGAGAGCAAGCCAATTAATTCAACAGTTTACTTAGGCAAGTTCCATTAATGTATATACAAAAGGCTTATTACTATATTATCATCATCTTGCTACTTTGTCAAGTCCAGTAGCAGGTAGGTGTGAACACCCCATTAAGAACTCGGTAGATATTTTACGTTGATTGCAGGGATTGCATTTGAATGACTCTGATATTGTAGTGAGTTTTGATGATGTTTTTCTTTTCACTTGTGTTCGTCTGTCGGATTTGTTGCAGCTGATTGAGGTTAAGTTTGGTGATGAGTTAACAAATCTATTCCGACATGTGCTGACTTTCACTTTCATTTTATTCAATGGTCAATACTAAGAACACTTATAGTGGCCAATTTTTTGTGGAGGATTTTGAGGAACATGCTTTGGAATCAGTGACCTTGAAACCTGCTCGTTTTTTCAGATACATAGATGATACTTTTGTCATTTGGTGTTATGGTAGTGAGAATTTAAACGGGTTTTTGTAACAACTAAATTCAATCAACCCTAATATTCAATTCACTATGGAGGTGGAAAAGAATGCCTTCAATTCCTTGATGTGTTGGTCAGAAGGAAGGTTGATGGTACATTGGGACGTGCTGTTTGTAGGGACTCTACTCTGCGAGCTATAGATTACACTGATCAGGTGTGGCTGATTAATAATATTCCATGTGAATCCCACATCTGCACAGAATCAGGAATATAACATTGTAATGAGTTTTTCTGCTGTTTCAGAACTAAAGGGTGATTGAGATTTCTTTTTTTACAGGACTGTCAGTTACAGATGTTCAGGCAATGGTAGAAAATCATGTCAAGGACATGATACTGAAGACATTTGATCCAAAGAAGGCTGACACAATATTTACAGAAGAAGGTGAGGTATGTATGGTGTTTTGATGTCATTATTAATTTATGGATTTGAGGCTAATCACACAACTTTAAGGTGTTCCTATAAATTCTTTTAAAATAACCTAACAAGTAATATGTAAGTTGTTAATAATTCCCAGGAATTTATTATTAATTAACCAGATAACTCAATAAAACATAATTAATAGGTTTAAGGCAGTAATTATATAGTTAAACACAAAAACTGCAATATATTTTAAGAAAAATATTATAAGAATGAATTTATTGGGAATTTCTGATTTTAAAAACAAAATTGCTCAAATTAATAGGCCAGTGTGTAATTGTGTTATTAAAACAAACATGATCACACTTATAAGTTGAAAAAATATTATAAATATAGTATAATTGAACAAAAAGTGCAGAAAAATAGCCATAATGCAAAATAAAAAAATAAAAAAAAAAAAAAAAAATCAAAACTACTAAAAGGCAAAAGGTTTAATACAGCAACTTTTTATATTCTTTTTTTAATTCCAGTAGTCACTATCATTCTCAATGTGCATTAAATCCTCACCTTCTACATTTCCAACTCCAAAAAAAGTCATCAATGTCAGTACAATCGATCTCATCATCATCTTCAATTCCTGGTTGTATCTGTATATGCACAGTGATGCTGTTTTCAAGAGGGGAGGGAAAATTTCCACTTTTGTCTTGTAAGAACTAAGTTTCCCCATTACAGCTCATTGTATGTTTACCCTTAAGAGGTAAACTATGGTTATGATCAATTTAAGTAGCTTTTTTTAATTTTAATTTTAATTTTTATTTTATTCGAGCACTCCTACTTTCTCTTTACATCTACACGGGATACTCTGCAAATCACATTTAAGTGCCCAGCAGAGGGTTCATCGAACCACCATTATACTATTTATCTCCCATTCTATTCTCGAATAGTGCGCGGGAAGAAAGAACACCTGAATCTCTCTATTCGAGCTCTGGTTTCTCGTATTTTATTCTGATGATCGTTTCTACCTATGTAAGTGAGAGTCAACAATATATTTTCGCATTCGGAGGAGAATGTTGGTGATTGGAGTTTCGCAAGTAGCCCGCGCTGCAGTCATAAGCGCCGTTATAAATAAAATATTTGGATAGATTTAGGTTTATGTGGATGTGGACTTAACCTCCTTGTTTGAAATAAACACATTTTTCAGTTTTCAATATTTTAAATATCAAAGAATTAGCCCTAGAAGTACCAAGCATCGGAATTTACGATTCTTACCTTTCCTAGAACTGCCAACCTCGAAATAATCAACCTTCAGAAAAACTGAATTTATAATATTGATATGCCATCTAGTGAGTAGCTACTAAAAACTAAAATACACAGGGAAGTTTGTTTATTCGATTTGTTAAGTTTTCTGTTGATGTTATTAATAATTTAGGCTATAAAGTTTATTTTAAACTGGTGTGAAATTTGTAAACATTAGTCAATGACAATGGCATTTGGGGGAAAAATTATGCAATTAAACCAGCTGAGATTTATGATTTACTTGAAAATACAAGTGATTTTATTAACATAGATCATTGTAAAACATTAATAAAAGATTCTAAAACTGAAATTGATAGCGATATTTTAGAAAATAAATTTTTATAAATCATAATTCATCACAAGAGTTGTGGATTCTTTGAATTCTGAAAGTGAAACACCTTTAGTCATTACTTTGGAAAAATTAAAAAAACACTATCGATGACGGCCGGTTGAGAATTATGCCTCCAGAGAAATATTTTTAAATTTAGGTTTCATTCAGAGAAATGTGGGGGTTTCAACTTGCCGAAAAATTGTAGCCCTAGCGAATATTTTATATTATTTTTTCTGCCAGACTTAAAATAAATGATCTTTTGCATGGAATTAGCAAGGAAAGTATTACAGAGAATGATAAATCTTGGATTAAAAATGTATGAATTAACTTAGTTAACCTAGTTATAAGGTTCTTTAACTGTTAATAAGTGTTAAAACTTTAAAAATCTAAAGTTTTTCATAAATTCCCAATTTTTTGCAATACTCCCAGGCCAAAGAAATATTCACGGAAATATTCCCATTTTATGAGTGCCGTCCCATTGGGAATATTCCCGGCCCACATCACTAGTCAGACATTTCCTATCCCAAAAAAGACAGGGCAACTTGTGACAACACTGATATTACCTACAAACTGAGCTGCAACCACAGTGCAGCTTTCCACGTGGGCATGATCAGCACCAAGCTTTCTTTCTGGATGAATGACCATCATCAAACTGTGGCCAGGAGACAGCTAGACCATCCTGTTGCAAAGCGTGCAGCGATGCATAATAATTTCAGTCTCTTCCCTTCCTTCCATACTGTCTATCAGACAGCACTGGCATACTTACCCACCCATGCTTTGCTTTCCTCCCCCTCCCCTCCTGTTCAGTTTCCTTGCCACTTCCTCATCCCCACCACTGGTTGCTCTCACCTCAGCTGTATTTATTGATTTATTTAGTAACATTACACCAAATAAACAACGAACTGGGAATCCTGGGAATAATAGCAGTATTTGATATAGTTTCTGCTCAACCAGTTTAAATTAATGAGATATTTACAGCAGAATTTTTGCAGAACATATCTTGGAAACCAATCCTTTTTTTCTCACAATTTCTCATTTATTTTTCCTCATTTTTTTCCTCATAAATTTTGATTTTTTTCCTACAGATGTTCTTGAAGCTACTTTGTTGGCGGCTTTTTCTAAGAGATTGATTTGTATTCTGGCATTTGTTAGGTTTTCAGAGAGAATGGCAAAATCATCCACAAATGCTGAATAGTTCCCAGTCTGATTGGCGGTAGCTAGGGAGAGGAAAAATCGGTTTATGGCCAAAATCTGTCTTTTTTCTTTTTTGGTATTATTTTCTGGTAATCTTTTTCCATTTTTAATACTGGTTTTTTTTTTTTTTTTTTTTTTTTTTTTTTTTTTTTTTTTTTTTTTTTGGCCATATTTAACTATTTTTCAATGGTATGTTGAAAACGACAGTTTCTAAAATTGGGTAAAGGCGTTGAAAAAATAAGTTTTTAAAAAGCCTTGTTTTATACACCAAGTATTTTAAATACTGTGAAAAAATGCCTTTACCCAACTGGCGTCGTCGTATGCTAATGTTGGCAAGCAAATGATTGTTTTGCGAGGATAATTGACTGGCTGGAAATGGGGTTCACAAAAGAACCTGTCGAGAATGCAGCAGGAACAGCATTAATTATTTCATGGTCAACACAAAAGATTATTTCCTTCATTCTATGTGATTGAGTTTTTGAAGAGCATTCAAAGATTGTTGCCATCATTAGCACATTACACTAGTGCTGTCGTAAATAAAATTTTACCAACTAGGTTAAAATGGACAAAGCCCAGAAATGACAAAAATGAGCATAAAAAAGAAGCAGCATTTGTATAAATCCAGTTGCGATGGTTATAAGCCTGAGAGAAATCCAACATTTTATCCGAAAGTAGTAATCCAAGCCACAGCAAAATGGTAATGATAACAATAACAGTGCAGTCAAAGAATTTACCAAAAAAACGTCTCAGCTTTTCAAATACCTTATTATAAAACCTGTTCCATCAGCCAAAGCTTTCTTAGTATTTCAAAATTCTGGCTTTTGGTTAGGCCTACTGTTACCATTTTCATCTGTGAAGCAATTACTTGGAGCTTGGTAGCCTTTGAATGATTTTTAATCATCCGATAGAAATTCCGGGAGTTATTTTTTACAAAGTTGCTTTGTATGTGAAGAAATTGTGACTTCTCAAATGATCTTTTAGCACTCCTTATTATTCTTACTGTTTCTTTCCTTTGGATTCTAAATTCGTCAAGGTATTCATGCTTCCCAGAACTTTCCATTTTTATTACTACTTTGGTTATGTTGAGCCTGTCTGTATTCTATTTAATTAATTTTTGCTGTCTCTTTTTATTTTTATTGGGGAGAAGCTCCAGAATAATTTTAGTCAGGTGATGATCAGAATCAAATTCCTTGTGTCATGCCACTTTTATATTCATGATTTCTTTAAAACTGCATTTAACTGAAACTCCCCTAGCATTGGACTCAGAGAGATCCATGTTTTTGGCTGTCGTGCCCATTTTTTGAAGAAGGTTGACATTAACTTCAACTGAAATGTTCTACAAAGACTAATTAGTCATGTTCCATTTTTGTTTTTTCTATTATGGGCTGGATAATATACTATTTTTCAAAGCTATTTTTCCCTCCCTATTAGTGCATTAATATCCCCCATTAGTATAACATTTGATTTTGGAATTTTTATGTTTCTTCTTTTAAAGGTTCCTAGAATGCTTCTACTTTCCTCAGATTTTTCTTATTGTCATCATTGATTGGAGCTTGGCAATTAACAAAGGTGTACTGTTTATTTTTGCATTTAAGTGTGATTAGAGATAATCTTTCTGAACTGGATTTGTTTTCTGTATGTTACTTACTAAATTTTTATGAACAGAGAAAGAGGTACCAAGTATTGGCATGCCTTTCATGATTTTTATTGCTGGTTTATCCTTAAAAATTATACGGTTTTTGCTTTCTGTGACTTTTCATCCAAAAATCTTGTTTTTTGAACTGCTAAAATTTGTATTTCATGCTTATCCAAGAGAATTTTAAGTTCCTTTTGTTTTCCTATTTTTAGTAATGAGTTTACATTCAAGGTGCCTACAAAGGATTTCCTTTTGAACTTGAGTTTGGAAGGATAACAAAGATGCTCCAACTCATGCGTAATTCAATTGTTGGGATTTCTCAGAATCCCAGGTCCCGATGCATTGCATAAAGCGATGGTTGATTCCTCTTTCGAGTTACCACCAGGGGTAGTGCTTTCTTCTAGTGGACTTTCCATTCTGCAATTGAAATTGTACATTGTAGGAAATAAACTCCAAGGTAAAATCGGATTGTTACTCAGGCATGATTATTTTTTCATGGTTTTCTCCATTAGGTTTTTCCGCTCTGTGTTGTTGTGAGTTAGGTAGCCACTTGCGAGATGAGGTCCTGGGCTTGGGACTGGCAGTGGCGGAGTTAATTTCTCTTTTCATAATTGCCATCAAAATTATTATTTTTAATGGATGCGACCAATATACAATTAGCCTTATTGAGACCACCACTCACAATACAGAATGAAGACTATTGGCTCAATTCTTATGATACTGGTCAGTATCCGCACATTAAAGAAAGGCTTATACACACAAATTTAAAATTCAAATGAATTTTTATTTGTTTTTTAAATGAATCTGGACACAATGAAGCAAGTATACTGAATGCTATAGTTCTTAAAATGAAAGGTCATTTTACTTGACACAAAAACTCCATTGACCATCTTTTTAAAACTGCTATTGATCTATGATTGTTGAGACTTCTTTTTAATATTCTTAATGAAATGTCATGTTTTTGTGCTCTCAAAATGACGGGGAATTTAAAATTAATAGTTGAATGTCGCAATTTTTAATGTGAATGAAGAGCTATGAAGATGGTTGTACTCATTAGTTGTATTTGTTTTGGTTAATTTCTCTGGCCAACGACATGAATATAAAGCTACCGTAAAATTGAAAGCCTTCAAATAATATATAATACGGATATTAACTGATAATTAATGTAACAAACAGCTCTCCATAAGTGAATGGATTTTCCACACAATCTTTTATGTGCAGTCATTTATCTTCCTTCCAGGGCCCTCTGTTTTCATCAGCTCAAAATTGTCTGGAAAATTAACTATGACCATTGTGATGATTTTAGTTATTCAGCAGAAAGTATTATGCTTTATTTTGCTTGATTTGAAAGTTATTAAATGTAAAGCTTTCAAATGTGTTTCACTTAGCCTATCTTCCAGTGACACTTTGTTCTTGCCTGTATTATAGGTTTTACCTGTTTTTTCATTAAAATGCTCTTCCTTCACCTTGAACTTCAGACTTGTATGTAATGTGTGGAATTTTCCATTAAATATCTCATTGGTAGTGGGTGTACTCAGTTTATTCCTCTAATTCTTTAATGTTTTGACAAACAAAAAGGACAGTTGAATGTTTTCTGTTAAATCACTATGCCTATTAGAATTACTCTGAATTACTAATTGATCTATGGAATACAAATGATAATGATTTGTTTTTTTATATACCGACAGACCCCTGCGTGGCTGACTGAAATGATAGACCACCCCACATGGCGTTCCCTAATATATAGACTCGCAGAAGAATATCCAGATTGCCTCATGCTGAATTTCACAATCAAGGTTAGTATGCTAGAACTATGTTTAGTAGCAATATTATTACTGATTTGTGTTTATAAAAGTGTATGGTATGTAGTAAGAAAGCCAAACATATCTTGTAGAACAGTTTACTGTAATAATCAGCATCACTCAGAGTAGTGATACCTTCCCGGTTACCTGATGGCATATATGTGCTTCATCAGGGATTTGGGAAGGCAAGCCTGCCTCACATCAAATCCACCTTGCAGGTTAAACTGGAATCTGGTTTTAGGCATTTACTTACACTGACCTTCATACATACATTACTGGGTTGGTAGTGATATACTGTCTTTTAAGTGATATAGTGCATGTTACAGACTACACTAAGAATTAAGATGTCCTTACATTTGTACTTCAAAAATTTACTGTAAATGTAGACAGTTGGGCAAATGAATTCAACATGAAGGGGAGCTGTGGCATCTGAAAGGACATAAGATTCTGTTCTTTGAGGTAGATCAGACAAAATTCTGTAAAAATGGGGAACCAATCAGCAGACTATATCTGACTTACTGGTAGATTTAAACAAAAATATATTGTAAGGAATTTACAATTGCCTTACCACAAATGTTCGTCAGAACTAAGTTTAGGGTGCTTGGTGGCAGTGCACGTTATGGTTGATGTTTGAACCTGCAACCTACGACCTTTAGAAGGGTCTACAAAATGTATTTAGAGCTGTAAATTAGCTGCAAAGTCACCCAACTTAGTATAAGTGTCATCTAACAAATGTCATTGGCATTTCGGTTGCGTGAAGCAATTATTTTCTCAGAATGTAGAAACAATGTTCAGGTAGAAGTGAGCATATGAATGCATGCATCGTCCCCATCCTTGTGTGATGACGGCGTTGAAAGATTTTAAAATGAAAGTGATTGGTATAGTGAAAGTGTTACAAACAGTAGAGAAGACAGCGATACAAGGAATTTAATGACAGTGATGCAGGATTATAGGCGTTTCAAAGGCAATGTCAAAGAATTATTGATGGCTGGCAGGTGTTCTACAAGTATAATTTTTTTACATATCAACCTAATCCATTGGTGTTTTCAGATTACTTTTTGATGATAGGTTATTAACAGCTATAACTAATGAGCTGAACAAATGTGCTCTACTATTGTTTATATGTGAATACATTGAAACGACAATTATGTATGCACAAATGGGTACCCGTGAAGAATGGCAAGTAGTCATCTTTTTCTGAATTGTGTTTCCTAAGAGGCTTGGCCACTCTCATGAACCACAGACATTGCCGAGGTGAGGTGGCTTGCGTGCCTCAACGATACAGATAGCCATCCCATAGGTGCAACCACAGTGGAAGGGTATCTGACGAGAGGCCAGACAAATGTGTGGTTCCGGAAGAGGGGCAGCAGCCTTTTCAGTAGTGACAGGGGCAACAGTCTGGATGATTGACTGACCTGGCCATGTAACATCAGCTAATGTGGCTTTGCCACACAGTTACTGCGAACAGCTGAAAGCAAGGGGAAACTACAGGCGTTACTTTTACCGAGGATATGCAGCTCTACTGTATAAACATATGATGATGGCATCCTCTCAGGTAAAATATTCCGCAGGTAAAATAGTCCCCCATTCGGATCTCTGGGCGGGGACTGCTCAGGAGGATGTGAACATCAGGAAAGACAACACTGGCATTCTACAGATCGGAATGTGGAATGTTAGATCCCTTAATTGTGTAGGGAAGCTAGAAAATTTAAAAAGAGAAATGGATAGGGTGAAGTTAGATATAGTGGGGATTAGTGAAGTTTGGTGGAAAGAGGAACAGGATTTTTGGTCAAGTGAGTACAGGATTATAAATACAAAATCAGTTGCGGGTATTACAGGAGAAGGTCTGATAATAAATAAGAAAATAGGAATGCGGGTAAACTACTATGAGCAACACAGTGATCGCATTATCATAGTCAAGATAGATGCGAAGCAAACACCGACCACAGTAGTACAGGTTTATATGCCAACTAGCTCTGCCGATGATGAAATCGAAGAAATATATGAGGAGCTAAAGGAAATAATTCAGACAATTAAGGGAGAAGAAAACTTAATTGTGATGGGACACTGGAATTCAGTAGTAGGACAAGGAAGGGAAGGGTGCTGTTTTCCCAAAGGAAACAAAAATGTTTAGAAAAATATTTTAATGACAGTAATGTCTATTTGAAAGACTGTAATACTCCTACTAAATTTTACCAATTTGAAACTTGTTATTGACCATCTGCAGGAAAAATTTGAAGAGGGATACTGCCCTACACAGAATTGTCTGTTGACACTGTGGAAAGTATGTTTACCAATGATGTTTCCATGCTCGTGCAAAGCAAGTAGTGGCTGTTGATGTCACTTTGTACAGTATTAGAAAAATATACTACCTTTGTGCCACCCTCTTGCATCAATAGTTGTTTTGTCTTTGCTTTAAGGTCTTATTGACAAAAGTTATGCTGGTTTTACCAACAAATTTTACACAAGTCACCATGCATTTTCTTTGTACTGACATTTGTTGTTACAGGACGAGTTACAAGTGGCACAAAAGACACGGTCTTTGGTGACAGAGTTAAGGAGACACAAAGATCACCTTATACAAGATCCGCTGTGAACGGTATTGATAGCCTCTTAAGTATTGGTCTAGCATCACAGTCAGTGACAGAATGGGAAAGAATCAGATGCAGATTTAAACTCTGGTGAATTAGTGCAAGCATATAAGGGGGTATTGCAGTAAGCTATATAAACATCATGTTTGATTTGATTTCATTATACCAGGAAGGAGGAACTGGCAATAATTATTCAGTGAGATAGTATGATCACAAAATGAAAAATATACAAATTATGTACTTAATATTGACTAAACAATAAATCTCAGTAGGATCTGCAGAAATTTAAATCCACCACTCACTTTTAAACTGGATTTATCGTCCAAATAAAGTTTGTAACGCAGTTGACTGAAACACATTGCATTTTTGATGCAGCAGTTTTTATTTTTTCCGTTTACAGTCTAGTAGATGATATCTATTAAGGAGAGGGTTGCATGACATTAAAGAACGTCTGATTCAGTAGTAGAATATTCTTTTATGAGCGTCTTCTGTTTTTGAACAGAAAACTACAATCTGATTTGAAGTGTGGCAGCCAGAGGTAATGGTTGTATGACTGTGTTGTGTGCCTTTGTGATAGTGTGAGTGCTCTATTTTCTGAAGAAGGCTTTGGCCAATAGCTGAAAGTGTTGTATGTTGTCTAATTTGGTTTGTTTAGCAGTGCATATTTGTGATTGCATGTTATAGTTTTTTGTACTTATAGTGAGTAATTCCATTAAATTGATTCAATTAAGTGAAGTATTATTACTTTTTACAGTACAACAAACTGATCCACTTATGTTCATCCATCCACCTACCTAGCCCTATTTTAATTACAAACACTAATTCTCTGAAATGTTGATCATTTGACAGGGAGATTGCTTGGCAGAAACTGTACCAAAGGAATATTGTTGTGGTGATTGTTTGTATTCTTCTTCTTTTTTCCCTTGTATGTGTGTAGTCAAAATCTCATATTTCATAAAACGTTTCTTCTTATTGCAGAATCTGTCTCCTGTTGTCTCATTCTGTGCATAGAACAAATAGCTGACTCACACTGCTTCGCTGCCGTCATTTTTCATGACGAGTGTTGACAACATTCTCTTACCAAAAGCACACTACTGGCCCAATTTCTGACAGATTTTGTTCAATGTAGGCTTATTGGATAGGATTATGATTTTTTTAATCACACATGTTATGCCAATTACACACTTTCTCCATGTATTTTGTTGGTTTTAATGTTTTCCTAGATTCTGCATTTTCATCAATTTTGCAATTTTTAAATGTGAACTGCACAAAAATGTAAAATAGGGGCTTCACTATACATGCTTTCTAACATTTTTATTGAAAGATTACAACAACTCTGTAGAAGAAAACAGTGACAAGAAACCTGAAGTTGTTCTCAAATACAGTAACAGAATGAGTATCTTTGACTCTGATGACCAGTACATACAAAACAGCCACAATGTAATGTCTTCAAAAAATTACATAAAGCACTGTTACTATCTGGCAGATATTACAGTTCAGAATTCATACTTTATTGTGCAAGAAACTTGGTAGAAAATTCAGGTGAATCGAGTTCTAAATTCAGCTTCATGAAAATTTGTAGAATTATTTTGAATTCTCCCTCTAAGCAAACATGTGATTATCTTTACAAGTGTCAGCACTAACATAAATTGGTGGGATGACACCTAAATGTATTCTTTCTACTGAGAAGAAGCACACACCGATGAGATTGCTGAGTTGGCTGGAAGGAGGGAAGGAGGAGGGCATGGTTATTCTGAAGATTGGTTATAGTGCCTTGATTTGGACTGGATCATTCTAAAATAATTTCTAAATAAATACTTTACAGAAAACTGCATGCATTAGCCTCTTTAATGAAGTCCTTCTTGATACCATCAAAGTAAATAAAAATTAACTAGTTTATTTTCATAATACACATTGCTATTGTTAAAAGCTTGAAATTGTTTGTAAACTACAACCACTTCATTTGAGAAAAATCATACAAAAATGTGTCAGATTACACTGGTTTTTCAAGATATTGCTGCAAAGCATGGGAAGCAGACAGTGCTATACGCAAATAATCACAGTAGTGAAGGTGCCACTGTGACATAATTCTATGACAATGGTTGCTATTTGGCAAAGGAAGCGGCTTCGTCAAGTTGTTAATGGAACCATAAGTTAACTTTGAACAAAATGAAAATGTTAATTCAGTATAAATAATCATATTAAAAGATTGAAGAAAACGTTAAGGGAAATCTACTAAGCCTGAAAACTGTCAGTTTCCTTGTAGGCACTAGTTTTGGTACCCTAATAGCCTTTATTTCATACAGATGAGTGGCTGACACCTTCATTAAGTGGCCTTATGGAGAGGAATCATCAGTTCACAAAAAATCTACTCTGTTTAATAATGTAATATAATATGCAGTATTATTTTAATAATATAATATGCAGTATCTCTGACTTCAACACTACTCAAACACCATCCTCATGACCTAGGTCGTGAATTACCTCTCCCTTCCGTTCCCATCCTTTTTTCTTTCCTTCTCTCCCACTTGAAGAAAGAACTGTGTTCCAAAAGCTTGTCCTTTTTCGTCCCTTTTTTTTCTTTTTCTTTATTTGTGTCACTTTCGGTGGTACAGCACAAAGGTAACTACTGGCCAGCCAATCTATCTCTTTTGAAAAATAATTTATCATCTCTGAGAATAATTTCCATCATTAATCGAAAAAATCTACTCTGTGTTTCATTTTGGCCTCTGACAATCTGTTATACATCTGAAGGGTTGAATTTGTCATGCACTTAAAAACCATGTACAGACTGATCCAGAAATATTCATTGTGTGGCTGAGAATTGTGACCCATTCATAGTATCAGGTGTCTCCTAGTACCACTCACTTTCAGCAAAGTTTGTATTGGAATGATGGCATGATTGTTACCACCAGAATATTGGAACGTAAGTGTAATTTCAAATTGCGGTAGCATGGCTGTAGCTAAGCATATGTTGAGTAATGGTGATGCAAAACGTCATGGAACTCAATAATATCGAAGAGACAGAGGGATAGATTTCTTTTATTTTTTCTGTATCTCAGTTTGTGAATATCATTTCATTTGGAAGTGGTATCTCACAATCTCTGTCATGCAAGCATCCTGGAATTCCAGAGTTACATGTCGATGTGGATGCTTACATTCAGTGCAAATATGTCCACAGTTTACAGACTCTAGAATGCTTATTTCCTCTCTTTATGGTTAGATTAGATAAATTAAATAAAGATCATTTGATATTGGAAAAAGAAGCAAAGAAACATATTAAAACTTGTCAGTCTGTGAGGCACACTGAGATGATGTAATTGTTTAGATCCTGTGAAAACCAGGAATAAGTTTGGAAGTCATGATTCTTACTGTTACAAACTGCTTTTGTAATAATATGCCAGAAAAATAAATAAATTTCTGTGGAGTAGGATTTTTAATTACATTTTAAGTAAAGTTTTGTTTGTAGAAAGTAATTTTGCTTTATTTCTGATGCAGACAGTTGATTGGCAGGGAGTGTTCTGATAAGCGAAATGTTTTTAGCTTATTTCAGATGCAGGCTTCCAGGGCGAGATAACCAGTATATCTACTGCTGCACAACAGATTGAAGTTTTCTCTAGAGTTTTAAAGACTGCCATATCAGGATTCCTACAAAATAATGAGGACTGGTCTGGTAGTGTTGAGGAATGTGCAGTAAGTAATATTTTTTAAAATTCCAGTTAGAAAATAAATATTAAATTCAGCAGTAAGTGCTCTTGAAGACAACCATAAACATAAAAATTTAATGTGCCTTGTATTGGTACGAACATAATATTATATTCATTTATTTTCATACAAGCGGTCTTTAATGAAATCTATGGGAGTCGAGCCCGAAGAACTGAGTAGCCATGCAGTTGTTCACTCTTTACCAATATGACGATCTTAGGGTCATTATCGAGAGCATCTTGGATTTGCCTTAGGTCATGCTCCATCTTCTGGAAGTGAATGTGTCCACTTTGATAATTGGTATTTAACTGTGGGGACATAAAATTTTTCAACATATCCAGATACCTAAACCCATGTATTATTTTCTCATGAAAAAATAAGGAGTCCTTACACCTTAGTTTGACTTAGAGCTTGAAAAAGTTCACTTGGGGCTGTTAAGAATGTATTCCACATACTGGTTTGGCTTTTCACTCCCCCTTATCCTGTGGTTGTATTAGTTGCAATGTCTGATCTTTCTCAATCCATTGTAAGATTTCTGCAAAGTATTGAAATGTGTCCTCACCTGCACTTGTAAGAGCAAATGTCAGTCTGGAGAGAGTTATGAAAAGTTATAACACTCTCCAGGCAGTTGATTGAGAGACTACCATGACACACATTGTGTGGACTTCCTGGAATTGCGAACAAAACACTCCACCTACCACTTGCTCTATGGCAGCCTCCAAAACTTGTGTGAAACGGATATTTGTTATCATGATCAATACAACCAGTTTGAATGAAATTTTGATGATATGAGTAAATTTTACGCCTACTAGGAGTTTCTTTACTGTACACTGTGTGAAATTTATATCAAACCCATGTTGTGCACTTGCTTTCTTCCAATGAAAATGAATATTTTCACATTCTATGTAGTCTGCCTTTTCATTTTCAATTTTCTTTCATTTTTAGTTGTGAACTTCCATACTACAACAATAAGTGAATGAAATTTTTGCCTACAAGTTGGCACCTTCACCACATATTAAAATTAAAATTGTGGAAATGAAGTTGCAAAGTCCTTGTATAAACATTCTATACTCCAACAAATATAAATAACAAATAAACATAATTATTTGCTTTGCTTTTTTTTATGGATAATTTGCTCATCTGAACACTTATAGGCTGCATCTACAATGTACCTAGAAATTTGCTTTTTGATTTACAAATACAGATAATTTATTATAGCAAAATAATTTTTGTAAATTGCTTTGCCAGGTGGCACCATAAAAAAATTTCCATATCAAGTCAGCTTGTGCAACACTGAAAATGTAGTTTGGCAACATTGGAACCTTCACAATGTCTCCAGAACCCTTGTTGTGTATTCATTATATCTATTAAGTCTACATTTACATCTCAGCCGCAATATTAACTGCAAAAGTACCATAACTTTGATCTTTTAGGTCTCAGTAATAGGTACTGAAATCAAAAAAGTTTCAAGGTTCCTTGAAAATATCATTTTAAGAATAATTTATAATAAACTTCTACAATTTACCACAAATAGAAATTATATTAGTTGTCATCCCCACATTGGTATAAAAAATTGTTCTTTGATGTATCCTGATAATGGATAAATATAGTCAAAAAATGGAAAAATGTTGTTTCTGGATTACTTTTCTAAAGAAAAAACAATTAAAACTTGAGCCATTTGCTATGGCTAGTTATTAATGTAATTGTGGCTCACAGTGTAGAAAAAAAGCTTAAAATGGTCATTCTTTTTCAAAAGAGATAGATTGACTGGCCAGAACTTACCTTTGTGCTGTACCACTGATAGTCACACACAGGGGGGGGGGGGGGGGGGGGGAAGGATACAAATAGAACAAGCTTTTGGAACAGGGTCCCTTCTTCAGGTAGGACAGAAGGGAAGAAAAAAGGAATGGAAACAGAAGAGGAAGGTAATTCACGACCTAGGTCATGAGGATGGTGTTTGAGGAGTGTGGAAACACCATCCGCAAGACCTAGGCCATGAATTACCTTTCCCTTTCATTCCCATTCCTTTTTTCTTCCCTTCTCTCCTACCTGAAGATTGTTCTATTTTCGTCCTTTTCTCTTTCTGTGGGTGACTATCGGTGGTACAGCACAAAGGTAAGTATTGGCCAGCCAATCTCTCTCTTTTACAGTTTTACTGTATTCACTATTTAACAGATGTGTAATGCCAACATTACAAGCTCCCTTCCTCCCTTTCAAAATTACATTAGCAGAGTAAAAACTTCTACAGCCACAAGTGGAGAAGGCCATCCTTTAATTAAACAGTTCACACAGATAGTGGACCGATTTTACAAGATGTCGTATAATAAGGTATAGGGATGTGTTTGGGGAGTAATTTAGATGTATACAAAACATCTTTAGTGTGTGTAAAATTTGCACAGTGCACAAATACTACAGTTATCAGGTGAAGGCAAAACTATTTGATGTTATTTTTCATTTATACTTTTCAGTGATAAAATTGTGTAAACTACTCAAATAATAATCCTATACATTTTTTTTTCATAAACTTATATAATTTTTAATTAGAATGAATAATACTCATTTGTCACTTAATTGGTGTATGAGGAAGAGGCAGTGTTTAGTGTTGTATGTTACTTAAAGTGAGGATGTCTGTCCTTAACAGATATAGTTTTAAGTAATGTAACTTTTGGTTTGCGGTAATTTCATGTATGAAACCTCTCTTTCAGAAAATGGTATGTCATGGTCAGCATACATATGTGTACAGTCAGGTATTACTTCAAGTCTTATCCCAAGAACCAAAGGGTGGATCAAACATGAAGCGCCTTTCGCAAGAAATAGTGAGATGTGCGCAACAGCAGTGAGTGTCCTGACAAACTTGTTGTGCTTCTTATTTGGTAATATCAGTAAGAATGAGTTAAGTATAAAGATTAACACATCTTTAACACGTTTTTCACAGTCACCATGATGTCACACCCATCACTATGGCTCTCAATGGGGCATCAGCATATCCGCAAGCGTGCCAGGCTTTGACGTCTATGCTGTCTCGTAACAGCCTGAATCCTGCAGACATTACTGTTCTATACAGGAATTATTCTGCAGTTGATCCTCCACCTATAGATCTCATAAGGACACCACAATTCCTTGGTAAGTATGTGTGTGCAGAAAATGAAATGTGTTAAATAGTGATACACATTTTAAGTGGCAAAAAGCAGACAGTACAATGAGATCTCTATACATAATTGTTTGTCAGCATTGAAAATATGGAAATAGTTGCTAGAGGTACAAAGAATTTAAAATTATTCTTTAATTTAATAACTTAATTACATAAATTTGTGCTGAAAAGTTATATGGAGTGAGTATTGGACACGGATTGTAGAGCTGTCTCCAAGTCTAGAACTTACTACTGAAGATGAAGATAGGATCTGCATATTGATTTTTTTATTCTTGTATTACAGATCTTCTAGTAGACTCTTTGTTTAAACCAGGAGTGAAGTTGAATCCCGAACACAAGCCAAAATATATATACCTTTTGGCTTATGCTGCAAGTGTATGTGAAACTTCCACCAGGAAAGGACAGGTTCGCAAGAATATTAATAAAGATGAATTGAAGCCAACAATTCAGGCAATCGAAAAAGTACATGGTATATGTAACATAAACAAAGGATCAACTGAGCTCATTGCTGAACTTTCTACATTGTACCAGTGTATCAGGTATGGGAAAAACCGTACTTTGCAGCGAGCTATAAATTGTTAATTGTATTTTTAAAGTTGCTTATGTGAGAACTCATATGTTTATCTAATAAATGATATAATGACTGTTTACAATTCACCATAAAGACGTAATGATGAGCTGCAGCAGGCACATACAAAAGACACACATACAACACTTAAGGTATTAGCCACGTCACACAACACAAACAACCGTCATCTCTGGCTGCCACACTCTGAATCATGCTCTGCAGTGTGGAAATAGGTGAGGGGGAAGGGGAGGGGGGGGGGGGTAGGAAGGTTGTGTCACCACAAGCCTGGTCTCTTGCGTTGCACAGCATCATGAGGGGCAGACAGAGGATATCCTGTAGTACTCTTTGGTGTACATATACATCTACATACATACTCGGCAGAGGTTACTAAGTACCTATACTAGTTACTTGCTTTTCTATTCCACTCCCATATAGAGTGAGAGAAACATGAATGCTTGTATGTATCTGTATGATCCCTAATCTCTCTAATTTTATCTTTGTGATCTTTATGCGATATGTAGATTGGCAGCACACTACAGGAGTCAAAGAAAGTAGTCAGCTTCACTTTTACATTGCTGCACACTTGGAAGGCATTCTTTGATCTTCATGAATTGCTTTCTGTGCTGTATTTGTACATCCAAGACTTGTCCCTAATGATTATGGCCTTCTGAAAGATGGGTCTACTGTCTGTGAGTCAAACATATTCCGTGAGATTCCAACACAAAGTTTCTTTTGCTCACAACTTGGCAGTTTTGGGTACGAATTTTACTGTCACTCTCTTTGTAACTAAATTGTTGGTCACAATGGAATGTGCCAAAAAATTGCTGATGCCCATCTCATCTGCAGTTTCTCGGATGATCATGGATAGTCTTGTGTCTTGATAGTGTTCACTTTGGCAATTTTAGAATGTTGATGGCCGACCAGATTGTGACTCGCTCTCCACTGATATGCAGCTGTGTTACACTTCTTAATCTCTGTGATGCCCATAGAATTGTCTGTGAAACCTGTCTTAATTTTCCAAATGATTTCAGCCTGAGTGTCATCTGGTTTCTGGCAAAATTGGGTGCAATATCTCTGCTCTGGTCATTTTGCCATGATGCAATAAAAAATGATGCAAGCACTACACACTACCTCATTTGACTGCTGCTTACTGCAACTGACACTTCTGTCTGACATTGGGGGAAAAAAATCACACATGCTCAAGGTTCAACTTGGGTTCATGCAAGTACACTAGATTCAAATCCATCAGGTGTTCACATAAAAAATCAGATGGGGTACTTTTTAATAGACATCCTATTTTGTGGAAATTTATCAGTTTTATAAACTAAGATCAAGTGGTTATTATGTTTGTCTTACCAACAGATAACTGAAGAGCTAGTGTGTATTACTTCAAACTTCTGTGAAATTCTTTTTCATGGTGAGTTAGCTTGTGGAGGACATGGACAGTACAAAATTGTACCCCCTTCCCCAACCTAGACTGGTAATCATTGCACAGTAAAGCTGTTTCTAAATAAATGAATACAGAAAAATTGATTTGGTATTGTGTTTAAATCTTTCTAACCTACACACTGTTTTAAATGTAGTAGAAAAGTCCTGGTGGAATGTGAATAATTTAGGAATAAAAGATGACGACTCTCAAAATAGTAGAAGCATGGAGTTGTTGAAAGAGAGACACACAAAAGGGAAAGAAAACTTGTTAGCTTTCAGAATAAATTCTTTCTCAGGCTAGGACACAAGTAGCTCAGGAAATTTTCTTTGTCAATTTTGTGTGTCAGTCGATGACCATGCTTGTTCTATTATATGAGCAGTCTTTTTTGCTCCTAAATTAACTACATATAATACTAAATCATTTGGGTTTATCATGATTTACCCAAATGTATACAGTACACAGTGACCTCTCATTGCTAGAAGTTTTTTGAAACGTGTAACTTCTTGTGTTGTTACCAGTAATCAAACAAAGAAATGTACACAATTTTTTTTTGTGTTAGTCAGATGTTTCTCTATTTTTTGTATTTTAAAATTAATAATTTGAGTTTTACAATTTGTTTCAGGTTTCCAGTTGTGTCTGTAGGTGTTGTGCGATGGGTAGAAAGTACAGTCACAGAGGCGTCATATTTCAAACTCTGTGTTGAACACACTCCCATCCATCTGGCACTCCTTGATGAAGTTGTCACCTGCCACATGCTCCTTCATCCAATGGTTCTTTCACTGCTCGTTCGGTTATTTGAATCGAAGCAGGATGAACTGGAAATACTTGTGCAGGTAAGAGAGCAAGACTGTACAACAAACAGATTTTGTTAGATATGTAGTTATTATTAGTTCGTTATATTTAAGAACGATGATTTTCATGTACTACATCCATTTTTATGTTACTTCTGTTATTACAATTTGTTGTTAATTGATGCCTAAAATTTTGCTCACAGTTGGAAATGCGAAAGATGTTGCTTGATCGTATGGTGAATCTGCTTAGCAGAGGCTGCGTTGTTCCTGTTGTTAAGTACATCAAACAGTGCTGGCAGAAGGGAGACACTGACATCTCTTTGATACGATACTTCGTTACTGAGGTATGTTGTCCTTCACGTTGTTTGCTACTTTCACAGTCAGTGTTACTTTATAAAGAAAGTAGTCTGAGGGGAACAGAAGATTTTCTTTTCATGTTAATATTACATTGCTAGACAATAAAATAGCAGTACTGTGTAGATGACATGCAATAATTGTCAGATTGGTATGAAGTGTACTTACCTACTTGGATACACAAATGTTTAATATTTCAGGACTCTCTCATGAAATAGGTTCACCAGGAATACAGGGATCTACTCTCTGCAAGGAAAGATTATGAAAAGATGCCTGACTGAGAAATCACGTTCATTATTCTGTATCCCTCTAATTCATGTCTTCCTCCCAACTGTTTGTTACCTCAATATCCCCTTACTTAATTAGTGCCAGCCGCGGTGGCCGAGGGGACTGCGGTGTGCCAGTCACGGTCTGCACGGCCACTACGGTTAGGGGTTCGAATCCACCCTCGGACATGGATATTTGTGCCGTCCTTAGTATTAGCTAGTTCATAAGTAGTTTGTAAGTTTAGGGACTGATGACCCCGTAGTTAAGTCCCATAAAAAAAAACCTTAATTAGTTTTTTTAATTTATTTTTAAAATTTTTATCTTTTCTATAATTATTTTTATTGTTTAGACTCCACCCCCCCCCTCCACACACACGTCTGTACCTCCCTTTTATCCTCACTGCCCTTTCCCTTCACTATATTGAAGGCTGCATCTCATTTTCCCCTCTATCAGAGGCTTTACAATCCATCGTGCATCGCGAAAATTTCCATCCCCATCCTTATCTGGCATCCTTCCCCCCTCCACTCCCCTCCTCACTCTCTGTCAAGATGATTGTAGTGCTGGAGGGCCAGAGATGGTGCTCGTGTATGTATAGTTGTCTGGGTGATTGTGTGAATGTATTTGTTTCTTTTTCTGACGAAGGCCATGGCTAAAAATTAAGTTTTGTGAATGTGATAGTCTGTTTTACATGCCTCTCAGTGGCTCAGTGAATGACTTTATGGTGAGTTGTTAACTACCCTCCATTATTGACATTCCAGTTGGATTTTTCTTTGATAAATATAAAACAATGTTATAGCTTCCAAGACTATCGTCATGGAGTCACCCTGCATACAGATTCTAGTGACTACACACATTTTAATGAGGGATGATGAAATATAATGCTAAATGTTCCTTATGCTATTTATACCTTCCACATAACAGATTATCTGCAGAAATCATGAATCTGAGACTGTGGATATATATAAATATAACATAGAGGATGCACATTGTGATGTGACCTAGAAATCAATGTTTTATGAAATGTGCAGGTTTCTTATATTCTATCTGCTTACGGGTTTTATTCTGTGTATGTTTGTTATGTAAGAAAATTAAATAAATTATCTTTTTAAGAAGAGCTAAGCAATGCTGTAACTTTGCTTTTAGGTCTGAAATTAATTACTATATTTGATCTTTTGACAACATCCTTATTATAGGTTTTGGAAGCCATAGCACCACCATATACACCAGAATTTGTGCAACTCTTCCTACCCATGGTGGAGAATGAAGAAATTACAGGCTCTATGAGGGGTGATGGTGAAAATGACCCAGTCTCAGAATTCATTGGTAAGTAACTTTTAGACAGTCTCATTGTTTTACAATTTATAATATTATATCTCTGTAGCTGTTAGGAAATAGAGCAGGTAAATTACTGAGTCTCCAACAGCAATTTTTATGATATGATGTTAGATAAGATACATAGTAACTATTATACACAGGAAATGCAGTTAATAGTAGTGAGTGTGTACAGGAAGGGGATAGAGAAATGATATTAAATTCAAATGAGAATAGTTGATGTCAGATTGAGTTAACTGTGTGCCATCTTCAAACTACAGACATTGAATGACAACCAATTGGTAAGGAGTGCATTTAAGTTTGTCTGGTTAAGCAAGTTGGTTAGTTGTGTCTAGCAGTGTGGGTTTTGTCCAATGGAACTGCTGTTTTACATAAAATAAGTGAAAGGCTCCCAATCACCTGTAGTGCACTAATGCGTGATACCCAAAAGAAAACAGTATTCACTTATCTTTCCAGCTCAAGCTGTTTTTCTAACCAAAACCACACACAAAACCACAAAGACATCCAAATGCACACTCCCACAACCATGCAAGATTGTTTATTGTTTAATGATAGCAGTCTCCTGGGCTGGTGTAGATAGGGAGTAGGTAGGGAAAGATGCATAAGACATGATAAAAGGGGGTGAAAGGGAGGGGGGAAAGTACAAGGATATCTTTTGACAGATATCTTACTGGCTGCATAACAATACAACAGGTTTTTGGAGGGTAGTGTATATAAAGAGCGGAAGAAGGGGGGGGGGAGGAGAATAAAATGGCTATTGAGAGGGGTGAGAGAGAAAGGGAGAATTAATTACTGTGTTACATGGGTAAGCATTGTGTGTTTTCGGCAAGGACCGTGCTAATGCACCACACACAAATGCGGTGATGGTATACACCAAATAACAATGAGTTACTGAACAAATGTGAGGATTAAATGAACACTATGAAAATACTCTTGTATATTTAGCTTGCATAAAATATGGTAGGTAGTTGATGCATTTACAATATCCACCATATATGGTAGTCACTGCATACTAGCAGTTAGTTAATGTTCTTGACACAATACAATCCCAGATTCAGTTTTAAACTACAGCCTTGGCCTCTTACACTGACAGTTTTTTTTAACGGTCTCGTCTTACTCTGTGGTAGGACTTGGTTCTCTAAACTTTCACACAGCCTTGGGACGATTACTATAGTCAGATGAAAATTACCTGCTGGTTGACCTGTTGGAGCTGCTTTCTTCCAATCAGAGTGCTCAATGCCATGCCCAAACTGTTTCCTGTTGCCAAACTGGTACAACTGCTCAGTTCACTTAATTATCCTTGTCTGGGCCACTCTCTTGATCTGTTTTGTTCTCAATTCATACATCTACCCTCTTTTATTTTGCATTTCATCACTTAATGGTAACCATACAGAAAACAAAGACGTAGGCAAAGGTCCTCAAGAAATACATACTGGCATACAGCTCTAAGCACATGCTACTGGATCCTTTTGTACAAGCTGAGATTTAATGTCACATACACAAATATTGTATCACAGATATCAGCATACATTAGATGAGCTTCATATGATTTACATTAAACCGAGCTGTCCAGAGGCTACAATTCAGTGTTATTACTGGATGTGTACTGTCACATAGTCTTTTATAACAATATGGTTGCATAAGTCAGTGAACACACACAGTGACATACTTTGCTACAACTGATAGAAACTGATAGATGTGTTCTGTTGTATTGGCAACATGACCTTGTAGCATTGAAATCTGGAGACACTCTGTGGAGCTATGACATGTTGTTGAATTGCACAAATTATAGGCTATGAACTGAAGGCTATAAAAACTTAATTGTCTGTATCTGCTGCCTGACTGTTTAGAATTTTGCACCCATGATGGCGTGCGGATGTGTCTGAAGTTGTGGTTCTTACATGCACATCATTGGAAGGTGGACTATGCTGCCTTCTTGGCATCTTTGTTGCGTGCACTTATTGTTTTGTATCTTCACGACACCACAGGGTGGAAAATGTGGGGAGGGACAGTAGAAATTCTGGATTAGGGAAGATCTGAAAGTAAGATAAGGCATTGGGAAACAACTAAATGAGTTTTAGGCTAGGCCAGGTGGGTTCTGATAGTGCAACCTCCCAATTTGTTTTACATGCTTTACCCTCTATTTTGTGCCCCACTTACATGCAAATTGGGCTCATCACAGAAGACAGACTTTCTACATACCCAACACCCTGCATTTTTAACTGCAGCTGTATTTAGTATGTCACATACTTTTTCACTTTGTCTGCTGATATACGATCCAGCATTAATACCACTTTTGTATGGTTTAAAACATAGTCATTTACGTTACCTTCTGGCATTACAATGTGACTTGCAAGAATGTCGGTAGAATGTGCATTCTATTAACATGTAAGGTCGAACAGTTCCTTTCACGTACCTACATTCTTCTTGTGTGGTTATTGTTTCTTAAACCATGCACAAAATTCACACTGAAATGAAGCCCTGGATTTGATGCCTCAAAATGGAGCACAACACCATCTTGGAAACTGACAATATACCTGTGCATTAAGCATGACAAGCGAACGACCAGTAGCCCGTCAAACTCTTGGATAGTTGCTGGTACTTGTGCTCTAATGTTGTCCATTTAAATAATAAATATATTTATTAATAATGTAAGTCACAGACAGGACCAGTGAAAAAAAATCACATTCACAGAACTTTGGCCACAGCTTTCATCAGAAAAAGAGCATACATACATTCACACACTCACTTTGGCAGAACTCAAGCACACGACTGCCATTTCTGGCACAAGTTCTATTTATGTGATTCTAAGCCTTTTTCTGAGGAAGGCTGTGGTCGCAAATTTATGTGACTGTCACTGTAGCTGTGGAGGGAGATGAATAGACGGAACTTGTTCCAACAAAAATGCTATCGTTAACATTTTCTACAGCTCTGCTACATGCTCAGGAAGGAAATAATTACAATCTATAAAACTTTTTGTAGCATTATGATTAGCGAAATGTAAACAGTACCTTTTTTGGATTTTTTAAAAACATTAGATTGTAAAATGTCTTATTTCCATAATTTGTATGATCTTCCTGAAACTCTGTGAATAAGGTGATAAATCCGTAAGAATTAAGGACAACCCGTAATAGCTATGAATACAGTCATGTAAGCGATGCTGGTGCTCAAGTGGCAGCACTGCAGTTACCGAATTGAATGGTGTTGGTACAAACGTTGGTTCTTTCTCCACTAGGAGGCCTACTGTCGATCCAAGAGCCAAATGTAAACATTTACATATACATGAAACGATTATTAAGACGAAAAATTCCTAGCAGGAAAAATAAAATATAAAAAATAGACGAAGATTACTCACCAGGCGAAGGAGCACAGGTGTGACAGCATCACAAATAAATAAATGAATACACACACACACACAATCGCAAGCTTTCGCAACCCAGTTGCGTCTTCAGGCAGTAGGGAAGGAGAGGGAAAAGGAAATGATGAGGGTTTTAAGGAAGGGGGTAAGGAGCCATTCCAATCCCGGGAGAGGAAAGACTTACCTTGGGGGAAAAAAAGGAGGGTAAACAAATGCACACATGCCCACACATTCACACAGACACAAGTACACCTAGGCAGACATACTGTAGAAAGCAAAGAAGTTACGTTATAGCAAACGTAACTTCTTTGCTTTCTACAGTATGTCTGCCTAGGTGTACTTGTGTCTGTGTGAATGTGTGGGCATGTGTGCATTTGTTTACCCTCCTTTTTTTCCCCCAAGGTAAGTCTTTCCTCTCCCGGGATTGGAATGGCTCCTTACCCCCTTCCTTAAAACCCTCATCATTTCCTTTTCCCTCTCCTTCCCTACTGCCTGAAGACGCAACTGGGTTGCGAAAGCTTGCGATTGTGTGTGTGTGTGTATTCATTTATTTATTTGTGATGCTGTCACACCTGTGCTCCTTCGCCTGGTGAGTAATCTTCGTCTATTTTTTATATTTCATTTACATATACATTAATAAATATCTTGATTTGATTGCTACCAAATTTCACACACACACACACACACACACACACACACACACACAGAGAGAGAGAGAGAGAGAGAGAGAGAGAGAGAGAGAGAGAGAGAGAGAGAGAGAGTGTTACTCACATAAACCCAACTGCCATCTCCGGCTGTTGCAGCCAGCAGGAGACAGCGCTTGGATTTTTGTGAACTCCTAATAACTAATAATTCTCTCCCCCTGTGGTGTACCTGCTCGGACCCTGCTGAAGGAGTGGCCACATGTTCACTCACAGGACGAACGGGCACGGCTGGACAGCCAGCCTCCACATTAGCCTTCCTCCTCGAGTGATGCAAACGCCATTCAGCCTGCCACTCCCCTTTTGGAGAGGGCGGCTCGACCATGTCCGGTACACCTGAAGGTACCTTGGAAGCAGGGACAGAGGGCGAAGCATGAGATACAATAGGTGTCCCACTTGACGCACTAGGTTCCCCACCACTGTTGCACCTCGAGGCAGCATCCTGAAGACAGCTGACTGTAGCCAGTAGCACGCTCAATTGTTCGCGAACTGTGGCCAACTCATCCTACGTCCGCACACAGCAGGCACGCATCCTATCCATCCTATTGATACAGTTAAGTGTGAAGAGTTGAAAACTAAAATAATGAACTTGTAACTAGTCTAGTACTTTAATAAAGGCGGCTGGCAGCTGATTGAACTGTGGTCAGCTGTCTGTTTTCAAACTAAACATGAAAATCCATGGAGCACATTATCATCAAATATGTGAGAATAAAAACTTTCTAAAAGAAAAGCACAAGGAATAAAGAATTGACAAGTAAGAAAAATACAGTTAATACCTAAATTACATAGTTTTCAGCACAAACGAAATCTGCCAAGTATGTGAGAATATACCTCTTAAAAACAGAAGCACTAAAGAAAATGAAGAAATTGACTGGTAATGAAGGTGCTCACAAATTAAATTATGCTACTTAACGCTTTGAACGATTATAATCTGGTGGCAGTTGGCAATAGGAATATTCCTCTACCAGTACCCTGTAACAGATGTGTCTCTCTTTCTGCTGAATACTCTTTTGAATTAATTTCAGTCAATTATTTTATGTTCTTACTCTTGTCTTTTTTTATGCCTTGATGTCAGAGCGTAAAGTGGGCATCTTCATTGGTATTCTATTACAGCCTCAGTGATTTTATCCATTATTGTAAATTTACTTCATTAACCAACTTTCTTTTACCAATTTTTGTTTACTCTCATCCATTTCAGAAAAAATCTTTTCACGTTTTTGTAACTCATATGGGTCCCTTTTCTTCATTGGTCAATTAGTGAGGGCAGGCAGGCACATTTTTTTTTTTTTTTTTTTTTTTTTTTTTTTTTTTTTTTTTTTTAATATGTTTACTCTTTGCTGAACTACTCGCACTTCTGAAATTCTACTGATTGACTCCCTTTCCATTTGACTTTCTTCCATTTGCACTCACTATCCTTTCAACACTTTTGTTGAAGTTGTTACTTTTTTCAGCTGTATCCCTGCCAACATGAAGTCATAGTGTAGTCACCTCCATCTTCCCGACCACAGTAAAATAGCTCACACTTCCTCACAATAACACAATACAAACTTCTGTGTCCAACCATCTGATCTAGGGCTTCTCATGGTGTTTTGCACTGCCACATCACAGAGTACACAGGCCAGAAGACTCCTCTGTTATGTTGATGATATCTGTTTCTAGAATAATGAGAATTTTCATTTCCATTTTCATATTTCTAGCTTCCCTACTATGGTAAAACTCCCGACACTCCATGCTATTAGTTGTATAACATTATCTCTTCGTTGGTTATTCAGTCTGTTTCTCATGGTCACCTTACCCTTTACTGTCCCCACTTGGAGATCTGCATGGGAGTCTAATTAGGAATCTTTTGCCAAAGGAGAGATCATCATGACACTTACTCAGTTGCAGGTTGTTTGTCCTGTAGACACACATGACATTACTAATACAGTGGTTTTCAGGACCCTCTGCACTCCCATGCCAAAGGTCATTGGTGCTGCTTTGTCTTAAGGAACAGTTTCCATCCTAAGAGCAAGAGAGTGCCATGAAATTTTGTCTGCTCCTCTGCCCTCAGTGAGGCAAACATTGGCGGAAAAATGGTACTTGTTATAACAGGGTCTTTGGTCCCATATATATATATATATATATATATATATATATATATAAAATATAAAAAATAGACGAAGATTACTCACCAGGCGAAGGAGCACAGGTGTGACAGCATCACAAATAAATAAATGAATACACACACACACACAATCGCAAGCTTTCGCAACCCAGTTGCGTCTTCAGGCAGTAGGGAAGGAGAGGGAAAAGGAAATGATGAGGGTTTTAAGGAAGGGGGTAAGGAGCCATTCCAATCCCGGGAGAGGAAAGACTTACCTTGGGGGAAAAAAAGGAGGGTAAACAAATGCACACATGCCCACACATTCACACAGACACAAGTACACCTAGGCAGACATACTGTAGAAAGCAAAATATATATATATATATATATATATATATATATATATATATATATATATATATATATAAAATAGACGACGATTACTCACCAGGCGAAGGAGCACAGGTGTGACAGCATCACAAATAAATAAATGAATACACACACACACACAATCGCAAGCTTTCGCAACCCAGTTGCGTCTTCAGGCAGTAGGGAAGGAGAGGGAAAAGGAAATGATGAGGGTTTTAAGGAAGGGGGTAAGGAGCCATTCCAATCCCGGGAGAGGAAAGACTTACCTTGGGGGAAAAAAAGGAGGGTAAACAAATGCACACATGCCCACACATTCACACAGACACAAGTACACCTAGGCAGACATACTGTAGAAAGCAAAGAAGCTTCTTTGCTTTCTACAGTATGTCTGCCTAGGTGTACTTGTGTCTGTGTGAATGTGTGGGCATGTGTGCATTTGTTTACCCTCCTTTTTTTCCCCCAAGGTAAGTCTTTCCTCTCCCGGGATTGGAATGGCTCCTTACCCCCTTCCTTAAAACCCTCATCATTTCCTTTTCCCTCTCCTTCCCTACTGCCTGAAGACGCAACTGGGTTGCGAAAGCTTGCGATTGTGTGTGTGTGTGTATTCATTTATTTATTTGTGATGCTGTCACACCTGTGCTCCTTCGCCTGGTGAGTAATCGTCGTCTATTTTTTATATTTTATTTTTCCTGCTAGGAATTTTTCGTCTTAATAATCGTTTCATATATATATATATATATATATATATATATACACACACACACAAATGTCTGCCTAAGTGTGTTTGGATGTGGATATGAGTGAGTGTGTGTGTATTTGTTTACCTTCCTTTTTGTCCCCTAAGGTAAGTCCTTCCACTCCTGGGATTGGAATGGCTCCTTTTCCACTTCCTTAAAACCTGTATCCTTCCCTTTCTCCTCTCCTTCCTCCCTCTTTTTCCCGAAGAAGCCACCACTGGTGGCGAAAGCTCGAATGGTTGTGTGTTTTTGTGTGTGTTTAGTGTTCCTATCGACCAGCCTGTACTTTAGGTAAGTCAAAAATCTTTATTTTATACCATTTTCGTACCTGGAAGGTCTCCTTCTATAATATTATATATATATATATATATATATATATATATATATATATTATGAAAATTATAGAGGGAAACTTTCCCGGTGGGATAAACAAAAATAAAAAATAGAAAAGAGATGACTTACTAAGGACCGGCTCGTCGATAGAAACAAATAAAATAAAATTACACACAAACACACATATGAGCTTTCGCCACCAGTGGTGGCTTCTTCGGGAAAAAGAGGAAGGAAGGAGAGGAGAAAGGGAAGGATACGGGTTTCAAGGAAGTGGAGAAGGAGCCACCCCAATCCCAGGAGTGGAAGGACCCACCTTAGGGGACAAAAAGGAAGGCAAACAAATACACACACACCCACACACATCCACATCCAAACACACCCAGGCAGACACTTGTAGTAACCAAAAAAGTTTCTACAAATGTCCGCCCAGGCGTGCCAGGACGCGGACACGTGCGAGTGTGTGTGCATTTGTCCACCCTCCCCCCCGTCCCCCAAGGCAAGTCCCTCCACTCCTGGGACCGGAACGGCTCCCCCTCCACCTCCCCAAAACCCGTATCCCTCCTCTTCTCCTCTCCTTCCCTCCTCGTTCCCCCGAAGAAGCCACCACTGGTGGCGAAAGCTCGAATGTTTGTGTGTTTTTGTGTGTGCTTGGTGTTTCTGTCGACGAGCCTGTTCTTTAGGCAAGTCAAAAATCTCCACTTTATATATATATATATATATATATATATATATATAGAGAGAGAGAGAGAGAGAGAGAGAGAGAGAGAGAGAGAGAGAGAAAAGAGATGACCTACCAAGCACCGGCTTGTCGATAGAAACAAATAAAATAAAATTACACACAAACACACGTACAAGCTTTTGCCACCACTGGCAGCCTCCTCTGGAAAAAGAGGAAAAAGGGAAGGATACGGGCTTCAAGGAAGTGGAAAAGGAGCCACTCCAATCCCAGGAGTGGAAGGACCCACCCTAGGGGGAAAAAAGGAAGGTAAACAAATACACACACACTCAGACATATCGAAATGCAAACACACTTAGACAGACATTTGAAAAAGCAAAGAAGTTGAACAGAGATACCAATTGAGGCAGAGGCTCTGTCCACAGAACCAAGGCAAAGATGCTAAAGATGGTGGGCGGGAATGTGAATTAGCGGAGATTGAGACCAGGTGGGCAACGGGAGGAGAGAATAAGCTGAAGGGCAAGTTCCCATCTCTGGAGTTCTGAAAGGTTGGTGTCGGTGGGAAGTATCCAGATAACCCGAACAGTGTAACACTGCGCCAATATGTGCTGGCCGTGCACCAAGGCACGTTTAGCCACAGGGTGATCCTCATTACCAACAAACACTGTCTGCCTGTGACCGTTCATGCGAATGGACAGTTTGTTGCTGGTCATTCCCACATAGAACACTTCACAGTGCAGGCATGTCAGTTGGTAAATCACGTGGGTGATATCGCAAGTGGCTCTGCCCTTGATTGTGTACACCTTCCGGGTTACTGGACTGGAGTAAGTGGTGGTGGAAGGTTGCATAGTGCAGGCTTTACAACGGGGGCGGTTGCCGGGTAGGAGCCAGAGGGTAGGGAAGGTGGTTTGGGAGTTTCATAGGGGTGGACTAGGAGGTTACGTACCAAACATTCCCTTCCCTACAGCTTAGGTCTTCGTGGCAAAAGAGTGTGCTCCAGTCCCGAATCCCTGAACCAGTACACCAATAACCTAATAACAGCTTTCACATCCCGCAGCTATCCTCCTGATCTGGTTCAGAAGCAAATTACCAGAGCCACCTCCTCATTCCTCCAAATCCAGAACCTTCCACCGAAGAATCCCAGAAGTGCCCCTTTTGTCACCGGATACTTTCTGGGACTGGAGCGGACTCTGAATGTGGCTCTCCAGCAGGCCCCGAAATGAGATCCATCCTTAATGACATCCTTCCCACTCCACCAAGAGTGTCTTTCCGCCGCCCACCAACCTTTGTAACCTCCTAGTCCACCCCTATGAAACTCCCAAACCACCTTCCCTACCCTCTGGCTCCTACCCATGCAACCGCCCCCGTTGTAAAACCTGCCCTATGCACCCTTCCACCACCACTTACTCCAATCCAGTAATCTGGAAGATGTACACAATCAAGGGCAGAGCCACTTGCGATAGCACCCACGTGATTTACCAACTGACATGCCTGCACTGTGAAGCGTTCTATGTGGGAATGACCAGCAACAAACTGTCCATTCGCATGAACGGCCACAGGCAGACAGTGTTTGTTGGTAATGAGGATCACCCTGTGGCTAAACATGTCTTGGTGCACGGCCAGCACATCTTGGCGCAGTGTTACACCGTCCGGGTTATCTGGATACTTCCCACCGACACCAACCTTTCAGAACTCCGGAGATGGGAACTTGCCCTTCAGCTTATTCTCTCCTCCCGTTGCCCACCTGGTCTCAATCTCCGCTAATTCAAATTCCCGCCCACCATCTTTAGCATCTTTGCCTTGGTTCTGTGGACAGAGCCTCTGCCTCAATTGGTATCTCTGTCCAACTTCTTTGCTTTTTACAAATGGCTGTCTAAGTGTGTTTGCGTTTCGATATGTCTGAGTGTGTGTGTATTTGTTTACCTTCCTTTTTTCCCCCTAGGGTAGGTCCTTCCACTCCTGGGATTGGAGTGGCTCCTTTTCCACTTCCTTGAAGCCCGTATCCTTCCCTTTTTCCTCCCCTATTTTCCTCTTTTTCCTGAGGAGGCTGCCAGTGGTGGCGAAAGCTTGTATGTGTGTTTGTGTGTAATTTTATTTTATTTGTATCTATCGACGAGCCGGTCCTTGGTAGGTCATCTCTTTTCTATTTTATATATATATATAAATTATAGAGGGAAACTTTCCCGGTGGGATAAATAAAAATAAAAATAGAAAAAGAGATGACTTACCAAAAGGACCGGCTCGTCGAGAGAAACAAATAAAATCACACACAAACACACATACAAGCTTTCGCCACCACTGGCAGCTTCTTCAGGAAAAAGAGGAAAAAAGGGGAGGAAAAGGGAAGGATATGGGTTTTAAGGAAGTGGAAAAGGAGTCATTCCAATCCCAGGAGTGGAAGGACTAACCTTAGGGGAAAAAAAGGAAGGTAAACAAATACACACACACTCAGACATATCGAAACGCAAGCACACTTTTTTTTTTCACAAATGTCTGTCTAGGTGTGCTTGCGTTTCGATATGTCTGAGTGTGTGTGTATTTGTTTACCTTCCTTTTTTTCCCCTAAGGTAAGTCCTTCCACTCCTGGGATTGGAATGACTCCTTTTCCACTTCCTTAAAACCCATATCCTTTCCTTTTCCTCCCCTTTTTTCCTCTTTTTCCTGAAGAAGCTGCCAGTGGTGGCGAAAGCTTGTATGTGTGTTTGTGTGTTATTTTATTTGTTTCTCTCGACGAGCCGGTCCTTTTGGTAAGTCATCTCTTTTTCTATTTTTATATATATATATATATATATATATATATATATATATATATATATATATTTTATAGAGGAAAAATTCCTAAAAGGAAAAATATACGTAAAAAATAGATGAAGTACACTTACCAGGCGAAAGGGCACAGGCAGTAATAGCAACAAATAAACACACAGACACACACAAAAAATGCTAGCTTTCGCAGCCTAGCTGCTTCATCAGGCAGAAGGGAAGGAGAGGGAAAAGGAAATGATGACGGTTTTAAGGAAGGGGGTAAGGAGCCATTCCAATCCCGGGACAGGAAAGACTTACCTTGGGGGAAAAATGGAAGGTAAATAAATGCACATACACCCACACATTTACACAGACACAAGTACACTTAGGCAGACATACTGTAGAACTGTAGAAAGCAAAGAAGTTAGAAGTCAGACAGAGATGCCACTTGAGGCAGAGGCTCTGTCCAGAGAACCAAGGCAACGATGTTAAGATGGTGGGTGGGAATTCGAATTTAGCGGAGGTTAAGACCAGGTGGGCAACGGGAAGGGAGAATATGCTGAAGGGCTAGTTCCCATCTCCGGAGTTCTGAAGGATTGGTGTCAGTGGGAAGTATCCAGATAACCCGGACGGTGTAGCACTGTGCCAAGATGTGCTGGCCATGCACCAAGGCATGTTTAGCCACAGGGTGATCCTCGTTACCAACAAACACTGTCTGCCTGTGTCCATTCATGTGAATGGACAGTTTGTTGCTGGTCATTCCCACATAGAACGCTTCACAGTGCAGGCATGTCAGTTGGTAGATCACGTGGGTACTATCGCAAGTGGCTCTGCCTTTGATCGTGTACACCTTCCGGGTTACGGGACAGGAGTAAGTGGTGGTGGAAGGGTGCATAGGGCAGGTTTTACAACGGGGGCGGTTACAAGGGTAGGAGCCAGAAGGTAGGGAAGGTGGTTTGGGGATTTCATAGGGGTGGACTAGGAGGTTACGGAGGTTAGGTGGGCGGCGGAAAGACACTCTCGGTGGAGTAGGAAGGATGTCATGAAGGATGGATCTCATTTCGGGGCAGGATTTTAGGAAGTCGTATCCTTGCTGGAGAGCCACATCCAGAGTCCGCTCCAGTCCCGGAAAGTATCCGGTGACAAGAGGGGCACTTCTGGGGTTTTGTGGAAGGTTCTTAAATTGGGGAGATGAGGAAGTGGCTCTGGCAATTTGCTTCTGTACCAGACCAGGAGGATAGCTGCGGGATGTGAAGGCTGTTATCAGGTTATTGGTGTATTGGTTCAGGGATTCAGGACTGGAGCAGACTCGTTTGCCACGAAGACCTAAGCTGTAGGGAAGGGAACGTTTGATGTGGAAAGGATGGCAGCTGTCATAATGCAGGTACTGTTGTTTATTGGTAGGTTTGATGTGGACGGATGTGTGTAGTTGGCCGTTGGATAGATGGAGGTCGACATCGAGGAAAGTGGCATGGGATTTGGAATAGGACCAGGTGAATTTGATGGGACCAAAGGAGTTGAGGTTGGAGAGGAAATTCTGGAGTTCTTCTTCACTGTGAATCCAGATCATGAAGATGTCGTCAATGAATCTATACCAAACTTTAGGTTGACAGGCTTGGGTGTCCAGGAAGGTTTCCTCTGAGCGTCCCATAAATAAGTTCGCATACGAGGGGGCCATCCTGGTCCCCATGGCTGTTCCCTTTAGTTGTTGGTATGTCCGGCCCTCAAAAGTGAAGAAGTTGTGGGTTAGGATGAAGCTGGCTAGGGTATTAAGGAAAGAGGTTTTAGGTAAGGAAGTGGGGGGTCGGCGTGAAAGGAAATATTCCATCGCAGCGAGGCCCTGGGCATGTGGGATATTAGTGTATAAGGAAGTGGCATCGATGGTTACAAGGATGGTTTCAGGAGGTAACAGGCTGGGTAAGGATTTCAGGCGATCAAGGAAGTGGTTGGTGTCTTTGATGAAGGATGGGAGACTGCACATGATGGGTTGAAGGTGTTGGTCTATGTAGGCAGAGATTCGTTCTGTTGGGGCTTGGTAACCGGCCACAATGGGGCGGCCGGGATGATTGGGTTTGTGAATCTTGGGAAGTAGGTAGAAGGTGGGGGTGCGGGGTGTCGGTGGAGTCATGAGGTTAATGGAGTCAGGTGAAAGGTTTTGTAGGGGGCCTAAGCTTTTGAGGATTCCAAAGCGATCCCATTCCTGATGTCCAGGCAGAGCTTCAAGGAATCCTCAAAACCTTAGGCCCCCTACAAAACCTTTCACCTGACTCCATTAACCTCATGACTCCACCGACACTCCGCACCCCCACCTTCTACCTACTTCCCAAGATTCACAAACCCAATCATCCCGGCCGCCCCATTGTGGCCGGTTACCAAGCCCCAACAGAATGAATCTCTGCCTACATAGACCAACACCTTCAACCCATCATGTGCAGTCTCCCGTCCTTCATCAAAGACACCAACCACTTCCTTGATCGCCTGAAATCCTTACCCAGCCTGTTACCTCCTGAAACCATCCTTGTAACCATCGATGCCACTTCCTTATACACTAATATCCCACATGCCCAGGGCCTCACTGCAATGGAATATTTCCTTTCACGCCGACCACCCACTTCCTTACCTAAAACCTCTTTCCTTAATACCCTAGCCAGCTTCATCCTAACCCACAACGTCTTCACTTTTGAGGGCCGGACATACCAACAACTAAAGGGAACAGCCATGGGGACCAGGATGGCCCCCTCGTAAGCGAACTTATTTATGGGACGCTTAGAGGAAGCCTTCCTGGACACCCAAGCCTGTCAACCCAAAGTTTGGTATAGATTCATTGACAACATCTTCATGATCTGGACTCACAGTGAAGAAGAACTCCAGAATTTCCTCTCCAACCTCAACTCCTTTGGTCCCATCAAATTCACCTGGTCCTATTCCAAATCCCATGCCACTTTCCTCGATGTCAACCTCCATCTATCCAACGGCCAACTACACACATCCGTCCACATCAAACCTACCAATAAACAACAGTACCTGCATTATGACAGCTGCCATCCTTTCCACATCAAACGTTCCCTTCCCTACAGCTTAGGTCTTCATGGCAAACGAGTCTGCTCCAGTCCTGAATCCCTGAACCAATACACCAATAACCTGATAACAGCCTTCACATCCCGCAGCTATCCTCCTGGTCTGGTACAGAAGCAAATTGCCAGAGCCACTTCCTCATCTCCCCAATTTAAGAACCTTCCACAAAACCCCAGAAGTGCCCCTCTTGTCACCGGATACTTTCCGGGACTGGAGCAGACTCTGAATGTGGCTCTCCAGCAAGGATACGACTTCCTAAAATCCTGCCCCGAAATGAGATCCATCCTTCATGACATCCTTCCTACTCCACCGAGAGTGTCTTTCCGCCGCCCACCTAACCTCCGTAACCTCCTAGTCCACCCCTATGAAATCCCCAAACCACCTTCCCTACCTTCTGGCTCCTACCCTTGTAACCGCCCCCGTTGTAAAACCTGCCCTATGCACCCTTCCACCACCACTTACTCCAGTCCCGTAACCCGGAAGGTGTACACGATCAAAGGCAGAGCCACTTGCGATAGTACCCACGTGATCTACCAACTGACATGCCTGCACTGTGAAGCGTTCTATGTGGGAATGACCAGCAACAAACTGTCCATTCGCATGAATGGACACAGGCAGACAGTGTTTGTTGGTAACGAGGATCACCCTGTGGCTAAACATGCCTTGGTGCATGGCCAGCACATCTTGGCACAGTGCTACACCGTCCGGGTTATCTGGATACTTCCCACTGACACCAATCCTTCAGAACTCCGGAGATGGGAACTAGCCCTTCAGCATATTCTCTCTTCCCGTTGCCCACCTGGTCTTAACCTCCGCTAAATTCGAATTCCCTCCCACCATCTTAACATCGTTGCCTTGGTTCTCTGGACAGAGCCTCTGCCTCAAGTGGCATCTCTGTCTGACTTCTAACTTCTTTGCTTTCTACAGTTCTACAGTATGTCTGCCTAAGTGTACTTGTGTCTGTGTAAATGTGTGGGTGTATGTGCATTTATTTACCTTCCATTTTTTCCCCCAAGGTAAGTCTTTCCTGTCCCGGGATTGGAATGGCTCCTTACCCCCTTCCTTAAAACCCTCATCATTTCCTTTTCCCTCTCCTTCCCTTCTGCCTGATGAAGCAGCTAGGCTGCGAAAGCTAGCATTTTTTGTGTGTGTGTGTGTCTATGTGTTTATTTGTTGCTATTACTGCCTGTGCCCTTTCGCCTGGTAAGTGTACTTCATCTATTTTTTACGTGTATATATATATAAAGTGGAGATTTTTTACTTGCCTAAAGTACAGGCTCATCGACAGAAACACCAAACACACACAAAAACACACAAACATTCGAGCTTTCGCCACCAGTGGTGGCTTCTTCGGAGGAACGAGGAGGGAATGAGAGGAGAAGGGGAGGGATACGGGTTTTGGGGAGGTGGAGGGGGAGCCGTTCCGGTCCCAGGAGTGGAGGGACTTGCCTTGGGGGCCGTGGGGGGGGGAGGGTGGACAAATGCACACACACTCGCACGTGTCCGCGTCCTGGCACGCCTGAGCGGACATTTGTAGAAACTTTTTTGGTTACTACAAGTGTCTGCCTGGGTGTGTTTGGATGTGGATGTGTGTGGGTGTGTGTGTATTTGTTTGCCTTCCTTTTTGTCCCCTAAGGTGGGTCCTTCCACTCCTGGGATTGTGGTGGCTCCTTCTCCACTTCCTTGAAACCCGTATCCTTCCCTTTCTCCTCTCCTTCCTCTGTTTCCCGAGCCACTGGTGGCGAAAGCTCGTATGTGTGTTTGTGTGTAATTTTATTTTATTTGTTTCTATCGACGAGCCGGTCCTTGGTAAGTCATCTCTTTTCTATTTTATATATATATATATATATATATATATATATATATATATATATATATATATATATATACACACACACACACAAAAATGTTAGCTTTCGCAGCCTAGCTGCTTCATCAGGCAGAAGGGAAGGAGAGGGTAAAGGAAATGATGAGGGTTTTAAGGAAGGGGGTAAGGAGCCATTCCAATCCCGGGACAGGAAAGACTTACCTTGGGGGAAAAAATGGAGGGTAAATAAATGCACACCCACCCACACATTTACACAGACACAAGTACACTTAGGCAGACATACTGTAGAACTATCGACGAGCCGGTCCTTTTGTGTATTTGTTTACCTTCCTTTTTGTCCCCTTAGGTAAGTCCTTCCACTCCTGGGATTGGAATGGCTCCTTTTCCACTTCCTTAAAACCCGTATCCTTCCCTTTCTCCTCTCATTCCTTCCTCTTTTTTCCCGAAGAAGCCACCAGTGGTGGCGAAAGCTCGAATGTTTGTGTGTTTTTGTGTGTGTTTTATGTTTCTGTCGACGAGCCTGTACTTTAGGTAAGTCAAAAATCTTTATTTTGTACCTATTTTTCCCACCTGGAAAGTCTCATAGAAATCAAATAACTTATCCAAAGCACAGGCTTATTGATAGACACAAAACCACAAATAAAAACACACACAAACAAACAATCAAGCTTTCGCAACCGGTGGTCGCTACGTCAGGAAAAGAGGAAGGAAGGAGGGGAAAATGGGAAGGATGTGGGTTTTAAGGGAGTGGATGAGGGGTCATTCCAATCCCGAGAGTGGAAGGACTTACCTTAGGGCAGGTTGAACAGTCACTAGCGAGCAACCTTTGAGGAACCTGCGGCACCTCAGTTGTATAAGGCTTACCCAGGCAAGCAGGGCTCTGTCTGGGTGGAACTCTTTTTCCTAGCTGCTCGTGGGAACACCATGAAAAGATCCCATAACGTTGCCGGACGTACAACAGGTGTCTCTGAGGAAGGCCTGATTTAAATGCAGCAACGTATGACCCCTACTCATTCCCTTCCCTGGCCACCCCTGCTCATCAACAAGGTGAGGCTTATGCCCCTAAATACCTTGTCTGTAGCAGGACAGATGGAGAATCCTTTCAATAAATGAAGCCATAATTTTTTGTGGAGCCCCTGGAGGATAAGTATGCAGAGGTCAAGGACATGTCTAAAATGAGATCAAGGGCAGTCCTCATAATGACATCATCCCCAGCTCAGTCAAGGGCACTGCTTGCCTGTGACAAGCTGGGTGATGTTCCCATTACAGTAACACCTCACAAGAGTTTAAACATGGTACAAGGCATTATATTCCATAAGGACCTCCTTTTGCAATCTGATGATCAACTATGAGCAAACCTAGAGCGGTGAGGCGTTCATTTTATTTGGCTTATTTTTAGAGGTCCGAAGGAGAACAGGGTTGTCATCGGTGCCTTCATCTTGGCTTTTGAGGGTGATTCATTGCCCAAGAAGGTCAAGGTGATTATCTACCGGTGCGACGTTAAGCCCTACATTCCTCCCCCTATGCGTTGTTTCAAGTGCTGGAGGTTTGGGCACTTGTCATCCCGGTGTGATGCCAATCCAACCTGCCGGGAATGCAGACGTACATCTCATCCCAACGTCCCATATGCCCCTCCTCCAGTCTGCGACAACTGCAGCCAACATCACATGCTCTGCTCGCCACATTGCACAGTTTTGCACAAAGAGATGAAAATCAAGAAATATAAGCCCTTTGACAGGCTGTCATACTCAGAGGCTTAATGGAAGTACTTGAAAATCCATCCTGCAAACACTATCACCTCCTATGCTACAGCTGCTTCATCGTTGCTATCTACGGTGCCAAGATCACTAACTGTTCAGCCAGTTGCAGTGGGCCAACAGGCCCTACCACCTCCACCTGTCCCCCCAGATGGTTGGGGGAACCTCTTCCTTTGTTGCTCCCAAAACTCCAACTTTGGGAGCAATTCCCCCCCAAACACCGGGGACTTTGGTCCCCACCCCTGATACAGAGAAGGAGCAGCCTCCTCTGGCTCCTCTCGCAAGGAAGGGATCGCTTGCATCCCATTCTTCCTCAGCTTCCTCTGCTGATAAAGCAGACCCCAACGAGTGGCGGACAGTGCCAACGAGGTCCTCCTCAGTCCCGGAGACTGAGTCAGCAAAGTCCACCAGATATGAGAAGCCAAAGGAGCAGTGAGAGAGACAAAAGAAAACTTGTGAAAAGACAGAGACCACGGTAGTTCCTGCACTACCGCTCCGTACCTCCACCTCTAAAGATGAGGTGGAGATTCTAGTGTCCCCTGAGGACCTGAATCTCGATGGTATCTCAGAAACTATTGACATTGATTCAACAGCCTCAGCAGCAGTAAAAGCAATGCAGACCGCTGCCCTTCGTGGGCACAGGGGATACTACAAAAGTCACAGCGTTTGTCGTAGGGTGTCAGGTGGAGTCTGTGTCTACATCCGTAACTCTGTTTATGGTGAAACTGTGCCCCTTCAAAACACCTTTAGAAGCTATGGCTGTCAGAGTAAGGATAGCACATGATGTAACTATCTGCAGATTATATCTCGCATCGGATGATGTTGTACCACCAAACATATTAGCTGCACTGATATCCCAACTCCCACCACTGTGTTTACTATTGGGCAATTTTAACGCCCATAACACCTTGTGGGGTGGTGCAATAGCCAGTGACCATGGCAGAGATGTTGAGAACTTAACATCCCAGCTTGTTCTTTGCCTCTTAAACACCGGTGCCCCCATGCACTTCAGTGTCGCACACGGCACTTTCTCGGCTATTGACTTGTCGGTTTGCAGCCCTGACCTCCTACCATCTGTCAACTGGAGGATGCACAACGATTTGTGTGGTAGTGACCACTTTCCTATCTTTCTGTCACTACCCCATCGTCAATGCCCAGGACACCTCTCTCGATGGGCTTTAAATAAAGCAAACTGGGATGACTTCCATCCTGCTGCCACTCCTGCACCTCTCCTGAACGATACGATCGACATCATGGTAGAGAATGTCACTAAGATGATTGTATCTGCTGCTGATCACGCAATCCCTCGTTCATCCAGATGCTCCCAGAGAAAGACAGTGCCTTGGTGGTCGTCAGAAATTGTGGAAGCCATCCAAGACCATAGGCGTGCTCTTCAGCATCATAAGCGCCACCCATTGCTCGATACTCTAATTGTGTTTAAACGCGTCTGAGCTCGTGCTCGGCAGATAATACAGAGGTGCAAACAGGAATGTTAGGAGAGGTACGTCTCCACCATAGGGTCGCTTACCTCCCCTCTCCAAGTCTGGACAAAGATCCTACACCTGAATGGCTACCAGACCCAGACAGCAATTCCTGGGATCTCTATACATGGAGCTGTCTGTACGGATCATGGCGCCATCTCCGAGGCTTTTGCCGAGCACTACGCTCGTGCTGCTGCATCTCTAAAATTATCTGCCTGCCTTCTGCACGTTAAAACAGCGGATTGAATGCAAACCCCTTTCATTCACCACATGCCACCCTGAGGTGTATAACGCTCCATTTAGTGAGTGGGAGTTTCTCAGTGCCCTTGTGTACTGCCCTGACACTGCCCCAGGGCCCAACAGGATCCACTATCAGATGTTGAAGCATCTATCTGACGCTTATAAGAGATATGTTCTACCCTTGTTTAATCGGATCTGGAGCGGAAGTGTCTTCCCGTCACTGTGGCGAGAAAGTACGATTGTTCCGGTGCTTAAGCCAGGTAAAAACCCTCTGGACATAAACAGTTATTGCCCAGTTAGCCTTACAAATGTACTCTGTAAACTACTAGAATGCATGGTAAGCCGGCGGTTATATTGGGTGCTTGAATCCCGGGGCCTGCTGGCTCCATGCCAAGGTGGTTTCCATCGGGGGCACTCGGTCTTGGATAACCTGGTCCATCTTGAGTCCACCATCCGGACAGCCTTTTCTCAACATCAGCACCTGGTTGCCATCTTTTTTGATTTGTCAAAGGCATACGACACGACCTGGTAACACCACATCCTTACCACCTTACATGGCCGGAGACTTTGGGGCTCACTCCCACTTTTTATTCAAAACTTTTTAACTCTACGTACCTTCCTTGTACAGGTCGGGGCAACTGTAGCTCCTTACATACCCAGGAGAATGGGGTCCCCCAGGGCTCAGTATAGAGCATCCCCCTATTTTTAGTTGCCATTAATCAACACCACCTAGAAGACAAGGCCTGACAACTGCCCGTACTTACGTCACACCAAGATGCGGCGGACGCAAGCTGACTGGTCAGCCGGTACGTTGCGGTGGGCGTGCCCCAGCGGGCAACCAGTCAAGTGCCAGCCGCCGCCTCTTGGTATGACGTAGGCACGGCCAGTTGTCAGGCCTTGTCTTGTAGGTGGTGTTTCATTAATGGTCTAGCAGCAGCAGTCGGGTCGTCGGTATCATCTTCTTTGTATGCTGACGACTTCTCAATATATTCTAGCTCTTCTAGCATGCATGTTGCTGAATGCCAGCTGCAGGGCGCCATACACAAGGCACAGACATGGGCCCTCTCCCAGGGATTTGAGTTCTCAGCCGCCAAGACATGCATTATGCACTTGTGTCAGCGTTGGAAGGTCCACCCAAATCCAGAGCTTTATATTAATGACCAACTACTAAATGTAGTGGAAACTCACTGTTTCTTAGGACTGGAATTTGATGATCGGCTAATGTGGATACCACCTATTCGCCAGCTTAAACAGAAGTGCTGGCGGCACCTCAACGTCCTCCGCTGCAGTACCACTTGGGGTGCAGATTGCAGTACCCTGCTGCACTGTTACAAAGCCCTTGTTCTGTCACGTTTGGACTACAGGAGTGTAGTATATGGTTCAGCATCGTCCTTGGCGCTACAGCTTCTGGATCCTATCCACTATTGTGGTGTTTGACTCACGACAGGGGCTTTCAGAACAAACCCTGGGGGGTGCCTCCTCTGCGAATCAGGTGGCAACAACTGCTGACAAATTATGCAGCCCATGTCTAAGGTGTGCCAACTCATCCCAACTACCGTCTCCTTTTTCTGAACAGAGTACTCCAGATACCAGAATGGCGGCCGAGATTGGGCTTGACGGTCAGTGTCAATGTTCGGTCCCTTCTGAGTGAATTGGAATTTTTTCCTGTGCCATCTTTGTTCAAATTCCAGTCACGTACGCCACCATGGTGTCTACCTTGACTTCTACTTCGACTAGACTTGACACACTGCTCCATTCACTCAGAGGCACTTCGCAGGCAATTCCTGTCAATTCTAGACGGGTACCAGGACTCAACAGCAAATTGTGACTAATAAAAGAGACAACCAACGCGTGGAGGTCCTCTATGCGGAATCCTCGCAGGGATTCTGTCGTCCTCTGCTGACTCGGCTTCAGCCAGAATCCTTCTCACTGTCGATGAGGTGCGCCTTTGACAGTTGCCCACATCTTACTCGAATGCCCGACCTTGACCCCTCAAAGATGGACTTTTAATCTTTCTGACTCCTTATAACTTGTTTTAGGTGGCAATGCCTCTGTGTGTGATTCTGTTTTAACTTTTATTCATAACAGTAGATTCTACAATTCCACCTGACGTTATTCAGTATGCTTTATCTTTTTATTCTGCACCTGCTAAATATTTTTAGGCAGGTGATTTTAATGTGTTGCAGATTGGCTGGACGTTCTATTTTTATTTCTGTGAACAGCCAGCCTGGACACTCTGATCTTCTCTTTTAAATCTCTCATTTCTTCCCTTTAGTTGATTCTTTGATTTCTGACTTTTCTATCTACGGTTTGATGTAGTTTAACATATTATGTTCTATTTTAGCAGTCTATTATGTTGTCTCTGTGACTGGGAAAAGGGACTGATGACCCAGTAGTTTGGTCCCTTTCAAACCCCAACCCAACCAACCAACCAACCAACCAACCTATCCCAGCACATAGCTCCATCATGCCGGATGTTGGTAGTGTATCTTACACTGCCCATACACTTCTAGTGTGTTTCGACAAGTCCCACACTGCCATTGTTACCCTCTCTGTAGACAATGCTAGTGAGTCCTCCACCGCAACCAGCCCCAATGCCACAAGGTCTACTATCCTTGTTTCCATTCATACAGCTTCCATTTCTCCATGTGTTCTGCCTTATTTATTTGCATCTCACATTACTTTTATTTCTATGACCTCTTTCGTGCAACACATGCACTTTAAGTGCTCCAGTGCCCACTTTGGCACCCAGTTGAGCTTCTGTGTAGCCAAACGCAGCCTCACACAGACTTCTGTCTTTACCTCACCCTTTGTGCTCGCAACCTTTGTGCTCCCCACTACACCTCTTCTCACACCATTCTAAGGCATCTTCTGCAATTCCAGAGTGTTGTGCTCCCACATCTGCTCCACCCAGTGCTGTTTGCTGCCAGCGGCTTCTCATTTTCAATGTTATGGCATTGGTGCTGGAGAGATGCAGCCTCCTCCTTTTCTGCCATCTTTGTTCAGTTTCTGATTACAGGTGTTCCATCACTACCAGTGACACACTTGGCGAGCTCTATGTTTCTGCAGTCTCGTACTCTGCCAGACTGTGCTGCCAGCCCTCTTGCCCCGAGATCGTACAACTGGCTTTGCCGATGTTGGAAAGTGCATTCTGATCACACTTCGTATTCTACTTTTCTCGTACAACACCACATCCGCTACTGTGTCACTTCATCTCGGCTAATTACAACAGACCACCAGCAGTTTCTTCTGCCATTTTCATTGCTGCTCCGGTGGACGTGTCACCATAAGCCTATTTGTGTTCAGACGGTCACGTGTCTACTGGACACCTCGACTGTATTTCTCCTACGGTGATACTTAGCCCACAGCTCAATCCGTCGACGGGCAGTTCGTTTATGAGCTCCAAACTGACTGTTGGCTACCTTGAGCGAATGTAGCACCCCAACACCTGTCATTGTACTCTACTGTTGGCTGCTTCTGCCAGATGCCTCCTGCTCAGCGCCTTCTCTCCATCGGCAGCTCCTGCTGCATCTCCGTGGTCAACACCACTAGCAACTTTTTAGATTTGGTCATTGGGAGCACTCGTAACTATCACCTCAGAAGAACATTTCAGTTTAACTAATTGTGTGCTCCTGCTAAGCATCATCACAGAGATACCTTTCTGCTGTATGCATTGCGTACCCGTGTTGAGCTTTCTTGCAGAAGGATATTTTCAATTTTGGCCAAGGATAAAAAATGCTAAATGATGATAGAAAGCAAATTTGTAAATGAAATTTCAACAATGGGTTGATCATTTACAACAGTCCAGATGAAATTGAGTTCCAACATGTTGCTGTTAAAGGGCCAATGATTGAGGCAGCTTTATGTATAGAGAGAAGAAGAATGGCAGTTTTATGTTAGTAGCTTTGCTCCAAGGATGTAGATGTCCATTTCACCTCCCAAAGGTCTCCCTGAGAATTCTACAATCACATTCACACAACTTAAATTTTCGGTCATTGTCTTTATCAGAAAAAGAAAAGCAATGCAGGAATAATGACAACTAATGAAGAGGTGAGTAGAGGGGGGGGGGGGGGGGAGGGTAAGATGTTGGGTAAGTGTGGAAATGGAAAGTTCTGCATTGCATGTGATATCGAGCATTCCACAGGGTAATGTTATTGGTACTCTGCTGTTCCATGTTTACATAAACGATTTGGGATAAAATCTAAGCAGGTCTTTTAGGTTGTTTGCAGATGACACCGTCATTTACCGTCTAGTAAAATCATCTGAGGATCAAAACCAACTGCAGAGTGATATCACTATGGTGTAAAAACTTTGTTTACAAGATAAATCAATCAAAAGTGAAGTCCGTAAACTCCACTAAATACCTAGGAATTACTATTACTTCAGACTTAAACTGGAAAGAACACATAGAAAAGGTGAACCAGAGACTGCGTTTTATTGGCAGAACTATTAAAAGATACAACAGAACTACTAAAGTAACTGCATACACTACGCTTGTCCGTCCTTTTTTGGAGTATTGCTGCCCAGTGTGGGATTCTTATCAGGTGGGATTGACAGAGGACATTGAAAGAGTCCGCCGGCCGCGGTGACTGAGGTGACTGAGGCGCTCCAGTCACGGTCTGCACGGCCACTACGGTCGGGGGTTCGAATCCCCCCTCGGGCATGGATATTTGTGCCGTCCTTAGTTGTAAGTAGTTCATAAGTAGTTTGTAAGTTTAGGGACTGATGACCCCGTAGTTAAGTCCCATAGACTCTACAAACATTTGAACATTTTGAAAGAGTCCAAAGAAGGGCAGCTCATTTTTTATTTTTACAATACAGAGGGGACAACTTGGTTCAGCAGCAGGCAGGGGACTTCTGTGAAGCCCAAAGTGATATGAAGAATTATATTAAGATTGGGCAGGTAGATTTGGAAAACAAAGAGACTGGGAAGGGAGGGTACGGGTACATGATGAGTGAAGTCTTGGAACAGTGGTGTATGTGGTTGTGGAGCAAGGGGAAGTGAATATTTGATTCGATAACTGCATTGGATCAAATAATGTGTTGCAAGCTGCTCCGTCTCTCCATTGGTTCCATCCAAACTTCTTTTTATGTTAAGTGTCCTGTTTATATCAAGGGCCCTAACCATCAACTGTTGCTGCTTTTAGATGATTGCCACCCTTTTCATACTAAAAAGTCTATGCCGTATATGGCTATGCAAACAGCCTGTCTACAGTGAGAAGGAATTTGTTTTCTAATATGTCCAAGGTCTTATTGAGTCCTTCAAAGATATAAATAATTTATCCTGCCATGCCCCTACTTCTTTGTGATGCCTCAGACTACTTATCATTGTAGTTAAAAATGAGGAACACCCTACCTAAAATAATTCCAACTACTCCCAAATGGTATTCCAACTGTCTACCAATGTGTGTGTTTTTGTCTTCCGTGCTTTTCCTACCTTTTTGCAATTTCTTCAGTTTCATTTTACAGTTCATAACCAATAAGCTATGCTCAAGAGTCTTTATTTGTCTCTGAATATGTCTTACAGTTCAAAACCTAGTTACAAAATCTATGTCCATTATAAAATCTATGTGGTACCTTCTGATGTCTCCTGGTCTCTTCCATGTATGTAACGGTCTTTCATGATTCTTAAACTAAGTGTTTTTTATGATTATGTTCCATGCAAAATTCTACCAGATGTCTTCCTCTTTAATTCCTTTCCCCCGTACATATTCACCTACTATTTTCCCTTAACTTCAACTGATCCATTTCTGTTTTTAAATATTCTCACCTCCCTACCTTACGCTCCAATCTGTAGAATGCCAGTGTTGCTTTTCCTGATGATGACATCTTCCTGAGTAGTCCCCACCCAGTGATCCGAATGGGGGTCTATTTTATGTCTGGAATATTTTACCTGAGAGGTTGCTATCATCATATATTCATACAGTAGAGCTGCATGTCCTCCCTTTGCTTTCACCTGTTCACAGGAACTGTAAGACCCATACTAGCTTATGTTACAAGGCCAGCTCAGACAATCATCCATATTGTTCCCCCTGCAACTGCTGAAAAGACTACTGCCCCTTTTCAGGAGGCACATGTTTGTCCGGCCTCTCCACAGCTACCCTTTCGTTATCGTTGCACCTACAGTATGGCTATTTGTATTGGTGAGGTACAAAAGCCATCCAACCTCAGCATCCCACCTATTATGCCTAATATCGTAGTCCATCCTTATGCCACACCTACTCCCAACATACCCCTGTGGAAGGTGCAGTGTTAGGTAAAAGTATAGGAAGAGGTAACATCTATCTGTCAGCATAATGTTATAGTAAGAATGCATTCAAGTTATAATGCCTCAGGTTTTCCTTTTCTTTATCTGAACTGGCTATTGATAGAAGCATCTGGTTTGTTTTAAAACATATGTAGACTACTTGTGAATGTGTGATAGGTACGGCAGCACTGTACAGCGTGGAGAACTGTAGTGCCAGTGGAGAGAGTTAGGACTATTATTGATATATAAAATAAAGACTGTCTGTGTACAGGAACACCATGTAATCGTTCATTTTCTTCTTTTGCATGATGTGTCACTGATTGAAATTCATTACCGGTTTGAGTGAGACAGGCAATGGTGTCATAGATGTGTTCAATGTTTGTTCGTGGGTGCGTTAGTTCAGAGAAGGCGGAACATTGTGTGACAATATGTGACACAACAGTCTTGGCCTCGCACCAGCAGGTCTGATTACATGATCAAGCAAGTGGAGAAAATTGTTTTGAAGGGTCGCCAAAGGACTATGGAACACATTACCTCCAATTGGCATATCCAATGGATCTGTGCACACAGTCCTGCATGAGGACGTGAAAATGTGAAAAGTGTCCCCCAGTTGGTGTTGTGAATGCTAATGGACAACTACAAGGCTTTGCATGTTGCCAGGCCATGTTGATTTGTGATGATGGCATCAATAGGACTATATTTTTATTGATTGTGACAATGCGTGTGACGTGGATGCTATTTTTCAATCCTGAAACTTAAGTGTCAATCAGCTGCGATCAATTTTCCTGTGGTCCAAGCAGACTCCTAAGGAAGCATTCGCAGCGACCATGGAGTCAAGGCGTCGCTGTTGTCAAAACTGTTTACAGCTGCAAGGAGATTATGTTGAGAAGTGAAATAAGTTTCACAGTTGATGTGGGATTTGTTTGTGAGGAGAGGAAGAAATTGGAGGTGTTATAACTTGAATGCTCCTTATATGTATTGCTGTCATTTGCCATTTTGTGTAATTTTTCAAGTGTTTTTCGTATTCTACACATTGTAACAAATGACCGTATGTATGAGCTTAGGCTGCAGCTACAGCAGATTTTTTATTTATCAAACATTCATGCAGATCTGTTTGAAGGAAGACATAGAGGCGGTTCAGAGGCGAGCAGCTAGATTTGTTACCGGTAGGTTCGACCAATGCGTGAGTGTCACGGAAATGCTCCGGCAATTCAATTGGGGATCGCTGGAAGAAAGACGATGTTCTTTTCATGAATTTTTGTTAAGTAAATTTAGAGGGCCGGAATTTGAAGCTGAGTGTAGTACGATCTTGCTGCCGCCTACTTACATTTCGCGTAAAGATCACAAAGACAAGATAAGAGAAATTAGGGCTCGTACGGAGGCATATAGGCATTCTTTTTTTCTTCGTTCAATTTGGGAGTGGAATAGGAAAGGAAATGCCTAGTAGTGGTACAGTGTACCCTCCGCCACGCACCTTACGGTGAATTGCGGAGTATGTATGTAGATGTAGAAATGGGAGCACTAGTACATCATTTTTTTGCTGTCTATAGATGGATGATCTTTTGTGTGTGCAGTGGAAAAAAGGCTGAACTGCACAACATTTGAATGTTGTGGGGGTTGTGGGGGTTGTTAAAAGTATTGAAATTTTGTTTTACTTTTAGCATTCTGTTGTAACCTCCAAACTTTATCAAGTAAAGACTAACATAAATGGCCTGTGTCAGCCGTTAAGTACAGAACTGAACATAACAACATAACTGTTTGGCATGCACTTCACAACTGCCTGCGTGACTCCACGCTACCTCCACCATCGTTCATAGAGGGCGTGCTGCTTGTCTCCATTCTTGCGCGCCTTTGGTGGCTGCCACAGTTAAGTACATAGTCGGCATGCTTGATTCAACTTACGTATCGCGCACTACGCTACAGTATATCTCCCTCTTCTGCGGGGAAAAACTAAATTGTTACACATAACCCTTCCATTTCTTCCTCACGACCAAAACGCCGAACCGGAACCATGGTGTACGGGCGTGCAGACTGAGAGTGTCGTGCAACACCGCGAGCCCTGCCCATTAGCGGCCAGTGAGATATGACCGGGGAAGGCGGGTCGTAGTCCATGACGCTGTCTTCACTCTCGCCCGGTGCCATAGGTGGCATTACTGCGAGCAGCGATGGCAGCAGAGGCGGTGCTAGCGGCGATTGATACGGCGGTGGTACCACGGAGGGGCTGACGCTGGCCAAGTCGTAGGAGTTGCTGGAGCCCGCTCCCTGGATGCCATCGAGTGTTGGCCGGGAGGAGGCTGGGTTTGGTGCTCGATTGTGTGTCGGGATATCCTCCCACTCCCTACCTGCGACATGTCGAGATGTGAGGTCGTCCTCTGTGTGGACCTCAAAGAGGCGGCGGCCAGAACAGCATGTGACAACCGCTGCGATCCACTTGGGGCGGTGGCCTAACCCTCAGGCCCACACCGCAGTGCCCAAACGGAAACGGATCGGCACCGCCATGCGGAGGTGGCCCGGCAGGGGCCGCAGCAGGTGAAGCAGAGTCAGAGGCTGTTGGCCGTGTAAGAGTACTGCTGGGCTCTTATCACCGATTGCAGTAAAATGTTAGGAAGCTAGGAATCTCCCTAATGCCCTGTCAGGTGAAGATTGAACTATGTACTTCTTCATTTGGGTCTTAAACTCTTTAACCAGAAGTTCGACCTCCCCATTAGATTGGGGGTGGAAAGGGGTGCCAACACCTGACGGATATCTCTCTGGGCACAGAATACGGCAAATTCCTGAGAAGAAAACTGTGGGCCATTATCTGTAACTAAAGTGGTATGCAGGCCTTTGAGAGCAAAGATCTTAGATAACGCTCAGACCGTTACTGCGGTTGACATAGCAGTGCAACGTACAACATATGGAAACTTTGAAAACGCGTCGAGCGCTAATACCTAGAAGGAATTCAAGAAAGGACCCGCAAAGTCTACATGAACTCGTTTCCAAACCTGCGGTGAAAGGGACATGCGCAGAGCAGCCTGGTGAGTCGTACATTTCGAGCAGGCTGACACAAGTCTGACAATATTCCTGTTCAGGCCTGGCCAGAACACATGGCGGAGGGCTAATGCTTTTGTATCCGATATACCCTAGTGGTCAGCGTCCAGAAGACTGAGAACTTCGCGGCATAGGGAGGAGAGAATGATCACCCGAGGTGGTGCACCTGCCATGGACAGCAAGTGGACTCCATCCCTGACTGAAAACTGATACTGAAAGGAAAAGTAATTGCGAAGTGGGTCTGAAACACAGCCTGGAGGCCACTCCGGCCAGCCGTGTTGTACAAAAGAGACCACCTGTCTTAACACGGGATCAGATGTGACCGTGGCTGCAATACGTGATGCGGTAAGAGTAATACCATCCACTAACTGTTGTTCCACCGCATCCATATGAAAATGGAGCAATTTGTCGCTGTCAATAACAGGGTTGGGACCCACTGGAAAACAAGACAGCGCATCAGCATTAGCATGTTGGGCTGTAGGGCAAAAGTGGATTTCGTAGTTGAACCGCGACAAAAACAGGGCCCATCGCTGAAGACGGGGTGCTGCTTTATCCGGCAGGACGCAGAAGGGTTGAACAGGGAAATCAAGCATTTTTGATGGAATGACACAGTGGAATTTTGTCCATACAGAAAAACGTAGAATTTGTGTAATGCATAGATGAAGGCCAGGGCTTCTTTTTCTATCTGTGAATATTTGAGTTGTGCTGAGTTCAATGTTTTGGACGCATAAGCAGTGGGTCTCTCCGTACCGTCTTCATACCTATGGGTCAAGACTGTTTCCACCCCATGTTGGGAAGCATCTGTGGCCAAAACTAATTGTTGCCTCAGTTGGAAGGGGACCAAACAGGGGGCAGACTGTAACTTTTCTTTCAAAAGAGAAAACGCATTTTCACACGCCTGTGACCACTGGAAATGCACGCCTTTGTGCAAGAGGAAATGCAATGGTTGCGCTATGGATGCTGCATCGGGAAGAAATTTTTGGTAATGTGCAAGCTGCCTAGGAAAACTTGTAACTCCTGCACCGACGTAGCTCGAGGTAAGGCCAAAATGGCCATGACATGCTGGCGTAAAGGGGTGACGCCCTAGCGTGAAACTTCAAAACCTAGATAGACAATAGCGGGTTGGAAGAAGCCACACTTGTCTAGATTGCATTTGAGTCCAACGGCCTGGAGTGCCGAAAATAGGGAACGTAGGTTCCACAAGTGGTCTTCGGGAGACATGCCTGACACCACAGTGTCGTCCAGATAATTTATACAGCCCGAAATCGGCGCTGTGGCCTGTTCCAGGAACCATTTGAATATGGCTTGGGTGCTGGCAACCCCAAACAGTAGGCGTAAATAATGGTATAGGCCAAGTGGTGTATTAACCACCAACAGACGCTGCGACTCCTCGTCCTAGGGAAGCTGAAGATAGACCTCTGCCAAGTCCACCTTCAAAAAGAAATGTCCTCCTGACAACTTTGTGAGCAATTCCTCCTGGCGAGGCAATGGATAATTGTAAATGACTGATTGTGCATTGATTGTGGTCTTAAAATCGCCACAGAGCTGCAACTTGCCAGTTGGCTCTATTACGATGACCAACAGAGAAGGAAATAGGAGAAAATACTTGAGGAAATAGGACGAATGACCCCCAGGGATGTGAGGTGATCAAATTCCACTTTGACAGAATTGCGGAGGGCCACTGGTATCTGGTGCGCCCGAAAAAATCGCGGATGCGCGCGGCAGGTTTCATAGATATATGTGCCTGAAAAGACATGGCACAACCCAAACCCGGTGTAAACAGGGAAGAAAATTCTGAGTTGAGCTCGTCCAGTTGTGGATAGGGTACCTCATTCGAAACTAGGTTGACATTGTCCAAAATAGAAAACCCGAACAACTGAAATGTGTCCATACCAAAAAGATTCTCTGTGGTTGCATTGTCCATTACCAGAAAGGTTAAGGGGCGAACAACAGTTCAGTATGCCGCCTGAGCAGTAAATTGGCCAAGCACTGGAATCCATTGTTTGTTGTAACTGAGCAACTTACGAGTGACTGGCTGCAGGGAAGGGGAGCCTAACTCGACATACGTTTGTGAGTTTAATAGAGTGATGGTGGCGCCCGTATCAACCTGCACACGGAGGACCTTGTTGTAAACTTTTAGGTCCAGGAAAAGTTTAGAAGGAACCGCGGACATTGCTGCCACACAGTTGACTTCAGTATCTACATCCATATCCTGAATCTGCACAGTGGGATTTGACTTGCACACGGACGAAATATAACCTTTTTTGCTGCACCGATGGCACATGACTCAGTGCCGAGGGCAAATGGCTCGATCATGACTGACAAAGCAAGATGGGCAGGATGACAATGGGGCACTAGGGCGGCCCTGTGTCGTCTGTTGTTGCGAGCCACGCGCCCGCGGCTTTTGCTGTTGCAAGGGACGCATGCCGCTCAACAGTACAGAGCGTTGGGTAACCGCGGCAATGTCCTCCTCAGGGGCTCGTCTTCCTGCGAGTGGCGAGAGGGTGAAGGCTGCACAGCTGATACATCACACCAAGCCTTGATTTGATTTTCTGCCATCCGCAACACTTCAAAGGTTTGGGCTATTTTTAAGACTTTTGACAACGAATGTTGTTGTAAGGCACGCTCCCTCACTTCCTGTCGGGTGCTAGGCAGATAATCACATCCCCGACCATCTGATCCGCATAAGACTCTTTGTACATCTCCGAAACAAAATTGCAATGGCGACTAAGACCGTGTAATTCGGCCGCCCATGCACGATAAGAATTGTGCGGTTGTTTACGGCATCTATAAAACACCACACAAGCAGCTACGACATGTGTACACTTGCAGTAGTAAGAAGACAGTAATTGACACATCTGATCGAAAGTAAGAGATGTGGGGTCTTGCAGGGGGGCCAATTGACACAACAAATGATAAATCTTAGGAAAAATCCATGAAAGAAAGACGGCGCGGCACAGCCGGGCATCCAAGACGCCAAAAGCCTGAAAATGTTGCTGTAGATGCTTTTTGTACCCCTCCCACTCTTTCACGGCCTCGTCAAATGTCGGGAAAGGCAGCGGGTATCAGGCGGGGGTAGATGGAGCCGGTGCTGCGGGGCGTGCGTGCACGGACAGTGCCGAAGCGGAAGACTGAAATACCTGGCTAAGATTCTCCAAAGTTGTTGAGAAGACCAGAGTCTGGTTTTGCAATGCCTGAGTCTGGTTTTGCAACGCTACGTCAAGAGCCTTCTGTTGATCAACGAGGCGGCGTATTACTTCGTTGAGTGTAGCTTCTGTCATTTCACAGGCAACTCTAGAACCTAGGTGAAAAAAGAACGTGTGGAATTGAACACCCTCGTCGCCAATGAGTGTTGTAACCTCCAAACTTTATCACTTAGAAACTAACGTAAATGGTCCGCGGCGGCCGTTAAGTACAGAACTGAACATAACAACAAAACTGTTTGGCATGCGCTTCACAACTGCCTGCACGAGGGCGTGCTGCTTGTCTCTATTCTTGCGCGCCTCTGGTGGCGGGCACTGTAAGTACATAGTCAGCCCGCTCGATTCGACTTACGTGCCGAGCACTATGCTACAGCGCGTTCAAAGTTATTTTGTGCAAGTAAAACACATTCTTTCTAGTCTGTGACTTGCCAATTAATGAAAAGTAATTTATGAATAATAAGTGAATGAATAGCAATTTCCATGTTCCACAGTACATTTTTACAGCATTGTTCATGTTATTTTCACTCAAAATTATATGACAAACTTTTTCTTTGCACGCGTACAATGCAGAATTAAAAAATTTTTATCACTTGGTTTGTTTCATTAACTACATACTTGGAAAATTAAAACAAGGTTTCATTTTTTTTTTTTTTTTACCCGACAAGTGCACATTTTGACTTCATATTTTGACTGTTGTCATTCTCTCTCTGACCTCTTCTGTCATTTCTTGTCCTTTGACACTTTCCCATTAACTCCAGACTGCTTCTTTTTTCCAAAGATCAAGTAGGCACAGCACTATAGATGTTCCATATTGTTAATAATTTCCTTCCAAAAGTAGTATCAGCAGCACAGTTAACTTATTATACCTAAGTGGAAGTAAACTGTGCGCTGTTATATCAAAGTTGTTGTGTTATGTTTCAGTGCACTGCAAAGCACAGTTTGGGCACATTTGAGAACAGCTTCCACCATCAGGGAGGGAAATGACTTCGACTGCGTTCAGAAGGGCATTTTCTGACAAAAATTCAGTGTTGTGACCTCCCTTCCTGATAAGTGATTAGCACAGAAGAAACAGTCAGTGAGAGTGTTCTATGAAGTGATATGTGGGGACATGGTATTATTTTGCCACAGTGAAGTTACTGAAATGATGATATGTGACTGCTCTTTTAATATGGTTTTACAAGGACAGACTGTACAGACTGTAAAATCAGTATTGGAACAAAATTTTATAGTTCTTTATTCCTTCAATTTAAAACATTGCTCTCACAATATATGTTTGTATAAAATCACAGATCTGCTTTGTTAAACTTTTTTTGTAAATATAAATGTAATGTTATACTTGAAGAGTGATGTCTTCGTGCATCAGTGCCTTTTAGTAAAGTACAAAAGTTTTGATTTTCTCTTGTGACAATAGTTATGCATGTGAGCTCGTATCACCCTGAGTGTAGTTTATAATGTTGTTATATACTCTACGTGCATCCTCAGAAGACTCTCAGTGAGGTGGAGGCTGATGGTAATAGCTCAGCAGATTAACACCAAATCACATCAACTGGTATTAACTGTTTTCTGGTTAATGCACACATTAACACACAACCCTGTGTTCATTGTGTCTACACACATACAAAAGCAATATACAAAGTTAATAGTTGCTAAAATGTTGTGTAAAATTGACTTTAAACTGTTCCTTGTTATTGAATTATTAATAACATGGATTAGGATAAATGAGTAGTACTCATTTAAAGGAGTCATTGACTAGTGAACGGGCTTATTTAAAAGTAGACAATTGGATAAGCTGTTGGATTAAGTCCTTCATCATATGTAGAAACAAACACACACACACACACACACACACACACACACACACACACAAACAAACTGTTACCTGCAGTGTCAAAAGATGACGGTGGCTTTTGGTGTGTGTGTCTGTGTGTGTGTGTGTGTGTGAAGAACTTATCAGTCTACTTTTAACTATGTCTGTTTGCTGCACGATCCAATCTCTATTTGATGGACGGCATTGTATCCTAATCTATATTTGTTATCCCAGATTTTATCTCTATTGATATATTAGATACATTAAACACAGAGGTGTTTTCCACACAAAATTGTTAACTACTTAAAAGTATTCTTAAATTGTATCATTGCAATTACTCCCATCACCCACATTGCTGAATGTCATTTTAGAATGTGCATAGTTAGTACATTATTTTTTAGTTTATTATTTTTAAACAAAAGAGTTACAGAGCAACATGTGTTATAATTGAACATATCACATAAAGATCTTGTGCCAAAAGACAATGAAACATATTAAGTTAAGACAAGTCTTACTGCCTGATGTGCTGGAGTTTTAACTATAATCTGCAGCAATGTAACAGTACAAGCATATCTAAAATGATTATTGTGAATTGCATTATCCTTTTAACAGGAATTTTGACCCAAATCATGAAAAACTTTGTAATTACAATTAATGTAACAATTGGTATATAAGTAGGGAAAAATATGAATAAATGTAGACAATAAAGCTGTGCTCACAGAAGTGAGGAAATTGTATAATAGAAAAAAGTGATGAGAAGTGGTTGCTGTATCTTGAACTTTTGTATCTCTCCCCCAGGGGCATGTAATGCAAACGGTAATGGGCAAGAGTCTCAAAGCAGAATAATTAAAATAAGTTGTAAACATTGTGCACACAGTAGAGGGAGTTAGATCTATGAATATATGTTACCTATGAATGCTACAAAACATATGCTGATGTTGCCAAGTTTGTAGTGGGCAATTCAAGAAAGACCACCTTTCATGTCTCCTGCAACAAAGACAGGCTAGTGCAATACAGAATTTCCATTTATACACCTTACAGAGTAGCCCCTCTATGACATTTTTTACTTATCAGATTTGAAGGTCAGTGCCCCACCACATGTTTCTTGAAACAGCACACTTAAATTCTCAAACCAACTTGTGAGTAATGAATGAAGTTGTTGGTAGCTCATCTTGCAGCATAATTGGATTACATTCTTGAAGTTGCTGGTTTGAATTTCTCTGATTTCTTACTGTTAAGTTTTATTTATTAATAAATGAAAATGTTTATTGCAAATATCTAAGTGCATATTTCAATAAAAATTTACATTTAAAATTTTTAATTACATTGCATTAAAGTGAGAAACATCAAATACTAATATATATATTGTAGAGACACAAAGGTAAAGCAGTTAACAATGTGATTTGAACATCACAGTGCTTTACTAGGCATGGTACTGTTTGGAGGTGGTATGCCATTGCCTTCCTCCAACCTCCAAACTGACTTACCCAGTCAGTAAAATGTGGATTCCGAACCACAGTGCTACTTGATATTTTTCACATTGGTAACATTGCCAGAGGTGAAAAAAAGGAAAGTAACAGATAAAAAATCCTAGGACCTGGTGGGGATCCAACCCTCAACCAGTCTGTCACTCTGCAACTGTGATACCAAAACACACTTGTAGATACTATTGGTACTTGTAGAGACTTTGGTGCATAATGTAAAATGTTTTTCCAGTCAACAAAAGGGCATTTCACACATCTATATCAAATTTTAATGCTGGTAATTAAAATAGAATAATATTTTTATAAAAATATGATTATTAATTAATGTTTCTTTTTGTTAATAAATATGATATTTAAAAAGTTTTAAAAAATCTTTGCTGTAAGTGAGATACGTATATGTCTGTGACTTTGGGATTACAATCCGATTACGCTACTTAGTGAGCTACTGACAATCGTTTAATAAGTTACAAAAGTTTTTTGCTTATCTGCACACACAAATTTTTAATCTGACTTTTTACTGCTTTAGGAAATTGATGTGTGAGCACTGATAATCAGAATCCTAAGTTGAAGAGGGTCAGTCCATAAGGTGCTCTTGTAAGAGAAGAATGATGAAGGCATAGTTTTTGTAAAGAGAGGAAAATATAAAAGTTGGAGATGAAGAATGCAATTACAAAAATGACTGTTTTACACACACACACACACACACACACACACACACACACACACACACTAACACTTATTTCTAAACAGTTGCAGTGAGTTCTAATGCCTGAAATACATGTTTTCAGGCTAAGATAGATTATGGGAGGGAGAAAAGAAACAGTGCAACATCACAGACGGAGGATGATATTTGGAACGGGAAGTAGATGTGTGTGTGGGGGGTGAGGGGGGGGAGGAGGATACAGGTACTCTTTGAGTATCACATCACATCAGGGAAAGAGATGGTCTTTATTGGTAATGATGATATGTGGGTTCATTAAATTGCCCGAACAGTGTTTGTTTGTGTGTGTGTGTGTGTGTGTGTGTGAGAGAGAGAGAGAGAGAGAGATAGAGAGATAGATAGATAGAGAGAGAGAGAGAGAGAGAGAGAGATTTGTATGAATGAGAGGATAACTGGTCTGCTGTTTTCACTATCTTCTTATCTGCCTGCATTTCCTTTCACATCATTCTTTGTCGTGGTTTTGAATGGTTGGCAGTTTCATCAAAAAATAATTTTCTCTATTCATTTGAATATGATTTTCTCCATATGCTTTTATTTCTATTTTGAGACTCAACAATGTCATCTCTCCAATGAAAACCTATTTAACTTTTCCCTCTTCCTCTCATAATGTTCATGTCTTGCTTTGTTCTCACCATAACTGAAATAAATATTAATGAGAGATATAATTTCTTTGTATACAGCTTTCTTGTTTATATTTATTCATATATTTTGTATGACACCTAAATTTGAGTTTTTGAGAGAGAACTTATTTTATAAACTAATCTTCTATTTATCTTACTGTTTAAGCACTTGTCAATCTGCAATGTGTTCAAAGTAGTATACCAAGACATTTAAAAAGGATGTACTTTTCCAGTTGTTCACATTAGGATAAGACCAACTCAAACAATGTGAGTAATGGGTGTTGACCTTCAGTATCAAAGATTCTTCCTTTGAAAGTCGAAGGAAAGGAAATTTTGTGGCTGTCAGAGTAAGTGAAACACAAATACACTTAAAATAGCCGTCAGGAAAGAGATAAAATCTGAAATAGAAAATGTACAATATAATGTGATGATCTAAGTTCAAAGATGACACTTGGGAACACTTGAAGGAGATTGGAATAGTAGTTATCAACCAGTAGTGTACATAAATATATGTAGGTAATGTAAGAGAATGGGTTGCAAATAAAAGACTTGAGGAGGGAGAAGAACATTGACAAGGTGGAAGAAAAAAGGGATTAAGCAAGTACAGACAGAACACAAAATTGGGAGAGAAGGAACTATGATAGTAACAGTCATGAGATGGAGGTAAAAGTTTATGAAAACTTAAACCAAAGCAAATGATGGTATCACTGTACTTCCTTTTTGTATAGTTCATTGACAGTATTGTATTTGCACTCCACTCCACTGGAATACAAATTGGTTTGTCATTCATTCGTATTGACCACCATATGCAGATGTTGAACAGCATTTGGATATTAGGTAACAAATAACATGATTAGTTCCAAAAATGGGTTAGTGCTTAAAAATTATGTGGAATGAAGTAGCCAGTAGTGGAATGATATTTATTTTCAGATATTTTGGTATTAAATATGAAAACAGTGTGAGGAGGCTGTTTTTTCTTTGCATGATGTGAAATCACATTGCGAATTTTAATTACTCAATTTTTTAATTAATTTAATTATTTAAGTGTGCCATCACTTTATAGTTTCTTAGCTTTTATCAGTTTCGGCAAGAGAAACCCACATAATTAAGAAATGTAACACTCTTCTTGTTGGATCTGCTAAAGTTACTGCTTTTATCACTTATTGCCCTTTTAAGGGTTTTAGTACCAACAGCTACTTTTGTTCTTGGTTCTATTTTGTTCATGTTGCATGTACAGTCAGTCTTCCATAACATGCCATCGTCAAATTCACGTTATGCTATACTCGGTTGGTGTTTTGTTTTGTATGTCATGTACACAATGTTTAATTTTTTGATAAGTTACAGATTAGCTTGTAAAAACAGAAACTGTTATTAACAGTAGGGAAAAGTGATTTAAAAAAATCATGATTGGCACACGAGAAGATGGAAAAATAAAGGATTTTTTTTACCATTGTTGACTTAAACCATGTAATTTTAACTATCTTGACTATCCCTTTTCCACAGACCACACCTAAAACAAAGTATTGAAGGAATGATTCTAAGTTAAAATACCTACTATAATGGAAAGTCCAGGTTGGAATTAACAATATAGTGATAGGACAGTTTACAACTCACCACAAAGACGTGATGACGAGCTGCAACAGGCACATAAAGAAAGACACACACAAAACACTTTCAGCAATTGGCCATGGCCTTCTTCAGAAATAGGAACATTCACATAATCACACAGGCACAAAAGAGTGTCACACAACCGTCATCTTGTACTGCCGCACCTCGAATTCAAGGTGCGGCAGCTGGAGATGATGTTGCAGCAACAAACTGTCCATTCTCATGAACGGTCACAGGCAGACAGTGTTTGTTGGTAATGAGGATCACCCTGTGGCTAAACATGGCTTGGTGCACGGCCAGCACATCTTGGCGCAGTGTTACACCGTCCGGGTTATGTGGATACTTCCCACCGACACAAACCTTTCAGAACTCTGGAGATGGGAACTTGCCCTTCAGCTTATTCTCTCCTCCCGTTGCCCACCTGGTCTCAACCTCCGCTAAATTCCCGCCCACCATCTTTTAGCATCTTTGCCTCGGTTCTGCGGACAGAGCCTCTGCCTCAAGTGGTATCTCTGTCCAACTTCTTTGCTTGTTACAAATGTCTGTCTAGGTATGTTTGTGTTTGGATATGTGTGAGTGTGTGTGTATTTGTTTACCTTCCTTTTTTTACCCTAAGGTAAGTCCTTCCACTCCTGGGATTGGAATGACTTCTTTTCCACTTCCTTAAAACCCATATCCTTTCTTTTCTCGTGTACTTTCTTCCTCTTTTCCTGAAGAAGCGACCAATGGTTGCGAAAGCTTGTATGTGTGTTTGTGTGTGGTTATATTTTTGTCTGTCGACGAGCCTGTCCTTTGGGTAAGTCATCCGTTTTCTATTTTTTTATTTGTTTATCCCACCAGGAAAGTTTCCTTCTATAATTTATATATAATATATATGAAAAATTCCTAGCAGGAAAAATATGTATAAAAAGTAGATGAAGATTACTTACCAGGCGAAGGAGCACCGGCAGTGATAGTAATACAAATACCATGTTTGTGTGTCTCTGGTGCTGATTTGGTGTTGGTTTAAGAGGTCTGCAAAGGTTGAGTGACTTGTTTTATACTTCTAGACTCATACATGTTCTTTATATTTGGTGCTAAATGTTCTTTTAGTCTGACCAACGTATTCTCCATCACATGTATTGCATTTCAATTGGTATATTCCTGGTTTTCTGTATGAATCTGTATTTTCTGTTGGTTTTGGAAAATATTTTTTTATGTGAGTTAATGATTTGGTGAGCTATGTTGATGCCTTGTTGTTTTGAAATGCTGGATAGTATGTGTGTGTATTTGTGATTGTATGTCATTGTATACCATCTGTTATTTTCTTTATTTTCCCCCTTTGTTTTGTTTTTTGTATGTGTGTCTTGTGTGTTTGTTTGTGTGGTATTCTGCCTTTGTGATGGTGGTATTGGTGTGTTTATTTGTTTTTTAAATTTATTGTTTAACTTTGTTACTAGGTTTTCTTTGTATCTATTGTTTGTGGCTATTTGTGTTATGGCATTCATTTCTTTCTGGTAGTTATCTGTGTCTAGAAGGAAGGTGTTCAGTCTATGGAGTATTTCTAAAGTGTTGCATGTTTCCCAATTAAACCTGCATTTACTGTAAAACATCGCAGACATTCTGTTCTCTGAAGTTAAAAATCACACACACACACACACACACACACACACACACACACACACACACACACAAACACATATACACACATACATTGATTTAAATTTTGTATATATACAAAAAACTATTATAACAACACAAACAACATTTCAAAGTATTTATTCAATAGTAAGGACAAAATTCAACCCCTATCACACAGTGTACAAGATCATGTGCAAGCAATGTGCCGGCCGCGGTGGCCGAGTGGACTAAGGCGCTCCAGTCACGATTTGCACGGCCACGGTTCGAATCCCCCCCTCGGGCATGGATATTTGTGCCGTCTTAGTTCGTAAGTAGTTTGTAAGTTTAGGGACTGATGACCCCGTAGTTAAGTCCCATAGACTATACAAACAACAAGCAAGCATTGTGGGAAAGTGTATGTTGGTCAGTCTGGCAGGGCTTTAGCTATTAGATTGCCAGAACACGAGAGAAGCTGGAGATTAAAAAAGACAGATTCAACCTTTGCTGAACATCTGCTCAGAGAAAACCATCATTATGATGTGCACTGTGAAATCCAACATTCCCTGAAGAAAGGCAGAAAGATGACACTACTGGAAATATTGGAAATCAATAAACATTTGGCTCAGTTTACCAGTTTAGTATTAAACGATCAGATCCAGTTCCCCTTTACTCCATTGCTGAAATAAGTTTTAGTTTCCAACTTTCCTTTTCAACAAAAATAATCATGTCAGTTTTGATCCTTTACATATACTTATCATATTTTTATATGAATGTTAATAACTCTCATAAATATGTACTTGTAATGTACTTTCCTGTGAACGAATCGATTTTCTGTGATAACATATTTGTAAATCGTAACGTGTTTGTAACATCTTTGAAAACATGTATAGTACAGTCAGTTGTCACGTGATGGTAAAGCGAAAGACAGTTTGTGACGAATAAATAAGTTTTGCAGAACATCAGGAAGTTGTTCCTTTTTGATATTAAAACCTATTATGCTGGTAACACTCACAAACCACAAATGAACAGAAAAAACAACATAGCATCACTCTGTGAAGTGATAAAACGAAAGGCATTCCACTTAAAACGGGTGATATGCAAACTGTACGCAGTTTCAAATGAGTGAAGTGAAGTGATAACAAATGAAATGGAAGAAAGGCAAAAAAAAAAAAAAAAAAAAAAAAGGGGGGGGGGGGGGTTGAAAGTGCCTACACAACCATAAGACACACACCAGGAACCGACCAGCTCCAGCCAACGAGAAGGAGAAACAGCAGTGAGATGTAAAGAGGAGACAACAGCACCATGAGTACACTGAATATCAATTTAAAAACATATAGGCCTAATGTGAACAAAGTTTTGTAAAATTTAATAATGGAAAGTCCAGGTTGGAATTAATAATATAGTGAGGACAGTTTACAACTCACCGCAAAGACGTGGCGACGAGCTGCGACAGGCACATACAAAAGACACACACATACAACACATTCAGCTATCGGCCATGGCCTTCTTCAGAAAATAGAGCACTCACGCAATCACACAGGCACACAACACAGTCATACAACCATCACCTCCGACTGCCGCACTTCGAAACATTCGAAGTGCGGCAGTCGGAGGTGATGGTTGTATGACTGTGTTGTGTGCCTGTGTGATTGCGTGAGTGCTCTATTTTCTGAAGAAGGCCATGGCCGATAGCTGAATGTGTTGTATGTGTGTGTCTTTTGTATGTGCCTGTCGCAGCTCGTCGCCACGTCTTTGCGGTGAGTTGTAAACTGTCCTCACTATATTACAAAGTTTTGTAAAAATATTTTTAATCTTTATGTACAAAACAATTTGTACAAACATTTGTTTCACTTACAGACCACAGAAGATGCTTTTAAAATATAAAGCAAAACTCATTTGGTGTAAAATAAATGTCTTAATTGCAGTCATCAAAAGATGGATTATCTGTTATAGCCAATTTTAACAGCTACTGTGGAAGATGGCCACACAACCAAACATAGTAGAGTCATTTGTTTATTACACAAAAGACAGCGTAAAAATGTCATATTACATATCATATAGCATGAGTTAACTAAAATTTTCCATGGCACAGAAATACAAATGACATCAATTAATGAGCCACAGTATGTAAATCCAAAATTGCAGTGTCTAGCTTAAATTTCTATGACAAAACAATTGAAACAACTTGATGAGTTCTTTTGTTACTATGAAAAGAGTACTACATCATATTCAACTCATCAATGATAAGCTGTGATTGTTGGCAATCTACACAAAAAAGTTAATTGCTACTTTATAATTACAGGGCTTTAGAAGCCTATATGAAACATAGTGTCACAGAATAGGGCGTATTCAGTGATAGCGCTACTCTGATACAGGTATTTCAGACTAACATTAGGCAAAGGATTAATGTGGGTTTCATGGCTTTCCAACATGCATTCTCAGTACAGCTTTTAAAACCAGCAAAAATAAGAAATCCTCATAATAAAAACGCAGCAATGAACAGGTCCAGAATGTTAAACTTCCCGTGTTGAATAATTATCTATTTTGTATAACAGAGATGAAACGGCATTACTATCAACTGGTTATTATTTTGTACAACCAACTATACTGCTGATGCTGATATTGAGATGAACTGTCATAAAGTGTATGCGGTAGTATTATCTCAGCTCAGTTGTTGACAGAAGTGATAAGAGGATATTGTTCAAATAGACATTATTTGTACCACCATTTGTTGCGAAGCTACAGTGTGAATTGTAACTATGAACCTTAGGTACAGACACAGAGAATCCATAACTAGAGTTCAAACTGTAAGTATGGTTTGAGTTTTTGTTTAATGAGTATTTTAGTGGAATGGGTAGCCAAACCGAAACCCAGATTTTTCATTGTGGATAGGAATTTTAATTTTAAAAGCAGAATGTAGAACTGAAGAGAAATATTTGTGCTAGAGGTCTAATGTTGTCAGCAAACTATAGGTTTGTAATTATTACATTCTTATAATAATTATCCACTCATTGGATCATGTACAGTACAATTTATTTTAAGATATTGGGCAAAATTAAACTTGATTTTATGCTTTAAACATTTACAGTTACACATCCTGTTGTATAAATTATGTTTTAAGAGACTGATGCTTACAATTACAGTACATTCATGAATCAAACATTCACTTTAAAAATCATAAAGTAAAACATAAATGTGTGCTACTTTGTTGTGCAGGTATTATCTTATTGGCTGGAAAGAGTGTTTTGTGCTTATGTGCTTCTTTGTCTCTCAAATGTTTTAATATCTATGATAGATTTTATAGTAGTTGTAGTTGTATATTAATTATTCAGTTTTATTCCATGTGGTAAACTCCTTTGAAATGTATCTCATTCTAGGTAAGCCAAATGGTAGAGTGATTGATTTTTGAAAGAGAGGATTTTATTTGTGTAGAAAACTCGTCTCAATAATTGCTCTCTTTGTATTAAAAAAGTACACCATGCGGCACAAGAGTTATCTTAGAATATTAGTCTACATTTTTGTTTGTATGATTGAATATTTACTTTTCAATCATAACTTAGTGATTTTCATAGCTTTAGAAACTTTATGGATGCAGGCATTAATGGTTATGTGTTTTGACATATGTTGAATAAAAATTGAAGATTTAAATGTCACACTTATAATCACTTTACGGAGGAATGAGAACTGACTTAACTTCATAAAAATGGGTGTCATTAACTTTTGAAGGAACAAAGGCAGTGAGAATAATTAAAGTTAATTTTGATTCAGTGAGGCAAATATTTGTTAGGAAACTGTATTATTTCTGGAACATAACATCAGCTGTAAAGATTTCTGCTGTCATACCAGAGAAACACACATAATATGTACTGTTGAAGGTTATTGAATAGGTGTGCAATAAAACTTTTTCCTTGATTTTTATCTGTACAGTCATCTTAGATAATCTTACACTAGGCTATTATTATTGGTTTGCACATTTCAAAAGTATATAAGATAGTGGACACTCATTTACAAAGTTCCATGAGCCTATCAAAGGACAAATTTTCATGTACCACGTTTAAGCTAGTGACGCTGAGACGAATAGTATGATAGGGTGTGTACACTGATGAATCTTTTCATACATGCAGAGGTTATTTCTGTTTCACTCTTATATAGGTTATTTCAATCTCAGTCAGATAATAGTCTGTTTTTATACACACATAAGTTATTTTCAGTTCACTCTAGCATAGGTTATTTCCACCTCAGCCTGATAATATCCTCTTTTTGTTTTTCATGTATAGCTTCTTTCAATTTCAGTGTATCATAGGTTCTTTCCATTTCAGTCACTATTAAACAAAAAGATCAAATATTGGTAATTTACAAGAAAGCTTACACTCGAAGTTGTATGGTCAGAATCGATATATATCAACTGTTTTACTCATAATGTACAAATACATTTTATTACTAGAAATCTACTGATAGTAAAAATACTACTTTGCTCGCGAGATGAGTAAACATGGATATTTACTAATGTATCATAATGTATAAGTACATTTTTATTACTAGAAATCTAATGATAAAGAAGTTACTTCACTCACGAGACGAGTAAATATGAATATTTATTTATGTATCGTAATGTACAAATTTATTTTATTGCTAGAAATGTGTCGATCACAATGAAGTTACCTCACTTACTTTATTAATCAGCAAAGTACTCTCTCAGTTGTATATGCACACACTAATGAAATACGTTCTCCAAATTTAATATTCGTAACTCGCGTGACAGTACTGACGTAACTGACATTCGATGTGAGCTTTCTTGGAAATACCCAAATATTTTTCTTGTCTTTCTAAAGTGATCATGGATATTAAAGGAACAAGACAAAGTTTTTATAAATTATTTTTGGTAGCACACTTTCTTTTAGAAGATGTTAATGATGGTTACAGCGTTGTACCATCTAATTCAGTGCTCTTTATTGAGCCAGTGAGTGTCAGGTAGGGACTAGTTTGATGCTTCCAGAGTTTTTGGGAGACAAGTAACCATGAATTTAGGCCATCTATTACAAACACATTTTAAAGGTACTGCCATTGCCTCTTCTCCTCCACCCAAGTCAGTGGGAAGTAAAATCTATGTGCCCCATTGTCTCAATCTGTTATATATTGCAGGGATCAGTTTGACTGTTTTTTAAAGTGAAAGCTGAAGTAGACCCAGGAAATGGGCCCAGAATTTTTCTACGACATGGGAAACTGCCTACAAACCACATCCATTCTGACCAGCAGACCAATACCCAACATAAATCCCCGAGACTAATTCTATCTGGGGATTTTTTGTGTCCCCATATTCTGGATACTAGGTTATATTCAGAGGTTTTGTACAATAGTCTATATGTTGTTGTATCATTAGTACCTAACAAGATCTGTAGCCTCGTTAGGAACCTACAAACAAGTTGTATAAGGTTACTTGGAAGAATATTTGCTCTGTTTTCTTATAACGAAAGAGCACAGGTATGCAGACAGAAAAACAAATGTTAGCTTTCGCAACCCTGTGTTGCTTCTTCAGAAAAGGACAGGGGAAAAGGAAAGGATGTGGGTTTTAAGGGAGTGGGTGAGGAGTCATTCCAATTCTGGGAGAGGAAAGACTTAACTTGGAGGAAAAAGGATAAGTAAACACACACACACACACACACACACACACACACACACACACACACACACCCCCTGCCTTGGTGTGTGTGTGTGTGTGTGTGTGTGTGTGTGTGTGTGTGTGTGTTTGTTTACCTACCTATCCTTTTTCCCCCCAGGTAAGTCTTTCCTCTCCCGAGATATCCTCACCCGCTCCCTTAAAACCCCCCAATGTATATAATTAATTTTTTTATAATAGCTATTGTGAAACTTATTCGTATTTTTATCAAATCATGACAGTGCTAAAATTATTGCAGAAATTAACTTGTGTTGTGTAACTTTGGCTTCCAATGTTCTTGGCCATATGTCTTGTCAGCTCACTGTAAACTGCTTTGTGACTGTGTAAACAATATCTGTTGCTGGCATTTTCCCCATTGTTGATGGTTGCTTAGCATGGGCATCTAACATTTTACTTTTTGGGCTTCCAGAGTGGGCTTTCCTCCAGGCCATTACAATTTTTCCATGTTTATTGTTCATTCCAAACTTGATAAGAAGTTAGAAGAGTAAAATATATGAAAACTGTGGCGGTAGTGTGGTGGTTCCAGGAATTTAGTTTTGATTGGCTTAACTATCATTGTTAAAAAATGCAACAAGAGACTCATTGAGCTGCTGAGAGCCATGAAAAATAGACAATCACATTCACACAACTTAAATTTTCGGCCATGACCTTTATCGGAAATGGCAATCTAAATTCATTACCAACTCTGACTTGTACTAGCATCTGATTCTCTTAGCATGAAAGCTACAAGTGACGAAATTCCAATAGAATATAAAACAATTCATGATTATTAATATTAGCTACCATCTGCCCTCATAATGACCCATGACAATAGTATGCTAGATGTAAGCGTGTGAAAAATTCACATGGTAATGCTAGACCTGGTTGTACAAAGCCATACTCACCTGCTGCCGTGCAGTGCTCGGGAAGCTGCCATTACAGTTGACAGCAGGAGGTATTTTCTCCTCCACGGTCCTCCTTCTACTATCGGGGGAGGAGTTTGGAAGGGGAGCTGAGTGGCCAAAAGTCTTCCAGTGAAGCTTTTGCATTTTTGTAAAGGGCAGGGTATGCAAAATATTTGGCAAACTTAAAAGGAACAAAACATTAAGTGTGTGTAACATTATAATCACTATGATGGGCATCTTTAGCTCACTGTCACTATGGGGAGGGTCACAGTGGAAATAGAAGTATAACAAACGCACAACTCACAATATCACTCGGACGAATATACACAAACAGCGGCTATGTCCGGCTGGCTACTCACAGTTGTTGGAGTGATTTTGTAAATGTATGTGTTTCTGTTTCTGATGAAGGCCATGGCAGAAAATTTAAGTTGTGTGAATGTGATCATCTATTTTTCATGCCTGTCAGCAGCTCAGCGAGCCTCTTTATGGTGACTTGTTATCTGCTGTAAGAGTCCCTCCTTTACCGCTCCCTTTAATAGGTCCGTACAAACTGTGTCCATACTGCAAGACGCAGTTTTATTAAGAGGACTTGTGGGGATGGTAAGGTTCACGGGATTAAAAAACTCTACTTATCTTTATTAAATGGCCAATTATGTCGAAATAATCCATCAATCCAGGATCTTGCTGCAGTACAGTTCACCTTATACAAGACAATGAAAGGTGGTCGAGGTTAAATGACAAACTCTTGTATTTGTTCTTCCTTTTTTATATACTTTTATTTCCTTTTAAAACATTATGTTCATATTGCACAATATTTTAATGGACAATGAGACAAAACCCAACTGCCCGTGAACACAACTAAAAATCTTCTGCCACAATATGGATTCTCTCCAAACATTTGAGAGAGTACCGCATAAACATAAAAACTATTGGTGTGCATAACTTATACACATGTTGAACTCAGATCAAAAATAGGTTATAAATTCTGTCTTAATCTCCTCTTCACAACAATAATCCATTTTGACCATGTGATTGTATTCAGTTATGGTAATTTTATTTAAACTAGTCTTATAAATAACAAGTATTAACATGATTTCATAAATTTACATATTAGGCCTACTCAAATTATTGGTTCTTTTTATGATTTTTAATGGTAAGTCAATAGTTTGTAATTAGTGGTTTGGTGTTTTGTTATTTAGACTCATAATTTTAACGTATTTCAATTTGTGATTTAATTTTTTTAAATTTGGATTTGTTTAAAGTCATAATAATTTTGTTAATTTCGGCAATATTGGACAGATAGTTGAAATGACTGACAAAATCATAATAAATATTTGATTTAGGATCCAGTGATATATAAAACATGGCCTGCCCTAATTTATTTCAACAAAAGATAAATATGTAATAATGTTGTCCAATAGTTACAAAATGTAATAATGTTACACAACTTTATGAGCTCAGCATATTCCATAACTATGTGTAATGTATTTTTAGTATTTGTAATTATTATTTACGGCTGAAAGCAAAGGGAAACTACAGCCATTACTTTTCCAAAGGACATGCAATTCTACTGTATGAAAATATGATGATGACATCCTCTTGGGTAAATTATTCCAGGGGTAAAATAGTCCCCCATTTGGATATCCGGGCGGGGACTACTCAGGAGGATGTAGTCATCAGGAAAGACAATACTGGCATTCTATGGATCAGAGTGTGGAATGTTAGATCCCTTAATCAGGTGGGGAGATTAGAAATTTAAAGACAGAAATGGATAGGTTGAAGTTAGATATAGTGGGGAATAGTGAAGTTCGGTGCAAAGAGGAACAGTATTTCTGGTCAGGTGAATACAGGATTATAAATACAAAATAAATTGGGGATATTAAGGAGTAGGACTGATAATGAATAAGAAAATAGGAATGCGAGTGAACTACAATGAGCAGCACAGTGATTGCATTATCGTAGTCAAGATAGATACAAAGCCAACACCGACCACAGTAGTACAGGTTTATATGCCAACTAGCTCTGCAGATGATGAGGAAATCGAAGAAATGTATGAGGAGGGTAAGGAAATTATTCAGACAATTAAGGGAGAGGAAAATGTAATTTTTATGGGAGGCTGGAATTCGGTAGTAGGACAAGGAAGGGAGGAAAGATAGTAGGTGAATATGGACTGGGCAAAATAAATGAAAGAGTAAGCCACTTGGTAGAATTTTGCAAGGAACAGAATTTAGTTACAAAAACACCTGGTTTAAGAATAACGAAAGAAGGTTGTATACCTGGAAGAGACCAGTGACACTGGGAGGTACGAGATAGATTTTATAATGGTAAGACACAGATTTCGGAATCAGGTTTTAAACTGTAAGACATACCCAGGGGCAGATATAGACTCTGACCATATCTTATTGGTCATGAGTTGTAGGCTGAAAAAGAAAAAAAAAAAAATGCAGAAAGTTGGGAAAATAAGGAGATGGGACCTGGATAAACTGAAGGCACCTGAAGTTCTAGAGAAAATCAGAGGGAGCTTTAGGCAACAATTGATAGAAATGGGGTGGGGGGGGGTGGGGGGGCGATAAAACATTAGAAGAGGAATGGATAGCACTGAGAGGTGAAATAGTGAAGGCAGCAGAAGACAAAATAGGTAGGAAGGCAAGACCTACAAAAAATCCTTGGATATCACAGGAAATACTAAACTTAATTGGTGAAAGGAAAAAATATAAAAATGCAGTAAATGAAACAGGCAAAATGGAGTACAGACGAATAAGAAATGATATTGACAGGAAGTGCAATATAGCTAAGCAGGAGTGGCTCAAAGGCAAATGCAAGTCTGTAGAAGAATGTATATATTGAGACCGAAGCTCGGACTGGGTCAGGAGTGACTCGCGAACGACGTACCGACTGAGGCGTCGGCAGAATTGCGACCATCGCTGGACCAGACTATGGACCGGACAACTAGAGAAAGACCTACCGACTGAGTGTGTCGGCGCTAACAGTCAGCATTAAACGAGACAACCAGAGGTGACAAACAACGACGACAACTAAATGGAACTGACTGATCAAAGTGTGTACCAATCAAGACCATAACAAAGCTGAGTCACATAGTACATGAACGTATACGGAGCGCAGTTGAGACACGACTGAAGACCGGGCTGCAGCTCCGGGCCCTATATAGCGCGGCTGCCTGCGTAGATGGCCTGCGCGGTGGGCGCGTCACTGTGCGCAGTGCTGCAGTGGCGATGACAGCGCTCGCAGGTTGTGCGTGCCGCCTAATGGCCACTGTCCTTCCCCCCCTGAAATGGGTGTGGATTGATGGAAGTGCCCATGACAGTGCTTTGAAAGGTGGACTGCTGGCACGAGTGGTGTCCCGGTTGCAGAGCCCGCCAAATCAGGAAGCGAATGTGGGGCCTTCCGATAGGTGCTAGGATGCATTGGTGTGGGAGGCGATGGCTGAGAGGGTGAATATGGAGGCTAGGTCTCCACCTCCATGCTCGTGTCCCCTGGGATGCCGACGCTGCACATATGGAGCCCCGCTGGTTGAGGTGTGTCCGAGGGTGATCTGCCTTGTGAGCATAGTTGCGGATGGGAGTGTGCCAACTCCGTACCTGCATCGACTGGAGCCGCTGACAATGCCCTAGAGTGCAGATTGTACTTGTGGGGTTGGGGGCTCCAAGTCTGGTTGGGGTGATGCAGGTAAATGGCACAGAGTTTGTTAGTATGTCCGCACTCCAAACCCCTCTTAGTGTTGACTGAGAAGAGGTGTCGCCCGTGAGTGGCTACTACTGTAGACGGCACCCTGGAGGGCTTTGTTCCATACAAACGAGTCCACAGAGTGGAAACTGGGGCATAGCGCCTAGTATACAGGGTCTTGGGTTCTGAGGGCTGTGGGGCCAAGGGAAGGAGAAGGGTGCATGTCTGTCGTCCATGGAGGAGTTCTGCTGGGCTACGATCCTGCATAGGGGTAGTTATATCGGTACTTAGGAACAATGTGGGGGTTGCTGTGGTGGTGGACGTGCCCACAGATTTCAACATTTGTTGTTTTAATGTTCGCATGAGCTGCTCAGCAGCACCATTGGAGGCTGGGTCGAATGGGGGACTAAATAGGTGTTTAATGCCATTGGCATCACAGAACTGCTCAAAGGCCGTTGCTGTAAACGGAGGCAGATTGTCAGATACGATGGTACGGGGTAGACCCTCAATAGCAAGAATTTGTGTGAGGGCATTGAGTGTGGCGGCCATGGTGGTGGACGCCATGCTGACCACATAGGGGTAGTGGAAATATGCATCGGTAACAATAAGCCAGGTGCCCACAAAATCAAGATGGCTGCAGTCCCATGGATGACATGGAGCAGGCCAGGGAGAGAAAGATTGAGCTGGAGCAGCCTGGTGCTTAGCACAAGTGGAACAATAGCGGACAACGGCCTCCACGTCTTTGTTCAGTCCTTGCCAGTAAATGTGCCTCCTGGCCAGGGATTTCATAAGTAATGTACCCCAATGCCCACGATGGAGAAGATCAAGAACCTGTAGGCGTAAGGCAGGTGGGATAACCACATGGTGGGTATCGCGCTCTGCATCGAGCAGGAGAACACCATCAATGACAGACAATCGATGAGAGAGATGGGACCAGGCCTGTATGATCTATGACCTGTTGTAATAGAGGGTCATGGCTTGTGTCTGCTGCAATGTGCATGGCTGAGATGGGGAACCCATCTAAGGTATTGCGCCATCCCAGGTCAATGTAGAAAAAGGAGACTTTGTGTCAGTCGAATGCTGCATCAGGTCTTGAGGGCAGACGAGAAAGAGCGTCTGCGTTGGCATGTTGTGTAGTATGCTTGTACTTAATGATGTAGTTGTACGAACTAAGGAAAAGGGCCAATGCCGGAGTCTTTAGGCTGTATGCTCTGGGAGCAGAGACTGCGGTCCAAATAGTGCTACCAATGGTTTGGGCTCAGTAATGAGGGTAAACTTGGACCCAAAAGATACACATGGAATTTCCTAACAGCATAGACGATCTCCAATGCCTTCTTTTCTATCTGAGAGTAGTTCTTTTGAGCAGGTGTCAAGTTCTTGCACGCATAGGCTATCGGTTGTTCAGTACCATCATCATTGCGATGTGCCAACAGTGCTCTGATGCCATAGGGAGATGCATCTGCTGCCAAAACAAGGGGACGTGATGGAGAAAAGGGCGTAAGGCAGGGTGCCAAACACAACAGGTGCTTTAGCTGTGTGAAGGAATGCTCACAGGCATCCGACCACCGGAACTGCACACATTTCTTCCACAGACGGTTGAGTGGATGTGTAATGTAGGCTTTGCATAATAATTCACCTTCCCCAAAAACCCCTTGCAACTCCTGTAGGTTTTGGAGGCCTGGTAGAGCATTGACAGCTGAAACATTATGATCCGTGGGCTGGATTCTGTCTTTGGAGAGCAAGTAGCCAAGGTATCCTTCCTGTTCCTGGAAAAACTGGCATTTATGGAGGCGGCACTTGAGCCCGGCATCCCGCAACGTAGTAAAGAGAGTGTGGAGGTTATGCAAGTGATCCTGGCATGTAGCCCCAGTAACAATGACATCATCAAGATAGTTGGCACAACTGGGTATAGGTATGGTTAACTATTCCAGATACCTCTGGAAGATGGCTGGTGCCGAAGAAATCTCAAAGGGCAAACATTTGTATTTGTAAAGGCCAAAAGGTGTATTGATGATCATGATTCGTTGAGATTCCACATCGAGCAGGATTTGTAAATATGCTTCAGCCAGGTCTATCTAAGAAAAGTATTTGCCTCCAACAAGTTTTGCGAGGAGGTCCTCTTGATGTTGAATGGGGTAGGTTTCGACTTCTGCCTGGGCATTGATGGTGGATTTAAAATCACCACAGAGGCGGAGGGTGCTGTTGGGCTTCAGTACCACTACCAGTGGTGTGGCCCAGACACTTCGTTTTGACAGATTCAATGACACCAGCTGTGATCAGATGGTCTAGTTACAGCTTCACAGCCATCCATCGAGAGACCGGAAGAGATGGTGTGCACAGCAGAAACGGGGCACTGCATCTGTGTGTAAAGTAATATGTGGCTCAAAATTGGTCGCACACCCCAGAATAGGTTCAAACAGAGACAAAAAAGAGGCACAAAGGTTGTCGAGTTCCTGGAAAGGAACTGTGTCTGAGATGACCTGCACCACGTAAACAGTGAGAATGGATCTAGGCCGAAAATGTTTCGAGCTGAGTGGCTATTGACAACAAATAGGATTACAGGTCATGTGACCTTTTTGTAAGCTGCCAAGGTGGTAAATTGACCTTTCAGAGGCATAGAGCTGACACCATATACTACCATCCTGCGGGAGGGCGGGTCCAATGCCGGGTAGCCAAGATGGGCATACTTTGGGAGGTTCACCAGGGAGATTGACGCCCCTGTGTCCACTTGGAAGCGGACGTCTCAGTTTGCAATCATGAGATAAATAAACAATTTGGTAGCGTGAGAATCACCCTGGGGAATGATGGCCTGCAATTCATGAACTGTCCCTTGATGCCAGGGAGGAGCCGGGATTGAGTGTCCTGCTGTTTGACAACAAACAGAACAGAGATGTCCATCTTTTCCACAACGACTACATTGGGCCCAGCGGTCTGGACATTCTGCTCGATGGTGCACTGTAAATCAGTCAGGATAGGACGGTAAACCAAGTTGCTTATGCCGACGAGGAGTGACTGGCTGTTTAGAGGCCATGGACATGTCGCAGAGGGATGGATCATGATGCTGCCAGCAGGGTAAGACCTTATGAATGTTACATCCCCTTTGTAGTGGTTGTACAGTTGCTGCCTGAGGACGAGCCATGAGGTGCTCATTCACCACCTCTTCTATCTTGAAAGAATGTGCAATTTTCAGGATGTTCTCCAGAGAGGGGTCATCCAGGTTGAGGGGTGCCGTACACATTTTTGGATCTGGAGCCAGCTAAATGACAACATCACAGATTGGAGAGTCTGCATATGATGTTTTACAAGACGGATTGGAGCAAGTGAAATCGCAACGCCAACTCAGTCCTTGCAAATCCGTCACCCATGACTGATATTATTGATCTGGTCATTTGTGGTACTGATTGAATTCGAGGTGCGATTTGACAACGTGAAATTGTTGCGAATAATAATTTGACAGCAATGCCCACATTTCCTCAAACGTCAGTGCCACCGGATTGGAGAGGGGAGCCGAGTTCTTCAGTAAGAAAAACTTCTCGGGGGAAGCCCAAGAAAGAAGGAGCAATCATTGTAGGGTGTCATCAGAGCCCTGAAATGCGACAAAGTGCTGTTTTAGCTGTTGTAAGTAAGTGTCCCAATCCTCTTTGGAATCGTTAAATGACGGAAATGCTGGGGGGCGGAAATCCCCCGATGACATGTCCACCGCTTGGAAGGTTTGTGAACCCTGAACCTGTAAGCGTTCTGCCAAAAGTTGAATTTCCTGTCGTAACAAATTAGTTTGTTGCTGCTCCATAAGTTGCACAAGTTTTTCGTTCATCAGACGTTATTTAATCTTTTACCTCATCACCAATTATTGAGACCAAAGGCTAGACCGGGTCGTGAGTGACCCGCGAATGACCAACTGACTTAGGGCGTTGGCAAAATTGCAAACTATGTCAGACCAGACTACGGACCAGGCGACTAGAGAACGACCTACCGACCGAGGGCGTCGGTGGAGCGTTGCCAGTAACAGTCAACACTCAACGAGACAAACAGAGGCAACAAACAACGATGACAACTAAATGGAACTGACCAAAGCGTGAACCATTCGAGACCGTGACGAAGCTGAGTAAGACACCACACAAAAACGTAGTACACGAAGTATACGGAGCGCAGTTGAGGCACAACTGAAGACTGGGCTTCGGCTCAGTGCCCTATATAGCGCGGCTGCCTGCGAAGATGGCCTGCAAGTCACTTTGGGCAGTACTGCAGTGGTGATGACGGCGCTCGCAGTCCATGTGGTCTGGTGGGCTCTCGAACTCATCGTGCCGGGATACCAGAGTATAAATAGGGGAAAAATAGATAACGCCTACAGGAAAATAAAAGAGACATTTGGAGATAAGAAAAACAGCTCTATGAATATCAAGAACTCTGATGGAAAACCAGTTCAGCAAAGAATGGAAAGCTTAAAGGTGGAAAGAATATATAGAGGGGTTCCTGTAGTCATGTCCTAGTTCATGAACCACGGGCAACGTATGAGTGGCCAAGTAAGTGGTCCTGACAGTTGGGATACCAGTTACTGTGCAATAAGGTTGGGCATCTCGGACATATTGTGAGTCGTGGCTACATTTGTGCTCAGACGGCAAAGACTACCAAATCCACCAGTTAGTCCCTCAAGTGTTAGGGGTAAAACCCAGTGGGGCCCTGGGCACGTAAGGCTAGCAACCTGCTTCCCAGGTAATTCAATATTATGCTGGCAACAATCAGAGCAAAATGCCTCAGACCTTTGGAGGTGATGGAGTCCCACCTCTAATTGACAGACCAGGGACTCCTCAGATACGACTTGGCAAACGATCTGAAATGAGGTGGGGAGCTATTAATATCAATGGGGATTGCACTGGGAAGAAGGTAGAGCTGGCGGAGGCTTCAAGTAAGATGGGGTTAGATGTTTTAGCTGTTAGTGTTGTTAGAATAAGGGGAGAGAAAGAGGACGAAGGATTTTACATCAGGAAAGCAATCGAACCCAGCATAATTGCAGTAAGGTATGTAAATGAACGACTGATGTGGATAGATTTGGCCATATCCAGCAAGAAAATTAGAATTGTGGCAGTGTATTCTCCCTGTCAAGGGACAGATCAAGATGAGATGGACAGATTTTACAATGCACTTAGTGATGTGGTTGTTAGAGTGAAGGATAAGGATAGTGTTTTACTCGTGGGTGATTTCAGCGCCAGGATAGGAAATCGAACAGAAGGTTATGGGTAAGTTTGGAGAGGATATGGAGGCCAACAGGAACGGAAAACAGCTCTTGTATTTCTGTTCCAGTATGGGCTTAGTTATCACAAACTCCTTTAAGCATTAGGATATTCACCGCTATACTTGGGAAGGAAGGGGAACCAGATCTGTCATTGACTATATAATAACAGACCAGGAATTCAAGAAGACAGTCGACACACGTGTTTTCATGGGATTCTTTGACGATACTGATCATTATTTAATCTGCAGTGAAATTGGTTTTGTGAGGCCAAAAGAGCAGAAAGTGAGGTCCATGTGTAGAAGGATAAGAGTGGAGAAGCTTCAAGACAAGGAAATTAGGCACAAATACATAACAATGATCATGGAAAGGTACCAGTTAGATGAATGTAATGATTTACAGTCACTGGAAGAGAAATGGTCACGGTACAGGGACACACTACTGGAAGCAGCTAGAGAATGTCTTGTAACAGTAGTGTGTAAAGGCAGGAAGAAGCAGACAGCTTGGTGGAATGACAGTCAAGGCAGCCTGTAAAAAGAAAAAGAAGGCATTTAGAAATAGCTCCATACTAGAAATCAGGCAGACAGAGAAAGTTATGTTGAAGAAAGAAACAAAGCCAAACAGATAGTAGCAGGCTCCAAGCAGAAATCATGGGAAGACGTAAGAAACAAGCTAGAAACTCTGGGCCAAGCCGTGGGAAAACCATTTTGGAGCATAGTTAGCAATCTTCAAAAGGGAGGGAAGAAGGAATTAACAAGTGTTTTGGACAGGTTAGGAAAGCTGCTAGTCAATCCTGTGGATGCCTTGAGCAGATGGAGGGAATATTTTGAAGAATTGCTCAATGTAGGTGAAACATTCAATAATGTGTCAGATTTTCAGGTAGAATGGGATAGGAACGACAATGGAAACAGTATCTCATATGAGGAAGTGGAGAAAATAGTCAGTAGATTACAGTGCAATAAAGTGGCTGGGGTGGAAGAAATTAAGCCAGAACTTATCAAATACAGTGGAATATCAGGTCTCAAATGGTTACACAGGATAACTGAAAAGGCTTGGGAATCAGGACAGGTTCCATCTGACTGGGCGAAAGCGGTAATCACGCCAATTTTCAAACATGCAAACAGAAAAGATTGCAACTATCGAGGTATCTCTTTAATTAGCGTTGTAGGCAAAATATTTTCAGGTATTGTTGAAAGGAGAGTACAGGTATTAATTGAAGGAAGTAAGTATCACGACTAAGTTAGCAGTGCACCACTCTATCTTTCGACCAACTTTGTTGTATGGGAGTGAAAGTTGGGTCGGATACATGTTGCCTTATTCATAAGGTAGAGGTTACAGATATGAAAGTAGCAAGAATGATTGCAGGTACTAATAGATGGGAACAATGGGAGGAGGGTGTCCATAATGAGGAAATCAAAGAAAAACTGGGAATAAACACCATAGATGAAGCAGTTAGAGTGAACAGATTGAGATGGTGGGGGTCATGTTACACGCATGGGAGAAGCAAGGTTACCTAAGAGACTCATGAGCTAGGCAGCAGAGGGTAAGAGAAGATGAGGTAGACCAAGAAGAAAGTACTTAGATTCGGTGAAGAATGATTTTGAAGTAAAAGGCATAACACCAAACGAGGCATCAATGTTAGCATTGAATAGGGGATCGTGGAGGAATTTTATTAGAGGTACAATGCTCCAGACTTAATGCTGAAATGCATAATCAGTCTCTAATGACGATGATGGCATAATTTTTTCCCCTACAGATATTCTTATTTCTGCTTTGTTGGCTATTTCTTCTTAGTGATTGATTTGTATTCCAGCTTAGTTGGGTTTTAAGGAAGAATGGCAAGATCATCTGCAAATGCTAAACAGTGAATTTAAATACCTTTCTTTTTAGTTCCCAGTCTAATTGGCAATAGCTTCTGTTCTTTTAATTATTGTTTCCATTCTCTAGTACACAGTTAAAGAGTAGTGGAGACAGGCCATCACCTTGCCTTACACCTGTTTTTATGTTGAATGCTTTCTACATTTCACCTCAAAACTTTACTTTTGAGTTTTTGTCTGTGAGTGTTACATGAATAAGGTTTGCTAATTTAGATTAGATGCCAAATTCTCTGATCACTTTATCTAGTGTTTCCCTACAAATGTCAAATGCCTTTTTAAAATTTATAAATGTTACAACTATATCTTTGGACATTATTGATAGATGTGAAGCATTGAATCAAAATTTTGTGGTGCGGCCGGGAATCGAACCCGGACCTCCATGCTTACTAGGCAGACGTCTTAACCGTTAGACTACCACACCACTAACGATTAAGACGTCTGCCTAGTAAGCATGGAGGTCCGGGTTCGATTCCCGGCCGCACCACAAAATTTTGATTCAATGCTTCACATCTATCAATAATGTCTTTGACATATTTGAGACGAAAATCCGTCTCAGGGATTATTTATTCATATATCTTTGGAGTTTGTAAGTTTGTTACGGATTATGGACTTTAGGTTGAAAATCTGTTCTGAGCAGGAACTGCCCTTTTTAAAACCACTCTGATACTCTCCCAACTGGCTATCAAGTGTTGCTTCCACCCTGTGTAGTAGTATTATTGAAAATACTTTATAAACCACTGGCAACAAAGATATACCTCTGTAGTTATTTACATTATGCTTATCACCTTTCTTGTGCAAGGGCTGGATAAGAGCCATTTTCCAGTTTTCCGGTATCTGTTCAGTTTCCGATATTTTTTCAAACATGAGCTGAAGGTTAGTTATAATTTTTTGCCGATTCCATTTTATAAGTTCAGCTGTAATAGAATCTTCCCCACTGGCTTAGTTGTTTTTTAGGGTACTTATTGCTTTTTTAATTTCTTCTGTTGTGGTGGATCTGCTTGTGTATTTTCATGGAGATATGGAATTCTAGCTTACAGTTTGGTTCTTCGCAATTCAATAATTTTTCAAAGTACTTTCTTAGTATTTCACAATTCTAGCTGTTGGTTAGGCCTACTGTTACCATTTTCATCTGTGAAGCAAATACTTGGAGCTTAGTAGGCCTTTGGATGACTTTTCAACATCTGATAGAAATTCCAGGAGTTACTTTCTTACAAAGCTGTTTTGTGTGTCAAGAATTGTGATTTCACAAATGATCTTTTAGCAATCTTTATTATTCTTGCTGTTTCTTTCATTTGTATCCTAAATTCGTCAAGGTGTTTAGGCTTCCCAAAACATTTCCATTTCTTCCATTGTTTTGTTCTTTCTGCAACTGATTCTTCACAAATTTCATTCCACCAGACTTTTTTCTCCTTTTCTCGATTTCTTTTGACATTTCTTCCCATTTTCCTCATTTAGTGACTATAATTTCTTCCTGATAATTTTTTATTCCCTCTTGGGTGATGTTCAGCTGTCTGTATTATAGTTAATTAATTTTTGCTGTCTCTTATGGTTTGTATTGGGGAGAAGTTTCAGTTTAATTTTAGTCAGGTATGATCAGAATCAAATTCCCTGTATCTTGCTACTTTTACATACATGATTTCTTTAAAATTTCATTTAGAAATAGCCACATGATGTAATTGGAACTCCCCTAGCATTGGATCCAGAGAGATCCATGTTTTTGGCTTTCTTGCTAATTTTTTGAAGATGGTTGACATTGACTTCAACTGAAAGGCTACTCATGTGCCATGTTTGTTTGTTCTATTATGGGCTGAATAATATCCTACTATGTTTCGAAACAATTTTTCCCTCCCTATTTGTGCATTAAAATCCCCCATTAGTATAAAAACATTTGATTTTAGAATTTATTATATTTCTTCTTCTAAAAGTTCCCAGAATGCTTCTACTTTCTTCGGATTTTTCTTATTGTCGTCATTGATTGGAGCATGGCAATGAAAAAAGGAATACTGTTTATTTTTACATTTAACTGTGAGAAGAGATGGTATTTCCGAACAAGATTTGAATTTTTTAATGTTATTTACTAAATTTTTATGAACAGGGAAACTGGTACCAAGTATTTGATTTTTATTGCTGTTTTACCGTTAAAAATTTCGGGGATGTTTTCTATCAAAAATCTTGTTTCTTAAACTGCTAGAATTTGTATTTCATGATTATCTAAGAGAATTACAAGTTCTTTTTGTTTACCAATTATTAGTAATCAATTTACATTCAAGGTGCCTGCAAAGAATTTCCATTTTCATTTATTTATTTATTTTAATTTGGTGAAGAAACATGAAAATTGAATTTTCATTAAAGATCTTGCCGTAGTGAACAAAGCTTTTGTTATCATCCCAACTCACCTTATATCTCTGTGTCCTCTAAATGAGCTGCCTTTGTTTTTGTTCATTAAATTTTCCGTTGGTGGTTGGTGCAATATTTGTTATATGATCACGGGAAACCACACAACACTCATGTAATATTCTACAATCTTTATTGTTTTTCACAAACAAGTTTTTGGTTGTTATGCCATCGTTAGATACAAAGATTACTGTAAAAAAGTCATGGCAAAGAGACAAGATGAGCATCAAAGAATCATACAAATAGGTGAAAGATAAATATTCTGTAGGAAGGTGTACAAAAAAGAAGTGATGCAAGAAAAGCAAGTGACAATTTGAAAAAAATTAATTACATTGTTTGTTTGCAAATTTTATCCAAGTCAGTGCCTTTTTTTAATTGTCGCTGCCTTTTCTAACAGTTGTCATGTAATCAGTTTCTTCAAAATGTCACTTACTTTTCTTAGCTACTTAATAATTTTGCACCACTTCTTTATACACCTTCCTACAGTATGTTTATCTTTCACCTATTTATGTGATTCTTTGATGCACAACTTGTAATATCTTTGCCATAACATTTGTGTACAGTAATCTTTGTACCTAATGATGGCATAACAGCCAAAAACTAGTTTGTGAAAAACAATAAATATTGTAGAACATTACACCAGTGTGGTGTGTCTTTTCTCCATCAATCCTATAAGTCAGGAGGGGGAGGCAGAGGTGGAAAAATCATAGTGTAGCCAGTCTCTTTAGTTGATTTGTTGCATATTTGAAATGTTCAGCCAATAAAACATGGTCTTTGGATTGCCTTCCGTATTACGTTTCCTATGTGATTATTCCAATCTGTGTCAAGAGATTATTGTGGGTGTGGGTTACATCAAACACCAACCCACCCCGTGCCATATTCATGAAGGGAATACCCATTATAAACATTGAAACAGTTTGACAGCTCAACTGCAGATTTTGGATACTGATGTGAATTAACTTCTTGTACTTGAACAAAAGTGAACACCCCCTCTGCCCCCACCTCCACACACACACACACACACACACACACACACACACGGAGAACATTTTGTCAGTTCAGTCCTTGACACAGTGAAACCAATAATAGCCGCCCACTACAGTGGACACTCATTTGCCACAGGGTCAAATTACATACATTCTGCATTGGTTTTTAATGAGTCATTGACTCAGTGCATCCATTAAGCAGTTTGGCTTTGTTGACATTCTCTCCATCCTTTAGTTTCCATCTGGCCACTTAATTCAGTTATGGAGGGCTAAGATGTGTGTTTGTAATTCTCTTTTTGTCATGCCTGTTTTTGGCTTAACACACTTGCACACTAATTGCAATTTAGCCATTTCATAATACTATTGTGTGTGTGTATGAGAGAGAGAGAGAGAGAGAGAGAGAGAGAGATTGAAGTTTGTCATTCATCAGTATAAGCTTTGTATTGTTTTCTGTGCTTGCAGATGTATACAATGGGAAAAGCTGTCCCAGGCATAGTGTTCAAGAAAATAAGACTGACTCGCCATGCCACTTAGAAGATTTTCCTCGCCACATGAGCCAGGTCTTCAAAGAAAAGAATAAAGCTTATTTTACTGTTTTACTTGCATTCCTTCATTTCTTTAAAAAGTTGGTTCTGAATTGTAGTGATTTTCATCCTTTGAGGTATCATACAACTCAGTTTCAGGCTGTTAAAATAATGAATGAGCTATCTAGGCAGAATGCATATACTGTTATTAAGTTGGTACCTGTGAAACAAAATGTCCTTTCAGATTTAAAGTTGTCATCCTTAAATTCTCATTTATCATTTCTGTTTGAGGCAGGGGTTTCTCATCGTGTGTATATTTCTGACAGTATTGAAAATATGGTAAATAGTGTTTGTAAGAGAACAATACTGAAGATAAATGATAATGAATTGTATTGTAATGACTATAAGAGTGCTTCAAGTAGTGTAATTAAATTTTTCCTCTCTGATTGTGCTGTTCTAGAAGAATATAATAATTTTGAAATTATGGAATTATTAAAAGAAAGGGGTACCACAGAGTCAAGTGTTCCTGTCTTTGTTAAAGAAAACTTTCCCACCAAAGAAAATTCTTTCCAGCGAACATCAGTTCAAAAATTCAAAATTTTCTGTGGGCAAAAAAAGATGCGGGAGAGCAAGTGGATAAGAGAAGTAACCTTTAGTGGCTCTCATAAAAACAAATTGGATACAATATCAGGAAGAAGAAAATTCATAAATGAAATTAATGACCCAGAGAACCACCTGCATAAAGTAAAACGAAAATATAATACCAGAAGTTGGAAGCACTACGTTTTTAAGAAACTTGCTTGTGACTTTAAGCTGCAGTCAAGTAATGAAGCTGCTAAATACATAATGAATAATGATTATATTAATTGCAAAACATTGTCCAAAGTCCCACTGTACTTTCTGACCCGTAACTTGATGCTCAGATCAAGACGAGTTAAGCAAACTTTGCAGGTTCCCCAAAAAGTAACAGCTAGTTCCTCAAAACCATCTGCTCCACTAAAACATAGTGTTTCATCTGCCGCATCTCTTCCAAATGAATTTACTCTATTTGATGAAGTTGATAAAGTGGTGGCTACCGAAGTTGAAGAAGATAACATTAGGTGTGATGAGGACAAGGAAGAATCAAAAGAAATTCCTGTTGTGGGTGATTTAAGTAACCTTGTGAAAAAAGATGTAATGATCAGTGGTTTTACTGTCAAAGAAGGCATAGATATTTCCTGTTCTTCCACTGCAGCAAGGATGGCATATCTTAACCATATTACTGATACCTTAGAAACTGCTATCTCATTTGAAGAGTTCCTGGAAACCTATAAAGAGGAAGACAGTGCAAGTATGTTTGACACAGAACAAGTATCTAGCAATATATATGATGAACCTCCTAGCAGCTGTTTGCCACATGAATTACTAGAGGATTGGGAAAATTTAAGCATGTTCAGATCTGAGCATCTAGATGATGGCTTTGTACTGGATGATTTGTTAGAGAAATGGAGAGATTTACACATATCCATTTCAACTGAATCAAGTGCTACTTGTAGCAAAACACATCTGTTGGATGATTGGAAACAACAACTTTGCCTAATTGATAAATCATGACACAGTTAAAGATCTTTTCTCTCCCATCTGTAAAGTGTACAAATATATTTGTGAAAAGTTTTGATCTCATTAAGTTCAGCCGAGACTTTTACTAATTTTAAAATGTTAATAAGTTGATATTGATTAAATTTTTAGAGATTTATAAGATATATAAGAAATAATGTTTGTATTTTATTTATAGTGTGTAACTACATTTAATTCGTCCCTCCCCCCCTGATGCCCTGATAGTTGTATAGTATTACTTTCAATTTCTTAAACTTTCCAGTGATAAGAAGAGAATCAATGATCCAGTATTAATTGATGGTGTATATCTGTTTGAAAATAGGTGATATCTTTGAGACATATTGTTATTGATAAAAATGGGATTACATGGAGTCACAAAATGCTGCCATGCCATGTATTGCATTTACTTACCAAATGTATTGTCATTATCATCCAGTTTAGTTATGCAAAGATACTCAGAAGGATACATATTTGCAAAGAATAATTGATAACAAAAACTTTCCATATATAGGTGCAAAATCAGTATGGAATATTTTAGGAAGTGAAGTCTTTCATAAACCTATAAATAATGCCACTTCCATCTTAGAATTTTTTTTATATAGAATACATATTTGTGCTTCCATTGAGAATCTTGTGAAATGTCATATTTATGTGACACCTTTATACTTTTTATATATTACCTTCAAACTTTGAGATTCAGGGCTTCGGGATATGCAGCTATTATTTTTTGCAGTTTTTCACAAGATCAAAATAATTTCTCTATAAGTATGTGTTACAGTATTTGTCATTGATTGCACCACAATAGAAAACAACTTTCGTTGTATGTGCAGTAAATATGTCATGCTAAATAATTTGTGAATGTAGTGTAATATTAGATAATTTTATGTGTATTTTGAGGGGGATGGGGTAAGAGAGAGAGAGTGGTAATACCAATCTTTAAAATAGAATGTCTCATCAGAAAGTTTGTTAATGATGTTTAAAGACTGAAGAAATTTTAAACTTATTGTATATAATGAAAATATGTAAGTAAGTATACAAATAAATTATTTTAAACAAATTATGTGAGTTTTTTTAAGTATAGAGTTTAGTAACAAAATTGTTTCATATTTATAGAAACTGTAAAAAACTACAAAAAAAGACTCAATAAAAGTCATTATTTTGAAGAGAAAAACAATTGTAAGTCATACATGAAACACCAAATGATCTTAGAGAAGGCCTGTTTAATGGCTTTTCTGTTAGTATTCTTTATCTCTAAGCCTTATTGTTGTTATTCCGACGGAAAATAAATGTTCAAAACACAGAAATGGCCAACAAATAAAATGTAATAGTGATTATTATTTACTCTGTTGTGTTGCTGAAAGATGCACAAATAGTACATCATGATGCATAATCATTTGGTGGACTTCCATAAGGTAAGTAGTGAAAATCAAGATAACCCCCTTCATAATTGGACACACAGAGGTTTATGCAGCACATGATACATGTTTTTTAATGTATGCTTATGTTTCACACATAGTTATGGAGAGGCAAAGAAGAAAATTAATCAGCCTGGCAATAAAAAATTTTGCGACCGTTTTTAATACATCCCCTTTTTAAGACAAGCATTTTATCACAAAAGGGTCATTAAGATATATTTAAACCCTGCCTTTTCTGGGGAAGAACGAGCAGTTACGACAAGCTACTTTAATTTTCATTTCATTTAAACTGCGACATATTGGACTTATGTCATATCCATTTCAGTAAATTGGAGCAACTGTCAGTAGAATTCTTTTAAAAGTTTGACTGCACAGACTGATACAGTAGTTCAGCATCATCATGCACATGGTGCAGCCAGTTTCTACAGGAATTTTGAACTGTATACTTGTTAATGTTTTAGCTGTGGTGAAATTTGATTACATTGTTTCTGGCCGAATCACATTTTATTATTCTGTCTCAACAATATAGATGGTGTTAGAAAGTAATGTACATAACTTGCTTGCTTAGTTTAGTATCAGCAGTATGAAGGGACTTTTACCACATTTGGTAATTTCCTATAGATTCAACAGATACAAATAGAAATACATCTATATCTACATACATATTGCGCAACCCAACGAAATGAGTGTAGCGAAGGGTACCAGTACCATTACTAGTTATTTGCTTTCGTATTTAACTCTCGTATAGAACGAGGGAAAATGGCTGCTTGTATGCATCTGTACAAGCTCTAATCTCTCTGATCTTATCTTTGTGGTCATTATACAAAATGTAGGTTTCTGGCAGTAGGATCATTCTGCAGCCCACCTTAAATTCCAGCCCTCTAAATTTCTTCAACAGTGTTTCTTGAAAAGAACATCGATTTCGCTCCAGCAACTTCCATATGAGCTCCAAAAGAATTCGCCCAGAGGGTGCATGGGTGAGTACGTGTGTGGCAAGCACAAGGCCCCGAGTTAATACAGTCTTTCTTTCATCTTTCCTTCCTGGACTGCATTTCCTATCCCTTCTCCAACTTTCCTATCCTCACTCCTTCCCCTCCCCACCGGGGGACCAATAACCTTAGCAATTTTGTTCCCCTATCCCAAACAACCAACCAACCACAAGAATTTCAATAACACCCGTGCATTGATAGAATTTACTAGTTACAAAGCTATGTGCCCGATTCTGAACTGCCTATATTTAATCCTTTAAACCAATCTGGTGGGGATCCCAAACACTTGAGCAATACTCAAGTCATACAAGCATTTTGTATTGGTCTCCTTTACAGATGAATCACATCCTCCCAGAATTCCCCCCATAAACCAAATAAACCAAAGTCTACCATTTGCCTTCCCCATGACTGTCCTTATATGCTTGTTCCATTACATACTGCTGTGCAGTATTATGCAGTCTGCCTATTGCCCTTTATCCATAGCACTCAAGATGCCGTGAGATAAAAGGGCAAGCTAGATTTCCCACGATCAATGCTTCCTAAAGCCATGCTGATGCATGGGCAGAAGCTTTTCTGCCTCAAGGAAATTTATTATGTTAGAACTGAGAATATGTTCAAGAATTCTGCAGCAAAGTGATGCTTAAGATTTAGGTCTGTAATTTTGTGGGTGTGTTCTTTTGCCTTTCTTACATATGGGAGGTACCTGTGCCTTTTTTCCAGTCGCTTGGAACTTTGCCCTGGATCAGAGATTCGTGATAAATGCAAGCTAAGTAAGGGGCCAATGCCACTGAGTACTCTTTGTAAAACTGGATTGGTACCCCCATCTGGACCTAGCGACTTGTTTGTTTTCATCTCTCTTAGCTGCTTCTCTACACCAGCTATGCCTATTGCTATGTCCTCCATTTGGGAGTTGTGTGACCATCAAGTGAAGGTACGTGTACATGGTCGTCCTGCATGAATGATGTCCTAAATGTTAAATTTAAAACTTTGGCCTTCATTTTGCTGTCTTGTGTCACCACTCCAGAATGATCAACAAGTGACTGGATAAAGACCTTTGATTGGCTGTGTATAGCATGAATTTGTTGGAAGTTTAATGTCACTTATTTGGTGCTCAACAATCAACTTTATAGTTTGTTGTAAACCTAACTAATGAAGTTTTAATTTACATCCTGTGATTTATACAAGTACTCCATTTTTGTTTTGTACTGTGTGAATTGTTGTTCTTACAGAATGCAGCTGCATTATTCATATGTGTTGCATATTATAAAAATCCTTGATCTCCGAGAAGGTAATACAGAAACACTGACCACCCAGCATGGTGCAGGAGCCTTCACAGTGCAGAATGTGAGCTACATCCAAGACCTGTAAGAACATTGACATTCTTTCCACTAGATCCACCAGTTCCAAGCTTTTTAATTTTTACCTGTTATTTAAGTATTATAATAATCATGTAAATTTACATGAGTAACTGCTAATTTTTGTTAAGATCTGATGATGACTGTAATGGAAAAAGATGGCATTCTGTTTAAATGACTTAAATCATGAGTAACACTGTGAGCTCTGCAGATTTCATTAATTGTTACAGTTTTATGTTGTCTTAACATGGAGTCCCTGGCTTCAAGCCAAGTCGCATTTGAACCATAACTGACTCCTTATGAAGCTACAGCAACTATCAGTGAATTTCCATTGCGATAAAGCATTCAAAAGAATCCAATCGGAATGTTAATAATGGAGAATAGATAACAATTCACTGTACGGTACCTATCTGTAGGCCATCTAGAGGAAACCTTCCTATCCTCCCAAAACTCCATATGCCTGGTGTGGTTTAGGTTCATTTATGATATTTTCACGATTTGGACTTGGGGCCAAGACACTTTATCCTTGTTCCTTCACAACATCAACTCCTCCTCCCCCATCAATTTCACTTGGTCCTGCTCCATCCACATTAAACCTACTAATTACCAGCATTATCTGCATTTTGACTGCTGCTATACATTCCACATAAAAAAATACCTCTCATTCAGCCTTGCTACCAATGGATGGCAAATTTGCAGAGATGAGAAGGCCTCACAAAGGCTTTGACAGACAGACATTACCCTCCTGACCTAGTCCGCAAACAGATTTCTTGTGCAATATCCCCACACAGCACCAATCCTTCCTCCAGCCCCCAATAACCAGTCATAAAGGGATGTCCTTCTCTGTCACCAAACACCACCCCAAACTGGAACAATTAAATCACATGCTTTGTCAGGGCTCTGATTATCTTTCATCATGCCCTGAAATGAGAGACATCCTACCAAAGATCCTTCTGACCTGTCATAAAGCGGTGTTCCATCGATCACCCAACCTCCACAACATCCTAGACCATCCCTATGCCTTTCCAAATCCCACCCCCTTACCACAGGGATATCAGGCCTGATGCAAAAGCTGCCCAATCCAACCACCCAGCACTTTGTAGTCCAGTCCTGTCACAGACTTATCCTACCCCATCAGAGGTCAGGCCACCCATGAATTCATCCACGTGATTTACCAACTCTGCTGCAATCATTGCACAGTATTTTATATTGGTACAATGACAAAACCAGCTGTCCATCAGGTTGAATGGCTACTGTTAAACTGTGGCAAAAAGCAAGATGGACCACCAGTTTCACCACAACCAGCTCTTCTGAACTGCACAGATGGGAGTTGCAGCTCAGAGAGCCTCTATAGTGATTTTTTATCTGTCTTCCATTATTGACATTCCTATTGAATTTTCCATTGTTAAATTTCACTAAATGGCCCTTGTTCCTTCCCAAACTCTCTGTTTATCCTTTGTTACTCCTCTTCAATATTTCTTTACTCTGTCCTTTTCTTTTTCATGTTACCTTCTTGTATTCTTTCAAACGGTATCTGTATCACATTTAACAGTCCTGTTCCCTCACAGCAGTGTGCTACATTATGGCATGGTTTGTTGATGTAGCAATTATTCTCACTCCTGTCTTTCCCAAATTCATATGCCCGTCTGTCTCACATATTTTACCTGTGATTTTTATTATCTTTTAAGTTTTTAATTTCTTTATTTTTTATTGAATATCCCTACACAAACCAATACGTTTTAATTCCTCCTACTCTCTTCATTAATAAAAACACACAGATACCCATACATTTTCCATATTCCATCCTCTCTGTGAATCATTTTCCCATTTTTCCCTCAATTAAATACAAGTTTTTACACATCTTTACCTGTTTGTGCATATTTTTGCATTACCTTGCTTGTCTTTACGTGATTTTGCCTTATTTTAGATGTATGTGCATGTTTGGATGCAGTTTTGCTTATTGGTTTTCAGTTTTACATAGTGGTGGGCAGTTTGTCTTATTGTTATGCATTTATACAATATGTATTGGTCATGGCCCCCACAAGGATGGGTCCAGGGCCAGACCTGAAGGGTGCCCAGTTACAACCATGTGCAGTTTAATATTTTGATTATAACTTAATTGAAACTGGAAGAACTGTTTTTATCCAATTAAATTTTATAACATGATTTTCATAGAAGTTTAAGGATATTGGTGGCGGCGTTACTGTAAGTGCGTGTGTGTCAGCAGAGTACAGATCTGACACTGAAAAAAACACACCCAGAGCAGATGAAAAGTCGCCAGAACAGCAGACTTACCAATACAATTTATGAACTGTGAACAAATCTGTGACATGTTTCCACCAGTTTTGGATTTCATGGACCTAGATAATGATGAACTGAAAATGAAACCACCAATCTTGTCTGAAAATATTCTTCAGACAGCTTAGTTAAGCAATTCTACACATGAAGATTAAATTAGATAAGATTAGATTAGCTGTTCTTTTCACAGATGTAAATTGTGGAGATTCTCATGGTTGTGGAGCTTGTCAATATTTATATTTTACAAGCATAAGTAATAAAATTAATAGTATGAGTAAAAACAGTACATAATTTGGTTCGATTCAAAAATGCAGCAATGGAGTGGGAATAAGTCTTTCAGGCTCCTCTTAAACTGACCTTTATTTGTAGCTAAAGTTATATGGTTGCTGGAAAATTGTTGAATATGTGTGTTCCTGAGAAGTGGGCCCCTTTTTGAACTAAAGTAAATGCTTTTAAGTCCCGTGCAGATTGATTTTGTACCTTGTATTGTATGTTTGAAGTGAACTGTTTGTTGGAAAAAGGTTATATTATTTACAACAAATTTCCTTAAGGAATAAATATACTGAGAGCCAGTTGTTAGTATACCCAGTTCTTTGAATATGCTTCTACAGGATATAAACGAATTTACTCCACAAATAATACATATTACACACTTTTGGACTCTGAAAACTTTTGCTTGACTTGAAGAGTTACCCCAAAAAATTACCCAAAAGATTATACCCTATGATATTATGGAATGAAAGTAACAAAAGTATGCAAGCTTTTTTATTTTTATATCACTTACTTTTGCTAACAATCAAAATGAAAATACTAATATGTTGAGGTCTTTCTTGTGGTATTCTCCTCTGAACAGAATTTATTATCGAGTTGTAATCCCAGGAATTTAATATTCAATCTCTTCTATCTGCTCTTCTTCATACTTTATGCATATGCTGGGTAGAAACCTTTTACATGTTCTGGACTGCATGTAGTGTATCTTTTCAAAGTTTAATGTCAATGTTTTAAACCATTTATTAATGTCCATGAAAATATCATTAGCAGATCCTTCTAGAATGATGTTTGTCATGCGGTTTATTGCAGTACTTGTGCAATCTGCAGAAAAAGCTATTTTTTGAACCTATGTCCTGCAATTATAATCTCTTATGCCATTCCATTCCAGTAACTTGGTATTCTTCTGAAAGGTGGTTTACTAAACTGACAAACTCTTCAAAAATTTGCAAAGGAGCACAACAGGCCAAAGTCGTCTTAATTATTTAGCAACTTTAGCTACTGAGAATGAGTTGACGAAACTGTTGCCTTTCCCAATGTAACTAATCAGTTTAGTGAGAAGAAAAGACGGAAGACTGTTAATAAGTAGTGTTGCTTTGTAGCCAGTATCTCTATACCATACTAAACACAGAATAAATAAGCATGAAATTGAAATGGACTACTCGAACTCGACTTTAAAATAGGGATTGAGGGCCTGTTTCTGATGCTGGTTCAGGGCCCGTAATTGATTGTGGGAGCCATTGTATTGTTGCATAATTTTGCGTGTTGGTGCGTAGTTCTGCAAAATTTTGTGTTCTCTTAGATGTAAACGCATATTTGGCTATTTTCACTCACCGTTTTCAGCTTCCCTCCCAACCTCCTAATGCCTTCATCTGTCCATTTTTCATCATTTTCTATTTTCCAACAGCATTGCTGCTCCATTGCATCCCTGCTCCATATTTCTGCACCAGTTCAGAAGAATTTCCCTGTTCTTGGCCAAAACTCAGTCCCACATTCCATTTCTCCAATGCTGCCTAAACCATGGAGTCCCTCACAATTGCTTAACAACGACCTTCACCTTTTCAGATTCCAGCAAATTCTTGTCCCTCGCAAACCTAGTACTATAAAAACTCATTACCATGACACAGGCATCCCTACACCACCTCTGCTCCCTCTGAAAGATATTTCTAATGTGCAATCCCAAATTGAATCCCTTGTACTCCAGCAGTTGGAGGAACATTGCAGACACCGCCACCTGAAGTTATCCAGCCTGCTGACATACTGCTGCCATGGTGTGGCACTAGCCAACCCCTATCCCATCCAAAGTGTTCCTCCCTGTGAACCCCTTATAGCACCTACACCTTGCCTTGTAGACCGTTTCCACTTGCCACATCCCCCAAAACTCCCACCAACAATCCACAATACCCAAAGCCTAAAATTCCCAGACTACTGTTGTTAACCTTTCTGCCAAACACCTCTGCTCCACAGGAGTTTCAGCCCTATCCAAAGGTCTCACCTTCAGCCCCACACCAAAATTTAACCATGTTGGACTTGTCAAAGACCTCCTGTCCTTCTGCTGATCCCTTCAGTGGAAAAACTGCTTTGCTACCAATCCCTCCAATTAAGACCAATCTAATTCCAACACTGAACCCTGCCTCTCTCAATTAATACCACCATCCAACCATGACCCTCCTTCACCCCTATTTAATCATCCTCTGGTCACCTTCCAGGAATTCCTTACTTCCAACTTGGCATAACCGTCAGTCCCCAAGTCCCTTCCTAAGAATACCAACCTTTCGGCAGAAGAGAGGACAGCCTCATAAAATCTCAAAATAGATCCCAACCTAATCATCCTTCCTGCAGACAAAGGTTCCACCACTGTTGTGATGAATCACAGTGACATCTATTGTTTGATTCCTCCACTTAACAATCTGTGTGAGGATGACCCCATCTGAAAAGTCCAACATGACCTACAATCCCTGCTAAAATCTTATGCCCCCTCCCAGAATCTCTACTGTGAATCCTTCTCCCTCCTCACTCCATCAACATCCTGCATACCCACCTTTCATATGCTCCAAAAAATCCATATAAATAACAATCCCAGATGCCCAATTGTGACTGGTTACTGTGCTCCCACTGAAAGAATTTCAGCCCTTGTTGACCAACCCCTCCAGCCAATTGTACATCCAAGATAACAACCACTTCCTTCACTGACCCTACCCCTTTATTTCCTGGATCCTTACTTGTCACTGTTGATGCCACTTCACTATACGCCAATATCCACCATGCCCTTGGTCTTGCTGCTCTCAAACACTGCCTTTCTCAGCATCCTTCAGACTCCAAGCCTAATATCTTATTTCTTATAGCCTCTACTAATTACATCTTAACAAACAATTACTTTTCATATAAAGGAAAAGTATACAAAGAAATCCACAGCACAGCTATGCGCACCCACAATCAGCCTCCTATGCCAACCTGTTTATGGGCTGTCTAGAGGAAACCTTTCTAGCCTCCTCAAATCCCTGGTCTGGTTTAGGTTCATTCATGATATTTTCAAGAGTTGGACTTGGAGCCAGGACACACCCTATCCTAGTTCCTTCACAACCTCAGCTCCTTCTCCCCCATCAGTTTCACTTGATCCTTCTTAACCCAGCATGTCACCCACCTGAATCTTAACCTCCACTTCACTGATGGCTCCATCCACATTAAACCTACAACTGTATTTGCTGATGTATAAAACACACTTTTTTTTTCCTGCAAAAATTGGTCCCAAAAACTGGATGCATCTTATAAGCTGGTTACCACTTAACGTAGGTACCTACAAGTTCCATTTCTTTTCAAGGGATTTCAATAAAATGACGTGAAATGAGAGAAATAATGTTTTAAGAGGGAAAATTTGCTTTAAAGTTCTCTCGTTCATTTTGGTAGTTTATATTTAATATATGTACACAATATGCACCAAAATATCCGTCAGGAGCTGTGTTATGTAGTAAAGACTATCTGAATTTTGTACTGTTTTTAGTGCCAACTGTAACTCAAACTGGTAACTTCAGATAAGAAGTAGAAACTTTCAACATAATTTCATTAATCAGAATCAATGTTTTGAACAATCCTGTAATGGTGACATTTGTCATTCATTATTTCAATAATGAAACACTGCTCATGTATTTGTCCATGTCTCACCTGACGAATTTATTCGAATTCTCAAGTGCATAAGTATTTTTGTGATGTTTGCACAGCATCTGCGTCTCACAGTTGTTGTCTTTTGGAGGTTATAACATGCTGTGCCCCATGTCACAGACAGACATTACCCTCCTGACCTAGTCCACAAACAGATTTTCCATGCTATATTCCCCACACACCACCAATCCTCCCTCCACCCCAATAACCAGTCATAAAGGAGTCTCCTCCTCGTCACCCGATACCACCCTGGACTGGAACAATTAAATCACATCCTTTGTCAGGGCTTTGAGTATCTATCATCATGTCCTTAAATGAGAGATGTCCTACTGAAGATCCTTCTGACCCTTCCTAAAGCGGTGTTGCGGCGAACACCCAAACTCCACAACATACTAGTCCATCCCTGCGCCACTCCCAATCCCAACCCCTGATCCTATCGAGAAATCGGGCCACCTGTGAAAGCATCCATGTGCTTTACCAACAATGCTGCAGTCATTGAACAGCATTTTATATTGGTATGATAACAAACCAGCTGTCCATCAGGATGAATAGCTACTGTCAAATTGTGGCAAAATGAGATGGACCACCCTGTGGCACAGCATGAGGCTGAACACAACACTCCTGATTTCAGTGGCTGCTTTACAATCCAAGCCATCTGGATACTCCCTCCACCACCAGTACTTCTGAACTGCATAGATAAGAGTTGCCCCTTCAACACATTATACAGTCCCACAATTATCCTGGCCTCACCCTAAAATAACTTGCCATCTGTACGCCCTATGCCTAACACTCTTTTCTCCCCCCCCCCCTCCCTCTCCCGCATTCCCCATTCATTGTTCTGTATCCCTCCAATTCATGTCTTCCTTCCAACAGTGTGTTGCCTATTACAATATCCCCTCAATTAATTACTTTTTTATTTTTCCTTATTATTTCTATCATTTTAAATCCCCATTCCCATCCCACACTCATCTACACCTCCCTTTTATCCTCTCCTGCCCCTTCCCTTCACTGTATCCAATGCTAACCCTCACATTCCCACCTATCAGAGCCTTTAAAATCAATCATACAGCAAGAGATTTTCCACCCCCACCATTACCCAGCATCCTCTCCTCTCCACTCCCCACCTCATTCACAGTCTAGATGCTTGTGGCACTGGAGCGGCACACACAACTATCATGTCCGGCCATTCCAGAAACACAAACATCTAGATTGTGAGTGAGGAGGGGAGTGGAGGTGGGTTTGATGCCGGATTAAGGTGGGGATGTAAAGTTCAGCATTGCATAATGGAATTTAAAGGTTCTGATAGGTGGGAATTTGAATTGTGGCAATGAATACACTGCAGGGAATGGGCAGGAAAGGATAAAGGGAGGTATATGAGTGTGGTGAAGGAGTGGGGGGATTTGAAATGATAAAATAATAAAGAAGAAGAAAAATAGGGAAAAAAAGTTAGAAAAAAAAGGAAAAAAATAAGGTTAGATAAAAAAGGAAAAAATAAAGTTAGGAAAAAAGAGAAAAAATTAAGTAAAAATAAAAGTAATAAATTAAGGGGATATTGTAAGTGGTGATACATAGTTGTAAGGAAGACATGGCTACAGGATAATAGGTGTGGAAGGAAGAGGGGGGGGGGGGAGATGATAGGCATAGGGTGAAGGGATGGGAAGTTATCTTAGGTTGAGGCCAGGATGGTTTTGTGACTGTAGAAAGTGTTTGTGTTGAAGGGACACCTTCCATTTGCGCAGTTCAGAAGAGCTGGTGGCGGAGGGGAAGATCCAGATGGCTTGGGTGGCAAAGCAGCCATTGAAATCCAGAGTGCTGTGCTCCATTTTTTTGCCACAGTTTGGCAGTGGCCATTCATTCTGACGAACAGCTGGTTTGTCATCAGACCAATATAAAACACTGTGCAATGATTGCAGCAGAATTGGTATATCACATGGCTGCTTTCACAGGTGGCCTGACCTCTGATGGGGTAGGATCCATCCCCACCTTTACCCAGCATCCTTCCCCCTCCACTCACCACCTCACTCACAGACTAGCTTGTGTTGCTGGAGTGGCTAGACATGACAGTTGTATGTGTATAGTTGTAGTTGTATGTGTGTAGTTGTTTGAGTGATTGCGTGAATGTATGTTTCTTTTTCTGATGAAGGCCATGGCCAAAAGTTTAAGATGTATGAATGTGATTATCTATTTTCGTGTCCGTCAGCAGCTCAGCGAGCCTTTTTACCATGAGTTGTTACCTATCCAACATTATTGATATTCCTATTGGATTTTGAAAAGATACCAACACCTTGTCAACAAGTCTTTCTTGCCACCATTGTAAGTGTACTGGAAGTTTGCCGACTGCTGGTGTCATCCATTGTAGAAAGATGGAACTAAAAGACATTGTGCATCTTACCACAGTCCATCCAGGACTGTGTGATGCAGGCCTGAACTTCCTAGAGTGAATCAAAAAGAAATAAAGTGAGCAAAACCAGAACCACACAACTGTGCATGCAGGTCCTGAAAGGGCTACACTCGACAGGTTAAAGTCACCCCAACTAATAATGCATGGTTCAGGTACCCTTACACTACTGAGGGTAAACTTTCTTTGGATGACTAGCTCTGTGACAGTGGAGCTGGGGAGTGTTGGGCACTTAAAGTCAACCAACCATTAACTTGATTTCACCTATACCTGCTATACATGTCCAGATAACCTAACAGTCACTCTCAACTTCGACCTCAAGAGAAACAATATCTTTATTCGACTGCAATGAACAAACCTTGCCTATCTTTGCAATATACATTCCACTCATCACTAAATATTTCAGAACTTCCTATATTTCTGTTTTTCTATTGAATTTGCTTAGATAAAAATGACAGGTTAGTGGTTCAAAATGATATAGTTTATCAGAAAATCATGACTAGGGAGTAGGGTACAGGTTCCATGGCAAAGAGAAATGATGTGATGAGTACACCATCCCAAGTGAAAAGGGGATGCATGACCTTTCTATACACAACTATCTTTCCCAATTTTGGTGTTCCAAGCTTGATGCACTGTCCACAACAAGCACACATAGCTGTATACTAACTAAGATCACAGCAGCTCTGGGTAGCAAGTCGGGAAAACAACAGTTACTTCACTCCATTTTATGGATACTGGATGTAGGTGTTACAATAGTTCATGAGACACTATTTATTTCACAATCATTTCATACAAAATGCTGATACAAGACTGGAAAAACATTGTAAACAATAGCAGACTGAATACGTTGTGGGTAAGTATGAGGAACGTCAGCAACAAAGTTGAGAACTCGTACAGTCAAGATTACAGGTGAAATTTCCTTCACCAACTTTCTCTTCCTCCAAATGTGAAGATATTTTGTTAGTGCCCACTTATATAGGGATACATGTTGATGATAATAAGATAAGAGAAAGGAGGTCTAAAAGGGAAAGATTTAGGTGTTCTTCTTTCCCAGTGTGCTTGTAGAAAAGGGAACAGTAGAGAAATATTATGAAAGTGGTTCAATTATTCCTTTATTGTGCATTTAAATGTGATTTGTAGAGTAAATATGTTGATGTAGATAATGTTCAGAACAAACAAGTTATCATTTAAAGTCTACTTCACTCTGGTTGTAATAGTTGCTGGTCCTCTAGAGTGAAGTCAGCTATTCTTTGCATCATTGATATCTTGGTGGATGCTCCATAATGTTGATCAAAGCAATTATGCATCATAAATTGCAATCAGGAGCAATTTGGCTTAATATTGGCAGAGATTCAATAGGTGTTTATTTGATATCATTAACAATCATACTACACCGTGAAGATCCACCACCGATATAAGGTGTGGGGAGGGGGGGGGGAGCAGGGGGGATTTCCAGGCTGTTTGAATACTGCAGTAAAACCATCAAGCAGGTTACCAGATTTAATTCTTCAGGATATTTGATTTTCTATGAATAAGATAAATATTTGCAAAATAAATTCCAACTGTTGTGTGACACCACTAGAAGTGGAACACTTGCCTATATAACAAGAAAGAAAGCATGATTGATTTTTTTAGCCATACTGTTTTTTTTAACTATACTGAAGAGGAAGGAGGAGAAAGCCATGAAATTTGAGAAAAAAGGCTAAATGTACTCTTAAAAATTAAATATGAAAGAAAAACTGTAGGCAGGAATTAAAGAAATTTATAAAAAACAAAACACAACTAGCTATGGTACCTCTTATGAATTCTAGAAAAAAGGCTTGCTAAAAAGATGATGTTCTACAGTCTGTCTGGTCAGAGGGATAATGGACACAGGTGGGCGAGAATGGTGGTATCTTCAAGTTGTGGGTCCTGTGTGTTAACTGTGCGATTGATGTAGGTGGTGATGGCAAAGTATTAGCAGCTGAAGGAACACTCATCTGCTGCTCTTTCATCAGTGTAGTGCACTCGTGAATAATAATGGACTGTAGTTCAGTTCAGAGTCATGACTTTGGGGTAGTTTGCATCTGTCCACAGTATTAAATACATAGTTGGTGAGTGAAATGTAATACAACTTTATTTGTATTAAATACAATCTGTCTAAATGAAAATTAATCATGTGTTAACCAATAAATGAATAAATAAATAAAGCACCAATAAATGCAACTGGAGCTGGACTTTCATTAAAAATCAACATCACAGAAACGTGACAAAGAATAAGGAAACAAAGACCATTAGATACTCCAGATGGCATAGATGAGTCAATGTTCACCCTTGTCAATTTGGTATTTATCAAAGTCACCATAATACTGATAACTTTAACAAACATATAGGATGTGTATATTTTTATGGATTTTTGTGCATAGTTAAAAAGAGAAACATAGTTTTAGATTACATGAAGTAATTTTATTATTTTTTTAAATTTTTACATTGTTATGTAGTGAACAATTGTGCTGCCTTTTTAGTGGCGCTTTTGTTTTGATTTCATTGTGAGATTGCCATCCTTCTTGAAACTGGTAGATCTGATATATATGTTCCCAAATACTGTAGCAGCCAAGAAGCAAATTGTCAGAATTATGGCTATATATTCAGTCCTGTTAGTGAAAGGATTTCCACAAATTGTGTACCAAGAGACACCATTGGCTGGTAACTTTCCTCCAGGTAAGCAGTGGAAGTCAAAATATGCTTCATCATAATTGCTTGCACATAGGTAGCGCTTTTTTTGCAGGACCTGTAAACATAATATCCAATTTTCTTAATAATTTCATGCTGTAAAATATATGATGCTATTAACTGATACATTAGTACAACTGCTCTGTTATTTTTGATAAATACCAAATATGAAATTTAAAAACATCTAAAAAAATTCTTGAATTTGTTGGTTACTTAAAATTTGGTAGCACTAATTTACATGAAATTTGGTAACACTGCCTGCCAATGGCTCCTGGAACATTGGTATGTTTATGACATAACAGTAACAATAACTGACTACTCCCACCCAGACCCATCTAGTGAGGATGATAGCAACAACAGAGACAAGAGTGAAGATGGGCTCTTAGTGTTTGTAATAGCCACAAAGCGCCATGTAAGAAGAGCATAACACAGGCGGACTTTGTCAGTTATTCACTCACCCCTGCAAGAGACAGCTGAGTGCATTCATCGGATGCATACTTATGGTCTGTCATTGTAATGGTTAGTTGATTGCACAAGTTGTACTTTGACGTGGCATAGTTTGAGCAACAGGTAAACATTAAGTTCTCCCAGAAATTTGGCACAATCACTGCCGAAACATTTGGAATGATGCAGCAGGTGTATGCTGAGGTCACATTTAGTTTCAGTCTGGTGTTTAAGTGACACCAAAGTTTTGTGCAAGGAGAGGACAGTGTGGAAGATGATGTGCATACTAGTTGGCCATGAACAGTTCGAAAGGAATGCAAGATCCAGGAAGTTGTAATATTGGTGTGTGCTAACCATTTCCAATTGTTAGACATTCTTGCAGCATTATTAGGGTCTCATGTTAACCAGTACAGTGTGCCATGAATCCTTTTGCAAAATCAATATGATGATCACATGACTATTTGGAATGACCTTATCACTTGTGTGGAAGATGATATGAAGTTTATCTACTGGATAATACTGTAGAGGAAACATGGTGTTTCCTCCATGATTCACTACCAATACATCAATCGGCCACCTGGAACATGGCAGAATGTGCCCCATACAGAGTCATGTGGGTGCCTATCCTTCAGCTGTCAAGCCTCAGAATTTATTGACTGTACCACATACATAAATATTATAAAATAGGAATTTAATATAAAGTATGATAAAATGATCAACAAATTTAGCCAATCCTGAACCAACCGAATGTACTATTGAATTTACAAAGTTTGTACCACTGCAGCAGAGCAGCCGAGTGCATTGAGTCACTATGCTATGATGTGCAAGGCTGTTCCCCATCGGGGGTTTGACTCCCCCCCCCCCCCCCCCCCCCTTAGGCATGGATGTTTGTTTTGTCTTTAGTATAAGATAGTTTGTAAGTTTAGGAAATGATGACCCCACACTTAAACCCTTACAAAAAGTTGAATAAAAGGTTGTTACTATAGCTGAACAAATATGGTATAGCTTTAGTCTTTAATTTTTATAATGTTATGGTATTTAAATAAATATCCTTTAAATCTAATGAGTACAAACTTGTAATACAAAACACTAAATTTCTTCTTATTTTCTATTTTAAATTATGTACACCAATCATGACAGTTTGTTACTCTTTTTTGTCACTTACAAGTCCAAAAGCTGTCTGTACTGGAACTGTTTCATCACAAGGTCCAACACGTTCATGGAACCCAGTTGAAATCTCATTTTCTGGGTGGCCAAAGAGTACCATTCCCAAAAAGAGAGAGTAATGGAGCACCAGGTGTATCAGAAGTAGTTTATTCCATCTGCATTCATTTCCTGAAAGGTTCAGCATTTATCGATAATCAACATCAACAGATAATAACTTCATTTGTGCATCAAGAAATTTTGTATCAAACAATGTAAAGGCAGGAAGGATTGCAAAATATTTTGAAAAGTATAGATCACTTGCTCACCGCACAATAATACAATAATAATGACAGTTTACAACTCACTGCAAAGATGTGGCGATGAGCTGCAACAGGCACATACAAAAGACACACACATACAACACTTTCAGCTATCAGCCATGGCCTTCTTCAGAAAATAGAACATTCATGGAATCACACAGTCATACAACCATAATCTCCGGCTGCCATACTTTGAATCACGCTTTGCAGCATGTAAATCGGGGAGGGCGGGGGCGAGAGGAGAGGGGATAGGATGATTGTCATGGTGGTGGGGATGGGTACAGCCCGGCCTAGATGGGAGTAACGAGAGTTGGGAGGTGGGTGAGGGGAGAAAAATAAAATAAGATAAGAAAATAAAATAAACAATATAAATATAGATTTAAATAAATATAAAAATAGAAATCAAATGTGCACACACTGCACTTACACATGACCTGCAATAACTTCCCTTTTTTCCAGACCTTACAGTTCCTACCTGAATTTTAAAATTTATTGCAGTGATTGAAACTCTGAATAATGATCTTCAATTAACATTAAAGTACTTTTTATGCAAGACGTATAGCTGCCTAAATACAGCTGTGAACAAATGATAAGGTTTGCATAGAATGGGGTCATTCCATTTTCTGCAGCTCTTCCCCTGATTTGTTTGTAGGTCTGTTCCTCCAAGTTGAAGTAATTGTAGGTGAGGATGAATTTGGGATGTGTGACAAGGAATAATGGTTGTAGGAGGCTCTCTCTCTCTCTCTCTCTCTCTCTCTCTCTCAGCGCGCGCGCGCGTGTGTGTGTGTGTGTGTGTGTGTGTGTGTGTGTGTGTGTCTGTGTGTCTGTGTTATTGTTCTCTTCTTACTATTGTAATTTCTTCCCCTCCCACTCAGCAATAGTCATCTTATTCAGTTCACTTCATATGTGTCTCCTTATTTCTCTTTGAATTTTGATCTATCCTCTCTGATTTGTAGCTGGCACAATACTTATCATGTGATATTTATTACTATTGTTCAACACCTTTCACCCCATGCATGACCTGTGTTGTGTGCTACTTCAAGTCCACTTTCTCTTGTATCCCCTTTTCTCCCCCTCCTCTCTCCTTCTGGATGAAGGTAATGCCTTTCTGAAAGCTTGATTTTACATTTATTTTCATTTTTTTCTGCTTCAGTATCAATGGTTGTTTTTTTAAACAACATGTTTACATGTGATGTTATCTCCATCCTGTGTGCTGTAACATTTTTCTCATTATAAAATAAATTGTCTAAAGCATTTTCAAAATGGTGGAAAACATGTACAGACAAAATGCAACATTTTGTAAGAGCTTACCTTGTGTTTGTGGCTTTGGACTCCTGTCAGATGACCATATAATTGACAAGAAGACAGTGAAGATAATAAAGAATGTGACTTCACTGTGAATCTTTGCAATGTCATGCAAAGGATGATAGACAGGCAGGAACAACAGCACTCCCCCTGGAGTACCCAGCAAAGATGCAAGAGTGCAGTTTTTAATCTCCTGAAGGAAACTGCAAAGAGAGAGTACCTATGTCTTTAGGTGCCATAAGATATCCTGATTTTTTTTTCTCTTACACATATACAGTACTACACACTACAATCCTCTCTCTCTCTCTCTCTCTCTCTCTCTCTCTCTCTCTCTCTCTCTCTCTGTCTCTCTCACACACACACACACACACAATTTGTGTAATCCCAATCAAATCAAGACAACATAAGAATAGTGATTTTTACACTTGCAGTTATGGATATTATTAGAACCTACAGTACCTGTGTGTACATAAGACAATAATTTTTTAAGAGAAAATATAAAAATCTTTGCTACATGATAGTGAGTTTTTTGAAGTTCTGCAAAGTTGTTCTTTCCATTTCTGCACAATATTTCTACAAGCAATCCAGCTGTCTTCTTGAAGTAAGGAGATAAAGATAGCCTTACCAGGGAACTACAATACCTGTGTATGATGTTCCAAAAGAATGATTGCTCAGATCATCAAATTGAAAGGCTGACACAGTGAAAATCAAGAATGCTTTAGAGAGAGGATGCGAATGAGAAAAAAAAGACAAATACTGCTTATCTACCTTATGCTGCAACAATACCCAGAAAGATTGGTAGCTCCTTCGGAAACATGGTATCCAGTCTATTTTCTCCCTTAAAGTAAGATAAAAAGTTTTCTTTGTAATGTTAAGGCAATCTAGATGTGAAAGCCAGGTGTGTATCATGTTATATCTAAAAATGACATGTCTTACATTGGGCAGACTATCAAGACACTCAAGGAAAACAAGAAACATTACCAATGACAAGGCCAAGCAACTGATATGTCACTGAGCACTGCCTCAAATGTAATTATGAAATAGAATATGATGTGACCACAGCATAATTAAGGACTCTATCAAATTAAAGTTGCAAGAAAATCTAATAAACAGGGATGGGAATTACAATTTTTGATGCTTTGGGACTAGCTCTCAATTTCTTAAAAGAATGCTAGCCATCACATTCGTCAGAATTGGAAAAAGCTGAGTGAATTGGTGTTTCAAAGAATATCAGTGTGAGACAGAGAAAGCAAAATAGCATCAAAGGACATGGTGAATGCCAGATATTGAACAGCTGCAAATAGTTCTGAGAGCTCAAAACAGCTTACAGTCTGGTTGAGATCCAGGCAGAGAGCACAGAATCGGATGAATTGCCACATTTTGTTGGTATATGCCTTCATTATTAAAGTTGGTGCTTAATCATGATGTAAAATCTTTGTATTTACATTTTCTGAATAACGATATACTTGGAAATAATGTTTCTCCATGGTGTAACACCATTGGACGATAAGCAGTGCGGACAGGAAGAGAATAGAGGCTTTTGAAATGTGGTGCTACAGAAGAATGCTGAAGATTATGTGGGTAGATCACATAACGAATGAAGAGGTACTGAACAGAATTGGTGAGAAAAGGAATTTTTGGCATACCCTGACTAAAAGAAGGGATCGCTTGATAGGATACATACTTAGACATCGAGGAATCGTAAATTTAGCATTGGAGGGAAGTGTGTGGGGTAAAAATCGCAGAGGGAGACCAAGAGACGCGTATAGTAAGCAGATTCAAGTGGATGTGGGTTGCCATTCTTATGAGGAGATGAAAAGGCTTGCTCAGGATAGAGTAGGGTGGAAAGCTGCATCAAACCAGTCTCGCAGACTGAAGACCATAACAACAACAATGACTAGCTTAATTCCCGCTGCTTTGCACGCATAGACTGGATAGTCTGCATTGTTTGTTTCTACTTCTAAATATAAATTTTCATAGATTTAGCTTTAAAAGTGCTTTCCTAATCAAGTATTTTGATAAAACTTGCCACCCCCTATCACACCATTGATGACAGAATTCAGACATCCAGAAACATATATTAAAAAAAAAAAATTCTAATCATGGTTCCTAATCCAAATTTTTGCATTTCCTAGCACCCTTAATGGTTGAATTTCCAAAAATATCAAAACATGTTTTTAAAATTCCAGTCAAAAATCTAAATCTAAGTTTTGTGTTTCTTGCTTCAAAATAGCCTTAATAGTAACGAATTTTCGAAAAACCATTCATCCCCTATTTTACCCACCTTTCAGGATGGGAATATCGAAAAATCGCTGAAGCGTACAGTGTAAGATAAACAACGTCTACAAATTTCAAGTTTTTATCGTCTGTAGATTAACTTTCAGCTCCATTTTCTGTCTTGTAGAAATGGATCGAGAACACAAAATTTCTTTCTCATGTTTTGGCATCTTTCTTGGTAGTTTTAGTTTCAAACTGCAATATGCACTTATTTTCCTTAATTCATATGCTTGTTGCAGAAAAACAACTGAAGAATGTGCATAATTTTTTGTTGTATATAACATCTTTGCTATTATAGTGTCAGAAGTCATCACTAGTCTTCAGTCCAAATTTTATATAAGCTGTTGACTTTCAACCATCGACCACTATATCTTCCACCCTTTTAATACCTATCGACATGGAATTGCTATGGTGTACAATGGGAGACTTTGTACTACAACAACACAGAGAGATTGTTTGTCTCCATTGTGTAGGTTTTGCTGAAGTGCAAAATATTGACACACATGTGTAGAATTTTATATAAGCTGGTAACTTTCAACTATCATATCTTCCACCCCCTTATTGTTATCAACCCTCTACCACCGTAGTGCACAATAGGAGACTGATACCTTCTACCGCATACAATCACTATTTGTTTATGATGAGTAGTTATGGCTGCAGAGTGAAATATAGGCACAAGCACCACAATTTTTATGTATATTCTGATTATTTATAAATACAAAAGTGACATATAGAGACTTAAGGTAGAAAATTTACTGTATTAATATCTAATTTTATACTGACTGACTTGTCCTGAGTCTGTATAAAACACTACAGGTCCAAATATGAAGAAAAATATAAATATTATATAGGAACTGATATATTCTTTTATGGAAACTGGCAGCTCAATTTCTTAATTAGAAAACTAAGGTTCTTATATATACATAAAAATACACAGCTTACTTTCATAAAAAGCAGTATTTGTACAAAATATATACCTGCCACGTTTCCATCTTGCTTCTCGCCAGGCAGTCAGCCAGAAACAGAAACTTGCAGCAAACGTTGCATGAAAATAATAGGAATTCCAAGGGACCCAATAATGGCGATCAGCAATATTTGGGTCTGTGTCATGCCATGACCAATGAATAAATTTGACTGACACAATGTCATATGGTATATCGATTAATACAACCATGAGCCCAGCTGCAAATAATTTTACTTTAAGTTTTATGGATATCTTTGTCACCCATACTACAGTTCATTGCTCTTATTATAAACATAAACATACTGTTATTTTCTTACACACAATACGAAAGTCATATAAACCAAACAAATTACATTAATCCACTTAAAAACTAAAATCCTACAAAGCTTGTACGAGATTACAGACCATATGAATGTATTACAAGACTGGCTAAAGAGTGATTAATATTATGAATATTACATATTGTGTCATATTTAACATTGAATAACATGGCCTGGTTTAACAAATATTTCATTTTTTATATTGTCAAATTAAATTCTGCAAGTAATGAGCTAGTAAATCATTCTTGTGTGTGGTGCTTAGGATTGTGAAAAGAGGATCAAAGTAAATCAAACTGTCTCTCCTCTGACATCAGAAAAGTATGAAAATGAGTATATTACTGCAAGACATTAAATGAAATGTGTCTGATTCTTCTCAGCTAACTGTAAAGTGGTAAAAATAGGCAAAAATTCTGAAAACTGTGTTAACCCTTTCCAGTCCAATGATGCCATGTGGCATCATCATCTTCTTTATCTGTTACTCTCAGCCCAACTATTTGACCAAAGATTATAAAGAACACTTCGGGACTTACTGAATGTCATTGTGGGTAGCCAAGCTACCATTTTTTTTTTTTTTTTTTTTTTTTTTTTTTTTTTTTTTTTTTTTTTTTTTTGAGGAAACAGAGAAGCATTAGGCTACAACACATTGACAAAATATGTATTGTGGCTTAATGTCTAAGTTAGAGTACAAACAGCAAGACTTTCAAAATATTATATCAAGGTATATAAGGAACTCATAGTTGTTTAATAATGATTTTGCAGCTAAGATTGCATTTTTTGTTTATTATGTTACCAGTTTTGGTGTGCTCGATGCCATCTTCAGACCTGTCGTAATTTACATAACTTAGTATATAAAAAATGTCGTGAAGTTATGTAAATTACGACAGGTCTGAAGAAGGCGTCGAGCATGCTGAAACTGGTAACATAATAAATGAAAAATGCGAGCTTGGCTGCAAAATCATTATTATATCAAGGTAAATGAAAGAAAATAATTTGACAATTTCATAAATAAATTATTGTAAAATGTCTAAATTAGTAGTAAACAGTTAGAAAAATTTGTCAGATATGGTAAAGGAAACATATCTTGTCCAATGATGCCATATGAAGTCATCCTAAATTTCCTTCCAAAAACTAAAAAATATCAAAAATTCAAAAAAGTATGTACATTATTTCAATAACTATGAATAGAAGTATGCAAAAAAATACTTTTGTTCATAAATTAATAAAATTACCTATTACCACAAATGACTAACTTTTGCCAATTGGTGAGTGGTCTCCTTACACCTAAATTATTTACAATAAGTAAAATAAAGTACATAGTTTGTTTTCAAAGTTCAACACCTCTATAAACAAACAAAGATAACTTGACACAGAATGACTTCAAAGTTACCCCTTATATCACAGGTAACACACATGACAGTCAGTTGCTGGATTTCGTATTCTGATGCTGCACCTCCTACTTCCCAATCCACCCTAACCCTCTGCAACCTCTAGTGTAGGGTACCTAAAATGTCAGGTTCTTGTTTGGATCACTAGCTGCAATGCTGGAGCAGCTGCTAGATGTGGCAACTGAATAGCTGCTGGGTGATGGTGTGAGTGGTGATGTCTGCATGAGTGTCTCCAGGCACGTTGAAGCTTGGAGCATTGGTATGGCGATTTCTCAGGGTGTAGGTAACATCCCCTCAGGTGTGAGCTGTTTGATAGAGAAATTTGTGCTTTTGCCACTTTGCAACGTATTGGTTATATGGTCTGCTCATTCCAACACAGGGAAGAAACCAGTTTACAGTGACTGGAACAGTGTTTTTAATGAGATGTATGTGGAGCTTGATGTGGGTACAGTTCTTTTAAAATCAATGGAGAAAAATGAGTTTGAAGTGTAGCAAGACATTTGAGAAGACTTGCTACTCATTGTAGTCCTCCATAGGCTGTTAAGCATAAAAATAGTGGGTGTATCCAAAGCAACCTACTTATAGGAGAAGAAAAAAACCCACATGTGCAATCCAAATATACTTAGCTACCCTCGTAGCAGCTTCCTGCAAATAGTGCACACCTGACCATTAAGGAGGACCCTATTTTTCTCCACCCAATAGCAGCAGATGAAAAATTAGCATCCAAGATTTCCACAGGATTGTCTGAGCCTCTGATTTAAGCCTTTTGTTCAACTTCAAACCAGAGGATTGCTGTGTTCACCAAATCCACCAGCCAGCTGTAGGAACCGTGAATGGCTTCATAACCCAGGTGGCAGATGTCATTGAGCAATGAATAGCAGCTTGGTGCATCCTGTGCTCTTTATCAGTGTTGGCAAGCAAACAGTGTGGATACTATAGTTGGGTCGGTGTAAATTGATCCCTGACAGCTTGCCTTGTTGTTCCAAGCTTTCAGCAACGAAGTGCAGACTGCTTCCGACTAAACACTAATATGAAGTTGTCACATAGACTTATATGAAACTGCATAACACGACTGGTGCCAGTAAGTGTATGAATGTGTTTCAACCATCTTGCTGCAACTGTCAGGGATCAACTCAACTCAACTATAGCCTACAAATGGCTCAACAAACTGATCTGCTGCAGACACAAATGATTTTAATATTCACCCAAGTTGGTGAGCTACTTTGTAGTCGCACATCTGCTATCTCATAGTTACTAGTAGTGTATTTACAGAACTTGCTTTAAATAATTCTTAAATGATTTAAAAAAGTACACAATCTTATTATATAATTGTTTGGAGTAAATACTAAACCTGTAACATCTATGCACCTTGAACATGGACACGCAGCACACGTTACCTGCAAATGGCTCAGCCCATCGATGTAGATTCATATGAGAGACAGCCACTACAGCATTGTAGATGAATACTGGATCTGCAAAAAGAGAATGAAATATTAGATTAATGAATATATACTTACTGTATCAGTACATAAGAGTCTGGCACCAAACATATTGACAGAGTATGTATATAAAAAGTGTGAACCTCCTATCCCTAAATTAACAGCTTTCTTACTTTTTATATTATTTCAAAATTAGGTTCTCAATTATATTAAACAGCTGTCACATTTAAAAAAAATATGCAATTATTATTTGCCAGAAACATCACTTCAGTTTCAAGAACTAATTGTGAAATTATAGATAGTAACCGTTCATGTCTCTTGTTTTGGAAAGTCTGAAAGAAGAGAGACCATTGGTTGGCATCAACAACCTTAAATTTAGAAATTAAAAATTTTCAAACATCTCAAGTGTTACAGCTCAAAAATAAATTCAATGGCAAAGATGAAAATTTGTGCTGGATCGCAATTAAAACCTGGATTTCTTGCTCTGGGCCAGTGGCTGCCTTAACCATTATAAGGTGATTTAATTTTATTATTTTTTTATGTTTAGGAAATATTGGTCCTTTGCAGAAGTGGATCATGTTTCTTCTATGTTGATTGACAAGTTATGAGTTGTTTTTATAGTATGGGGTGACAAACCCTGGACAAGGCCTGGGACCCCCCACCCCCAAAAGAATGACTATGAAGAGGAAAAGAAAATAAGTACACTATTTGAATTACTTTAATGAGTGATGCTTAGAACATCAACATGGTAGACAGTCATACATCCCTATATTGGTGATGGGAATAGGGTGTTAGTGGGGTGTATTTCTTGCCAGTTTTTTATTTTTTTAATAGCTATTTTGTATGATTTAATGTCAACAATACAGAAACTTGATCTAAGCAAATTAAAAGGTCTTTCAGTGCAAATTATCCTCTGAATATGAGCAGCAAAACTGATACAAAACATCATGAGGAGTCTACTTAAAATTACTAATCTTTACATTAATCTTGCCTCCCCCAACTGAATACATATGATATATTCACCACTGCCTGATTACATCCATTTAGGCCAGTGGTTACCAATCTTTTTTATTGTCGCACTCACAGTCTTGCTGGAAAAAATTTTGTGACTCATTTTTTTTAAGAAAGTACAATTATTTTATACAAATTAAATGGTAAACCTAATGAGATTAGTGGTAGTGTTTGGTCTTGGTGTTAATGATACTGTCTATATCTGGATTGAAACTGTTAGTTTTAGTTGTAAATCATTTTCCACGAACAGTGACGAGAGGTGGGAGTTGGGGGCTGTGGGGCTCCAGCTTCCGAGAGCATGATGAAAATCTACTATGAGCTTTAATTCTCTTTTTAGAAATCAGGTCAATGATTTTATGTCTCTTCTGAAAACGACATTACCAAGCATGGATCAGGACATACAACAACCTTTTATTATTTTTATTTTTTTCCTTCCCCCTCAGACAAAGGTCCTCAATGTGCCCATTGTACAACAAGTACAAAGTAGCCTGAATACATTGTTAGTCATATTGATTGATTTTCTTTCTTTAATAGGTTTTGTACATTACTTTTCAGATTCCTTGTAAAACTTAACTTTCCTCTTGATCTTTCAGTTTTCCAGTCAGTAAGATATTTTACTTAAATATAGATAAGTCTTCCAGTGACCCACCTGAATAAATGATGTGACCCATATTTTGAGAACCACTGATATAGGCTACTCTTTGCAGCTGCAAGCAAGAGGAAGATATGGAAAGGGGGCAGCTGCTGTCGTAGGTTGCAATATGTTGAGATGTGTTCAAATGTTTGTTAAGCTTAAGGGACTTAACAGCGAGGTCATCATTCCCTAAACTTACAAACTTCTTATGAACTACCTTACACTAAAGATGACACAAACATCCATGTCTGAGGGGGGATTCAAACCCCCAACCGTAGCGGCCGTTCAGACTGTGACTGGTGTGTGGTGTGCCACAGACCCCTTGGCTACTGTGGCCGGCGATATGTTGAGAATTTGGACAGAATGGGAAGAATGTCTGCAGAGGCTAATTTGTTAAGGCAACTGCTGACCCAAAGCCAGAAATCCGGGTTTGAATACCTGTCCAGCACAATTGTTTAACATCATGATTGGATTTATTTAAGTCAAGATGTCTGAATACTTCGAATTCGTAAGTGTGAAATGTTCTGAATATTGAGGTTACATGGAGTCGTGTAACATGCTAATCACTGAATATCTCACATTAAATCATCTCTAGATATTCACCAGAGATTTATTGAAATGGGAATATACAAGGGTTGGAACTTAAATAGTGGCAACTATTTACTCACAACCAATAAAAAAGCGTTACATGTTTGCACCTGTCACTGTCTTTCAAAGTAGTCATCAGTGTTGTGTAGAACCCATTGCCAGGGATGTGGAAGGCTTAGTATACTGTTAACAGATACTGTTATGTTGAAGGTGCAAATGAAGCGGTCTACTGCCTGTCGAATCTCTGGACAGTTCAGAAGCAAATGCCACAAAGTGGTTCCTTTATTTTCGGAATCAAATCAAAGTCACAAGGATTTAAGGATGGGGACTATGGTGGATGGTACAGTACTTCCCATTCCCATCGAATGAACAGAGCAGCAACAGCTTGCACTTTATGCGACTGCACATTGTCATGCAAAATGATGGGTGGATTGTGCAAAAAGTGTTGGCACTTCTTTCACATAGCTGGTTGCTACTAACGTGGCAACAGTATGCACTTCTTCTTCAGAGATGCTAGGATGACCTGTCCGATGCTTGTCTGCCATTGTTTGCTGATCTTCATTGAAGGCTTTTACCCAACATGTCACTGTTCTGTACGGCAATGCCAATTCCCCGCACACCTATTAAAGACCTTGATGCCACTGTCGTGCTGTACGACCTCTGGCACATTCAATCTTGAACCTACTTCGTTGTTCCTGTTTTGAAAACATAGTGACACTGTTATGTTAGACTGCTCACTCACAAATGACTGTGTTTCCCTCGATTGTACGCACGCCAATGACTTGGGATGGGTGAGTCCATTTGTTCGGAGGTAAGGTAGGCATATAAACAACGTCTGCTATAAATGACAAAATTAGATTCCATTGTATAGTGTCTCCACAGCAGTGTTGCCACTATTTAAATTGCAACCCTCGTAATTAAAATGTGTTAGTGAAATACAAATAAAAGAGGGCTGCAAACCTTTTCCCTACCTCTTGTTGAAGAATTATCAAGTGAAAATGGTGAACTGAAAGACACTCCATGGATCTGCTGTGATACTCCATGCAGAAGAACTTGTTTACTTTCACAAGATAAAAGTTCAAAATGTTCAAATGTTTGTAAATCTATCAGACTCAACTACATGGTTATTAGTGTGTAGCTTACAAAATACTTAAAATAAGATAAACTAACCTAATGACAACACAAAAACCCATGCCCGAGGGGGGACTTGAACCCCCGACGGTGAACGACCACGCACACCGCAACATGGCACCCCAGTGAGCATGCCTAATCCACAACAGCGATAAAAGTTCCACAGGACCTCGGAGAAAGAAACGGCAGAAGAATTCAGTTAATCTTATTCTAGAAACTGATTTAATGGGATACAGTATGTAGTAACATAAGTGACATCGAGTAGTACCCAACTTTGTCAATATATATTTAGGCATATGTGATGTTAATCACGAGTGTTTGGGATTGATTTAATAGCTACATAAGCTTTCTAGGTTACATTGATCTATAGGTTCATGCGAAGAGTGCTGCAACTTCAAGAATGGACATTGGAGTCTCACAGCTGAGCAAGTAAAAACCCTTACTATTCATAACACAGATTAATGCAAGGGTCCAAAAAAGTCTGCTAGTACAAACAATGACATTAATCTAAGGATGCCCAGCATTGTGTGATAGTGAATCGAGGACAGTGGGCAAACTGGAACAATTGAGAATCGAAGGGTTTGAGATGCAATATTACAAGTGAAGTGATGAGGAGGTCTTACGCAGAATCAGTGAAGAGCATGTGGAAGACACTGACAAAAAGAAGTATTAAGGCATCACGGAATAATATCCGTGGCTCTTGAAGTGAGAGTGTAGCGGAAGACAACTTTTGAATATATCCAAGGACCAGAAGAGAATTAAAAATGTTAGATATAAGTGTGACACTGAAAAAAGATGATTCAAGGACAACTGAGACTATATGTCAAAGTGACAAGAGATTATCAGTATCTTTAAAAGTCCCAATATGAAAAAGTTTCTCAAGTAAAAGAAATGACTCTCTATACATGCAATTCAAAGAAAACGGAGCTAACAAGACAGTGGTGGACTTTGGAGGGAGGGGTGGTGAAGGGGGCGGACCGTCCTGGGCCTCTTGCTTGGGGAGCCTCCAAATAACTCGTAAGCACTTCTTTTTTTTTTTTTTTTTTTTTTTTTTTTTTTTTTTTTTTTTTTTAGCTCGCTTGGCATCTTGTTCTTCTAGGGACTCCAAATCTTTAAAGCTATTTTTTTAGACTGTCCCGTGCCTATCGTCCTAATACATGTATTTCCAAGTGGACGGGTGGGGGGGGCGGGGGGGGAGGACTTATTTGTTTTGCCGCCGCCCCGGGCCTCCAACAGCCTTAGTCCGCCACTGCCCATGGAGATTGGTCGTTAGGGCTCCTCTCGCTCGGTGAGTTGGTGCTTAAGAAGAGGAAATCATAGACTCTGATAACACAAAATCTCCATCCCACAAAATCCATTCTGTCAGCGCTACTACTTATTAGTTTGAGATTGAGGTCGTTGATAGACACTGTATTGATTCGGAACATTGTGCCACTGCACCACCCTGCCTTGAGGGCTAGCTACTAGTGATGAAATCCTCTCCCCCTCTGCTGCCAGGACTGGATGACCTTAAGTGACCCTCATCTGGGACGAGCTCTTGTTCCAGTGTGCTTACTGACCACCACTGTTGGAGCGGCTGCTGATAACACAACAGGAATGAACAACAAAGCCTAAAGGTACACGATACGTGAATCAACAGTTAAAGCTGCGCTGTATGTTTGAGCGAAATCCACTCTGGTAGGCCTATGCAGTGGTTAATCACATAACAAGAATAAACAACGTTCAAGCGGACAGGCAGCAAGTGGCGGCTTCTGTTTGTCGCTTGTTTGTTTAGTCGAGCAATCACTGATATTGTCCCAATGAATTCCGCCGATGACCGACAGCTACCGAAAACGGTCGATGTTTCCAGATCAGCGGGCCTACGTTACTATGTGGTCATATAGTGGAGCCAATTTCATCTGACGAAAGTATAGACTTTGGATAGCAATCGGTGAAATACAAGTCTGTTTTATTTGGTCATCGCGGGCGAAGTTTTAAGAGAATACGGTGCTGTGGACTGTGAGAAAGTCCTAAATTTAATCAAAGGAAAAAGGAGTTTGTAGTTTCCAGAGGACGAAAAACAAAATAATCGGGATATACGAGATATGTTCAAAAATTTCTGAACATTAGTAATTTTTGTGGAGCGAAATGCTGATGGGATTCCTTCACAGGACTGCGCTGAATGTGTAACTGCCGGAAGTTCCACCATCGTATGTCTGTTAAGTTATGGTTGGGTATCACGATTCTTTTACAGGATTCGATCCCTGCTTTCCATCCCCCCTTAAGAATCAATTTCTACGATTCGTTCAAGATTCTTTTTACTCTTTATGGTACGATTGTTACAGAATGCCAAAACGTTTACTTACAAAAAGCAGAACATGCCTAAAAATGTCAAGGACGTTAGAATCTAACCTCAGCGGAAAAAGTAAATCACCATCTGTTAATAACACGGACTGAAAAGATATCATTCAAAGCAGAAGTACATATTCTGTGACCAGATGTAATAGAGTATCAATTATGTTCCAAGTCAGTAACACAGAATTGTCCGTTAAATCCGAGAAAGTGCGAAAAACGGATACGAACAAAAAATAAAGTAAGAATACGAAACGTATACTTACAATGCATTTCAGTCGAGCAGTTATCAGGCTGATTCGTGCGCAGCAACGAATGTAGACAAGTCCTTAGAACATTGTGGCGAAATCAGCTTGTTTTTAATATGAGAAAATGGTAATATTTACTCCACACAAAAATAATGCGGAGTTGTTGTTGTTATTATGGTCTTCAGTCCGGAGACTGGTTTGATGCAGATCTCCACCCTACTCTATCCTGAGCAAGCCTTTTCATCTCCTCATAAGAACGGCAACCCACATCCACTTGAATCTGCTTACTATATGCGTCTCATGGCCTCCCTCTGCGATTTTTACCCCACACACTTCCCTCCAAAGCTAAATTTACGATTCCCCGATGTCTAAGAATGTGTCCTACCAAGCGATCTCTTCTTTTAGTCAGGGTGTGCCAAAAACTCCTTTTCTCGCCAATTCTGTTCAGTACTTCTTCATTAGTTATACAATCTACCCACCTAATCTTCAGCATTCTTCTGTAACACCACATTTCAAAAGCCTCTATTCTCTTCCTGTCCGCACTGCTTATCGTCCATGTTTCACTCCCGTACAAGGCAACAATCCACACAAATGCCTTCAGAAAAGACTTCCTTACACTTAAATTAATATTCGATGTTAGCAAAATTCTCTTTTTCAAAAATGCTTTTCTTCCCATTGCCATTCTGCATTTTATATCCTCTGTACTGCGACCATCGCATGTTATTTTACTACCCAAGTAACAAAACTCATCTACCACCTTCATTGTTTCGTTACCTAATCTAATTCCTTCAGAATCGCCTGATTTTCTAAGACCGCATTCCATTATTTTTGTTTTGCTCTTGTTAATGTTCATTTTATACGCTCTCTTCAACATACTGTCCATTCATTCAACTGCTCTTCCAGGTCCTTTGCTGTCTCTGACAGAATTACAATGTCATCAGCAAAACGCAATGTTTTGATTTCTTCCCCCTGTACTTTAATCCGTATTCCAAATTTTTCCTTGCTTTCCTTCACCGCCTGCTCGATGTACAAATTGAATAACATCGGAGAAAGGCTACAACCCTGTCTTACTCCCTTCCAAACTGATGCTTCCCTTTCATACCCTTCGAGTCTAATAACTGCGGTCTGGCTTTTGTACAAGTTATAAATAACTCTCCTTTCCCTATATTTTACCCCTGCTGACTTCAGAATTTGAAAGAGTGTATTCCAGTCAACACTGTCAAAAGCTTTCTCCAAATCTACAAAAGCTAAAAATGTAGGTTTGCCTTTCCTTAATCTATCTTCTAAGATAAGACGTAAAGTGAGTATTGCCTCCCGGGTTCCTACGTTCCTCCTGAATCCAAACTGATCTTCCCCGAGGTCAGCTTCTACCAGCTTTTCCATTCTCCTGTAGATAATTCGTGTTAAAATTTTGCAACCATGACTCATCAAACTGATGGTTCTGTAATTTTCACACCTGTCTGCGCCTGATTTCTTTGGAATTGGGATTATTACATTTTTCTTAAAGTCTGAGGGTATTTCGCCTGTCTCATACATCCTACACACCAGTGCAAATAGTCTTGTCATGGCTGGCTCTCCCAGACACTTAATAGCTCTGAGGGTATGTCATCTATTCCTGGGGCCTTGTTCCGACCTAGGTCTTTCAAGACTCTGTCAAATTCATCTCTCAGTATAGCATCTCCTATTTCATCTTGATCTACTTCCTGAGTATGAGCAATATATTCACAAAGCAGCTCTATTAGTGCAATATACACAATCTGTTGTAATCTATATCACGTTGCTGTGAAGCTACGGTTTTCCATTTGAGAGCCAACCTCTCCCGGGAGAAACGCGCTCATTTCACTTAGCGTCGCTTGTCAAAAATGTTCAAATGTTTGTCAACCTATTGGACCAAAATGCCATGGTTATAAGTCCCTAGACTTATAAACTACAACAAAGGCACCCTTGCTCGCGCGCGGGCGGGAACGGCAGCCCGTCCCTCAGCAAACGCCGCTGTCTCGGTCATTAAAGGCCAATTCACACTGTCCGTCACGTCAACGTCACGTCACGGAACCGTCACGTCAAAGTTGTATTCACACTGTCCGTCCGTGTTCGTCACGTCAATTCGTCCATCTCAATACGCGATGTTGAAAGTGAGGTTATGAGTGGCGATCTGTTATGTAGAAAGTCATAGTTTAATACTAGAAAGAGGGAACAACAACGCTAAATGTTATTAACGGCCAAATAAAACTTTACAGTGTATGTTTTTGGCCAACTTACTGGGAACTGAAACATTTCAAAACATCGACATCTATTTTTCAAGGGAAAAAAATAAACATATGAAGACATCAAACCATACTTGTAAGAGCATAAATAGCGCCTGTATACTTTAACCATTACGATTTGCTCGCTGACATTGTTAATACCGTCGTAAACAACTGAATATTTGTCTTTCATTAGAACTGACATTTTCATTTAAAGTGTTATTTAATGAAAAATGCGTAATCAAATTACAATCTTATTCAAATGAACAGTTTGCTTCAGTCATTTCTGTTACAATGTTACGTAACATAAACCATTTTTTGGTTTCAGATATCCGACCTCGATTTCAGGGGGACACTCAATTGACAAAAATATTTAAGTCGTCATGAAACATTTGAGATTTACCCCTAAAACGACGTACAACAACAACACAAAGATGAATAAGACACATTTGCATATAAACAGTGCAATCGTCGACTGCACCATGTAATTCGCGTGACGAAAATATGTTAACTTCCGATGTTAGCAGACGGCCGTTCCGTCAAAACATTCTTCTCGAGAAAGCTTGACGGACGATGACGTGACGTGACGGTCCGGTGACGGACAGTGTGAACGCCGCCATTAGAAATACATTGCAGAATGTTCTGACGGACGGTGACGTGACGTGACGTGACGGACAGTGTGAATTGGCCTTAAGTTGACTGCGCTCTGGGTGGTGAAAGGTAAGGCCTGAAATTTGGTATTTTCGGCACACTGTTGACCCCGTAGGTCTAGGTAGATTTCCGAAATGAAATGTTCTCCGCGTCTAGTTCCAGCTATCATTTCGCTTTTAAAGTCTGTGTTAATTACCTTTGTGCGGCTAAACTCCGCCAATTCGCCGCGTCTCTTTGTACGCGGCACTGTAGAATAGTAATTAAAATAAATAAAAGTTTGTAGCTGAAAAGCCAAGATTGTGGTACTGCTGCTATGAAAAAACGATTTGTCGATTTTTATATCCATTATCATAATCTAAGACTAAGGTACAACCACAGCGGAGGGTATCTGTGGAGAGGCCAGACAAACGTGTGGTTCCTGAAGAGGGGCAGCAGCCTTTTCAGTAGTTACAGGGGCAACAGTTTGGATGATTGACTGAGCTGGCCTTGTAACATCAGACAACGTGGCTTTGCCATGCAGTTACTGCGAACGGCTGAAAGCAAGGGGAAACTACAGCCGTTATTTTTCCCGAGGACATGCAGCTCTACTGTATGAACATATGATGATGGCATCCTCTCGGGTAAAATATTCCGGAGGTAAAATAGTCCCCCATTCGGATCTCCGGGCGGGGACTACTCAGGAGGATGTGATCATCAAGAAAAACAAAACAGGCATTCTACGGGTCAGAACGTGGAATGTTCTAACCCTTAATCGCTTAGACAAGTTCACTACGGTCGGGGGTTCGAATCCCCCCTCGGGCATGGATATTTGTGCCGTCCTAGTTTGTAAGTAGTTCATAAGTAGTTTGTAAGTTTAGGGACTGATGACCTCGTAGTTAAGTCCCATAGACTTTACAAACATTAAAAAAAACATTAGACAAGTTGGAAAATTTAAAAAGAGAAATGGATAGGTTGAAGTTAGATATAGTGGGCATTAGTGAAGTTAGGTGGCAGGATGAACAGGATTTCTGGTCAGGTGAGTACAGGGTTATAAATACAAAATCAGTTGGTGGTAACGCAGGAGTAGGTCTCATAATGAATAAGAAAATAGGAATGTGGGTAAGTTACTATGAACAGCATAGTGAACGCATTATCGTAGCAAAGATAGACACCAAGCCAACACCGACCACAGTGGTGCACGTTTATATGCCAAGTAGCATGGCCAATGACGAGGATCTCGAAGAAATGTATGAGGAGATAAAAGTAATCATCAGAAAGTTAAGGAAGACGAAAACTTGATTGTGATTGGGGACTAGAACTCGGTAGTAGGAAAGGAAAGAGAAGGAAATGTAGTAGGTGAATATGGGCTGGGAAAAAGGAATGAAAGAGGAGATCGCTTGGTGGAATTTTGCGCAGAGGACAATTTAATGATCACCAACACTTAGTTCAAACATCATGAAGGAAGGCTGCATATGTGGAAGAGACCAGGAGACACTGGAAGGTACCAGATTGACTTTATAATAGTAAGGAATACATTTAGAAACCAGGTTTTAAACTGTAAGACATATCCAGGGGCAGATATAAACTCTGACCATAACTTGTTAGTTATGAACTGCAGATTAAAACTTAAGAGACTAAGGTAGAAATGTTAGGAAATGGAACCTGGAGAAATTGAAGGAACCAGAGGTGGTTGAGAGTTTCAGAGGGAGCATTAGGCAAGGATTGGCTGAAACGGGGGAAAGTAATACAGTAGAAGGAGATTGGGTAGCTCTGAGAGATAGGGTAGTGAAGGCAGCAGAGGATCATATAGGCAGAAGGACAAGGCTTAATAGAAATCCCTGGCTAATACAGGATATACTGAAATTAATTCATGAGAGGAGAAAATATAAAAATTCAGCAAGTGAAGCAGGAAAAAGGGAGTACAGACGTATGAAAAATGAGATTCACAGGAAGTGCAAACTGGCTAAGCAGGCTACAGGACAAACGCAGAACCGTAGAAGAATGCATAACTAGAGCAAAGATAGATACCGCCTACAGGAAATTAAGAGATATTTGGAGACAAGAAAACCAGCTGTATGAATATCAAGAACTCAGACGGAAAACCAGTACTAAGCAAAGAGGGGAAAGCTGCACTGTGGAAGGAATATATAAAGGGCCTATACAAGGGAAATAAACTTGAAGGCAATATTCTAGAAAGGGAAGACGAATTGGAGGAAGATGACATAGGAGATATGATACTTCGAGAAGAATTTGACAGAGCGCTGAAGGACTTTAGTCGAAACAAGGCCCCTGAAGTAGATGATATTCCGTCTGAACTGCTGATTTCGTTAGGAGAGCCAGTCATGAAAAAAATGTTCAACCTTGTATGCAAGTTGTATGGGACAGGGGAAATACCCACCGACTTCAAGAAGAATATCGTAATTCCAATTCCAAAGACAGCAAGTGCAGACAAGTGTGAAAATTACAGAACTATCAGTTTAATAAGTCATGGTTGCAAAATACTAACACGAATTATTTACAGACGAATGTAAAAACCTGTGGAATCTGACCTCAGGGAAGATCAGTTTGGATTTAGGAAAAATGTAGGAACACGGGAGGCAATACTCACATTACGATTTATCTTAGAAGATAGGCTAAGGAAGGGCAAACCTACGTTTTTGCCGTTTGTAGATTTGGAGAAAGCTTTTGACAATGTTGACAGGAATACACTCTTTCAAACTCTGAAGGTAGCAGGGGTAAAATATAGGGAGCAAACAGTTATATTCAACCTATACAAAAACCAGACAGCTGTTGTTAGAGACGAAGGGCAAGAAAGGGACGCAGAAGTTGGGAAGGGAGTAAGACAGGGTTGTAGCCTTTCCCCAATGTTGTTCAATCTGTACCTTGAGCAAGCAGTGAAGGAATGGAAGGTGAAATTTGGAGAGGGAATTAAAGTTCAGAGAGAAGCAATAAAAACTTTGCGGTTTGCCGATGACATAGTAATTTTATCAGAGACTGCAAAGGATCTGGAAGAGCAATTCAATTGAATGGACAGGGTCTTGAAAGGAAGATATGATATGAACATTAACAAGAGTAATACGAAGGTAATGGAATGTAATGTCAGAAAATCAGGCGATGCTGAAGGAATTAGATTAGGTAATGAGACAATAAAAGTAGTAGATGAATTTTGTTATTTGGGTAGCACGATAACTTCTGATGGCCGAAGTAAAGAAGATATAAAATGCAGAATGGCTATGGGGAGAAAAGCGTTTCTAAAGAAGCGAAACTTGTTAACATCCAATATTAATTTAAATGTTAGGAAGTCCTCTCTGAACGCATTTATCTGGAGTGTAGCATTGTATGGTAGTGAAACATGGACGATAAGGAGCTCAGACAAAAAGATTATAGAAGCTGAAATGTGGTGCTACAGACGAATGATGAAGATTAGATGGGTAGATCGCGTGACTAATGAGGAGGTGCTTACCCGAATTGGGGAGAAAATGAGTTTCTGGCATATCCTGACTAAGAGAAGGGATAGATTGGTAGGACACATTCTGAGACATCAAGGAATTGTCAATTTAGCATTTGAAGGAAGTGTGTGGGGTAAAAATCGTAGAGGGAGACTGAGGGACGAAAATAGTAAGCAGATTCAAAAAGATGTAGGATGCCGAACATATTCTCAGATGAAGAGACTTGCACAGCACATGGTAGCGTGGAGAGCTGCATCAAACCAGTCTGCGGACTGAAGACCACAACAACAAGAAAACTGATTATGCCTTTGTCGCGCGGGACTGGCAGAGCGCTGTAAGATGCCTTGCTGTGGAATGCAAGGCTGCTCTCCGTCTGATGTTCGAGTCCTCCCTCGGGCATCGGTGTGTGTGTGTGTGTGTGTTTGTGTGTGTGTGTGTGTGTGTGTGTGCGTGTGTGGTCCTCAGCATAAGTTTAAGCAGTTTGTAAGTCTAGGGACTGACAACCACAACAATTTGGTCCCATAGCTTTACAAACGCCTTTCATCGTTCAGTCCGGAGCATAGTCCCGCTTATAAAAGTCTTTCATGATCCCCTATCGAATACTAACATTGATGCCCTGTGTGATGTTAAGCCTGTTACTTCAAAATCATTCTTCTGCGAACCCAAGTACAAATGACGGTCAAAACTTTTTGCACAGTCGGCTCAATTTTTACGAGTTTTTTTTTTTTTTTTTTTTTTTTTTTTTTTTTTTTTTTTTTTTTTTTGCAGTGGGATAATGATTTTATTTGTGGACAGACTTGGAACATTTAGCTATAAGTTGGTATATAAAAGTATTTTTTTTAATTTACAGGTGAACCATAATGGACCGTCAAATAGACGTCAGGTTGCCACGACGGTTTGGTGATGGAGTTCCTCTTCAAGAGCGGCCACATCGATTCACAGGAGATTGCTCCCTGTTTATGGGGATCGCGGCAGTATCCAGCGGTGGTTACAGAGCTCTAAAGAAGGCGATTTCTCTCTGCTGGACAATCCACGATGCTAGGCCATCGACGGCAGTGAGTGAGTGAATAAGGAGACCATTGTTCAAATCATATATGAATAAGAACGTTAATTTAAAGCCTAACATTTTGCGAAACAATTAGGTTAGAAACATGAAATCAAAGCTAAATATTAAGAATAATAAGAATAAGAATAATAAGAATTAAAAAGCACTGACAACCTATATGGGTACTTATTTCAATAAAATACAGGCTCGAATATTAGATCCAAAACGTCGAAACTAACACTTTGTTTCACACGATTAATACCTGTCAACAATCACGGACGACGACCACAGGAATTAGTTCCGTGGTAGGTTACGTGGTGGTTACCTGAGCAATTTTGTTTCTTTTTTTTAATTGGCTGTGGTGAAAATTGTGGGCGACGCTTGCCTAGGACTCACGAAGACCACCCATAAGACATTCGAGACGGTACCTATATTTCTTGGCAAAGTTTTTAGTCTAACTCTCATATCTATTACACAAATTGTTGTCTTTTTTAATTCGAAAGCGGGTTGAACTCTCCCCGCCCCCCCCCAAACCACCCTCGTATCTATGCCCCAGCTACGTGTTTTTTGTTCCCCCAGTCAATCTATTCAAATTGGGTGTTACCTAAACGTACGGCCAAACTTTCAGGAAACATTCCTCACACACAAAGAAAAAAATTATGTGGACATGTGTCAAAAAATCAAATGTTTGTATAGCTTATGGGACTTAACTATGGGGTCATCAGTTCCTAAACTTACAAACTACTTACGAACTAGCTAACACTAAGGACGGCACAAATATCCATGCCTGAGAGGGGATTCGAACCCACGACCGTAGTGGCCGTGCAGACCGTGACTGGTGCGCCGCAGTCCCCTCGGCCACCCCGGTTGGCGACATGCGTCCGGAAACGCTTGTTTTCCATGTTAGAGCTCATTTTAATATTTCGTTTTAAATGTAAATTGAAATAATTCGTGCGCATAATTGTCAAAATACCCAATTGTTTCGTTAGTATGTACTGTACTTCCTCGATTCACCGCCAGTTGGCCCAATTGAAGGAAGGTTCCGGCACACAATTTTAATCTGCCAGGAAATTTGAAGGTAATGCTGACTTCAGTGCTTATGTTGACATGCGACTCATTGCTGTACAGTACTAGCATCAAGCACATCAGTATGTAGCATCAACTGGTTAGTGTTCATCACGAACGTGGTTTTGCAGTCAGTGCAATGTTTACAAATGTGGAGTTGGCAGATGCCCATTTGATGTATGGATTAGCACGGGGCAATAGCCGTAGCGCGGTACGTTTGTATCGAGACAGATTTCCAAAACTGGAGCACGTTATCATGATTTCATATGGGATACTCTACCTGTGCTGCTAGAACATGTGCCTTTAGAAGTACGACACAACATGTGGTTCATGCACGATGGAGATCCTGCACATTTCAGTCTACGTGTTCGTACGCTTCTCAACAACAGATTCGGTGACCAATGGATTGGTAGAGGCGGACCAATTCCATGGCCTCCACGCTCTCCTGGCCTCAACCCTCTTGACTTTCAATTATGGGGGCATTTGAAAGCTCTTGTCTACGCAACCCCGGTACCAAATGTAGAGACTCTTCGTGCTCGTACTGCGAACGGCTGTGATACAATACGCCATTCTCCAGGGCTGCATCAGCGCATCAGGGATTCCATGCGAAGGAGGGTGGATGCATGTATCCTCGCTAACGGAAGACATTTTGAACATTTCCTGTAACAAAGTGTTTGAAGTCACGCTAGTACGATCTGTTGCTGTGTGTTTCCATTCCATGAATAATGTGATTTGAAGAGAAGTAATAAAATGAGCTCTAACATAGAAATTAAGCGTTTCCGGACACATGTCCACATAACATATTTTCTTTCTTTGTGTGTGAGGAATGTTTCTTGAAAGTTTGGCCGTACTTTTTGTAACACCCTGTATATATTTTTCACACATATTACTTTCGCTTTGGAGATTCTGATATTCATATCACAACCCCTATATCTCTGATACAACTCTGAAATATTATGTCAATTAACCGATTTACGTCTCAAATATGTCAAAGACATTATTGATAAATCTGAAGCATTGAATTAAAATTTGTGGTGCGGCCGGGAATCGAACCCGGACCTCCATGCTTACTAGGCAGACGTCTTAACCGTTAGACTATCACACCACTAACGATTAACGCTCCTTGGAATAGTCTATGTACGATTTCCCTCAACATCACAAACTTTAATTCAGCTTCTGTGTTCCAAAGATATTGCCACTACTGCCAAGGCTCTCCATGCAGCGGAATAGAACCTCGGCAATGGACATGGTGGAACAATCCTGTTAAGGTGATATAAATATCAATTAATACAAATACAGAATCCCAGAGACGGATTTATCTTTGGAATGTTCGAATGTTTGTTAAGCTTAAGGGACTTAACTACGGGGTCATCAGTCCCTAAACTTACAAACTACTTATGAACTACCTACAACTAAGGACAGCACAAATATCCATGCCCGAGGGGGGATTCGAACCCCCGACCGGATTTATCTTTGGAACACAGAAGCTGAATTAAAGTTTGTGATGTGGAGGGAAATCGTACATAGACTATTCCAAGGCGCCTTAATCGTTAGTGGTGTGGTAGTTTAACGGTTAAGACGTCTGCCTAGTAGACATGGAGGTCCGGGTTCGATTCCCGGCCGCACCACGAATTTTAATTCAAAGCTTCAGATTTATCAAAAATGTCTCTGAAATATTAGTTTGGAACCTTTCAATGGAATCTGATATTGATTTCTTTATGAAGTGTTATTTATAAAGAGAATCTGTTATAACCGAGATAAAACATACACCAAAAGGTGCCTTCTATTCAGAAGTAAAGCACCGGTATGTGGTTTCCCCCATCGCTGGCAGCAGCGGGCTGTTGCTACTCACAGAGCAGGATGATGTGCAGCGGCAGGCGTCGGCCCAGGAAGATGACGATGGCCTGCGCGTGCCAGAAGTTGTCGACGTCCTCCAGCCAGTACGACATGGACTCCACCACCAGCCCGTGCAGCACTGCTGCCAACCACACGAACGGCAGCCGGCCGCCGTTCCGCAGGGCTGCAACCGCACCACTTGTTTACAGTTACTGTTCTGTGCAGAACCGCTCGCCTAAAGCAGAAGGCTAATTAAAACCATATAGTAACTAATTCTAATTCTAGAAAATGTAATTTGTATTTGGAATTTACTTATTCGAATAAAACAATCACACGCGGACACAGTTTTTTTTCAGGTGGAGGGGACGATTTGTGGAGTTGGTCAAATAATCAAAACAACATGCCCACTCATAAACTACGTCACACGTAAAGGGGAGGGAGGAGGATCATCAAAGTGTGAAATGGGCTCCCAAAATCGGATTTCGTAAACCGATTTCCTAGGGCACCTGGGATATAGACGGGCATGCGCATCCGCCATTTTTGTTCCTTCGGTTCGAAGCGCGATTGTAGAATATGGCAGTCAGTACGCTGTGCAGCTCCGGATTGTTCTAATCGTTCAGAAAATGGTTTTCGTGTTTCTTCGTTTGCAATGGATACTGAAAGACGTAAAATATGGTCAATAAACTGTCGTCGTGACAAGGTCTTAAAAACTATGCGAGGTGGGTTAATTCATTTGTAGTTATGCACAATTTCTACACGTTGTAAACGACAGGTTTCGATACGTGTCCGTTTTAGCGAAGGTTCCGAAGCTGCCAACTACTGTTACAGACTTTTATTCATATATACAATGGCGATAACAGACAGTACCAACATTTAGACAATAACAATACTAATTACTTTTAAATGATGTACACTGTTTTTCAATACTTACAATGGCTCATGTGGATCGTAACGATGTTTCAAGCTACTGCAATGTTAATTTTAGTTACAGCTTCTGTGATGCTAATTTTAGTTACTGCGTCGGCGGCGTAGTTTCCTAATGTTTACAACAAAATGTTGACTTTACGTGGAGCCGGCCGCGGTGGCCGAGGGGACTGAGGCGCTCCAGTCACGGTCTGCACGGCCACTACGGTCGGGGGTTCGAATCCCCCCTCGGGCATGGATATTTGTGCCGTCCTTAGTGTTAGCTAGTTCATAAGTAGTTTGTAAATTTAGGGGCTGATGACCCCATAGTTAAGTCCCATAAGCTATACAAACATTTGAACATTTGAACTTTACGTGGATAATTAATTTACTGACCGGACAAGGGTACATACAAGATGTTGGTAAACATGAAAAACTATTTTCTATCATTCTAGCTGTTCGAGTTTTAAAAGAGCATTCAAAGGATGTTGCCAACATCAGCACTCTACGCCGCCAAAGTCGTAAGTAAAACTGACCAATTTTATTACAGACAGAATTTTATTAAAGCACTGATAGCTCTTAAAATTCCATTAGATGAAAAGTGTTTTGAAACTATAACTTGTGAAAATGTTTTACCTTCGTCTTCGATGACGATCGATACATTTGCTTGATTTTTGCGGACAGAATGTGTTAAATTAAAGCGTAGATTTGGTAGTGCATCTGGTATCCCGTAAAACTGAGCTGTCGATTGCGTAAAAGTTGCTCACAGTACACATCCAGGTGGCAAAAAACCAGAAAACATATCTAACGATTTGTCAAACAATATTGCAATAATTTACTACGAAGAGATAAATTTTTAATCCAAATATAGCCTATATTTTCTTTTTGGTATGTGTATTAGAAATGAAGCAAGCGATATTTCAAAGCAATAACAGCGGAAAAACTCGGCTTTTCACATGCTCACGCTATCACCGCTTGGAACAGAAATGGCGGCGGGAGCTGCTGCTATAGCAGAAATTGATGCACAAGCCCGTCTATATCCATAGGCCCTGCGATTTCCCAAAACCCCTTTTTGTCGGTCATGTTAACACTCCTAAATTGATACTGGAAATCGACTTCGGTAAAGTGGTTTCCCAGTTCCACAATCGATTGTCGTGCCCATGTAAAACGCAAACGTTTTTGAAGCGTTCTTCGCTTGTCAGATTGTGTTTTCTTGTTAAGAATTTTCGCCACATATGGAGAAAGTGACATTTTTTACAGTGAAATACAACTATATATATTAGAGTGAGCATGAATCTGTGTATTTAAGTAAAGAAAAATAGCGATTGTGCTGACGAAATCAGGGACTGAATCAGCTGTTTTTGAGCCGTCATATTAAGTGTGCTAGGAAATCTGAATCAGACTGTGACATGTAAACACGACAGCGAAAAACAGTTTACGAAAATCGGTTGTCGTCTTCCGCCGTCTTGCTGGGGGTGAAGGATTGATTTTCTTTGGAGCGATCTTCATTCGTTCTTTGCAGCGACTACAGCGGTATCTATGGTCGAAGGTTCTTTCTTGAAATGGAGTGTTTTGAGGAAGGCGACGAGGTATGCGCTTTGTTTCTCTTTCTTTCTGTTTTTGATATACTGTGCAACTGCTGCATAGCCAGCGAAACAGGAAGTAGTGAAACTGAGGTTAGTGTGTTTCCATTTCAAAACTTCAGGAATTATTTTGAATTAAATGGTGTTGGATAAGGCAGCTTCATGAAACTTCCTGGCAGATTAAAATTGTGTGCCGGAACCGGGACTCGAACCTGGGACCTTTGCCTTTCGCGGACAAGCGCTCTACCGACTGAGCTACCCCGACACGACTCACGATGCCGCCTCACAACTTTACTTCCGCCAGTACCTCGCCTCCTACTTTCCAAACTTCACAGAAGCTCTCTTGCAAACACGCAAGACTAGCACTCCTGGAAGAAAGGATATGGTGGAGACATGGCTTAGCCACAGCCTAAGGGATGTTTCCAGAATGAAACTTTCACTCTGCAGCGGAGTGTGCGCTGATATGAAACTTCCTGGCAGATTAAAATTGTGTGCCGGAACCGGGACTCGAACCTGGGACCTTTGCCTTTCGCGGGCAAGCGCTCTACCGACTGAGCTACCCCGACACGACTCACGATGCCGCCTCACAACTTTACTTCCGCCAGTACCTCGCCTCCTACTTTCCAAACTTCACAGAAGCTCTCTTGCAAACACGCAAGACTAGCACTCCTGGAAGAAAGGATATGGTGGAGATATGGCTTAGCCACAGCCTAAGGGATGTTTCCAGAATGAAACTTTCACTCTGCAGCGGAGTGTGCGCTGATATGAAAATTCCTGGCAGATTAAAATTGTGTGCCGGAACCGGGACTCGAACCTGGGACCTTTGCCATTCGCGGGCAAGCGCTCTACCGCCTGAGCTACCCCGACACATCGTGAGTCGTGTCGGGGTAGCTCAGTCGGTAGAGCGCTTGCCCGCGAAAGGCAAAGGTCCCAGGTTCGAGTCCCGGTTCCGGCACACAATTTTAATCTGCCAGGAATTTTCATATCAGCGCACACTCCGCTGCAGAGTGAAAGTTTCATTCAAGGCAGCTTCATATCTCACAAATACTTCAAATCATTAGTGTGTGCAAAGAGATTCTTTCAGCCAATAGGGTATGCTTAGTGACAAACACTGAAATGCAGTTGTTTTGAAAAGTCAAGAGTAATCTATATGCTTTCGACCATTTTTTTCATTCATACCTCTAAGCATCAAGGTACTGGATGTATGGCTTCACTATTTCATTAGGAACACAGAATTGGAGAGGGATGAAGCCTTTTCAATGATATACTGGTACCATTCGTAAGATATGAGAGAATGGATTGGGTAAGGCGGAAATGAAGTGGACGTGAATGAGTTGGACCTGGCGATGTTGGATTGTTTTGCACCTTAATCAATCTGTTTTGTTTTAATGTGTTTCACTTTTGCTCGCAGTCAATAATCCTAGTATTAAAAGAACGAACCACCTAAGTACCTGCTGTTAGCGTTGTGATGTAAGCCAGCCAATAAGAAGCCGTCATCTATGTTTATGAAAATGAATGTGTGTATCTGTATTATGTACGTATGTGTGATCCTTATAGACTCCAAGATGGCTGGAGCAATTTCGATGAAATCTTCAGATTATACCAATGGACGATTCTGTGACGTTTGGTGGCAATCAGATAAAATCATTTATTAATGTATATGTAAAAGTTTACGTCTGGCTTTTGAAATGACAGTAGCCCCCTGTTGGCGAAAGAGCCAACCATTTGTTGCATACCATTCTTCTGCCGTTTTGAGCGTTAGTGTCACTTCCTTGACCGTGCTGGCAGTGTCGCTATGGTTTACTCTCCGCAGGGGCAAAAAATGTTTCAAATGTTTGTATAGTTTATGGGACTTAACTACGTGGTCATCAGTCCCTAAACTTACAAACTACTTATGAACTACTTACGAACTAGGACGGCACAAATATCCATGCCTGAGGGGGGGATTCGAACCCCCGATCGTAGTGGCCGTGCAGACCGTGTCCGAAGCGCCTCAGTCCCCTCGGCCACCGCGGCCGGCCGCAGGGGCATTACTGTCCTTCCAAGCACCAGACGTAAACTTTTAAATAAACATTACACTGAGATATTAGTACGTAAATGTGGATTAAACACGCTGAAGATTGTATAAGCATGGTATGCATTGTGTTTAATCGTATTACGTAGAACATAGTAATCTACATACACACATCCATTTTTACAAATCTATATCTATAAATGTGAATGTCTCTTCGGTGTACGTTTATCACGTCTGAACCACAATACATAAAGAGCTAAAATTATTTACAGTTACTAATGTCTACCCAGGGAAGGCTTTAGGCACGGTTTTTTGGCTATCGGAGAGCTATATATATATATATATATATATATATATATATATATATATATATATATATATATATTAAAGTGAATTTCTGCTCGGTGTACGCTTATCACGTCCGAACGACATGACGCAGAGACTGAAATATTTGTACAGTTACTAATTTATAACTGAGGAAAATTTTAGGCACGGTTTTATAGCGATGTGATAGATATTTAGTAATTTGAAGAATATAGCGCGAAATGCGGAACAATAATTACTCTTTGAAAATGGTTTTATTGGTTGCATTGTCGATTGAGGGTTGATAATGATAAAAGGGTGGAATATATTGGGATGGAAATTTATCGGTGTATATAAAATTCTACTCGCGCGCGCGCGTGTCTGTGTTAATATTTCGCTCTGCAACAAAAACTACAAAACGTAAGCGAATGTTCTGTGTGTAATTGTTGTCAGAAGTCTCCTGCTGTTCACCATAGCAGGTCCATTCCGATAGCTATAAGGGGGTGGAAGATATGACGCTTGAAAGTCGTCAAATTATAAAAAAATTCGGACTGAAGGCCAGCGATGACGTTTGCGACTCTATAGCAAGGAGGTTACGTACTGCGAAAAGTGATGCCACAGACCATATTTTTGGTCTATGCGTGCTACAATGTCTTCAGCTCTTTCTCTGTAAGGATAAGCATACGAATAAGGAAATATAAGAATAAATAAATAAAGCAGTAAAAAAGAAATTTCTTTTAATACATCTCTTTGAAAAAAGGTATTGTATTTCATTTCATCCTTCAAAACCAGTCTCATAGCACAGTACTGAAAGATAGCTTATCTATCATAATCAACCAACACGCGACCAGGGTTTAACCTAGTATGAAATATAAATTCCATCAATGTGAAGGCAGGCAGATCGCTACTCTGTTGTTGTAAAAGCGGAAGCGTCCAGTTGATGACGTCGACTTCCAACTCCTCTGCCTCAGCCAACTCCTATCCATCCAAATGAATTCCCATCGTGCCGCCATTTTTGTCTCCCTCGACATCGAGAAGGCCTACGACCGAGTATGGCATTCCAGTCTCCTTTCCAAGCTCCAAACCTACACTCTTCCCAAAAATTATGTCCAATCCATTGCTTCCTTTTCCTCAGGCCGCCCATTTTATATCACTGTCAACAATTTCAACTCCTGTTTGTTTTACCGCTCCGCCGGGGTGCTTGATTTAGTCGGCAGACATGCCTCAGCCCCAACCTCCTGTCCATCTCCTTCACTATGCCTTCCGCACCCTCGCCCCATCCCTCGCTCCCTACCAACATCTGCTCCAGTCTCACCTTTCGAATCCTCCACTGGGTGTAACCAGAGGCTCGTTACTGTCAACCCTACAGAATCCCATGCAATCATCAGAGGTCACATCACCCGCTCCTTCCGCCACCGAGACCTGTACCTAACTCTCCATGACCGACCCATTCCCCAAACCACCACCCTCAAGTATCTTGGCCTCACCCTTGACGATCCCTTTCCTGGAAACCTCACCTTCAAACTATCCATCAAAAAAGCCCTCTCTTGCCAGAATCTGTTAAAGCTTCTCTCTAACCTGATATGGGATCTCAACGCTTCCACCATCCACTACACCTACTACTCCTTAATGCACCCCATCTTGTGTTTCCGACCCTCACCCCCCACGCCCACCCCTACCAGTTCCTCCAGCTTCTTGAGTGCCACGTTCTCTGCCTCGCTTACTGTATCTGATCCCTTCCCCCATGCAAATCTTATACGATCTCATTCTTTTTCCACACCTACTCAAATTCTTGGAGCTCATCCACATCCTCTATGTCTCCCAAAAGATAAGAGTCCCGACACCCTCTGGTTTCCCACCTACTCTTGAATCCCAGACCTCTGCCAGGCTGTTACTAAGTTATCCCTCCCTCCAACTCCACAATCTCCACAACCTATCCGATAGTAATTTCCGTAAGCTTCTTCTTCCTAATGACGCCCCTTCTGTCCCAACTCTGTCCTTCTTGTCAACCTTATTTCTTCCTCCGCGCCCCTCTCCGTATCCCACCCCTCCCTCCCTCGTTTGGCCCTCCCTTCCTCTTCCCATCCCAGGAGTCTTTACACTCTCTCTCCTCCCCTACCCCTCTTCCTATCCTCCCTTTCCTGCCCCTCCATACCTCTCCTCCCTCCCCTATCCACCGCGGATTTCAGTGCTTAAGTTTCAACTGTGCGCCATTCAGTGTTGTACAGACTGTCAGGTCACTTGTGTGGTTTTAAGATTTTTAGCAAACGCTATACAGGTAGTGCAGAGAGTTTGACCCGAGTTTCCATCATCATCGCCGTTTTCTGTGTATCTTCAGTGTATTTTATAGCCACCATGGCATTTTTAATTCTGAATATGTGTCTCGTTTAAAATCATCGCTTTCATGTATTTTATACGCCAGTTTTATCGCCTGCGTATTTTAAATTCAGCATTTATTGTCTATATGATTTTTATCTTCTTGTCAACGATATTATACCTTTCTGGCTAAAGAGCAGTGTAGTAGGCTGCTGCCAGCCTGCCCATCCCAGCATATATTAACGAATAAAGAAAAAAATGTTGACAACTGTCAGATTTATCCTTGACGACGACTATGGAGGTTATAGTTGATAGCGTGGGCTCTTATCAATATTTCACACGCCAAGAAAACAGAACTTTTTATACAATAATTCCACTTATCTGAAAAGTAACTGTAATTTGCAATTGTAATTTTACGAATTACTTTTTCATAAAGTAATTTGTAATTGTAATGAAGTACGTATTTTTCCAGGTAGTTGTAATTGCCTCCAGTTACGTTTTTGAGTACTTTTCTCAACACTATTTAAGACCACACAGGACCTCTACACTGGCGAAAGGCGGAGCGACTAATCAAACCAACAAGGTGTGATCAAAATTATGGAAATACAACAACTTTACCATGCCTAATACTTTCTGTGCCTCGGTAGATACTCCAGTTCACTTAGGTCACCGACGTTATGCATGTTTAATTTATTTATTTGCTTATTTTGAGACCTCCTGCCTATTGTTATGTACCACGTAGTAGTTTCCACTTTACGAATTATATGACGATTATGTTACATTACTGCGTTCACTGGAGTGTTTTTTAAATAAGAGAGAGAAAGTAGAATGAAATCAAGTAAGGGAATAAGTCGCACTGGCATGTTTTACAACCCACTTTACGTTTTCCTGTAGTTATACGATTTTTTCCAAATATTTCTGAAAAATTAATAAAAATATGAATAAGATAAAATTAAATATATAAAAAACAACAATATGTAATATAAAATATTTTGTATATTTAATTATGTATTATTTATGTTAACATTTGTTTTTAATTTTTTATCAGAAATATTTGCAAAGGGGTCCATAAAACATGTGAGAGTGACTTTTATTTTTATAATTTCATTAATCAAAAGTTTCTTTCACCTTTCACAACAGTTTTATTTTTAGTTAGTTAGTCTATTATGTGAAACATTTGGTATTGTTATCTTTATTTTCTACCCAGTGTTCAAATTTTTAAGTTTAATTTTAAACAGGACCCTCCTCCACCCCGCTGTCTTATTGTTACAATATTCTTATCTTCTTTATTCTTGTATTTGAATATAATTTTTTATCACTTTTTTATGAAAACGTATTTTCCATTATGTATTCATCCCTAGATGAAAAGTAATTTTTTTCTTTATTATTATTTTAATGCTAACAATAAAGACAGCAGGCTGGCAGCTGTTTAGGCGTTGCTCTTCGGCCATGAGAATTTTTAAAACAATGAACATGATGATTGAAAGAACAATGATATGGCGTTAAAATATCTCTATACTTATAAGACTCATTTGTTGTCTGTCTGTCTGTTCTCATATAATTCAAGATCCAGACTACCAAATAACGTGAGATTTGGTACACACACACAAAATTACATGGGGAATGTTCTTAAATAGGTTTCGGTCCATCCCAATCTCACTCTGGCCATGTGCCTGTTCTAAGCCGTGTGATAATGAACACCCCCCCCCCCAAAATGGAAAAATCATGCAATTTGGTTTTTGAGAGTGATTTTAAATGTTTTTGTGGTGATGATGAGATGATGGCGATGTAAGTAAAAGTGATGATCGTACATAAAATGTTGTTTATCACATTGCTTTAACATAAATGTACCCTCTTATTACATGCAAATAAACGGTTTTGTACGCTTCTACAGAAAACCTTATTTTAAACCCGGGCAAAGCCGGGTACTTGCAACTAGTAGAGTATTAAAATCCTTGACGTGCTAAAGTAATAGACGAATGTACACAGTAGACAGATGATAAAAACATGTAGTCAGTGAATAAATCTTGTTCCACGGTGGTGTTAAAAAGACATTGAGAAATCAGGACACTGGACACGATGAAGAACACTCGGAGACACTGGTTAAAATATACGGCGGCGACACTTTTTTATTGGCGGTGGAAGCACTCAAGACACTGACAGTAGATGTAACACTGTTTAAAACGACGGCAGTGAGGATCCCGCAGGGGAATGGAGGGGGAGCGTGGGAAGCGTGGGAGGAGGGGGTGGGAGAGGTTAGGGATGGAGCGTAGGGATTCCAGAGTTGGAAATGGGAATAGACAAGCGGTGGGAAGGAAAAGGAGAGGAGGAGGAGATGGGCCATTGCATCAGGAAGAGACGATAAGGGTTGGTGGGAGGGACAGATGTCAGGATGGAGGGGAAGGTGTCGCGAGTTACCCTGGTACAGGATGTGGAGCATGTGCAGTTGGTGGGAGCGAGGGATGCAGTGGCGGAGGCGTGGCAGAGACCCGGGATTGGTGAGGATGGGCTAGACCAAGGAGTTACGGGAATATATCTTGCGGGTGACGTAAGGATCTGGCTGTGTTCAAGGTACTGCACTAGATTAGATTAGATTAGATTAGCACTTGTTCCATAGATCATATATACGACATTTCGTAATGATGTGGAACTTGTCAGTTTACTAAATGTTGTCTATACTTGAGAATCAATTTTTTAAGGATTTTGTTTGTATTTTTATTTTTTTTTAAAGTTTCATCTAAAAATTCATCTACGTTGTAGAAGGAGTTGCCATTCAGAAATTCCTTTAATTTCTTTTTAAATACTAGTTGGCTATCTGTCAGACTTTTGATGTTACTTGGCAAGTGAGCAAAGACTTTTGTGGCAGCACAATTCACTCCTTTCTGAGCCAAAGTTAGATTTAACCTTGAATAGTGAATATCATCCTTTCTCCTGGTGTTGTATTTATGCACACTGCTATTACTTTTGAATTGGGTCGGATTGTTAATAACAAATTTCATGAGTGAATATATATATTGTGAAGCTACAGTGAGGATCCCTAGATCCCTAAATAAATGTCTGCAGGATGCTCTTGGGTGGGCTCTAGCAATTATTCTGATTACACGCTTTTGTGCAATGAATATTTTTTACTCAATGTTGAATTGCACCAGAATACGATCCAATATGAAAGCAGTGAACGAAAATAGGCGTAGTAAGCTTTTTTACTGAGATGTATATCACCAAATTTTGCAATGACTCTGATAGCATAAGTAGCTGAACTCAAACGTTTCAGGAGATCTTCAATATGTTTCTTTCAATTCAGTCCCTCGTCAGTGCAAACACCTAAAAATTTTGACTATTCTACCTTAGCTACAGATTCATGTTCAAAGTCTATATTTATTAATGGTGTCATGCCATTTACTGTTTGAAACTGTTTATACTGGGGTTTATCAAAGTTTAATGAGAGTCCATTTGTAGAGAACCACTTAATAACTTTCTGGAAGTTATCATTTACAATTTCATCAATTAATTCCTGTTTGTCAGGTGTGATACCTATAATTGTATCATCAGCGAAAAGTACTAGCTTAGCATCTTCGTGAATATAGAATGGCAAGTCATTAATATATATTAAGAACAGCAAAGGACCCAAGACCGAACCTTGTGGGACCCCATTTTAGATAACTCCCCAATTAGAAGAATTAATTGTTTCATCTATATCATGTGAACTGCTTATTTCAACTTTGTGCACTCTTCCAGTTAAGTATGATTTAAACCATTTGTGCACTGTCCCTCTCATACCACAATACTTAATCTTATCTAGAAGAATTCCATGATTTACACAATCAAAAGCCTCTGAGAGATCACAAAAAATCCAAACTGGTGATGTCCGGGATAAGGGATAAGGTCATAAAGGATCCGCGTGGGGAAGGGTAACTGGGTACGGTAGGTGAGGCAGAGGGCGTGGCACTTAACGATTTGGAGGGTCTTATAATAGGTAGGGGGAGCGGAAATCCAGGCTGGATGGAAGCTATAAAGGATGAAATGCATGAGGGATCGATAGATGCACAGGATGTCCAGCCAGTGAGGAGGTTGAGACAGGACATGGCTTTCTAACGGACAGTGCGGAGGTGGGGGGGGGGGGGGGTCCACGAGAGGGATCGATCGAGGGTGAGGCTGAGCTATTTGAGGGTGGGGGTGTGGTGGTAGGACGATTGTGGAGTGTGAGGTAGAAATCGTGGAGACGGAAAGAGGGTGTGGTTCGACTTATGATGATTGTCTGGGATTTGTCAGGATTAACGGAGAATGAACTCTCAAACTATTTTCTGAAAGTCAATTAAATGGCATACAGCAAAAGAATAAGACAGTAGAGAAGAGGTATATCTATTTACGTGTATACCGACTTTCAGTCAAAATGTCGAAATGTCTTTGAATCAAAAGTAATCGATATTAAATTTTGAATAAAGTTTACTTCAATTTTTTCGAACCGACGCATATTAGCCGAGATAGGGCTTAGTGCTGCCCTCTACAGGGAGGTTCTGGTCGCTGGCAGCCAAAAATTACTCCTGTAGGATTTGGTGCAATCCGTTGAACGGCGCGACCTAAAAAGCGGGTAGTCGTTACCGAGAAACACACAGACGCACGCACACACACGCGCGCGCGCGCACTCTCTCTCTCACACACACACACACACACACACACACACACACACACACACAGAGGCATAAAGAGTCTGCCTACATCACCATTGTGCATCCTCTCCTGGAGTACTGTTGCCCAGTGTGGGACCCTCACCAGGTGGGACTGACGGAAGACAATGAGAAGGTTCAGAGAAGGGCAGCTCGTTTTGTTCTATCACGTTACGGGGGGGGGGGGGGGGGGGGGAAGCGTCACGGAAATTTTGCACGAATTGGGATGGAAATCATTAAAAGAAAGACGTTATTCATTGCGGCGTGATCTGTTTGCGAAGGTTCATCACCGACTTTTACTTCTGAATGTGAAAATATCTTGCAAGCACCCACCTACATAGGTAGAGAAAGGTAACGAAACTGATTAATGAACTCTCTGGCAAGCACTTAAATGTAGATGATGGGAACGTGGTCCTTTGCCGAAATGTTGTGCCCGATGTGCACTGAAAACTGGCAGTTTACCCGCGAATTATTTTGATACAAAGTACGGCGGGAGAATATGAAGAATCACAAATGTAGTCCAGTTAAAAAAAAAGAAAGAAAGGGGGAAAAAAAAAGTTGCAATTGCTGCAGCCTGTGCGGACGAAACACGCCACCCCCACAGCAGCTCGGTTCGGCAGGATGCGAACCTGGCAGGCGCACACCGAGCCCTGGACGTGGGACAGGGTGGTCTGCATCGGCCGCCAAAAGCAGAGGATCGCCCCACCAGTGGCTGCGGACCGACTATGGGACGGCCTCCACCGGGTGCGGACCGACGGCTCAATACCTCAACTCGTTTCTAAATTCTTTAGTGTGAGGCAGTTTCCTACATTACGTGATTTTTGTATTTTATTTCCCGAATGATGGTCAAAATTTGGTTTAAAAAATAAATAAGAAATAAATAATAAAATAAAATAAAAAAGGAAGAATTTCCTCCCTATAAGGTATTCAAAAGAGAACTCTAAATACTTTTCAGAAGAGTGTTTTGAGAGGGAAAGGCTCGGAAATGCATTGTTGAAGCGTGATTCTGTGGCAACAGGTTTTGACTTCCCACAGCATCTGTTGCCGAAAACGTCATCAATAAAATCGTCAAGGAAAAGAAACTATGAAGTGCCGGTATGTGTTCATATTGCCATACTTATAATTTTGTTTTCATTTTTTTTTCAAAGAAAACACGAGAAAACGTTAATAACGTGGAATCTCAGCTATGACAGTAAAAGCCATAATATTCTCGACGTTTGCGCGTTTAAACAAACTTCGCCCAAGGTATCTTATTTTGAGATGTCTACAAGTAGATAAAGTTTTACGACACTTCTGAAGGTTATCTGTGTGTACTAGCGAAGAAATAACGCTCTAAATACACTTAGCACTATACGGACTGTTGCGCTGTCCCAGTAGGACGTGATTTGAGCGTAGGAGATGTTGTGGACAGCATTCCCGTTCTGCACATCCTAATGCATACTCCACAGATATCTTGCTGTATGCTCGTAGCTGAGTGGAGGCGGGCATTAAACGGCTCCCTACCCCCCTCCGCCGCCGCTGTCGACGGGACTCACCGTGCAGCAGCGTGAAGAGCCCTCCCAGGGTGTAGGCGAGCTGCGACAGCACGTAGGTCGGCTGCGCCCGCCACATCTCCACGGGGTCGTTCACCTTCACGAACCAGTCCCAGAACTGCAACACACCAAAACAACACTTAACGCTCCTCTCTTCCAGGATATTTACTCTATTGACCCATACTCAACACTGATTCAGAAAATATCGTCCTAGCTCTTTACTCACAGCCGCATTGGAGTGGCCTAGCGCTCTATGGCGCCTTGCTGCAGAGCGTGCGGTTGCTCGTCGTCGAAGGTTCGAGTCCTCGCTCGAACATGGGTCTGTGTGTTTTCTTTAGCGTAAGTTAAAGTACTTTGTAAGCCTAGGGATTGATAACCAAAGCAGTTAAGTCCCCTTTGATTTACAAACATTTGAACCTTTACTCATATAGGGGGGACTGATGACCTCTCCACTTTTGCCCCCCTAAAAACATCCAACCAACAACAATTTACTCACATAATGTGATGAGTGCTACCGACAAAGGATTTAAAATCGGTGCCTTACTTCTAAATTTCTGGAAGGCTTTCGACACACTACCTCACAAGCGTCTTCTAATGAAATTGCGTGCTTATGGAATATTGACACAGTTGTATAATTGGATTCGTGATTTCCTCTCAGAAAGGTCACAGTACGTTGTAATTGACGGGAAGTCATTGAGTGAAACATAAGTGATATTTGGCGTTCCTTAGGGAAAGTGTTATAGCGCCTCTGTTCCTTATCTTTATAAACGATTTAGACTGTTCACGGATGATGCTGTAATTTATTGGTTAGTAAAGTCATCATAAGATCAACAGCAACAGCAAAATGATTTAGATAAGATATCTGCATGGAAAAAATAGGCAATTCACCCTAAATAATGAATAATGTAACGTCATCCATATGACCACTAAACGAAATCCGTGAAACTTCTGTTTCACAATAAATCAGTTAGATCTATCTAAAAATAAATAAATAAATAAAATAAAATCAAGAAATAATCAACGTGTCATTTTGCAATTATCTTAAAGCTCTTAAATCACACCTGTTCACCTTTCTAAATCAACTAAACACCTAGGAGTGAAATTCTGAACAGCTTAAGTTAGAAAGAACACACAGCAAATATTGAAGGGAAGGCGAACCAAAGACTATGTTTCATTGGCAAAACACTGCGTAGATGCAACAGTTGTACTAAAGAATCTGCCTACATTACACTGTGCGTCCTATTTTGGAGTGTTACTGCTACTCCCACCAAGTGGGACTGACAGAGGATTTAAAGAAAGTTCCGGGAAGGGTAGTTCGTTTCGTATTTTCCCAATATAGGTGAGATGCACGAGTTGTAGCGAAAACCATTAAAAGAATGGTGTTTTTATATTTTATGGCGAGATTTATTTGAGAAATTTCTTTCGCCTACTTTCTCTTCCGAATGCGAACATATTTTGTTAGCACCCAGCTACACAGGGAGACCTGATCATCATAATAGAATATGAGAAATCAGATCTAAAACGGAAAGATTCAGGTGTTCCTTTTTTCCTACCGCGCTATTAGAGAGTGTATAACGAAGCATGTTGGCATTTATACCCATCTACTTGCATTACTGAACCTCCCGGTAACACTGCTGTATTATAATAACATCATTTTCTTATCCAAAACTTTTGGAACTCTATTTTCTAACGTGACCAGCTGAAGTTATTTTTTATTATTTAACCGCAAAGAAGTTTGTTTAATTAGAAGATATTAATGAAATGGAAGGACATATACCAAGATCGAATTTTTTAATACTACACTCCTGACCATTGAAATTGCTACACCACAAAGATGACGTGCTACAGACGCGAAATTTAACCGACAGCAAGAAGATGCGGTGATAGGCAAATATTAGCTTTTCAGAGCATTCACACAAGGTTGGCGCCGGTGGCGACACCTACAACGTGCTGACATGAGGAAAGTTTCCAACCGATTTCTCATACACAAACAGCAGTTGACCAGCGTTGCCTGGTGAAACGTTGTTGTGATGCCTCGTGTAAGGAGGGGAAATGCTTACCATCAAGTTTCTGACATTGCTGCTCGCGTTGGTCGCGATCCGATTGTTAGCAGAATATGGAATCGGTGGGTTTAGGAGGGCAATACGGAACGCCGTGCTTGATCCCAACGGCCTCGTATCACTAGCTGTCGAGATGACAGGCATCTTATCCGCATGGCTGTAACGGATCGTCCAGCTACATTTCGATCCATGAGTCAACAGATGGGGGACGTCTGCAAGACAAAAACAATCTGCATGAACAGTTCGACGACGTTTGCAGCAGCATGGGCTATCAGCTCGGAGACGATGGCTGCGGTTACCCTTGACGCTGCATCACAGACAGGAGCGCCTGCGATGGTGTACGCAACGAGGAACCTGGATGCACGAATGGCAAAACGTCATTTATTCGAATGAATCCAGGTTCTGTTTACAGCATCATGATGGGCGCATGCGTGTTTGGCAACATCGCGGTGAACGCACATGGGGAGCGTGTATTCGTCATCGCCATACTGGCGAACCACCCGGCGTGATGGCATGGGGTGCCGTTGGTTACACGTCTCAGTCACCTGTTATTTGCATCGACGGCACTTTGAACAGTGGTGTTACGACCCGTTGCTCTATCCTTCATTCGATTCCTGCGAAACCCTACATTTCAGCAGCATAATGCAGGACCGCAAGTTGCACGTCCTATACTGGCCTTTCTGGATACGGAAAATGTTCGACTGCTGCCCTGGCCAGCACATTCTCCAGATCTATCACCAATTGAAAACGTCTGGTCAATGGTGGTTGAACAGCAGGCTCTACACAATACGCCAGTGACTACTCTTGATGAACTGTGGTATCGTGTTGAAGCTGCATGAGCATCTGTACCTGTACACGCCATCCAAGCTCTGTTTGACTCAAGGCCCAGGCCTATCAAGGCCGTTATTACGGCCAGAGGTGGTTGTTCTGGGTACTGATTTCTTAGGATCTATACAACCAAATTGCGTGAAAATGTAATCACATGCCAGTTCTAGTATATTTGCCCAATGAATACCCGTTTATCATCTGGATTTCTTCTTGGTGAAGCAATTTTAATGGCCAGTAGTGCATTTACTTAAATACTCCGCTAATCACATTGAAGTATGTGTGAAGTTCATCGAATCGCTTTAACATTTCTCTACCGTTCCATTTGTGACGTAGCTCGTGGCCTCTTGAAGTTCTCGTAGATCGGGGCTCTCGGTCACGACTAGCTGTTATTGGATGGGGCAAAACTAATCCACTACAAATAATGTAGGCGACACGTAGACTTGCAGTTCACTGACAGTATTACTGCCAGATGAAACTGCGACAGCAGACCGCGATCACTCATTCTAACAGACGTTCGGCTGCTCGTCTGAATCGCTCAGCTCTCGGCTGCAGACCTGTTTACACGCGGCAGTTTGGACAGCGAACTCGGCGCCGCCATCGCCCTCAAAAAGTGAACTTCTATTCTCTCCATACTGTGCTGAGATGTGGCTTTGGTTCCAGATTTAAAACAGTTTATATTTGTAAGTTACATTTACCCCGCTAATGCAGAGTGTAGCTGATCAGCTACATATCTTAGTTTTCCCATTATATCTCAAACTGTTCAAATTTTAGCACAAATTCATTTGTAGCTGCTTGTACACATAGTGTTATATATGCTAGTAGCTCGTCCTAGAAATTATAAATTGCAGAGTGTTATTGAATCATTTCGAAAGTTAGCTGCATTGAGTTACTCCTAACATATGCGTTTCTTTGCATTATTTTCCTCCTCTATGCCGTGTAAAAGTAGTCAATGACATACTACTGTTGCATTACGAGTTACTTTCTGGAAATATGAAAGGTAAAATAGTGACATTTACTGCACTGAGTACATCATGGAAGCACTGTATAGCTGACCAGCTATGAACTTTTTGCTGCTAGTAGTGCATAATAATTTAAGGAATATTTTTTTTTCAATATTTTTCTCAGTATATTCACACGATACGTTAATCGTCGTACTTTTCGCTTCAAATAAAAAGTCAAGCCTTAAAGAGGTTAATATGCACCAAAATTCCACCTAAAACGAACCATACGTAAAGTATGCAAGCAACCACATTTTTCACTGCAAATCTTACAAATTTTATTCGATACCACAATGAAACTTCACTCTGCAGCGGAGTGTGCGCTGATGTGAAACTTCCTGGCAGATTAAAATTGTGTGCCGGAACCGGGACTCGAACCTGGGACCTTTGCCTTTCGCGGGCAAGCGCACTGCCGACTGTGCTATCCCGACACGACTCACGACACACTTTCTTCCAGGAGTGCTAGTCTTGCGTGTTTGCAGGAGAGCTTCTGTGAAGTTTGGAAAGTAGGAGACGAGGTACTGGCGGAAGTAAAGTTGTGAGGCGGCATCGTGAGTCGTGTCGGGATAGCACAGTCGGCAGTGCGCTTGTCCGCGAAAGGCAAAGGTCCCAGGTTCGAGTCCCGGTTCCGGCACACAATTTTAATCTGCCAGGAAGTTTATTCGATACGTTTTTCCTAACTCAGGTATTAAAATTAGTGAGCAGTATCGAAAAAAAATTTGTACTTTAGCATAGAGATGTATTATAAAAAAACTTATGCGCCAATTACCTTACCCAAATTGAATGAATAGTATTATAAAGTGTATTTCAGGATGAATAGGAGCTAAACGAATTGCAGTGTCAGAATCGTTACAACCTAGCGCCTGCGGTTATCCGGTGTTTGGCAAGATGGGTCTCAGTAGACGACGATTCCAGAACGACGAGGAGATGAAAGCAATAGTATCCAGGTGGACGTGATTTCCACATACCCGGAATGGTAAGTTTTGTTGCATGTTCTGAGCATTGCTTACAATCTCGTGGGGACGTCTGGAAAACCGAACTTAGAATGTACAGTAAGTGATCAAAAGTATCCGGACACCTCCACAACCCACAAAAAAAAAAAAAAAAAAAAAAAAAAAAAAAAAAAAAAAAAAATCCGAACGTTTTTCATATTGGGTGCATTGTGCTGTCACCTGCTGCCAGGTACTCCTTATCAGCGACATCGGTAGTCATCAGACATCGCGAGAGAGCAGAATGGGGCGCTCCGCGGAAATCACGGGTATCGAACGTGCTCAGGTGATTCGGAGTCACATTTGTCAGAAGTCTGTACGCCAGATTTCCACACTCCTAAACATAGTTAGGACTACTGCTTCTGACGCGATAGTGAAGTGGAACGAGAAGGGATACTTATAGCATGCATGCGTACAGGCCGATCTCGCCTGTTGACTGGCAGAGACCGCCGACAGTTGAAGAGGATGGTACAGTGTAATGGGCAGGCATCTGTTTAGACAATCACACAGGAATTCCAAACTACATCAGGATCCACTCCAAGTACTTATGAAAGTTAGGCGGGATGTGAGAAAACTTGGATTGTTTGATCGAGCGACTGCCCAGAAGCTGCATATCACGCAGGTCAATGCCAAACGAAGCATTACTTCATGTAAGGAGCTTAAACATTGAACGATTGAGCAGTGGAAAAACGTTATCTGCAGTAACGAATCATGGTACACAATGTGGCGATCCGATGGCAGGGTGTGGGTATGGCGAATGCCCGGTGAACGTCATCTGGCAGCGTGTGTAGTGCCAACAGCAGAATTCGTAATCGGTGGTGATATCGTGTGGTCGTGTTTCTCATGGAGGGGGCTTGCACCGCTTCTTTTTTTGCATAGCACTGTTACAGGACAGGGCTACATAGATGTTTTAAGCACCTTCCTGTTTCCCACTGTTGAACAATTCGGGCCGGCCGCGGTGGCCGAGGTGACTGAGGCGCTCCAGTCACGGTCAGCACGGCCACTACGGTCGGGGGTTCGAATCCCCCCTCAGGCATGGATATTTGTGCCGTCCTAGTTCGTAAGTAGTTCATAAGTAGTTTGTAAGTTTAGGGACTGATGTCCCCGTAGTTAAGTCCCATAGACTCTACAAACATTTGAACATTTGAACAATTCGGGGATGTCGATTGCATCTTTCAACACGATCGGGCACCTGTTCATAATGCACATCCTGTCACGTAGTGGTCACGAGACAATAACATCGCTGTAATGGACTGGCCTGCACAGAGTTCTGACCTGAAACGTATAGAAAACCTTTTGGGTGTTTTGGAACGCCGGATTCATGCCAGGCCTCACCGACCAACATCGATATTTCAGTGAAGCAGTCCGTGTAGAATGTACTGCCATTCCCAAAGAAACCTTCCACCACTCGAATGAACGTAAGCACAGGAGAGTGGAAGCTGTCAAGAAGTTTAAAGGTGGGCCAACAACATACTGAATTCGAGCATTACCGATGGAGGGTGCCACGAACTTGGTATGATCACATAGCGTACGTTTTCATAGCCGTGTTGCCTATGGTCATACACTGAAAAAGCAACTTACTATTTGTTTCGCCCCTGTAGAAGCAATTAATAGGATGCTTCCTAGATTTGTTAACAGCAGGCTCGATAAATACGCGAGTATTACGGAGATTGTTGAGGAACTCAAATGGGCTCCCTTGAGGAAAGGCGATCGTGTTTTCGAGGATATTTAGACGGTCGGCATTTAGAGGTTGACTGGAGAACGATTCTGCTGTCGCCAACTTACATTTCGCGCACGGATGACAAAGATAAGAAAAACAAAGTGTGATTTTATTTGTTCTCGTTCTTTGTGTTGTCATTTGCTTCCGACGGAGGTACGTGAGTTTTATTTTGTTATGTATGGAAGAAGATTTTAATTTTCCTCCTAAAAAAAAAAAAATACAGTGTTAGGGTACTGTCGTTACAACCATAGAGTAGGAGGTTCTGGGATATATATCCCAGTGGGATTAGAACCTCCGACTCTATGGTTGTAGCGACAGTACCCTAACAATATATATATATATATATATATATATATATATATATATATATATATATATATATATATATATTCGCATTCCATTATAAACATTTTCGAATCTCTAATTCCACGTGTGTCAATTTTTGTTTATGTGTATGTAGACGAGTTGAAAACGTAACCTCACGTAAACGGTGGTTGAGTAGGGTAGCTTCTTGGAAAGCCATTAGTAGGTAGGGAGATGACTTTCCAAATGCAGTGCCGTAGCTCTTCACAAACTGAACAATCAGAGACTACCGTCGTCAATAGTGAAGCCAATGCTGTAAAAATGTAACATGTTTTTTTTTTTATTGAAACCATCATAGTTAACAAACTTTTATAAAATGTAGAAAATTACGAATAAATAAAAACACGTGCACTTCTCGTAAAAATTACCATTAGATATTAAAATTGTGTAAGTACTCGAACACAACAGAAAAAATTTAAAAAAATGGTGTAACAGGATTGGAAGCACTGACCCTCACGTTGAAAGTCCAGAACGCTACCACCTCAGCTACTCAGACAGATGCAGTGCCCCTTTTTCTTATTAATACTTAGTCCTCACGTGTACTTTGCAAAACTTTAAAGTCGATTTTATCGAAAATTTTTGAGAGTTGCGTCGAATGACTTTATTTAAATTCTGAACTTCATGTACCATAAATATAAAGAAATTCTATAATCCGATAACCATGTTGTCTCCTTGTAAGTAGTTTTATTTGTTCAGTACAGCTCTATTTCGCCTTCATGGCATAATCAAAGGTAATGTAAAATTCCGAATAGTATACCGGGTGATCAAAAAGTCAGTATAAATTTGAAAACTTAATAAATCACGGAATAATGTAGATAGAGAGGTAAAAATTGACACATGCTGGGAATGACATGGAGTTAGCCGCAGTGGAGTAGCCGAGCGGTCTAAGGCGTCTCGCTGCGGAGCGCGCGGTTGCTCGCCGTCGGAGGTTCGAGTCCTCCCTGTGTCGTGGGTGTGTGTGAGTTGTCCTTAGGTTAGTTTACTTTAGTTTAAGTAGTTTGTAAGCTACGGACTGATGACCACGCAGTTTGGTCCGATAGATTAAAAAAAAAATAACACGGGGTTAAAACAAAGGTTCAAAAATTGTCCAATAGATGGGTCTTCATCTGATCAGAAAAGCAATAGTTAGCATAACAAATTAAGACAAAGCAGAGATGATCTTCTTTACAGGAAATGCTCAATATATTCACCTTCATTCCTCAACAATAGCTGTTGTCGAGGAATAATGTGACCAGCACTGTAAATCGTGTCCGGAGTTATGGTGAGGCATTGGCGTCGGATGTTGTCTTTCAGCATCCCTAGAGATGTCGGTCAATCACGATACACTTGCGACTTCAGGTAACCACAAAGCCAATAATCGCACGGACTGAGGTCTGGGGACCTGGGAGGCCAAGCATGATGAAAGTGGCGGCTGAGCACACGATCATCACCAAACGACGCGCGCAAGAGATCTTCCACGCGTCTAGCAATATGGGGTGGAGCGCCATCTTGCATAAAAATCGTACGTTCCAGCAGGTGTTTATCAGCTAGGCTGGGGATGATGCGATTCTGTAACATATGGGCGTACCTCTCACCGTCACGGTAGCAGTTACAAAACCAGAATCACGCAGTCCCTCGAAGAAAATAGGCCCTATAACGGTAGATGTGGTAAATCCAACTCATACCGTGACTTTCTCGTCGTACAATGGAGTTTCCACGACAGTTATAGAATTTTCGGTAGCTCAAATTCTGCAGTTGTGGGCGTTGACAGACTCTCGGAGCGTGAAATGAGCTTTGTCGGTCCACAATACGTTACTCAACCGATCGTCATCTTCCGCCATCTTTTGAAACGCTCACACCGCAAATGCCCTCCGCTTCACTAAATCTCCAGGTAACTGTACCTCTCTATCTACGTTATTCCGTGATTTATTAAGTTTTCAAATTTATACTGACTTTTTGATCACCCGGCACAATACCTCAGAGACCAGAGAGACCAAGGAGGTTAAGGTTCTAACTTTCTTGAGAGAGACATAATTTCATAACCAAAGATAACAGGAGATTCAAAATACAAAATCTCTGTAAAGATATTAACATTCAAAGTTAGCACAAAATTCGAAATTAAACATATCAGAGACCGGAAGTACGAGCTAGATCATAACCAAAGGCAGAACGAAATGCGAAATATGAAATCTTTTTAAACGTATACCATCGGAAGAGCTGTTAAACAGGAAAGTCATTAAACTAATAAATAATTAAAAAGTAATTTCTGACCAATGTACCCATATAATATCATGTAGAGGTACAGATGGTATATTTAATCCTTTAATGCATGACTTTTAATTTGAAGGTATAAATGCTACCACGATTAGTATATAGTGCGTATATACTGAGAAAAATATTTAAAAAAAAGTTAAAATTATTATGCACTACTGGCAACAAAAAGTTCATAGCTGGTCAGCTATATAGTGTTTCCATGATGCACCGGAAGCAGTAAATGTCACTATTATGCCTCTCATCTTACCAGAAAGTAACTCATAATGCAACAGTAGTATGATTACATGGCAAAGGAGGAATACGCACATGTTAGGCGTAACTCAATGCAGCTAACTATCGAAATAATTAAGTAGCTCTTTGCAATTTATAATTTCTAGGACGAGCTACTAGTATATGTAACACTGCGTATACAAGCAGCTACAAATGAATTTGTGGCAAAATGTTGATAAATTTGAGAGATAATCGAAAAAATAAGGTATGTAGCTGATGAGCTACACTATGCATTAAAGAGTTAATAACAAGAGATGAAATGTAAATAATGCATTTTAAATTATTGTAATGTCCTATATTTGGTTACGAAAAAAATTTGTGGAAAAACTTATTTAAACTTTTCCAGACGATTTGACAATGCCACGAGGGTGAAACAGCTGTAGTGAAGAAATAAAACTACTTAGCTAGCAGGTTTCAATCAGCAGTATTCATTAAAAATTTAATAGAAAAGTCTTATTAAGAAGTAGTACAAATGTACGTCGCGCGAGACATATGGGCGGCACACGGGACAGTGGTTTCAAAATCGGTTCTGTTCCGCTAAAAGCGGGACGTCTGTGATCCCTAAATTACTCACAAATTTGGTAGTTTATCATAATATAAATACCCGTGGCTTAGCCACATTCTAAGCGATGTTTCCAGAATGAAACTTTCACTCTGCAGTGGAGTGTGCGCTGATATGAAACTCCCTGGCATAATAAAATTGTGTGCCAGAACCGGGACTCTAACCTGGGACCTTTGCCTTTCGCGGGCAAGCGCACTGCCGACTGTGCTATCCCGACACGACTCACGATGCCGCCTCACAACTTTACTTCCGCCAGTACCTCGCCTTCTGCTTTCCAAACTTCACAGAAGCTCTCCTGCGAAACTTGCAAGACTAGCACTCCTGGAATCTGCCAGGAAGTTTCATATCAGCGCATACTCCGCTGCAGAGTTAAAGTTTCATTCTGGAAACATCCCTTAGGCTGTGGCTAAGCCATGTCTCCACCATATCCTTTCTTTCAGGAGTGCTAGTCTTGCATGGTTCGCAGGAGAGCTTCTGTGAAGTTTGGAAAGCAGGAGGCGAGGTACTGGCAGAAGTAAAGTTGTGAGGCGGTGGCGTGAGTCGTGTCGGGGTAGCTCAGTGGTAGAGCGCTTGCCCGCGAAAGGCAAAGGTCCCAGGTTCGAGTCCCGGTTCCGGCACACTATTTTAATCTGCAAGGAAGTTTCGTATCAGCGCACACTCCGCTACAGAGTGAAAGTTTCATTCTGGAAACATCCTTTAGGCTGTGGCTAAGCCATGTCTCCACCATATCCTTTCTTCCAGGAGTGCTAGTCTTGCATTGTTCGCAGGAGAGCTTATGTGAAGTTTGGAAAGTAGGAGACGAGGTACTGGCACACAATTTTAATCTGCCAGGAAGTTCCATTCGAAAGGAGGTTGCCGGCCGCGGTGGCCGAGGTGACTGAGGCGCTCCAGTCACGGTCAGCACGGCCACTACGGTCGGGGGTTCGAATCCCCCCTCGGGCATGGATATTTGTGCCGTCCTAGTTTGTAAGTAGTTCATAAGTAGTTTGTAAGTTTAGGGACTGATGACCCCGTAGTTAAGTCCCATAAGCTTAACAAACATTTGAACATTTGAAAGGAGGTTGCCATAGATCTGCACAAATACATAAATCACGTGTGTACGGAGCCGCTACCGGTGTTTAAAAGAAGCATAAGTTACTTTGTAAAGAAAAGTGGTGGAATTTCGACTTGAGGCAGTGGTAGTAGTAGTGGATGTGGACTCACGTCGGCATATTTGAGGTCGGCGAGCTCCTGGCCGAGGCCGGGCAGGTGTTTGGCGGCGGCCATCTGTTGGTAGCAGCAGCAGTGTCGGTGGCAGCGGCAGCGGCAGTAGCGGTGACTGGACGACCTCGGCAGACGCGCTCGGTCACTGGCTGGCCAGCGAGGCGCCCATTCAGCGGGAACGTTATCGCCGCCAGCTGAAGCAGCCGGCAGATAAGCAGACACGTGGAGCGACGTGTAATACTGGCGTGTGTAGTCTGGCCGCGTGTGCGTGGCCGCGCGTAGGCAGACACACACCTGCACACACAACGCGCAGCTGCCGCGTCCTCGACTGCGTGTGTCTGAGGCCTCACGCTGCCACTAGAGGAATGTATAACTACATACAGGCTACAGAGAGGAAGAGAGAGAGAGAAAAAGAAAATCGCACTGACGTGTTTTACGGCCCACTTTAGATTTGCAGTTTTAAAAGTTTCTGCAAACATTTTGGACCAAAATAATAATCTAAATATTAATTAATAAGATTGTCTGAATCCCTTTTAGGAGAAAAAATTAGATAGTGGCGGGTTTCGAACCACCGACTTTTCGCGTCACAGTCCTGCACCTTGCCCACTACGCTACAGGAGTTCTTTAATCTCATACTATTGATGGCCGTTGTTAACTGATGTTAATATGGTATTGTAGACATTAGATTATCATTTATCGTACGAAGAACGATGTGTTTTTGTTAATTCCTCAGTGTGCCGTTGCTTTGAAATGACAACGTGTAAGTTACAAAAAGAAAATCATCAAATACGCGAGGAATGTCACGTGACATCTCCGAACGGCTGGTTTTCGTTAATTCAATGGAGGGTGTCAAATCTCAATTATTTTTGCAAATATGTCTCAAACGATACGAGGTACGAAAAAAACATAAGAGAGAAAAGTTATAGAGAATTTTCTCCTCTACATATTCGGTTATTAAAGTTTCGTGTCAGATGAATACTTAAGCCGTTATTTTCATTTAAATTTCGAGCTGTCAAAAGACGATCGCAAAGGCCCACTTTTAGTGTTACTATCGTAACCTAAAGTGGGTCAAAACGAAGAAGAAGAAGAAGGACAGAGAGAGAGAGAGAGAGAGAGAGAGAGAGAGAGAGAGAGAGAGAGAGAGAGAGAGAGAGAGAGAGAGAGAGAGACGGGAAACCTGAAAGGTGAAAAGAATATGTAGAGGGACTCTACAAATGAAATCGACTTCGAGACAATATTTTATGAAGGGTAGAGGTAGTTGGTGAAGATGAAATAGGAGGTAGAATTTGCTAGAAATCGATGGTAAGGCATCAGAGGTGATATCCGGCGTTCCACAGGGTAGTGTCATTGGTCCTCTGCTGTTCCTTATCTACATAAACGATTTGGGAGAAAATCTGAGCAGCTCTCTTAGGTTGTTTACAGATGGCACTGACATTTATCGCCTAGTAAAGTCATCTGAAGAGCAAAATCAACTGCAGAACGATATAAATATCAGCATGGTATAGAAATAGGCAACTGACTCTAAATAATGAGAAGTGTGAAGTCGTCCACATGAGTACGAAAAGAAATCCGTTAAACTTTGTTTACATGATAAATCAATCAAAAGTGAAAGCCGTAAACTTCACTAAATACCTAGTAATTACTATTACTTCAGACATATTTTAAAGAACACGTTGATAATGTCGTAGGAAAGGCGCACCAGAGACTGCGTTTTAATGTCAGAACTTTTAAAAGATGCAACAGAATTACTAAAGAGACTGCGTACGCAACGCTTGTCAGGCCTTTTTTGGAGTATTGCTGCCCACTGTGGGATCCTTATCAGGTGGGTCTGACGGAGGACATCGAAAGAGTTCAAAGAAGGGCCGTTCGTTTTGTATTGTCACGATACAGGTGAGACAGCGTTACGGAAATGTTTCAGGATCTGGGATGGGAATCATTACAACAACGGCGCTTATCACTGCGACATGGGCTACTTACGAAACTCCAATCACCAACATTCTCCTCCGAATGCGAAAATATATTGTCGACCCGATGAATAGTATAATGGTGGTTTGATGAACCCTCTGCCAGGCACTTAAATGTGATTTGCAGAGTATCCCTTGTAGAAGTAGATCACTGAAAGACGTACTTCGAAACAAGGAGTAGACGACATACTGTCAGAGCTACTGAAGTCTAAGGGAGAGCCAGCCATGAAAAACTATTTGATCTGGCGTATAACACGTATCCCAAGTCGAAATATTATCAGATTTTAAGAAAAATGCTATAATCCTCACTGCAAACAAAGCATGCGTAGACAGTTATGAAAATAAATTAGAGAACCATCGGTTTAGTAAGCAATGGTTGCAAAATTTCTACACGAATTATTTACAGAAGAAGGAAAAGTCTGGAAGAAGCTGACCTCGGAGAAGATGAGTTTGGCTTTAGGAGACATGTAGGAACGGTGGATGCGATACTTAACTTTCGATTTATCTTAGATTAAGCAAAGACAAACCTACATTTCTAGCTTTTGTAGATTTGCAGAAAGCTTTTCACAATGTTGATTCGAGTACACTCTTTCGTAATTTGAAGTCAACAACGTAAAATATAGGGAAGGGAATATTACGAGGCGCGTCCAGAAAGTAAGTTCCGTTTGGTTATATAAAACGAACGGGTACAGATACAGAAAAAAAATATTGATTGTACAAAAATTTTGTAGGCAATTGGCATAGCATGGCACAATGTTTTGTGTGAATTTTTCATAGAATGTTGCGTCTGTTTATTCAACCATGTGGTAACATGTTCTTTCAGTTCGTCATCATCGTTGAAGTGTTGTCCGCCAAGGAACGATTTTAGGTGTAAGAAGAGGATTACTGTCAAAAGATTTTTTTTTTTCACGATAATGCCTGACCTCACACACCGAATGTGACCAAACAATTCTTACGGAAATTTCAATGGGACCTGTTTGATCATCCTCCATACAGCTCGCAACTCTCTCCTAGCGACTTTCGTCTCTTCTTACACCTAAAATCTGTCCTTGGTGGTCAACACTTCAACGATGATAAAGAGCTGTTACCACATGGTTGAATACACAGGCGGCAACCTTCTGTGAAAGATGCATGCAAAAACTTGTGGAACGCTATCACATGTGCCTACAAAGTTTCGGCAGTTATGTGGAAAAGTAGATTAAGAGTTGTAGAATTTTGTGCAATAAAAGTTTCTTCTGTATCTGTGTACAGTTTCATTTTATTACCAAATGGAACTTACTTCCTGGACGCGCCTCGTATAACAACATACCGACTACGCAGAGAAAGAGAAAGAGAGAGAGAGAGAGAGAGAGAGAGAGAGAGAGAGAGAGAGAGAGACAGACAGACAGAGAGACAGAGAGAGAGACAGACAGACAGACAGACAGACAGAGGCGAAACTTGAAAGGTAAAAAGAATATATATAGAGGGACTCTCAAAGTAAATCGACTTCGAGACAATATTGTAGGAAGGGTAGAGGTAGTAGGTGAAGATGAAATAGGGGATAATATACTGACAGATGAATTTGGTAGAATTTGATAGAAATCGATGGTAAGGCATCGACTAAAACAGAGGCGATATCCGACGTTCCACAGGGTAGTGTTATTGGTCCTCTGCTGTTCCTTATTTACATCAAAGATTTAGGAGAAAATCTGAGCAACTCTCTTAGGTTGTTTGCAGATGAAGCCGTCATTTACTGTCTAGTAAAGTTATCTGAAGAGCGAAACCAACTGCAGAACAATATAAATTAGATATCAGTATGGTAAATAATAGGCAATTTACTCTAAACAATGAGAAGTGTGAAGTCGTCCACATGAGTACGAAAAGAAATCCATTAAAACTTTGTTTACAAGATAAATCAATCGAATGTGAAGGACGTAAACTCCACTAAAGACCTAGGAATTACTGTTACATCAGACTTAAACTGGAAAGAGCACGTAGATAATGCCGTAGGAAAGGCGAACCAGAGATTGCGTTTTATTGGCAGAACACTTAAAAGATGCAACAGAACTACTAAAGAGACTGCATACACTACGCTTGTCCGTCATTTTTTGGAGTATTGCTGTCCAGTGTGGGATCCTTATCAGGTGGGTGTGACGGAGGACATCGAAAGAGTCCAAACAAGGGTAGCTCGTTTTGTATTGTCACAATACAGAGGAGACAGTGTCACGGAAATGATACAGGATCTGGGATGGGAATCATTACAACAACGGCGTTTATTGCTGCGGCGTGGTCTACTTACGAAACTCCAATCGCCAACATTCTCCTCCGAATGCGAAAATATATTGTTGAATGCCACTTACATAGGTAGAAATAATCATCAGAATAAAATACGACAAATCAGAGCTCGAACGGAGAGATTCTCATGTTCTTTCTTCCCGAGCGCTGTTAGAGAATGGAATGGTAGATACGTAGTACAAAGGTGGTTCGATGAACCCTCTACCAGACACTTAAATGTGATTTGCAGAGTATCCCATGTAGATGTAGATCACTGAAAGACGTAATTCGAAACAAGGCCCTGGAGTAGACGACATTCTCTCAGAGCTACTCAAGTCTAAGGGAGACCCAGCCATGACAAAACTGATCTAGTGTATAACACGAATCACACAGGCGATATATCATCAGATTTTAAGAAAAATGCTATAAAACCCACTGCAAACAAACCAATCGTAGACAGGTATGAAAATAAATTAGAGAACCATTAGTTTAATAAGCAATGGTTGCAAAATTTCTACACGAATTATTTACAGTAGAAGGAAAAGTCTGGAGGAAGCTGACCTCGGAGAAGATCAGTTTGGCTTTAGGAGACATGTAGGAACGGTGGATGCGATACTTAACTTTCGATTTATCTTAGAAGACAGATTAAGCAAAGACAAACCTACATTTCTAGCTTTTGTAGATTTGCAGAAAGCTTTTCACAATGATGATTAGAGTACACTCTTTCATAATGTGAAGTCAACAAGGTAAAATATAGAAAAGGGAATATTACTTACAACTTGTCCAAAAACCAGATATCAGTTATTAGAGGCGAAGGGCATGGCAGAGGACTATTGGTTGCGAAGCGAGTAAGGCAAGGTTGTAACCTCCCTCCAATGTTATTCAGTTTGTACATTGAGCAAGCTGTGAAGGTAAGCAAGGAGAAATTTGGAGAAGGAATTGAAGTTCAGCTTGAAGAAATAAAAATATTCGTTTTTGTTGTTGGCATTAATGCTGTCAGAGACAGCAATGGACCTGGAACAGCAATTGAACGGAATGGAGAGTGTGTTGAAAGGAGCTTATAAGATGCACATTAACAATCTAAACAAGGGTAGTAGAATGTAGTCTAAGAAAATCAGACAATGCTGAAGAAATTAATTAGGTAACGAAACAATAAAGTTCGAAGATGAGTTTAGTTACTAGGGCAGTAAAATAACATATTTTGGTCGCAGTACAGGGGATATAAAATGCAGAATAGGAAATGGATGAAAAGCGTTTGGAAAAAGAGAAATTTGATAGCATAGAATTTCAATTTACGGGGAGTGAAACATGGACTATAAACAGTTTATACAGGAAAAAGATAGAGCCTTTTGGAATGTGGTGCTGCAGAAAATGCTGTAGATTAGGTGGGTGGATCGCGTAACTAATGAAGAGGTACTGAACAGAATTGGGGAGAAAAGGAATTTTTGTCTTACCTTGACTAAAAGAAGGGATCGATTGGCAGGACACATTCTTAAACATGAAGGAATCGTGAAATTACCATTGGAAGGAAAAGACATCGACATATTGGCCTATAAAAATATCGGCAACACATTATAAATATACTGTCGGTTTCAGAGCTGCATATTTAATAATTGATTTATTACCACAAAATATTCTGTGCATAAACAAGTTATCAGCCTGCCTGTTCTTCTTAAAGCAAGAGTTGAAACAAAAACAACGTGGAAATTTGTAAGTTAATAATGGGACTTTGTGTAGATGAAAAGCGTTTATTACAGTTGGCCTACTTTTCAGATTAACTGATATGTAGTTAATAAACGACTCAGAACATGGTGCAATGTCATTAAATATTTCATTGCGGTTGTCTTCTCACACTTTATCTTTTTAATTTGTCTTTGGCTACTTGTTGAAATAATCCTTTCATCACGCCGATGTAGGAAAATTCAAATATTTTACACAATACGATGACTGCAAAAATATACTTTTGCATTTCCCCTCGTACGTCTCCGCTGACCACAAAGACCAATCATGTTAATTAGATTCTTCTTCATCATTTTCAGCAACGAAATTCTTGACAGATTGATTCTAAATGTTGTCAGAAATATGTATTCTAATACAGGAAGGGTTTTATGTAAAGAACTTCTTTCTTCAATATTTGATGTAACCTTTTGCGATTTTTTGTAACAATTGTATAAGTGCATATGTGACATGTATTAAAAAATAACACCCTCATGAACTACAGACATTGCCGATGTGGGGGTGGCTCGCGTGCCACAACGATACAGATAGCCGTACCGTAGGTGCAACCGAAGCGGAGGGGTATCTGTGGAGAAGCCGTTACTTTTCCCGACATGCAGCTCTACTGTATGAAAATATGATGCTGCCATCCTCTCGGGTAAAATATTCCGGAGGTAAAATAGTCCCCCATTCGGATCTCCGGGCGGGGACTACTCAGGAGGATGTTATCATCAGGAAAGACAATACTGGCATTCTACGGATCGGAGCGTGGAATGTTAGATCCCTTAATCGGGTGGGGAAGCTAGAAAATTTAAAAAGGGAAATGTATAGGTTGAAGTTAGATATAGTGGGGATTAGTGTAGTTTGGTGGAAAGAGGGTAGGTCTGATAATGAATAGGAAATAGGAATGCGGGTAAACTACTATGAGCAACACAGTGATCGCATTATCGTAGTCAAGACAGATACGAAGCCAACACCGACCACAGTAGTACAGGTTTATATACCAACTAGCCCTGTCGATGATGAGATCGAAGAAATGTTTGAGGAGATAAAAAAAAAAAAAAAAAAATTATTCAGACCGTTAAAGGAGAAGAAAGCTTAATTGTGATTGGGGACTGGAACTCGGTAGTAGGATAGCGAAGAGAAGGAAAGGTAATTGTTGAATATGGACTTGTGAAAAGGAACGAAAGAAAAAATCGCCACGTAGAATTTTGTGCAGAGTAGAATTTAATCATCACAAACACTTGGTTGAATCATTTTGAAAGAAGATTATATACATGAAAAAGACCAGAAGACACTGGGAGGTACCAGACTGACTTTATAATGTGGCAAGGAATAGATTTAGAAACCAGTTTTTAAACTGTAAGACATATCCAGGGGCAGATATAGACTCTCGCTGTAACTTATTTGTTATGAACTGTAGACAAACTTAAGAGACTGCAAAAAGGTAGAAAATTAAGGAGATGGAATCTGGACAAATTGAAGGAATCAGAGATGGTTGTGAGTTTTAAAAGGAGCGTAGGGCCAGTATTGTCTGAACGGGGGAAAGTAATGCAGTAGAAGATGAATGTGTAGCTCTGAGAGAGTAGTGAAGGCCGCAGAGGATCATATAGGCAGAAGGACAAGGTCTAGTAGAAATCCTTGGATGACACAGGAGATACTGAAGTTAACTGACGACCGGAGAAAATATAAAAATGCATAAAGTGAAGCAGGCAAAAGGAAGTATAGACGTCTGAAAAATGAGGTTGACAGGAGGTGCAGAGTGGCTAAGCAGGAGTGGCCTGAGGAGAAATGCAAGATCGTAGAAGAATTTATAACTAGGGGAAAGGTATATGCCGCCTACAGGAAAATAAAAGACATTTGGAGACTAGAAAAGCAGAGGCATGAATATCAATAACTCAGACGGAATACCAGTACTAAGCAAAGAAAGGAAAGCTGATATGTGGAAGGAATATATAAAGGACTGCACAAAGGAAATAAACTTGAAGGCGGATTCTATAAGTGGATGATGAAGTAGAGAAAGATGAGATAGAGATACTGTATTGCGAGAAGAACTTCACAAAGCACTAAAAGATCGTTAGGAGAGCCAGTCATGAACAAATTGTTCCACCTGGTATGTAAGATGTATGAGACAAGGGAAATACCCTCAGACTTCAAGAAGAATATAGTGATTCCAATTCCTAAGAAAGCAAGTGCAGACAAATGTGAAAATTACAGAACTATCAGTTTAATAAGTTATGGTTGCAAAATACTAGCACGAATTATTTACAGATGAATGGAAAAACTGGTGGAATTCGACCTTGGGTAAGACCAATTTGGATTTAGGGGAAATGTAGGAACACGCGAGGCAATGCTCAAATTACGACTTGTCTAAATGCTCAAATGTTTTTAAGAGCTTATGGGTATTAACTACGGGGTCATCAGTCCCTAAACTTACAAACTACTTATGAACTCTAGCTTATACTAAAGACGGCACAAACATTCATGCCCGAGGGGGGATTCGAACCCCGGACGGGGAACGGCCTCGTGCATCGTAGCATAGCGTCTCGATGCGCTTTGCCGCTCCGCCGCGGCACGACTTGTGTTAGATGTTAGATTAAGGAAACAGAAATATACCTTTTTAGCATTTGTGGATCTGTAGAAAGCTTTTGACAATGTTGACTGGAGTACACTTTTTCAGATTCTGAAGGTAGCAGGGATAAAATATAGGGAGCGAAGAGTTATAATCAACTTGTAGAAAAACCAGGCAGCAATAATTGGAGTCGAAGGGCATGAAAGGGTCGCAGTGGTTGGTAAGGAAGTAAGCCAGGTTTGTAGCCTTTCTCCAATGTTGTTCAATTTATACATTGAGCAAGCTGTGATGGAATGCAAGGAGAAATTTGGAGACGCAATTAAAGTACGAGCAGAGGGAATAAAAACTTTGCGGTTTGCTGACGACATGGTAATTATCTCAGAGGCAGCAAAAGACCTGGAAGAGCAAATAAACGGTATAGACAGTGTCTTGAAAGGAAGGTATAAGAAGAGTAAAACAAAGGGAATGGAACGTAGTGTGAGAAAATCTAGCGATGCTGAAGGAATTAGATTAGGTAATGAGATAATCAAAGTAGTAGGTCAGTTTTGTTAATTAGGTAGCAAGATAGCTTCTAATGGCCGAAGTAAAGAAGATGAAGATTAGATGGGTACATCACGTAAATAATGAGGAGGTGTTCAACAGAATTGGGGAGAAAAGGAGGTTCTGGCATATTCTGACTAAGAGAAGGGATAGTTTGGCGGGACACATTCTGAGACTTGAAGGAATCTTCAACTTAGCATTAGAAGGAAGTGTGTGGGGTAAAAATCGTAGAGGGAGACCGAGAGACGAATACAGTAAGCAGATTCAAAAGGATGTAGGGTTGCCGAACGGGAAGACCACAACAACAACATTAAAAAATATATGTGTATAAATCCACGCGAATACCTCAGTGCAACGTTGTTCTAAAATGTCAAAGTATTCGGTCAATAACTTTCTTTTATTAAAAATAACAAATCTCAGAAAGTTCTTCGCAGATTTCCATGAAAATTTGAGAGAATGTTGCATTCGATTTCACACGTGTTTGTTAGTACAAACTGGAACGACATCTAGCATATGTGTAATATACATGTGAACGTTGTAAAAATGTAAATATTGATTCATGCAAAACCGTTAACCTCCAAAAGTTCTTGACCGATTGCTTTGAAAATTTGACACATCGGTGCAGTCTAATGCAGGAGTGATTTTACATTCAAATGTCTTAATATATATGGAGCTTAAAAAATGACGAAGAAGATCCATCCACGTAGTAATATATAGTAGAGCCTTAGATAAACGCTATATACAGTGTGTCCCATTTTATCGTATAGTTTCTAAACCAATCGATACCTCTGTAACGCCACAATTCCGCAAAAACAAGAGAGAGAGAGAGAGAGAGAGAGAGAGAGAGAGAGAGAGAGAGAGAGAGAGAGAGAGAGAGAGAGAGAGAGAAAAAAATGTTCAAATGTTTGTAAGGCTTATGGGACTTAACTACGGGGTCATCAGTCCCTAAACTTACAAACTACTTATGAACTACTTACGAACTAGGACGGCACAAATATCCATGCCCGAGGGGGGATTCGAACCCCCGACCGTAGAGGCCGTGCAGACTGTGACTGAAGCGCCTCAGTCCCCTCGGCCACCGCGGCCGGCAGAGAGAGAGAGAATAAGATTTGATGGGAGTCATGGAATGGTTATCTCGGAATATCGTTAACCCTGTTTTGAAGGTCATGTTTTCAAATGCTAACCTCTATTTTTATTCCCTATTCGTATTATAAGTGATAAAATACGTATTTTTGAAGAGAACATTTTTTTCGAAAAACCATTGGTTCTTCGCCAAGCAGCACTTCATTGTAAGTTACCTATGTTACCAGTATATTCTGAACGAACCGAAATCGGGTAAAATTTTCAATGAAAATCTTATAGGTTTTCTGAATAGTCCACTGACGAAACTTTCGTGAACTGGAAATGACCTTTAGTCTTCAGTAGGAATTAACCTGAAAGCAACTCCTGTCTCACTGGGAAGCTTACAGTGAAGTGCCCCCTGGCGACAGACCATTGGATTTTCTCGTAGAATGCGAGTATCATGGAATAGAAGAAGAAAAAAATTGGACGACCTTGGTCATACCTTGAAAACAGGGTTTAAAATCATTTCGAGATAACCATTCGATTACCCCCTTCAAACCTTACAACTTAAATTACAATTTATTATTATTATTTTTTTTTTCATTTCAGAATACTGCCGCTGCAGCTTGACATATTACAACGGGACATCATTTATACCTAGTGCTGCAGGAAGCAAAATATGAGTAGTTATTGCACAAGCAGTGGCTATATTAATTTCACTAGATGGTTTCTTCAACACGTTAACTCGTTTCTAATCATCTGTCTGAAGTTGGTTTATACACAGGAGTGAGAATTTTAGGGTTTATTAAGTAACAGGCCATTTGAAAAATAAATAGATAAAATAAAACAGCGAGCAATGGGGAGGTTCGTTTTTGGAACTAGTAGGAGTCAAACCTTAAGGTCGTAGATTCTAGCCGGCCGCGGTGGCCGAGGGGACTAAGGCGCTCCAGTCGCGGTCTGCACGACCACTACGGTCGGGGGTTCGAATCCCCCCTCGGGCATGGATATTTGTGCCGTCCTAGTTCGTAAGTAGTTCATAAGTAGTTTGTAAATTTAGGGACTGATGACCCCGTAGTTAAGTCCCATAGACTATACAAACATTTGAACATTCGTAGATTCTACCAAATACCTTGTAATTACAATTACGAACAACTTTGACTGGAGAGAACACATAGAAAATATTGTGGGGAAGGCGAACCAAAGGTTACGTTTCATCAGCAGAACGCTTCGAAGATGCACCAGCTCCACGAAAGAGACTGGCTACATCACACTTGTGCGTCGGAGTACTATTGCCCCTTGTGGGACCCTCACCAGGTGGGTCTGACGGAAGACATTGAGAAGGTTCAGAGAAGGGCAGCTCGTTTTGTTCTATCACGTTACGGGGGGGAAGCGTCACGAAAATGTTGCACGAATTAGGGTGGAAATCATTAAAAGAAAGACGTTATTCTTTGCGGCGTGATCTGTTTGCGAAGTTTCAATCACCGACTTTTACTTCTGAATATGAAAATATTTTGCTAGCACCCACCTACTTAGGGAGACATGACATCCCAATAAAATAAGAGAAATCAGATGGAAAACGGAACGATTTAGGTGTTATTTCTTCCCGCGTGCTATTAGAGAATGGAACGGTAGAGAAAAGTTATGAAAGTGGTTAATGAACCCTCTGCGAGGCAAGCAACTAACGTTAGGAAAAGTGGAGGACCAGTACTAATATGTGTGACTTTGAATTGTAAGTCGTGGAAACGGTTGGAGCGAGCGCAATCTAGCAGTGGATGTCCAATGTCTGACGACAACGACGATGGCGATGGTAATATTTGTGCCTCCCAGTCGTCACGTCATTGCTTTCCCCAGAATGAGGAAGGGTCACTGTGTGCCATCTATTGCGAATAGTCCAAACTTTGTTCTGAAAGTTTCCGCCTTTAAATTGAGAGGTGTGAAAACACAGAAATACCACACCCATTGTAGTAGATACGCCAACACTCAAATTCGATTTGCCTCTTGTATTTCTCCTCTCATCTTACACTGGCCTTGCAGTGACTTGTTTAGAGACGTCTGTCAAGATAAACCATGTGTTTATAAATTGACGGAATCTGCATCTTGTATTTTCTCTTCTGTATGCAGAGTATAAGGCTGCAAAGCCCCTTCATTCAGTACCGTCTGCGATGTTTTATTAGATACCCGTGTGCAGATCGGAACTCCTGTGTTTTAGCTACCCATCTGGACTGGGCTTTATCAGCATAACGTTGTAAGTGGCAGGTGTGAGCTTGTACATGCCATTCTGCTGATAAAAAAGGCGACGAATCGGCGATAAGGGTCTCAGATTCACACATGTGCTCCTCGGACGTCGCTTATCTTCTGTACCGGAAAGCGAAACTTATCTGCTCTGAAGCGTACGTTTCCCCCTTGCAACAGGGTTTTTGAACATACACTTTACATATGAGCTACCTCGAACAGAACAGAACAGAAAGTATTTTCGTTCTTTACTCATATGAAGTGATAAGTGCTGTCGTCAAGGGATCTCAAATTTCTAGATTTCCGGAAGGCTTTTGACACTGTACCTCACAAGCGTCTTCTAATAAAATTGCATGCTTATGGAAAATCGCCACAGTAGTGCGACTGGATTTGTGATTTTCTGTCAGAAAGGGCACAGTACGTTGTAACTGACGGAAAGTCATCGAGTAAAACAGAAATATCTGGCGTTTCCCAGGGAAGTGTTATAGGGTCTGTACTGTTCCGTATATTTTTAAACGTTTAGGGCGACAATCTGAGTTGCTCTCTTAGACTGTTCGCGGATAATGCTGTTATTTATCGGTTAAGTCACCAGACGATCAAAAGAAGCTACAAAACAAGTTAGATATGATATCGGCATGGCGTAAAAATTGGCAATTCACCCTAAATAATGACGAGCGTGAAATGACCCATATGAGCACTAAAAGAAATTCGTTAAACTACATTTACAGGATAAATTAGTCAAATATAAAGGCCGTAAATTCAACTAAATACCTATGAATAACAATTATAAATAACTTATGTTGCAAAGAACAAATAAGTAATATTGTAGGGAAGGCGAAGCAAAGGCTACGTTTCATTTGCAGAAAGAAGATGCAATAGTTCTCTAAAGAAAAAGCTTACACCACATTTATGCGTCGTATTTTGGAGTACTGCTGCGCATTGCGGGATCCCCACCAAGTGGGACTGACGGAGGATATAAAGAAAGTTCAGAGAAGGGCAGCTCATTTTCTGTTATCGCGGTATAGGGAAGAGTGTGCCATGGAAATGATGCACGTGTTTCGACTGGAAATCATGAAAAGAAAGGAGTTATTCATTGCAGCGAGATTTATTTGCGAAATTTCTTTCTTCAACTTTTTCTCCGAAGGTGAACATATTTTGTTAGCACCCACCTACATAGACAGACATGATCTTCATAATAAAATAAATCAAATCTAAAATGGAAATATTTATTTGTCCCTTACTCCCGAGCACTATTGGTAAATGAAACAGTAGAGAATTATCATAAAAGCCGTTTGATGAACTTCATTGTAACTTGCTGAGTATTTATGTAGATGTAGGTACCACAACAGAAGGTATCAACCGAACAATTACATTTATTGAATATAATTAATTAATTAATTAATTATTTATTATTAATTTCTTTAGTAGTAGTAAATTGAATGAATGGTAAATAAACTAATTAAAATTCCTGTAATATTTACACAAGTTAATTAATGAAGAATCGTTTTTCATCAGTCACTATTCTTCTTTTTTTTTAAATATATTTTTTGCTCCGGCTTGCTCCTTTAAAATATTATGGAAAAGAGTCATAACTTGTTAGTCATGAACTGTAGGCTGAAACTGAAAAAAACTGCAGAAAGGTAGGAAAATAAGGAGATAGGACCTAGATAGAGCGTGAAGTTCTGGAGAATTTCAGAGGGACATTTAGGCAACAATTGACAGAAACAGGGGGAAATAAAACACTAGAAGAGAAATGGGTAGCATTGAGAGATGAAATAGTGAAGGCAGCAGAGGACAAAATAGGTAGAAAGGCAAGACCTACAAAAAATCGTTGGATATCACAGGAAATACTAAATTTAATTGACGAAAGGAGAAAATATAAAAATGCAGTAAATGAAACAGGCAAAATGGAGTACAGACGACTAAGAAATGAGATTGACAGGAAGTGCAAAATGGCTAAGCAGGAGTGGCTAGAAGCCAAATGCAAATCTGTAGAAGAATGTATAAGAAGGGGAAAAGTAGATACCGCCTACAGGAAAATAAAAAAGACATTTGGGGACAAGAAAAGCAACTCTACGAATATCAAGAACTCATATGGGAAACCAGTTCTCAGCAAAGAAGGGAAAGCTGAAAGGTGGAAAGAGTACATAGAGCAGCTCTACAAAGGAAATGAACTTAGAGACGATGTTGTAGGAAGGGAAGAGGAAGTAGATCAAGATGAATTGGAAGATACTATACTGAGAGATGAATTTGACAGAGCCCTGAAAGACCTAGGTCAGAACAAGGCCCCAGGAGTAGATGACATACCCTCAGAGCTACTAAAGTCTCCGGGATAGCCAGCCATGACAAAACTATTTGAACTGGTGTGTAGGATGTATGAGACAGGCGAAATACCCTCAGACTTTAAGAAAAATGTAAGAATCCCCATTCCAAAGAAATCAGGTGCAGACAGGTGTGAAAATTACAGAATCATCAGTTTGATAAGTCATGGTTGCAAAATTTTAACACGAATTATCTACGGGAGAATGGAAAAGCTGGTAGAAGCTGACCTCGGGGAAGATCAGTTTGGGTTCAGGAGGAACGTAGGAACCCGGGAGGCAATACTCACTTTACGTCTTATCTTAGAAGATAGATTAAGGAAAGGCAAACCTACATTTTTAGCTTTTGTAGATTTGGAGAAAGCATTTGACAATGTTGACTGGAATACACTCTTTCAAATTCTGAAGTCAGCAGGAGTAAAATACAGGGAAAGGAAAGTTATTTACAGCTTGTACAAAAGCCAGACCGCAGTTATTAGACTCGAAGGGCATGAAAGGGAAGCATTAGTTGGGAAGGGAGTAAGACAGGGTTGTAGCCTTTCTCCGATGTTATTCAATTTGTACATCGAGCAGGCGGTGAAGGAAAGCAAGGAGCCGGCCGCGGTGGCCGAGGGGACTGAGGCGCTCCAGTCACGGTCTGCACGGCCACTGCGGTCGGGGGTTCGAATCCCCCCTTGGGCATGGATATTTGTACCGTCCTTAGTCTTAGCTAGTTTATAAGTAGTTTGTAAGCTTAGGGACTGATGACCCCGTAGTTAAGTCCCATAAGTTCTACAAACATTTGAACTTCGAAAGCAAGGAAAAATTTAGAATATGGATTAAAGTTCAGGGCGAAGAAATAAAAACATTGCGTTTTGCTGATGACATTCTAATTGTGTCAGAGACAGCAAAGGACCTAGAAGAGCAGATGAATGGAATAGACAGTGTGTTGAAGAGAGCGAATAAAATGAACATTAACCAGAGCAAAACAAAAATAATGGAATGCGGTCTTAGAAAATGAGGCGATGCTGAAGGAATTAGATTAGGTAACGAAACAATGAAGGTGGTAGATGAGTTTTGTTACTTGGGTAGTAAAATAACATGCAATGGTTGCAGTACAGAGGATATAAAATGCAGAATGACAATGGGAAGAAAAGCATTTCTGAACAAGATACATTTGCTAACATTGAATATTAATTTTAGTATAAGGAAGTCTTTCCTGAAGGCATTTGTGTGGATTGTTGCCTTGTTGTCTTGTACGGGAGTGAAACATGGACGATAAGCAGTGCGGACAGGAAGAGAATAGAGGCTTTTGAAATGTGGTGCTACAGAAGAATGCTGAAGATTAGGTGGGTGGATCGCATAACTAATGAAGAGGTACTGAACAGAATTGGTGAGAAAAGGAATTTTTGCCAAACCCTGGCTAAAAGAAGGGATCGCTTAGTAGGACACATTCTTAGACATCGGGGAATCGTAAATTTAGCGTTGAAGGGAAGTGTGTGGGGTAAAAATCGCAGAGGGAGACCAAGAGACGCGTATAGTAAACAGATTCAAACGGATGTGGGTTGCCGTTCTTATGAGGAGATGACAAGGCTTGCTCAGGATAGAGTAGGGTGGAGAGCTGCATCATAACAACAACAGTATTGTGTTAATATTTTTTAAATAAATCATTTTATAAGTTTTCTACCGACATTATATTGTTGATGCTGCATCAGACGTAGAAAATCTCAGGCGTAAGTCCAGATTTAAGGCCAATTCAAACTACACGGTTTAGGTCGTCTTCATTAGGAATAATTTGGCACAATTCCTTTTAAAACTTCACGTGTATTTAGAATAAAGAAAAATTTACGTTTTATACATTTGCACTTGACTACGAAAACATACTATTCTTGGCGAGTGCAAAAAACACACTTACTATGCCTTAGTTAGTTCTATTCATTAACATATGAAAGTAATTTTTTTACACTGTTGACTTTACAGGCGGAATATCTTTGAAGAAGATACATTAACATTTGCCTTTTTTTTTGTCGTGAATTCATTAATGAATATACAGCAAGTAAAAATGTACACTCGTTACAGCAATTATAAAAATAAATATTGTAAGAAGACACTAATTCTTCTACCGCTCTCAATGTATACTTTTTTCCTCCTATTCCTATGGTATCGCTACACAACGAATCTGGACGAAACATAACGTGGATTGCGAATATGCTTTAGATTGCTGTGAAGAACAGCATTTATGGTGCCTTGTGACAAATTTCCTTACCATGTGTCGGAAGAAAACGAAAGCTAGAAAGACCTTTCCTTATGTCTCTGTATTTTCCTTATTACGCCTTAAACTCCTTGCTGAAGATTCAAATAAAATGTCAGCCATCGTACCGTGCACCACAACGCTAGCTTTTAACATTTCATTGTCCGCGTCTGTAGTCCAGTGGACAGCGTGCTAGACTGCCACGCCCGGGGTCCGTGTTCGATTCCCGGTCGGGTTGGAGATTTTCTCCACTCGGGGACTGGTGTTGTTTCGTCGTCATTATCATTTCATCATAATCGACGTGCAAGGCGGCCAAGTGGCGTCACCTAAATACTTGCATCAGGCAGGCCGAACGGCATCCCAGCTGGGTTCTAACGGCCACAAATGCCACACGAAATCATCATCAATGGTTCATAAACTAGATGCAAGGAAATGCGATTCAACAGAGACACATATCTAGGTCTCTATTGATCACAGAGATAAGGGATAAAGTGTTTTGGATAGCTCAAGACCTAGTGATAATTTGTATACCTATCAGAATAATCACCTACTGGATATATCCCAAACTACAGGATCTAAATTTGAATGTTAGACATTTCCTGCAGCCCGCTAAACTCAGAAAATTAATTAATAATTCACAAAATAAGGTTTTCGTGTCTAAAAGTGACTAATGTCCAGAAGTTTGTACTGACAACTACACTCCTGGTCATTAAAATTGCTACACTACGAAGATGACGAGCTACAGACGCGAAATTTAACCGACAGGAAGAAGATGCTTTAATATGCAAATATTAGCTTTTCAGAGCATTCACACAACGCTGGCACCGGTGGCGACACCTACAACGTGCTGACATGAGGAAAGTTTCTAACCGATTTCTCAAACACAAACAGCAGTTCACCGGCGTTGCCTGGTGAAACGTTGCTGTGATGCCTCGTGTAAGGAGGAGAAATGTGTACCATCGCGTTTCCGACTTTGATAAATGTCTGATTGTAGCCTATCGCGATTGTCGTTTATCGTATCGCGACGTTGCTGCTCACGTTGGTTTTGATCCAATGACTGTTAGCAGAATATGGAATAGGTGGGTTCAGGAGGGCATAACGGAACGCCGTGCTGGATCCCAAAGGCCTCGTATCACTAGCAGTCGATATGACAGGCATCTTATCCGCATGGCTGTAACGGATCGTGCAGTCATGTTTCAGTCCCTGAGTCAGCAGATGGGAACGTTTGCAAGACAACAACCATCTGCAAGAACACTTCGACGACGTTTGCAGCAGCATGGACTATCAGCTCGGAGATCATGGCTGCGGTTATCCTTGACGCTGCATCACAGACAGGAGCGCCCACGATGGTGTACGCAATCACGAACCTGGGTGTACGAATGGCAAAACGTTATTTTTTTTCGGATTAATCCAGGTTCTGTTTACAGCATCATGATGGTCGCATCCGTGTTTGGCGAAATCGTGGTGTACGCACATTGGAAGCGTCTATTTGTCATCGCCATACTGGCGTATTACCCGGCGTGATGGTATAGGGTGCCATTGGTCACACTTCTCGGTCACCTCTTGTTCCCATCAACGGCACTTTGAACAGTGGCCGTTACATTTCAGATGTGTTACGACCCGTGGCTCTACCCTTCATTCGATCCCTGAGAAACCCTACATTTCAGCAGAATAATGCACGACCGTATGTTGCAGGTCCTATAAGGGCCTTTCTGGATACGGAATATGTTCGACTGCTGCCCTGGCCATAACATTCTTCAGATCTCACCAATCGAAAACGTCTGGTCAATGGTGGCCGAGCAACTGGCTCATCACAATACGCCAGTCACTACTCTTGATGAACTGTGATATCGTGTTGAAGCTACACGGTCATCTGTAACTGTACACGCCATCCAAGCTCTGTTTGACTCAATGCCCAAGGCCGTTATTGCGGCCAGAGGTGGTTGTTCTGGGTACTGATTTCTTAGGATCTATGCACCCATACTGCTTGAAAATGTAAACACATGTCAGTTCTAGTATAATATATTTGTCCAATGAATACCCGTTTATCATCTGCATTTCTTCTTGGTGTAGCAATTTTAATGGCCAATAGTGTAAAAAACTGCAATTTGCACAGTTTATACAAAACTCGGTGTCTGAGTTGTAATGTATTATAACGTGACTTTCGAAATATATTTGATTTGAAATTAAATAAAATCCAACAGTTGATAATCGTGAAACGTGAGACAATAGCGTAAAACTGTTTATTTAAATAATTAACGTGTTAGCCGAATTATAACATCCATAGGTATTAGTATCATACACTACTAAATCTGTGGGCACTATAGTTGGTGAGGAGAGCTCTTTTAACTATCTTCCCTCGATTTTAATTTTTGTTTTTCGTCACAGTTACTAAATTCATATGTTTGTAAGGCTTATGGGACTTAATTGTGGGGTCATCAGTCCCTAAACTTACAAACTACTTATGAACTACCTTATACTAAAGACGGCATAAACATCTATGCCCGAGGGGGGATTCGAACCCCCGACGGGGAACGGCCTCGTGAAGCTCAGTATAGCGCCTCAATGCGCTCGGCCGCTCCGTCGCGGCGTGTGCAGAGATACGCAAAGTTTAAATCGTATATCTCATACGTAGCATCGTATGAAGTTCAGAGGAGACACCAGAATTTCATTTATTTGGTTTCATGAGCGGTGAACAAACCCGCTCGGTGTGTGCACTTCTGTTCAAATGGTCTTGGTGGTCATTAGGAAATATTTTATTTTAAGAAAATATTTTGAGAAAAATAACTGATTTTAGATAATGTTAAGTATGATATCAAGGACTGACTTCAATAGTGGTAGAAGTCAAATTTTGTTCATTCTGAGATACAGAGTCCTAAAGTTAAATGAGCACTAAAAATTCTGCATTTGAAATTCCATAAGGTATATGACTTGTTGCTAGAAATGAACCTTTCTTTATATTTGTTTAGATTATTAATATCAGCAACATTACAGGCAAAAACGAGGAAATAATGGAGCTGTAACACTATTGAAATAAAATAAACTGAACACTTTATATAAACGTATTAATTCTTTTATTGCAAATAATTTTTATTACAGCTTCCATGTACACCTTCTTACTATTTTCACATGTATAATTGAACTACACAGTCAGATATTTTTCAGGTCAATTAGTTTCTGTAAAACTAAGGATTATATTCTTCTTCTTCTTCTTCATGTTCCAGACCTCTCTATTCTGCTTGTAGAGCAAGGAAGTAACTATAAGGGAGCAAATATAGCACATCTGTTTTGTTTTTCAGCACTTTTCTCATATGTGGGTAAAGTTGTGGAACTTCAACAGTACCATATGCGTGTGGTCTCCCTCTTGCACGTTTGCGAGCAAAGTTTAGGGCCTGGAAGTCAATGTCAACATTCAGTGTTTCCTTGTAGAGCATTGTGTACGGCTTCTGCCTCTCAAAATGCATCCATTTTATTTTCATCTAATTAAACTGAATGTTGTTGTTGTGGTCTTCAGTCCGGAAACTGATTTGATGCAGCTCTCCACAATACCCTATCCTGAGCAAGCCTCTTCATCTCCACATAAGAACGGCAACCTACATCTGTCTGAATCTTTAAACTGAATATTCTCCTCATTTTCCTTTCTTCTTACCATAGCGTTTTGTAACTTTTTCAGTGCTAAATGCTTCACTTCTGTGTATATTTATTTTTTCTGCCAGTTTTCGCATTTGTTTCAAACATATCATCTGGGTAAAACAGGAATTCTTTCTTATTTAATTTTTTTCTATTTTGATAAAATCCCTGTCATTTGGCAGGTATGAGTGACCTGGGAGCAGGAACTATAAATTAATAATGTTGACATGAAATTGAGGAAATTATGTCACTTTCATTAGTGTTAGGGCAATGTTTATGTTCCAGTTTTGCCCACCACTCGTGTCACTGGTCACTGTACGCAACTACATGTTTCTGAAAGGTGACACACTTTTGAACATGTTTCAATAAACAGGTACCAATTTCTGGTGAACCCCATGATGTAGATGTCTCTTCCCAAAAATAATTATGGATTATTAATTGGTGACAAATCTGCGAATGAATACCTTTCGTTTAAGGCTAAAATGAAGTAAATCTGTCGGATAGGGTGGCCTGTCTGACTTTAGTTTCCAGCAAAGATAACCCCATAAGAAATATACAGAAGGAAATCGCGTTTGAGTATAGAAAAAGGAGAGTGAGAGATATGTAAATTCTGATACTTGATGACGAATCTGTGGATGAATACCTTTCGTTTAAAACAAAAATGGAGGAAATCTGTAGGGTAGTTTGGTGTGAGCGACTGACTTTAGTTTTCGTAGATTCTTTTAATATGTAAGATGTCAATAAAGCTGAGAGAAAAGTAAATAAATTCTTTATACCTGCAATCGTTTGAGAATCTGGATCATCAGTTGTATCACAGTGACTTGATGATGTCCCTGAATCCGCCATCTTCACAAGAAACAGCAACACGATGCAATGCACAAAAGCACACGAACTTGCACCACTAGGCTACTGAAATACCTTCCCGCTTGCTTTCTCTAATGCATCTGCATTGAGGTGCACTCCGTTGGGAACAGGACGAAGCTGGAGCTGTCCCGCTATGCAAATAAATTAAAAATGACATGTGCGAGTACGTAAGTGGAGATTACTCTTTTTTGAATTTGTGGAGATAGCATCACACTTCGGTCTGTAATCTTCATTAGTTTAAAGGTCTTATTGTACGGTTGGTATAGTAAACTTATTTCTTCGTGTAATTTTACTGCTGACTGTATTGACATAAATATTTATAAGTGTATGTTATTGCTATTGGTGGTGTGTAATAGTGCATTTATTAATTTTGTGTAATCTAATAACTTTTCATGAGTAAAATAATTTGAAATTGTAATATTATTTGTTCCGTGAATATATATATATATATATATATATATATATATATATATATATATCGATTTTGGAGTGTTTACATGACCAACCAAAAGCGGAATTGGGAAATGAGTTTACGAAATCCGGTTTCGGGAGCCCGTGACTCCCTCTCTATATGCCTATCGATCTATCGTTATTGCTGAACATATCTCGCTTCGGACTGTCAAAATATCTTAGTACACACACACACACACACACACACCTATATTATATATATATATATATATATATATATATATATATATATATATATATATATATATATATATATATTAATGCATTTATTAATATTGTGTAATCTAATAACTTTTCATGAGTAAAATAATTTGAAATTGTAATATTATTTGTTCCATGAATATATATATAGGTGTGTGTGTGTGTGTGTGTGTGTGTGTACTAAGATATTTTGACAGTCCGAAGCGAGATATGTTCAGCAATAACGATAGATCGATAGGCATATAGAGAGGGAGTCATGGGCTCCCGAAACCGGATTTCGTAAACTCATTTCCCAATTCCGCTTTTGGTTGGTCATGTAAACACTCCAAAATCGATTCTGAAAATCCACTTCTCTAAAGCGCCTTTCCAGTTCCGCAATCAATTTTCGTGCCCATGTAAACGCAACGGTTTTTGAAGCGATCTTGCCTTGTTAAGAATTTTCGGCACATGTGGACAGAGTGATATTTTCTAATGTGAAATAAAAATATGAATATTAGAGTGAGCATGTATCTGCGTATTTCAGTAAAGAAAAACAGCGACTGTACTGACTAAATCAGGAACTGAATCAGCTGTTTTTCAGCCGCCATCTTAAGTGGGTTAGAAAATCCGATTCAGACTGTGCCATGTAAACACGACAGCGAAAAACGGTTTACGAAAATCGATTTTCGTCTTCCGGAAGATGTGTGACATGTAAACGTAATGACTCTGGTTTCTTTCGGTATGGGAAACGAAAAAAGGCGGATTGTTGTTGTGCCGCTGAAGTTGACTTGGTACTGTTCTTGTGTAGACTAGAAATACTGTTTATGGGAGTTTACAGAGGACACGGAATGAAAAGCTATGCTTGTCATATTGATAATCGCTTAGTACTGAAGTGTGGTGTTGGAATTTGTAAAAAAACTCTGTTGTGAAAACCGCCAAGTGGTGACAACATAGGTATACGCTGATGTACTTTTGGATGAACGATTCAGGTGGTGAAATAAGATGGTTCACGATGATTGTTTTCAACTGAACTGCTATTTAAGAACTTTGTTTGTTTGTTAATATTTGCTTTGACAAGTTCCGCACAATTGTACGAACGGGCAGTGATTGTCGTGAATGGTGCTGATAGTTCGGTGTATACAGTAAACTATGAACATGAGAAACTGACTCATATTGTTGAACACATTAATTTATGCACGGTGTTACAGTGAAATACGCTGAACTGTGAATCACTAACTTGTCTGGTGGGTATAACTGACGAACGTTGGAAAGTTATGGTGCGGCACATGGTGTCTGAATAACTTACGTCCTACCTTCTTTGTTGTATATGTACGGGACGACTGAGAAATCTGAAAAGCTTGGTACAGTACTGCAATTTATGAAATTGCCTGCTTCCGTCGAGAGTATGTATTATACCACAGTACATAAGACTTGCGTGATTATAGACTATGGGTCAACGATGCAGACGTCAGCAGCTCGTCATTACAGCCAGCTAAGTGGGGTCTGAAACTACTCAATAGACGCTCATATCTCGCTAGTTGCTTATACTCATAAAGACTTAAAAGAGATGGTACATGTTTCAGAGACTGTCAGTTAACTTCATTGTAGGCCTATTGTTTGTTACCATTTTTGTATTGCTTCTTCAATTTCTAGTAATGTTTAGTAAAGGAATTAAACACTAATTTCCTTTCCTTTAGCAAGTTGATTACTAAACTATTTAATGTCAATACAGTTTCAACTAACTGTTACCCTAATTGAATTATATGAAGTAGTTCCCTATTATTATTTGCTCGTGATAGACAGTGTTATTATCGTTGTTTGCTAGTTTTATCTCCTTAATTCCTATACATTGTGGCAAGGGTCATAATAACTGTTGAAAGTGTACTGAGAATACATGTGTATAGTTTTCCAGTGTGTCAGACAGCTGTTAGTTTTAGTGATCCACGTATTTGTCAAAATCACATTAATAGAATTATTTTGATGATAAATGCAATTAATTTGGATAGGTATGCTTTGAGCTGGTCTCAGATGAAAATTAATGCTCATCATTCTAGCCTGCTTTACTGTTAAGGTACAAAATTTCATAAGTAAAATATCAGGGCAGAGTTCCTTCAAATTTAGTAGGTGAACATGGTCTTGTTTATCGAAATTAGTATCCAAGGGGCTCGTTTTCCGTTACAACTTGTACCACTATTGCAATAAGCCCTTCATATCGTCTTATAATAAATGACTGAATTTTTACTGACACGCAGAAATAGTCTTGCATAAGCAACACACACTGTGGTGGCATAGGAAAGAACGAAACCAGCTGAAAAATGCTCCCGTCGCACCACAAAGAAGGCGAAAGACTCTCACAGAAAAGTGGGTAACCACCTGTCTCAGTGCTCATTCCTTACTCAACAAAAGTTTTGGCGTGAGAACAGCGCTTTTTCATGCTGAAAGAGAATAGCAGAGGGCGACGGCGGAAGAAAAAAAAATGTTCAAATGTTTGTAGAGCTTATGGAACTTAACTACGGGGTCATCAGTTCATAAACTTTCAAACTACTTATGAGCTAGCTAACACTAAGGACGGCACAAATATCCATGCCCGAGGGGAGATTCGAACCCCCGACCGTAGTGGCCGTGCAGAACGTGACTGACGCGCCGCAGTCCCCTCGGCCGGCACGACGGAAGAGACACGATGCAGTAGCATGAGAGAGAGAGAGAGAAAGAGTGTGACAACGACAATGACAGAGAGACGGCGAATGTGCCAGAGAAGGAGAGAGCGCAAGAAAGACAGAGAGAAAGGAATGAAGTCAGAGACCGCGGGATAAACGGACAGGCGAGAATGTCAGTGGGAGGAGAGGGAGACGCAGGGAGGTGCTGTGAAAGGAAAAGTCGATACTAACAGCAGAATGGCAATGGGAAGAAAAGCATTTTTGAAAAAGAGAAATTTGCTAACATCGAATATTAATTTAAGTGTAAGGAAGTCTTTTCTGAAGGCATTTGTGTGGAGTGTTGCCTTGTACGGGAGTGGAACATGGACGATAAGCAGTGCGGACAGGAAGAGAATAGAGGCTTTTGAAATGTGGTGTTACAGAAGAATGCTGAAGATTAGGTGGGTAGATTGTATAACTAATGAAGAAGTACTGAACAGAATTGGCAGAATTGGCAGAATTGGGGTAAAAATCGCAGAGGGAGGCCATGAGACGCGTATAGTAAACAGATTCAAGTGGATGTGGGTTGCCGTTCTTATGAGGAGATGAAAAGGCTTGCTCAGGATAGAGTAGGGTGGAGAGCTGCATCAAACCAGTCTCCGTACTGAAGACCATAACAGCAACAACAGAGAATGAATAAAAGGATTTAGCATGTTCTGTGTTAAAAGGTCCCAAATGCGTTTGCATGTCAAAACTGTTTTGAGGGAAGCGGGCTGAAACGGTTAAAGTTTTCCAAACAGGAACATATTTGCCTTTCTTGTGCTCCGACAAAAGCATTTTTCAGCTGGTGCATTTGAATGCTGAAGGTTAAAAGGGCAGCAGTGCATGTTTATTCGACTCTTTTTCAGATGGTGCATTCAGTTGCTGAAGGTTAAAAGGGCAGTAGCGCGTGTTTATTCGACTCCACTTGTTTGCACTTTCGGGTGCGGCACGGAAGCTGTGTCGACACAGTCTGAAAGGCCGCCGTTAGCCACTTGTTGGGGCGTAGCGGCAACTGACAAATACGAGTATCCGATGTTAGCAGTGGCGGCTCGTACAAAATTTGACCAGTGTGCTACAATATTACAAAAATAAACAGGAAACAAAAATATATTAAAATAAAAGTCAACCTACGTATGATTGCCTTTAATTAAATATCAATTAATACTGTATTGACAGTAAGACCTTCAGGGGAATCTATAACAGCGCCGCCAACTGCATGTATTCCCTGCAGGTAGTAAATATAACGTTTAAAAATATTAATTTTATTTACAGAAATTAAAAATTTAGACTCAGATGTATTTGAATACGACCCGCACACAGGTAGGTTTGAGAGACAACGCGCAAGACGCCTGAGCCAGCGCGCTATTTGACTCTGTATGCCGCAATAGTCGTCATATACTATTCTTCCGCAGCCGTTACACGCAGCGCGAAGAGAAATATTCATCTGGTGCTGCAGTCGGTCTCAGCACTCATGAGACGCCAGGCCTGACGTCACGTCTGCGCATGCGCACTAGCGAACAGTCGACTGCGCCGCCTCTCTGCGCAACGTACCAGCGCGGCTGAATCCCACTTCAGCACACGGAGCTTGTTTCCAGCTATCGCGGCGAGAGCGCTCCAAAATTGCGTTTTCATCATTATTAATAGCACTGTAATATGCACTGGAAGGGAATTGGCATAATTTTATTTTGATAACTGGCTCGTATTCCAAGAGAAAGGATGTAATTTTACAGCGATTTCTCGCTTGCATTCGAAGAGAAATGGCATAATTTTAGCACATTAGCACATTATCACCAGCCGCCACTGGTTATTAGCAGATTAAAAGAGCTCCAGTCCTGATAATGTCCCTTTCACATGGCAGCTCATGACTACCTATAGATCGTTGTATGTTTGAGGAGCATCGTTTCAAATCATATTAAGTCCACCCGTGGACAATACTGAGTTTGCTACATTTTTGTATATTTTACATAGCGATTTTTCCTGCTGTCAAGTCAGAATGTTCCAAATCGGATTTACTAACAGCGTAAATTGCATCTGTAAAGTAGCTGTTGTTTCAAATCGTATTCAGTCCACTGTAGCGTGTGTTTCAAATAATACTGTGTCCAGCGTGAAGCATTATTGTCACTTTGCTCTATTGGCTATACTGACTGTAAGAGAGTAGTTTTTCGATTATGCAGGAAGAAATTGCTGTTGGTGATAATTCAACTGGAACCCGAAAGAAAACCAAACTTGTCCATTAATTTAAATCTGAGGCAAGGTAAGTAAACGGTTATTGTTATTCCATGAAGAAACAAAAATAAATTCATTGTTATATATTTACCACAGGAACCGTTTTTTATTTGTATATTTTACAAATTATTGGATCAAAGCATATTCAGTCCAACACATTTTCTTTAAATGTGAAGAACACAACAGGAAATTTATTTTACTTTCCACGTACCTAGAAATATACCTCAAATAAAACAACCGCAAAATTTTAAAATTTGTGAAATGCTTCTCGGGTTACGAGTAATCAGTTTTTTGCTTCTTCTGTAAAATTTAGTTTTTTGGTCATAATATGATTTGAAACGATGCTCCTCGTTTGTACAGACTGACTTTTTAGCTTTATGTACCTCATCTTACATCCTTCCCCTTATACCGTTGCAGGATCGATATACAAGTATTTGTATTCATGACAACATAATCGATATGCTTGTTTGTATTAATGTGCCACATTTGTTCGAAGAATGTTGTTAAATAAACTGGATACAGTGGTCCAGGGCAGAATATTCTTAATCGCAAGAAAATTTTGCCTCTATGTACACGTTTAGATTTACGCAATATTTGTAAAGAGGTTGAATTATATTTCTGTGGGAGCTACCTTGCATATGAAAAATAGCTCACCGTTTTTTCCGTTGGCCAGTCGTAATGTGAAGACGAATTTAAAAGTATGTCTTGAAATAGGTGATTTTTTTTTTTTGGGGGGGGGGGGGGGAGACACTAACTGCATAAATTCAATATCTGCATCAGCGCTAACGCTGACCAGATATTACAATTCCCCTAGCGAGCCTAAAGAACTGCAAAATTTTGACGATCTCGTAAATCAGTAACGGGTAGTGTTAGACCCTTCACCATCATAATGTTTCTGTGGTAACTCGGAAGAAGCCAAAATATTCTACGGTGAAATTTTCCATCTCGCAATGTTCACATTTTACGTACAGATCTTACTCAAAAGCCGTTTTTGAAGCTCGCAAATCCATAAATTCAGACGAAAAACACTTCCTCACCAAGAAAAGTCTGAAATGTTCAAATGTTAGTAAACCTATTGAATTTCAATTTTCAATTTTAATTTATTGCCACAATATTTAGACCACTTTCCTTGAAACTCTAAACAGGTCGTACATAAACATTTTACATAGTCTCATACACTGTTTCATAAATATAAATGTACTTATTACTTGTGTTTACTGCAATCATTCACAGCAATGTTTGTAGAGCTTATGGGACTAAATACAAGGTCATCAGTCCCTAAACTTACAAACTACTGAGGTCGGCACAAATATCCATGCCCGAGGGGGGATTCGAACCCCCGACCGTAGTGGCCGTGACTGGCGCGCCGCAGACCGCTCGGCTACCGAGGCCGGCCATTTACAAAAAGAAATTTAAGAGTATTGAAAATTTACATAAAAGAGAAAAAATTAATCTTGAAATACAATAAATTATGTGGCTGGCAACCTCCGAAGAACTCCAGGTTTACCAACTAACAAGGTCAACCTACTCTAACTACACTATTCTGTAGTATCCCCAGCCGCATGTGCGTACCTCGGCAAAAAATCCTCGAGTCTGTGCGTATCCGTGTGCTAACTAAGCATTTAAAAAAAAAAAAATTAGCGGTTTTTAATTCTTTTTGGATTTTTAAACTTATTGGATAGTTCTGTATATGTTTTTGACCTATAGAGATTTTTGGCATTAGGAATGTCGATTTGGAGTTATAGACAGAAAATCAGTTGCCTTGTAGATATTCGTTGTGCAACAGCATTAACTGTAACCCACAAGGTTTGGTTCCTTACGACTGCTTGCAGATCGCAGTCTAATTGTCTGCTTTCCCTCTCTTCCTGGAAACAGGGGCAACTTACAATGACGTGATCAGCAGTACCCTTATCTCCACATTCACAGATTAGTGTGTTACTGGGTTTAAAGCGACGTAGATATTTCGGATATGGACCACTGCCTGTTAATAGGTGTACCATACTTCGAGTAGGAGCAATGTATCGTGTAACGTTTCTGCTATGTTGCAAACTCCTAAAAATCAGTTGCTAACATAGAAACACACAATATCTGACACCTAAAGTAAAACTTCATTACCGAACATGTAAAATATCACATTTTCGCCTTCTGTTTGAAATTCTATTAACACTATTAGTAAAATACCTTTAAAAATAGTACATTGATTTAAATATAACTTTGACTGACCTTTTGCGTAATTTTCAGTTTTTAATACTTAGTTTCGGAAATTTCGGAACCTATATAGATACTAATTTGTATAAAAACAACAATACTAAATGTTATAACTATTGCACAACATGATTTCATATATACCTTTTGTTTAAATAAATTAGGGCAGACCATGTTTTATATATCACTAGATCCTAAATTAAATACTGATAATTTTTCATGCACTAAAATTAATAATCCGTTTCGTACTAAGAAACTATCTTCGAAATTAACAAAACTACGACAACCATATACAAATCCGTATTAACAAATAATTTGACAGCAAACTGAAAGACATTAAAATTCCTTGTCACAATAATATTACGCCTACACAATATTGGCAAAACAAATATGTGTGCACTTTGAAAATATGCATAATGTAAATAATTTGAGCACAGTAAACACTAGTCAAAAGGATGACTTCAAATTTGTGTACCACATTTAAATACAAATTTCATGAAAAAAGTACATACATTGACATAAATAGTCAAATCTTAAATGTAATGTTTTAATTTCTGTATTTTGGAATATTTAATGTAAAAGAATATTGTTTAATTGTGAATTACAAAACTTTGTCATCAATCTTATTACGCGGTTATGTAGAAAGATGTTTGAGAGAAACCATTGTTTAGTTAGTCTTGATGGAGTATTCTAGCGGCCAGAAACCTGTAAGCAGCTCTGTTGGCTTGCTGCTGCATTTCTTGATTGTGCAATGGGATTGATTTAAATGTTGTTTAAGTGGAAATAAAATCGTTTCCATATCATCTGACATGGTTTTAATTTACGAAAAGATCCTGTAAAATCAAATGCTTTAGTGAATGCCGATGACAGCTACAACGCAATGGACTTCAGCCAGCATATAAGTTCAACTTCACCTACAGTGGAATGACTTTGTTATAGACTGTGAACTAATAAAAGTTTCCGTGGTTCAGGAAAATATTAGGGCTCAGTTTGAGTCATTCCGAAAAGGGGTGATGGACGTTAGAACCGCTATCTGAGTCTGTTTTTACGGCCTGGGAATATACTGTAAACCCTTCTTGCAGTGCATATAGAGTCCCAATCAGACTGCCACTCGTCTAATTTCCAGGCTCGTAAGCGTCTTTTATCTGTAACATGAACTCCTGTGATCTCATGCCAAACTGCTATTATGATCAGTCCCTAGACTTACAAACTACTTAAACTAAGTTAAACTAACCCAAGGATATTTTTTCTTTGTGTTTTTGGCCTCCTTTTCCGAACTTGCAGTTATACAATTTGTATAGGTTACGGGACCGTCTTATGCAACTGTAAATTAGTCTACTTTAGACCAGACGCGTTTCGCTTTATTCTAAAGCATCTACAGTGGTCAGCTGTACAAGAAACGGTTTCTATTACATTATTTGTTTGATTTTTTACTAAATTCAATCGGTGACAGTTCTCATGCAATTGGATTGTTTTGATTCTGAATAAAATGGACTACTAATATTACTCACGAATTTTTATGTTTTCCTCTTCATGTGTGATATGTAGCTCATTGCCACTTGCTGTCACTGCTTATATTTACACAATTTACACTTTTTACAGTTACAGTTCTTACAAAACTTTTTGAAAAATAGCCGTTTCTGTAGCCTGGCAGGCTATCTATGTCGTTTGTTTTGTTTTTGTTTATTGTCTGTGTGTGTGTTACACACACACACACACACACACACACACACACACACACACACACACACATATATATATATATATATATATATATATATATATATATATATATATATATATATATATATATATATATATTGTAACCTGAGGACAACTTACAACTTACACACAGCCACCCCTATGGAGGACTCGAACCTCCGACGGCGAGCAACCGCGTGTGCTCTGCAGCAAGGAGCCTTACAGGGATCGTTCACTCCACTGCGCAAAGAAGACTGTCAGTCTCAATGTCATTTGTTGATACGCAACGGTGAAGCATACCCCACTGGAAAAGTTTCGATAAATCCAAAAAAATGTTTAAATGTTTGTATAGCTTATGGGACTTAACTACGGGGTCATCAGTCCCTAAACTTACAAACTACCTATGATCTACCTAATACTAAGGACGACACAAATATCCATGCCCCAGGGGGGATTCGAACCCCCGACCGCAGTGGCCGTGCAGACCGTGACTGTCGCGCCTCAGTCCCCTCGGCCACCGCGGCCGGCGATAAATCCAAGAAAAGATGAATATTAAGAAAGAAAAAGAAAAGCTGGGGGTGCATCTTATAGGTAAAAAACTATTTGATGGTGCACTGATGGTGCACTCGAGACAGCCAACAAAATGAGTACACTCTTACAATCGAATTTGTATTTAAGAGAAACAAATCTCACTGTAAATTCAATTACTGAAAGAACCTATATACACCTGACTCATTTAACCATGATTGTCGTTCAATTTATACAGCCAAAAACACTTTGTTCGTCATTGACACCTGGTAGTCTTTTGAAAAGTCTTTGGTTGGAAGAGACATCAACACGAGAAATTGATGCAAATCTTAGTCTCCTTCTGGAATTGTATTTGCACGTTAAATGTCTGTTTCCTTAACTATTTAATCACAGCTCTTCATGCTCTCGAGTACCATTTTAGCGGCGTTGGATTTTTCTTCTTCTCTGGCAGTGACTGTTCTTGTACGTCCAGTATTTAATTACATTGAATATTTTTACAGCTGTTTAACTTCGCAATGCCTCTGTCATTTATGTCATCATTTCTAATGGTAGTTGTCATTAGCAGCTGTCATATTTGTCAAAAATTGATGAAACTAGGTAGTATTTTTAAAACTGTTCAGTGTCGGAAAACAAAATACATAGCAGTTGGAGTCATATATTCTATGAATATTAAATAATAACAACTGCAGGATCAGAATGTGACGTCTGTTCTTTCCGAACAGACGCCACATGTATATCTATAATATGCCGGTGACGGGCAATGATCCTATCGTTAGTGGGGAGGGGTGGGCAAGTTTGTAGCCCTTACTCTTACGGGAATTAGTTAAACTACGAGTTTGAGTACTATGGGCAGGGCGAAGCTGGGAATTTGTATCTGACGGGGGGCGTGCATGGGTAGTCCTTGCAGGTGCGGTGATCACTGTGTCCCCAGTGGTGTAGGGGTCAGCGCAACTGCCTAGAAAGCAGGAGACCCGGGTTCGAATCCCGGCTGGGTACACATTTTCAGCTTTGCCCAATAGCAGTTGGAGTCATATATTCTATGAATATTAAATAATAACAACTGCAGGATCAGAATGTGACGTCTGTTCTTTCCGAACAGACGCCACATGTATATCTATAATATGCCGGTGACGGGCAATGATCCTATCGTTAGTGGGGAGGGGTGGGCAAGTTTGTAGCCCTTACTCTTACGGGAATTAGTTAAACTACGAGTTTGAGTACTATGGGCAGGGCGAAGCTGGGAATTTGTATCTGACGGGGGGCGTGCATGGGTAGTCCTTGCAGGTGCGGTGATCACTGTGTCCCCAGTGGTGTAGGGGTCAGCGCAACTGCCTAGAAAGCAGGAGACCCGGGTTCGAATCCCGGCTGGGTACACATTTTCAGCTTTGCCCAATAGCAGTTGGAGTCATATATTCTATGAAAATACATTCAGCTTCCTGAGTACTGACAATAATCGTTACTAGATTTGTAGGTCAGACATCATCGATGGTGTAGCAGAGGATAGTGAACTCTATATATGGGTGGATAGTGTGCCCTTAAGAAATGGAAGAAGGACCCTGTCATATACTGGTGGTTCGCCTGACGAGCAGACAACCCGCAATGCAGGGTTCAAGCGCATGGATGCCTACCACTGAGGCGTCCACAGCGGCGGTTCCGGAGTCACCAGAGGACGCGACGAGCGCCGACAGAGAGCGCACTAAACCGGAACTATTTTCCTCCGCACAGTCACGTGAGACCAGATCTAGACTGTGAACTGTCACTGCGCGCCGGCTATTTAGGGGACGCAGTACAAGACTAACGACAGACATCACAAGACACATAAACATAGGACAATGCACGCTCGCGATCTTTTTAGACATCGAGCGTGCTTTTCGAGAAAATCTGGCATGACTGACTTCTATACAAACTGCTCAAGACAGGCCACCCCCAAGACAGTTAGACTTATCAAATCCTTACTACAAGACAGACAATGCAAAGTACTCATCAACGACGCAACCTCCTCCCCTTTCTCTCTACCTCTACATCTACATACATACTCCGCGATTCACCGTAAGGTGCGTGGCGGAGGGTGCACTGTACCACTACTAGGTATTTCCTTTCCTATTCCACTCCCAAATTGAACGAGGAAAACAAGAATGCCTATATGCCTCCGTACGAGCCCTAATTTCTCTTATCTTGTCTTTGTGATCTTTACGCGAAATGTAAGTAGGCGGCAGCAAGATCGTACTACACTCAGCATCAAATTCCGGCCCTCTAAATTTACTTAACAGAAATTAACGAAAAGAACGTCGTTTTTCTTCCAGCGATCCTCAATTGAGTTGCCGGAGCATTTCCGTGACACTCGCGCATTGGTCGAACCTACCGGTAACAAATCTAGCTGCTCGCCTCTGAACCACCTCTATGTCTTCCTTTAAACTGATCTGCTGCGGGTCCCAAACACTTGAGAAATACTCAAGACGTGGTCGTACAAGCGTTTTATACGCAGTCTCCTTTAACGCCTTACTCACAACTGTCCTTACATGCTCGTTCCATTTCATATCGCTCTGCAATGTTACGCCTAGATATTTGAACGACGCGACAGCATCAAGAAGCTCACTACTAATGCTGTATTGGAACATTATAGGATTGTTTTTTCTACATTGAGAGCTAGCTGCCATTCTTTGCACCAACTAGAAATATTGTCTATGTCGTCCTGTATGCTATTACAGTCAGTTACAGACGACACCCTCCCATACACCAAAGCATCATCAGAAAACAGCCGCAAATTACAACTTACTCTGTCCATCAGATCATTTATATACATAGAAAATAATAGCGGTCCTATCACACTCCCCTGGGGCACGCCTGACGATACACTCGTCTCTGATGAACACTCGCCGTCGAGAACAACGTACTGCGTTCTATTATTCAGGAAGTCTTCCAGCCAGTCACAAATCTGTGAACCTATTCCATAAGCTCGTATCTTCCTTAGCAGTCTGCAGTGTGGCACCGCGTCGAACGCCTTTTTGAAGCCGAGAAAAACACAATCCGCCTGTTGCCCTTCGGCCATGGCTCGCAAGATGTCATGTGAGAAAAGGGCAAGCTGAGTTTCACATGAACGATGTTTCCTAAACCCGTGCTGATTCATAGAAAGAAGCTTTTCCGTTTCAAGGAAATTTACTATATTCGACTGAGAATATGCTCTAAAATTCTACATGAAACTGATGTCAACGATATTGGCCTGTAATTGTGTGGGTCAGTTCTCTTTCCTTTCTTATAAACGGGAGTCACCTGCGCCTTTTTCCAATAACTAGAAACTTTGCGCTGAATTAAAGATTCGCGATAAATGCAAGCTAAGTAGGGGGCCAATGCCGCAGAATAGTCTTTGTAAAACCGGACTGGTATTCCATCCGGACCAGCAGACTTTTCCGTATTTAGCTTTCTCAGCCGCTTCTCTACACCGGAAATACCTATTGCTATGTCCCCCATTCCGGAATTAGTACGTTGATCAAATGATGGTACATTTGCAGGTGTAGCACAGGGGGCAATAATCTCCCCCCTGCTCTGCTCCCTATACCCACCGCGACCAGACCTAACGAACAAGTTCAGCTCTATGCAGACGGCACAGCCTACTGGAACTCTGGACCCACTACCTCCACCATCAACAGACAGACAAGCAACTACATTACGAAGCTCCAAGACTGGATGCGGAAGTGGCGAATTAAACCGAACGCCAACAAAACCCAAACAATACTCTTCCGGCACCGCAACATCCCCAAAAAAGAGCAACTGGCGACATCCGACTCACGCTGTGGGGATCACGACTTGACATTACCGACAAGGCAAAATACTTAGAAGTGACACTCGACTAATACCTAAACTTTGACGAACATACGAAACAGACACTTAACAGAGTAAGACAAAGACAATCCGTCATACGCAGAGTGCAAGGCAAATTCCAAGGTTGTGCCGACAAAACAGCTGTAGTAACGTACAAATCCTTTGTAAGACCTCTCCTTGAGTATGAAACGGCATGACTCACACGAAGACTGAAGAACTACTCCAGACAGAAAGACTATACAGAGAAGCATACTCAGACTCCCACCGACCACACCCCGGCAAGAAGCTTACAAAGAGGCCGACGTCACCCCTCTCCAAACCAGACTAGCCCACCTAAGAGCCAGATATGGAAAACGAACATTGATGGAAAACTAACACTGACCCAATGCCCAGACCTGTCCACTATACTCACCAAAAATACCAGAGCATACAAACAAACCAAAACACAAATACATCTGCCCACCATGAACAATAGTTAAAAACACTATGTTGAAATACCCTGAAATAATAAACTCCCATGAACAAGCTCAGCAGTTAAGGTGGTTGATAGAAGACCGGGAAACTCCTCAGCATCTCTTGGCACTGGACCCAGATCCCGACCCCATCCACCTCCCACCCACATAACGACCACAAAAGACCTACATACAAAAAAAGCAGTTACCACAAGCACAGCATATTCCCCTGAACAACAAAAACAAATGACATTTTAAATATTGTCAAATTACTTATGTCAATATATATGTATATATACACAAAATAAAATGTATCTTAACTGTAAATAATTAAGTTAATATACAATTAATGTTAATTTTAAGTTTTTCTAAATTTGTTAGTATTAAGCATATTTTAAATTGTAAGTAAAGAACCAAATAAAGAATGTTAAAAATAAACTGTAACAAGAAGGCGAAATAGGGCAAAAACTCTGAAAACGCCTTCCCGTGTCCAACCAGGAAGGGAAATGAAAAGTTAAAAAAAAAAAAAAATAATAAAATAAAATAAAATAAAATAGACGTCGGCAGTTCTCCGACGACCGCCTACGAGAACCACAGCACGTAGCACGTCTTGAACAACATTTCTTGGCGTACAGTGAGGATGAATAAAACCCTGAAGCATCCTACACGGCTTCATCCAGCTGACCATTCAAAAGCAACAGGAATTTTAGTTTACATAGTTCTTTTACATGTGTCATAAAGATTCCTGAAAACATAGACCATAGCCCAGAAAAAGAAACCAGTCAGCATCATCTGCTGATGACTACCAGTGTCCTTTCCATTTCAATAAATTGTTCATTTCCAGCTTTGGTTTGTATCGCCACCATAGGAAAAAAGAGAAACACTAAATTTACCCGCGTTCGGCACAGAAGCTGCATGTGTGGCTCATAGCCGCGTGGGAATGGGCGCGTGGCAATTACTGAAGGTAGAATTCAGAGACGAACTGCTTTCCAAACTAAAACCTTTGCAAAAAGAACTGTCACAGAAAAGTAAAATGTGGATACTAAGCAACAAAGCAAACAAGCCAAAAACGTAAAATTCGCCAGAGTGAGATAAAATCAGATCATTAATATCAGAAGAAAGCAATAAGCCTAAAACGGAATACTTTTTCTAACAAATAAAGAAAAGTTCTTATAAAAATCCCCTCGCAGGAGTTAGTAATATCACAGTGTGTTATTTAGCAATATTGCTTACCGAAATATTACAAATCTGCCAGAGATTTTATTTTAAATGCCCAAAACTATATTCATCTTAATTTTGTAGGAGACATTCAAAAGAAACAAGATAAAGTAAAAATTGGAAGCAGATGGTACCTAAGCAAAGGGGAATTGCTGTGTAGTTTTTGAGGTGTCAATCCAGCACCAGCTGCAGTATTTTCGCCAATAAACGCTGTGGGGAAAAACAACCAGTCCTTCGTTGGCGCATTTATAAGTAAATAGTTCTTAGTACTTGCGGTCAAGCAAATAGCTTCCTTTGCTTAAGAAGTTTAGAAATAACTGAAGTTGTTGAACTCCGAAACAGCTGAAACAAAAGGAGCTGTTTGTTTAGCGCCGTAAAGGGTATATTACACGGAGCGTATTTGGTCGCTAGTCGCTGGCGTCTGTTGTCGCTCGGCGTATGGGCGAATAGCGAATGAATACGCTGACGCAATGACACGCAGCGACTTCAGACGCTATCGTCTCCGTAAAAACAATTGAAACACGTCGTAGCGTATGACATATTGTTTTGGAGGTTAGGTGATACCAAACAGTTCTGTTTCCCAAGGTGCGACATGGTCGCGAAATTATGTCGTGATCCATTTTGTAAATACTTTTAATATCCTTATTTACGTCAATGATCACAAAATTTCTCGTCGCTTTGATGACTGTGACGACCGGTTTCGTTCAGTGATGACCGTTTTCAAGTCTACAGCAAATCAGAAACAGGACAACACATTTAGTAACAGACTACCTTATAAAACATAAATAAGGCATTACAGTCATCAATATAAAAAACGTGTTTAAAAATATTATACATCATACCTGTTGTTACATTCATTAATGAAAATACACTTATGCTGTGATGATGCCATATGGCTATATTACATGTATTGACGACTGTAATGCATTGTTTATGTTTTCTAAGGTAGTCTAATACTTGATGTGTCCTTCTGTTTCTGATTTGCTGTAGACTTGACAATGGTCATCCTGGCCGAAACCGGTCGTCCTAACGACGAGAAATTTTGTGATCATCGACGTAAATAAAGATATTAAAAGTTCTGTGTCCCACCAAACAAAATATGAAGTGGAACTGTAATCAAATTTCCGAAAATTTATCGAAGTTTTCCAGTATTATGGGACATTAAAAATAACAATCATTTTAAATTTTATTCTTGGCGAGATCGCCATCCTCATGACGGTAAGTTATCGTGTTTCCTTACTTTATCCTCTTCCAATAATGTATCAAAATTTTCTTATGTGATCCTCATTATATTTCTGCAGGCAGAAGGATCTTCACACGATAATTCACCCAAAAGATTTTGCAGAAGCACCATATTTATCCCTCCTCCCACTCCAACTTATCCATTTCCTTTTATTTTTTCCTACTTTTCCGTTTTGCTTTTGATAGATTAATTGTTTTTTAAAGACTGTTGCGAGAAACACACCGCCAGCATTTATTACTTCCTTCGACATGTTGACTCGACTGGTGGCTACTTTATACGCTCCTGTATATTGAAATCGATCAAAAACGCCCGCGACCATCGTTTAATAAAGCAGCCCACCCTTCAACTTTAGACGCTCGCGTTTCGGAGCAGCGACTTTGTTCGCTGTCCCTGTTTACACGGAGCGAATTTAGAAGCTGCGTCCAAATACGCGCCGGCCGCGGTGGCCGAGGGGACTGAGGCGCTCCAGTCACGGTCCGCACGGCCACTACGGTCGGGGGTTCGAATCAAATCAAATGTTCAAATGTTTGTTAAGCTTATGGGACTTAACTACGGGGTCATCAGTCCCTAAACTTACAAACTACTTATGAACTACTTACGAACTAGGACGACACAAATATCCATGCCCGAGGGGGGATTCGAACCTCCGACCGTAGTGGCCGTGCTGACAGTGACTGGAGCGCCTCAGTCACCTCGGCCACCGCGGCCGGCAGGGGTTCGAATCCTCCATCGGGCATGGATATTTGTGCCGTCCTTACTTGTAAGTAGTTTGTAAGTTTAGGAACTGATGACCCCGTAGTTAAGTCCCATAGACTCTACAAACATTTGAACATTTCCAAATACGCCAGCGACTAGCGACCAAATACGCCCCGTGTAATATACCCTTAATAGTCCAGCCAATGTGTATTTTTACCAGGAAAGTTTTGGGGTAGTTTTGATTTCTTCTATTCCGTATGTATTTTGGTGTGCTGAACCCGAATCTGCCATTTCCCAACAAAATTTCGTGACGCAACATTGAAAAAAAATTCGGAAATATAGCATTTTTCGGCGGTTTTCTGCTTATAACTCGGACACTCTCAACTTTTCACAAATTGCCTCCCAGTACAAAATTGAAGTCCATAAAATTTCCTACAGATTTCACTAGTTATGTTTTGCTGTCAGATGAGGCGTTCCGGCTCAAGCGCTAATTGAAAATTGGCGTATTTTGGCTGTCTCCGCTAAAATCCACCTTTTCCACTCAAGAATAATTCATTATTAAAAGCTGACATTCACTGAATTATTTTAATTTTATTTATCCTATCCCGAACTCTATATCGTTTTATAACTGACCCATCTGGTTTAAATACGCTTTTCCAGCTCCTTCATACTCCAGCCACGAACAGGATGACAGCCTGACTGCTGAGTTACCAGTCTCGAGTTCCTCTCTATTGATCACGACGCCTCCCACCCTCTATCTGCAAAACCCACAAACACATTCTTTCATGCAAGTGGCTATAATATGTACGCCAAATGCAGCCATCTTTACTGTCAGGACATGCATACCTTGAAGACTACAATGCCACCTGCAGAATACGAGCGTTTCACCACCCAGGGATCTTTCAGCATTCGTAAGAGTGAGAAACTGTGGTGTGGCACTTGGAGTGATATGGCTATTGAACAAACTCTAATAAAGTCAATGAAGACAAGTGGTGGCCTTACTCATGGCCGTGGAGTAACTGCAGGCGATGTGGCAAGATGGACACAGGGGATGGCAGCACTGCATAATGTGTGCCAAGAGAGTGAGCACTTTACGGGAGTTGAACTCGCAACGTCAGAACAACACGTTGACAGCGGGGATACTGTGCAAAAGCGAGACAACACTGACGCACACAAGTAGCTGAACTGGTTTCACGAGCATCCTCCTTTCCCAGAGACCACTGACCTAATGTCACTAAGTACAGGTTTGTCGGAGATCAGTCGATAAACTGCCACTTGTCCAAAGAGATGGGCATGAAAAGTATACAGTGCATTGTTGCTGGTGATTTCCAAAGAATAAAATTCAAACGAAGCGAAAGAGTGCGGCCTCTTGCAATCATGAACAGCTGCATTCAGATACAAGACAGGGCTGTAGTCATCAATCCAACTACACTTTTTCAGCGAATGACCATCGTGAAACATTCAGATAAAGAGCTGCGAGAATTTTTGTGTTACGAACTTAACCCCTACCCTCTCTCTCTTTTCCATGAGCATGGGATGAGGAAAGGAACCAAATCGGGCATGTCCAAGGCTTTTTCACCGACTGAACAGGCAGACTTGAATGGTACAAAATATGGAACCGACGGCGGGTTTTTGTTACATAGGGTCAAATGGCACCATGCCCAGACATATGCAGAAATTTGCGACAGTTATATATCTTACGTGAAGTCAAACTACAAATCAAATGTCGTTGTCATTTTCGATAGTTACCCTGACGAAGTTTGTGAAAGCACCAAGGGCTTAGAACGATTAAGGAGAGCGCAAAGAAAGCAATCTGCTACAATATCATTTACAGAAACGATGATGACTACTGTTTCGAAGGAAGGTTTCCTTACAAATTACAAAAACAAGAGACGGTTCATACTATGTTAATGGAAAAATTTCATGTTGCAAAAATTGATTCACGGCAAGCTGAGGAGGATGCTGATACACTAATTATCAAAACAGCCCTTAAGTTAGCCCCGGTAAATGAATACGTGACGGTGGTGCGAGAAGATAAGACCTTTTGGTGATTTTAATGGGTCTGTGTAGCCCTGAAACCAGGAAAAGGAAAGGTGCCTCCAACCCTCTACAATCCTCATCTTGTCGCTCACAGAACTGTATCACATCATATATTGTTCCTGCACGTGATGAGTGGTTGTGACACTACTTCTGCTTTGTTTCACCAGGGGAAACTTAAATTTATAAAAGTCCTGCAGAAGTACAATGACTTGCAAACAGTCATTGATGTATTCTACAACCTCATGCACGTCAGGATGAGATTGCCGAAGCAGGGTACATGTTTCTCAAGAAACTGTACGGGAAAGGACATCAGACTAGCCTGAACGATTTGCGATATAGGCAATACGTTTCTATTTCTTACAAAAGTAAAACCCACCGAAGCTGATGCACAACAACATTCACTGAGAGTTTATTTTCAAGGGCAGCAGTGGTTATCCAGTGAAATTACTCTCGACGAACAACAAACAGATCCAAGCGAGTGGGGATGGAAAAAAAAAAAAAACAAGGAATGGTCTTGTCGCTGTGCCAACAACTTTGGGCCCTGCTCCGGACTCGATACTCAGACACATGTCTTGTAAATTCAAGAACGGCTGCCAACGTAATTGTGGATGCAGGAAAGCGGGCCTCCACTGCTCCCCCATCTGCACATCCTGTGAAGAGCTGTGTAATAACGTCAAACTTCCAGAAATCAGCACTGATGTAGAAGATGAAGAGATAGAAGAAGAAGACAAAGAACAGGCTGAAGAAACACACCTGCACCATGTGGAAGGTATGTCAAATGTCACAATCTGTTTCGTAACAATTCTCCTTGAGGTATGTTCACTGGTCATTGACTTCTCACCCACCTCCTTCATTTTCCACATGCAGTAGCCCGAACACTGGCCAAGGAACGACCTGCACCTATGCCAGCACCAACCGTCTTCGAAGAACCTCAGGCAGGACCCTCTTGGAAACGATAGCGTCATATATAATTGATGTACATAATAATGTATTCTGTGTAACACAATGTAATAATATGTATAAAATTTTCAAAATTTTGTTCAGAATTTCATCTTTCTGTGACAATCTGTACAATTTCTGATTTTATTAATGACTTGAACTTCATGTAATTTCTTTTTTAATTTCGTATAACTTTACATATATGATCTAAAGAATGGGCGCATAGAGAACTGGGAGAAGCAGTGGATACCAATCTACATTCTATACGACTTCTATAGGACATTCTATAGGACATTCTATAGGAATTCACTAAATGTCAGCTTTAAGTAATGAATTAGACCTCTTTACTGGAAAAAGTGGATTTTGGCGGAGACAGCCAAAATACTCCAATTTTCGATTAGCGCTTGAGCCGGAACGCCTTGTCTGGCAGCAAAACATAAATAGTGAAATCTGTAGAAAATTTAATGGACTTTAATTTTGTACTGGGAGGCAATTTGTGAAAAGTTGATAGTTTGCGAGTTATAAGCAGAAAACCGCCGAATAATGTTATTTTTTTTCGAATGTTTGCATTTTTTTCAATGTTGTGTCACGAAATTTTGTTGGGAAATGGCAGCTTCGGATTCAGCACCCCAAAAAACATCCGGAATCGAAGAAATCAAAACTACCCCAAAACTTTCCGGCAAGGGGCCCTATTGAGCACAAGTTGACTGGACTATAAGCGCTGCAGTCACAATCAGTAACAGCACGTGATAGTCGGCAGACAGCGCTCTGCGGCGACCGGCTGAACTACGTGGAGCTACAAGCGTAGGCATGAGGTTCGTTCGAGTGGCCCAAAAGCTGATAGTTCCTGACAGTTGCTGACGATTTGGAAGGCCTCTACTGCGCATGCGCGCTTTTTGACAGTTGCCAACTCCGAAGCCAAATCGAACGCTTATTTCACCTGTTTCGCATATTGGCCACCCATAGCGCTAGTTGGCATCTTTTCTCTCTACCAAATACCAATGTTGAAAGTGAAGTTATGACTGGCGATATGTTATGCATTTCTCAATTGAGAAAACTATTTAAGTCGTCATGAAACATTTGCAATTTACCGTTAAACCAAAGTATAATAATAAAGATTAACAAGACACATTTGCCTGCAAACCGTGTATCTGTCGAGTATAAAATTCGTGTGACGAAACTAGGTTAACTTGCGAGTCGCGATGTTACCAGACGACCATTCCATCAAAACATTCTTCTTGAGAAAGCTCACGTTGACGTGAGGTGGCGGACCGGCGACGGACAGTGTGCATTCCACCATTAGAAATACATTGTGGATTAAATTCTGATCATAAACTTCGACAAAACGCAAAATATACATAAACATGTCTCTCCATTTATAAATAATGTAGCCAATTTAACCTGACAAAACCTCATACAAAAATGAGGTGAATTAGGATAGTTGTGTGTGAAAGGAATATTTGGTAACATACAACTTCATATGCATTTTGTCCCATTATTATGAGTTACAATAAAATTTAAAAAATGAAACATACAAAAATTTGCAGGTGTTTTGCAAGAATTATCATCGTACATGATTTTCCCAGAAGTTACACATTTCGTGTAGAAACGCCCACATTGGCACTAATAGATTTCTATAATATATAACCACAAGGAGAAACACGGAACAGTAATTGTGAGACGCTATAGTGGCACATATGTCGGTTATAAAAATCTATCACTGCTAATGCCTGTTGTGAACTATATTATTCTTATGTGTCAATCACTTCATTTACAGATGGCACAGAAAATCTCAGTAGGACTATTTTTACTTCATTTTCAGGCGAATATATCACAATCCAAACTGTAAAAACATACGCATTCATCTTTAAATTCGTGTTATGAAAATTTCCACACCTTTCATTTATAGTATGTATGGGTGTAATAAAAAGGGGACGTACTGTATTAGAAGGCCACATAAGTTGAAAGAATGCCTGTCTAATATACAAACTCAGCCTCAATCAAGAGAAAATGGAAGACTTGGAACACAAACCTCTTCGTAAATGTGCAGGCTTGTCTTTTGGCCGAGGCTTGTTAAACGCTTTGGAGTTAGTCAGAAAACAGTTTGACGAAAATCCTCTGACTTAAACTTTCGGTCGCCAACTATCAGCTCCGCCACTCGAACACCAGATTGGCCAGTCAGATATCGTCAGCAAGAGTCAGAAGTGCCACTCGAACGCCTCAAACTGTTCCTGACCGTCAGCAGCGCCACTCGAACGAAGCTATGGAGTGCCTCGGCTGTTAGAGCGGGCTGTATAGCGGCTGTGCCCCAGCAAACGCCTGCCTGCGACGAGTGCGCGCTGCGCCATTGGAAGGCGTGCTTCAGAAATGGCAGGGCGCCTCTTCTGTGCTGCTGCTGCGTCAAGTGGGCGCATGATGAGGGCAGGCGACGTTTGGGCGGTGCCGGGTGAAGTGAAACCGGCGCAGTTCTGTTGGCACGGACGCGACGAGAGGCGAGTCTGTGAAAGTAAATAAATAAAAGGAAACCACTGTATGGGAGGGTGTCGTCTGTAATAGCATGCAGGATGACTTAGACAAAATTTGTAGTTGGTGCGAAGAATGGCAGCTAGCTCTCAATGTAGAAAAATGTAAGGTGGTGCGCATGAGTAGAAAAAGCAATCCCATAATGTTCGAATACAGCATTAGTAGTGAGTTTCTTGATGCTGTCGCGTCGTTCAAATATCTAGGCATAACATTGCAGAGAGGTATGAAATGGATAGAGCATGTAAGGACAGTTGTGAGTAGGGCGGACAGCCGATTTCGGTTTATTGGGAGAATTTTGGGAAGATGTCCTTCACCTCTAAAGGAGACCGCGTATAAAACGCTTGTACGACCACGTCTTGAGTATTGCTCAAGTATTTGGGACCCGCAGCAGATCAGTTTAAAGGAAGATATAGAGCCGGTTTAGAGGCGAGCGGCTAGATTTGTTACCGGTAGGTTCGACCAATGCGTGAGTGTCACGGAAATGCTCTGGCAACTCAATTGGGGATCGCTGGAAGAAAGACGACGTTCTTTTCGTGAATTTCTGTTAAGTAAATTTAGAGGGCCGGAATTTGAAGCTGAGTGTAGTACGATCTTGCTGCCGCCTACTTACATTTCGCGTAAAGATCACAAAGACAAGATAAGAGAAAGTAGGACTCGTACGGAGGCATATAGGCACTCTTTTTTTCCTCGTTCAATTTGGGAGTGGAATAGGAAAGAAAATACCTAGTAGTGGTACAGTGTACCCTCCGCCACGCACCTTACGGTGAATTGCGGAGTATGTATGTAGATGTAGATATAAACCTAGAGGACCAAACTGCTAAGGTCATCGCTCCCTAGACTACTTAACCCTTACAGAGGTAAAATAAAGATAAAAAAATTATTTTTGTTATATTAAATGTAAAAGTTATAACGTAGCGGCACCAGGGTTCGGGTTCAAAAGCTTTAACAAATCGATCTGAAAAGATCGGGCCAGCGCATTTAAAAAAAAAATCGAATTAATTCTCACAACACCAATTTTATAATATGTGAACCTTCTACACATTAGCTTCCCAATGGCTAGCTCTGTTCCCTGATGCCACAACACGAATATATATATTAATCTTTGATGGGGAGTTAACAAAGTTACGCACCCGGGAACTATGTTATTACTTTAAGAGGGAAATTTCTGTAATAGAAAATTGTTTAAAAGAATATCAGAAGAACTCTACAACCGAATGCTATCTGTCAAGTTATCATACGTGAGGCAACCTGACTTTTAATGGCAATTTTGAGAAACGTTGCACAATGTACAATAGTTTAAATTTTTGGTTTAAAATCATGCACAACTTATCTTTAGTTTTTATGATTATTAATTTAATGTTGCCAAATACGAGAGGCTACTGGCAACTGTTTATGAATTTTATTAATGTTTACTTTGTGGTACTTGTTACCCACAAATGGTATCAAAGACTACAGGTGATTGATCTTGTAGATTGGATTTAAAACAAAATTACTTGGATAATCACGTGGAAGACGTATTCTCTTTTACAGGATCTATTCAAAATTTATTGGGAGGTGGAGGATATCCAACTCTACTAATGGAAATAGTTTAAACTGTTAATTCAATATATTCTTTTAAGGTTTTGGTACAAAACTAAGAAGGGCTCAATCTTTTAGTATGTCAAAACTTATCTTTAAACAGCTCTCAGCTGGTGGGTCCAATTCAGGTCCGTTAGAGGTCACGTTGCACAACACTGGTACAAAACTAATATTTCCACAACACACTTCAGAGGAGCATAGGCTTTGCTATACCTCTGATGAAAAACTGTTAGATTAATTTTTGGAACAACAGCGACGTCTGCGCGTCCCAGCAAAAATCTCGTGGCCGTAAGTGCGAACCATCAGGCAACTGGGCCTTGACGTGACTGACTATATTTCGCGTCGCCCCGCTCCTTCGGCAGCGCGCGCCAAAGTCCTTATTTAAAAGAGAGTCTACTCTGCTGAAGGCACAGCGACTCTTTGGCGTCGTGGAGGAGGGTGGATTCCAGTCCTCTCACAAAGTTAAGCGAACAAATACAGGTTAGTTTCAAATGGAGCCACTAACTGCTGTTGTTGTTGTTATGGTCTTCAGTCCGGAGACTGGTTTGATGCAGCTCTCCACCCTACTCTATCCTGAGCAAGCCTTTTCATCTTCTCATAAGAACGCCAACCCACATCCACTTGGATCTGCTTACTATACGCGTATCTTGGTCTTCCTCTGCGATTTTTACCCCACACACTTCCCTCCAATGCTAAATTTACGATTCCCCTATGTCTAAGAATGTGTCCTACCAAGCGATCCCTTCTTTTAGTTAGGGTATGCCAAAAATTCCTTTTCCCATCAATTCTGTTCAGTACCTCTTCATTAGTTATGCGATCTACCCACCTAATCTTCAGCATTCTTCTGTAGTACCACATTTCAGAAGCCTCTATCCTCTTCCTGTCCGCACAGCTTATCGTCCATGTTTCACTCCCGTACAAGGAAACACTCCACACAAATGCCTTCAGAAAAGACTTCTTTACCCTTAAATTAATATTCGATGTTAGCAAATTTCTCTTTTTCAAAAATGCTTTTCTTCCCATTGCCATTCTGCCTTTTATATCCGTTGTACTGCGACCATCGCATGTTATTTTACTACCCAAGTAACAAAACTCATCTACCACCTTCATTGTTTCGTTACCCAATCTAATTCCTTCAGCATCGCCTGATTTTCTAAGACAGCATTCCATTATTTTTGTTTTGCTCTTCTTAATATTCATTTTATATGCTCTCTTCAACACACTGTCCATTCCATTCAACTGCTCTTCCAGGTCCTTTGCTGTCTCTGACAGAATTACAATGTCATCAGTAAAACGCAATGTTTTTATTTCTTCCTCCTGAACTTTAATCCCTATTCCAAATTTTTCCTTGATTTCCTTCACCGCTTGCTCCATGTACAAATTGCATAACATCGGAGAAAGCCTACAACCCTGTCTTACTCCATTCCCATCTGATGCTTCCCTTTCATGTCCTTCGAGTCTAATAACTGCTTTTGTACAAGTCTAATAACTACGGTCTGGCTTTTGTACAAGTTGTAAATAACTCTTCTTTCCCTATATTGTACCCCTGCTGACTTCAGAATTTGAAAGAGTGTATTCCAGTCAACATTGTCAAATGCTTTCTCCAAATCTACAAAAGCTAAAAATGTAGGTTTGCCTTTCCTTAATCTATCTTCTAAGATAAGACGTAAAGTGAGTATTGCCTCCCGGGTTCCTACGTTCCTCCTGAATCCAAACTGATCTTCCCCGAGGTCAGCTTCTACCAGCTTTTCCATTCTCCTGTAGATAATTCGTGTTAAAATTTTGCAACCATGACTTATCAAACTGATGGTTCTGTAATTTTCACACCTGTCTGCGCCTGATTTCTTTGGAATGGGTATTATTACATTTTTCTTAAAGTCTGAGGGCATTTCGCTTGTCTCATACATCCTACACACCAGTTCAAATAGTCTTGCCATGGCTGGCTCTTCCAGAGAATTTAGTAGCTCTGAGGGTATGTCATCTACTACTAACTGCTAAATATCGTTAATTCTGATGATACATTAAAAATTATTTATTTGTTGTTGGGTGTTTAAAGGGGACTAAACTGCAGGGTTATCAGGAAAACGGTGTCCCTCAGGGTAGTGTTTTAAGTGTCACGTTGTTTGCTATAGCCATTAACAGTATCACTTCTGTTGTGAAAAGTCCTGTCCAGTGTTCACTATTTGTTGATGACTTTTCTGTCTTCTGTTCTTCTTCCAGCCTTGCAACGACAACATGTCAGTTGTAGCTCACACTTCCCACGGCTCGACGAATGGGCACGGAAGACCGGTTTTAAATTTTCAACCGAGAAGTCTGTGTGTGTTCTTTTTAACCGTTGACGTTCTACTTTTAACTTACCCGAACTGCGGATGACGGACAATGTTCTGAATTTTAAAGACACTGTGCGTTTTCTGGTTCTCACATTTGACTGTGAATTTACCTGGTTGCCGCATCTTAAAGACTTGAAGAGACGGTGCCTCAAAGCACTAAGTATTTTAAAGTGTCTTAGTCACACCTCATGGGGAGCTGACAAGACTCGTCTGCTCCAGTTTTATAGATCCTTTGTACGATCGCGAGTTGATTACGGCTGCACGGTGTATGGGTCTGCAAGACCTCCCTACCTAAAAATGTTGGACGTGGTGCACCATGAAGGGATTCGGTTGGCTACCGGGGCCTTTTGAACCAGCCCTATACCGAGCCTTTGCGCCGAGGCTGCTGAGCCACCGCTTTCCATACGGCGATAGCTCCTCGTGGTGCGTCAGGCGTATGCAGCGTTGTCCACCCCGTATACATCTGCTTATGATACTGTCGCTCGGCCGCCTATGGAACGGCTGTTTCGTAATCGGCTTCGAGCTACATCTATCTACATCTACAACCATACTCCACAAGCCACCTGACGGTGTGTTGCGGAGGGTACCTTGAGTACCACTATCGATTTTCCCTCCTATTCCAGTCACGTATTGTTCGCGGAAAGAAGGATTGTCGGTATGCCTCTGTGTGGGCTCTAATCTCTCTGATTTTATCCTCACGGTCTCTTCGCGAGATATACGTAGGAGGGAGCAATATACTGCTAGACTCCTCGGTAAAGGTAAGTTCTCGAAACTTCGACAAAAGCCCGTACTGAGCGACAGAGCGTCTCTCCTGCAGAGTCTTCCACTGGAGTTTATCGATCCTCTCCGTAACGCTTTCACGATTACCGAATGATCCTGTAACGAAGCGCGCTGCTCTCCGTTGGATCTTTTCTACCTCCTCTATCAATCCCACCTGGTACGGATCCCACACCGGTGAGCAGTATTCAAGCTGTGGGCGAAAAAGTGTACTGTAACCTACTTCCTTTGTTTTCGGACTGCATTTCCTTAGTATTCTTCCAATGAATCTAAGTCTGGCATCTGCTTTACCGACGATTGATTTTATATGGTCGTTCCCTTTTAAATCTCTCCTAATGACTACTCCCAGATACTTTATGGAATTAACTGATTCCAGTTGCTGCCCTGCTATAGTGTAGCTAAATGATAAAGGATCATTCTTTCTGTGTATTCGCAGCACATTACACTTGTCTACATTGAGTTTAACTGCCATTCCCTGCACCATGCGTCAATTCTGTGCAGATCCTCTAGTATCTCAGTACAATTTTCCGTTGTTACAACCTCTCTATATACTACAGCATCATCCGCAAAAAGTCTCAGTGAACTTCCGATGTTATCCGCAAGGTCATTTATATATATCGTGTACAGCAATGGGCCCACGACACTCCCCTGTGGCACACCTGATTAGTACTAAGGACTGTCTTTCAGATACGGGTGTTTCAGATTTTACTGTTTTACGTCGAGGATGGAGTAGATGCACCCCTTGGTTATTACAGAAGCCCAGACTCCTTTTAACCAGTTTTAAAAAAGATACTCCAAACAAAACGTTTCAGTAGAATTTTTCAACATTTTACACAGGTATCATGATTGTACAATGGTGTACACTGACGGATCCTTCGCCTGCCCACTGCCTATTCCGTTTTCTCGGCAGAGCTGCATTCCATCCTCCAGGCACTAGAACACATCCGGCGTGCTCGAGTTACAAAATTTCTACTCTATTCCGATTCCCTTAGTGCCCTACATTCACTGCTGGTCATGTACTCGGCTGAAACTATAACACAGTTGATGCATGACCAACTGTACCTCCTCCAACGGCGGGGTAAAGAGGTGTCATTTCTTTGGGTGCCTGGGCATGTTGGGATATGCGGAAATGAAGCGGCTGATGTGGCTGCCAAGGCGGCCTTCAGTAACCACAATGTCACAGAGTGTGCCATTCCCTTGCGGGACGTCTACTCTGTGCTGCGCCAGAGGTCCCTTCAGTTGTGGGAGGAGACGTGGCTGGCAGCGACAGGTAATAAACTGCGGGTGGTTAAACCAACTGCCGACCGTGGCGAACCTCCTGCCAGCCATTCAGGCGTTTCGAAGTGACACTGACGCGCCTTCGCATTGGACACAGCCCTTTGACCCACAGCTTTTTATTCCGTCGGGAGAATCCAACGATTTGTGATGCTTGTGTCGTGCAAATCACTACACGCCACATTTTAATTGAGTGTGTTTTATATCGTGCTGAGAGGGCTGCGGCTAATCTTGGTCGTGCCCTGCCCACTGTTTTAGCTGACAACGAGGCGATTGTGACGAACGTTTTACAATTTTGTGAACGTTCTCAACTCTGGCCTAAGCTCTTAGGCTGGAGGTTTTAGAGTGTTACCGGAGAGCTCGTTGACAACTTTAACATCTGAGATCAGCGTACCTCTGTACTCTGACACTGTGTTTTAAGGACTTCTAAGGTTGTATACTTCAGTCTGTTACCTTACATCGCTGATTTACAATATGTGTTTGTGCGTTCGTGTTGTTGCAAAGACCTAAATCCTTCTGTTGCCTGTCATTTAATTACTTTGTCAGGGCGCTAAAAACCTTGCTGTTGTGCGCCCTATACATCCTATCCTATCCTACGCTCGTTTCACCGTGGTTTCGTCCGTTTTACACGAACGGAGTCTGCCTGTGGTCATCAGCCCGGCTGGCTCATCCTCCGCCAATAGACATGTTTAGTTTTAAAAAGAAAATAACATTGTGCCTTTAGGAAGAGAGAGACCTATTCTCAGAAGTAGAAATTAATATTTCAACTAATGGTTTTAACTTAAAAGTAGCTTCTTGTCTTGAATTGTGAACATTTGTCAGTTCTGTAAATGAACGTTTTATGTTCTAGTACTAAAGTACTCAATTCCGTGGAGCGTTTGTTGTGCATCACTGTAAAATGTAGAGAATTAATGTGAAGGTTTGTGTGTTTAGTTACCTTTATTCACTTAGACATTAGCTCAGTTGCTTAGGTTACATAAAAATTTTATGAACCTTCGGTTGATTTGACATAGGATTGTTTTAATTAACCTTTTAATTTAATGTGCTGTACTTTAGTGTTTGAGGAGAAACTCCTTGTTCATTGTTGTTGTTGTTGTTGTTAGTATCCATAGTTCCAGTCTATAGCTTATTGACCAATAGATTTGCAGCCTCTTATTGTGCCGGTAGTATCTTATAATTGCAGAGATCTCCGGAGGAATCTGTTATTGTTTTTAATCTCTAATCATTGTCTTTAGTATTTATTACAAATCATTAAATTCTGTTTCCTTTATTTTACTTAGCATAATTCGGGTTCAAGGCGCTGTGCCTATTTATACAGGGCATTACGAAAAGGTACGGCCAAACTTTCAGGAAACATTCAAATGTTTGTTTGTTTGTATAGTCTATGGGACTTAACTACGGGGTCAATTCCCGCACGGAATTGTGCAATCACATCAACACAGATTTTCTGTGAACGTTTGGGCAGGAATTGTTGGTGATGTCTTGATTGGCCCTCATGTTCTTCCACCTACGCTCACTGGAGCACGTTATCATCATTTCATATGGGATACTCTACCTGTGCTGCTAGAACATGTGCCTTTACAACTACGACACAACATGTGGTTCATGCTCGATGTAGCTCCTGCACATTTCAGTCGACGAGTTCGTACGCTTCTCAACAACAGATTCAAAAAAAATGTTCAAATGTTTGTCAAGCTTAAGGGACTTAACTACGGGGTCATCAGTCCCTAAACTTACAAACTACTTATGAACTACTTACGAACTAGGACGGCACAAATATCCATGCCCGACAGATTCGGTGACCGATGGATTGGTAGAAGCGGACCAATTCCATGGCCTCCACGCTCTCCTGGCCTCAACCCTCTTGACTTTCGTTTATGGGAGCATTTGAAAGCTCCTTTCTACGCAACCCCGGTACCAAATGTAGAGACTCTTCGTGCTCGTATTGTGGACGGCTATGATACAATACGCCATTCTCCAGGGCTGCATCAGCGCATCAGGGATTCCATGCGACAGGGGGTGGATGCATGTATCCTCGCTAACGGAGGACATTTTCAACATTTCCTGTAACAAAGTGTTTGTAGTTACGCTGGTACGTTCTGTTGCTGTGTGTTTCCATTCCATGATTAATGTGATTTGAAGAGAAGTAATAAAATGAGTTCTAACATGGAAATTAAGCGTTTCCGGACACATGTCCACATAACATATTTTCTTTCTTTGTGTGTGTGAGGAATGTTTCCTGAAAGTTTGGCCGTACCTTTTTGTAACACCCTGTATATGCTCTTTACGCAAGATTGTTTGAGTAAATTGTAATTAAGCGTTTGTCTGTCTATGAACATCATATTTATCAATTTTTCTAAAGAATCTGGTTATCCTACTGATACTGATACTTTTTTGAATAAAAGGGTTGTTATTCATCTTGAGGTTTGAAAAGCTCTTCAATCTCCGTGTTTGCTTACAAAATAAATTTTGCTTTATAGGCAAGGTCCGCCTTGAGCAAACACAAATGTTTTTTGATTTCTCCCATACATCTTTCGCTGGCGTTGCAGCATCATCAGTGGGATGTTTAATTTATATTGTCTGTCAAATTAAAAACTGAAATGATTGTTACTTTTTGTACATTACTACAGATAATTGTGAGACTAATATAAATCGTTTCTGATTTTTATAGGTATACTAGGCCTACCTTAATATCACATGTAATTGTGTTTGTGGTTCTTCAACTCACAAAATATCACAGGGAATTTTTTGTTTTGACAGTTTGTCATCTGCAAACCAAAATGTGTTCAGTTAGTTGGGGTGAATGGTTAGCTTGTAAATATCGTGATTTTTACGAAATTATAGGTCGTCATTTTTTTGGGTTTTGGTTTGATTTTTCTGTAGCGACTGCTTCTATAACAAAATGTCTATGTGTTTATAGCAAGTTTTTGTCACTTACTTTGGTGAAGTTGCGCTGTTTTCGCGTTGTGAACAGGCACCTGTGTCACTTTCACTTCACTCAAAGTTTATGTTATGAAAACAAGATGGTGGGCAGCTGAATTCTGGGAGTAGTGTTAAGAACATCTCACTGTGGTGGGGGCGGGAGTTTTTGAATAATATTGCTTTCGTTTTACATCTACATAGATACTCTGCAAATCACATTCAAGTGCCTGGCAGAGGGTTCATTAACCACTTTCATAACTTTTCTCTACCGTTCCACTCTCTAATAGCGCGCGGGAAGAAAGAACACCTAAATCGTTCCGTTTTTGATCTGATTTCTCTTATTTTATTGGGATGGTCATGTCTCTCTAATAAGGTGGGTGCTAGCAAAATATTGTCACATTCAGAAGTAAAAGTCGGTGATTGTTGAAACTTCGCAAACAGATCACGCCGCAATGAATAACGTATTTCTTTTAATGAATTCCACCCCAATTCGTGCAACATTTGCGTGACGCTTTCCCCCCGTAACGTGATAGAACAAAACGAGCTGCCCTTCTCTGAACCTTCTCAATGTCTTCCGTCAGTCCCACCTGGTGAGGGTCCCACAAGGGGCAACAGATCTCCAGGAGAGGACACACAAGTGTGATGTAGGCAGTCTCTTTGGTGGAGCTGGTGCATCTTCGAAGCGTTCTGCCGATGAAACGTAACCTTTTGTTCGCCTTCCCCACAATATTTTCTATGTGTTCTCTCCAGTCAAAGTTGTTCGTAATTGTAACTCCTAGGTATTTGGTAGAATCTACGACCTTAAGCTTTGACTGATTTATCGCGTAATTGGAGTTCAGCGGATTTCTTTTAGTGGTCATGTGTATTACTTCACACTTTTCTTTATTTAGTGTCAATTGTCAATTTTCGCACCATGCAGAAATTTTGTCTAATCGCTTTGAAGTTGCTTTTGATCCTTTGTTGACTTCACTAACCGATAAACGACAGCATGTGTGTGTCTGTGTGTGTGTGTTTGTGTGTGTGTGTGTGTGTGTGTGTGTGTGTGTGTGTGTGTGTGTGTTTGTGTGTGTTTATGGGTTTTCTGCCAGTGCTTTGAGGGCAGAGAATATGGTTCCATTGCAGAGGGCTGTGTATTCATTTATTACTTCTTTTCTTTCTATTATGGCTTTCTATATGTGGTAGTTCTCTTCGATTGTCAATTTTTGTGGGAGGCTTTTTCTGTGTTTCAGAATCTTTGGATCAGTATTTATGTCAGTTGGTTTGTGGTTTATGTTTATGAGGTGTTCTGCAAATGTGTTCTTGATGACAGTGAATCATGTGCAATCCGAGTATACGTCGCAGTCCTTCCTTAGGATGTAGAGGCTGCGCCTTACCTGCGGCTCTGCGTACTCCGGTTTGCGTGCGGCAGAACAGTCGTTTCGAGGTCAGACGGTGGTCGATGGTCGGCTCACCTGGAATATGCAGATCGCCGGCGTCAGGGTCGACGCGAGGCACGGGCGGAACGCTTGGCCGCACGGAGCGGCGGCGAGGGGAGGAATTCTCCGACAATTCGCCTCGCTGATTTGAAAGCGACTATTGTGGTGTTTGTGTGGTCGCTGACGACGAAAGCTGCTTTTCTTCTTTTTCTTTTAATTTTTTTAAATCGTTGCGTTTATTTTTAGAAGGACCATTGTAGCCATTGTTGCTTTCTTTACGAATGAAAAAAAAAAAATCGCACTGACGTGTTTTACAGCCCACTTTTGATTTGTAGTTATATAAGTTTTTGCAAACATTTTGGACCAAAATAATGAGGTAAATAATAAAAAATTAATTAACAAGAGTGTAATACATTTATTAAACATTTGAATTACATTAATCATTACAATGGTTTCATAACTTTTATGTTAACAGCTGATACACAAGAACCATGCACTCTTCCTCACTTGTTTTCTTCTTGGTAACAAGGAATACTTTCGCTTCAGTTTGTCTCAAAGATTGTCCATATTTGGTTTTTCTTCATGGCCCACACTTGCAGAGCACCTTCGAAAATCATTGCAACTGCTTAACCACTTATGTATTTATTTATTTATTATTTATTTATTTATTTTATTCATACATTTCCACATATTTCAATTTCTCTTGACCTATCTCCTTATTTTCTTTGTCTCATATTAATATTCTTATCGAACGCATTCATCAAAGTAGTGATGTGCGCCTAATTGTAGCTTACAACGCTGTTTTAGGGTAATCAATCAGAAAATGAGTCCTATAATCTCATACTATTGATGGCCGTTGTTAACTGATGCTAATATGGCATTTGTAGTCACTAGATTATCATTTATCGTACGAAGAACGATGTGTTTTTGTTAACTCTTCAGTGCGCCATTGCTTTGAAATGACAACGTGTAAGTTACAATAAGAAAATCATCAAATACGCGCAAGATGGCGTATGCCGCAGAGAGTTCTGCGCGAGGAATGTCACGTGACATCCCCTTAACGGCTGGTTTTCGTTAATTGAATGGAGGGTGTCAAATCTCCGTTATTTTTGCAAATATGTCTCAAACGATACGAGATATGAAGAAAACATAAGGGAGCTAAGTTGGAGAGAATTTTCTCCTCTACAAATTGGGTTATTCAATTTTCGTGTCAGATGAGTAATTAAGCCATTATTTTCATTTAAATTTTCGAGCTGTCAAAAGACGATCGCAAAGGCCCACTTTTAGTGTTACTATCGTAACCTAAAGTGGGCCAATAGAGCTGGTAATGGACATCTTACGATGGACTTGTAACGATACATACACACACACACACACATATATATATATATATATATATATATATATATATATATATATATATATATATATATATATATATATTTATCAATGATCGACGCTTGTCACCGTGTTTCCGTCCTTCTCGAAATATTTTATCTGTGGAGAGGTTTTTTCGCTCGTCTTTCGTTTCTTCCGGCGTGTCGAGAGGACGGAACCGCTGTCATTCACTCTCTTTTGTTTGGGTTTATTAAGTGTGGACATGTACGCAGACTGCTTTGTGATGTAAGTGTGAGTGCTGTTATATTTAACTTAAAATTTGCCCTCTTTTGTTAAGAGCCATGCCTCCACCCTGTATTCATTTAATAATGTCCCATCCTTCCTTAATTATTCATTTTCTTTGAGATTTTCAGCTCTTCCATATTCCGTCGTAACATGATGTTCAGACGCCATCACTTTCGCTTCGTGTATTCTCTTGATTAAATCGCTATCAGTTACTTTAAATCATTACCTTTCTTCTTTTAGAACCTGCATTCGTATAAACAGTTTCGCAAAGTCCGATATATTTTTTAAATTTTTGTTATTTGCTTAAGCAAACTTTAGTACACGGTCCGTCAACAATGACTTACGAGGCGAATAGTCTGAACATTATTTTACTGCGGAAAGTATCATGAAGTTTATCTAAATCATTCAACAGCTAAACAGTTTTAGCTGCTGTGATCAACATTTCCAAAAAGAAGCTACAATGAGTACTTTCTGTAAGTTTTCTCTGTAAAGTTATTTTTGTGTGTTGCCTCAACCCCAGTATGTATTCCGCCATTTCATCTATTCAATCAGTACGTGTATTAATTTCATCCAACCTTGTCAAAAGTATATAAGGGCAAGAGCATATGGTCTATCAGACCAGTTGTGTAATTGGATTGAGGAATTCCTAGATAAAAAAAAGCAGCAGGTCATTCTCAATGGAGAGAAGTCTTCTGTAATAGGAGTTATGTCAGGTGTACCACAGGGGAGTGTCGTGGGTCCGTTGCTGTTCACGATATATATAAATGACCTTGCGGATAACATTGGATGTTCACTGAGGCTTTTTGCGGATGATGCGGTAGTATATAGAGAGGTTGTAACAATGGAAAATTGTATTGAGATGCAGGAGAATCTGCATCGAATTGACGCATGGTGCAGGGAATGGCAATTAAAGCTCAATGTAGACAAGTGTAATGTGCTGCGAATACACAGACAGAAAGATACTTTATCATTTAGATACACTATAGCAGGTCAGTAACTGCAATAAGTTAATTCCCTAAATTATCTGGGAGTAGTCATTAGGAGAGATTTAAAATGGAACGACCATATAAAATCAATCGTCGGTAAAGCAGATGCCAGACTTAGATTCATTGGAAGAATACTAAGGAAATGCAGTCCGAAAACAAAGGAAGTAGGTTACAGTACACTTGTTCGCCCACAGCTTGAATACTGCTCACCGGTGTGGGATTCGTACAAGTTGGGTTGATAGAGGAAGTGGAGAAGATCCAACGGAGAGCAGCGCGCTTCGTTACAGGATCATTTGTTAATCGTGAAAGGGTTACGGAGATGTTCGCTAAACTCCGTGGAAGAGTCTGCAGGAGAGACGCTCTGTCGCTCGGTACGGGCTTTTGTCGAAGTTTCGAGAACTTACGTTTACTGACGAGTCTAGCAGTATATTGCTCCCTCCTACGTATACCTCGCGAAGAGATCGTGAGGATGAAATCAGAGAGATTAGAGCCCACACAGAGGCATTCCGACAATCCTTCTTTCGGCGAACAATACGTGACTGGAATAGGAGGGAAAATCGATAGTGGTACTCAAGGTACCCTCCTCCACACACCGTATGGTTGTAGATGTAGATGTAATCAGAATTTTTATCCGATTTTTCTATGATAAAAATTTTAACAAAAACCCTTAATCTTTTAATCGCGGAGACTAACATTAATGCGTACAGGCAACAACACAAAAGTAATGTTACAAACTCAAGGGCGATCAGATGCAATGTAATTGCTTTTCCTGAGGCCAGTGTTACACTATCAAATTACTGCACAAAGAATTGGACGAAAAAATTGGATGAAATATTGGTGCTATTCCAGTGGCGGCGGGTGCTTCGGATGTCTCGTGGTTCACTTCTTCACTGCCCCGGATTTTGAATCTTGATACTGCCCCTCCCCCCCCCCCCCCCCGTCGACGTCCAAAGAGTCAATTCGGCCCACCTCTGCAAACGGCGCCGGGGGAAAGCGCCCCTGTTTCCCACCCCCTCTTCCTTTTTAGAGATATTTTCGTTAAAAGACTGCAGACTGTTAGCTCGGCTTGTTTGCGCTTGCTTCAACTCGAGCTGAGGCCTCAACCTACCAAGATACTTTATTTCACACTTTTTTACAAGCTTAAAGCTGAATAATTCGTTTCTTAAAGATACTGAACCTTATTTATTTCTTCTTGACAATAAGCACCAAGAACATATGAATATGCACATGCTCACTAAAACAAAATAAGTAGCTGATTACACTGTTAAGTGACTGTAACAAAGGAGTCTGTTACGATGAAGAGACAAGCTACCTTCGGGTCACGTGACATTGTAACACACCCTCCTACCCTTACGCATGCGCAAAGGCTGCTCTCCCCCACCTCTTTTCAAACTGATAAATATCTTATGAAAATTCATCGTAATGATGGTTTAGGATCAGCAACTGGGAATATTTTGTAAAGCAATTTATTTTGTCCGTCGCAGTTACACAATTTTGAAGTCAGTGACCAGTTTCGGACTTTACCGTCCATTATCAAACCATTAGCCTTTTTCAAACCGTGATAATTCAATGCATGTTACAAAGGGCTGCTAAAATATTGTACATTATCCTCTGCCGATGCTTATCACTAGTTACATTAAACTTTAAAATGGCAGTTGAACTGCTATGTAACTAGGTTAGCAAAGCTCATAGGTGACAGTGTCGTAGGGGGTAGGGGTGTCACTCACGGAAAAATTCCTGTAGTAGTTGGTCTTAGAGCTGCATGTTTTTTAGACTGAAGACAGCTGATAGGTATTCCTGCTTAAAGGAAGTCCCTCTAACACTTTCCACAAAGGAAGTCCCTCTAACACTTTCCACAAAGTTAAAGAATCTAAGTAATGAGGGGATTACTACATTTCATCAAAATATATAAGATATCAGAGATAAAGTTAATAAATTGCTTATTGATGCTGACTGACATTATTGATATTTCAGAGCACTTTTTAAGTGATCTGACAATTCAGAGATTTCCTTTGCCAGGATACAGGTTAGCTACCTTCTTCTCTAGGAGTTCCTTGCAGTGTGGGGGAGTGGCCATGTATGTTAAAAATGATTTTTTATCGGAGTCAATCGATTTTTCTAAACACTGCATAGAAAAAATATTTTAATGTTGTGCAGGAGTTGTTAATGTTAATGGAACTAAACTAGTAATTGTTGTTATTTATAGGACCACTGACTCAGATTTTAAAATGTTTCTGCCCAATCTAGAATTGGTTCTGGGTTCACTTTATAGGAAGTATAAAAATTTAGTTGTGTGTCGAGATTTCAACATTAATTGTGTAATTGATAGCTCAAGAAAAAGTCAGCTGTTAGATCTACTTAATTCCTATAATGTGATGCAAACAGTATTCTTTCCAACGAGAGTGCAAGGCAGTAGCAGTTCTACTATTGACAATATTTTTGTTCATTCTTCATTATTAGAGGGGCACTCTGTTAGCAGTGAAAGGCCTATCAGACCGCGATGCACAAATTTTCATTCTAAAAGGTATTTGTTATCAAACAAATGTTAAATATAATTATAAATTACTTAGAAAAGTTAATCCAGTTGCAATTCAGACCTTTTTAAGCCTAATGAGGGAACAAGAATGGCAGGATGGCATGATAAATATAATGCTTTCCTGAACACATTTCTTACGCTGTTTGAAAGTTGTTTTCCGCTAGAACCCTCAAAACAGGGTACTTCCAGTAACGGGCAGCCAGGGTGGCTGACAAAGGGGATAAGAGTATCATGTGGAACAAAGCGGGAATTGTATCAAAATGTTAGAAGCAGTCTGAATGAAGATGCAGTAGTTCATTACAAACAGTACTGTAAGATTCTGAAAAATGTCATTAAGAAGGCAAAATGAATGTGGTATGCAAAAAGAATAGCAAACTTTCGGGATAAAATTAAACTGTTCAGTCGTGAAGGAAGTGTCTGGTCAGCAGCAGCAGGTAGAGGATATAATGTCAGTGTGTAGTAGAAATGTTTCTGTTACTGATAAGTTAAATATATGTGCAGAGTTCAATAATCACTTTCTGAATATAGCAGGTGCCGTAATGAGTAACGTAGAAGTTGATGTCATCCGAGTAGTGCAGCAACTAAAATCACTTAACAAGAGCAAGTCTTCTGGTCCGGATTGTATACCCATTTGATTTCTATATGATTATGCTGAAGCGATAGCTCCTTACTTAACAGTCATATAAAACCGCTCTCTCATTGAAGGATCTGTACCAAAAGATTGGAAAGTTGCACAGGTCACACCAATATTCAAGAAAGGCAGTAGGAATAACCCACTAAACTACAGGCCTATTTCATTGACGTCAATTTGCAGCAGGGTTTTGGAACATATCCTGTATTCAAATATTATGATTTATCTCGAACAGAACGATCTATTGACTCAAGGTCAACACGGATTTAGAAAATATCGTTCATGCGAAACACAACTAGCTCTTTATTCACACGAACTGATGAGTGCTATCGACAAGGGTTCGCAAATCGATTCCGTATTTCTTGGTTGCCAGAAGGCTTTTGACACCGTACCTCACAAATAGCTTTTAATCAAATTGCGTGGTTATGGTATATCGCCCCAAATTTGCGATTGGATAGGGGATTTCTTGTCAGAGAGGACACAGTTCATAGTAATCGATGGTAAGACATCGACTAAAACAGAGGTGATATCGAGCGTTCCACAGGGTAGTGTTAGTGGTCCTCTGCTGTTCCTTATTTACATAAACGATTTAGGGGAAAATCTAAGTAGCTCTCTTAGGTTGTTTGCAGATGACGTCGTCATTTACCGTCTAGTAAAATCATCTAAAGATCAAAACCAACTGCAGAACGATCTGAATAAGATATCAGTATGGTGTAGGAATTGGCAGTTGACTCTAAGTAATGAGAAGTGTGAAGTAGAACAAAATGTTCGAATGTCTGTAAATCTAGCGGACCATAGTGCGTGGTCATCAGTCCGTAGCTTACAAACCACTTAAACCTAGGTAAACTAACCTAAGGACAACACACACACCCATGCCCCAGGGAGGACTCGAACCTCCACGGCGAGCAACCGCGCACTCCGCAGCGAGGTGCTTTAGACCGCTCGGCTACTCCACCGCGGCTGTGAAGTCGTCCACATGAGTACGAAAAGAAATCTGTTAAACTTTGTTTACATGATAAATCAATCAAATGTGAAGGCCATAAACTCCACCAAATACCTAGGAATTCCCATTACTTCAGACTTAAATTGGAAAGAACACGTAGATAATATCGTGGGAAAGGCGAACCAGAGACTGCGTTTTATTGGCAGAACCCTTAAAGCATGCAACAGAACTACAAAAGAAACTGCATACACTACGCTTGTCCGTCCATTTTTGGAGTATTGCAGCCCAGTGTGGGATCCTTATCAAGTGGGTTTGACGGAGGACATTGAAAGAGTCCAAAGAAGGGCAGCTCGTTTCGTATTGTCACGATACAGGGGAGACAGCGTCACGGAAATGATAAAGGATCTGCGATGGGTATCATTACAACAACGGCGCTTATCGCTGCGGCGTGGGCTACTTGCGAAACTCCAATCGCCAACATTCTCCTCCGAATGCGAAAAATATATTGTTGACTCCCACTTACATAGGTAAAAATGATCATCAGAATAAAATACGAGAAATTAGAGCTCGAGCAGAGAGATTCAGGTGTTCTTTCTTCCCGCGCGCTATTCGAGAATGGAATGGGAGATAAATAGTATAATTGTGGTTCGATGAACTCTCTGCCAGGCACTTAAATGTGATTAGCCCATGTAGATGTAGAACTAAACAGAACCCCAGTTTCTACAAGTAATAATATAAGAATGATAGAAAATAACTTTCCGAGGCTGTTAACTGAAATGGTCCTCCATGATACTTCAAAGGGCCTGTTATAATAGAAATACTATTGTCAACATGCTCTTCACCTTTGGAAAGAAGTGGCATATACATGATCTCTTGCAAACTTTGTGGCAAAGTATATATAGGTCAGTCAGGTAGGGCTATAACTGGTAGACTGGCTGAACATGAGAGGAGTTGGAGACTAAAAAAGAGAGATTCCACCATTTCAGAACATGCCTCAAATGAATGCCATGTCTTTGACATTAAATGTGATGTTCTCCACAGAGCAAATAAGGGAAGAAAGCTAATATTGCTTGAAATTATCTCTATCAACAAACACCAAGCTCAGAAACCGAACCTAATTCTCAATGATCCGATCCGATTCCAGTATTCACTATTATTAAACTAACCTATTATATATAATTCTGCCACCATGCTTGTCTAAATTGTTTAATGTCTCTCACCCATATTCCAATGTTTTCCTTTCATGTTTTACCCACACCACTCTCTTGAAAACCAGCGAATTTTAATATTGGCTATATACTTCAATATGCTCCTTTATTCACATACTTCAAACTTGCGTAATTGTTCGCCACCAACATTTCATTTTTATGTCTTCCTCACCTGTTCCTTCCTACTTTTGTTCGGATATATAAGTTAATTTAATATACACTTGTACTTACTAGTATTCACCTATTTGTTGAAAATTAATGTACAGTTATGTCTTAGTTACAGTTTTGTTTCAACTGGATGGACGTCTATGTTTATAAAATACCTAAAGACTACATAGTCTATGGCTAACAGTTATCTTTGTAAAATCTCGAAATACAGCAGCTGGTGTGATGTGGATAATCTGCAGTATTAAGTTGTCTGAAGATGGCCTAAGAAGCCGAAAGCCAGTTGATAACAAAGATAAATATTATTGTGGAACAAATACATAGTGTATACAGTAATAAAAAGATAGATGCGGTGCATATTATTTGAGTTTTAAACATTGGTTTGTGTCCAGTTGTCGACTATCACTTTTTTGCCTGCTTAGAATATTATTTTGTTCCAGATTTCCAAGTTCACACGGGTAAAGAACAGGAAAAGAAGAATCTGAAGTACGGAGATAGTGATGGCTGCTGTAATAAGCCATGGAGCAGTGACCGAGCGCATTGAGGCACCATGCTCCGATACGCGAGGCCGTTCCCCGTCGGGGATTCGAATCCTCCCTCGGGCACGGATATGTATGCTGTCTTTAGTTAATAAGTAGTTTGTAAGTTTAGGGACTGACGACCCCGCAGTTAAGTCCCATAAGCTTAACAAACATTTGAAAAATTTTTGAGCTCCTTTAATAAAAATGGAAAACCCATATTTGCAAGGGACACCTTTGACCTCGAACGCTCGGAACCGCATGAAAGCATGCTTAGAATAGCAAGCAATCATAAACAAAAAGTTGGTGTGCGTCATTTCCATGCAAAACACCTCACTTGTCTGCTAGCACGATTAGACGGTAGCATAGTGGAGCCTCACTAACCAGTGCTGCAGGTGTGTGTGTGCTATAGCTGCGGTACGTATTTGGTTATCTTAGAGTGCTCGCAAGAGAGTTTGCGGATGTTTTATATAACATAATAATTCAGAAATACAATGGCGACGACACAGAAATACACGACGTTACGCTGGACAGATATACGAAATTTAGACAGGAGGAACCTGAACGTGAAAGTGGCTCCTCAGGCAGTACACGACATTCAGCTCCAGAGAAACAGGAACAGTAAAGCAACAGTGAATGCGGAAGTGGTTTGGAATGTGATAACGTGGCTTTAGTGAGTTGTGCACACTATTCTTTTCCACTTTGTTTTAACCACTTCATCGAAATCTGCAGTTTGAGGACTAATATAAGCACTTTCAAGTGCGTGGTACTGCTGTATACGTGTTTTCTAGATCTACATCTACATGGATACTTTGCAAGTCTCATTGATCTGCAAGGCAAACCGCTTTTATGACGTTTCTCTACAGTTCCATTATCCAATATCTCGCGAGAAATAAGAAGAACTAATTCTTTCCGTTTTCGATCTGATTTCTCTTACTTTATTTTGATGATCATGGCTTCCTCTAAATCTTCCGTCAGTCCCGCTTGGTGGGGATCCCACAATGCGCAGCAATACTGCAAAATAGGACGCACAAGTGTAGTGTAGGCAGTTTCTTTAGTAGAACTGTTGCATCTTCTAAGTGTTCTGCCAATGAAAAATAGTCTTTGGTTCGCTTTCCCCTACAATATTTTCTATGTGTTCTTTCCAATTTGTTTGTAATTGTTACTCCTAGGTATTTAGTTGATACACTAACGCCATTAAGTTAGATACAATTCCCTTCGTACGGTTTTGCTAGCTTGTTACTTTTTCCACTGTTACTTGAGGTACAATGCAACGGTTGCATGGAAATGACGCACGTCACTGTCCTATTTATGATTGCCTATTATTCCAAGTATGGTTTCTTGTGGCTTCGAGCGTTCGAGGTCAAAGCTGTCCCTTGAAAGTCGAAGCGAACTGTGAAACTTTCCAGAACGACAGTACTGCATAAAAATTCTGCCAAATTTGAGTTCTAAGATGCATGGATCTCGCCTACATAGAAAAAGAAGAATGTGAAGCTCCGATACGTCAAATGTTCAAATGTTCGTAATTCTACGAAACCAAACTATTATGGTCATGAGTTGCTAGACTTACAAACTACTTAAACTGCATTAAACTAAGGATAATCAATAATGGAGGATCGGTAACAACTCAACGTAAAGAGACTCGCTGAGCTGCTGACAGACTCGAAAATAGATAATTACAAAAAAAAAAATGTTCAAATGTTTGTTAAGCTTAAGGGACTTAATTGCGGGGTCATCAGTCCCTAAACTTACAAACTACTTATCAACTACCTTATACTAAAGACGGTACAAACATCAATGCCCGAGGGAGGATTCGAACCCCCGACAAGGAACGGCCTCGCGCATTGTACCATAGCGCCCCAATGCGCTTGGCTACTCCGCCGCAGCTGTAATCACATTCACACAACTTAAATTTTCAGCCATGGCCTTCGTCATAAAAAGAAACACATACATTCACGCAATCACTCAGACAACTATACACACATAACTATCATGTCCGGCGACTCCAGCGACACAAGCTAGACTGTGAATGACGTGGGGAGTGGAGGGGAAGGATGTTAGGGGAAGGTGGGAGTGTAAGTTCCGCATTGCATGATGGAATTTAAAGTCTCTGATAGGCGGGAATTTGAATTGTGGCAATGAATACACTGAAGGTAAGGGGCGGGAAAGAATAAAAGGGAGATGTTGAGGAGTATGGGGAGGGAGTGGGGGGATTTGAAATGATAAGAATAATAAGGAAAATTAAAATTGGAAAATCAAGGAAAAATAAAGTCAGGAAAAAAAAGGAAACATAAAGTTAGGAAAAAAAAAATTTCCAAAAAAGGAAAAAATAAAGTTAGAAAAAAAAAAAAAAAAAATAAAGTTGGGAAAAAAGGAAAACTTTATTTTTTTCCAACTTTTTCTTTCCTTCCTTCCTTCCTTCCTTCCTTCCTTCAATTTTTCCTTTCTTCCCAACTTTATTTTTTCTTTTTTTTCCTAACTTTATTTTTCCTTGTTTATCCCATTTTTATTTTTCCTTGTTATTCTTATCATTTCAAATCCTCCCACTCATTGCACAAAAACGTGTAATCAGAATAATTGCTGGAGCCCACGCAAGATCATCCTGCATAATTTTTTTCAGGATCTAGGGATCTTCACAGTAGTTTGTTATTAACTGAACCAATTCAAAAGCAATAGCTGCGAACATAGCAGCCGCGGTGGACTAGTTGAGCGGTCTAAGGCACCTCACTGCGGAGTGCGCGGTTGCTCACCGTCGGAGATTCGAGTCCTCCCTGGGGCATGGGTGTGTGTGTCTTGTCCTTAGGTTAGGTTTAAGTAGTTTGTAAGCTACGGACTGATGACCACGCACTTTAGTCCGCATCACACAAGAAGGCGGCCCAGTTTTCAGCCGTTCTGTACAATGAATACTTTGTTACTCAATGTTGAATTGACCCAGAATATGATCCAATACGAAAGTAGTGAATGAAAATAAGCATAGTAAGGTAATTTACTGAGATGTATATAACCAAAGTTTGTAATGACCCTGATAGCGTAAGTAGTTGAAATCAATCGTTTCAGCAGATCTTCAATGTGTTTCATCCAATTCAACCGTCATCAATACACACCTAAAAAGTTTTAATATTCTACCTTAGCTACAGTTTCTGTTCAAAGTCTACATTTATTACTGGTGTCATACCGTTTACTATATCAAACAGTATATATCGGGTTTTATCAAAGTTTAATGAGAATCCATTTGTAGAGAACAACATAATAATTTTCTGAAACACATCATTTGCAATTTCATCAGTTAATTTGCAAAAGGAACTAGCTTAACATCTTCGTGAATACAAGTAACAAGTCATTAATATAACGGTATGTTAAGATCAGTAAAGGACCCAAGACCGAACCTTGTGAGTCTCCATTTTTAAAGGATCCCCCCATTAGAGGAATTAATTTTTTTACGTTATTATATCAACTTTCTGCACTCTTCCAGTTACGTATGAGTTAAACCATTTGTGTACTGTCCCACTCATACCACAATACTTAAGCTTATCTAGAAGAATTTCATGATTTACACAAGGAAAAACCTTTAAGAAATCACAAGAAAACCCAACGTGTGATGTCCGGTAGAACATTTAATATTTCATCAGTGAAAGTATATATAGCATTTTGTTGAAAAACTTTTTTGAAATCAAAGTGACTTTTGTTAGTTCTTTATTTTTACTAGTATGTGAAGCTACTCGAGAGTATACAACTTTTTCAAACATTTTGGATAAAGCTGTCAGAAGTGAGATTGGGCGATAGTTGTTGACATCAGACGTATCCCATTTCTTATGCAGTGGTATAACGTTAACATATTTCAGTATATCAGGGAAATATTCTGCTTTAGAGAGCTGTTACATATGTGGCTAAGAAACCTACTTATCTTTTGGGAACAAGCTTTTAATACCCTGCTGAAAATGCCATCAATTCCATGTGAGCTTTTACTCTTGAGAGAGTTTATTATTTTCCTAATTTCAGAGGGGGAAGTGGATGGAATTTCAGTTGTATCAAATTGTGTAGGTATGGCCTCTTCCATTAATTGATTTGCTATTTATAATGAACATTTACATCCTATTTTCTTCACAACATTTAAAAATAATCACTAAAATGTTTTAAACTTCTGTCTTAAATTAGTAGACTTTTCATTTGCTTTGATGGTAATACCATTTCTCTGTGCTCTTGGTTGTTCTGTCTACCTTTTAATAATATTCCAAATTGTTTTAATTTCATTATAAGAAGAACTAATCTCAGACACGATGCACATGCTTCTGGATTTTTTAATAACTTTTCTTAATATAGCAGAGTAGTTTTTATAAAATTTGATTGTTACTGGGTTATTACTCTTTCTTGCGGATAGATACAATTCTCTTTTCCGGTTACAAGATATTTTTATTCCTTTAGGAAACCACGGATTTTTGTATGGTTTCTTACAATTATATTTAACTATTTTCTTGGAGAAACAGTTTTCAAATATCCTTACAAAAGGAAACCATGAAATAAGTTATATTTTAAACTGGCACTAGGTTCCTTATAAACCTCATTCCAGTCTGACCGCTGTAGACTTTTTTTAAAAATTTTCTAGTTGGTAAACCATTAATTGAGGAGGACGGTTTCGAATTACTAAACAGAGCTATGTCATATACTGTAACTAGCTGTGCACCATTACCGGAAATACCATTTTCAACAGGACAATCTGAGTAGGAAAATCAATAACGGATGTCAAATTGAAGGAGCCAAGTAAGACTTCCTGGTCACTCTTCCTATTACACTCTTTCAGTGAATCAACACTGAAATCACCACAAATAATAATTTGCTTCCCCCTGTCTGACAGATAGCACAACAAGGCATCCAAGTTTTCCAGAAATAACTAAAAGTTTCCGGAACGCGATGTATACACTGTCGCAGATATAAGGCAGTCATCATTGAGTTTAAGCTAGGAGGCGCATGATTCAATATGTGCTCTACACAAAACTTTTTTGTTTCTAATTTTTTTACACAGCGATAGTTTTTTACTTATATGGCAACTACTCCTCTTACCTTGTTATCTCTACTTACATGTGCAGCTAGTTTATATCGACTGACATTCACCTTTTCGATACCAGTGACACTGTGATGCTCAGACAGGCATACTATATCTATTACATTATCAGTTTGTATATCATCTAAACAAACCTGAAGCTCATCTATTTTATTATTTAATCCCCCAATATTTTGGTGAAAAATTCTAACATTATTTTTACTTTACTTCTGTGAGGATCTTGTGATTCTTAACACCTTTAGCGCCTGCCTGCTGAGCTTCTCACTGGATACTAATCTAAGCATAAAAAGAGGTACGTCTATGAATTGCTATCAACCCAGCCAGTTTCCCCTTCCCTTTCCTACTGAGATGCAGGCCATGCGTAGTGAAATCCCAGCTACCAATAACCAATGTCTGACAGAGAAGCCGCCCTGGCCTCTGGTCTAACTCCATACTGACCCCCGTGACAGAGCATTTCAACTGGGGTCGATCATACTGCACGAAAGCAGGCACCAGCCCAACATTTGTATGGGTCATTGCAGAAGCTATTTTAACCAGGTCACACTCAATACCGTAGCCCTGATCCCTATCAGAACTATTTCCCACTCCACCCACTACCACATGATCCTATTTTGTAAAACCCTTGCACAAGGAAGCAAAAGTAAGAGTGTAGTGTTAGCGACATTTCTCAGATTATAAAATTTCACATCTATTGAGTGAATTTCCGTTCCTCGATGAATAAACCAACTAACCGCCCGCTTCTACAACTTAATTTGAGTAAATACTGAACATCAGAGGGCTGCACGTTCTGTGCACTTCAAGTTGGATGCCATGTCTGAAAGACGTCACACGTCGTTTTGTTCACGAAAATGGAGCATTGAACTGAAAAATTTGTAAACCACCCAATTATCGAACTGCTGTGATGGTACTGCTTGTATGTCTGCTTCCCTTGACAACTTTTATCGCCACACTTCTCTAATTGTTTATTTACCAGGGAAGCAATCTTCTTCCGGAACTAGTACATCTAAGGCTGTTTTCAGGTTCGTGATCCAACAAGAAACTGACACGCTGTACAGCCCTTGGACATAGATCAACGCCTTGTCAGAGTTTACATTCCAACAGTTTGTCCCACAGTTCTCTGTACCGATTCAGAATTTACATTTTTGTAATCGCGTGCACTAAAGCGATGAGCAGCAGTCTTGGAGATCCTTACCTTGAGTGGACGCTGGTCAGCTGTCTTCTCTCCACTTAAGTAGAATGAAGTTTGGCAGCCATACCAACATACTTGGTCTCCTGCTTATCATGGCTGGAGTATTGTCCAGGAGTACTGTGATTGCAGACACTCACCTACCTGCATCTCGTGACTGATCACCTTGCACTCTATTATCACCTTCATGAGCACTGTGATTTGTCCAGTACTTATTTGAGCTACTGCCTGTCAAATATAGTCTGAAATGTTTTGAAAATGACAGAGTCTCAGAATCACTGAACCAATAAGCAATGGCTGAAAAATACCAACACTGATTATTTACAGGCGAATGGAAAAACTGGTATACGTCGAGCTCGGGAAATATCAGTTTGGATTTGGGTAGGTATATGTGAGGCAATTCTGACCTGAGGACATGTCTTAGAAGATACGTTAAGAGAAGGCAAACCTACATTTTTAGCATTTGTAGATTTGGAGAAAGATTTAAAATTCTGAAAGTAACTGGGGTATAATATAGGAAATACAATTTATACGGAAAACGGACAGCAGTTGAAAGAGTCAAAGGCCGTGAAAGAGACGCAGTGGTTGGGAAGGGAGTGATACAGGCTTGTAGCCTTTCCCCAACGTTATTCAATCTATACATTGAGCAAGCTGTGAAAGAAAGCAGGCAGTGATTTGGAACGGGAGTTAAAGCTCAGGGAGAAGAAATAGTAACTTTGCGGTTTGCCGAAGACATCGTATTGTAGGAGGCAGCAAAGGACATTCATTGCAATGAACACTGTCTTTAAGGGAAGGTATAAAATGAAGGGTAATGGAATATAGTGTTAGAAAATCAGGCCATGCTGAGAGAATTACATCATGAAACAACACAATAACAGTAGTAGATGAGTTTTGTTATTTTGATAGTAAGATAACTTGTGTTGCCCGAGTTAGAAAAGATAAAAAGTACACAATGACTGTGGGAAGGAAAGCACTTCTGAAGAAGAGAAATCTGTTAACATCGAATATTAATTTAAGAGTAAGAAATTTTTTTGAAGGCATTTATCTGGAGTGTAGCCGTCGACAGGTTGAAACATGGACATTAAGGAGAAATAAATATTTTTATTATAGTCGACATGATCGACTGGAGAGTGTTCGCAACTGCAGTGTGTTATTTTAAATGTGTTTATTTCTGTCAACAGTTGCCATATAATTGTTTAATTACATGTTTCGATCACTTGGATCATCTTCAGATCTAAAAAACAAAAGTAAAATAGAAATGTACAATTTGATAAAGTTACTAAGGGTTAATTGAACAATAGTTAATTTATACATAACCTGCAACCAAATTATAAGTGCCTACATCAAACTGTAAAACTCAGTACCAATTAGTACTCAGCCAAACGAGTTGCGGACGCAACTATAAGGTAAAGAAAAATCTCTCCAGTAATGTATAAATTAACTATTGTTCAATTAACCCTTAGTAACTTTATCAAATTGTACATTTCTATTTTACTTTTGTTTTTTTAGATCTGAACATGATCCAAGTGATTGAAACATGTAATTAAACAATATATGGCAACTGTTGACAGAAATAAACACATTTAAAAGAAATAAATATATTTACTTGTAGAGTCCATAAAATAAAAATAAAAAAATGAAAAGAGTGGAACAACACGTTCAGTGTGAGATACTTTAAACCTTAAAGGAATATCTTTAAGGCTTAAAATATATTGTTTCTCAACTGGGTTATTTGTACATGACTAATAAGATTTGTAGCATACTGATACTGAACAGGTACCATAACTGTAATTAGAATCAATTATAAGAAATAAATAATTTGTAGCAAGTTTGTGAATAACGTGTCTAAAATTTAGAGATTAATTCTGTGCATTCCAGCAATCTAGCAACTGTTTTCTGATACACCAGACTTCAAATCAGAGTTGTGTAAACTAGGTGTCCTGACACCTGTGATGTGTTGAGTAGTGACATCAAGGGTATCCTGACAGTCTTATGTCCAATTTTAACACAAATCAGAGAATTGACAAAATTATGTACTGTAATTATAAATGAATTAAAATCTTTTAGAGAAGCAATTCTTACAATGTAATCTTTCTTAACTAATGTTAGTGAAAGGCTGTTTTGTGAAATGTATTGGGTGCCGCACGTAGGAAAAGTATGGGAATCTCTCATGTTGCATGAGGATGTAACACAAATCAACGTGTTAGACAAATATTTGGTAAAACTTTATTAAATCCGTCTCAGAACAAATGTACCACATTCGCAAGTAACACATTATTCCTATAGAACTGTTAAATTATTATATAGTACAATATATTTATACATCTGCATAAATTCTATTCGGTAGGATTACACAAAATAAATGATGTATGTACACGTATATATATAATTTTTTGATAGCGCAAGAACAGTTATTTTTCCAGTTAAAATATAATCTTTGTTTAGTTCATTAGTGGATGGACTTCCAACGTGAAATAAATAAATGCGACTCAGTGGTGCAATGCTCCAGCAACTCGAAACTATATTCAAACAATAAACGTTACGAGCGTAAGAGACGAACTTGTCTGCCAGGCTGTAGCCCTTAGTATATATGAAGCTACACCCTCACCCCATTCTCCCTTTTCCTCCCCTTCTTTGATATGACTACACAGCTCTCGTCTGATCATTTGTAACAATGCCACTGCTTGTTAGCTCTTTATATCTTCTTTCGTACATTAGAACATTTCAAAAACACGGCCGATACAAAAATTTTATAAAAAACAAGAAGAAGGAAAAGAAAAGTCCCTTTCACGAAGTTATTAGATGAAATAAAGTAAACAATTTCACCATTTTTGCATAAATTTCTGTTGCTCAGATAATTCATGATATGATATAGTTTCAATGATCTTCATTAGGCTGTGAAACAGCAACAGAGTACTTAACCCAGATAGAGCGGAATTGTTTTAGGTTAAATTTTTTTTTCAGAAGCTAAAATTACCTTCATATGACTGCACAAGATCGATATAGTTTTGCCATACTGCCCTTCTTTTCGCAAGGACGTCAAAATGAATGTTTCAGAATTTTAATCTTGCAAATCTTTATTATTAAAATATTATTTAAAGTGAAATATATACATATAAACGTCGATGTTCAAGAAATACAAAACCAACTACGAGGAAGTCTTCAATATCTTATGTATAAACCTCAACTTCAAAGCCGTATCTGACCATTTTGCAATCAACAGTACAAGCTAAAACTGATCCGCAAAGTGAGCAGGCTACTCAAAGAAATAAAATATGAGGTAGAGCAAGAATTCTTAAACAGGTAAGTTGCCCTTCTCGTCCTTCTGGAAGGACGTCAGTCCTATCTGGGTTGTGTGGATCACTGTAACTTTGTATACGGTTTCATAATTTCAAAATCTTGTTATTAGTCTGTACTTATCAGGAAATTTTTTGCCTTGCTTCAAGACTACTCTGGAAGCGCTACATACAGTAGCAGACCCTTCAATTCTCGAATAAATGCAGTTTCTTCCTTATACTCGTTTGGCTCCATACAAGCTTGCTGAAATGTGGCCATAAATTGGGAAGACCTCAACGAAATTTATGCAGAAAATGTGAAATAATTACCAGTACACCCAGTGAAGAACCACGAATACAATAGGGGTCTGTTTTAATAAAGAGTGATTAACTGTGGGGAACATACAATAGGAATCTGCAGTTTCATGCGCCCTACGGTTTCTGGTGCGACTAGACGTACATGCCAATGTATACGATATTATTATAAGCAGCAATGTCGATAGTTGTCTGCGTTATCTGTAATTCGGCAAATTCGGGATAAATATTTACGGTAAATTCCACCCAGAAACAAATTAAACTACCTATAATAGTATTGTATTATGGAAAGGGCTGCGCCTTCCACCGCTCTGCAGGCTGCGAGATACGGAACGGAGCGGTGCAGCAAGCTAAGCCACGCCACAGAGTAACATATACAGAGGAGAAGCCCCCCCTAAACCACTGTCCTACGCTCTCCTAGTAGTTCCGTAAGATGCTAGCAGATGTCAGGCGGTTCCATGGCTTAGGGTGCCTCTCGCACGTCAGAGGGTAGCGTGGAGGGGAGGCCGAGGGGAGACCTCGTGCCACCTGCCTCGAGGCCACGGCTGTGCCCGGCTTGCTGGCGTTTGAGGGGAGGTGGTGGTGGGGACAGCCGCTACCTGCCGCCTGCTCTGGCCAGTTTAAAGGGCTGCTTCTGACTGCAGCGCCATCACGGGACATCTTACGGAACTGCTGGAAACCCTCCCTCCCCGCACCCCTGAGCGTAGGACCGGGCCCTTACGGAGGTTTCCCGTCTGTATATGTTTGTCTGTTGCCACGTTCAGCCGTGGCGGCGGAGTGGGGTGACGCTGGGGAATGTGGGGTGCGCGATCAGCATCCACTGGTAGTAGTCGAGAAGGAGGGCGGCGGCCGCGGAGCGGTGGCGGCGCAGCGCAGCGCAGCTGAGGGCGCTTAGGGCTGCTTCTGCTGCTGCTGCTGCTGCTGCTGCGGGGGCGGCTCGTGCGGCTGGGCGGCGGGGGCGGCGGGGGCGGCGGCGGCCTTGGGGGCGGGCGTGGCGGGGGTGGGCTCGTCCTGGAACAGCGGGTTCTTCACCTCCATCTCGCCGGTCTGCAACAGGGGAAGCCACACCGTAAGAACAACACACATTTGGTAGCAATGTACTATTTCCATAAATATTTTTAATAAACAGGGAAAACAGCAGCTTAGAAATATTTTGTTTTCGCTTATAAACATAAAAGGTAAAGCAGTCAACAATCCGAAGATTGGTTTGAACACCACAGTGCTTTACTAGGCACGGTCCTGTTTGGAGGTGGTATGCCGTTGCCTTCCTCCGACCTTCGAACTGACTTACCCAGCCAGTTATAGGGGGACCTACAGTTTAACGTGGTTCCGAACCATGGTGCTACTCGGTATTTTTCACATGAGCAATACTACCAGAGGTGAAAGAAGTGGAAAGTGACAGATAAAAATCCTAGCACTATTATAGTGAAACTATTTCCCTCAATTCATCCTCAGCGCTAAGGAAAAAGTAGCATTCAATATATTGGCCCACTTTAGGTTAAGGTGGTAACACTAAAAGTGGGCCTTTGCGATCGTCATTTAACAGCTCGAAATGTAAATGACAATAACGGCTTAACTATTCAAGTGACGCGAAAATTGAATAACCTAATTGATAGAGGAGAAAATTCTCTACAACTTGGCTCCCTTATGTTTTTTTCATACCTCGTATCGTTTGAGACATATTTGCAAAAATAACAGAGATTTGACACCCTAATTAACGAGAACCAGCCGTTTGGAGATGTCACGTGACATTCCTCGCCCAGAACTCTTTCTGGCATAGGCCATCTTGCGTTGCGTATTTGATGATTTTCTTATTGTGTCTTACATGTTGTCATTTCAAAGCAATGGCGCACTGAAGAATTATCAAAAACAAATCGTTCTTCGTACGATAAATGACAATCTAATGTCTACAAATGCCATATTAGCATCAGTTAAGAACGGCCATCAATAGTATGAGATTAAAGGACTCTTCTTTTGGTTTATAGCTGTAGCGTAGTTGGCAAGGCGTAGGACTATGACGCTAAAGGTCGGTGGTTCGTAACCCGCCACTACCAAATTTTTTCTTTTTTCTTAAAAGGGTTTCAGACACTCTTATTAATTAATTTTTTATTATTTAGATTATTATTTTGGTACAAAATTTTTGCAAAAGCTTATAAGACTACAAATCTAAAGTGGGTCGTAAAACACGTCAGTTCGATTTTTTTTGCTTTTATTAAACTGAAAAACTTTATTAAAATTATTTTGTGATTGTTGTACACAATATTCCATAAAATAGAATGAATAACTTTAATGTGTCTGTCAGCGACGTCTTTTACTAATGAAATTTAATCTACCTCTAGGCACCATAAGATGGTATGATTACACTTACTTGTCTGCATAGCAGAGAACACTGCAACAGTGTGTAAGCATAGGGCAGGGGTATCTATGGAACAGACTGCTGGTTTCTGTGGACGTTATGAGGGTTCTTAGACATTAAATGCATCCGTGAATTGTTAAAGTAATTTAGGCTGTTAAATAATTGGTACTGTTGTGGCGTAAAGTCAGCGCCACACGCCAGACGTAAAAGAAATCAGCGATCGACCGAAAGCCAATCGCAAGCAGGCGCCGCGCATCCTGGAGGGAGGAACCGAAGATGCGCGCCCTCTACAAGCGGCTATGTCTACACTGACATACATCTGGACAGCCCGTCAGTTACGAAGCGGTTAGTACGCCAGTTACCAGTTAGAACTCAGGCAGTTACTAGATCAGAACTCGGTTACGAACCAAGCAGGCACTAAGTCTTAACGCAGATAGCATCATACGGACGACGCCGCGAGAAGAGAGAAGAAACAGACATATGTTCTACAGTTGAGTATCATTGTATCTTCAGCCAATAAAACTTGTGATACTATTCTCTATAGACATGTTTTAGCTGACCATCGATTCCTGCACCAGTACCTTTCCTGACAACTAGACCGGGACGAGTACTCAACTAATGGCAGGAAGAATGAAACAACAAAAGGCGACGTGGATACAACAGGCACCATGAGCTATTTTCCTATGTTAAAAATATATTTTGAATTGCTGTTCTTCTAAATGATTACAAAAATTAAATAGCATCTTTGGTATTTATAACATCTGTTATTTTTATCTAATTAATGCTTACAATTGGTAAATTTCAAGGTTAGGGCATGTGATCGAAAACAGTTTACTAGTGACTTCGAATTACACAAAGAAGACGAAACTACACGTGGTTTCTTTTGGTAAAAAACGCATTTAAAATCTTATGTAAGAACATAAAATAATTTTGTGAAGTATGATAGCGGAAAATTTTTTGAAAGTTGATGCGTTTATGGTATCTTCGTTTTACAAAAACAACCAAAGGTAAGAAACTTGAAAACAGTAATGGAAGTAACATACACTTACATTTAAAATTAACTGTGGACTAAGGACACAAACTAATACGCCAACAAATGTTTGCAAATAATTGCGTCGCGGGTTGAGTCTTTATTCACCCTTGAATATGAACACAGTTACTATAGGCCAGTGTAATAATTACAGGGTAAGGGTCCACCTCAAGTAACTATAGCTGGGATTCAGCGTCTTAGCTTACAAATATTACTTTCTGCGTTCAAATTCACCCATATGTTATAATTGTTTCTTTCTAGTGTTGTCGTGGAAGAATCTTATATATTAAAAAGTCTATGAAAACTAAAGTCAGTCGGCCAACCAAACTACTCGGCCGATTTCCTTCATTTTTGTTTGAAACGAAAGGTATTCATGGACAATCAGCAAGTATCAGAATTAACTCACGTTTCTCCATCCTTTATTTTTATTCAAAGCGGCATCCTTCTGTCTTTGCATTGAATATTTTAATCGGTTTGTTTTACGATACCTTCGGTTCTTATTAAGATACGTAGCTCTTTCTGACCTAACAACCCACACTCAGCGGAACATGCTCTTTCACTTGCGCTTTAAACACTTGCATTGATTGATTCTGAAGAAAGCAAGCATGAACATTCAGCTGTACTTCCATATTTACCAACTATTTTGTCATTCCACTAACGGTGGGAAGTATTCGCACGGGTACTCTAGTGTTATATTATGAAACAGAATGGAAATATTGACGAAATATGTAAGCATTTCAAATGTTTTTAAAAATAGCTTGTCACCAGATACAAAAGGCGTTTTTGAAACAAATCGTTGATATATCTATCATCTACCGTATTTAAATGGTGTAAATGTTAAAACTGGCAACCAAAATGAAATCTGTACTTTTACCAACAACATTAGAATACGACTTTAAATATGAATCGATGGGACGTTATTTGGTGAACTGCTGTTTCGCAAATGTAAATATGAGCTCAATAATCTCTACATAAGAATTCTTTACACATTTCTACTTCCACAGTATACTATACTTAACAGTGAACTCACAGAGCAGTAATTATCTTTTATTGTGTTTACTTAGATTAAAATCAGCCTCATAAATACTTGCATTACGTTCTCAACAAGAGTGTTTCAACAACATTTTTTCACATCTTTTTATTGCTTCTAAAATAAAATAAAAATCTCTGGTTTTTATAAATGTTTATAATTGGTATATACCAATTTTAGGTTCCATTTCGCGAGTTATAAAGGAATGCAAGGAGAAGTTTGGAGAGCGAATTAAAGTTCAGGGAGAAGAAATAAAAACTTCGCGGTTTGCCGATGACATAGTGATTCTATCAGAGACTGCAATGGATCTGGAAGAGCAATTAAATGGAATGGACAGTGTCTTGAAAGAAAGATATAAGATGAAAATTAACAAGAGTAAAACAAGGGTAATGGAATGTAATGTCAGAAAATCAGGCTATGCTGAAGGAATTAGATTACGTAATGAGACAATAAAAGTAGTAGATGAGTTTTGTTATTTGGGTGGCAAAATAACTTCTGATGGCCCAAGAAAAGAAGATATAAAATGCAGATTGGCTATGGGAAGAAAAGCATTTCTAAAGAAGCTAAACTTGTTATCATCCAATATTAATTTAAATGTTAGCAAGTCCTTTCTGAAGCATTTGTCTGGAGTGTAGCATTGTATGGGAGTGAAACGTGTACGATAGTGAGTTCAGACGAAAAGATGATAGAAGCTTTTGAAATGTGATGTTACAGACGAATCATGAAAATTAGATGGGTAGATCACGTAACTAATGAGAAGGTGCTTAACTGAATCGGGGAGAAAAGGAGTTTATGGCATATCCTGACTAAGAGAAGGGATAGATTGGTAGGACACATGCTGAGACATCAAGGAATCGTCAACTTAGCGTTAGAAGAAAGCGTGTGGGGTAAAAATCTAGAGGGAGACCAAGGGACGAGTTCAGTAAGCAGATTCAAAAGGATGTAGGTTGCCGAACGTATTCTCAGATGAAGAGACTTGCACAGGACAAAGTAGCGTGGAGAGCTGCATCAAACCAGTCTGTGGGCTGAAGACCACAACAACAACAGGTTCCAACTGTTCTTGGGCAAGATAAAGTGAACAATGCGAGAGAATTTCGTATGTGACTGGAAGAAGAGGGATTCATTAGTAATTATAAAATCGGTTCTACCTCCTTTTTAATGCAATAGATGAATTAGGGCAGTTTTACAGTTCCCAGATATTTTTTGATTTTGGAAGATATGTCAGTTGAGTGATGTCTTTTGTGGTATTTGGGCCAGCTGATTTTAGTAGTTCTGCAATTATAAAGTCTTCTCTGGATGCTTTTATTGTTTGAAGCCGCTTAATTTGTTTAGTTATTTCGATTCCATTAGGTTCCTTAGAGTTAGGGTTGGTGTTACTAGGTTTTTGCTGTGGATGGAATGTATTCTCAGGTTCTGAACATTTTAATAGGTTTTCATAAATAATTAGCAAGTGCATTACAATTTTCCTGATTGTTAAGAGCCAAACTTCAGTGTTCATTTTCGACGCAAAGACTTTGAGGTTGGTATTTGGTTAGATTTGTTTTGAATGTTTGGTAAAAGTCTCTGGTATTGTTCTTTTGGAAGTCTTTTTCGATTTTTAAAAGTTGGGAATTTCGTAGTTTGTTTTAATCTGCCGAATTAATTTAGATGTGTTTTTCTTACATTTAGAAAGGTTCTGTAAGAATTTTTATTTTTGTTACTATTCCAATTTTTGAATTCCTAAACGAATGATGGCTAAATGACACGTGTTAAAGAAGTGGCTGGTTGCTGAATTTATTAAAATACAATTAATATACGGAGCTGAACAATACAATAATAAAAATGGATAAATTATTATTAACATTTAGTTTTTTCGAGAGTTTTTGAGGTTAAAGTTTTACTTTTATTCGTGTTAAGTAATGGTCAGATTCAGTGTTAGCTCCTTTACTAGCTTGCACAATATAAAATTTTTACTTTATCGATTTGAAATTCCCCAGTATATATATTAGGTTCTTGCAAAGCTTTTGTTTAGAAGTGTTCTTTTTAAAATTTGATAATATGATTTTCAAATTAAGAGTTTTGGATGTTTCGACAATTCCTTGGTCATTTTGGTCTGTCCATTTACGTGCAGGAAATCCACTCAAGGTTTTCTTCTCTTTCCTAATTGAGCTTTAAAATCACCCATTACAATTATACCATGGTTTGAAGGAGTTTTCAAGATGATGCATTCTATTAGTTCTCAAGCATCATTAAATTCTTCAGATTTTTATGATTGTTTTTGAAGGTGAAACAAAAAAACCCCTTGTCTTTCCTGCCCTTGATTTTATTTCTCCCAGACGCGTTTCGCCTTTTATTTTTAAGGTATCTTCGGTGGGATATATTCGTTGTTTTTTTCAGCTATCTTATGCTGTTTCCATCATCTGGTCAAGGCCACACGTTTCACATTGTATAACTAACAGAATTTCGCACAATTGTACATATTTTGGAGGTGTTTAGTACCCATGTTTTACTTTCTGTACGAAGATATTCCAATGAAGATGCCTTTAAAAAAAGGCGACTCGCATCTGGGAGAACTAAAATCAATTTCAGCAAACACAAGACGTATTTTTTTACCTTCAAAAACGAAGAATTCCAGCGCTTGTTGTGAAAGATGGCCACCCAAACGAACTTTTTTTTTTTTTTAAAGAATATCCGCTTTGACCGTCTATGGGCATTAATTAAACCTCATTCAAAAGAAATTGTCATTAGTTTATTATTAATGGGTCTTACCTCCGTTATTGATCTGATAATATTTTTGGAGATTTAAAAAACAACTCCTAGATGTGCGGTACTATTTTTATAATGAGTTTTGGTTATAAAAAGTAAATAATTTTCGAACTCTTATTGTCCGTCATTCGTGATTCTTGAAGTGCCAAAATATGGAACTATTTTAATGTATCTCCCAAGTTATGAAGTTTACACTGTTGCGAAAGTGCTTGTACGTTAAGTGTTGCAAAAATATGTTCATTTTGGTTTTAAGTTGGTCCGAGGACTAAGACTTCCTCTATTCACACCGAATTTCAGCCTAGCCATCCCCAAATCAGATCAGTTACACTAGTAATTCTGGCGATGGATTGGAAACCTCGGTGTAATGCTGCGATTATAAAAATTCTCTATGATGCTTGTGCCTGGAATCAGGTGGGGTTGAGTAGACTCAGTGAGTAAGGTCAGAGTGTTAAGAATGGAATAGTCAGTTCCAGAATATAAATTTCAGCCGTACCACTGGTCTACAAAGGGCTTAATGAAGCATGTTGGGATTTATTCCCATCTGCTTGCATTACGGAACCTCCAAATACCACTGTTGCATAATAATACAGATAATTGTAATTAGTCTATTATAATTTTCTTTTCCAAAACTTTTGTTATTGTTTTTTTTTAACATGACTAGCTGAAGTCATTTTCTATTATTTGGTGTCGCAGAAGTTTGTTTAATTAACTAATATTAAGTAGTTAATGCCAGAGACGTACTGTTATATTTCAGATAGTAAACTAATTAGTGTTTCTGATAAAACTAATTAAATTATTTCTCATAATATTACAGTACGTATTACTGTGTTTCACAAGTAATGTTAGGAAAGCTTTGCCCTCATTAGTTTCTGTATAATTACCGGTAATTACAAAAGTATTGTTGATAAACCTTTTTTGTTAAATACGTAAATGAAATACTATTAATTTAGCAGAAGTTTGTAATACAATTTACTCAGTATTGCGTTCACGCCATGTAATTGTGTTGTTTCGTACTTGATCTGATGTACAATCCAAGCCAGTTCCGAATATTGTTTTGAATTCTGTATCGTGACGTATTTGAGGCACGATCCATGTAACTTTGAACTTCAGTTCTGAACAGTTATGTAAACGTTCATCAGCGTTACTCGTGTGGACAGTGTTTCCATCGTTATGATTAAAAGCTAAATTCCTCTGTGAAAATGTACTACATGTAATCTTTTATATGTCAACGTATAAAAGACGACCACAAAGGGCAGAGACCATTGTATAAATGTGCATGTAGCAACGTTGTATATACTTTTCCCGCCTAACAGTTAGTGTTATACTGTATTTTAATTAATATTGAACTTAGACTTTGAAGTACCTCGGTTCAGAACCATTGGAAGATGGATGTATATATTTTTTTTGTGACTAGAAATTTTATGTTTGGTGACGCCTCAACCTGAATGTACGCTTTTAGTATGTAAAAAAATGGCGTGAAGTTATGTAAAATACGACAGGCATGTAACCATGTAATTGTTTATAGGTAGTGTCTTGGCAATCATGTATACAGATCACTTGTTAAACTTTGTATAATAGGTCTGAAGATGGCGTCGAGCACGCCGAAACCGGTAACATAATAAATGAAAAATACTATCTTGGATGCAAAATCATTATTAAACAATTATAGATCGCCCCATTGAACAATGAGTTCCTTATAAATGTTGTTGTGGTCTTCAGTCCGGAGACTGGTTTGGTACAGCTGTCCACCCTAGTGTATCCTGAGCAAGCCTCTTCATCTCCTCATAAGAACGGCAACCTACATCCATTCGAATCTGCTTACTGTATTCATCTCTTGGTCTTCCTTTGCGATTTTTCCCACACACTTCTCTCCAACGCTAAATTCACGGTTCCTTGGTGTCTAAGAATGTGTCCTACCAGTCGATCCCTTCTTTTAAGTCAAGGTATGTCAGAAATTCCTTTTGTTCCGATTTCTGTTCAATAACTTTTCATTAGTTACGGAATCCACCCACCTAATCTTCATCATTCTTCTGTAGCATCACATTTCAAAAGACTCTATCCTCTTCCTGTCCACACTGTTTATCGTCCATGTTTCACTCAAATACAAGGCAACACTCCCCACAAATTCCTTCAGAAAGGACTTCCTTACGCTTAAATTAATATTCAAATGCTCAAATGTTTGTATAGCTTATGGGACTTAACTACGGGGTCATCAGTCCCTAAACTTACAAACTACTTATGATCTAGCTAATACTAAGGGCGGCACAAATATCCAAGCCCGAGGGGGGATTCGAACCCCGACCGAAGTGGCCGTGCAGACCGTGACTGGAGCACCTCAGTCCCCTCGGCCACCGCGGCCGGCAAATTAATATTCGATGTTAATAAATTTCTCTTTTTCAGAAACGCTTTTCTTCCCATTGCCGATCTGCATTTTCCAACCACACCAATTGAAAATTGTTTATATGATGATTGTCTCACGGTCGTATATAATTATTTACATAGAACGGAGATAACAGCACTCCTATCACAGTCGCCTGGGGCATGATTACTATACCCTTGCCACTGCCCAAGAAACAAAACTCATCTACCATCTTTATTGTTTCGTTACCTAATCTAATTTCTTCAGCATCGCCCGATTTTCTTAGACTGCACTGCATTATCCTTGATTTGCTCTTGATAATGTTCATTTTATACACACCTTTGAACACACTGTCCATTCCGTTCAACTTCTCTTCCAGATCCTTTGCTGTCTCTTATTTACAATGTTATCGGTAAAACGCAATGTTTTTATTTCTTCACCCTGAACTTTAATTTCTTCTCCAAATTTTTCTTTGCTTTCATTTATAGCTTGCTCAGTGTATAAATTGAACAACTATGGAGAAAGGCCACAACCCTGTCTTACTCCCTTCCTAACCTCTGTATCCCTTTCATGCCCTTCAACTCTGATAACTGCTGTCCGGTTTTTGTAAAAGTTGTAAATTACCTTCCGTTCCCTATATTTCACTAGTGATGATTTCAGAATGTAAAGGAGTGTATTCCAATCAACATTGTCACTAGCTTTGGCCAATTCTATAAAAGCTAGAAATGTAGGTTTGCCTTTCCTTAATCTGTATTCTAAGATAAGTCCTGAGTATTGCCTCCAAGTTCCTACGTTTCTCCTGAATCCAAACTGATCTTGCCCGAGGCCAGATTTTCCATCCTTCTGTAAATAATTCGTGTTAAAATTTTGCAACCATGACTTATTAAACTGGCTCTAAAGTATGTTTGAGTGAAGCACGGGTACACGCAGTCGTTGCATATTTAACGGCAGATAAAATTTATACTCGACATTTTAATTTTCTCCGTTTCATGTAGATTATCAGACCCTTGTGTGTTTCTAAGTAGTTTAGTATGAGACAGTTTCCTACATTACGTGATTTTTTGTATTTTAGTTCCCGAAAGGTGGTCAAAATACGGTTCAAAAAATAAAAAAGGAAGAATTTCCTCCCTATAAGGTATTCACAAGGATACTCTAAATACTTTTCAGAAGAGTGTTTTGAAGGTTGTTGAGGTGTGGTTCTGTGACAACAGGTTTTGACTTCCCACCGCATCTGTTGCCGAAAGTGTCATCAAAAGAAACTATGAAGTGCCGGAATGTGTCGCGATATTACCATACTTGTCATTTTATCTTCAGTAAAAAAAAAAAAAAAAAAAAAAAAAAAAAAAACAAAAAAAAAAAAAAAAAAAAAACTAGAAAACGTAAATAACGTGGTATCTCAGCTAAGACGCTAAAAACCATAATATTCTCGACGTTTGCATGTTTAACCAAACTTCGCCCAAGGTATCACATTTTAAAATGTCGACAAATAGATAAACAAAGTTTTACGACACTTCTGAAGGTTATCTGAGTGTACTTGCGAAATATTAACGCTCGACATACACTTAGCGCTACACGGACTGCAGCGCGCCGTCCCAGTAGTACGTGAGATGTTGGTTTCGTACAAGTCGTAAATAACCTTCCGTTCCCTATATTTTACTGCTGCTGATTTCAGAATTTAAAGGAGTGTAGTTCAATCAACATTGTCACAAGCTTTCGCAATTCTACAAAAGCTAGTAATGTAGCTTTGCCTTTTCTTCATCTATCTTCTAAGATAAGCCTTAAAGTGAGTATTGCTTCCCGTGTTCCTACATTCCTCCTGAATCCAAACTGATCTTCCCCCAGGTCAGCTTCTAACAGCATTTACATCCTCCTGTAAATAATTCGTGTTAAAAGTTTGCAACCATGACCTGTTAAACTGCAGGTTCTGTAATTTTCACAACTGTCTGCAACTTGTTTGTTTTTCGTATGCCAACAACAGAAGTACATTTGGGACCGGGACCATGGTCGGAAAGAAAAAATGGTCGGATTATCCGAAAGATCTAATATTTATTGCAAAAAATTAAACGATTTAAGAACAAAAGACGTCTACAGTAATAAAAAAGATGTTTTTTACGCAGTGTTAAACGGTATATTAACTAAAAAACATCTACATACACTATAATGTGTATTGGTTCTAAAAGGAAAAACGATGTTGTACACTTGGCAGAGTAACAGTTCATTTTCTTCTACCAATTCTTGAAATTTAACAGAAAATTCATTAGCAGCTGCGGCTTTTCACCGAAAATAGAATCAAATCGAACACCATGACGAATTTTCCAACAATCAGTCCAGCCTTCACTGGCAGCAAATTTACTTTAGGCGTCCAGTTTTTTGTGCAAAACTATCGCTTTTTCTTTGAGAATTGGCCCGGATATTAGATTTCCTTTCCTTCAAACGTGACAAAACCACATCCACAATGCGTTATCAATCGTAACTGCACAGGATTCAATGTCTTTCCGATTCTTCCTCTAAACCTTTATTGTTGTAACATCTACATTCAGTTCCTCTGCAATTTTTTGGAGCGATTCTCCTTTGCTAATTTTCATTTAGTTAAAGAGTTACGCGTTTACGTTTGAAAAACACATAACTGTGCACGTAATTAATGTAATAAGTACTGTAGAGAACAAAGTGTCGTGTCATACATAGGAAAGAGGGAAGAGGTAGCAAGGTCAGTCTGCATATCCCGAGCGGAAAGAAGTGATTGCAGAGAGACAGTACAGGCATCTACTAGAGATGCGGATTTCGAGATTCGAGGGGATACTTGTTTAGGAAACTTTATGGAACTCCTAGGTACCTTGCATTGAATTATTGCATCCCATACTAAGTCTACTACATTGGGGTTAGTTATTTAAAAAAACAAGAAGTATAAATCTTTTGCCACAGCAGAAGCCAGTAATTACGTTCCCTACCAGCATCCCATAGACAGACGCACTCCCCGCGAGAAACAGACTGTCGTGGAGCACCCCGAGGCCGACGGCGAGTCACGGGCTGGCACCCGACTCGTCTGACTGAGAACTCCCCTCTTGATCCAAAAACAGGAGGTTTTAACGGCCGGTGTGGGTCCACTTCTTTTCCCCACTTTCCGACAGTTAACAATTTCCTATTGGCCGCTGCTTTGTTCAACCAATCTAAATTGTGGCTTGCCCTCTCTCTGAGTCCTCTAGCGAACCACGTTTCAGCCCTGTCCCTTCTGCCATTCCCCGGGTGAGGAGGTGGCTTGTTTGAGCACTAACAAAATCCAAACTTGGTAGCAACACTGTTCAGCTGAAAGTAAAACGTTACGACGCTACCCAATATGGGCAACAACAACAATGTTTTACGTCAGTTGGCCACACCTTAGGCTCCGACTTAGGCCACACCTCGGGGGAGCTGCTAAATTGCAGTTTTTCTTCTTTACCCTCTCACTCTAGCCTCGTGGAACCACTGACGTTGCTGTTCCCAAGTGACTGGTATTAACTTTGCTACATACATTAAAACGTGCCACCAAGTACTAATGTAACGTCTTACAACAGCGTCTAGACGCTATATGAAGTTACGCCCATCTTCTCCGAAAGGTAACCTCCACCCTGGGACGGTGTCCGAGGGCATCAGCAGTTCGCTAGGAGATTTCTTTAGTGCCTACATCTCGTAAGATATACGTGTCTGTTTAGCCTGTTATCTGCAATGTTCTCTATTTCTCAGCCTGGAGTGCGTCTCTGTGGCTCACACAGCCTCTCAACAATTCCAACAGTAAAATCAATATATCACAAAGGAATAAACAATCAACGGCGTTTTTTAATCGCAACAAAGGATAAAACTGCACAATAACGTACAGTATAACACTATGCACGGCGATAGACACCGCAACAGTGGATCTACAGGGGTCCAGTCAGTGACGAGTCAGCGCAGGCACCCGGCCTGAATATGGTCGGACTAACCGGAGTGACGGACCATCCAAGGTCGAATTAGAGGGGTTTTACTGTATTGAGCATTACATATGAGATAGTTATTTAGTTTTACATTAGATACAAGTTTAATATGTATGTTCAAATACTGTTGTTGTTGTGGTCTTCAGTCCGGAGACTGGTTTGATGCAGCTCTCCACAATACCCTATCCTGAGCAAGCCTCTTCATCTCCACATAAGAACGGCAACCTACATCTGTCTGAATCTGCTTACTGTATCCATCTCTTGGTCTTCCTCTGCGATTTTTACCCCACACACTTCCCTCCAATGCTAAATTCACAATTCCTTGATGTCTAAGAATGTGTCCTACCAATCTATCCCTTCTTTTAGTCAAGATATGCCAGAAATTTCTTTTCTCCTCAATTCTGTTCAGTACCTCCTCATTAGTTACTTGATCCACCCACCTAATCTTCAGCATTCTTCTGTAGCACCATATTTCAAAAGCCTCAGTCCTCGTCCTGTCCGCACTGTTTATCGTCCATGTCTCACTCCCATAAAAGGCAACACTCCATACAAATGCCTTCAGAAAGGACTTCCTTAGGCTTAAATCAATATTCGATGTTAACAAATTTCTCTTTTTTCATGAACGCTTTTCTACCCATTGCCATTCTGCATTTTATATCCTCTGTACTGCGACCATCATTTGTTATTTTACTGCCCAAGTAACAAAACTCATCTACCTCCTTTATTGCTTCGTTTCCCAATCTAATTCCTTCAGCATCACCTGATTTTCTTACACTGCACTCCATCACCCTAGTTTTGCTCTTGTTAATGTTCATCTTATATGCACCTTTCAGCACACTGTCCATTCCGTTCAATTGCTCTTCCAGGTCCTTTGCTGTATCTGACAGAATTACTATGTCGTCGGCAAAAACGCAATGTTTTTAATTCTTCCCCCTGAACTTTAATCCCTTCACCAAATTTCTCCTTGCTTTCCTTTATAGCTTGCTCAATGTACAAATTGAATAACAATGGAGAAAGACTACAACCCTGTCTTACTCCCTTTCCAACCACTGCTTCCCTTTCATGCCCTTGAAGGGCATTTGGTAAATACTCTTCTTTAATACATGCAACTGATTTCTTTGGAATGAGGATTATTACATTCCGAGAGTATGTCTCCTGTCTCGTATATCAAGTTTGTATAAAAAATAAATAAATAAACAAAACCTGTGTTGTGGTCATGGTTGGAAGCCCCACCCTCAAACCGCGGCCACAGACTCTCCCCCGTTTCTGTTATGATGGTCTAATTGTACTGGTTCCCTGGGCTGCTGCGGTCTGCAGAGCTCAGCACAGCCGCCATTCTTTGGCATCCGTCCACCCGGGCAGACCGCAGCAAATTGCGTGACGTCAACACGAAACCCCGGCCGGGACTAACGAGAGGAGAGGAGAGGAGAGCAGAGAACGGCTGAGGCCGCCACTTGTAAGTGGCGATTACTGCAATCCCACAGGCAGCGGGGAGCACTGGGGGCTCCGTGCTGCGTTCGTTAACGCCGGAGGCCTTTTGTGAACTTTCTAAGGGATAAGCTTCAGTCAGAACCGTGATGAAACGAAGGTGGCCTTTAGCGGGCTGTCGAGGGGTTATAGGAAAAGATAAGCGACCACGCCGGAATATCAGTCATTCACCCCAGTAGTCAGCTCTGACGTCCTACACTTGCTTGAGGTACGCTAAATCTCGTTCAAGCACTCCCATTTTTCTCAAACTTTCCTGTTGGTTTTCCAAAAAATGGAACGAAACCAGTTTAAGAACCTTCCCCATGTAATTTTGTGTTCGTGTACCAAATTTCACGTTATTTGATTGTCTGAATCTTGATTTATAAGAAAACAGACAACAAAATGTTCAAATGTTTGTTAACTCAAAGTCACTGGCATACAGCTCTAATTTTAGAGCTAGTGTGTTTACCTTGAACATGCACAGAGGGAAACTGCATAAGTGATTTTCTATTATATTTTGACTTTTATTTGTCTCTGCACCTCTCGTATGGTCCTATGCTTTTTGCACTTTTGTTGTATTACAAATATCTGTCGTACTGTTAAATATGTATTGTTTTATGTCTTTACATGTGATTTTTCTACTTTTATTCTAAGGCTGTATGATGTATGATACTTATTAATATTGTGCTGTACATTGTGAGAATCTCAATTCTATTGTAATGTTGTCAATGTAATAACCGCTGGCTGTATGGTCACTGTCACCAAAAGCCATAATAATAATAAAAAAAAAGAAAAAAAAATGTTCGTTAAGCTTATGGGACTTAATTACGGGGTCATCAGTCCCTAAACTTACAAACTACTTATCAACTACCTTAAACTAAGGACGGCACAAATATCCATGCCCGAAAGGGGATTCGAACCCCCGACCGCAGTGGCCGTACAGACCGTGACTGGAGCGCCTCAATCCCTTCGGACACCACGGTCGGCGACAGACAACAAATGCGTCTTATAAGTATAGAGATGTGACGTGAATGTTTTATTATTCTGATGAAGGCACTCCTAACAGTTGCCGAAACCTGGTCAATACATTTTATCTCTGCAATCGAGAGCTGTTTTAATATCATTTGGATTTAAAGAACCATTATTTGTAAGCTGAGTACAGGATCATTGTACTTCCGCTAGGTTACATTTCGCTTAAGGCCGAGAAACATAGGATACCCACGGCAGCACAGGCCTCACATGGTTTCTCCTTCACACATGATTGTGTGCACAGTTGCGGCTGAGGTTACTCTGGCGTCTAACGTTACGAACTTTTGCCGGTAGTTCGTGAAAAACAACCCGTATACGGTACACCGCTTGGCAATTGCTGAGGAATGGCTAATAATGTTAATTGCTACGTGTACCGCCGCTGTAGCATTTTTTGAAAATTTTGCATAATTAAGCGGAATATTTGCAGCGAGGCAGAAGAGGTCGAAGTGGATGTCAGCGGTTGGTGCTACAGATGCATTCCAGTCACGGCTTCCTCTTCGTGTACGGAGTACGGCACCAGGTCGACGTAAGCGAGCAACGACTGCAAAAGTCGCCTGCAGTGCGAAAGAACGAAGGTTAACCCACCACACTCCGTTCACCTAAACAGGCAAGGCCCTATAATTCCGTAAGCGGCCGAAAGCGAACAGTGGGCAAATTGAAAAGTGCTTCGGCGGCCATTACGGTGGTAAACTTGCGCGCGAACTTTAAATATACGTAAGACTATTTTGATTAGAGGGAGTATTCTTCGGAGTTAAGTTAACTATGTCTCATTTAAATATATAACTACAAAACAGCATCAGACTCTTCGAATACACAGCAACTATCGGTTGTGTGTAAATTTATTACACATACGGTGTACAAATCGGCCAACAGCTTTTCCTTTTCCTAACTAAACCGAATTATAACACTTAGTTTTTTTTGCGTTCTAAGAGCAGCATATGAACGGAATTTATCGTCAGACACGGTTTCTTGGCGCTTTCTCAGTATATTCTACGACGGCAAAACTTTTGTACAAACATTAATTTCGGCGCAGTTTCAGAAACCTTTATGTCTTTGAGTGCCTTCTGTATTCTCCAAAAATTAGATATTTTATACCATCAAAAAATGAAACAGCTGCCTGAAACAGCTAATTTTAAAAGTAGACTGTGAAAATGAAATATCCCATCACATACATAGTTGTAAAATAGCTTCTTACCTTGTGAATACAGCAACCAGTCACTGCCAAATTCTTTTAAGAACACGAAGTATGCCATAACGTTTTCTTAACCAAGTGCAAGCAACATTAGCATTAGGGCATCTAGCATATACGTTAGCATTTTTAATGCAGTAAACCAAATATCTTACAGTAGCGTGAACTGCTCAAAAGTCAGCAATTGTCATCATAGGGTTCAACATCACAATGTGCAACCAGTGTGGCTATGTGTCAAATATATATCAAATTATACACAGCTCTGCAAACCCCTTTTAGTTTTTATAACTATGTAAAGCAGATGACCTTCAAATTCTGTGTTGCTAATATTAATATCATAAACAAAAATTCGAACTTCACCGAGGTAAATGATCCGTATCCCCAATACTCATTTTACACATCATAAAATGAAACTCTTTGAACTCCTATCCACCGTCACTGCCTAAAGTAGCTCGTTTCTAAGAGCTACCATTATTGTTACTTATTTCATTCGAAATCCGATATTGACTTGACTGACAGCCTATTAAGCAAGAGTAACTATCTCTGAAAACAACTAGTACGGCTATTTGTATCCCTGAAAAATATAAATGGGAAGAGAGTATTCGTTATTTTAATTCCTTTCTTAAATAGATTTATGCAGTTAAACGCTGAGCAGCTCTTCACCATCGTGCTTTATGTACACTGCAATATTCAAACATTACAGACGTGATTATGAATTCGTTATATATACCGCAGTAGCTACATAATACCGGATTTATCTCCTAACAACGCTCCTATTTATGTGACGCTTGCCACTATCATGGCTGCCGGACGAACGTTCAAATTACCCCGCAACAGCAGCGCAGTTAGTGAGTCTGGCTATTTTTTACGAGGTCTTTGTAAACAGGAGACAGAATGTAAGCTCATCGGGGCACGCGACCAGGTCTGAACAAAACATGTCCGCTCGCTAAATTTCGCCGCTTCCGTTTCAGTGTAAGGTAGTCGTGTGTTTTGTTATATAGTAGAGACTTTAGAGCCCAAACATATTTAAACTTCATTTCTTTTAATAATTTACTAAATGTTGTCTTCCAAAAATTGGCCAAGTCTGCTTTTTCGCTTTCAGTAGCAAACACTTTGTCAATAGTTGGCCATTTGCTACGAAAAACAAACATTATCTAACTGAGACGATTTGTCTTTTATTGCAATCTTCTTTCTAACAATTATAATTTTATCTCGTACTAAATTTCACACATAATGCTCATTATGCACAATTTAATGATCGTGCTTGTATGTGGTTTCATGACGTAGTTTCTAATAGCAACGTCAGTTAACATAATGTGGACGTCACTTTTCAATTACCCCTTACTTGATATTATCATTAAATATCAGGAGCAGTCTACATAATACGGAAAATTCGTCCACAGTTCCTAATACACGCCAATTAACGCTAGTCGGCGCCAAAGATCATCATGTAGGGTGGAACATATCTCCATAGAAACCACGGCGTCCTCAAAGCCTATCACTGACTGCACAAAACCACCAAGTTTCTTCATAGATTGTAACCTGTTAGTTCCAAACGTATCTTTAATTTTATATCTTGACGAAATTACTGTTCATAAAAATTGTTTTAATGGTTACAACTTAATAAATTTTTCTATTATTTTTAATCTTTTAACAAAACTACTGAATCGATCCATTTTATTGTAAGAACCAATGTCTTATTGCGATTCTGGTGGGCGGAGCATCCTTTATATGAGCATGGTCCTTCCCGTTCTGTTCAGCAGTACTTACTTCGTGCAAGTACACCGACAGCTCCACCGATCATCACCGCCACCAGCTAAAGGTATAATTTAGCCATTTACTCAATTTCTGTGTCTGTTTCTTGTATTTTATTCCACAACTCCCTGCAAAGTTGTAAGATTTGTTGCGTAGGCTGATGATGGTCTCAAATAGACTGAAATAGGTCCCGAAATACAGTGGTCAAAACAATTAGGGGATCAGTCGAGTTATGTAGGTTCTGAAGAACTGCCATCGGCACAATGAACTAAAATGGTTTGAGTATGAACGAAGTGGGATACCAACAGCCGTATGTTTAGTAGAAACATTTATTGTTTCACTACCAGTTTCGGCATTCCATTATGCCATCTTCAGGTCCCTACATCGGAGTATAATATCCATTACGTAGGAATATCGAAACTGGTTACGTGGAATCCTCTCTCTCAGTAGGATCCAACAACAACTGTCAAGTTACTACTGAGAGACAGAATTCCACGAAACTAGTTTCGAAATCACTACTAAATGGATATTATACTTCGATGTAGGGACTTGAAAATGGCATAATGGAATGCCGAAACTGGTAGTGAAACAATAAATGTTTCTGTTAAACATACGGCTGTTGGTATCCCACGACCTTCATACTCTTGACCAGCTACAGTCCCGGTTCCACCAACAATGATGGATTCAATAAGACGCGGCGCTTGGCAGGGCGAGTATCTTCCTTGCGCCATGTACACGTGAAGGAACTGCCCCCCTTTCTCGCAGTGGTGTATCGTAGGTCTCTAGAACAGCATATCGTTCCGAAAGATTGGAAAATGGCTCAGGTCATCCCAGTTTTCAAGAAGGGTCCTCGAACAGATGTGCAGAACTATAGGCCTATATCTCTAACGTCGGTTAGTTGTAGAATTTTGGAACATGTATTATGTTCGAATATAATGACATTTCTCGAGACTAGGAATCTGCTCTGTAGGAATCAGCATGGGTTTCGAAAAAGGCGATCGTGTGAAACCCAGCTCGCGCTATTCGTCCAGAGACTCAAGAGGGCCATAGACACGGGTTCTCAGGTAGATGCTGTGTTTCTCGACTTCCGCAAGGCGTTTGATACAGTTCCCCACAAATGTTTAATGAACAAAGTCAGAGCATATGGTCTATCAGATCAATTGTGTGTTTCGATTGAGGAATTCCTAGATAACAGAAAGCAGCAGGTCATTCTCAATGGAAAGAAGTCTTCTGAAGTAGGAGTTATGTCAGGTGTGGCACAGGGGAGTGTCGTGGGTCCGTTGCTGTTCATGATATATATAAATGACCTTGCGGATAACATCGGAAGTTCACTGAGGCTGTTTGCGGATGATGCTGTAGTATATATACAGATTGTAGCAATGGAAAATTGTAACGAGATGCAGGAGGATCTGCATAGAATTGACGCATGGTACAGGGAATGGCAATTAAATCTCAATGTAGACAAGCGTAATGCGCTGCGAATACACAGAAAGAAAAATCATTTATCATTTAGCTACACTATAGCAGGGCAGCAACTGGAAGCAGTTAATTCCATAAAGTATCTGGGAGTAGTCATTAGGAGCGATTTAAAATGGAACGAACATATAAAATCAATCGTCGGTAAAGCAGGTGCCAGACTTAGATTAACTGGAAGAATACTAAGGAAATGCAGTCCGAAAACAAAGAAAGTAGGTTACAGTACACTTCTTCGCCCACAGCTTGAATACTGCTCACCGGTGTGGGATCCGTACCAGGTGGGATTGATAGAGGCGGTAGAGAAGATCCAACGGAGAGCAGCGCGCTTCGTTACAGGATCATTTGGTAATCGTGAAAGCGTTACGGAGATGATCGATAAACTCCAGTGAAAGACTCTGCAGGAGAGACGCTCTATCGCTCGGTACGGGCTTTTGTCGAAGTTTCGAGAACATACCTTTACCGAGGAGTCTAGCAGTATATTGCTCTCTCCTACGTATATCTCGCCAAACCCGGATGCGACCATCATGATGCTGTAAACAGAACCTGGATTCATCCGAAAAAAAATGACGTTTGTCATTCGTGCACCCAGGCTCGTCGTTGCGTACAATATCGGATGCGCTCTTGTCTGTGATGCAGCGTCAAGGGTAAACGCAGCGAGGGTCTTCGAGCTGATAGTATGGTTGTTGTCCCCATCTGTTGACTCAGGGATCGAGTCGTGGCTACACGATTCGTTACAGCCATGCGGGTAAGATGCCTGTCATCTCGACTGCTAGTGATACGAGGCCGTTTGGATCAAGCACGGCGTTCCGTATTGCCCTCCTGAACCCACCGATTCTATATTCTGCTAACAGTCATCGGATCGCGACCAACGCGAGCAGCAAAGCCGTTATACGATAAACCGCAATCCGACCTTTAACAATGCCGGAAAAGTGATGGTACGCATTTCTCCTCCTTCCACGAGGCATAACAACAACATTTCACCAGGCAACGCCGGTCGACCGCTGTTTGTTTATGAGAAATCGGTTGGAAACTTTCCTCATGTCAGCACGTTGTAGGTGTCGCCACTGGCGCCAACCTTGTGTGAATGCTCTGAAAAGCTAATCATTTGCATATCACAGCATCTTCTTCCTGTCGGTTAAATTTCGCGTCTGTAGCACGTCATCTTCGTGGTATAGCAATTTTAATGGCCAAGAGTGTAGTATAATACTTTGTACATCTGATCTTGTTCCTACATTTTTTCCTTACACTGTAAAAGGTAAAGCAGTCAACAATCCGAAGATTGGAGACAGCTTTTGACAATGTTGACTGGACTACACTCTTTTAAATTCTGAAGCAGGTGTAAAATACAGGAAAAGGAGAGTTATTTACAACCTGTACAAAAGCCAGAGCGCAGTTATTATACTCGAAGGGCATGAAAGGGAAGCATCAGTTCGGAAGGGAGTAAGACAGGGTTGTATCCTTTCTCCGATGTTATTCAAGATTGGTTTGAACGCCACAGTGCTTTACTAGGCATGGTCCTGTTTGGAGGTGGTATGCCGTTGCCTTCCTCCGACCTTCGAACTGACTTACCCAGCCAGTTATAGGGGAACCTACAGTTTAACGTGGGTTCCGAACCACGGTGCTATTCGGTATTTTTCACATGAGCAATACTGCCAGAGGTGAAAGAAGTGGAAAGTGACAGATAAAAATCCCAGGACCTTGTATAGCCTTAATACGATTGAAAGTGTAGTGTAGTGTTAGTGTAGCGTGTACTGACCGGCGCGAGCCCCGGGCACTCGTAGACGGTGTAGTCGCCCTCCTCGCCCTCCTCGTCGCTCTCCGCCTCAGACACGGAGCCGGGCCGCTCATTGGCGCCCGTGCGGCTGCAACAACAACAACAACAACACACCTCCAGCTGACGTTAACGCCACAAAACGCTGTACAGGTACAAACAACAACCGCCAATACAATTCAATACACCACTCTCGGCTGCAAAACAAAAACAATAAGTCAATTAACAGCTTGAACACCACAGCAACAAAAACAACATAACATTAACATACAACTTCAGTAGAAACAACAGCATTACGCACCTCTTAAAGTTAAAACACGACGGCGACAATCACAACAACTCTACACAAACATTACCGCTGCAAGAACAACCACCCACGACACAACACAGCATTATACACTACATATAACTGCAATATAGCGATAAACTTTGAATAGAATAGATAAGATTAATACTTGCTCTATAGATCATGACTACGACACTTTGTAATAATGTGGAACGTCTCAGGTTAATAAGAGGTGTCTGTATAAGATATTACGTTACACAAAATATTACATGAGAAATATATTTTTTATTAATTTTTTACATGTATTTTTTACTTTTTTAGATGTACTAATTTACATCTAAAAATTCATCCAATGAGTAGAAGTAGTTGTCATTAAGAATTATTTTAATGTAGTTTTAAATGCTAGTTGGCTATTTGGCAGGCTTTTGGTGCTGTTTGGTACATAATATTAATAATAATAAATAAAATAAAAAAATATAAAAAATGTGGGTTTTAACTGCACGTAATATGGGTAACATATTATATAAAGTTCTGCTCGTGAGTTAAAACAGATGCCGCATCTTACTGCCAACTTCCTTTCTATGAGAAAACAGTCTGCCATGGCAGATTCCTTATTGCACGCTCCGCAGTTTACTAGACCGGGGAATTCCATTCTGTGATTCCACTAAAACTGCGCCCACGTGCGGTTTCACTTCCAATGAGAAAGGGGGGATGAAGAAAGATGAGGGTTTAACGCCACGTCTACATCGTGGTCATTGGTGATGGTTCTGATGCGAAGGCGGCTTTAGAGGGTCCTCTGCTGCCTCCAGTACTTCACCTCTAACAGCTTCCCATTTTCTTGTGTCGCGTTCCTTCGTCCTGTTTCAGTTAGACATTTCCTTCTGAAACCCTCAACAACGCGCAGTGATATCAATTTGCGCAGTCAGCTAAGGACTTTGATAAAGTTCAGAGATTATCCTGCTTAGCCATAACAGACGGAATTAACAGAACACCAACTGCTGGGATGGAAACCATGTTGGATATGACCATTACATCTTTAGGTCAAGATGGAGGCAAGGGCTGGTGCATTACGGCACAAATCTGGCAAAAACGGGATCTCATTGGGACATCTAGAATCACCACTAAATTAATGAGTGGAGTAAATGTTCGAAAGGTTGGGGAAATTCCGGCTGATTATATTATATAACACCATACTGTTTCAACAAGCCCTTCAATACAACAATTGGAAGCAGGTAGCAGTGATAGAAAACAATTCTACACCGTACAGGGAACATTGTTTGGTTCACTGACGGGTCGAAAACATACCAAGGCGTTGGGGCCGGAATGTACTGGGTGCAGCCAAGACTGAGGGTATCATCTCTCTACGGAAACTGGCCCCAGTATTCCAGCCCAAATCACTGCCATGAGATCGTGTGTCGAGGAGAATTTGCGTAGAAGCTACGAAGACCTTAGCACCTACATTAATTCAGACAGCCAGGCAGCCCTGAAATCACTGGCAGCTCTTGCAGCAAGATCTAAAATTGCTACAGAATGTCATAAGGTTCTGGTGGAGCTAGGGGAAAGCAATAGGGTAAACCTATAGTCGGTTCCTGGCCATTATGGGATCGGTGGCAATGTACAAGCCGACAGATTGGCCAGGATGGGCGTAGAGACTCAATATTGGACCGGAACCTGTCCTGACAATCACCGAGGCAACAATCAAACTGGAGCTACATAACTGGCTCAGAAGACAGCACTCAGAATATTGGAGCAAGGTCTACAAACAAAACCTTGATAAGGTAATGATGCCAAAGCCATGTTTTAAAAAGAAGCTCTGTAATTCTGGGCTTGAAGGAGATTAATCTCATGGCTGGATTAATGACAGGCCATGGGAACTTCAAAGAGCACCTACATACAATGGGAATAACAGAAGAGGACCCTAAATGTAGGATCTGTGATGACGACAAAGAAACCGAATCACACCTAATATTCGAATGCATTGCATTGGAGAGCAAGAGGTACAGAACATTTGGGACAACCAGACCCAAAGAGATTGTGGCTAATAAAGAAATGGTAAAGCGAAACTTGGCACTGTTTAAGGGGGAAAGATTGAAATTCATCAATAATGTCAGGTTTTGATTTATTTTTTATTTGTTAGTGCAACTCATCGACAATAAGTTCCCAAAGATTCAATGTTGAATTCGCATCCGAAGTGCCAGAATATTATTTACAAGTGCGACGCAGTCACCCTTACCACCCCCACGGTTTGAAGCAGCAGTTCAACATCAGTCAACAAGAATTCTGTGTATTACTTTCAACCAAACGTGTGCGGGATACATCTAGAAAGCCGTGATACATACTCTTTGATTTTATAGATCATCTTTGACCCTGTTTCATATCTTATAAACAATAACAAACTAGCTAGCTGCATCGTTTATGACGAAGAAATTCTTCTTTTGCCTTGTGATTCTGACGGAGATTTAAACAAGCGTTCGATTCTTTCTTAATTCAGTTATGCCACTATCACAAAGAGTGTATAAAAACTGGATAAACTGCGTTTGAATACGTTAGTGAATAGAAGACGTGACAAACAAAGACAAACCAGCAATGAGGCTATGTCCGAAGTAGAAACATCTGATAAAAATGTGGACTCGTCTCCTAGCAGCTCCAAGCGAAAAATTAGTGAGATGAATGGTGAATCTCGATCTCCTCGAAAAGTGTGTTCATGGCAGAGCCCAGTATCGAAATGGGTCTCTAAATCCACTCATATGGAAACGATGCCCTAAAACCACATTAGCATCTGCTACAGTTGTCAGAATTGCAACTTATGACGCAGTTCTTGTATTTAATGATGGGAACGTCAGGAGAATGAAGGTATTAGAAAGAATGGGCTTCAAGACGGGAAATTTTACTCAAGACATCATGAGAAAAATAGATTTACAGCGCGTCTCTGCAGGTGAAAAGTCAGTTAAAGACCTGGTAAAGGAAAAAAGACAGAAAACAAAAAAACAGAAGAGAGGTTTTGAAGAAAAAGACGACCCAGAGTACAGATGTGGTGCCTTCTGAAGAAGTGAGACAAGGAAAAAAAGTTTGGCTGAACTTTAAATTGCTTTTCCTGAAAAGTTTGGTTTTTAAAGTTTATGTAACTTTCCCTCAGATTCCATTAATTCTAGAATTATGAAATTTTGTTCAAATGTTCAAATGTTTGTAGATCTATCGGACCAAACTGCGTGGTCATCAGTCCGTAGCTTACAAACTACTTAAACCTAGGTAAACTAACCTAACGACAAACACACACCCCCATGCCCCAGGGAGGACTTGAACCTCCACGGCGAGCAACCGCGCGCTCCGCAGCGAGACGCTTTAGACCGCTCGGCTACTCCACCGCGCCTGAAATTTTGTACACTTGTTTCTGTGAACCTAGTAGACATTGTCTTGAGAGCAAATTTTGAAATTCCGATTTCAAGCTGAGATATGGGGCAATGAGGTTGGAATTTTGCTAGTGGAATTATAATTATAAAATTATGAAAATTCCCCTATTTGATCTATTCCAGAAATCTAATGAGAGAAGCTTACAACGTATATGAGAGATGAAACAGAAATCTCTGGAATACTTTCAGACAAAAAGGAACATACTTTATAGGGAGCATAAGGTTATTTACAACTTGTACAAAAACCAGACAGCGGTTGTCAGAGTTGAAGGGCATGAAAGGGATGCAGTGGTTGGAAAGGGAGTAAGACAGGGTTGTAGCCTTTCCCCAATGTTGTTCAATTTGTACATTGAGCAAGCTATAAAGGAAAGCAAGGAGACATTTGGAGAAGGAATTAAAGTTCAGGGTGAAGAATTAAAAACATTGCGTTTTGCCGACGACATAATAATTCTGTCAGATACAGCAAAGGACCTGGAAGAGCAATTGAACGGAATGGACAGTGTGCTGAAAGGTGCATATAAGATGAACATTAACAAGAGTAAAACTAGGGTAATGGAGTGCAGTGTAAGAAAATCAGGTGATGCTGAAGGAATTAGATTAGGTAACGAAACAATAAAGGAGGTAGATGAGTTTTGTTACTTGGGCAGTAAAATAACAAATGATGGTCGCAGTACAGAGGATATAAAATGCAGAATGGCAATGGGTAGAAAAGCGTTCATGAAAAAAGAGAAATTTGTTAACATCGAATATTGATTTAAGCCTAAGGAAGTCCTTTCTGAAGGCATTTGTATGGAGTGTTGCCTTTTATGGGAGTGAGACATGGACGATAAACAGTGCGGACAGGACGAGGACTGAGGCTTTTGAAATATGGTGCTACAGAAGAATGCTGAAGATTAGGTGGGTGGATCAAGTAACTAATGAGGAGGTACTGAACCGAATTGGGGAGAAAAGAAATTTCTGGCATACCTTGACTAAAAGAAGAGATAGATTGGTAGGACACATTCTTAGACATCAAGGAATTGTGAATTTAGCGTTGGAGGGAAGTGTGTGGGGTAAAAATCGCAGAGGGAGACCAAGAGACGCGTATAGTAAGCAGATTCAAGTGGATGTGGGTTGTCGTTCTTATGAGGAGATGAAAAGGCTTGCTCAGGATAGAGTAGGGTGGAGAGTTGCATCAAACCAGTCTCTGGACTGAAGACCACAACAAAAACAACAACTTTATTTTTTGGAAATAAAACTTCAAATTTCATTAAAAAAAAGCTGAGTATATATAATCAAAGGATTTTATATAAAATGTGTTACTTTCATGTAAAGCGTGGTACAAAATTGCATTGCCAGATTTGCAAACTGTGGAGCTGGTGCATTTTTGAAATTGTGTGTTTTTTTCATTAATGTCCCCCCTTAGGGGCATTGGTTGGCTTTACTAGATATACAGGGAGCGACGCAGCACAATAAACTCAGTTTCGGTGCGGGCAGTGGCGGGTTGAACTGTTGTGGCTTCCCTGGCAAAATCAAATGAACTGACGCAGTCGGCGCTGGCGTTCGCCCTGCGCCCCATCAGACAGGTGGGCGCTACGTTGCATTGCATTATGCAGCCGCTGAGTACTCAGGCGTGCCAGACGTCACTTCTCGTCACGGCCACGTGGCTGCGCTGCTCCCCAGGGTCCGGGAGTTAACCAGGCAGAGCGCGCTACCAAGCACTGGCACGTACCGACTCAGAACACGCCGTTCTCGTGCAACACAACCGGCTGGCTACAATGAGGTGACAAATCTAATGGATATCGATAAGCATAAGACACAATCGGTTGCACAGTGGTAGAGTGCCAGACTACAAATCCAAAGGTCGCAGGTTCGATCCCCGCCAGGTCGTAGGATTCTTATCTGTCACTTTCCACTTCTTTCACCTCTGGCAGTGTTGCTCATGTGAAAAATACCGAGTAGCACCGTGGTTTGGAACCCACGTTAAACTGTAGGTCCCCCTATAACTGGCTGGGTAAGTCAGTTCGAAGATCGGAGGAAGGCAACGGCATACCACCTCTAAACAGGACCATGTCTAGTAAAGCACTGTGGTGTTCAAACCAATCTTCGGATTGTTGACTGCTTTACCTTTTTAAGACACAGATGTCACTAGTCTCTCTTTCTCAAAGTATAAAACGGCGGTGCTTAAGCAGACCTGTGATTTTTATTTCGATGTTTCAAAGATCGACATTATACGATTATAATCCAGCAATCACAGGAAATACTAAATTTAACTGATCTACATCTACATTCATACTCCGCAAGCCGATGGTGTGTGGCGAATGGTACCTTGAGTACCACTAAAGGTTCCTCCTATACCAGTCACGTATTGTTCGCGGAAAGAAAGATTATCGGTATGTCTCTGTGTGGACTCTTAATCTCTCTGATTTTATCTTCATGATCTCTTCGCGAGATATACGTCGCACGGAGCAATATACTGCTAGACTCCTCGGTAAAGGTATGTTCTCGAAACTTCGACAAAAGCCCGTACCGAGCGACAGAGCGTCTCTCCTGCAGAGTCTTCCACTGGAGTTTATCAATCATCTGCGTAACGCTTACACGATTACCAAATGATCCTGTAACGAAGCGCGCTGCTCTCCGTTGGATCTTTTCTACTTCCTCTGGAAGTACGGAACCCAAACCGGTGAGCAGTATTCTAGCTGTGGGCGAAGAAGTGTACTGTAACCTACTCCCTTTGTTTTCGGACTGCATTTCCTTAGGATTCTTTCAATGAATCTAAATCTGGCATCTGCTTTACCAACGATTGATTTTATATGGTCGTTCCATTTTAAATCACTCCTTATGCCTACTCCCTGATAATTTATGGAATTAACTACCTCCAGTTGCTGACTTACTATAGTGTACCTAAATAATACAGGATTCTTTCTTTCTATGTATTCGCAGCACATTACACTTGTCTACATTAAGATTCAATTGCCATTCCCTGCACCATGCCTCAATTCGATGCAGATCCTCCTGCATCTCAATACAATTTTCCATTGTTACAACCTCTCTATACACTACAGTATCATCCGCAAAAATCCTCAGCGAACTTCCGATATTAACCGCAAGGTCATTTATATATATCGTGAACAGCAACGGAACCACGACACTCCCCTGTGGCACACCTGACATCACTCTTACTTGAGAAGACTTCTCTCCATTGAGACTGACATCCTGCATTCTGTTATCTAGGAACTCCTCAATCCACTCATACAATTGGTCTGATAGACCATATGCTCTTACTTTGTCCATTAAACGTCTTTGGGGAACTGTATCAAACGCCTTGCGGAAGTCGAGAAACACAGTATCTACATGAGAACCAGTGTCTATAGCTCTTTGAGTGTCGGGGACTAGCACGAGCTGGGTTTCACACGATCGCCTTTTACGAAACCCATGCTGATTCCTACAGAGCAGATTTCTAGACTCCAGAAATGTCATTATACTCGAACATAATACATGTTCCAAAATTCTACAACTGACTGTTAAATATATAGGCCTATAGTTCTGCACATCTGTTCGACGTCCCTTCATAAAAACGGGGATGACCTGCGCCATTTTCCATTCTTTCGGAACGCTACGCTCTTTTAGAGACCTACGGTACACCACTGCAAGAAGTGGGCAAGTTCCTTCACGTACTCTGTGTAAAAACGAACTGGTATACCATCTGGTTCTGTAAGGAGAAGATATAAAAGTGAGTAAATAAAGCAACGTAAAATGCAGTACAGACGACTAAAAAGCCAGATTGACAAGTACAAAATGGTTAAGTAGGCGTGGCTATAAGCCAAACACAAATCAGGAGTAGAATATATGAGTAGCCTAAGATGAAAGACGGACATCTGTTGTTCGCCAGAAACTGAAATAAACGTCATTTTTTATTGCGAAACGTAGGGCCAATATATTTACATGCTGATTTGAGCATTATGAACTTTAATACTCGAGGATTTATACCTGGAAGTGGCTAATATCAATTTGATTACTCAAGCACCTTCAAATTGTGTTGGAAAATACAGATGTCCGTGTCCGCTTCTGATGTGAACACGCTTTCAGATGTCCGTTTTTGATACAAAGAGATTCGCTTACTGCAAACGAGAATCTTTTACAGGTGTATAATCTGGGAAATTAAAGGAATATCAACATGAAGTGGAAAACATTAAATTTTGAACTCTATTACATATTGAAAAAATGAAGAACTACAATAATCATAATAATCTTTTTAATTTTATGGTCAGAATGAAACGTTACGTTTGCAGTAATTTGAGTAGTAATAAAACTTTTTGTATTTTTGAAGTTACAAAAATGTGTAGAAATTTCCCAAGCAACTTAAAATTTTTTCCGTAAACATCCTTACGTTATTTCTGACATCGAACTTCTTTACAACAAGTGATAAATTCGTACAACAGACCTTACAATAGAACAGTGTAGTTTACAACCTAGTCTTACCTCTGTTTCTTTTCAATCTTTATTTTCCACTTTTTTCAGGTTGTCTCAACCGCTTTCTAGCTTTTCCTTCGGCCTCTGGTGATATGATCCATTTCACTAGCTTGAAGATGGTTATTAGTAATAATACTATAAAAATTACTGAAAAATTGAAGTACGGGCTAGTACCTGGCATATACTGTCTCCATGTCTGATTTTCGAGGTCATATGACCATATACTGTGTTCTCATTGGTGCACACTGCTTTTTTCAACAAGTGCCCGAATTTGATATCAAGCTCGTATGTAGGTGTCTGATTTTGATGTGAACAGTCAACTTAAATGTGTGATTTATCATATTTACGTCAATTAAAAAAGAAAAAAAAAAAATACACGGGCTTCACCAATGAAAAGAGCGGAATATCTTCAACTGCTAACTGAATTTCGACCACTAGGTCAGATATTAGGCTGCCGGCCGCGGTGGCCGAGGGGACTGCGGCGCTGCAGTCACGGTCTGCACGGCCACTACCTTCGGGGGTTCGAATCCCCCTCGGGCATGGATATTTGTGCCGTCCTAGTTCGTAAGTAGTTCATAAGTAGTTTGTAAGTTTAGGGACTGATGACCCTGTAGTTAAGTAAAAAAAAGAAAAAAAAAATATCAGGCTACTCATATAACTAGGGGATAAATAGACACCGCCTACATGAACATAAAGATACATTTGGAGACAACAAAAAATAGCTGTATGAATATCAAGAACTCAAATGGAAAACCAGTTCTCAGTAAAGAAGGGAAAGCAGAAAGGCGGAAAGTTTATATAGAGGGGCTCCACAAAGAAAATGAACTTCGAGAAAATATTGTAGGGAGAAAAGAGGAAGTAGATGAAGATGAAATAGGAGATACTATACTGAGAGATGAATTTGGGAAAATTACAGAACCGACAGTTTAATAAGTCATGGTTACAAAATTTTAACAGGAACTATTTACAGAGGCATGGAAAGGCTGATAGATGTTGACCTCGAGAAAGATCAGTTCGGATTCAGGAGAAATGTAGGAACGCGGGGTGCAATACTCACATTACGATTAATCTTAGAAGATAGATTAAGGAAAGGCAAACCTACATTTCTGGCTTTTGTAGATTTGGAGAACACTTTTGACAACGTTGATTGGAATACACTATTCAAATTCTGAAGTCAGTACAGGTAAATTATAGGGAGCGTAAGGTTATTTACAACTTATACAAAAACCAGACAGCAATTATCAGAGTTGAAGGGCTTGAAAGGGAAGGGAGTAAGGTTGTAGCCTTCTCCAATGTTGTTCAATTTGTACATTGAGCAAGCTGTGAAGGAATGCAAGGAGAAATTTAGAGAAGGAATTAAAGTTCAGGGAGAAGAGATAAAATTTTGCGTTTTGCTGATGACATTGTAATTTTGTCAGAGACAGCAAAGGACCTGGAAAAGCAACTGAACGGAATTGACAGTTTGAAAATTATATACACAATGTCAGAGATTTAGTTTAAAAAGGGTTTATTCAATCACATTGATTCCTTATTGGAAGTGGTCAGAAGGAGCGTATAAGATGAACGTTATTAAGAGAAAAATCCGAGTAATGGCATGCAGTCTTCGAAAATCAGATCATGATGAAGGAATTAGATTAAATAACGAGAGAAGAAAAGGTGGTAGATGTGTTTTGTTACTTGGGCAGTAAAATAACATTTGATGGCCGAAGTACAGTGGATATAAAATCCAGAATGGCAATGAAAAGAAAAAAAGAAATTTGTTAACACGAAATATTACTTTACGTGTAAGAAAGTTATTTTCTAAAAGTATTAGTGTGGAGTGTTGTACGGGAGTCAACATGGACGATAAATAGTTCTGACAGGAAGAGGATGTAGACTTAAATCTATAGAATAAAAATGATACTAGAATATCACAGAAACTAATGACAGACAGTGCCAACTACAACAATAGCTTATAAGAATGAAGCGTGAACAATCCCACATATATGTTTCTGTAGATTATAACTTTTCCCAATCCTGATGTCACCGGGGATCAGATATATAGGGAACGGAAGTTTATTTAGAACCTGTACAAAAACGAGACAGCAGTTGTCATAGTTGAAGGGCATGAAAGGGTAGAGTGGCCACGAATAGAGTAAGACAGGGTTGCATCCTTTCTCCAATATTATTCAAACTATACACTAAAAAGCTGTGAAAGAAAGCAAGGAGAAATTTGGAGAGGGAATTAGAGTTCGGGATGAAGACATAAAAACATTTCGTCTTGAGGATAACATTGTAATTATGTCAGAGACAGCAAAGGACCTGGAAGAGCAACTGAACGGAATGAACAGTGTCTTGAAAGGAGCATATAAGATTAACATTAACAAGAGCAAAACAAGGGTAGTGCAATGCAGTTTTAGAAAATCAGTTGATGCCGAAGGAATTAGATAACAAAACAATAAAGGTGGTAGATGAGTTTTTTTTTTTTTTTTTACTTGGGCAGTAAAACAACGTATGATGATCTCAGTGCACAGGATATAAAATGCAGAATGTCACTGGGAAAAAAGGGTTTTTGAAAAAGAGAAATTTGTTAACATAGAAAATTAATTTAAGCCTAAGGCAATCTTTTATGAAGACATTTGTGTGGAGTGTTGGCTAGTACGGGAGTGAAACATGGACGATAAATAGTAGGAGAGAGGCTTCTGAAATGTGGTGTTACAGAAGAATGCTGAAGTTAGGTGGGTGGATCGCGTAACTAATGAGGAGGTACTAAACAGAATTTGGAAGAAAAGGAATTATTTGCGTATCTTGACTATAAGAAGAGATATATTGGTAGGATTTTTGTCAAAGATCTTATTGAGAGATGAGGTCTCCTTTAAGATGAATGGAGACACCGGAGCAGTCTACTGATGCTGTCATTAACACCGTTCGGATGAAGCTCGGCCAATGTGATCCTATGAGACAGTAACATGCATTCGTTGAAGCACATAAGCACATGTAAACAATTTTCAACGCACACAGTGACTGTGGCTCAGGTAACTTCTGACTGTTGGTGACTGTCTTCAAGTGTATCGTGTAACCTCAAACTACTTCCATCATTAGCCACGTGTTTAAGTAAATCGCTTACATCGTTACCTTGCCCTGGCTCCACTGGTTTTAACTCCATCATTGGTAGTTTCAGGTCCTTCAATGCCCCTTTAAGTAATTTCTGCTACCAAAATGGGAATGATGTCTGTTAGGGAGCCTAGTAGTCAACGGTCTGTTTGGCATTTCAGAACAAAATACTTCTGAATTTTAAATACAATAGGGTATTTTCCTGTGTTAAAAATATGGTTCGAATTATTGTTATTCTGAGTTATTATAACATTCAGACAACATTTTCGCTCATAATTCTTACAAAACATCTGTTATTTTTTCGTAATTAAAGCTTAAAAATCATCAAATTTCGCTATTAGATCACGTGATCGAAAACGCTCCGTTATTGGCTGAAGTACTGGTGACGTCATAGAACACCTACAGCGCGGCAACTAGTAGTCGGAGCTGTATTATTGTACGCGTTTCCTCCATTTCGCAGCTTTAAGTTCAGTTTTTTCGTGATCTAAACGCGTTTAGAGTTTTTATGCCACAATGGAAGATGGTTACGTGAAGGCTGACAGCGGAAACCTCCCTAACGTTGATGCAATTATGGTGTCTTCATTCTTTAAAAACAATTCAAATTTTTACGAGCCAGAAATAAGAAACTTGAAAACTGCATTGTAAATAACGCATACCTACATTTTAAAGCTAATTATTTCGAGAGATATTTTATGCCATTGGAAAAAAGTACCCTCTATTTGTTGATGTCAGCAGACTTAATCTGAAGTCACCATATTATGCAATAAAGGCTGAAATTTTATCTCCTATCCAAGTTGCCTTGAGTGATTATGTTGGCAACATCAACAACACGAAAGAAAATCTTTGTCCAGATGTTCAGACCACATAGAATGACTAGATTAGTGTATCGTATAGACCATGAAGTAAATAAATAATGGTGTTCCTACTCTATGATTCTTGTATGTACCCTTTTCCGGTCAGTAAAAGTAACTGCCCACGTAAATCAAAGATTTAACGACAAAATATTTGCGACGTCTCATGATTCTCGCTATTCAGCATCTGTTGCCAACATAGTCACAGGAAGCCGCCGGGATAGTTAGTAAAATTTAACCCAGTAGAGCTTCAATAAACATATATGTGGGTAACTAACACTTTTAATCGTATTTACACTTGCATATTACGAAAGTTTGAAAGCTAAATAAATCGGAGCATTAAAGACATCTCCCATATACGTATATTACGATAGGGTAAGTTGTAAAGTAACCAGAAGGGCGTTGTCGATGTATAAAACGGTTGTTAACTAAAATCTATTGGTGATAAAATTGCACTTACTGGAGATAAATAATCAGTGCTATACTTTTATAGTGGGCTGCAACAATATTCATGTTGTTCTTTCGCCAAAATTATTAGGAAACGGCTTTAATTACACATAAATCGTAGGCGTGTAACATTATGAAGTTTTACTTCGCAAATGTAAACATCACGTCATTGTTGTTATGTTGTTATGGTCTTCAGTCCGGAGACTGGTTTGATGCAGCTCTCCACCCTACTCTATCCTGAGCAAGCCTTTTCATCTCCTCATAAGAACGGCAACCCACATCCACTTGAATCTGCTTACTATACGCGTCTCTTGGCCTCCCTCTGCGATTTTTACCCCACACGCTTCCCTCCAATGCTAAATTTACGATTCCTCGATGTCTAAGAATGTGTCCTACCAAGCGATCCCTTCTTTTAGTTAGGGTATGCCAAAAATTCCTTTTCTCGCCAATTCTGTTCAGTACCTCTTCATTAGTTATGTGATCTACCCACCTAATCTTCAGCATTCTTCTGTAGTAGCACCACATTTCAAAAGCCTATCACGTCATTAACCTATGCATAATACTACTTTACACCTTTGCAGTAGAAGAGAATGATACTAAACAGTTTAGTTTACCAATGGAATAATATTGTTTACTTACATCAAAATGATCCTCACAGAAATACACACATGAAGTAGCCGCTATTTTATTTGGATCTCTTCGCGTCAGTGTCAACCACTTTTACGTATCTTCTCAGTTTTTGGTACTTGCAAGAACACTTTTTCTGGAGTCTTGACAGATGTATTGGTACAATGCGGAACTAAGCAATATTTGTAGGTCATTATGCAAACGTTAACGCCCAAACACGAGGCCTCGGCCCAAACAATATACAGGTATTTGTGTATCTTACGAGAGCAGCAGCAGCGTGTTGTATGACGTCACAGGCATCACGTGACTCAAATGTAGCGTTTTAGCGGGCTTTCAAATTATTTGAATTTCATTTCTTTTTCTAAATATAAGTACTGAAATCCACGAAGTAAAAAAGCATGTTCGGACCATAATATGACATAATTAACAGTTTAAAACGATTTCCAGAAAACAGTCAAATACCCTATTCCCGCGTCGATTCCTGCTCACACGCATCGAAAATCGCTGTACTATCATTCTGAAAATGAAACAAAAAATTAGTAGGATATTCTACATAAGCCGCTCATTGATACCAAACGATTTCATGACACACGGCACACGGGTCAGTGGATCTTTCATTCGGAAAGTGAGATCCGATGTTCTTGTTAATAATGCTTCGTTCTTCATCTACGGTGGAGTACTTGCTCACCGAGCCCTGAGCAGCCCAAGATAACAACCACCCAAATATGAAACATGTCTTCTTCAGCAAACACTTGAACTAAGAAGGTTGGAACTTAAATAGTTTGAACTATTTATCCACAAACGATACAAAAGCGTTACATGTTTGCACTTGTTACTGTCCTTCAAAGTAGTCATCAGCCTTGTGTAGAATCCGTTGTCAGTGATGTGGAAGGCGTAGTATACCGTCAGCGGAGCCTGTTCTGTTGATGGTGCAAATGTGCGAAAGGAGCTGTCTTCTACCTGTCGAATCTCTGGAACAGTTCTGAAGCGAATCACACGAACTGGTTCCTTCATCTACAGAATCAAATCAAAGTCACAAAGACTTAAGTCCGGGTGGATGGTACAGTACTACCCAGTCCCATCGACCGAACAGAGCAGCCACAGCTTTCGCGGTATGCGCTCGCGCATTGTTGTGCAAAATGAAAGGTGGGTTGCACAGAAAGTGCTGCCGCTTCTTTCCCAAAGCTGTCGAAAGTGCGCCAGACTAACAGTATGTTGAAAGTTGTGATGATTCTCGTGTAGAACTGTGATGGTATCCTACGCGTTACGTTCCTCCGCGCAGACCGACAATGCACACTATTACTGTTCGTTTTCGGAGCATCACCTGCGACCAGCTTTGCGAAAGTAGTGGCAAAAGTTTCTGCGCAACCCACCTATCATTTTGCATGACAATGCGCGAACGCATACAGCGCACGCATTGGCAGCTCTGTTCGGTCGATGGGACTGGGAAGTACTATACAATCCACCATACTCCCCGGACTTAAGTGGCTTTGATTTGATTCCGAAGATGAAGGAACTGTTCCAGAGATTAGGTCTACTGCTCCCTTCGCACCATCAACAGAACAGACACTAATAGCGGTTTACTACGCCTTCCACATCGCTGGCAAAGAGTTCTACACTACGCAGGTGACTACTTTGAAGGACAGTAACAGAAGCAAACATGTAACGGTTGTGAATAAATAGTTGTCACTATTTAAGTTCCAACCCTCGTACAATTAAGGTGTAATCTCATTGGCTCGAAAAAGTTACCTAGAAATGGTGGATGTTGAGAAACGAAATATCTTGAGGAATATCTGTTGTACTTTGGAGGAACCATGACTGGAGAATAAGGAAGACGCAAGGACCTTTTGAAAACATGAAGGCAAGAAGATTGGGATGAGCATACTTCAACATCGAAGAACAAAAACTGTTATGGTGGTGGGATATAAAGCCAACAGATCTGACAGAACCGGAAAGCGAGGGACGAAAGCCTGTCTTACAGTAGATGGGGTTGAATCAACTCGATACAAACAGCTGAAAAGCGGAGCCATTGCAGGCATATAAATGCAGCAAAGTTTTTACGTGAGTTTTTTAACGGGCTTAAGATTATACCCCTTATATTTTATACACTCTGTATTTATCCTTTCATATTCCACTTTTTATACAAAAACAATTTCGATGGATCGTTTCTGACCTCACCGAGCAAATTTTGAAGCGTTAAGCTGCCACGACCTGAATGGAATTACGCAGAGCGAATTAATTCGGTTCTGGCAACTACTGAAATGGCACGCGAGTGCTCCCATTCAGATAAAGGATTAAAAGGAGATGAACGCATAAAGGCGCTGCCGCTATTGAACCGGCGCCTCTGTTCCCGCACCCCAGAGCGGCGGAGGAATTCTCACCGAGGCCGCGTCTCCGTAGATCAAGAGCCAAAACTGTTCCGTGCGGAGCACTTTTTCAAAGTTAATCTGAGAAGCTTTCGGAGAACTTCAGCTGCCAACTGAAGCGATGTACAAGTTAAAGTCAGGATTACATGCTTCTGTCCTTAGATATGAACTAATATATTTTGCTGGAAAGATGCAACACATTGAACAGAAACACGTTAATCAAACTATAAAAAATAGACAACACGAATAATAACTAAAACAATAAATGGATTTACTGTAGAGATGTCTTTAGATAGCTATGGATTCTACCCCCGCAAAATGATTACAAATAAAAATTTATTCTGCCTGTGAAGAATATCATCGGTCATTATTACACCAACAGCTGCAATCATAACCACGAAAAAAACAGTCAGAAAAAAAATTAGAATTCACAATAGAATTTCCAGTCAAGAAATTAATACCAAACTGTCACGGAAGTGGATTAAAAAAACGCAATTAATATATATAGCTTAATTTTTATATTTTATATATTACTTACATAAACCATACGTACACAAGCTCTGCCTCATATATATGTTGATTCAGACTTATTTACATAAATATATTACATACATTCTCCTTCATATATGTATATGAAGCAGAATGTATGTATTATGTATGTAAATAAGTATATGAATATGTACATGAAGAAGAATGTATGTATTATGTATGTAATATATTTATGTAAATAAGTGTGCATCAATATATATATGAGGCAGAGGTTGTGTACCTATGGTTTATGTATGTAATATATTTATGTAAATAGGCCTGGATCTATCTGAGCCAAATGTGGCACACACGCCAAACCTCTTGAATATGAGCACCGTGGAGATTAATTACTTCCTAGTTACAGTAAGAGCTGAGATATGGCAAAAAGTGTTAATTTGCCGTCTGCCTTACAGGCATGCATGTTATTCTCATTGCTACGTAGTACAAACACGCGAAGGATTAAGCGAGGTGAGCTTCCTGTGGGCATTTAACTACATTTTTACGGAAAGTTAAATTTGTGCCCAGCCGGGATTCGAATCCAAGGCCTACTCCTTATTAGACAGTCGCGCGGGAATAGCTGTGCACTCTAAGGCACCTTGCTACGGAGTGCGCGGCAGTTCCCCATCGGAGATTCGAGTCCTCCCTCGGACATATGTTTGTTGTTCTTACCCTTAGTTACTTTAAGTAGTTTGTAAATATAGGAACCGAAGGTCACTATAGTTAGGTCCCATAGCTTTACAAACATTTGAATATCCACACAGTAATGGCCATAGACCAAACATATAGTAGACTGCGCGTGACGTCATTAAACTGAAACCAATATCTAAGTCACGTGACTCGGGGCAGGAAACCATTTTCATCATTACGAGCAATGTTTTGCAGTTCTTTTCATTTGTAGTGGAAAATAAAGGACAGCTTTTAACAATAAAACTTCTTATCTTATTCTTATTGCACATTTATTAGCGCAGTTAGTGTTAGTTCACCGCAATCCCCAATATTAATATGCCATGATTACAATTGTTTATGTGTGCTTATATTAAATGTATTCTCAAGCAACAGAACTGCAGATCTTAAGCGAACGATTTTACTTTCTCTTCATTGCGAGTCTCTTAGTATTTACACGAGACTAGAAGATGAAATATGTTTGACAAGCAGCATCAGTTTTCTTACGATTCCTCAAGAATATATTTGAAAGGCTTTGTTATGCTTCTGTTACAAGTGAAATCTGTTTCTATTCATAATGTAAGTTTCTAACACCATACAAGTGTTAATTTGTATTTTATGACTTTTGTCACGTGATGCCAAAACGTAAAACAAGCAAAATATTGGCTATTCGATGCACACGACGAGAACCGCTTTTATGGGTATATTAGACTGTTTGAAATCATCTCTTCCTTTGTATACCGTTATCAGAAGAAGATCTGCACCAGAAATCTTACTTGCTGACATATGAACTCAGTGATGAGCAGATGAAATAATGTTGCCATTGATAATCACATCCACAACTGAAAAAAGAAAAAGATTTATAGTGCAACATAAAAAGGATCTTTCATTCTGTTTCTTGTAAAAGGAACTAACAATACTTTTCACTTGGCCCCATGTACAGACTATAATCGACAGAGCGAGGTGGATTCGCATTCGGAAGGGTCGTATTTCAAATCCTCCTCGAACCATTCAGCTTACAAAATATTTTGTAAGCTGTCATGATTTTAACTTGTGTACTTTTTATATAGTGACTATGTGCAATGTCGCATTTATTATTTTATACCCATTTTTTAACACGATGACCAGCTTGTAAAATATATATGTGACGAGATGATGGTGACACAGTTCACCGAGTCAGCCACTGTGGTAATATCAGTGAGTAGAGCAATTACAACATATACTTATTTTAAAATTTTGAATTTTTGGGTTACGACATGTTAAGCCATTAGCTAATCTCTGCTAACGATTGCTAATGGCAAACTGACCGAAACCGGTAGCATTGAGAAAAAATAGCCGGCCACGGTGGCCGGGGGGACTGAGGCGCTTCAGTCACGGTCTACACGCCCACTACGGTCGGGGGTTCGAATCCCCCTCGGGCATGGATATTTGTGCCGTCCTTAGTTGTAGGTAGTTCATAAGTAGTTTGTAAGTTTAGGGACTGATAACCTCGTAGTTAAGTCCCTTAAGCTTAACAAACATTTGAACATTTGATTTGAGAAAAAATAAACAGCTATGGTCAATATGTCGTTTTGCAATTCTGTCAAAGCTGTTATGTCCCACCTGTTCACTTTTCTAAATAGTACAATACTCGACGACTGGAGAAGAGGAGACATTGTTGCCATCTGCAAAAAAGGCATTAAAATCCTTTTTAAAAACTACAGAAGAATAACCAAAATTATTGAAAGAATTTTACTGAATAGAATAAACGTAAAGATAGAAAAGGAGCTGAGTGAGGAACAACATGTTGTTGTTGTTGTTGTGGTCTTCAGTCCGGAGACTGGTTTGATGCAGCTCTCCACAATACCCTATCCTGAGCAAGCCTCTTCATCTCCACATAAGAACGGCAACCTACATCTGTCTGAATCTGCTTACTGTATCCATCTCTTCGTCTTCCTCTGCGGTTTTTACCCCACACACTTCCCTCCAACGCTAAATTCACAATCCCTTGATGTCTAAGAATTTGCCCTACCAATCTATCCCTTCTTTTAGTCAAGGTATGCCAGAAATTTCTTTTCTCCCCAATTCTGTTCAGTACCTCCTCATTAGTTACGCGATCCACCCACCTAATCTTCAGCATTCTTCTGTAGCACCATATTTCAAAAGCCTCAAACCTCTTCCTGTCCGCACTGTTTATCGTCCATGTTTCACTCCCATACAAGGCAACACTCCATACAAATGCCTTCAGAAAGGACTTCCTTAGGCTTAAATCAATATTCGATGTTATCAAATTTCTCTTTTTCAAGAACGCTTTTCTACCCATTGCCATTCTGCATTTTATATCCTCTGTACTGCGACCATCATTTGATATTTTACTGCCCAAGTAACAAAACTCATCTACCTCCTTTATTGCATCGTTTCCCAATCTAATTCCTTCAGCATCACCTGATTTTCTTAGACTGCACTCCATTACCCTAGTTTTGCTCTTGTTAATGTTCATTTTATATGCACCTTTCAGCACACTGTCCATTCCGTTCAACTGCTCTTCCAGATCCTTTGCTGTCTCTGCCAGAATTACTATGTCGTCGGCAAAACGTAATGTTTTTAATTCTTCCCCCTGAACTTTAATTCCTTCACCAAATTTCTCCTTGCTTTCCTTTATAGCTTGCTCAATGTACAAATTGAACAACAATGGAGAAAGACTACAATCATGTCTTACTCCCTTTCCAACCACTGCATCCCTTTCATGCCCTTCAACTCTGACAACCGCTGTCTGGTTTTTGTACAAGTTGTAAATAACCTTACGCTCCCTATATTTTACTCCTGCTTGCTTCAGAACTTGAAAGAGTTTATTCCAATCAACATTGTCAAAAGCCTTCTCCAAATCTACGAAAGCTAGAAATGTAGGTTTGCCTTTTCTTAATCTATCTTCTAGGATAAGCCGTAAAGTGAGTATTGCCTCCCGTGTTCCTACATTTCTCCTGAACCCAAACTGATCTTCCCCGAGGTCGGCTTCTACCAGCTTTTCCATCCAAATTAGTAATTTAAAAATATAAAAATAAATAAATAGAAAGGAAAGGAAAAGAATAGATGTCCTCAAATATCATGTGAAGATAACGTTTATTGAACTGAGAGACTGGTGAAGGCAGAGGGTGCCGCGGCAGAGGGGCCGAGCGCATTGAGGCGCCGTGCTACGATGCGCGAAGCCGTTCCCCGTCGGGGGTTCGAATCCCCCCTCGGGCATGGATGTTTGTGCCGTCTTTAGTATAAGGTAGTTGATAAGTAGTTTGTAAGTTTAGGAACTGATGACTCCGCAGTTAAGTCCCATAAGCTTTACAGACATCTGAACATTTTTGAAGGGCCTATTCGGACTTGACTCGAAATGTCGTGTTGATGATGTACGGAACAAGCAGTAACGTAATGTAAAGTAAGCAGGCTGTTATGTGGCCTGGTGACTGCAGTCCGCACAGGAAGGGCAGCCTGCCGCTTGCCGTGCAACTTGAATCTGGCAGCCGCACAATGACGACCTGTCGGGCTAACAGCGCAGCGCAGCGCAACGTGAGAAGCGGCTCTGGGCTGCCCCTGGCCACCGACCGTTACACTAATGGGCGGACGCCTGTCTGCAGTGGCTAGCCAGCGAGTCTACCAGCAACAGGCCACAGAATAGGGAGAATACAGAAGGGAAAGCTGGGGGCGGCGCCTTTGGTCTGTATGTTACCAAGCGTTGCGCTCGACGCCATATTGAAAAGCAGTAAACGCGGAACTATAGCCACTTGGTACTTTGGCTGGAAATGGACCGTTTACGAACTGCAGCTAATCTCACCGACTTTTACGAAAGGAAACGGCTTTTCATTACGCTCTCTTCAATTTGCCTCCTTCTACACACGCAATTTGGGCGAAATCGCCGGGTCCCGATTGCCGACTTCCTGTTGTAAGAGGATCAACGATCGTTGACAACATTAGCACAAAGCCTTCTTCGCCGTTAGTAAAATTTTTACGGTTTGCATCACATTATGTGAAGGTGAGCAGGTAGATGAGTCTTAAATATTCCTGAAATATCTCGCGCCGGCCGCAGTGGCCGAGGGGACTGAGGCGCTTCAGTCACGGTCTGCACGGCCACTACGGTCGGGGGTTCGAATCCACCCTCGGGCATGGATATTTGTGCCGTCCTTAGTCTTAGTTAGTTCATAAGTAGTTTGTAAGTTTAGGGACTGATGACCCCGTAGTTAAGTCTCATAGACTATACAAACAAAAATATCTCGCCTATGTGGGCAACAGGAAAAGGGAACGCACGCGCAAAATGTTGAAGTCCAGCTACTTACGCAATATTCTTTGTCTTTCATTTTATTTTATCCCCTGCAACGTTAAACTTATAATTATAAAACATAAATATACTTCAACATTTCGATGCTGTTTGCTACAGCAACAGCGAGAGTTATCGTCGAGAGAAGAAGCAAGGCTACTTTTAACAATTACGCAGACATTGCTCTTATTCGAAACTGATAACATTTAACTTTTACTACACATATAGAGACGCTTACCGTTCAACATCTTTTGGGAAGGTGAAGAAGCTTATATCCTTATTTCTATTCGAATTATTGCGGCAATTAGGTGCTCAACAGCGCATTTTCTTCTATTGTTGCTCATTAAAAAAAAAAAAAAAAAAAAAAACGGAACAGATCCAAGTACTGACACACAGTTCTTTCTTTTAGTGCACTGCACTGCACGAAACATTTGTTTACTTTTATGCGATTCAGGCAGTTAAAATACACAATTAACAAACAAAGACGGCGCATTACCACGCCACAGATTAGGGAGTGACCACGCGTTTACTACTTTTCAAGATGGCCGATTCCGCGCATGCGCACTGAATTTTGGACGACAGACTGCAGCGGGAGTTTCCTTTCTGTATACTTCTTATTCTGTGACTAGGCGTGTGCCAGCCAAATGTTCCACGCAGGAGCTGTCAACTTGAGGACAAGTCCTGTACAACCAGAGGCGCCGACTTCATAATATTATTGCGGACTAGCTGGTACCCGGCGCGGTGCTGCCGCAGATGAAATACCGTATTTTATCGCATTTTTCATAATTAAAAAATTATTTTATTAATATCGCGCATAATTCCCTCTCCTGTTTCTTTCTAACAGGAGCGGCCTTCAAATAACTTGACAGTGGACGCAGTGGTACTGCCACGAACGATTATTTCAATTGTCACAACATACCGTAAATTTGAAACGTTAAGTCGCAGACATATTTCTAGGTCAGTTTGCTACAAGTCATCATAATGGCGAAATATTCAAACTACACGACAAAATGTAAACTGAACGTGTTATCTTACGCCGATAGAAACGGAGTAAAAGCTGCAGGAAGGCATTTCTCCGCCGATCCTAATTCAATACGGTATTAGCGGAGACAAAAAGATAAACTCGTGACTTCAAAGGCAAGCTCCAGATCTTTCCGTGGGCCTTGTGTTAAGAAAATAAATACCGCTACAGTAAGTTTAACATTAGTTGCGACTTGCCGGCCGCAGTGGCCGAGGTGACTGAGGCGCTCCAGTCACGGTCAGCACGGCCACTACGGTCGGGGGTTCGAATCCCCCCTCAGGCATGGATATTTGTGCCGTCCTAGTTCGTAAGTAGTTCATAAGTAGTTTGTAAGTTTAGGGACTGATGACCCCGTAGTTAAGTCCCATAAGCTTAACAAACATTTGAACATTTTGAGTTGCGACTTCTAATGTTTGGCTTGTCGGGGTGAAGGAGACGCCGTTGCCCAGGTAACAGCAATAATGAGCCGCCTTTTCCCACTCCCGCCGCCACCGGCTCGGCTTGTGAGGCACCGCTGTTGCCAAAGCGTGTGTAAACAGTAGCACGCGGTGTCGCGCGGCGTTCTCTATCCTGCATTGTTGTGTCCTACCGACAAAGAATGTTTCCAGGCGCCAGCGTGGCGTTAGATGTTGTCGGCGCGATCAGCATGCACTGGAAACTATGCGAACCCTCCACTCGCTCCGCACCGATATGTCAAAAGTCGCAACTAGTTTTAAACGCACCATTTTTTCAAAAAAATGTTCAAATGTTTGTTAAGGTTAAAGGACTTAACTACGGGGTCATCAGTCCCTAAACGTACAAACTAGTTATGAACTACCTACAACTAAGGACGGCACAAATATCCATGCCCTAGGGGGGATTCGAACCCCCGACCGTAGTGGCCGTGCAGACCGTGACTGAAGCGCCTCAGTCCCCTCGGCCACCGCGGCCAGCACCATTTTTTCACAATTTGCCGTATACCGGTATCTTTTACTGCCTAATACATAGTTTTTCTTCCTTTCTGAATAACTACTCGCATAATTCCCTCCCTACTGTTTTCAAGAAAATTTTTCGAGAAAAAAAGGGGGTGATAAAATACGGTAATTGTGCAAATAACGTTCGGAATTTGAAAGTGATAGCTTGTTTACTGAAAATCTAATTGATGAGGCCTTGGAAGAAGCAAAAGGACTTGTAGTGGGAGGAGAAAAACTAAAAAGTATAAAATACAGTATTAGCAGAATCAGAAGAATCGCTCCAGGAAATGATGGAAAGTATTGTAAGCGTGGGTAATGATTTTGGAATGCGATTAAACCTTGATAAGAAGAAAGTCATGAAAATTGGAAAAGACGACGACACAATCAAAATATCATTAGGGGGAAGAGTATTTGAACAGGTGCAATCGTTTCAGTATTTGGGAAGCATGTTCAAATGTCTGTAAATCTATCGGACCAAACTGCGTGGTCATCAGCCCGTAGCTTACAAACTACTTAAACCTATGTAAACTAACCTACGGACAAACACACATACCCATGCCCCAGGGAGGACTCGAACCTCCACGGCGAGCAACCGCGCGCTCCGTAGCGAAGTGCTTTAGACCGCTCGGCTGCTCCATCGCGGCTGGGAAGCATGATAACATCCATTGGAAGTTGCACAGAGGAAGTAAGGCAAAGAATATCTATGGGAAAGAAAGCTTTCAGGAAAGTAAAAGATTTGCTAACAACCAAAAGTATTCGCATTACTCTAAGGAAGAGGTTCGCCAAATGTTTTGTGTGGAGCGTGATGTCATGTGGATCAGAAACGTGGACAATCAGACAGAAAGAAAAAAATATTTAGAAAGTTTTGAAATGTGGCTATTGAGAAGAATGGAAAAAGTGAAGTGGACCGACAAAATGAAAAATGGGGAGGTGTTGCGCGGGGTAGGAGAGGAAAGGACCTTCATTAGGACAATCCAGAAGAGGAAAACATCTCGGTTGGGGCACATATTACGTAGGAATTTTCTGCTGCTAAGAATAATGGAAGGAAAAGTAGAAGGAAGAAGAGGAAGAGGAAGTAGAAGATTTCGAATGCTGACTGACCTGAAGAAAGGAAGGAACTATACGCAAATGAAGGAGGATGCCCAGAACAGAGCGAAGTGGAGGACGTTGAAACCTAAGGACGGACCTACTCGAAGAAGAAGACACACACACACACACACACACACACACACACACACACACACAGTCGTCTCCTCCTCTACGTCCTCTCTGTTCGCCTGCTCCTCCCCCCGTCTCCTCCAGTTCCTCCGCCCCTCCTCTGTTCATCTCCCTTCACTTGTCTGCCACCGCCTCCCCTCTCTCATTCTCCTCCTCTCCCCTATCTCTTTCTCCTCCTCTCTCCTACCTTCCCTTTCTGTCCACCTACTCCTCTCCATCTTATATGGAAAGCACCAAGTTTCATGGTGATAGGTCAAGTGGTGTCAAAGTCGCAAGATATCCTCCGCCATACTAAATTCACTGTACTGCAGATTATAAAAAGTCTCCTTCATCAAAACATAGATTTATGTACTGACTTTCATGGCCAGACAAACAATTTGGATGTTTGTTGTAACGTACCCTCCGTCATGCACCTTCGTAGGCTTACAAAAGGTAGCCCATGTATTAATTCGCGGTATAAGCTATCTACATTCCACGTTTCATTCAATTCTGTCCAGCCGTTTCAGCGTGAAGAGAAACAAACGTATTAACCCATTGTAAGGTACCCTCCGCCATGCACCGTACGGTGGCTTACGAAAGGCAGCCCAAGTATTAATCAGGTTATAAGCTACCTGTTACAAATTTAATTCATATCCGTCCACCCATTTCAGCGTGAAAGCGTAAGAAACGAACTGGCTAATTGTAAAGCACCCTCCGCCATGCATCACACGAATTTTAGTATGCGAGTGCAAGCAATGGGTTAACAAAGTTTTATCGCAATTGGATGTATGCCATGGCCGTGCATAAAATATGAACAAAAAACATCATCATCATCATTTTCCATCTCCAGTTTCCCGAGTGTGGCTAACAAGCGCTCTCCATCTCATCCGATCTTGACATAACATTTGGTCTTGGACATCATCCCAGTTAAAACCGTTCTCTATGTCTCATTTAACTGCCTTTATCCATCGTCTCCTTGGCCTTCCTCTTGGTCTTCTTCCTCCCACTTCCATTCTGAAATATTTTTAGCTGTTCTTGTGCTATCCATTCTCATTACATTACATTACATTCTCATTATATTACAAAAAAACAAACGAACATTAATTTTTATATATTAGATATTTCCTGAAGTATGCGTCGTACAGTGATATAAATTTGATGGGACATTCAGTGATACATATCGATACTACATGCAAAATATGTTGCGGAAGGCAGTCAGCAGTAATCAAGTAAAACATTAAAGGAACATTGGGGGGGGGGGGGGGGGAGGCGCTTATAAAACGCTTCATAAACGTCCGAAATTACATACAAACTTTGTTGCAGGTCCCTAACTACTCCCATTTTCCAATAATTGACGCATAAATCTGGTATTCTCACGCGGTGGCCTCTCATTATTTATGACGTCATATTTCCTGAGCTATGTGTCGTGCCCTTTCGTTTTTGGGTCAGAAACCTTCGTGGGCGTTTGGTGAACAGTTCACCAAGCTTTCATTGGAATCGAATGAATGGTTTATGAATACATAGAGGACATGCAAACATTCATTTATATATACAGGGTGTTTCACTAAGTGTGTTTTCCTCTGTAACTTATAAAATAATAGGTGACGGGAAATTTTAATGCGGTAGGTCAACACAACAAACGTTATACTTTCTGCGGAGCTATGAACATAGTTTATTGTATCATTTTCCAAAGAGTTACATCACAAAGATATAATTTTTTAAATGGAACAATAGTTTTTTCTATCGTGCATTGGATTCGTTGAAACCAGCTGCGTCCAAATCAATTTAAACTACATTCGCCGAGCGGTCTAAAGCGTCTCGCTGCGGAGCGCGCGGTTGCTCGCCGTGGAGGTTCGAGTCCTCCCTGGGGCATGGATGTGTGTGTTTGTCCGTAGGTTAGTTTACCTAGGTTTAAGTAGTTTGTAAGCTACGGACTGATGACCACGCAGTTTGGTCCGATAGATTTACAAACATTTGAACATTTGAAACTACATTCCTATCACTGTTAGTTTGGGAGGTACAACTCTTCAAAGTTTAGGGGGCGGAGGCTACGACAGCGTAGCTAACTGGCTGGTGGTCATGAGACAGGGGGCCATGCCCCAGGGGATAGCCACTCGGCCAGTCAGCTACGCTATCGCAGCCTCCGCCCCTGGAACTTTGAAGGTTTGTAGCTCCCAAACTAACAGTGATAGGAATGTAGTTTAAATTGATTTGGACGCAGCTGGTTTAAACGAATCCAGTACACGACAGAATAAACTATTGTTCCATTCAAAAAATTATATCTTTGTGCTGTAACTCTTTGGAAAATGATACAATAAACTATGTTCATAGCTCCGCAGAAAGTGTAACATTTCTTGTGTTGACCTACCGCATTAAAATTTCCCGTCACCTGTTATTTTATAAGTTACAGAGGCAAACACACTTAGAGAAACATCCTGTATATATATAAATGGGGATCACTTATAATTTGTGATGGTGGATAGGGGTTTTTCGGCGCTCGGCAGCTAGGTCTTCTGCGCCCGAACAAATTTAAAAAGTTAAGAATCTAGGAGTGTGAACGAACAAAATAAAAGAGAGCAACCCAGGTAGTAACATGAGCAACTGACGCAAAATACAAAACGTAAGTGTTAGAGATGAAGGGATAGCCGACCACAGGGATAAAATAGGGCGAGCCAGCCACTTCGCAACACATTAAAACCTCCAGTCTAAAAGCTTAGACCAGAGTTGAGACAATTCACAAAATTTTAAAACTTGGCTCACACTCATTTCACCGTTACCCAAAATGACGCCATAAGTACACCAAGTTGCGCAGCGACGCTCTCAGCATCAAATAAAGCACAATCAATTAAAATGTGGCGGACAGTAACCAGCACGCCACAGGTATCACAGACCGGGGGCTTCTTTCGTCGGAATGAGAAGCCGTGTGTAAATGGGCAGAGCCCGATTCGGAGGCTGGTAACGGCACAGACAGCGGCTACTTCTTCCCTCCTGAGGGGCCAGGAGGAGGACCGCCAGGGACGGACAGTGGGCTTCTGCAACCGTAGTTCGTTGTTAGCCACTGAAATCCATTCGTCCTCCCACAATTGCAGGGACCGCTGCCGTAACAAAGAAGAGATGTCTGGCAGAGGTCTCGGGCACACCGTCACTTCAGGTCACTGCAGGCCCCTTTGGCAGCCCCATCAGCTTGTTCGTTCTCCTGAATAGCCACGTGCCCCGGCACCCAGCAAAACGGCACCACCTTCCCATGACGTTGGAGGAAGAACAGTTCGTCATGGATTTGCTGCAGCAAATTTGCCGATGGATAAATATCTTTCAAAGACTGCACAGCAGTAAGAGAGAGTCAGAGGAGAGCAGAAATTGATTTCCGTGTACTCGTATCCGCTGTAGTGCCGCCTTGAAGATCGCATGTAGCTCTGAGGAGAAGAAAAAAAAACAAAAAAAAAAAAACAAAAAAAAAAAAAAAAAAAAAAAAAAAAAAACAACCAGAGTAATTGTCGGGGAGGCGGACCTTAACAACACGGTTGGGGGAAACAGTGGAACAACCGACGGAGTCCCCTTGCTTGGAGCCATCAGCAGACACCACTGTAACACCGTGATGTTTATCTAAAACATTAAAGGACACAGACTGAAAACGCTTATGATTTTATCACCTACTAGATTTGAGTTGCGCCTTTCCTTTCATTGGTACGCTCTCTACCAGGAAGCTTCATGTAAACATAACACCACCGCCACCAAACGGCGCGCCAAGTCATTATAAATGGAAGGATAGATGCCAAGATCGCAATTTTTTTATTTTATTTATTCAAGACGACCGGTTTCGACACTCTACGGTGTCATCATATGGTCTCATTGACAAAAAAAAACTACTTGTAATAAAGCTCCACATAAAAGCTGGTAGGTGTACTGGTTAATATTTATATATATATAACCGGCCGGGGTGACCGAGGGGACTGAGGCGCTCCAGTCACGGTCTGCACGGCCACTACGGTCGGGGGTTCGAATCTCCCCTCGGGCAAGGATATTTGTGCCGTCCTTAGTCTTAGCTAGTTCATAAGTAGTTTCTAAGCTTAGGGACTGATGACCCCGTAGTTAAGTCCCATAAAATACCCCACCGTGTGCTGGTGGGTGTTCAGAAATAAAATGGCCGGCTGGTCAACATTAAAATAGTAAAATGTACATGAAATAATAACCAGCATTGTGCACATATCTGGTGGAGGAGGGCCTACGTGTGGTCAACCAGAAATGAGCACAATAGTGATTATCATTTCATGTATATTTTACTATTTTAATCTTCACCAACCATCTATTTTATTTCTTAACAGCCATCACCACAGAATTTTATATACAAATATCGGCCAGTACACCTAACCATTTTATGTGGAACATTATTACAAGCAGTTTTAAGTGAACGAGATCAGATGATGACACTGTAGAATGTCGAAATCGGTCGTCTTGAATAAATAAAATAAAAAAACTGCAATCTTGGCATCTGTCCTTCCATTTACTAAATATGATCGCTCCCTAAGATGAGTAAATTACGTCATTATTTTATGTCCTGTTACCTGAAACTTATTTTATTCCAGTCTTCATCGTTGCCTGTTCTGTCTACATATTTCCTTCTCTCTTTAACCATCTCCTCCCCCATCTATTCCTCCTTATTTCCCGACTCTCTGTTCATCTCCTTCTACCCCTCTCCTCCTGATCTCCACCTCCCCCTTTCTCTGCCAATACCTCCTCGTCACTCCATCGAACCCCTCCGCCTTCCCAGTCTATGGCCTCCTCCAGCTGATAAACATGGTGAAATTTAATGTTTTATAATGTGTAATTTGTTTCTCGAGCTTTCAGATGTTTGTGCCATTAGATGTGTGGAGTACGACGTCACTGGACAAAGCAGACGGACTGTACCGCCTTCTATAGCAATGCTGAATGCTGGTGACTAGGTGTGGCTGGCGCCTCGGCACCTACCTCTCCATGGCGATGATCTGCTGCTTCTGGTGCTGGTAGTGGTACATCTGGGCCGACTGCGCCAGCCGGCGGTCGCCGGTGGGTGAGGGCTCCTTGTTGGGGCCGGTCACGCCGTACGCAGGGTACTCCACGTCCGCCGCCGCCTTCGCGTTCTTCTGCAGCCTGCAACACCGACAGCGCGTCCATCACCGACGAGCAAGTGGCGAGGGAAATGTTCAAATGTTCGTAAATCTATCGGACCAAACTGCGTGGTCATCAGTCCGTAGCTTACAAACTACTTAAACCTAGGTGAACTAACCTACGGACAAACACACACACACCCATGCCCCAGGGAGGACTCGAACCTCCACGGCGAGCAACCGCGCGTTCCGCAGCGAGACGCTTTAGACCGCTCGGCTACTCCACCGCGGCAGTGGCGAGGAGCAGGGGCGCAGGAAACGTCACGGCCACACTACTGCTAGGTAAGACACTCAGCATCACGTGCTAAAGCAGGACAACAGGCACAAATAACATTGTAAAGAACGCTGCAATATCACTGCTTATAACTTTATGCACTGCTGCTGTTTCGGCAGTTCGCCATTATCTACTGCCTGCATACACACAAGAATTACTTACATACTTCAATTTATTATGTTACTAGCTGTAAATTCGGCTTTGCCCGGGAATTTATTTATATATTCCTGCACATTTTCCGATATATGTTCATTTGCATAAGGGATGTATGCCTGTAAAATCTCTTGGCAATACAATTAGTAGTAAAGAAGTAATAGATTAAATCTTGGTGCGTGGTGGGACGCTTTTGAATGAATGTTAACTGTTTATGTGCTTATATCTTATGAACTACATGACGTACTGTGTTCCATTTTAGAAGGTACACTCAACTATATGCGTGTATACTGTCTGTACAAATTATAAATCGTAACGTCATACCGAATGCCATAGTTTTAGTCAATAAACAGCGGAAAAGTAGTAAGCGAGATTTTCCCCTCTATCATTTTTCTATGGTCGTCAGCGAGAAAAAGTTTAATAAAAGTTTGAAATTATGTTTAAACTTTGTTGCAAATCGCTATGTACTCTCATTCTCATATAGCGTATTTTTAAAGTCTGACATTTTTTTGGAGATTCCTATTGTTTATGACGTAATATCTTCTGAACCATGTGTTGTATGTGATTCTTAACCCTGCAGCAATTGTTATCTCACGGTAAGGAATGTTTGTACCAAATTTCGTTGAATTCGGTCCAGTGGTTTAAAAGAAAGTGAGCAGTATTGTAGGTAAATGCAGCAGTTTTTCGCGCATCTCATTGTTTATGACGTCATATCTCGTGAACTATGTATCGTCCGTAGTTCTTACAATTACAGCACCGTCCTCATGGATTGTAGCATACGAGTACAAAATGTCATAAAGATTGCAACAAAACTGAAGATTTGTATGCAACACGTACACACAAACAAACAAACATACGGACACTCTGCTTTATATATTAGATTTCTCTACTGGCTGGCGAGTTGTTCTGTAGTGACTGGCAAGTTGTTTCTTGGCAAGTGTCTGGTGATCCTTAGCAACTACCAAACAGTGTATATAAGAGTGGATAATGGTCTTTCAAATGACAAAAATTTGAGAATGTTGGCAGCCAGCGCTACTGTAAGATGAAGAGGTTGGTACGTGATAGGAAGTCGTGGTGGCAGCTTCAACATAAACGGGAGGCAGAAGGAAAGAGCAGACGGCGCTGGACGGCTGGACACGTGGGAACATGTCGGACAGCAGACACGTGTCCGCCCACCGCCCGCTGCTGCAAAAACGCCCCCGGGCAGCGTCATGGGTTATTCAGGCGGCCCCAGTAAGCGGCTTAGCCGCTGCCGTGAATCATTGATTGACCGGCCAGGGAGCGGGCAAGCGGCAGCATCATCGGAGCTACACACCTCTGGTACCAGTAGGGCTCTCTTAAGTCCGCAGTTCTCGACGATAATCTGCTGCAAACGTACTTCGGAGGGCGTTTGATGTGGCTCCACACTGTCGCCCAGTGAAACTCGAAATTCTGGACCGACTCGAGCATCTCCTGGCCGATGTCGTTCTTGATGACGTCTATAAAACTGTGGGAGTACTCCAGACAGATGCTAGAGGGCTGTTACTTGTGAATACGTGCAGGGCGAATTCAACTCTGTCCATAGAATTTAGGAAGCTGTTCTGCACCTCGGTTGCATAGTGGTAGAGTGCTAGATTACGAATCCAAAAGTCGCGGGTTCGATCCCCGCCAGGTCCTAGGAGTTTTGTCACTTTCCACTTCTTTCACCACTGGCAGTATTGCTCATGTGAAAAATATCGAGTAGCACCGTGTTTTGGAATCCACGTTAAACTGTAGGTCCCCCTACAACTGGCTGGGTAAATCACTTCGAAGGTCGGAGGAAGGCAACGGCATACCACCTCCAAACAGGACCATGCCTAGTAAAGCACTGTAGTGTTCAAACCAATCTTCGGATTGTTTACGGCTTTACCTTTTTTACCTCAGTGATTTTTTCTGACAACGGTAAGGACATAACCGTGTTTGATGCTGCGGGAAATTTACCACGTTATCTTCAGTCTACAAAGAATTAAATCAATGACGGGAATTGACAATTTGTGTCCAGACGGGATTTGAAACCTGGTCTTCCTGCTCACTAGGATGACACGCTGAAGACTGCGAAGACAGCGATCACCACGAGCGCGGCGGATACACTAGTACGCCTCCCGCCAGAAGAGAATGTTCAACTTGTAGACACACACAGCTTGAAATGTGACCAGCACCATGCTCCTCCCATTCCATTACTGCAGCTCCCAAAGTGTATTCTTCATGACGTGGAATGACATGGACAGCATTTCAAGTGAACTAGTTGACCCGTGCGAATAATTCGTACTCCATCCTCATCAGATAGGTAAGATAGTAATGGAAAAAAGGCAGATGCAGGTACATACAGAATTTATAAAAGATAATAAATTTTCAACAGTACTAACAAATACTAATCTCTGAATTTGCTTTTTAGGTATCATCTGCCTTGAGCAAACACAATTGTTTTTATTTTCTTCGAAACATGTTTCGCTGGCGATAATGTATCATCAGTGGGATATTTATTTTATACTGTCTGTCAAATGAACAATGAAAAGATTGTTACTTTTTATACATTACAGATAATTGTGAAACCAATATAAATCGCTTCTTATTTTTATAGAGGCCTACCTTAATACCACATGTAATTATATTTGTGGTTCTTTATCTCACAAAACATCTCTGTGTATTTTTGACACTTTGTCATCTGCAAACCAAAACGTGTATAGTTAATGGGGTGAATGGTTAACTTGTAAATATCGGGATTTTTTTTTTTTTACGAAAATATAGGACGTTATTTTTGTATTTCGGTTTGTTTTACTGTTGCGTAACAATTTTTTCATTGTTCATTTGACAGACAGTATAAAATAAATAACCCGCTGAGGATGCTGCAACGCCAGCGAAACATATTTAGGAGAAAATAAAAACTATTGTATTTGCTCAAGGCAAATTTATTCGTAAGCAAACACTGACATTGGAGAGTTGTTCATACCGACCGTAGTGGCCGTGCAAAGCGTGACTGAAGCGCCTCAGTCCCCTCGGCCACCGCGGCCGGCGTCTGTACGATGCTAGCTGCGCTGTGACCTAGTTACTGCTAAGTTCGTAGCCACGTTCTGACTTAGTACTGTCCTATTTCTGACTTCGTAGCTGCCTAGTAACTGTCTGAGTTCTCACTAGTAACTGACAGGCTCTCACTAGTAAGTAACGGGCCGTCCAGACGCATGTCGGCCTAGATACAGCCGCTTGTAGAGGGCGCGCATCTTCGGTTACTCCCTCCAGGATGCGCGGCTCCTGCTTGCTATTGGCTTTCGGTCGATCGCTGCCTTCTCCATGATCGTTCTCTTACGTATGGTGTGTGGCGCTGACTTTACGCCACGACAGTTACTCAGCAAAGCTTTTCAATTTAATAACCACTTCAGTTGCTTGTTATATGTAATTTTTATAGTAGAGTTACTGCTAATTTCTGTCCGTGGTTATGTGCATGTGTTTGTGTATATACAGGGTGGAAACTATTGAATTACATAAAGTCGTCATAACTTCTGAACAGTTTACGTTAGCACGTTCAAACTGCACGGGTCGATACGGGGCATGATGGCATTAGTATTCACCTTTGTGGCGAAGCCGACTTTCATTTTTATGGGTTCGTCATTGAGAAAAACTGGTGCATTTGGAGGGCAGAGTGCGATCGAGATGTCTCTTTTCTATATTAAAGACAAGGTGGACGGCGAAAAAACCTCAAACTCACTGCTGAACTGAAAATAGCTATTCAGGAAGTCAGTGACAGCATCGATGTTGTGACACACTAGCGGATCATGCACAATATCGGTATTCGTGTGCGTCACATCATCGCCAAGGAAGACATATCGAAGATGTCGTAACCTAAATCCAAATTTTACATGTCGAATAAAGCGTGTGCCCGCCTTAGTTGCTAACTAATGTATGTTTTGTGTCACATAGTTCAATAATCGTCATCCCGGTCGCGAAATTCTTGAAAGGTTACGGGCGTCGCTACAAAAAATATTGGAAACAGACTATCATCGCCGCTGACGCACGTAACAGGTGGAGCGCAGCGTAGTGACGGGAAGGGCCTTCCACTCGATGGTACTTGGCTGTTTGTCAAAACTGGACGAAACACCACCTGGTCGCTCCCAAAGGGGCCAGAGGGTCTATTATTATTGGCTTTCTATGGCGCAGTAATTCGGCGATCCAACTGTCCGCCGTCTTCAGGTGAAACTTAATAACAAACTACTAAGAATTATTATGCCGGGAAAGCCTACGTAAGCACATTGTACAATATTATTGACAGTCTAGGGGCTGCGTAAGATTGATGTAGTGCTGCAAGTGTGGTGGACGCGGTGTCGGCGGATGTCGCTGTGACAGAGCACTGGTTGTAGAGTTGTGGCGATTCGTCAATGAGTCGTTCATTTGAACGAATACAAATAAAGAATCGTAAGAATCGAATCGTGATCCGGACGAATCGTCGTTCAAAAGAATCGCCTGTCTCGTGACGATTCCAAGATCCAACGATTCACGATTCGAAGGCGACTGCCGAATCTTGCCGAATCGTGCCGAATGCCGGAGAGAAGAGGGGGGACGAATCGTCGTTCAAAAGAATCGCCTGTCTCGTGACTATTCCAAGATCCAACGATTCACGATTCGAAGGCGACTGCCGAATCTTGCCGAATCTTGCCGAATCGTGCCGAATGCCGGAGAGAAGAGGGGAGACGAATCGTCGTTCAAAAGAATCGCCTGTCTCGTGACGATTCCAAGATCCAACGATTCATGATTCGAAAGCAAGTGGCGAATCGTGCCGAATAATTACGAAGGCCAGATAGCGTGTGAACAAAGGAAGGACAGAAAGTAGATCGTGAGCTGTTAATTATTAGCCTATTCACGAATTACAAATGACAGAAACAAAACGCAGCGAAATACACAGCTGCCAATACATACGAATATACGTCTTTTATACAGTTTACATATGTATTTAAACGAGCAATCTTTACACATTTATATTTTGCGTATCCCGGAAATGGCTGTAGCGATTTGGATTATGTTTTGTGTTTAGAGAGGTTGAGCTTTTCGAGTTCATCTACGTAGTTGTAGTTTTTGTAAAAACTCAGTTTTGCAAAAATATTCTTTTTATATAAAAACGCGATTTTAAATGTTTTTGAAGCCATTTCAAAAATCTTTTTTACCATTTTGGTTTTTACGTTATCAGCTTTCCTGAAATAAACCGATTTTACAAAAAAGAAACATTTTAATAAACGCGAATTTCTTGTATCTCGAAAGAAATTTAATATTTAGAGACGAAGTTTTATTTTTAATGTTTATTTATATAGACGAGTTTCATTAAACTAACTGATTTTACATAATAATTATTTTATAATGATTATATGTGTGTTAATTACCAGAGCTTTAATTAAATTTATAATTAAATGGTCGAAGTATTCAAAGAGAACGAAAAAATAAGGTTACAGCAGGATTCGAAATAAGTGACCTACGTTCACTAAACCTACAACACTACTAAATGAGCTATGATGACAGCAGAAATAGTTGGCAGGGTAATGTGTATTTATAACCGCTCGCAAAACTTCAGACTATTTTCTCGAGAATTCTTGAGAGCTGAATCGAATGGTTTTGCCTCATTATTATTTTAAGACTGAACTTTATGCACCATAAATATTAAAAAATCCGATACCCATATTGTCACCTTTTCGGCATTTTGTAAGAATCGTGCCGTCTCAGACCAGAAAGAATCGTGAACGAATCGTAGGAGCAGATGCAAAAGGTTAAGATTCCAACATCCATGACAGACATGTATTGCCATCTATGAGCAAGATGTAGAACTAAGAATCGCGCCTATGCAGACTAAAGAATCGCGAAAGAATCGTGAACGAATCGTAGGAATCGATTCACAATGTGCGATTGAATCGCAAGAATCGATTCCTAAAAAAGAATCGTGTTGCCCAACTCTAACTGGTTGACTCGCCCTCAGGTATTTATAGCGCTGTCTGGGCTGGGCGCGACCTGACGACGAACTCATGAAATATGCACAGTAACTGGAGTGGGAGGGGGGGGGGGCACAGGACGAGACAGCCAGTCTGACAACTGCTGGCGCCGCCGCCACTTGGCAGAGCTCGCGGCAACGTCTCAGGGTGCGACCTGGAGTGGCAGAGCAGACCTGCAGTGCAGGCGAAACGCTGTGGGCGTCATCTGTGTGTGCACAATAGGACAGAAACACCGTGCAGTCTGGCGGCGTACTGCGACGCGGCCGACGGAAATGTCGCTTTTACTTATTTCTTTATTTATTTTTTAATATATGGGGAGTTCAAATATTACATTGCTTCTGTCGGAGCACAAAACAGCCAAACATGTTCCTGTTTAAAAGACTTTGGCAGCAAAGGAGACTCATTCACACCGTCGACCTCACGAAACATTTTGGCTTGCAAATTCATTCTCGCTTGAGTTTTGAAAAGCTCTTCTATCCCCGTGTTTGCTTACAAAATAAATTTGCTTTATAGGTAAGGCCCGCCTTGAGCAAACACAAATGTATTTTGATTGCGCCCATATATGTTTCGCTGGCGTTGCAGCATCATCAGTGGGATGTTTAATTCATATTGTCTGTCAAATTAACAATGAAATGATTGTTACTTTTTGTACATTAAGTGTAAAGACTACAGATAATTGTGAGACTAATATAAATCGTTTCTTATTTTTTATAGGTATACTACGCCTACCAACCAAAAACATAACTACATATGGTACTAAGGTAGGCCTAGTATACCTATAAAAATAAGAAACGATTTATATTAGTCTCACAATTATCTGTCGCCTTTACACTTAATGTACAAAAAGTAACAATCATTTCATTGTTAATTTAACAGACAACATGAATTAAACATCCCACTACTGATGCTCCAACGCCAGCGAAACATGTATGGTAGAAATAAAAAAAAAAAAAAAAAAAAAAAAAAAAAAAAAAAAAAAACATTTGTGTTTGCTCACTGCCACTGCCAACGTACGTGTCTCTCCCGCTGCCTCCTAATTTTCGCACTGCCCCATTTTCTCTCCCACTGTCACTCTCGTCATCACTTTCTCTCGATCTTACTCACCACTATCTTTATCAGTTTTACCGCTTTACTGTCTGTCATAGTAATCACACGTCTTAACATGTGAACTCATTTTTATTTGTTTTGGTCAATACTACAACGTCTCAAAAACGCACGTTTGTGACCATCGTGTGTATCAGTGATCTCCCACTCTATATGGCAGTCCATTCGAAAACGGCCAATCTATAATTGACAAAAAAGAAAAAATAATGTGTTCGTTGTTAAACGCATTAATTCAGAATGGCTGAACCTATTATATTATTTTTTATGTTTGTAATAGACTGGTTAAGGGTCTTAGCGAAATAAAAGTTGAAAAATTTGTCCGCAATATAGGTAAATTCGAAAAAAACTAAATTTGGTTTTTACTCTACACAATTTTTGGATTAACCTGCTTTTGGAATAGTCGACATGTCTCGTTTTTTTTTTTTTTTTTTTTTTTTTTTTTTTTTTTTTTTTTTTGTTATGGTCCTCGAAAAGTTTTCATCAATTACATTTCGGGAAAATTAGGAGCGTAGATAAAAATCTGACTTATTGCAAAACTCACAATTTTTGTCTGCACTTACGATCAAAACTGACATAATAATTGATGTTACCAATTATTATGAAATATTTCAGGCTGAAGGTTTTTATGTTCCACAAATCTCTGAAGACTTCGACACTGTTTGACCAATAGCTTGAAACTCGACACGTTATGCTTCCTTGGAAATGGCTTTTACTTTGCAAGACACCATATCATGATGGCGGAGGGTATTATACATTAGATTTCGACCACGTTGCACCCATGACCATCGTTGTTCGCAGGTATATGTAATTTTCAAACATAGTGGTGAAGTGATCGAAGAGAGGGAAAGATGATTTGAAAGAGGGGAAGGATGAGAGAGAGGAGGAGGAGGATGAGGAGGTAGGGAGCGGGGGGGGGGGGAGGAAATGGTCAAGAGAGACAGAGAGAGAGGGAGGGCGAACTGGAACAAGCGCGAGGGCAGTTAATGACAAGGACTGTTAAACGAGGGACGAGGGCAGCAACAGGGGAGATCGATAGAAGATGGAGCAAGAGAAGGCTAAGATAGATGGGTAGGAAGAGGTAGAAGGAGGGAGGGAGGAAAGCCCAAATGAAAAGAGAGAATTATAAAATAGTATGCCAACGGATGATGTCTGTATGGCGTGCTACTTTACGTTTCATCAACTAGCCGCGGTCCCACGCTCCACTGGTATAGATGGTGTTATGTCTCCTGAAAACAGAGAGGTGGGACGAATAGGTTAACTTGAACGGCGGGGTTTCAGCTAGTTTCTCAACATTTCTCAATTTCAAAAAATGTTCAAATGTTCGTAATTATTATGGGACCAGACTACGTTGGTCATCAGTCCCTAGACTTACAAACTACTTTAACTAAGTTAAGCTAGCCTAAGGACAACACACACATCCATGCCCGAGGGAGGATTCGAACCTCCGACGCGGGAGGCCGCGCGATCCGTAACTTGGCGCTCCAGACCGCTCGGCTACTCCCGCGCGGCTTTCTCAGTTTGGTCCTTCCCTTATGCTTGACTGTGATTTTCGTAATCTTCAAAGCGCCCTTCTGATTTGTCACTGTAAGGCGCTAGATGATCTGTAACCGCACTAATATTGAATAGTATGGATCACTAATAAGTCATGGTTGCAAACTTTAACACGAATTATTTACAGAAGGATGGAAAAGCTGATAGATACTGACTTAGGGAAGATGATATCGGCTTCAGGAGAAATGTAGGAACACGAGAGGCAATACTCACCTTAAGACTTGGATTAACGAAAGGCAAACCTACATTTCTAGTTTTGTAGCTCTGGAGAAGGCTTTTGACCATGTTGACTGGAATACAAATTCTGAAGTCAGCATGGGTAAAATATAGAGAACGTAGGATTACTTACAGCTTGCACAACCGCGCGGGAGTAGCCGAGCTGTCTGGAGCGCCACGTTACGGATCACGCGGCCTCCTGCGTCGGAGGTTCGAATCCTCCCTCGAGCATGCAGGTGTCGTCCTTAGGTTAGCTTAAGTAGTTTGTAAGACTAGGGTCTGATGACCAACGTAGTTCGGTCCCATAGAATTACAAAGAAGGATTAACCAGACAGCAGTTATTAGAGTTGAAGGGCATGAAAGGGACGGAGTGGTTCGGAAGCGAATATATCAGGGTTGTAGCCTTTCTCCAATGTTATTCAATTTGTACAATGGTCAAGCTGTGAAGGAAAGCAAGGAGAAATTCGGGGAAGGAATTAGAGTTCAGGGTGAAGAAATAAAAACATTACGTTTTGCTGAAGACATTGTAGTTTTGTCAGGGACATCAAAAGAATCTATAAGAGCAATTCAACGGAATGCACAGTGTGTTGAAAGAAGTGCATCAGATGAAGATTAACAAGAGAAAAACAAGGATAATGGAATGCAGTCTTATAAAATCAGGCGATGCTGAAGGAAATAAATTAGGTAACGAAACAATAAAGGTGGTAGATGAGTTTTGTTACTTGGGGAGTAAAATAAAATATGATTGTCGCAGTATAGAGGATATAAAATGCAGAATGGAAATGGGAAGAAAAGCGTTTTTGAAAACGAGAAATTTGACATTAAATATTAATTTAATTATAAGAAAGTCCTATCTGAAGGCATTTGTGTGGAGTGTTGCCTTGTATGGGAGTGAAACATGGACGATAAACAATGTGGACAGGAAGAGGATATAAGCTTTTGATATGTAATGCTACAGAAGAATGCTGAAGATTAGGTGGGTGGATGGCGTAACTAATGATGAGGAGGATGCTGTCGTTTATCGGTTAGTGAAGTCAATTGAGGATCAAAAGCAACTGCATAGCGATTTAGACAAAATTTCTGCATGGTGCGAAAATTGGCAATTGACACTAAATAAAGAAAAGTGTGAAGTAATACACATGACCACTAAAAGAAATCCGCTGAACTTTAATTACGCGATAAATCAGTCAAACCTTAAGGTCGTAGATTCTACCAAATACCTAGGAGTTACAATTACGAACAAATTTGACTGGAGAGAACACATAGAAAATATTGTGGGGAAGGCGAACCAAAGGTTACGTTTCATCGGCAGAACGCTTCGAAGAAGCACCAGCTCCACCAAAGAGACTGCCTACATCACACTTGTGCGTCCTCTCCTGGAGTACTGTTGCCCCTTGTGGGACCCTCACCAGGTGGGATTGATGGAAGACGTTGAGAAGGTTCAGAGAAGGGCAGCTCGTTTTGTTCTATCACGTTACGGGGGGGCGGGGGGGGGGGGGGAAGCGTCACAGAAATGTTGCACGAATTGGGGTGGAAATCATTAAAAAAAGACGTTATTCATTGCAGCGTGATCTGTTTACGAAGTTTCAATCACCGACTTTTAGTTCTGAATGTGAAAATATTTTGCTAGCACCCACCTACTTAGGGAGACATGACCATCCCAATAAAATAAGAGAAATCAGATCGAAAACGGAACGATTTAGGTGTTCTTTCTTCCCGCGCGCTATTGAGAATGGAACTGTAGAGAAAAGTTATGAAAGTGGTTAATGAAGCCTCTGCCAGGCACTTGAATGTGATTTGCAGAGTATGTAGATGTAGATATAGATGTAGGAACTGAACAGAATTGGAGAGAAAAAGAATTTCTGGCATACATTGACTAAAAGAAGGGATCGATTGGTAGGACACATTCTTAGACATCAAGGAATCGTGAATTTAGCATAGGAGGGAAGTGTGTAAGGTAAAAATCGCAGCCGCGGTGGAGTAGCCGAGCGGTCTAAAGCGTGTCGCTGCGGAGCGCGCGGTTGGTCGCCGTGGAGGTTCGAGTCCTCCCTGGGGCATGGGTGTGTGTGTGTTGTCCTTAGGTTAGTTTACCTAGGTTTAAGTAGTTTGTAAGCTACGGAATGATGACCACGCAGTTTGGTCCGATAGATTTACAAACATTTTTTTTTTAAAAAATCGCAGAGGGAGACCAAGAGACGCGTATAGTAAGCAGATTGAAATGGATGTGGGTTGCCGTTCTTAGGAGGAGATGAAGAGGATTGCTTAGGGTAGAGTAGATTGGAGACCATAAGAACAACAACATGGACATGGGTAGTAATTTGTTCTCGCTCATAATGAAGGTTTCATTACAGGTTTAAAAACTGTGTAGGGAGCCAGTTGTGTGTATGTGTCTCCATTTTCGTTTCTGATGAGGGAGATAAGAAGTTAGTGTTTTGCAGAGGCATCTTGGACACATCTCGCCGGACAGGAAATTAATTTCTGCTGAATGAGCCGGCAGGCAATCACAGAGGAGGTAATTAGCGAGTCTTTGATCTGCAGAGCCACGGCGGCGGCTGCGGCTGAAGTCTGCGGTCGACTCGTTTGAAAGAGCGGAGGCACTTCGCATGTGTTGTGGGAGCGGGTGGGCTTTAGTCGCGGTTCCATTTATGTGATTAATGTTTGCCTCGGCCACCCACGCTGAGCGGAAGAGTCGGGGCGCCGCAGTCCGCGTATGAATGACATTAGCACTGTTTGTGCGAGCTATTTAAAGAGCGGCAGGTACTCGTCACGCGGAAACCAAGCTCTCTGCCGGGAAAAAAAGCCGCGCGGATTCGTTAGCTGGAAAGGAAAGAAGGGAGGTCCACATGTTCTGTGAAATGAATGTGGGGCAGGCTGTGTCATTTATCAGACACGAAGCAGAGTAATATTTTTCAGTCTGTGAATACATAGAGGAATTATGGCTCAAGTTGAACAAGTTCTAGAAATGTCAGGAGGTAACAGAAGAATTAGAAATGGTAGAGATTTCCTTCCGTATGCAAACAATTCCACAGTACTGCAAGTATGAAGCAAAGCATAAATCAGCAGTTAGGAAAGCGTTAACTAAACCGCGTTAGACTACCGCAGGGTGTAAGATTACCGCCCAATAGAAATACTGGTAAATTAATAGCATTTTATAATTAAACAGTATGAAGTTCACTGCAAACATTGACCAGGCCAATGCACTAAATGTTACACAATTTTAATCTTATTAATTATGGTAGCAATGTATGTACACACTTGGGTGACAACATTTATAGTTAGGCCATAGGTAGAAATTCTCCACGTTGAGATTTGCTGTGTGCTTGTAGCTGACGGGAGGCCAGCGAGCAGGCCGACGTTGGTGGCTTGTTCCAGCTTACGATTTTCCAGTTTTCGTTTCCGGTGAGGGGAGAGGGACAATGGCAAGTGCCAGGTGGAGTGCAGTGCACAGCGTGAAATAAAATATTCTAATACTACTGGCATTTGAAGTAATACGATCCAGTTAGGAACCTTTAAGGCCCTCATTACAAAATAGCCTGTTGATAAATGAACAATACATTAGCTGATATAGTCACATCTGGCGTAATATGTTTAATTGACAATGAAAAGTAATAAATTACCAACGAAGACAAGACAGTTACACAACTAGCATGGCAATGTTTGTTTTTTAAAAATAATATATTAACTATTTCTCATTTTATTTTCAATTAATCTTGTGTATTTTACCTTGAAATATACAGTTAAATCACTTATCGGTGATATAAGAAATTGCACGATTATAATAAATAGTACAAAGGATGTTTATACTAATATAAAAAAAGTAAGAAGATATTTGTTTAATGTGTAGTGTAATTATTTTGATTTTAAGTAAAGTTTTAGAAATGTATTGGCTGAGCGCTGTACGTTGGCAAATCGGTTAGAACAGCTCACATAGGGAAGTTGATGACGTAGGGGAAAAAAGCCCGGCACTTGAGCTTTTGGCGCACGAGGGCAGGAACTGACGAGTCGGGAACACGTGGGGTAGCTGGCCGGGCGGCGTCGCGCTGCAACAGTCGGCATGTGTATCTCCAGGAGGAGGTTATAGATTTTTGGTGTGTGGCAATCGCCACGTGTGGTTGCTCGTCGTAGACTGCACCAAGTTGAATCGAGTGCTACTGTGTGTTTGTGAATATTTAGCCGGTGGAACAAGGTGTGCATCATATTGAATTAAAGTGACTGTGATTTGTTAATGTAACACGTGTCGTCGCATAGGCATGAACATAAACGGTGTTTGAGACAGCCACATGGTGTGAAAACAATTTGCGACAAATATTCATTTTGTCTGGGGGCTCACGAGCTATAACTTTATTTGATAAATGTGTCGACGTACAGACGTATCAGCCACAGGGTTCTAATATTGTGAAGTAAACAACAAAAAGTGAACTTTTACGTGTTTTCAAAAATAGTAGTTAGTACACCCTTTTCTCTCATGAACTTGATTTTATTATGAATTTGTTTTGTTAATCATATGCAGGGAAGGAAAGCTGCGAACGTGTGATATCATCCCCTAGAAAACGAGTCAAACAGTTCACAATCACAGTTCCAGTGTTTTTGCATGTTTAGGAATTTGGTTCGCAGCTGGTGGTTGTGAGTTTTAAAAATTAATCTTTCCCTATTTTAAACTCTCACCCCGACCTTCACTCTCGCAAGGGGTAGCCATCCAAATTTTCGAAGTGGGCCTCGTTATCAACTTTTATCAGTTTGGTGGGCAGACCAGAAAAGGTTTCGTGAAGAGACGAATAACTGAACGATTGGAAATAAAACACAGTTTTCCTATGCAGGCAGGGAATATGCATTTGTTGTTATTGTTGTTGTAGTCTTCAGTCCGGAGAGTGATGTAGCTGTCCACCCTACTCTATCCAGAACAAGCTCTTCATCTCCTCATAAGAACGGCTTATGTACTTACATTACAATATTACAAACTTAAAATGAAACATAGAATATAAAAATGAATTGCCGTTCGTTAGTCTCGCTAAAACTCGAGTACGGCTGAACCGGTTTGATGAATTTTAGTCTTGAAATATTCGTGTAAGTCCAGGGAAGGATTAAACGGTGATAAAATACGGAAAAGTGGTCCGGAAAAGAGGAAAACCGGGAAAACTGAAACAGCTTTTTTCAGTGAGCTATCAATACAGTTCGTGCAATTGCGATAAAATTTTGTACATTTCATGTTGAAAGCAAGAGGAAGGTCCTTATCAAATAAAAATTTGGAAAACTAGCCCGGAAAATAGGAAAATTTAAGAAAAACCGAAAGCTATTTTTTTCTGTGAATAAAAATCAATTGCCGCATGGTTGTAAGAGGATCACTTACGTACGGCTTGACAGGACAAGGTTTGTATGAAATCATTTTTTTGGAAAATCTACCGGAAAATTGGAAAATATGAGAAAATGAAAGTACGTTTTTCAATGTGTTTTTGATTCAATTCAGCACTATAGCTGACTATTCCCATGACTAAGAGGGATAGTTCATTTTCTGTTTTGTTCATTATGGTCTTAAAATAGGGACAGTTAAAAAGGAAAGTCGCAAAATTCGAAACAAGTTCCATTTTCTGTGTGTTTCTAAATGTACTCAACACTATAAGCTGAGAACGGTTCATTCGATTGTGATGAAATTTTGATGATTTGACGTTCAACGAAAGATGAACACTGTTATGAACTAAAAATTTGGGAAACTTACCCGTAAAATTTGAAAATTCGCGAGAAATAGGGATATCAATATCATTCGTCTGATTGCGATAAAAATTTTCCATATTTGAAATTGAAAGCAAGAGTAACGTTCTTATGAAATAAAAGTCTGGAAAAGTTTCCCGGAAAATTAAAATATTCAGAAAAAAAGAGATTTTTCTATTAAATATTAGACCATTCATCTGATTGCGATAAAATTGCACATTCGACGTTCAAAGCGAGAGGAAGGTTTGAGTGAAGTAAAAGTTGGGAATAGTTGGCCAGAAAATAGGAAAATTTGTGGAAAACTGAAAGATCTCTTTTCTTCGGGATATCAATATCATTCGTACGATTGCGATGAAATTTTGCCCATTTGACGTTCAAAGCAAGAGTACATACATATCAGCAATTGCGAAGCATTGCAGGGTCGACTAGGGAAACATAAAGTTACTGTAATGTAAAATGAAGCATCGGCAGAATGGCCGTGCGCGCTGAGGCGTCCTGCCGTTCGCCGTCGGGGGTTCCAGCCCTTCCTCTAGCATGGGAGTTTGTGTTGTCCGTAGCGTAAGTTAGTGTAAGCAGTTTGTAAGCCTAGAGACTGATGACCAACATAGTTAAGTCCCTTACATTTGAACATTTCGTAAAATGAAAAATATCATTTTGTTTGGAAATTTTTTCTATATTTAGATATATGTTCCATGTCGAAAGTCTGAGAATTCTGTTCAGATGGTTGTCTGTTACATCTCGTTTTAGATTTTATAACCTAATTCAGGAAAAAAAAGGCTCGTAAATATATGTGCTTCTAAATAAGGGCACTTGTTAACTTGAATAGATTGGGGTACTGGTCGTGTTTGATTTACATTTTTGTAAAACTATATGTATCATTCTACAAACAGCTATGGTTCATTGTTATATTAGATTGTCATTACTTGTAAGGTCAATCGACTGCATCAACGTGAATCAAGCTGCTTTCAAGTCTTAACTTCAAAAGCATTTTTGAACATTTTTTCATTTAAGACTGTCGATTTTTAAAATTTACGAATCCCTCCATTCCATAATTTTCGAAGACACGGACTTTTTAAAATCTAGTGTCCCTTAAGTTCGTGTGGACAAGGCCTTCCAGAGACCCAACTGTTTTCCACCTGTCTGTTTCTCCAACAAGGTAAGCACGGCAATATGCTGTGTATGCGGCTGGCGGGCAAGAGTGTATTGAGTCTCACTGGTGGAGACAGCACTCACTACAGTGTCTGTAGAAAGAACATCTTCCTCAGGGCTATGGCGGTCCGGGTTCTTCGTCATCGCGGGCGGAATTGTGGCCCGAGGGACGTATGTCAGACAGCCCTGGACTACTCGAAGAACAACGCGCCAAGTCTTCAGTCAGTACTGCAGCGATCACAGCACCTGGCCCAAACAGGACATCAGGTATTTTAACGTCTTAAAGCTGACAGTAATAGAGCAATCAATGTCCAGTCACTTCTGGACGTGGCGGGGAGCGAAATTCAAATTATCAAAACAAAAGCCGATATTCAAATTCAGCTGCACGATTACAAGACTTTTCACTCCAAAACAACTATGATAATATTAATGCACCATCGAAATTTTGAAACCTTCTAACAAAATGATCAGAGAAGATAGACTTGCCCTCTCCTGGCTACCAGCCATCACAGCGAAATAGGCCGCACTGACAAGCCGACCGCAGTGGCCGAGCGGTGTGCGGCGCGACAGTCACAGTCTGCACGGCAGCTACGGTCGGGGGTTCGAATCCCCTCTCGGCATGGATGTTTGTGTCGTCTTTAGTATAAGGTAGTTCATAAGTAGTTTGTAAGTTTAGGGACTGATGAACCCGAAGTTAAGTCCTATAAGCTCAACAAACATTTAAACATTTTGACAAGACAACACGTGAGCATCACCAGTAAGCAAATGCCGGCCGCGTGACGCATGGCCAGCAGGAGAGAAACGGAAGCCCTCACCTCATTCGCCAAGGGACCACCAATCATGTCTCGCTATGCAAGAAGCAACAGGCGATGGCTAACCTCCACTCATTGCACCTCAGCATCCTATCATAATCAAGTTTCCATTCTTCCGCGAAAAACCACTAATAACATCATAGATTTTAAAAACTATGACATATTTAATTGGCAGTAAAGTTAAAATATAGTAACAACCAGCTTACATCAGCATACCCAGACGAAGGTCACTGTAAAGTTGGCCGAAACGTCGGTTATTAATGTAAAAGTAGTCTTACATCTTGACGCATAAAACAGCGAGAAAACTTTTATGTCATCTGACTGTGGCCGCAGAAGCCTGCACAACTTTTTATGTTATTTATTTACTTTTTATGGAGCGCAAAAATCTAAAATGGTATGAACATGTTAGAAGAATGGGACAGAAAGGCTTTCAAAATGCATACTCGACTGGACACCAAACGGAAGAAGAAGAAAGGGACGACCACCTACCACATGGATACAGGAAGGTCAGTCAGCAATGAGGAAGAACAACATTCCTGAGGACTTATGGGAGGACAGAGAAGGGTGGAGAACAACTTAATGTAGTCTAATATAGGTGCTGGAAAAATGTACTTACATTATAAAACCAGAATAATAATAATAATATTTACTTTTTTCATGACGAGCTTTTTTCCGGGTATTCACTGAACATGAGGACATAAGATGCGTCACCATTGGGATCAATTATTGATGATTTGGCACTCTGGAATATGTTATATTTTTAGTAGCTTTGCGTTGGGGCTTGACATTCAACACCAGATATCTTATCAATTCGATTGTGTATATTACACTGAAGATGACTATTCGAGAGTTCAAAATCGATTTGCAGTAAATAAATGGTAATTTACGGCCAATGCTGAAGTTCTTTTGATATTTGTCATTTTATGGTCCTGGTGCACACCGCTCCTAATGGAGTCTTCATTTCATTATTCAGAACTGTTCCACCACAAATTGAGTTGAAGGCAAATGTCGCGGAGAGTCGGTGGGGTCAGAGCTCTGGCAGACGGTCAGGCTGGGATATGCCGGCGCACGCCTCGCCTGACCAGCGTGTTAATGAGCGGCGAGGCAGCGCGGTCCACAGGCAGCCACTAGCCGCCAGGCCGCCTTATTCGGAACGCGAGGGAATTTAATTCCGGCGCGGCGAGATGCCGCGCTGCGCGCACGGGGTTTGGGGCTTCCCCTCCCAGCGCGGGGAATTCCCGTGAGTGGCGCGCGGCATGCTGGGAGTCGGCGTGGCTTCATTAGGCCGCGCTGTTGGCTGCCCTGCAAATGAACGCCGCTGGCCTCTGGGGCCGCCAACGAGGCCCGCCGCGGGCGCTGTTTACTGGGCTCCGTGCTCCGAATTACAGCGGCTAACGCCCGCGGTCAGACACAAACACACCTGGCCACAGTAGAACTCGCTAACGATGTTGGCGCCGTTAACACAGGTGTAATTGTGAATGATACCATCAGCTGAGACGGTATTACTTGTTTTTGATGCGTACCGCTTTCAGTGGGCCATGACATCGTCTTCCTGTCCTTTCCATACAGCAGGGGAGCGTAAATGCGGTAATGCGAACGCGGGTGCCCAGAAGCGCTCACAGTGCTTGCCCGCAGCCATTTCATCCTCCACCCACCTGCTAACATTGCTCATTTAGTGGAACGAGTTCGCGAAGACAGGTCTGTTCACTTTGCGTTGTTAGAATAGTGTTGTGTCAAAGGATGCTTCGCATTTGTGGTAGGCAGTGGTGAGCATCCTTTGTGATCACGGGTTCAGTGAAACTTTTAACGTGGCGATTATTTGCAGGGAAATATTTAAGAAATGTTTAAATTTCTATTATACATAAAATAAATAATCACAAGCAACTGGTGCTGAATTTTATTCATTTATAACCTGAACAGTTGCTGAGATGGATAAATTACTTCAATGTTCCTTTTACATCAGTTCAGGTTAAAAAGACTCTGTGCCTGATCCAATAACATTGGCTCCAGGAAACTTAAACGTGGGCTGCTACAACGTCCACGATGTTTCAGTGATGATGGCATGTTCACAGAGTTTCGCATACATCTTCAAGGCTTTGTACGGCTGAATAATCCAGCACAGATTAAGGTAAATTTATTTTGTACATTTGTGTAGTTTCTCCGACTCATACTCCAGCTCATTATACTATCTTTAAGTTGGAATATCTTGACTCATGTCTGACTGCAGAACGATCTGAATAAGATATCAGTATGGTGTAAAAATAGGCAATTGACTCTAAATAATGAGGAGTGTGAGGTCGCCCACAAGAGTACGAAAATAGATTACAAGATAAATCAATCAAAAGTGAAGGCCGTAAACTCCACAAAATACCTAGGAATTACTATTACTTCAGACCTAAACTGCAAAGATGTTGCAGAGTCTATGGGACTTAACTACGGGGTCATCAGTCCCTTAACTTACAAACTACTTATGGAGTAGCTTATACTAAAGACGGCACACAAATCCATGCCCGAGGGGGGATTCGAACCTCCGACCGCAGTGGCCATGCAGAACGTGACTGGCACGCCGCAGATCGGTCAGCCAGCGCGGCCGACCAAACTGGACAGAACACGTAGACAGTGCCTTGGGAAAGGCGAACCAGAGACTGCGTTTTATTGCCAGAACACTTAAAAGATGCAACAGAACTACAAAAGAAACTGCATACACTACGCTTGTCCGTCCATTTTTGGAGTATTGCTGCCCACTGAGGGATCCATATCAGGTGGGTTTGATGAAGGACATCGAAAGACTCCAAAGAAGCGCAGCTCGTTTCGTATTGTCACGATACCGGAGAGACAGCACTACGGAAATGATACAGGATCTGGGATGGGAATCATTACAACAACGGCGCTTTGCGCTGTGACGTGGGCTACTTACGAAACTCCAATCACCAACATTCTCCTCCGAATACGAAAATATATTGTTGATTCCCACTTACATACGTAGAAATGATCATCAGAATAAAATACGAGAAATCAGAGCTCGAACGGAGAGATTCAGGTGTTCTTTCTTCCCGCGCGCTATTCGAGAATGGAAAGGGAGATAAATAGTATAATGGTGGTTCGATGAACCCTCTGCCAGGCAGTTAAATGTGATTTGCAGAGTATCCCATGTAGAGAGATAAGGATGCTCATCTGACATATGAAATAGTGACTTTTATAATCGGACGAAAGAGGGGGTTCATTTAGTGGACCACCTTTGTCTTAATTATTCGGTAGCAACAAATACAAGGAAATGGGCGACCTTTCTTTCCTTTGATCTTCTGAATTAGGAATAAACGTTCTGTGCGTATACTCAGTAAATAACGGCAGTAAAAAAAATCGAAAGAGATGAGTACATAGAGTCATTTTGCTGGAAATTAATGACACGACAAGTACAAGGATACGTCCAATATCCTCTGGTGCTGCTGAAGAAAGGTGTACAGAAATTGTCAGCCAGCATACCGACCAGTGGGTTCAAGGCGAAGGTGCCTATGAGCGTGCGAGAAATAAATCTCCCATGTGATCCTGCTCAAAACGTCTAAACTGGATGCGTTCAGATGATTGTCTTTATGTCTGTAGTTAATGTTCTAAATGATTTAATTTTCATTTATATATTTCATGAAATGCATTTTCTATATTTTGAAACTTTCCATTGGAGAACTCATAATTGTTTGTTTCGCCTTTTCACCGATTTTTTATATGCCGGCCGCGGTGGCCGAGGGGACTGAGGCGCGTCAGTCACTGTCTGCACGGCCACTACGGTCGGGGGTTCGAATCCCCCCTAGGGCATGGATATTTGTGCCGTCCTTAGTATAAGGTAGTTGATAACTAGTTTGTAAGTTTAGGGACTGATGACCCCGTAGTTAAGTCCCATAAGCTTAACAAACATTTGAACATTTTTGAACATAAGTAGTTTGTAAGTTTAGGGACTGATGACCCCGTAGTTAAGTCCCATAAGCTATACAAACATTTATATATTCACTGGGATTAGTATCTGCTTAACAATAAAGTATTTTAAAGTGTAATTCCCTTTTATAATCTTTTAAGTTCATAATATCTGTAAAATAAAAACTAAAGAAAGTAGTGAATGTACAGTCGGAAAACACAGAATATTTAAGTGGATGACTGTATCATCCACGCGACCTTACGTGTAACTACTTTAGGCACGATCACTAGAGGGTTTGTAAAGGTTAATAAATGTCATCGTGTAGTATGAGATCAACTATATAAATTACGTTTTTCAGATACCAAAATACGGTGTTTGATTGGAGGGAACGGAAGTTATGAAGAGAAGGAAAATCGTTTATCTTTGGACCGCCAGATACATGAGTAGTCTGGAATGTCTCACAATGCGCATACTTACGTGTGAAGCCAGGTCTGATTGCTCCTGGGGAATAATTTTTGAGGAAGTTTTACTTTAGGAGATGACTACAGTTGAATAGAGTAAGGCATAAATAAATTACTAAGTGTGGTTAAGATAGTTACATTATTTCCAGTTTATTATGTGTTTTCTGCCAACTCCATTCGCAGTACATTTCGCAGACAGTTTCTTGACGATCCACTCTATGAACCTGGAGAGTTAGACTATAGTAGGATACGTAGTTCATGAGTCATCACATGATAAGGTTTTAGCTGCGTGAAAACTAAATTGAAGTGGATTGAGAGTAGGAACAGAGAGGGAAGAAGGAAATGGAGTAACATAAGAAAGGAAAAAAAATCGCACTGACGTGTTTTACGGCCTACTTTACATTTGTAGTTTTAGAAGTTTTTGCAAACATTTTGGACCAAAATAATAATCTAAATAATAAAAAATTAATTAATAAGGGTGTCTGAAACCCTTGTAGGCAAAAATACATTCAGCGTCACAGTCCAACGCATTGCCCCCTACGCTACAGCTAACGGTGAGAAATTGCGTTCTCTAATCTTATACTGCTGATGGTTGTTGTTAACTGATGCTAATATGGCATTTTTAGACACTAGATTATCATTTATCGTACGAAGAACGACGTGTTTTTGTTAATTCTTCAGTGCGCCATTGCTTTGAAATGACAACGTGTAAGCTACAATAAGAAAATCATCAAATACGCAACGCAAGATGGCGTATGCCAGAGAGAGTTTTGGGCGAGGAATGTCACGTGACATCTGCGAACGGCTGGTTTTCGTTAATTAAATGGAGGGTGTCAAAACTCCGTTATTTTTGCAAATATCTCTCGAACGATACGAGATATGAAAAAAACATAAGGGAAGGAAGTTGTAGAGAATTTTCTCCTCTACAAATTCGTTTATTCAATTTTCGCCTCAGATGAACGGTTTATTTGCAATTAAATTACATTACAAACGGCTTTTTTTGGTATTACTAACGTATTTCTTGTACATAATATTAAAAAAAAGAGGTTCTGGTCTCTGGTAGCCAACAATTATGTCTGTAAAATTTGGTGCCGATCGGTTTAACGGTTCGACCTAAAAAGTGGGAACACGTTACAGACAGACAGACATCGTCAAATCGCCATTATTTTTGCAAATATCTCTGCAACGAAGCAAGATATGAAAAAAAAGAAACATAATAGAGCGAAGTTGTAGAGACCGTGACTGAAGCGCCTCAGTCCCCTCGGCCACCGCGGCCGGCTTTTCGTGTCAGATGAACGGTTCGTTTGCAATTACAATTATATTACAAACAGCTTTTTTTGGTATTACTACCGTATTTTATGTCCGAAAAATTTTAAAACCGGAGGTTCTGGTCTCTGGCGGCCTACAGTTATGTGTGCAAAATTTTGTGCTGATCGGTTCGTCTTAAAAGCAGGGAACGCGTTACGGACAGATAGACAGACAGACATCCCAAAATCGCCGTTATTTTTGAAAATATCTCTGAAACGACACGAGATATGAAAAAAAAAACATAAGATTGCAAAGTTGTAGAGAATTTTCCCCTCTACAAATTCGGTTATTCAATTTTCGTGTCAGATGCATGATTAAGCCGTTATTTTCATTTAAATTTCGAGCTGTCAAAAGACGGTCGCAAAGGCCTACTTTTAGTGTTACTACCGTAACCTAAAGTGGGCCAAAAGTAGGGGAGAATTGTTCTGTTTTGTGTGTGTGTGTGTGTGTGTGTAACTAACAGGTAAGTTAGGAATTTAAAACAGACTGCAGCTTTCGTAAGAACACTCATATGCAATAACTGTTATCAACCACAAATAGCACCCTTCACTTGCAGAAACACTTTTGTATCAAGTTTTTGTTCCCCTTTTGGTTATGACATTTATCTGTAGACAAGTAGTTGATTAGACGCTATTTATAATGGTAGTAAGGCGGCTATTGGGAAGTGTTGGCTTCATTGAGTCTAATGATAGGCTACTGCCTCCGGCATCGCCAGTGTAGTTAATGTATATTTGTTCTGCTGCCATCTCTGGCGCCTGTCTGTCGGCGCATGCGCAGGGGTGTGGTCCGCGGGTTTAAAAGAACGCAGTCAGTCTTTCACAGGTGTCGTGACAATTGCACCCGGTGTCGTTTACACACCTATACCCAGTGTTATTTGCACCCAGAAAAGGTCGAGGGCTGTTAGGTTACATTGACACAGTGCGAAAATAAAGTTTGTCTTCAGAGTATCGGAAACCTCCAGTGACGATCGAACACTGTCACAGGTAGTAGCGAAGGGGGTTTTTCTGTTTGGATGGAGTATACTTTGTGAAATTTGTATGGGAGAGTTCTTTGCCCGGCATCGGACTGACTGTAACTCATTTTGCCAAGTTTGCGTCGCCGGAAGTGGCTCGCTCTCCGGTAGGCCAGGGGCTTCTGCGGGAAGTTGTGGGCAGTACGGCTTCTGCGCATACAGCGCCGACGCTGCCACCTGTGGCCGGCCGCTGCACTCTGCCGTGGCTTGTTCTGCCGCGCAGGGAGCGTCCACTAGCGGCTGCAAAGTAGTCGTCCCCAATGAGTGGACAGGGGATTTCTTGTCAGAGAGGACACAGTTCGTAGTAGTCGATGGTAAGGCATCGACTAAAACAGAGGTGATATCCGGCGTTCCACAGGGTAGTGTTATTGGTCCTCTGCTGTTCCTGACTTACATAAACGATTTAGGGGAAAATCTAAGTAGCTCTCTTAGGTCTTTTGCAGATGACGCCGACATTTACCGTCTAGTAAAATCATTTGAAGATCAAAACCAACTGCAGAACGCTTTGAAGAAGATATCACTATGGTGCAAAAATTGGCAATTGACTTTAAATAACGAGCAGTGTGAAGTCGTCCACACAAGTACGAAAAGAAATCCGTCAAACTTTCTTTACAAGATAAATCAATCAAAAGTGAAGGCCGTAAACTCCACAAAATACCTAGGAATTACTATTACTTCAGACTTATATTGGAAAGATCACATAGAAAATGTTCAAATGTTTGTAGATCTATCAGACCAACCTGCGTGGTCATCAGTCCGTAGCTTACAAACTACTTAAACCTAGGTAAACTAACCTAAGGACAAACACACACACTCATGCCCCAGGGAGGACTCGAACCTCCACGGCGAGCAACCGCGCGCTCCGCAGCGAGACGCTTTAGACCGCTCGGCTACTCCACCGCGGCAAAGAACACCTAGATAATATCGTGGGAAAGACGAACCAGAGACTTCGTTTTATTGGCAGAACCCTTAAAAGATGCAACAGAACTACAGAAGAAACTGCATACAGTACGCTTGTCCGTCCATTTTTTTGGGTATTGCAGCCCGGTGTGGGATCCTTATCAGGTGGGTTTAACGGAGGACATCGAAAGAGTCCAAAGAAGGGCAGCTCGTTTCGTATTGTCACGATACAGGGGAGACAGCGTTACGGAAATCATACAGGATCTGGGATGGGAATCATTACAACAACGGCGCTTATCGCTGCGGCGTGGGCTACTTGCGAAACTCCAATCGCCAGCATTCTCCTCCGAATGCGAAAATATATTGTTGACTCCCACTTACATAGGTAGAAAAGATCATCAGAATAAAATACTAGAAATCAGAGCTCGAACAGAGAGATTCAGGTGTTCTTTCTTCCCGCGCGCTATTTGAGAACGGAATGGGAAATAAATAGTATAATGGTGGTTCGATGAACCCTCTGCCAGGCACTTAAATGTGATTTGCAGAGTATCCCATGTAGATGTAGATGTAGTCTACTGCAGAGATTCACACCGTGTAGCCACAGTCTAAGGCCGCCTTTACCAACTTCGAGGCAAACAAAAACCTGCAACGTTTGTAATCTTCTCGGGTTTGCAGCCGGATATTAAAGTCAACTTGGCACAGTATTTCAGCGGCGCAACTGCCCACCATCCTCAGGCGAGATTGTGTACCAGCACGCTCACCTGAGGATGGCGAGCAGTTGCGCTGCTGAAATACTGTGTCAAGTTGACTTTAATATCCGGCTGCAAACCCGAGAAGACTAAAGACAGTTATTACGCCGGGAAAACCTTTGTGGTCACAAATACCTGCAACTGTTGCCATTCTGACCAACAGTTGTGAGTTTGGCAAAAACTGTTGCAAAGTCTTGACAACAGTTTCAACCTCTCGTAAATACACATTCGGAGTTTTTCTTTTAATAATAGTCTGTAGAACAGGATTTAATTTAATGTTTCTCGTGAGTGAATTCATTGAAAAGAAGGAAAAATTAAAGCACTTCAGTGTGAGGCCGTGGATACCGAGAGGGGAAAGATAAAAAGTGCTCAGACAAACGTCGTACCGGGTGACCAAAAGTCAGAATAAATTTGAAAACTTAATAAATCACGGAATAATGTAGATAGAGAGATAAAAATTAACACACATGCTTAGAATGGCATGGGGTTTTATTAGAACAAAAAAAAAAAAAGTTTAAAAATGTTCGACAGATGGCATCTCATCTGATCAGAAAAGCAATAATTACCATAACAAATGAAGACAAAACAAAGATGATGTTCTTTACAGGAAATGCTCAGTGTGTTCACCATAATTCCTCAACAATAGCTGTAGTCGAGGAATAATGCTTTGAAAAGCACTGTAAAGTATGTCCGGAGTTATGGTGAGACATTGGTGTCGGATGTTGTCTTTCAGCATCCCTAGAGATGTCTGTCCGTCACGATACATTTGCGACTTCAGGTAACCCCAAAGCCAATAATCGCACGGACTGAGGTCTGGGGACCTGGGAGGCCAAGAAAGACGAAAGTGGCGGCTGAGCACACGATCATCACCAAACGACGCGCGCAAGAGATCTTTCACGCGTCTAGCAATACTTTCTTCTTTTTTGTTCTAATAAAACCCCTTGTCATTGCAAGCATGTGTGTCAATTTTTACCTCTATCTACATTATTCCGTGATTTATTAAGTTTTCAAATTTATACTGACTTTTTGATCGCCCGGTATATGAGCTAACTACGAGGACATAATCACGAAAATTAAACCTCTTATTTACCAGGGTGAGTCAGTAATTAAATCGCAAACTGAGGCAGACATGCCACTACTGCGTTAAAAAAAAAAAAAAAAAAAAGAAAAAAAAATGCTTTTCTTTTCAGTTGACAGCACCTGAAGCCTGGAGCGTGGAATTTTTGCGGCAGCGTTTGGATCCTGGAAGTGACGCTCTTGAGCAGTAACTCTATTTGGTTCCTTAAAAACTGCTTCAAACCACATGACGCGTGTGTCGCAGTGGTACAGAAACACCCTTACATAGCGCGCAGAACTGGCGTGTCTGCTTCAGTTTGCGACTTATTTACTGACTCACACTAGTACAAGTACTTGAATTCATCATAATCGATGTTTCAGGAAGGTCTAAATCTGTGTCAGTTTATAAATAATAAAACACTGGAATAGTTAAGTGTTTTTTCATACTTAACCTCTTTAGAGACTTTATCGTAACTATAAAGAGAAAATATTTTCTTAGTTATTTCATGTTACGTTTGCATGTGAATTGTTCTGCCTCATACACTGCAAAAGTCTTTTTCTACTTTACTGCAGTTAGACATCTACGAGAGTTGGAACTTAAATAGTTGCAACTATTTATTCACAACCGATACAAAAGCGTTACATGTTTACACCTGTTAATGTCCTTCAAAGTAGTCACCAGCGTTGTGCAGAACCAGTTGCTAGCGATGTGGAAAGCGTAGTATACCGTAGGCAGAGCCTGTTCTGTTGATGGTGCGAATGGAGCGGTCTGCTGCCTGTCGGATCTTTGTCACAGTTCTCATGCGAAGTGGTTTCTTCATCTGCGCAATCAAATGAAAGTCCGGAGAGTTTTGTGGATGGTGCAGTATTTTCCCGTCCCATCGACTGAACAAAGCAACCACAACTTGCGCTGTATGCGCCCGTGCATTGTCGTGCAAAATGATGGGTGGGTTGTGCAGAAAGTCTTGCTGCTTCTTGCGCAAAGCTGGTCGCAGGTGATGCTCCAAAAACGAACAGCAATACTGTGCATTGACGGTCTGCTGTCACACCGTTTCGTTAGACCGCTCGCTCACAAGTGACTGTGTTTCCTTCGATTGTTTGCACGCCAGTGTCGTTGGACGGGCGAGTCCATTTGCTCGGAGGTAAGGTAGGCATGACAACAATGTGTGCTATCAGCGACAATAGTAGATTCTATTGCATAGTGTCTCCACAGCAGTGTTGCCACTATCTAAATGTCAACCGTATTTTCTCTGATGTTTGGAAGCGTCTCATAAAGTATCTGTATAAAATCACACTTTTGTGAATCTGTGGAAAACCTTTGATTATTAGTCCCTAGGCTTACAAAATATTTAAAATAACCTAAGGCCAACACACACATTCATGACTGAGAAAGGACTCGAACCTCCGACGGCGAGCGACCGTGCGCTTCGCAGCAAGGAGCCTTAGTGAGCTCGGCCACTCCATCGCGGACAAGTCTTTATAAATACCTACACTTGTGGTTAAATCTCGAAAAGCAGGAAAACGTACTGAGCTGACGCGCAGTCTTCTATTATACAAATCATGAATGCCATTTTTAGCGAACATCGTCTCATTTACTGCAACAGATAAAAGCTATCCCAGCATGCAATAAAATAGGTACTCGAATCGTACAGTGTACCATTTATTGCATTATTCTAGACAAAAGTGAAACAACATATGAATCACTTGGGGAAGAATGTGAGTTGGTTAGAGCAGAAATAAAAATATTTATTTCACTTATGCATCTTCAATTCTCATGATAATCAATATTCTGCCCTAAGATCCTGGATTCGTCACTATTAAATAGAAACCACGCAAAGTAAAGGCAATTTTATAGTTAAAATGAATATTCAATTTCGACAGAAGAGTTTCTTACAATTTTGTGTTTTGCATATGTTTTGTACATTTTCGATTTTGTCACTGGAAGTCACTAAAACGTTTCTTGTAGATGAAATTATTATGCACTTTTCTGAAATAATAACTATTATAAAACAGTTGGTATTTACTTCACAAAAGCTGACGACAGGTAGCTTTCTGTGAGTAATGTTGCTCGATATGTTTGGTGTTGCTAGTAGGCAATCATTAGTTAGTTTCATTAATTACAAGCAGCCCCAATGCATTTCCAATTAACTGAATTCCATGCTGTGAGACGTCGCTTTTCCATTAGAACTCGCGTATTGGCATTCTTCACTACTGGCTGCCCAAGTACACACGAATTATATTGCATTGCTTCAATTTCACCTCACTAATTAAAACTTATTAACTTCTGCTCAGTTATGACCTGGTAATCGTATTATGATCTGTAATTAATTTCGATTAATTATTCATGATTCTTCTGCAAATTTCTCTCCACTGTTGAATTGTACGTAGAGTATGTGTGCGACAGCGGTCAGTCATAGTCTTGCCGGAAACGAAATGAAATGATGGTGTGGCATTTTTGGTCGGGAGATCCCGCGTAGGACTATTCGGCCACCTAGTGCAAGTCTCTTTATTTGACGCCACTTTGGTGACTTGCGTGTCGATCATGATGAAAATGATGACCAGTACAACACACAACACCCAGTCCCTTGCCAAGAATCGAACCCGGTGCCCCAGCGTGGTAATAAGCGACACGGCCTTCTGAGCTGTGGAGGACGGACAGTCTACCCGGAATTCTCTCGCTAACATTTATTCTGCGGAATCGATGCATTTCTCATTTTTAATATGCCAAAGAGTCCGGCTGACTAAGTGTGACAGGACTTGGACAACACGACATTATCTACATCTACATAGATCCTTTGCAAATCACATTTAAGTGCCTGGAAGAGTTTTCATTAACCACTTTCACAACCTTTCTCTACCGTTCCATTCTATAATAGCGCGCGGGAAGAAAGAACACATAAAGCGTTCCGTTTTCGATCTGATTTCTCTTGTTTTATTGTATGGTCATATCTCACTAGGTAAGTGGGTGCTAGCAAAATATTTTCACATTCATAAGTAAAAGTCGGTGATTGAAATTTCGCAAACAGATTTCACCGCAACGAATAACGTCGTTCTTTTAATGTTTTCCATGTCAAATCGTGCAACATTTCCGTGACGCTTTCCCCCTGTAACGTGATAAAACTAGCTGTCCTTTGAATCTTCTCCATGTCTTTCGTCAGTCCCACCTGGTGAGAGTCCCACACTGGGCAACAGTACTCCAGGAGAGGACACACAAGTGTGATGTAGGCAGTCTCTTTGGTGGAATTGGTGCATCTTCGAAGCCGCCTTCCCCACAATATTTTCTTTGTGTTCTCTCCAGTCTAAGTTGTTCGTAATTGTAACTCATAGGTATTTGGTAGAATTTAGGACCTTAAGGTTTGACTGATTTATCGCGTAATTAAAGTTCCGCGGATTTCTTTTAGTAGTCATGTGTATTACTTCACATTTTCATTATTTAGTGTTAATTGCCAATTTTCGCACCATGTAGAAATTTTGTCTAAATAGCTTTGCAGTTGCTTTTGATTGTTGACTTCACTAGCCGATAAACGACAGCATCAAAGCATCAACCGCGAACAGTCTAAGAGAGCTATTCAGATTGTCTCGTAAATCGTTTGTAAACACAAGGAAGAGCAGGGGACTTATAAAGGCCAAGCGCATTGGAGCATAGCGCCTCAATGAGCTCGGCCGCTCTGCCGCGGCGATCCGGATTACTTAAAACCTTTGTTATATAAAGGTTCTTTTATAACTCCCGTTGCGAAGTTTATAGCATACGAGATGTCCCAAAAACACGTATGACCTTTGGGTACAGGTTCCGTACACCAAAAACGAGAAAATTTCCAGAAAATTGGGGCTCTAAAATGCATACCTTAGTAGGTTTAAACATTTCATCACTTTCAATAGTGTGAAATACATCAGCCTACTTACCTCCCATATTTTGGGAGGCGGTACTGTGGATCCAAAGCAAGAAAATAGGCCAGTAAGCACGAGTTATAAAATAAGCAGTTGTTCAATAGAAGAGATGTATTACACAGTATAGAAGCTGTACAAATGCTGATAGCTCTTAATGTATACATCTTATAACCAAGGTTTAATTTACCTTTTTTTTCTTTTGGTATAGCGAACGTGTCTCACAGTTTGTCGGTGGTTTTGGTATACCCAGTATATGTCTTCGCCTCATTGTGAACGTTGAAGACATCTTATCCTGTGTTGAAGCACTGTAGTTTTACTAGGAGCTAGCGCTCACACTGCACCTAATGTTTTGACCTTTCAACTTCTTTCACGCATATTAGAAATAAAGAGTCTTCTGTAGTGACGTGCCATCAAACCTTACCGTGGAAATTCCCACACTATAGGCAGTGCTGCGTGCGGCTGTTTGTCGAGTGTTGATACGTGGATGAACATGAACACAGCGGTGGCGATTGTTTACCCGTGGGTCAGCAACGTAATGGTATTTCAGCCACACACGGACATATGCAGTAAGTGTGGCTGGGCTCCTCAGCCGGGACACCACGTTACACGTGTAACTCTCAGGCAAACAACTTTCGTTAAATTCAGGGGTATTACGAATGGTCCGGTAGTAGCTTCCCATGGTTTACGAGAAGGACGAATTTTAGCTCCTTTAATATATTTTATGTTTACTCAGAGTATAGGAAAATCATTTGCTTTACCTCCCAGAATTTTATAATATTCCGTTGATATAAGTGAATTTTCAGAACAGCCTAATACTATCAAGGCAAATCGAATTAAGTCACAAAGATAAATAGATGTATACTGATGGTCTCCAGATCTCGGAAAAGTGTGATAGATCCATTTTATTAATCGTTTGATATTACAACAGATAACAAAGTTTTGTATGGTAGCTACAAATTCAAGATTCATTCTCAGGATAGATTCGCGGATATTTTTACTCCAAGCCGAGCCGGGTACCACAAATTCTAGCTCTGTCAATCGTTACTCGTGAAGAAGTTTAGGAGGAGATTCACTCACTTGTACCTGGCGAGATTCACGCGAGAATCTCACTCTCAATACGTACCGAGACATTAATAGGTCTCACATAGATTACGGTTGAGTACCACGTGGAACAGACAATAAGTTCTGAGATTGACCGCATGATGGCGCTGGGGTATTGCAGCACATAAGTGGCGCCGTGGTACGATGCCGTGTCAGTTACACCCTCGTCCCTGCAAGAGACAATTGAGTGCATGGCATAGAAGCAGACATACACTTGTTATTCTGACGATGAGTTGATTTCGCCAGTCGTATCTTGACTTGTCACAGTTTGATCAATGGGAAAACATCAAGTTCTGCCAGAAATTAGGCAAAGCCGCTGCCGAAATGTTTGAAATGATGCAGTAGGTGTACGGTGAGGATGCACTGAATCGCAATACTGTGTTCAGGTGGCACCGACGTTTTGTACCGCGATGGAGTAGCCGAGCGGTCTAAAGCACCTCGCTGCGGAGCGCGCGGTTGCTCGCCGTCAGAGGTTCGAGTCCTCCCTGGGACATGGGTGTGTATGTTGTCCTTAGGGTAGTTTACCTTAGTTTAAGTAGTTTGTAAGCTACGGACTGATGACCACGCTGTTTGGTCCGATAGATTTACAAACATTTGAACATTTCGACGTTTTGTGCGAGGACGGAACAGCTTGGAAGACTTGTGCGTACTGGGCGGTCACGAATAGTTTCATCAGAATGCAAGATCTAGAAAGTTGCAACGTTGGTGGGTGCTAACCGCTCCCAATCGGTAGACGCTCTCGCGCCAACAGCAAGGATCACCACAACATTCTGATAGACTACCTCAAGATGTCTCATTTTACCCAGCGCAGTGGGGAACGATTCCTGTCGCAGCACCAGCGTGATGCTCGCAAGACGATTTATGGTGACCTCATCAGTTGTGCGGAAGGTGATCCTACAATTCTCAACCGGATAATAACTGGAGACGTAACGTGGTGTTTTCCTGACGATCCGCAACCCAAACGACAATCAGCCACCTGTGTCTGTCATCCAGACGTCAACTCTCAGAACTTATTGACTTCCACATATACAAGTCTGATTCCGAGGTACACCTTGCAAAATTAGACATTTTGCAGTTCAGAGCCACTAGTTCTTTACTTGTAGCTGTGCACTCGACTCATGCAACTCCACCATCAGTGCAGGCAGGAGAGAAGGCCGTTACCATTAGTAGATAAATGCTTGCTGACAAATTTTATACCAGAGCCATGGCATTTAAGGACAGTTCAGTAGACAAAAATAAATGCAACTTTCAACGTATTTTGGTGGCTTCTGGCAGAAGTATTAAAAATACAGCCATCTGCTACAGTTTCAGCAAATTATATTTTATTATTACCGACTTTAAATGGTTCAGATGGAAAACCAGTACTAAGGAACGAAGGAAAAGCTGAAAGGTGGAAGGAATATATAGAGGGCCTATAGAAAGGAAACAAACTTGAAGGCAGTATTCCAAAAATGGAAGACGAGTAGAGGAAGATGAGATAGGATATACTATACTGCGAAGAAAATTTATCAGGACACTGAAAGATTGGAGTCGAAGCATGGCCCCGGAAGTTGATGATACTCCGTCTGAACTGCTAATTTAATTAAGAGAGCCAGACATAAGAAACTGTTCAACATTATGCGCACAATGTATGAGACAGTGGTAATACCTTCCGACGAAGAAAAATGTAGTAATTCCAATTACAAAGAAAGCAAGTGGAGACAAATGTGAAAATTACAGAACTACCAGTTTAATGAAATAGGTGCAAAATACTAACGTGAATTGTTAACAGATGCATGGAAAAACTGGTGCAATCCGACCTTGGGGAAGATCAGTTTCGATTTAGGAGAAATTTAGGAACACGGGAGGCAATACTCGCATTGCAAGGTATTTTAGGCCAAGGAAAGGCAAACCTACGTTTTTAGCATTTTAGATTTTGAGAAAGCGTTTGGGAATGTCGACTGGAATACTTTTTCAAATTCTGAAGGTAGCAGGGGTAAAGCGAAGAATTATATTCAACTTGTACAAAAACCAGACCGCAATTAATAGAGTGGAAGGGCATAAAAGGATGGCAGTGGTTGGGAAGAGAGTAAGACAGGGCTGCAGCCTTTCTCAAATGTTTTCAATCTGTACAATGAGCAAGCTGTGAAGGAATGAAAGGTGAGATTTGGAGAGGGAATTATTCAGGGAGAGGAAATAAAAACCTTGCAGTTTTTCTGATGACATAGTAATTCTGCCAGAGACCGCAAAGGACCTGGAAGAGCATTGGAATGGAATGGACAGTATCTTAAGGAAGATATAAGATGAAGATTAACAAGAGTAAAACCAAGGTAATGGAATGTAATGTCAGAAAATCAGGTGACGCTGAAGGAATTAGATTATATAATGAGACAATACAAGTAGCAGATGAGTTTGTTATTTGGGTAGTAAAACAGATTCTGAAGGCCAAAGCAAGGGATATGTAAAATGCAGATCGCCTTTGGGAAGAAAAGCGTTTATGAAGAAGCGAAGTTTGTTGACATTCAATATCAATTTAAATATTGGTAAGTGGTTTCTGAAAGCATTTGTCGGGAGTGTGGCATTGCATAGTAGTGAAAAGTGGACGATGGGGAGTTGAGATAGAAATATCGTAGAAGTGTTTGAAAATTGGAACTGCAGACGGATGAAGAGAATTAGATGGGTAGATTAACTAATGAGGAGGTGCTCAACAGAAAAGGGGAGAAAAGGAGTTTGTGGCATATCCTGACTAAGAGAAGGGATAGATTGCTAGGACACATTCTGAGACGTCAAGGAATCGTCAACTGAATACTGGAAGGAAGTGTATGGGTTAATATTCGTAGAGGGAGACCGAGGGACGAATACAGCAACCGCCGATTAATTTTATATGTCGTCCCATTTCAAATCATTCCTTATGTCTAATCCCAGGCTTTTTATGTAAGTAACATATTGCACGATTTGGTCTGCTATTGAGACGCTATGCAGGATGACCCATTTATCTTGATCATTCAAAACATCTCTGGATCATCAACAGATATTGTAATACGACTTTCTCCGGCGTCACTGTAAGGCAGGGACTCATGAATGTAAATATTTGGCAACATTCTAAAAAGAAAGCATATGTGTTTTTAAATGGACAACGTATATTATTTCATCAGCAATGTATAGCATGATAAAGCACATAATCAATGGCGTCGATTGCATCGCAATACGCCAATTGCATCCCGAGATATTGCGAAGTGAAGTTGACGCTTGAAATACGCGGACCACACGGCAAGCCCTCATCTACAGGTGAGAACCTCATGTTGCTAGGAACAGTGCGCAGAAACGTTTGGGATGTTAACCGCGGTTTGTTTCTCTACACACAAAAATTCAACAAAAGCACACTGGTTGTAACGTAAGTCGTGTGTAGACAACATTTTGACGCTGCACTACGCCTCTGCCATCCGCCGGAACGTTTCGAAACTTCACTGGCGGAAAGAGCAATAATTAAATAAGAATCGCCGAGAAGCAATTTGTCTATTAATTGATTTTTAAAAAAAAAGAATGTAGGTTGCCGTTCTTATTCTCAGATTAAAAGGCTTGCGCAGCACAGGGTAGCAAGCAGAGCTGCATGAAGACCACAAGATACAAATGTTGCAGTACTTTACTAATGTATGGAAGTGGTATTTGATGTATTCAAGTTTCTGGTAGCAGTATATTTTTTAAGCGGATCTCTTGGGGCAGGATTTGAGTGTTAAGGGAGAGAAAAGTTTTTTGTACTTTTGCGTAATAATACCTAACACACATAAGGCTGTTCATAGAGTTAAGAGCGTCCATAATCTAAACTTAATTGCATGCCGGTTTCGAATTTTTCCAACAGGAAAGTAAAGAGGGTATCAAAGAAGATCCTTAAATACACTGAAAGAAAGTCCGAGGGCGATTATTCGCGTCTTGGAAATGGGAGCACTTTTATCTCCACGGCTTTGCAGTCGTCAGGTGGGACTTCTTCAGGAGCGGCAGAAAGACGCTTACCTTTGCCGGAGCAGTGGGGGTTCGGGCGAGGGTCTATGCAAATGCAATAAGACGGCCGCGCGAGTGACTTTGATAAATGTGCTTTCGTGTTTTAATTCCGCTGAAAGCGGACGGAAAATAAAATTCCGGACAGTGGGGCGGCAGCGGCTTCGTGGGGCGACCGGAGGCGTGAAGTGGAAGCGCAGGCGGCCGAGGCGCACCTGGGCTCGCCCTAAGTGCAGCCGCCGCGCTGTGACGTCACGCAGTAACCCCGCCTGAACTGCTGCAGCGGCGGTAAAGCGGCAGTGGTCTAACTACAATGTAGGCCGTGAAGGCAGCGGCCGGCAACCCCCAAAGTGGCCCAAGACCCTTCCCCCACCCAAATACCTCTCTACATCTGTGTGTGTGTGTGGTGGGGGGTACTTTACGTGCCAACTCCACTTCCTCCTCCCATTCCAGTAGCGTATGATGGATGGATGGATGGTTTGATTTTGAAAGGGACTAAACGACAAAGGTTATCTGTCTTTTGTTGGAATCATAGAGAATACAATAAAAATCACTACAATGCTGTATGAAACAATGTGTTAAAATTCATAGAGCAAAGGATTGAACACATCAGGAAACAAAAGTAACAAATAAAATACGGATAAAAGGTGAAAGATTGTAAGGGAATGCCAGAATGTCTTGGCCGCGTGATCACCGACAAAAGGATTTTTTGCAATATTTTCCCTTCTTTTGTACAACTGATAGAATACTAAAACATACTTTTAATTTAAAAAAAAAATCATGCATTTAAATGTCAACGAACGAAGCGCGGCCAATTTCCTTTCCTATCTTTAAGAGAAACGGTGGAAGGTTCTGCCCTGTCTGTAATGACCAGTTTCTGGTTTGTTTATTTCTGATGTGTTGTGGCTTTGTGGATTCTTCTCCACTCTACCGACAGCTCTGACTGAAAGCCGCAGTTTGTCTGGCGCCATCAGCACAGGTCGCACACTGGTTTCTGTGTTTATTCCACCCAGCGTAGCTTCTGTGTCAGCGCCGAGAGATGTATGCAAGCGCCGCTGCTGTGGGTCTTTTACACGCAGACCGACGCGCCCTGTGTTGCCGTTGTCTGTACTGAGAGGGGACGGTCTCAATCCTGCTGCTCTCGGCACACCCTTCACACTGAGGACTCGGAATATTGTATTCCGGAACGGAACGATCCATGCGTGCAGTTCCAACCGCCATTCCGGGAGCAAAGTCTGTTAATTCCCGTCGAGCGTGCAAACTCACGTCGGAAACCTTTCCACACGAGTGACCGCTGAACAAACGACAGCCCTGCCAATGCGCCGCCTTCTGCAGCTCGTGTACGCGACACCATGGCCGTCTGTTTCTGTCCACATCGCTGTCCCACAACTATATATATATATATATATATATATATATATATATATATATATATATATATAGCCAAACTCGATTTTAGGATGAACTGGTTTCGCCTAGGCTAAACCAGTTCTCCCTACATGTGATATCAAAGCAAATTGAATAAAGGAATATAAATAGAATAGTCAATGTTATTTATAAAAGTTATTTATTAACGGATCAGTAATTTCACATCTTACAGTATATTCATCCACAGATATCACCTTATCTGAAATTTGCTCATTTACTTATTTTTGCAAGGTTCACTTAGAATTCCACAGTACTCTATTTTTCTTACAAATGCATTTGTTTGTTGTACAGTTTTCCATGCAGCTGCATTTCACGAAGCCTTGCCCTAAACCAACAGAATGTTTTGAGGATGCAGCCTTAAAGATATTTCAATATCCTGGTTAATATCTCCCATATCTAAAAATTTCTGAATGCAGGCGTCGAAATCTGTCCTAAAAAGTTGAAACAAAAGTTTAAAAAAAAATTTTTTTAACAGGAAGGTATGGGAAATCGTAATAAAATTATACCTGCAATAATGTTTTTCAAGTACGCCATGTTCGGTGCCAACTTTGTAAAGACCCTCATTAGTCTTTTGAAGTATAACTCCAATTACGATTCGAAGATCACCTCTGCCTTTGTCTACATCTGGAATAGGTATGGTTACGTTGTCTCCAATGTTAGCTGGTGGATGGGACTTGTCAGTTGAAGCTTTCATTCTTTTTGCTTGTTTTTTCTTAAAGCATTTTCAATGTGTAAATACTGAAACATCTTGTTAACACACGTTATTTCATAATATATGGGACGGTTAATAAAATACGGGACAATCTACATTCCGTATTTATTTTGTCGGGACTAGAGGACACTTGAGCTAAATAAGGGACGATCCCGTAAAATATGGGACATCTGGTCACCCTTGACTAGGACGTACGAGTTTGTCCTAAAGCATGTAAATTCTGACCATGATAAACCGATTCAACCTAGGCTAAACTGATTTCTCCTATCGTTAACAGGACGAACTAGTTTGGCCTAGGCTAAACTGGTTTCTCCTAGAGCATGTAGGGAGAACTGGTTTGGACCAGGCAAAACTAGTTCATCCTAAAATCGAAAATCGGGTTTGGCCTGTAACACACACACACACACACACACACACACACACACACACACACACACACATATATATATATATATATATATATAAATGAATGTTAGTCTGTATGTCCTCTATGTGTTCATAAACCATTCATTCGATTGCAATGAAACTTTGGTGAACTGTTCACCCTACGCCCACGAAGGTTCCTGATCCAAAAACAAAAGATACATAGCTCAGGAGATATGACGTCATAAATAATGAGAGGCCATCGCGTGAGAATACCCAGATTTATGCGTCAATTATTGGAAAATGGGAGTAGTTATTAGGGACCTGCAACAAAGTTTGCATATAGTTTCGGACATTTATGAAGCGTTTGGTAACTGACCCCCCCACTCCCCTACACACACACATAATGATGAAACGAAAAAAAAAGTCTACCGCTCACAAAAGTTTCGCTGCAGATTCTGTAAAACTGTCGCATCAAGCATGACCTTGTAAACAATATAGTTGCAAGAAACTGCCGCATAATGCGACGAGACTTTATTCACACACTGTATAAGAGTGACAGTACTTAGTGACTTGCAACGAACTTTAAACATAAATTCAAACCTTTATTGAACTTTTCTCGCTGACAACCATAGCAAAATTGGGAAAGGAAAAAAGTTTCTTGCTTAAAACTTTTCCGCTGTTCGTTACTACTAATTACATTCGCAACAGATTTTACAGATATACAGCACTTATACAAATATATACCTGAAAAATTATTCAATTTTATAGCGTATAACTGAATAAATATGAGATCGTGTGAATGTTATATGCCATTGGTATTTTGATTGCTATCTTTCTTTGTTTGGATACTGCAAGTATAATTTTGTACGTTATGCAAGACTGCGTTATTTCTTATATATTCTCCTATAAATATAACATGTTCTTGAAAAAAAAAAGGTGGCCAGGGAGAAGGGATAGGAGAAGTAGTAACTTAAGGCAGGAATAAATAAACAAATACCCGGGAAACGCCGGGTTTTTAGCTAGTTGTCAAATAAAATAATAGTTTTGTTTGGAACATGATTTCCTTGTAAGGCTATTCACGTCTCCTTGCGATGCTCCCACCTCTTGTCTTCCGTTAAAATACAAGGTGTAGATAAAGTCCGGAAACACTTTACAATATTTATTGCACGAGAACCAGTCATTGTACAGATATATTACATATGTCATTTTTCCATGTATATCGCAACATCGTTGTTCAGGTGCGGATGTTTAGAACCAGGTATGATAAGAAACCACCAACAACAAAGGCCATTTAGCACTGGCACAACAAATTCATTGCGATGGGTCGCTTGTACACAGCAAAGAGATGCGGACTTCCCACTGTGAGTGCAGTCAATGTCGAGCGCGTATGAGGAACATTCACACACCATAGGCCTCCGTGTGCAGAGGTGACATGTCCGAAGGCGATTTCGGCCTCTTTGATATTGTTGCCTGGTAGGTGCGTTGCAGTTAAATTGCATTCAGCCACCTGCGTCGACGGCCTAGGAGATGATGGTCATCACTTACTGATGTTACTCGTGGTCGATCTTGGCGTTGTCTTCGGTTCCTGTTGTCTGAAATCGCGTCCAGGTCCTACAAATCACACTTTGGGACACTCCAATAGCTGCAGCCACCTCCCTTTGTGTCTGCCCCACTCCCATCCTTCCTATGGCAATACATGCCACAGCTTCGAGTAAGAACTACCTGCACACTATCTGAACCGAAATGCTTGTTTAATTTGTTTTGTAGAGTAAACACAACACCAACCCCGTCGACAGTAACTTCCTGTTATTGCCACTATTTCGGTTACCGTAATTGTGTTCTCTCCAGTCTGTAGAAGTGACAGAAAGACGTCGAACCATTTTAGTTCATTCTGCCGGTGACAATACCTGAGAACCTAGATATCTCAGCTGATCCTCTAATTGTTTCTACCAGTGTAGTTTAGTGTCTTCTCTACGTAAATTAGAAAGAAAATTTGCGTCCGCATGAAATGCGGCCTTTTTGCCCCAGTTTTCCGATTCGGATTGCAAGCAATGTCGTGTATAATATATTTCTATAATAGTTTTACTTCTACGAAGACAATTTATTGAAACAACTGTCACTGAAAACTCTCGCCTTCACCTTTACGGCTTAAGCATTGCTCTTTTTCTTGTTTTTGGAGCTTATTCCTGTTCACCTGTCCACTATTTTCACTGCGATTTTATACAGGGGTGTAACGCTGCATTCTAGTTCTATAAACAGTAAGTGATCGGCGGAAAAGGTCTGGGTTATTACACCGACATTCATCGGAACACAATTTTGGTCCCGAGTGAAAAATTGAAGCTCCCATCGCGCGGTCAGCTTTCTTACACATAAAGTTTAAATATAAATTTTAGTAAGCCCTTCTTTACACATCGTCAAGGCCTCTGTTCGGCAGTGTTCCAACACAATTTGGTGCACTGGAGCGAGGTTATAGTCAGCGGTTGCATTTTTTAGCTGTGGCGTTATTTCATAATATATGGGACGGTTAATAAAATACGGAACAATCTACATTCCGTATTTATTTTGTCGGGACTAGAGAACACTTGAGCTAAATAAGGGACGATCCCGTAAAATATGGGACATCTGGTCACCTTTGACTAGGACGTACGAGTTTGTCCTAAAGCATGTAAATTCTGACCAGGATAAACCGATTCAACCTAGGCTAAACTGATTTCTCCTATCGTTAACAGGATGAACTAGTTTGGCCTAGGCTAAACTGGTTTCTCCTAGCGCATGTAGGGAGAACTGGTTTGGACCAGGCGAAACTAGTTCATCCTAAAATCGAAAATCGGGTTTGGCCTGTAACACACACACACACACACACACACATGAATGTTAGTCTGTATGTCCTCTATGTGTTCATAAACCATTCATTCGATTGCAATGAAACTTTGGTGAACACACCCTACGCCCACGAAGGTTCCTGATCCAAAAACAAAAGATACATAGCTCAGGAGATATGACGTCATAAATAATGAGTGGCCATCGCGTGAGAATACCCAGATTTATGCGTCAATTATTGGAAAATGGGAGTAGTTATTAGGGACCTGCAACAAAGTTTGCATATAGTTTCGGACATTTATGAAGCGTTTGGTAACTGACCCCCCCACTCCCCTACACACACATATAATGATGAAACGAAAAGAAGTCTACCGCTCACAAAAGTTTCGCTTGTAAACAATATAGTTGCAAGAAACTGCCGCATAATACGACGAGACTTTATTCACACACTGTATAAGAGTGACAGTACTTAGTGACTTGCAACGAACTTTAAACATAAATTCAAACCCAAGTCGGCGCCGATATATCAATTGAATTCACTGTGATAAGTGATGGTACAGAGTTCCTGCTCACCAGTGGTTAATTTGCCGAGGCGCATTGTGTTTTAGAAACAAATATTTAATTATCGATCACAAAACCGCCGACAACGAATCAGTAAAACGACTGTCACACGAGAGCTGTACGTCCAAGCTGACTAAAATTTTATGAGTACTTTATGACGCATGAGCGAATCTATTTATTAAATGTAGTTAATAACTACTGCCAGCTTCATGTTGCAGTGGAAGACTTTCTAAGCTATCCTCGTACTGTTGCTATGCTGGGTTGGCAAATATAATGCTGGCATGGCTGACGGACAGTGCAGTTATCAGAGAGCTGGTGGATCAGATAACAAGAGTTGTCCTTCTTCCCTGAATGTAGAGTTCTAGTGGCTGTCTCACGCCGAAGAAAGTTCGAGAGCCGTTTTGAAACCTCCAGCCTTTACGAAGGGAGCAATTAGTTGCTCGCAGTGTCTTCGCTGTTCTAAAATGATTGGTGCAATTCTGGCCTAGCCAGGAATCATAGGGAAATATCCCCTGGCAGAAATATGCACCTGGTACAGACCTGCCAAGAAGAACATGGGTCACACTCAACAGACTCCGCACAGGCCATGGCAGAAGTGGAGAGATGATCTTCAGATGGGGCGTGCGAGATACTCCCCAGTGCGACCGTGGACATCCTGAACAAACGACCCAGCACACCATTCTGGAATGCCCAAAAGGTGCATTCACAGGAACTATTGGAGAACTTTATGAAGCCTCTCCTAAAGCCGCCGAGTGGATGGAAAAACTGGACATACAACTATAACATAATTTTGTAGTTTGTTTTTGTTTGCTTACTAAATTGTTAATTTGATTTCAAATGCCATTGTATATATTTATATGTATGTATGTAAGTATGTAAACCATTTGTACTTGAAAACCACATACGCTAAATAATAAATAAATAAAACTTAATAATTGGCATCTAGTTCTCCGTAGATAAGATCTAACACTGTGGGTACCGTTGAGGAAGCAAAGGAATAGTACAACAGTTATCCACAAACAATGTTGTATACAAAAACTTTATATAGCTGTCTGATACGTTTGTTTACCTATTTGCCGAGGGATGCTGCATTTATACTAGTAGTTGCTACTATTTACGTTTCAACTCTCGTATTACCCGCCTTTGTCTACAGCTTACCACTATTTTTTTTCAGAAATTCGAACATCTTGGACCACCTTACATTATCGAAGATTTTTTCCGTGTCAATAAATAATATGAATATGTCTAGGCTCTTCTTCATCATCCATTATAAACCGCAACGTTAGAACTACCGACCAACTGGCTTTAACTTTCCTAAATCCAAACTGATCGTCAGCTAACCAATCCTCAATTTTCTTTGCCGGCCGCGGTGGCCGAGGGGACTGAGGCGCTCCAGTCACGGTCTGCACGGCCACTACGGTCGGGGGTTCGAATCCCCCCTCGGGCATGGATATTTGTGCCGTCCTAGTTCGTAAGTAGTTCATAAGTAGTTTGTAAGTTTAGGGACTGATGACCCCGTAGTTAAGTCCCATAAACTATACAAACATTTGCACTTTTCTTTTTTCAATTTTCTTTTCCATTCTCCGTCGTTGTTCATTGATTGTCATAGGTATGGGAAAAGCTGAACATAGCGTCGCCGTGCTGCTTTTCCGTAACGTACAGTGGACACACAGACGAGTTGTATATATTGGACCAAACTCCTATGGCCGGCCGCGGTGGCCGAGGGGACTGAGGCGCTCCAGTCACGGTCTGCGCGGCCACTACGGTCGGGGGTTCGAATTCCCCCTAGTGCATGGATATTTGTGCCGTCCTTAGGATTAGCTAGTTCATAAGTAGTTTGTAAGTTTAGGGACTGATGGCCCCGTAGTTAAGTCCCATAAGCTATACAAACATTTGCACATTTTTTGAAACTCTTGTGGGCATCAGTCTCTAGACTTACAAACCACTTAAATTAACTTACACGAAGGACAACACACACACCCACACACAAGGGAAGACTCGAACCTCTGGCGGGAAAGGCCGCTCAATCCGTAGCATGACGCCTTAGACCACGCGGCCATTCCTCGCGGCCGAGTTACATATCGCCACAGACAAAGCTACTGGGTGCTGTAGTGGTACGAAGTATTATTCCCGCTACTACCTTACATCAGCTCAGTTTTGCAGGTAAAAATATGTTCTTTTATGTTGTTAATAATTGTTATTTTAATAATTTTTGTGTTATGATTTTTTTAAAAGAAATGTATCTTGTTTCCTGTGTTTCATGTGCGGTGACAACGGAGCAATCTACGAGAACAGCGTCTGATCTGAGGAAGCCAAAGATGACATAGCTGGCCACCAATCGACGCAGGTCGACAGCCGCACAGTCAGAGAAGATCCTGTTTGAAGACCGCCATTGCCAACCGTCACAATGAAATAAAGTAAATGAAATAAATGTATTGTCATAACTTGTTCATGAGTGTATGTTCGCCGGCCGCGGTGGCCGCGGTGACTGAGGCGCTCCAGTCACGGTCAGCACGGCCACTACGGTCGGGGGTTCGAAACCCCCCTCGGGCATGGATATTTGTGCCGTTCTATTTCGTAAGTAGTTCATAAGTAGTTTGTAAGTTTAGGGACTGATGACCCCGTAGTTAAGTCCCATAAACTATACAAACATTCGCACTTTTCTTTTTTCAATTTTCTTTTCCATTCTCCGTCGTTGTTCATTGATTGTCATAGGTATGGGAAAAGCTGAACATAGCGTCGCCGTGCTGCTTTTCCGTAACGTACAGTGGACACACAGACGAGTTGTATATATTGGACCAAAATCCTATGGCCGGCCGCGGTGGCCGAGGGGACTGAGGCGCTCCAGTCACGGTCTCCGCGGCTACTACGGTCGGGGGTTGGAATTCCCCCTAGTGCATGGATATTTGTGCCGTCCTTAGGATTAGCTAGTTTATAAGTAGTTTGTAAGTTTAGGGACTGATGACCCCGTAGTTAAGTCCCATAAACTATAAAAACATTTGCACTTTTCTTTTTTCAATTTTCTTTTCCATTCTCCGTCGTTGTTCATTGATTGTCATAGGTATGGGAAAAGCTGAACATAGCGTCGCCGTGCTGCTTTTCCGTAACGTACAGTGGACACACAGACGAGTTGTATATATTGGACCAAACTCCTATGGCCGGCCGCGGTGGCCGAGGGGACTGAGGCGCTCCAGTCACGGTCTGCGCGGCCACTACGGTCGGGGGTTCGAATCCCCCCTAGTGCATGGATATTTGTGCCGTCCTTAGGATTAGCTAGTTCATAAGTAGTTTGTAAGTTTAGGGACTGATGGCCCCGTAGTTAAGTCCCATAAGCTATACAAACATTTGCACATTTTTTGAAACTCTTGTGGGCATCAGTCTCTAGACTTACAAACCACTTAAATTAACTTACACGAAGGACAACACACACACCCACACACAAGGGAAGACTCGAACCTCTGGCGGGAAAGGCCGCTCAATCCGTAGTATGACGCCTTAGACCACGCGGCCATTCCTCGCGGCCGAGTTATATATCGCCACAGACAAAGCTACTGGGTGCTGTAGTGGTACGAAATATTATTCCCGCTACTACCTTACATCAGCTCAGTTTTGCAGGTAAAAATATGTTCTTTTATGTTGTTAATAATTGTTATTTTAATAATTTTTGTGTTATGATTTTTTTAAAAGAAATGTATCTTGTTTCCTGTGTTTCATGTGCGGTGACAACGGAGCAATCTACGAGAACAGCGTCTGATCTGAGGAAGCCAAAGATGACATAGCTGGCCACCAATCGACGCAGGTCGACAGCCACACAGTCAGAGAAGATCCTGTTTGAAGACCGCCATTGCCAACCGTCACAATGAAATAAAGTAAATGAAACAAATGTATTGTCATAACTTATTCATGAGTATATGTTCGCCGGCCGCGGTGGCCGCGGTGACTGAGGCGCTCCAGTCACGGTCAGCACGGCCACTACGGTCGGGGGTTCGAAACCACCCTCGGGCATGGATATTTGTGCCGTCCTACTTCGTATGTAGTTCATAAGTAGTTTGTACGTTTAGGGACTGATGACCCCGTAGTTAAGTCCCATAAGCTTAACAAACATTTGAACATTTTTAGTGTATGTTCAGAAAAACAGTTTCAGTCTTTATGTTGAGTCCTTAGGAGAGAGATCAGACTTTGTGTTATATTATATGTGGATTTGTGACTTAAGAAAATAAAACGTTAAATTTTACTTCAAGTGTCAGTGTTTAGACAACACTCCTTGAGAGAACAGTTATTTCAGCTGTTTAGAAGAACGATCATTTATATATTGTGCTAAAACTATATTATGAAGTTATTTACAGAGTTTTTTTGGACTTTAGAGAAGTTTAGGGACTTAGCTATAATTTTGTTGATTAAAAGGCAGTGAGCTCGTATTTTGCAAAGCGATATATTTTGTCAACGGATTCAACGAACAATATCTGTGATTTACAAAACATATGACGAAATTTCAGCAAGAACTATATACCAAATTTTGAACTTAGAAGTATTTTGTTTTAGGAACAGTTTTATTTTCTCTTATCTTGCACAAGAACCGAGAAAAAAACATTTAAAGAATTTTTTCTATAATTGAACAGTGAAGTTTCTGTTATACGTCGAGAGTAGTGGAAGGGCCAGGATCGAAGTAGAACACGATCATACTGAAAAACTTTACTTTTGAACCTACCGGCCGTTTCTCACAACAGTGCCTGTGTGAATGCGACCTAACAGCCCTCGAGTGTTCTACCTGCCGGGCAGAGATCGGAATGGCAGATTACAGGACCTTCCGTCGACCTTTTCTGGGTGCAAATAACAACGGGTCACAGAGTAATATATACAGAGGGGCAGCCACCTCTAAACCACTGTCCTACGCTCCCCTTGTAGTTCTGTAAGATGCTAGCAGGTGTTAGGCGGATCGCTGGCTTAGGGTGCCTCTCGCACGTCAGAGGGTAGCGAGGAGGGGAGGCTGAGGGGAGAGTTCGTGCCGCCTGCCACGAGGCCACGGCTGTGTCCAGCTTGCTGGCATTTGAGGGGAGGTGGTGGTGGGGGCAGCCACTACCTGCCACCTGGCAGTTTAAAGGGCTGCTTCTGATCTCAGCACCATCTTGGGGCATCTTACGGAACTGCTGGAAACCCTCCCTCCCCGCACCCCTGAGTGTAGGACTGGGCCCTTACCACAGGCAAATATATACAGACGGGAAACCTCCGTAAGGGCCCGATCCTACACTCAGGAGTGCGGGGAGGGAGGGTTTCCAGCAGTTCCGTAAGATGCCCCAAGATGGTGCTGAGATCAGAAGCAGCCCTTTAAACTGCCAGGTGGCAGGTAGTGGCTGCCCCCACCACCACCTCCCCTCAAACGCTGGCACACCGGACACAGCTGTGGCCTCGTGCCAGGCGGCACGAGCTCTCCCCTCAGTCTTCTCCCCTCCACGCTACCCTCTGACATGCGAGAGGGGAGCGTAGGACAGTGGTTTAGGAGGGACTACTCTTCTGTATATGTTACTCTGTGCCCTTACGGAGGTTTTCCATCTGTATATATTTGTCTGTGACTGGGTGTAAGTGTGTAAATGACACTGGGTGTAATTGTCACGACACCTCTGCAGCACTGACTGCGTTCTATTAAACGCGTGGATCACACCACTGCGCATGTGCCGACAGACAGGCGCCAGAGACGGCAGCAGAACAAATATACATTAACTGATGTTTGTATAGCTTATGGGACTTAACTACGGGGTCATCAGTCCCTAAACTTACAAACTACCTATGAACTAGCTTATACTAAGGACGGCACAAATATCCATGCCTGAGGGGGGATTTGAACCCCCGACCGTAGTGGCCGTGCAGACCGTGACTGGAGCGCCTCAGTCCCCTCGGCCACCGCGGCCGGCAAAGAAAATTGAGGATTGGTTAGCTGACGATCAGTTTAGATTTAGGATATTTAAAGCCAGTTGGTGCCGCGACCAGTAGCTTGTCATTAGCTTCAATGAAGCCAACACTTTCCGCTAGCCGCCTTACTACCATTCTAAGTAGTGTGTAATCAACTACTTGTTTACAGATAAATGTCATAAGAAAAAGAGAAAAAAATCCTTGAACAAAAGTTTTCCTGCAAGAGAAGGGTGCTATTTGTCACTGATAACAAATTTCAGTTATTCATATGATTGTTCTTACGAAATCTGCAATCTGTTTGAAATTACTAACTTACGTACTAGTTAAAAAAATAAATAAAAATAAAAAAAGCCCTCTCGCCAACTTTTGGCCCACTTTAGGTTACTGTAAAACACTAAAAGTGGGCCTTTGGGATCGTCGTGTTAGTCTCATAACACGATTCTACAATATATGTGTAAAATGCAAGTAATACACAAATAGTAGCACATTTCTTCAAGTTATTTAAATTTTCTCGACAAGTTTACAGCTGCCCGCAGTGGCCGAGCAGTCTGCGGCGTGCCAGTCACTGTCTGCACGGCCGCTTCGGTCGGGGGTTCGAATCCCCCTTCGGGCATGGATGTTTGTGCCGTCTTTAGTATAAGCTAGTTCATAAGTAGTTTGTAAGTTTAGGGACTGATGACCCCGTAGTTAAGTCCCTTAAGCTCTACAAACATTTGAACAAGTTTACAGTCTTGATAAGTGCCTGTGCCGTACAAAAACAATTTTGCTGTTTAGAATGGTAATATGGCTGCTTCGGTAATAGCTGAGACTTCGCCAGGCTAGTTAATGCGTGTCTCTGGCTACTAGTAGACATGACTGTCAGTAATCGACACACACGAGATACTGAGGTAATGCTATCAGCTGTATTGCGGCGATTTCTGTGTAAGTTTATTAAAGAAAGCATGCTTTATCCATTCCATGCTTTATCCATTATACGTATATCTCCATCAGTTAAGCTTGTACCAAGAGAATTTCAACAGCTTCTGTCACTACTGAGATGTCCAGGCTAATATTTCGAGATTTCGTATATAATGCGGCGCTCAGTATCTACACCTACATAGATACTCTGCAAATCACATTCAAGTGCCTGGCAGAGGGTTCATTAACCACTTTCATAACTTTTCTCTACCCTTCCATTCTCTAATAGCGCGAAGAAAGAACACCTAAATCGTTCCGTTTTCGATCTAATTTCTCTTATTTTATTGGGATGGTCATGTCTCCCTAAATAGGTGGGTGCTAGCAAAATATTTTCACATTCAGAACTAAAAGTCGGTGATTGAAACTTCGTAAACAGATCACGACGCAATGAATAACGTCTTTCTTTTAATGATTTCCACCCTAATTCGTGCAACATTTCCGTGGCGCTCCTCCCCCCTCCCCCCGTAACGTGATAAAACAAAATGAGCTGCCCTTCTCTGAACCTTCTCAATGTCTTCCGTCAGTACCACCTGGTAAGGGTCCCACAAGGGGCAACAGTACTCAAGGAGAGGACTCACAAGTGTGATGAAGGCAGTCTCTTTGGTGGAGCTGGTGCATCTTCGAAGAGTTCTGCCAATGAAACGTAACCTTTGGTTCGCCGTCCCCACAATATTTTCTATGTGTTCTCTCCAGTCAAAGTTGTTCGTAATTGTAACTCCTAGGTATTTGGTAGAATTTACGACCTTAAGGTTTGACTGATTTATCGCGTAATTAAAGTTCAGCGGATTTCTTTTAGTGGTCTTGTGTATAACTTCACACTTTTCTTTATTTAGTGTCAATTGCCAATTTTCGAACCATGCAGAAATTTTGTCTAAATGGCTTTGCATTTGCTTTTGATCCTCTTTTGACTTCACTAACCGATAAACGACAGCATCATCCGTGAACAGGCTAAGGAAGCTATTCAGATTGTCTCCTAAATCGTGTATAATACTTTTGCAGCCTGTTTATAAGGTTGTACGAGCAGGGCATACCTGCGCTGTTACGTGATGCTTTCATGGAAATGTTGGAAGTGAAATTTATGCGGCTGCTCGCCAGAAACTTAATGGCGCAGTCGTTATGGCGCGAAAAAAAGATATTTGTGGGAGATAAAGGAGCGGTCAGTTCGTGCTCATGAATTACGGATGGCTGTACGGGCGGCAAGGATCTACAGTCATGCAGGCGACTTCCAGCTCATCGAGTCCACGCCGCCGCGCTGGAGTGGCCGAACGCTCTAAGTCGCGTTGCTGCGGAGCGCACGGTTGCTCGCCGTCGGAAGTTTGAGTTCTCGTCGGGCCTTTCCTAGGGACTGACGACCGTACCAGTTTGGTCTACATCTACATACATATTCCGCAATTCACCGTAAGGTGCGTTGCGGGGTGTACCACAACTAGGCATTTCCTTTCCTATTCCATTCCCAAATTGAACGAGGAAAAAAAGAATGCCTATATGCCTCCGTACGAGCCCTAATTCCTCTTATCTTGTCTTTGTGATCTTTACGCGAAACGTAAGAAGGCGCCAGCAAGATCGTACTACACTCAGCTTCAAATTCCAGCCCTCTAAATTGACTTAACAGAAATTGACGAAAAGAACGTCGTCTTTCTTCCAGCGATCCCCAATTGAGTTGCCGGAGCAATTCTGTGACAATTGGTCGAACCTACCGGTAACAAATCTAGCTGCTCGCCTCTAAACCGCCTCTATGTCTTCCTTTAAATTGATCTGCTGCGGGTCCCAAACACTTGAGCAATACTCAAGACGTGGTCGTACAAGCGTTTTATACGCGGTCTCCTTTACAGGTGAAGTACATCTTCCCAAAATTCTCCCAATAAACCGACGTCGACTGTCCGCCTTACTCACAACTGTCTTTACATGCTCGTTACATTTCATATCGCTCTGCAATGTTACGCCTAGATATTTGAACGACGCGACAGCATCAAGAAGCTCACTACTAATGCTGTATTCGAATATTTTGGGATTGCTTTTTCTACTCATGCGCATCACCTTACACTTTTCTACATTGAGAGCTAGTTGCCATTCTTCGCACCAACTAGAAATTTTGTCTAAGTCATTCTGTATGCTATTACAGTCAGTTAAAGACGACACCCTCCCATACACCACAGCATCATCAGCAAACAGCCGCAAATTACAACTTACTCTGTCCATCAGATCATTTATATAGATAGAAAATAATAGCGGTCCTATCACACTCCTCTGGGGCACGCCTGACGATACACTCGTCTCTGATGTACACTCGCCGTAGAGAACAACATACTGCGTTCTATTACTTAGGAAGTCTTCCAGCCAGTCACAAATCTGTGAACCTATTCCATAAGATCGTATCTTCGTTAACAGTCTGCAGTGTGGCACCGCGTCGAACGCCTTTTTGAAATCGAGAAAAACACATCCGCCTGTTGCCGTTCATCCATGGCTCGCAAGATGTGATATGAGAAAAGGGTAAGCTGAGTCTCACATGAACGATGTTTCCTAAACACTCTACAAGTTTACAAAGTTTTGAACATTTTTTGAGTCCACAACACGTCGAGGTGTTACAATTCTCCGAGCAAAATAAGGTTCGATACGTTGTGGATGCATCCCATGACTTTTAGCCTAAAAGCGTAATGCGGATACTCCTTCCAGGTCGGGTTGGAAATTTTCTCCACTCGGAGACTGGGCGTTGTGTCGTCGTCGTCCATTTCATCATCATCGACGCGCAAGTCGCCCGTAGGGCGTCACCTAAAGACATGTACCAGGCAGGCCAAACACGGTCCCAGCTGGGGTCCAACTGCCAAAAATGCCACGCGAAATCATCATTTGTAATTACTGTTGTTACAAATAAAAAAAATGTTCAAATGTTTGAATAGTCTATGGGACTTAACTACGGGGTCATCAGTCCCTAAACTTACAAACTACTTATGAACTACTTACGAACTAGGACGTCACAAATATCCATGCCCGAGGGGGGATTCGAACCCCCGACCGTAGTGACCATGTAGACCGTGACTGGAGCGCCTTAGTCTCCTCGGCCACCGCGGCCGGCTTGTTACAAATAAGCAGTGCAAAATGTTCAAATGTTTGTTAAGAAAAAAATGTTCAAATGTTGGTAAATCTATCGGACCAAACTGCGTGGTCATCAGTCCGTAGCTTACAAACTACTTAAACTTAGGTAAACTAACCTAAGGACACCACACACACCCATGCCCCAGGGAAGACTCGAACCTCCACGGCGAGCAACCGCGCGCTCCGCAGCGAGACGCTTTAGACCGCTCGGCTACTCCACCGCGGCTGTTTGTTAAGCTTATGGGACTTAACTACGGGGTTATCAGTCCCTAAACTTACAAACTACTTATCAACTAGCTTATCCTAAGGACGGCACAAATATCCATGCCCGAGGGGGGATTCGAACCCCCGACCGTAGTGGCCGTGCAGACCGTGACTGAAGCGCCTCAGTCCCCTCGGCCACCGCGGCCGGCTATAAGCAGTTAATGAATGGAAAGTCATAAATGTAGAAATATTATAGCTGCAGTATGGTGTACGGGGTCGAGCGGTTGCTGGAACACTCCTTGGTGGGTACGCATTTAGATGGTGTTGGAGATCTGGTTATTTGTCAGGATGCCAGACTCCAAACCGCCACGGTATGCCCTGCAACAACAGGTAGGGGCGGTCCAGGTGCCACCGTTGGCGAGATGAAAGAATATTTTTCGGTAAAACATTTATTCTGAAGTGGTACACATTGCTGCGTACTCCACGTGACCGGGTCGATGGCGTCAGCAGCCTCCTGCGTCCGCGCTAGCTCAGCGGGTGGAGGTAGGCAATGCTGCCGCCCCGTTTGTTGTGGAACCGTACGGAAGTACGGTGGAACGTGTGAATGATTCACACGTCTGAACGGGTGGTTCTCGGTCCCCATCCTAATTTCTGTCTCGCACCACCTTCATAATGGTCCGCGTTGACGGTTGTCGTGTGGTCGTGGTGTGCGCTGACTCCTGGCCTACCGGCAGGTAGGCGTCTTCCCCAGGAACGGTGGAGTTCCGGTGTGCAGGACATGGAAGTCCTCCTAGATACTGCCTCTGCGTCCGTAGTTCGTTGTAGCGCAGGAGTCAAACTCGGAGCTACGCAGGAGTCGGCATCTCGCCGGTTGTCAGCTGATGTAGAAGAGTGCTGGAGTTTTATAACAGACTTGTACCGACGTTAGAACATGTCAGGGAATCGAGTGCTACGGAGTGTAAGCCATTGATTCATCTGACTGACTGTCTATGAACTCAAGTGCTGGAGTATAATAGTGTGTGGGGAGCGGCTGATATTTCACCTACGCGCTCTGTCATGACCGCATCGCCGGCCGCGGTGGTCGAGGGGACTGAGGCGCTTCAGTCACGGTCTGCACGGCCACTACGGTCGGGGGTTCGAATCCCCCCTCGGGCACGGATATTTGTGCCGTTCTTAGGATAAGCTAGTTAATAAGTAGTTTGTAAGTTTAGGGACTGATAACCCCGGAGTTAAGTCCCATAAGCTTAACAAACATTTGAACATTTGAACATGACCGCATCGGTCCTGTCAGACGAATGTGTCGGAGTTTTACATCTTGCCGTGTTCACTTAACAGGTTAGCTGGTGGTTCCAGAAGGCTCCGGATACGCGTTGTTGCGTTAGACTTAAGCAATGTTTCCTCACGTAACGAAGTGTCGTGATACTGCAAGCTCGTACTGTTTCATTTAACTTAACGGTGATGCGTGCTATTCAGTTCGGCGAGTGTGCGTCCGTTCCTGTCAGCTTGACCAGTAAGTATGACGCAAAGTAGCTGTTATTCCCCTTTCCCGTTCTGTCGACACACCTCCGTTTTTCTACAGGAACCAAACCTTGGAAAAATTTTCCGCATACTTACGCTGCAGAGCTCGTGTGCAACAAATGATACTAGAGCTATATTGAACTCCAAAGCGACGGAGTAAATATGTAAATAAATGTATGAGCACCTGAAGAGCACAAGCTCGAAACCGGTCGTGCGTTACATTCACTATTTCTAAATCTAAATCTACATACATACTCTGCAATCCACCGTAAGGTGCGTGGCAGAGGGTCCACTGTACCACTACTAGGCATTTCCCTTCCTATTCTACTCCCAAATAGAACGAGGGGAAAAAGAATGCCTATATGCCTCCGTATGAGCCCTAATTCCTCTTGTCATTGTGATCACTACGCGAAATGTAAGTAAGTGGCAGCAAGATCGTACTACACTCAGCTTCCAATTCCGGCCCTCTAAATTTCCTCAACAGAAATTCACGAAAAGAACATCGTCTTTCCTCCAGCGATCCCCAATTGAGTTGCCAGAGCATTTCCGTGACACTCGCACATTGGTCGAACCTAACAGTAACAAATCTAGCTGCTCGCCTCTGAACTGCTTCTATGTTTTCCTTTAAACTGATCTGATGCGGGTCCCAAACACTTGAGAAATACTCAAGACGTAGTCGTACAAGTGTTTTATACACAGTCTCCTTTACAGATGAAGTACATCTTTGCAAAATTCTCCCAATAAACCGAAGTCGGCCGTCCGCCTTACTCACAACTGTCTTTACATGTTCGTTCCATTTCATATTGCCCTGCAATGTTACGCCTAGAGCGATACGCAGAGTGATATTAAATGGAACGAACATGTAAGGACAGTTGTGAGTAAGGCGGACAGCCAACTTCGATTTATTGGGAGAATTTTGGGAAGATGTACTTCAGCTAGGTTTGTTACTGGTAGGTTCGACCAATGCGCGAGTGTCACGGAAATGCTCCGGCAACTCAATTGGGGATCGCTGGAAGATAGAAGACGTTCTTTTCGTGAATTTCTGTTAAGTAAATTTAGAGGGCCGGAATTTGAAGCTGAGTGTAGTACGATCTTGCTGCCGCCTACTTACATTTCGCGTAAAGATCACAAAGACAAGATAAGAGAAATTAGGGCTCGTACGGAGGTATATAGGCATTCTTTTTTTCCTCGTTCTATTTGGGAGTGGAATAGGAAAGGAAATGCCTAGTAGTGGTACAGTGTTCCCTCCGCCACGTACCTTACGGTGAATTGCGGAGTATGTATGTAGATGTAGATCTAGATATTTGAACGACATGACTGTTTTAAGAAGCTCACTATTAATGCTGCATTCAATTGTTATGGTATATTTTTCCCATACATGTACATCACCTTAAATTTCTCTGCATTGAGAGCTAGCTGCCATTCTTCGCACCAACTAGAATTTTTTTTTTTTTTTTTTTTTTTTTTTTTGGATCGAACCTGTGCCGACACCTGGACTGAAAATGAGTTAGAAGTTCGTGGCTCTTTCCATCCATAAGCGACAAGAAGAAACTACAAAGAAATATTACGCCGGGAAAGCACAAGTAACTGCACTGCAAACGGCGGTGTGATAGCAACGACGATGCCCCCTCCTCCCTGCGGTTATTGCGACGCCAGATTCTGCCCGAGCTGTGTAATTAGCGGAACACCGCAGACGCGGACCAGCGCGGCTCAACCTTGTATGTGGGGCGGCTTCACGGCTTAGGCGAGTGTGTGTGTGTGTGAGTGTGTGTGTGTGTGTGTGGGCCACCAGGCAGCACAAACAGCGCAGACAGCGCCGTGTTGTCACGGCAAATTCGCGGCCGGCACGTGGGATTCTACGTGGCTGCTCCCAGCTCACCTGGTGACCCCGGCTCATGCCATCCCACGGTCGACTGACAAAGAGACGGGGTGGCTCGGCGCATTACATTTCCCACGTCTTTAAGAGCTGCGCAGACAAAATCCTACAAGTGAACTTACCGAAACTGATGCCTGATGCACTTCGAATATGTTGTTGTCTTTAAAAAAAAAAAAAAAAAAAAAAAAAAAAATCGCACTGGTGTGTTTTACGGCCCACTTAGTTTAGTATGACGTAAATATATATAAATTAATTTTTCCAGATGCCAAAATACGATGTTTGATTGGAGGGAACAGAAGTGATGAAGAGAAGGAAAATCGCCAGAGACGTGAATCGCAAACCATTCAAGAGCTGTGGAATGATGTCGCACATTGCACATACTGTACGTGCGAAGCCAGGTCTCATTGATCGTGGGGAATAATTTTTAAGGAAATTTTACTTTAGAAGATGACTACAGTCTAATGAAGTAAGACATAAATAAATTACTAAGTGTCGTTATGACAGTTACATTATTTCTTGTTTATTACGTGTTTTCTGCCAACTCCATTCGCAATCAATTTCGCAGACAGTTTCTTGACGATCCACTCCATGAACCTAGAGAGTTAGACTATTGTAGGACACGTAGTTCAGAATCATGACATAATAAGTTTTTAGCTGCGTGATAACTAAATTGATGTGGATTGAGAGTAGGGACAGAGAGGGAAGAAGGAGATGGAGTAACATAAGAAAGGAAAAAAAAAATCACGTTGACGTGTTTTACGGCCCACTTTAGATTTGTAGTTTTATAAGTTTTTGCAAACATTTTGTACCAAAATAATAATCTAAATTAAAAAAAATTAATTAATAAGAGTGTCTGAAACCCTTTTAGGAAAAAAAAATTTCGTAGTGGCGGGTTTCGAACCACCGACCTTTAGCCTCATAGTCCAACGCCTTGCCCACTACGCTACCTTTTATTTTTATTTTTTATTTTTTTTATTTTTTTTCACTCTCAAGTCTGGTCAGCCATTCTTTAAAGCAAGAATTCTGCCATTCCAAATCAGCAATTCTCTATATTTCTTGTCTTGACAGCTTATTGGCATGATGGGTTCTGAGGGAACATGTTGCACCTTGCTCATACAAGCTTTTCCTGTGGCTGTCAACTACAAGTTGTTCATGTCTGCATTAAGCAGATCAAGAAATGTAAGGATGGCATTTAGTTTTAACTACTTGCTGCAACTGTTTGTCTTCAAAATGGACCTGTTCAGATGAAATAGAGGCGGCCACATGACCCGTTGTGGTAATTAAAGGAAATTGTAAACACTGTTCAAAATACTATAATGTAGATAATTATGTACACCGTCTATGCAATTGAATAATGAAAGTTTTATATTGCCATATGTATTTCGTTTTTGTATGCAAGTCATCATCAGTGACAATATTTAGTGGATGCTGGTTTACAGGTAGTGCTGATTGGTGACTTTATATTGTTCTATTCCCAATTATATTCCCTTGATGTTTTCGATTTTAGCACGACGCTACAGTTATCAATCAAAAGGTGAGTCCTCCAATCTAACACTATTGATGGTCGTTCTTAACTAATGCTAATATGATATTTGTAGACACTAGATTATCATTTATCGTACGAAGAACGATGTGTTTTTGTTAATTCCTCAGTGTGGCATTGCTTTGAAATGACAACGTGTAAGCTACAATAAGGATAACATCAAATACGCAACACAAGATGGCGTATGCCAGAGAGAGTTCTGGGCGAGGAATGTCACGTGACATCTACGAACGGCTGGTTTTCGTTAATTCAATGGAGGGTGTAAAATCTCCGTTATTTTTGCAAATATGTCTCAAACGATACGAGATATGAAAAAACATAAGGGGGCTAGGTTGTAGAGAATTTTTTCCTCTACCAATTAGGTTACTCAATTTTCGTGTCAGATGAAAGGTTCGTTTGCAATTACAATTATATTACAAACGGCTTTTTTTGGTATTACTTCCGTATTTTTTGTCAGAAAAATTTGAAAAAAGGAGATTCTGGTCTCTGGCGGCCTACAATCATGTCTGTAAAATTTGGTGCTGATCAGTTGAATGGTTCGTCTTAAAACAGGGAACACGTTACGGACAGACAGACATCCCAAAATCGCCCTTATTTTTGCAAATATCTTTGAAACGCTACGAGATATGAAAAAAACATAAGAGAGCAAAGTTGTAGAGAATTGTCTCCTCTACAAATTCGGTTATTCACCTTTCGTGTCAGATGAATAGTTAAGCCGTTATTTTCATTTAAATTTCGAGCTGTCAAAGGACGGTCGCAAAGGCCCACTTTTAGTGTTACTACCGTAACCTGAAGTGGGCCAAAAAGCGGTTATCTTGCTGCCCACGTATCAAATGTTCAAAGGTTTGTAAATATATCGGACTCAACTGCTGGGTTATCAGTCCGGAGCTTGCAAGCTACTTAAACTAAGGTAAACTAACCTAAACACATACACCCATGCCCGAGGGGGGACTCGAACCCCCGACGGCGAACTGCCGCGCGCACCGCCATCCTTACGCAAAACTCTGAGCGTTAGTTCCGTCTCTAATGACCAGGAGCTGCTGGTGTTTCGTTACCACCTGTTGGTGCTGTCGAAGCTTCGTTTCGTCTATTGTTGAAGCATTGTTCGCCTTTATACAGCCACAGAATAGGGATCATACAGAAGGGAAAGCTTGGGGCGGCGCCTTTGATCTGTATGTTACCAAGCGTTGCGCTCGACGCCATATTGAAAAGCAGTAAACGCGGAACTATAGCCACTTATTACTTTAGCTGGAAATGGACTTTTTACGAACTGCAGCTAATCTCACCGACTTTTACGAAAGGAAACGGCTTTTCATTATGCTCTCATCTATTTTGCGTCCTCTTCTTGCACCTAATTGTAATCCAACGAAAGAAATAGGCCTAATTTTAATACAACTACGAAAATGTACGATGGAATCGATGATCGTTTTATTTGGTGCTTATCTCTAGAAAAATCCTAAATAACGCGGAGTTATGTTCGGGAAATTAGTTATAAACAAGAAAGTGACTTTACAACTGCCAGGTTTTATTTAACACGAATAAATTCACACAAAATATCGAGTCAGGCTTAGCAGTAGATTGTGATTACACAGAACTAATGACGTCTGGGCATATATAAAAGTTGTATTTGCTTTAGGGGTATCATTAATTTACTGATCGGAGAAGGGCATATAGAGGAATCTGTCGATCACAGAGCAGGAAAAGCATAAAATAATTATTCCCCTTAATCTATTTGTTTGAGTATCCGAAGAGCATTCGTTGCCAACATTAGCACACTACGCCTCCAATGCTGTAAGTAAAATTTTACCTGCCTACTTACGCACTATTCTTTGTCATTCATTTTATATTATTCCCTACAACGTTAAACTTATGAAATATAAATGTACTTCAACATTTCGATGCTGTTGAACTGCTGCAGCAACAGCGAGAGTTATCGTCAAGAGAAGAAGCAAGGCTACTTTTAATAATTATGCACACGTTACTCTCATTCGAAACTGATAACATTTAACTTTCACTACACATATAGCGACGTTCACTTACTGCTCAGCGTCTTTTGGGAAGCTGTAAAAACGTATATCCTTATTTGTATTAGAATTATTACGGCATTTAGGTGCTGAACACCATCGGCCGCCTTTTCTTTTATTGCTGGTCATAATAAAAACTGAACAGCTCCAACTACTGACACACAGTTCTTTCTTTTCACTGCACTGCACTGTACCAAATACTTGTTTACATTTATGCGATTCAGGCAGTTAAAACACACAATTAACAATCAAAGACGGCGCATTACCACGCCACAGAGTAGGGAGTAACCACGCCTTTACTGCTTTTCAAGATGGCCGATTCCGCGCATGCGCACTAGATTTTGGACGACAGACTACAGCGGGAGTTTCCTTTCTGTATACTCCTTATTCTGTGATACAGCCAAGGAGCGTGGCGCAATGTGTACACTATTTCCCGTAAGATCGCCGACATCAAGCACTGTCGGGTTCGGCTAGCACTAGGATGGGTAACGTCCGGATCTGCCCAGCGCCGTTGGCAAGTGGGGTGCCCTCAGCCCTTGTGAGGCCAAATGAGGAGCTGCTTGACTGAGAAGTAGCGGCTCCGGGCACGAAGACCGGGAGTGCGAGGAGCTCACCACGGTCCTCCTCCATACCGCATCCGGTGACGCCTTCGGTCGGAGGATGACACGGCGGCCGGTGGAGTACCCAGCGGGACTCTCGAGGCCTGAGTGGAATGGAGTTTTATAGTCTATTTGATACCTTAGTTTCAGATATGAAATCACATCTCTAAACATTTTAATGTTACGAAATCCTCTCTTCATCTCACAATTTCTGGAAAAACTTTTAAGGGTAGTAATAGACCCACAGAAGGTTCGAATCGTCTCTTGGGCGTATATTTCTCTATGTTTGGTTGTGTGTGTGTCTTTCACAACTTGATTTAATTCTCAGACTTGGACAACGTTTCTTGACCCGCTGGCCGGATTCACAGAATGTCTTAAGATCGAAGGCCGCTTCGTCTTATGACAAATGAATTTCCTTTCGCGGGCTGGATTGAAACCAATCGCATCTCACGCCCTTTACCCGCGACGACGGCGTTCTGGAGAAAGATTAGGGTTTCACGTGGTTATTAGAGAGCGAACAGATTCTCAGCCCGTTTTGTCACGGTTGGGGGAAAGAAACCGTCCGCGAGCTTTCAAAGGAACGATCCAGGCATTTGCTCGGGCTGTTTGGGAAAAGTCACGGAATATCTAGCGCGTTTGAAGCACCGTCGTGAGTTCAGTGTGCAAATCACTGCACAGCCTCAATCGGTGAGACACACATTTCTTGTTCTGCCCCCTGATATTGTTGTTGTCTAAATCTACGTACATACTCCGCAATCCACCGTAAGGTGCGTGGCGGAGGGTACACTACTAGGCATTTCCTTTCCTATTCAACTCCCAAACAGAACGAGGAAGAAAAGAATGCCTATATGCCTCCGTACGAGCCCTAATTTCTCTTGTCATTGTTCAAATGTTTGTATAGCTTATGGGACTTAAATACGGGGTCATCAGTCCTTAAACTTGCAAACTACTTACGAAGTAGCTAATCCTAAGGACGGCACAAATATCCGTGCCCGAGGGGGGATTCGAACCCCCGACAGTAGTGGACGTGCAGACCGTGACTGGAGCGCCTCAGTCCCCGCGGCCACCGCTCTTGTCATTGTGATCAACACACGAAATGTAAGTAGGCGGCAGCAAGATCGTACTACACTCAGCTTCAAATTCCGGCCCTCTAAATTTCCTCAACAGAAATTCACGAAAAGAACGTCGTATTTCCTCCAGGGTTCCCCATTTGAGTTTCCGGAGCATTTCCGTGACACTCGCGCATTGGTCGAACCTACCAGTAACAAATCTAGCTGCTCGCCTCTGAACTACTTTCATGTCTTCCTTTAAACTGATCTGCTGCGGGTCCCAAACAGTCGAGCAATACTCAAGTCGTGGTCATACCAGCGTTTTATACGCGGTCTCCTTTACAGATGAAGTATATCTTCTCAAAATTCTCCCAATATACCGAAGTCGGCTGTCCGCCTTACTCACAACTGTCCTTACATGTTCGTACTATTTCATATCGCTCTGCAATGTTACGCCTAGATATTTGAACGACGCGACTGCATCAAGAAGCTCACTACTAATCCTACATTTAGAGCTAGCTGCTATTCTTCGCACCAACTAGAAATTTTGTCATTCTGTATGATATTACAGTCAATTAAAGACGACACCCTCCCACACACCACAGCATCCGTCATGTTGTGTATTTTGTTCAAAAAATGTTCAAATGTTTGTTAAGCTTATGGGACTTAACTACGGCCGGCCGCGGTGGCCGAGGGGACTAAGGCGCTCCAGTCACGGTCTGCACGGCCACTACGGTCGGGGGTTCGAATCCCCCCTCGGGCATGGATATTTGTGCCGTCCTAGTTAGTAAGTAGTTCATAAGTAGTTTGTAAGTTTAGGGACTGATGACCCCGTAGTTAAGTCCCATAGACATTTTTGAACTTAACTACGGGGTCATCAGCTCCGAAACTTACAAACTACTTATCAACTACCTTTACTAAGGACGGTACAAATATTCATGCCCGAGGGGGGATTCGAACCCCCGACCGTAGTGGCCGTGCAGACCGTGACTGGAGCGCCTCAGTTCCCTCGGCCACCGCGGCCGGCTGTGTATTTTTTTATTTGACAGTCATTGGTGACAGAAGCGATCTCTCTACAAGCCAGTATCCGCCTCTGTTCCTGTTGGTTCAATAAATGTAATACGTCCGTGGTCCATGATGACCTGTCGGAAGACACAGTAATGACTGCACTTGCGTGGCACACAACGCTGACGTTTCGACCGTCGGTGCCTCCGCAGCCGCAGTGCTGCCAACATCGGCGCTCCGCCGCAGCGGCTCTGCGGCACGGAAGATTACCCGCATTCCATGCGGCGCCAGGGAGCGCTGCCAACTGCCAACTGCCAACGCTGCGGCGTGTTTGATGGCGGCGTGCGCCAGCCCGTGTAGAGGCCGCTGACATCTCGACCTCTCTAGATACAACCCTGCTGTGGCAGGGAGAGCGGGGTGTGGCGCTACCAGCGCCGACTGGTGCTTCAGATGACTGGTACTGCGGGTTCACTTCCTTCACTGTTCAGTGCCAGATCTTGTTGGTAGTGGCACCACCTCTGCCCCCCCCCCCCACCTCGGCGTCCAAACAGACAATTTGGTACACCTCTGCGAGTGGCGCCGTCGCCAGAAGAAAGCGAACCGGTTTGCTCTCTCCCCCATTAGACATATTTTCGTTAAAAGATTTGCAGAATGTCTTGGCATGTTTGCGCTTGCTTCAATTCAGGCTGAGGCGTCGGTCTACCATGCTTCTCTATTTCACACTCAGCTTAAAGCTGAGTAATTTGTTTCTAAAAGGTACTGAACGTTGAAACTTCCTGGCAGATTAAAACTGTGTGCCGGAACCGGGACTCGAACCTGGGACCTTTGCCTTTCGCGGGCAAGCGCACTACCGACTGTGCTATCCCGACCCGACTCACGATGCCGCCTCACAACTTTACTTCCGCCAGTATCTCGCCTCCTACTTTCGTGAGTCGTGTCGGGATAGCACAGTCGGTAGTGCGCTTGCCCGCGAAAGGCAAAGGTCCCAGGTTCGAGTCCCGGTTCCGGCACACAATTTTAATCTGCCAGGAAGTTTCATATCAGCGCACACTCCGCTGCAGAGTGAAAGTTTTATTCTGTACTGAACGTTGTTCATTTTTCTTTGATAAACACCAAGAACGAAAACACAGTAAGTAACTGATTACACACTGTTACTGTGGTGAACTGGGTGGGGGGGGGGGGGGGGTCTGCCCTTGGCCTCTCGTCTTAGGTTCCCTCCGAAAGCACCGATTTTTTCTTCTTTTTTTGAGCGCCCTTGTTCTCTTGTTCTGGGGCCTCGAAATCTTGGAAGCTACTTTCCTTAGGTTCCATCTTGTCAACCCCTCCCATACAATCAGGGTAACTTTTTACCAGTCAGGGTATCTTTGTACCACTTAATATTTGGCTTTCATATGGCTGATGTTCCATCTATTGGGGAATTATTTATTGCAGAGATATTAAAAATTACCTTTAGAAAAAAAAATTGCCAATAGGTGGAATATGAGCCATTTGAAATCCAAATATTAAGTGGTACAAAGATACCCTGACTGGTACAAAGTTACCCTGATTGACTGTACGTTGATTGTAAAGTTGAATAACTTCTGGCCAGTCGATTTGAATATATTTCTTTTCAGTTTTATAACACTTTTAAAAAACATCTTTGTTTCAGTCCTTTGTATATCTTGTAGTCGGGGCATTGTGAAATCACCGCAAGATGACTGATAATTTCTATGCTCTTACAACCTTTCAAACACAATGTCCTCATTTAGAGACATGTATAAAGTTCTGATGGGAGTTGCAAAGATGACTGGGAAGGGTCTATGTGACTGAATATTCAATTTTATTTTGAGGTACCACAGATTGACAAGAGATGTCGACAGTGTTCTCAAATAAACTCTCTGCTTGAGAAAATATCAGTACAACAATCAGAAATGTATATAAAACACACTAACTTCAACCTAGATCGCTAGTTTATTTTTTTTATCGGTTTCGATGAACTATGTCATCATCTCCAGAAACAAGTTTTTATAACATTTTCTCCTATTTTCAATAAAATAAAGAGCTACCTCTGAAAGAGAAATATAAGAAAAAGAACATTGTCAAACGATTAAAATTTGCATCACCAAAGTTGATCGTCATCTGTATTGCACATTTAAAAATTGTGTGTGTCAAATACAGATGACGATCCATTTTGGTGATGCAAATTTTAATCGTTTGACAATGTTCTTTCTCGTATATTTCATTTTCACAAGTAACTCTTTATTTTATTGAAAACAGGAGAAAATTGTTATTAAAAATTGTTACTGAAGATGATGACATAGTTAAACGAAACCGGAAAAACAAAATAATAAACTAGCGATCTTGGCTGAAGTAAGTGTGTTTTATGTAAATTTTGATCGCTCTCCATAGGCATAACATGGTACTTAACTATAATCAGGAATTTAACGAATTTTAATATACTAAGCATTTATTATCAGGATGGCATGACCGAAAGGGATAAGCTACGTGTTGTGTTTAGCATTAGTTGGCAAACCACATGGCGGATCCACCAGTCTGTATTTTCAGGAGCTGTGATCGTAACTATCTTCAAGTTGCAGTTCCTGGAAGTTTTGCAGCAATATAACTATTCTCCAACTACAGTCCCACCAAAAATAAATCGATACTGTGGTTACTTTTGAACTAACTTAAAGTCTATTAATTTCCTTTATTGAGCGAAATCGCAAAATACTAGACTTGCGCATAATAGTTCGCGATCGGGAGTGCTCACTAGTTCGTTCTTTTAGTTCGTCCGCTCCCAGTGACGGCTGAGCGGCGTGATCTGCGCATGCAGGTGGAGGGAGAAGTTCCCCCACCTAGCTGCTTCATGCGCTTGCTGCTTGAGCCGCTGACGATATCACGCAAACTAAAAGAAACAGTTTGTGGATAATTTCTCGCGTTTAAGTTCAGAGTTATCTCTATATCTTGGCATTATGGAATTTATTAGTCAGATATTGCAGAGTGCAGAATACTTCAAAGCATAAATTTTGTAGCACTGAACTATGTAATCTAGCAACAGACGCTAACCTCGAAATGGCTCTCATTAGCAGAAGGCAAACACGTGATTTTTAATTCTGTTCGCGAGTTATCGCGCATATTTTAGTTCGCGACCTATCACGCACATTTTAGTTTCGGCCTATCGCGCATATTTTAGTTCGCGACCGGTAGCTCTCCTTTTAGTTCGCACCTCGGCCGCGAAGTAAGTCGCTCTTTTTAGTTCGTCCGTTCGTTTTGGCTTTTGCTACCGCTACTAAAACTACAGCTGAGCTGCATCTCAGCTCGAAATGACGGCAACTGGCAGAAGGGAATCACGCGATTCTGCGCGCTCTCGCGTCCTCTCGCTGTTACCCGTCAGACTTCGGAAAAGGAGCGGACGAACTAAGAGGCGAGGGATCTGCGAACTAGTTCTCGTAGTTCGCATATGGGGGCGCTCTTCCGAACTAGTTCGTTCGCGAATTACACAAGACTACAAAATACTTAAAATTTTAGTAGTCAGTTTCTTGAAATCAATGTATAAATACGCTAACACGAAACTGAGGGTACAGATTTTTAATATTAATCGTACAAGAAGGCCGATGAAATGTACATAATTCGAAAGATGGTTTGTCTCAGATGTTGCGAACATAAACAAAACGAAAAAAAAAAAAAAAAAACCGAAAATTATGTGTGCACGTAGTAGTTAAGAGAGGGAAAAAAGGAAAAAAAAATCATGTCAATATTTTCCATAAGTTTTGCCACTGTATTATAAACCGTCGTAGGTGATATATTACATGTAAAATACCCTCAGTAAGCTAGTGCTTGGCGTTCGAATCTTATTGTCTTGGGTTCAACTCCCTCTGCACCCCCCAGAATTACTGAATTTTTAAAAAATTCTTCGTAGTGTTCAATTCTTAACTTTTAAATATAGTTTTTAAATATTTCTTTCATTTTCATGACTTTTCAAACACAACCGGTCGCTTTTCGACCACAGGCACTACTAGTATATTTAAAAACTGAATTCCGGAAAATTTGAACGGCCCTGAAACAAGTTACGGGGCACCGTATGTTACGATTAAAAAGCGGGACAAATGCCGGTGTTGCTGCGCTACTTCAGGGCTGCGCGACGCGTTCTGCTGTTTGGCCACAATTTACGGTCAGCGGCGTGGACGTTTAGCGGTCGGCAGCTGTCAGTGACGACGTGGCGGCCGCTGATTGGTCGGCCGGCGGGCCCCGCGCCCCGCGATTGGCCAGGTGGCGCGTTCTAATTACGCCGGTGCTGCCTGGCCTGTGTCACGTGGCGCGGGCCGCCATTACTCTTTTAACGGCCTGCCGCTGCGGTATTTCCCAGCGGTGACGTTGGCGAGCGCCGATACGTTACGGCGACGTTCTGAGCTGCGGATTACGCACGCCTACCGGTGCCAATTACGCTCCTGATGTGATGCTGCTGCCCTCGTTCCACAATTGTCGGGCTGACGCAACATACATTCCGCCTGGCAATTTCCCGCGGAAAAGTTGTAATCAAATTGTATGTTTGCGGAGTAATCTCGCGGCCGGCTGCTTCCTGGATATGTGATTATCTCTCAGAAAGGTCACAGATCGTATCAACTGACGGTAAAGATTATTAGAACGTAAATCACGAGTGACTGACACTTGCAATACTGACATTGATGTACACAGACCTTAAGGTACGTTATATAATACATTACGCGATGCAAATACCTATAGTCGGCGTCAGCCATATGAAGGCGAGCCCAGTTTTCAGCCGTTGTGTGCATCCCCCTCCCCATTACCGCAATGACAGCCAATAATGTTCATCCTGTAGGCGCGTGGCTGGCCGCGAGTTACGCAATGTTTCTCCCACAGTTCCACTGTTGGCGTAGCTCCTCCCCTCCACGCCTCACATATCGCTCCGCCTCTATGCGCGGAAGCGCCTTGTTATATGACGCCAGGTATAATACCGTATTACAACCGAATACTTAAAGAATACCCAGTAGTCTACACATTAGCATTTATAATGCTCCTGATGATACTGATGACAAAATTCAGGGTGGCAATGGACTATTTTACAATTCACCCTTTCCGTGAACATCTGATCTTATTTTCATTATAGCTATCTACTATATAAACTTATCTGATGTAAAAGCATTTTAAATGTTGACACACCCGGAATTTTACACTATGTACCAATCATTTTATATTTTCACTGTTCTTGACCCATTATCTCTATCTATATAAAAGCGAAAGGACACTCACGAAGTCACTCCATAACTAAACACGAAATATCGAAAACTACATCACCTTTGAACGTGAAATTTGGCAGGAATGTATTTTATAGGTAGAAGACGTCAGCTAAGAAAGGATTTTGCGATAGGGCCGATAGTTCAGGAGATATGACGTCATAAACAATGAAAACGTCCCCATCTTGTGGCACGTTATAGTGTGGCTATCAGTCCACTATTTGAGAAGGAGAGCACTTAGCGACTTGCAACAAACTTTAAACATAATTTAAAACCTTCGGGAAACTTTTTCTCGCTGTCAACCCCAGCAAAATGTTGAAAGGAAAAACGTTTGTCGCTTACTACTTTCTCGGCGATCATGCAGTAAAATTACAGCATTTCACATGACATTACAATTTATTACTCATACAATATTAAATGTATTCGCGAAAATTTTTACAGACACACACCACTGAACGTCAAGTTCGAAATTTTATCGTAGTACGACACACAGTTCACGAGATATGACGTCATAAACAACGAGATGCTGCTGCATTAAGCGACAATGCTGCTCATTTTCTCCTAAACCACTGGACCGATTTCAACCATATTTGTTACACACATTCCTTACCATTAGGCAACAATTGCTACATGGTTCAGAATCACATACGACACATGGTTCAGAAGATATGACGTCATAAACAATAGGAATCGCAAAAAACTGCCACATAATGCAGCGAGACTTTATAACATGAGCATGAGAATACTTAGCGACTTACAAAAAACTTACAAACCTTTATTAAACTTTTTCTCGCTGACAACCATAGTAACATGATGAAAGGAAAAAAGTTTCTCGCTTACTACTTTTCTGCTGTTCATAGAGTGAAACTATGGCATTCGGTATGACGTTACAATTTATAATTTGTACACTACAAATTGTAGCAGCAGGAAATTTTATAGACGGTATACACACGTATAGCTGAATGTACCTTCGAAATTGTTCCACAGTACGATACGTAGTTCATCAGATATGAGCGCATAAACAGAAACGTTCATGGAAAACCTCCTCATCATGCACCAAGTTTTAATCTATTACTTCTTTACTACTAATTGTATTCCTAACAGATTTTACGGACATATAGCACTTACACAAATAAATGCATACCTGAAAAATTATACAATTGTACGACATATAACTCAATAAATATGAGATCGTACGAATTTTATATGTACTTTGTATTTTAATTACTATCTTTCTTTGTTTGGGTACTGCACTTATAATTTTGCACATTACAAAAGACAGCCTCATTTCTTAAAATATTCGCACATAAATATAACAAGCTTTTAGAAGAAAAAAAGAGATTGACATAGAGAGAGGGGATAGGAGGAGTACTAACTCAAGGCTGGAAAAGATAAATAAATACCCGGGCAACGACGGTTTTGAAGCTAGTTTTAAATATACTTATGATGTAATTTCATTATATGTGTAACCATCTATACATGATGTGTTTTCAGTATATGACAAGAGATATGTATATAAATATATTTTTGAGGTTATTGCTCAGGATTATATAGCAACGCACACACGGATGACATAGTCAAATGTCAGCTAGAAAGTCGTCGTCCGTAGGTAACATAGACATTGAGTTACACATAATTGAACTTCTATTCATAGCTTACGTTATGTAAAATGACTTCAGAATAATAAAAATTAATTTGTATATTTTTTCGCATGATTAGTGGTTAAATACTTCATCGCCATGTCAATAAATTAGCCATGAGAGTGGGATACACCAACACCCCTTAGCCTAACGAGCTCACCTAGACCCTGAGATATCCAAACAATGACGAATTAAGTTGACATTTTGGATAAACGGGATTACTGCCGGATGTATGCGTCGTTCTGGCACAATATTTCGGCCGCATAACTCGCTGCCTTCTTCAGGTGCTACCTGAGACTGCCGTTTTTGGAGGACCTGGTCCAGTATTTATACCCAGCAGACGCTAGGCGCTCTGTCTGCGGTCCGCGCCCAGCTGGCGCTGCTTGTAGGTTATTGTCTCTTCCCTGGCGTTCCGTCGGACGTCCGCGCCCCAATCGGCCACCATCTGTGGCAGCGGCAACTCTCTGAAGCCCCTCCCACGTTGGCTGCTCCCTCTGCGGTCCGCGCCCGTCTGGCGCTGCTCCTGAGGTGTTGTGGCTTCCCTTGTGCTCCGACGGACGTCCGCGCCTATCTTGTCCACCATCTGTGGTCGGTGCAGCTGTCTGAGGCCCTTCTGGCGTCAGGCGCTCTGATCTTTGTCCGTGCCCATCTCGCGTCTCTCCTGAGATGTTGTGGCTGTGCAGATGCTCCAATAGACGTCCGCGCCCGCCTCGGCCGACATCTGCTGCTATAACAGCTGTTTGAGGCCCCTCCTGCATTGGGCGCTCCATTCGCGGTCCGCGCCCGCATGGCGCTTCCTCTGAGGTGTTGAAACCTTCCTGCTGTTCCAACGGACGTCCGCGCCCAGCTCGTCCACCATCTGTGGTCAGGGCAGCTGTCTGAGGCCCTTCTGGCGTCAGACGCTCTGATCTTGGTCCGTACCCGCCTCGCGCCTCTCCTGAGGTGTTGTGGCTGCACAGATGCTCCAACGGACGTCTGCGCACGTCTTGGCCGACATCTGCTGCTATGGCAGCTGTTTGAGGCCCGTCCGGTGTCAGGCGCTCCATTCTCGGTCCGCGCCCGCCTAGCGCCACTTCTGAGATGTTTCTACTTCTTGTGGAGTTATTTGGTCCCTTCCGCTGGGCCTTGACAAGTTCCAGAGCCGGACTCCACGCTGTACTTAGCTGGTAACCGCTATCTCGGTTTATTAGGTTGTCAGTGACCTTTATTTCGATGGGCTCCTTTATGATGCTGTCCCAGAATCTTGGGGTCTGTGTCACAATTTTGATTTTGTCATAGTCCATTGTGTGGCCATACTCTAGACAGTGCTCTGCTATGGCTGACTTGGTTGCCTGTCCGAGTCTGGTGCACCTCTGGTGTTCCTTGCACCTTATATTCACCGTCCTGATTGTCTGGCCGATGAATGACATCCCGCACTGGCACGGGATGCTGTAAATGCCTGGTTTACGTAGCCCCAGGTCATCTTTCACACTTCCCAGCATTGTCCCAATTTTGGCAGGTGGGCAGAATATGCTCTTAATATCATACTTCATAAGAATTCTGCTGATCTTCGCAGAAATTGGACCAGCATATGGTAGGTATGCCACCTTCTTTGCCTCCTCCGGCTCCTCCTCTGTATCCTGTGGTTGGCTGGTTGTATGAAGTGCCCTCTGGATGTCTCTGGAGGAGTATCCATTTCTGCTGAAAACCAGCTAAAGGTGTTCAATCTCCGTGGCAAGATTTTCTGGATCTGACAGAGCTTGGGCCCTGTGCACTAGAGTTTTCAAGACTCCATTCTTCTGTGCTGGGTGGTGGCAGCTACTGGCTTGAAGATATAAGTCAGTGTGGGTGGGTTTTCGATACACACTGTGCCCCAGAGTGCCCTCTGCCTTCCTCTTGACCAGGACATCCAAGAATGGGAGCTGCCCATCCTTCTCTAGCTCCATAGTGAATTTTATACTCGGGTGGCGTGAGTTTAGGTGTTCCATGAACTCCTCCAGCTTCTCCCTGCCATGGGGCAAACGACAAATGTGTCATCAACGTACCTGAAGAAGCACTTGGGTTGATAAGTGGCTGATGCAAGTGCCTCCTCTTCGAACCTTTCCATGAAAAGGTTGGCTACCACTGGTGATAATGGGCTGCCCATTACCACTCCTTCCGTTTGCTCATAAAACTGACCCCCATAAAGAAAATAAGTCTAGGTCAGTACATGCTTGAACAAGTCAAGCAGGGCACCATCGAACTTTTCCCCAATGAGATTGAATGAGTCAGTCAGTGGCACTCGCGTGAAGAGCGACACCACATCAAAACTGACTAAGATGTCTGAGGCCACAGTGTGTAGCTGCCTCAGGCGTTGCAGGAAGTCCTCCGAGTTTCGAATGTGGTGGGTGCATTTACCCACATATGGTGCCAGTTTCTTCTTCAGATTTTGTGCAGTGGGGTAGGTTGCTGCACCGATGTTGCTGACAATAGGTCGGAGAGGGACTCCCTCCTTATGGACCTTGGGGAGTCCATAGAGTCTAGGTGGTACAGGCGCTTTGGCCTGAAGTTTCTTGATGAGCTGTTCGGGTAGACCTGTCTCCTTCAGCAACATCCGGGTCTTCTTGTCCACTTTTTCTGTGGGGTCACCCCCTAGAGGTTTGTATGCAGTGTCCTCCAGAAGTTGTTGCACCTTGCTTTCATACTCCAACTTGTTTAGGATGACTGTGGAGTTACCCTTATCAGCTGGCAGAACTACAATGCTGTCGTCCTCCTGTAGCTGTCTGAGTGCCGCTCTCTCCTCGCTCGAGATGTTGCATTTGGCGGGCTTTGTCCTGGTGAGTGCCCTGCAAGTCTCCCTGCGGATCTCTTCAGACACACTGGAAGGTAGTGTGTTGACCACTTGCTCAACTGCACTGATGAATGCAGCCACAGGTACGCTTCTGGGAGTAACTGCAAAATTAAGGCCCTTGCTGAGTACTTTTGAAGTGGCCTCATAGAGCTGCTTGTCACCCAGGTTGACCACCGTCCTTGTGTCCCCGTCCTGTTGTAACCTTTGTTGAGGCGCTCAATCTTGGCCTGTTGACAAGCTGTTGATTTCCTCATGGTCCATTCAGCCAAAGACCAGGAGGCACCATCAACCTGGTCCCAGTCTTCTCAGGTCAGGGTAGCTACTATGGAAAGGTGGAGATACAGCAATTCCCTGGACGTGACATCAAGTCGATGGCGCATGTCACGCACTCTTTCTCTTACCAGCGCAAGGCTGGCTCGGTTTTTTATCCTGTTCGCCGCTCTGGCGTTAACATGATGCTTGAACATGGCGAAAACTGGAACTACATCCCCCTCTCGGCATCTTAGTAGGAAACTGAGAGAACTCAGCATCCTCCCCTTTCTCTGCCGAAGCTTATCCAGCTTCTTGATGTTAAGGTACATCTCCTTCCCGTAGAGTCTTCTGATGTAATTCTTCATGCTTTCCCGGCGAGATCTTGACATTTTGGATAAACGGGATTACTGCCGAATGTATGCGTCGTTCTGGCACAATATTTCGGCCGCGTAACTCGCTGCCTTCTTCAGGTGCTACCTGAGACTGCCGTTTTTGGAGGACCTGGTTCAGTATTTATGCCCAGCAGACGCTAGGCGCTCTGTCTGCGGTCCGCGCCCAGCTGGCGCTGCTTGTAGGGTGTTGTCTCTTCCCTGGCGTTCCGTCGGACGTCCGCGTCCCAATCGGCCACCATCTGTGGCAGCGGCAACTCTCTGAAGCCCCTCCCACGTTGGGTGCTCCCTCCGCGGTCCGCGCCCGTCTGGCGCTGCTCCTGAGGTGTTGTGGCTTCCCTTGTGCTCCGACGGACGTCCGCGCCTATCTTGTCCACCATCTGTGGTCGGTGCAGCTGTCTGAGGCCCTTCTGGCGTCAGGCGCTCTGATCTTGGTCCGTGCCCACCTCGCGCCTCTCCTGAGATGTTGTGGCTGCGCAGATGCTCCAATGGACGTCCACGCCTGCCTTGGCCGACATCTGCTACTATAACAGCTGTTTGAGGCCCCTCCTGCATTGGGCGCTCCATTCGCGGTCCGCGCCCGCATGGCGCTTCCTCTGAGGTGTTGAAACCTCCCTGCTGTTCCGACGGACGTCCGCACCCAGCTCGTCCACCATCTGTGGTCAGGGCAGCTGTCTGAGGCCCTTCTGGCGTCAGACTCTCTGATCATGGTCCGTACCCACCTCGCGCCTCTCCTGAGGTGTTGTGGCTGCACAGATGCTCCAACGGACGTCCGCGCCCGTCTTGGCCGACATCTGTTGCTGAGGCAGCTGTTTGAGGCCCGTCCGGTGTCAGGCGCTCCATTCTCGGTCCGCGCCCGCCAGAAAATCTTGCCACAGAGATTGAACACCTTTAGCTGGTTTTCAGCAGAAATGGATACTCCTCCAGAGACATCCAGAGGACACTTCATACAACCAGCCAACCACAGGATACAGAGGAGGAGCCGGAGGAGGCAAAGAAGGTGGCATACCTACCATATGCTGGTCCAATTTCTGCGAAGATCAGCAGAATTCTTATGAAGTATGATATTAAGAGCATATTCTGCCCACCTGCCAAAATTGGGACAATGCTGGGAAGTGTGAAAGATGACCTGGGGCTACGTAAACCAGGCATTTACAGCATCCCGTGCCAGTGCGGGATGTCATTCATCGGCCAGACAATCAGGACGGTGAATATAAGGTGCAAGGAACACCAGAGGTGCACCAGACTCGGACAGGCAACCAAGTCAGCCATAGCAGAGCACTGTCTAGAGTATGGCCACACAATGGACTATGACAAAACCAAAATTGTGACACAGACCCCAAGATTCTGGGACAGCATCATAAAGGAGGCCATCGAAATAAAGGTCACTGACAACCTAATAAACCGAGATAGCGGTTACCAGCTAAGTACAGCGTGGAGTCCGGCTCTGGAACTTGTCAAGGCCCAGCGGAAGGGACCAAATAACTCCACAAGAAGTAGAAACAACTCAGAAGTGGCGCTAGGCGGGCGCGGACCGAGAATGGAGCGCCTGACACCGGACGGGCCTCAAACAGCTGCCATAGCAGCAGATGTCGGCCAAGACGGGCGTGGACGTCCGTTGGAGCATCTGTGCAGCCACAACATCTCAGGAGAGGCGCGAGGTGGGCACGGACCAAGATCAAAGCGCCTGACGCCAGAAGGGCCTCAGACAGCTGCACCGACCACAGATGGTGGACAAGATGGGCGCGGACGTCCGTCGGAGCACAAGGGAAGCCACAACACCTCAGGAGCAGCGCCAGACGGGCGCGGACCGCGGAGGGAGCAGCCAACGTGGGAGGGGCCTCAGAGAGTTGCCACTGCCACAGATGGTGGCCGATTGGGACGCGGACGTCCGACGGAACGCCAGGGAAGAGACAACACTCTACAAGCAGCGCCAGCTGGGCGCGGACCGCAGACAGAGCGCCTAGCGTCTGCTGGGCATAAATACTGGACCAGGTCCTCCAAAAACGGCAGTCTCAGGTAGCACCTGAAGAAGGCAGCGAGTTACGCGGCCGAAATATTGTGCCAGAACGACGCATACATCCGGCAGTAATCCCGTTTATCCAAAAGTCAAGATCTCGCCGGGAAAGCATGAAGAATTACACGAATTAAGTTGTTTACCAAATATTTAAAAAATTTATATGCTGTTATTCCCTGATGTACTGTTTTAGTACAATGTATGTTTTAAATCCGTATATTACGTTGGATCACATATTTCAATCCACATATGGAATTACGTTGAATCATAGGTGCATATTGCTTTTATGGCCGATTTTTAATTTGTAATCTGTAACCTCTGTATCTTTTTATTGAAAAAGATGTTATGAAGTAGAACAGATTTTTAAAATGCATTAGTATATTGGTACTACAGTCTTGTGTAGCGCGCTAGAGAAGCTGCGACTGAAGGATATAGATGTCACGAGCAAATAATCGTTGGTAGTAAGAGTAAACAAGATGACACATAACAGCACACTCTGACGGCAACCAGTATCTTTGCCGCAGACGTCACACCGCTGTTTAGTTATAAGAAGACGGTCTGACTGTCGGCAGAAAACATAATGAAGAACGTATTTTAGATATTTTAACCGATTTTTATGTTTGGTATACCATTTGCAAAATTTAAAATATTTATGTTTGACGTACCGTTATCATGTCGTGCGGCTTCACGAAATGGGAAGCATAGGACACAAGGTATGAGTTGTGTACGTAAACTTGTTGCATTACTTCTGTATTTGTCGTTATTGTATTTCACATAACTGTAATTGAATATACCTCCCTTTCTTCTGTGACCAGATGATGTTACACGAAGTGTACCGAAATCGGTCGTCGAAAAATACATTAATTAATTGCAATCTTGGCATTTTAATACTTTGACGGTAAAGAATTGCGAGTGAAAGAGATTTGATATTAGGCGTTCCCAAAGCATGTCTTTTAGTCCATTTGCAGTTAATTATGTACATTAGCAGATAATCCGATCAGTGTTCTTGGGGTATTTGCAGACGATGCTGTCATTTACCGTTTCGTAAAGTGATCGCAAGATCAAAACTAATTTCTAATAACGATTGACGTATTCTAGGAAAGAGTTTGATATTGTTTAAATACTGAGTAAGCAGATAATTGCTGACATTAAAATGTTGCTTTTACATCAATTCACGTTAAAAAGACTCTGTGCCTGATGCAATAATATTGGCTCCAGGGAACTTAAACCTGAGCTGCGTCAACGTCCACGGTATTTCAGTGATGGTGGCACGTTCACAGAGTTTCACATACATCTTCAAGGCTTTGTATTTGTACGGCTGAATAATCCAGCCCAGATTAAGGTAAAAAATGTTTGAAATCTATCGGACCAAACTGCGTGGCCATCAGTCCGTAGCTTACAAACTACTTAAACTAAGGTAAAATAACCTAAGGACAAACACACACACACACACACACACACACACACACACACACACACACACACCCATGCCCTAGGAAGGACTCGAACCTCCGACGGCGAGCAACCGCGCGCTCCGCAGCGCGCGCCTTAGATCGATCGGCTACTCCACTGGGGCCAGATTAACGTAAATTTATTTTATACATTTGTGTATTTTTGCCGACTCATACTCCGGCTGATTAGACTATCTTTAAGTTGGAATATCTTGACTCGTGTCTGACTTCGACAGCAAGCATTTCATGAAACGCATTGTATGGAGGGTTAAGATCAGCAGTGTGTATTTTTGTCATCACTTTGCAGGATAGGACTAAATCAATTTTGCTCGTATTTTTTCAAAAAAAATGTTCAAATGTTTGTTAAGCTTATGGGACTTAACTACGGGGTCATCAGTCCCTAAACTTACAAACTACTTATGAACTACTTACGAACTAGGACGGCACAAATATCCATGCCCGAGGGGGGATTCGAACCCCCGACCGTAGTGGCCGTGCTGACCGTGACTGGAGCGCCTCAGTCACCTCGGCCACCGCGGCCGGCTCGTATTTTTTATGTTCTTTTTTTAGGTTTAACGGGTTCCTTAGACCCAATGTTATCTAATACATAAAAAATTGTATGTTCGTCGTATTTTATGCGCTGCCGTAGCTATCGTTCATACGACTGCGATGAAACTTTGCACAGTATATCAAATTTGGTCACCGTATTAGAAAATGGATATTAAATAATACGTGCAACATAGCACTCAGTTTATAGATATCTTACAAGATGTGGTACTTTAATTTATGTATTTTTATAGGTTCACGTATTATTAAATCTCCGTTTCTTAAATAAAATCATCTTATAAAATTTGATATGAAGAGATGATCATCCACTTAAATTCGTCGTCATTAAATAAATATTTTGCAATCTTGTCGTTTCACGGTTAAGGAATATTAATCTACTACCTGTAAACCCGGCGTTGCCCGGGTATTTATTTATCCTACACTCTCGAAGTCCACATCCCCTCCCCCCCCCCCACTCCGCATCCACCACTTTCTCTCCCACTGATGTACCCAGTGATCTTCATCTTGTTTTAAAGGTCATGTGTGCAAAAATTCATTAAGACTGGAAAAAACTATGCATTTTGCAAAATTCCGCAAATTAAGTTCAAATGTTCAAATGTTTGTAAATCTAACGGACCAAACTGCATGGTCATCAGTCCGTAGCTTACAGACTACATAAACGTAGGTAAACTAACCTAAGGACAACACACACACCCATGCCCCATGGAGGACTCCGCAGCGAGACGCTTTAGACCGCTCGGCTACTCCACCACGGCACGCAAATTAAGTACCCTCCACCATGCATCGAACGAAAATTTCTACAGACAGTGCCATTCCTCCTGTTTTTTAGGTAAAGGTTGCAAAATTTCACCAATATCGTAACAAAACTGTAGATTTCTAAGCAATAGAAATACAGAGTCACATTGAAAAATTCACTCTGTTGTTCCAAATACTCCAGTTTTATTTTATACAACACTTGTTCTGACAATAACTAAGAAAAAAAAAATAAAAAAAATAAACAAATAAATAAAAAAAATGGATATGTGTAATCGGTCGAGCCGTTCTCACGTTCTCATGTTATGGCGCGACCAAGGTATTTAGAGATCCATTTTTAAGTTGCAAAGTACCCTCCCCCATTTACGGTACGAAACTTAAGGTAGACGGTGACCTTCCTGTTGTTTTGAAGGTCAAGCGGGGGAAATGTGAATATCGGAATGAAATTATAGATTTTGTGAGTCTGTAAGAGAAGTATGCTCCGCCATGCACCTATCACAAAATACTTTCTTAGCTGATGTTTTCTAGCTATAAACTACATTCCTGCAAAATTTCAGCTTCATAGGTGAAGTAGTTTTCGAGATTGCGTGTTTAGTCAGTGAGTGAGTGAGTGTCCTTTCCCTTTTATATAGATAGAGATTAAGAAAACAAATTGCTAAATTTTGGATGCAAGAGAATTAAGAGAGAATTGCAGACAAAAATAAATTCTAACTTTATTTGATACGAGTTCATGCCTGATACGACAGTTTTACGGCATCTACAGCGAAAGTGAAACTGTTGTGAGCGGTAGACTTATTTTTGTTTCATCATTTTGTGTGTGTGTGTGTGGGGGGGGGGGGGAGGGAGGGAAGGGGTAAGTTACAAAACGCGCCATAAACATCCGAAATTACATGAAAACTTTGATGCAGGTCCCTTACTACCCCCATTTTCCAATAATTGACGCATAAATCTGGGTATTCTCACGCGGTGGCCTCTATTTATGACTTAATATCTCCTGAGCTATGTGTCGTGCTCTTTTGTTTATGTGTGCGGAACGTTCGTGGGCGTACGGTGAACAGTTCACCAAAGTTTCATTGCAATCGAACGAATAGTTTATGAACACAAAGAGGGCATACAGAAAAACATTCATTTATATATATATATATATATATATATATATATATATATATATATATATATATATATATATATATATATTAGATCGCCCTCAGAACCTGCGATGTCAGGTTATGCAGCAAATGAAATTTAATTCTCTACTAAAAGTTTTGATTATTATAGTACTTACTAAATATTACTGTTGAGTATAATTAATAAGTTGAAAGTTCTTATTAAAGTTTATTTTTCTTAAACCTTGTGGAACTTTCTGACAGAAAAAGAAATCAAAGTGGTCTCTGGTCTGAAGAAAGAATGTGAGCCAATGGGCGTAAGGATAAGAAAGAGCACATACTCTGGAGAACATTCTCATAGGAAAAGAACTATCTTTAAGTAACTTCGCATTTTTAGCATGACAAAAACTTTGAAGCAGAAAGCAAAAAAGTTCATTTTCGATAGCTCCCCGCCTTCTTGCTAAAATGGGTGTCTCATGTCCGCCACAGAACAGCTGTTCAAGCGTATATTTCTTTAAACTAGTCCAATCAGGGAAATTATTCAGGGTACAAATATGGAGTAAGCATCTACATTTTCAGGAAGAATTTTACTATCTTTAGATATTAGTTTGTTGTGAAGCAGAATATTGCTACGACTAAATATTTTCTGACGATGTTACAAATTTTTCGTCATGCGAGAAACTTTTCTGTTATTGATCTTGGGTTAGCACAGAGTGCGAAAGAAAATTTCATCTCTTTCATTCTGTAACTCTGTCAGAGATTTCTAACGTTCATATGTGATAGGCTGTGCGATTTTGCTACGAGAAACATACTGCTAGGTATGCAATTAATAAGTTATCAATTTTCCTGTAGTGTCTACTTACTTCTAACGCAACGGAAGTTAAGATTACGGAGTCAGAAAAAAGTATCTTAAATAGGCCAACAGGTCTGGGTTCAATGAACAATAGCAGTACAAAAATGTATTTTGGTGCACAGTTTTTGAAGTCCTGCAATGCACTTTGTTGGAATTAACTTCATAATGCCTTATTCACAGACTTTAGCTGTTTACAACTTTAAGTATGCACTCCAAACACGCAGCTGAATCCATTTGTGTTTCATTTCTATGCCTTTAATGAAAAACTCATATCACACGCGTCACTATATAAAATGCTTCAGGTGTCACAGATACGATTTTTTTTTTTTTTAAGAAATCGACTCGTCTGCAAAATAATGTTTTTATTATTTTATTTCCATAAACTGTTTAGTTCCTTTCGTATTTCTTCAGACTATGTATAAAGGATTTTTTTGCCGCAGCAACACAAATTATGTCACTTTTTATTATAAATGGCAGTAAAAAAGAACCTTAATAGAAGTTACTCAGCTCGAAGTATGTTAAAGAGCTCATTTTTTCTAAATCTTCGTAAATACGCTGTATGTCATGTTGAAGACATGGCATCGAACCGCTTTTATATTTCTCTAAAGCTCCATTCTCTAATAGCTCGCGGGAAAAAGGAATATACAAATCTTTCCGCTTTAGATCTGATTTATTTGAGTTTGATGATCAAATCTTCCTACTTGGGTGCTAACAAAATCGCATTCGGAAGAGAAAGTTGACGAAAGAAATTTCGTAAATACAATTCGTCTCAAAATAACGCCTTTCTTTTAATGGTTTCCATCCCAACTCTTGCATCATTTTCGTGACACTCTTCCTCCTGTATCGCGATAATACAAAACGAGCTGCCCTTCTCTGAACTTCTTCTAAATCGTTCGTGAGTCCCACTTGGTGGGGATCCCACAATGCGCAGCAGTACTCCAAAATAGGACGCTCGAGAGCGGTTAGTTTCTTTACTAGAACTGTTGCATCTTCTAAGAGTTCTGCCAACGAAACGTAGTCTTTGGGTCACTTTCCCTACAATATTTTCTGTATATTCTTTCTAATTCACGTTGTTCGTAATCGTTACTCCTAGGTATTTAGTTGAATTTAAGGCCTGTAGTTTTGAAGAATGTTGTCCGCTGGTGACTTTTTTAATTTTATTCATACGAAATCTGAGAATGTTCTTTGCGTTGGGCAACTTCTCCCACCCTTTTACTCAAGCTGTGTAAATTCTCAGGTGATAATTGATGATCGTGTAGCATTTATGATCGTTAAACCCCAACTGGTGTCGTGGTTGGCCTGCGTGGTGCAAGTCTTCTTAGCTGTCGCCACTTCAGCTGAAGTATATTCTCTTACTCGCTTTATTCATGCGAATGAGAGAATGTTCTCCAAAATTTCGTACAATTTTATACGACCTCTTGACGTAATGGAAAGTACGAGCACTCACGGGTAGTGGACCAGTGTGACATTTGGAAGTTTTGGTCGGTTCTTTAGGCGTGCACAAATGGCGTAGTGGTTAACGCGACCCTTCGCGAAAAGTGGGAATTCTGCGTTCAGGCCAGGCAAGGAACAAATTTTCACATGTCACCAATAAATTGTACAGCTCACGCTGATTTAGAGAACCATTTTTGATTAAGTTTCTTGTGTTAAGGGGACCATACCCTGCCTATCTAACCCATGTTAATTTATGCAAGTATTTGACCCATTTCGGAAAAAAACTATTTGATGCAGGACCTTAATAATTTTACTGTATGTTACACGATGCTAATAGTCAACTGTACTAAAATCTACTTTATCCACTTTATAGTTTTTAAGAAATACTTTTTTAAAGTTATTAACAAAACATATTTTTGCTGCAGAAAGTTTTCTTTGTGAATTTCCTAATGGGGTAATATTAATGAATTCATTACCAGAGGTGGATTTTTACGTTATGCAAAGTCTCTGAAAATTTCATTCATTTACCTATGAAAGTTCCTGATATAATTGGGCATGTGTACTGAAAATTTTCGTTTGAGGGAAATTGACTTTAAGGAAAAAACTTTTGAAATTTGTTACATACAATTAATTACAACTGGCCTGCTGTATATGATGATCCTTCTTTGGCCTCTAGCAGGTCTTTCAGCTTCTTTTTCACCTTCCTGTATGTCTGTCTCGTTTATTGGCCACATTAGACGTAGACCTGTCTGCAGTGGCTATCCTCATTTTATCCTAATGTTGCAGCCCAGTGATCATATTTTCACCAGGCTTAATTGATTTTTGAGTACCCAACACATTCCAATATTACAACTGAATGTAATAACAGCATCATGAAGTCCTAGTTTCATTGTATGCATGCCTACAAATACAGTTTTAGGAAGCCGGTTCCAAATTATGCTGTTGAAACATTCATTTGGGTTCTGTGTCTGCCCATAAAGACATTTCCTTAGGTCAGGATGAGCAAAGTCTCTGAAAATAGATTTAATTTCTGTAATGACAGCAGCAGGAAGAGAATGCTGGTGAGAATAAGATTCAACAGTTGCATTGAGCCCTATTGTATTTGCACCACGAATTTTCTCCTGATGGGCACGAATACATGACGTGCCTTATCAGTAGAGGACTTATGTACGAATATGGTCCAAACATCTTTCAGTGCCTCTAGATTTTCTCCATTTCTCCTAATTGCCTATACCTATACCTACAAGTTTTATAAACTTTTTTCTCATATCAACAGTTAGTTTACTCAGTCCAACACACTCGGGAGTAAAAAACAAAACCTTAAAGTGCAATGTAGGGGATATAAAGATCTAAAATACCAGGTGATCAAAACAGTATAAATTTGAGAACTTAATAAATCACGGAATAATGTAGATAGAGAGGTAAAAATTGACACACATGCTTGGAATGACATGGGGTTTTATTAGAAGAAAAAGAAAAGTATTGCTAGACGCGTGAAATATCTCTTCTTGCGCGCGTCGTTTGGTGATGATCGTGTGCTCAGCCGCCACTTTCGTCATGCTTGGCCTCCCAGGTCCCTAGACAGCAGTCCGTGCGATTATTGGCTTTGGGTTACCTGAAGTCGCAAGTGTATCGTGATCGACCGACAACTCTAAGGATGCTGAAAGACAACATCCGACGCCCAATGCCTCACCATAACTCCGGACATGCTTTACAGTGCTGTTCACAACATTATTCCTCGACTACTGCTATTGTTGAGGAATGGTGGTGAACATATTTAGCATTTCCTGTAAAGAATATCATCTTTGCTTTGTCTTAATTTGTTATGCTAATTTTTGTTTTTCTGATCGGATGAAGCGCCATCTGTCCAACATTTTTTGAACTTTTTTTGGGGTTCTAATAAAACCCCATGTTAATCCAAGCATGTGTGTCAATTTCTACCTCTCTATCTACATTATTCTGCGATTTATTAAGTTTTCAAATTTATACTTACTTTTTGATCGCCCGGTATATGCAGAAAATTGGGTGACAGAAAAGTGGGCGTGTAACATAAACACACGTGGTAGGAAAAGCTCTTTAAATGCTCGAAAAAAAAAAAAATTTGCCGAAAAATCCGTTTCAGATTACTTAAATAAAACCTTAGTCTATCGAAATAGGATGAAAACCGAAAATCGATTTTTTTTCGAACTGAACCACGGTGTGGTCCCCTTCATACAACTGGCAGACGGTTTCACCTGGTCACCGTTTCGAGCTTCCTGAAAGCATAAAAAGAGTGTCTCCGGGTTGTTCACTTCGGTGTCTATAAAAAGCGCAGTCTCTTTCGCGATACTGCTACTGGAGGGAAAAACACAAAGCAGTGGCCGGGACGCAGGGCTACGACGGCAGCGGTTGGCGTTGACAAACAGGTGGAAGCAGAGCACAATGCCAGCCACCCAGAGGCTGTTCACGTTAATTCAAGAGATGCGACGGCGGCCTGCTATTGTGCTGCCATCTGGAGGGAGGGGGGGGGGCGCACTCTGCTGACGGAGACACGCCCTCCATTCGGTGTGTCCGAAAAGCAGCCGCAGTTTCTGTTTGTTGTAAAGTATTTTATACTTGCCCGTACATCAGCGTTTCCCAGTCCTGGACAACAGGTCTGTGGCACTCGGACACGGACGCTGCTCTGATGTCGAAGACGAGGGTAAAGTTGTGATTGCCGATTTTTTTTTTTAAATTTTAAACATAGCAGCGACCGTTACAACGTTAATGGATAAACAAGCATCCCTCGGTCGCAAATTAAAAATTATTTTACCAGGTTTAGGCAATGACTAAGATTACATTCATCAGAAAGTATAAAACAAAACAAGTCACATAATAAAATACACTATTCAGCTGTATAGCTTAAGTCACAAAGTTTAAAAAGAAATGTTTTTGGAAAAAGCTAGCCACTATGGGCTGCACGCCTGCAGGAGGCATCAGACTGGCGTGTGCTAACTGGAGTTGTGAACAGGAACACGTCACCTCAGTAGTGCCATCTAGTAGCCGCAATTACAACTAGGCTACTGTACAGAGAAAAACAGTACTGAAAAAACAATTGCTACAAGATGCTTTGTTTAACATGAGAGATGGCTGAGGCGTCTTTTTGTGCAATATAATAGTGGTAGAGAAAATAAACGAGTAACAAAGTTTAAATAAGCATATTAATTAAAAAGTTTTTAGCTTTTGGAATATAAATGCTTTGGATCCAGTCGGAAGAAATATTTCGGACACTGCACGAAGTACAATGTCAAAGACAGAGTAATGGCTTAATACCATTAAAAAAGCTTCTATTACGGAGTTGTAACTGTTCATTTAGAATAAGCCCGTCATTATAAGAAAAATGTTTAAATATTTGCAATTCTTCGAGCACCTCTAATCTGTGGTCTTTCTTTTCGGTATACAAAATGTTCAGGTCATGAATGGCTTTAGGTGTGTGACCTGTAATGAGAAGATGGTCAGCAAAAGACGAAGTCTGGGGTTAGTGCCATTCTTTCTCAAAAGGTGTTCTTTAAACCTGACTTTACAAGCACGTCCCGTTTCACCTATGTAGTAGGAAGAACAAGTATCACAAAAAATTTTGTAAACGCCGGAATTATCTAAGTGATTGTTGACATCGTCAACCTGGAGGCAGTAATCTCCCGTAAATTTCAATATCGAGCATACAGATCCTACATTTTCCTTATTTTTCTTCTGACGTCCGGTTTCGTGTCTAGAGCCATATTGAGGTCATTGAAATACCATAACGTTTGAATAAATTATTAAAACTTTCTTTTAAAAGAGTGCCACATATTGTACTGATAAAATGATTGTTGTCGCACCTCATATGGGATGTACGTTAGACAAAATTCGTGCACTTTTGGCCCACTTTAGGTTACGGTAGTAACACTAAAAGTGGGCCTTTGCGATCGCATTTTGACAGCTCGAAATTTAAGTGAAAATAACGGCTTAACCGTTCATCTGACACGAAAATTAAGCAACCGAATTTGTAGAGGAGAAAATTCTCTACAACTTTGCTCTCTTTTTTTTCATATCTCGTTTCGTTTCAGAGATATTTGCAAAAATAACGGCGATTTTGGGATGTATCTCTGTCTGTCCGTAACGTGTTCCCCGTTTTTAAGACGAACCGTTTCGTGGACTTCTGTCTCTCAGTGGGAACCAACAACTGCGTCCGTTGTTGTTGTTGGTTCCCACTAAGAGACAGAAGTCCACGAAACCAGTTTTGATATTCCTACTTAATGGATACTATGCTCCGACGTAGGGATCTGAAGATGGCATAGTGGTATGCCGAAACTGGTTGTGATACAATCAATATTTTATTATACATACGGCTGTTGATCTCACTTCCTTCATACCCTGTATATTAGTTACGTCCTGCCGCAGCTGACATCTCACGCCTCGGTGGATTGTTCTTTTTAAAATCGACAGTTTCATGCGAAATCGCTTGCGGACATGGACCTGGTATATGAACGTGGAAAGACGTACGTACTTGTATGTGTGTGTATCGCTTCTTGTGTGTAATTTTTTTAACTGGTATTCGAAGATCACCTACCTATTTAGGTAGGGTAAGAGTGTGTTTTGAAATGTAAATAGAATTAAAACGAAAACAAGAAGTACTTTATTAACCAACACAATTAGCGGACTCCTGCATGCTGAAAGGTTCACTGACGCAGAATCGTGTTTTGATTCTAATGTTAGCGCCTATTTAACTCGACTCAATGTCAGTGACATCTTTAAGAAAGCAGGGCAAAGACGAAAGAGATTGCTCAGTTAAGCCTTCGTTAGGGACACACCTAAATTAGACGTGTAGGACCATGAGAAGACTTTTACATTACTTTAAAAAAAAAAAAAAAACATACTTTATTGTCTATAATTAACATTGACCAAAATACGGCGCATGGATGCTAGAATATTAATACTTCAGTTTTGTTTCTGTGATTGTAAAGATTGGTATATGTTGCATTACTTCACGTGAAATGTCAGAAAACAAGTCCTTTTTCGTACAAAGAAAGAACAATCCCACAATTTCCACGTTTCACAGTTAAATATTACATTTTCCTTTTGGCCCATAATGTGGCAAGTTTAATTTGTCTATTAACTTGGCGATTCTTAAAAATAACTAAATAAATATAATCAGTAAAATCATTGAATCAATAACAAAATTAAAGATAAAGGGAAGAAAGTCATCCACTGGCACAGGAGATGCTGTTTTCTGTTTCCTCTGAACTGGTTGCCTGGTCCATAGAGGACTGGCAGACTTCCGCATTAGCCAATACTTTAGTCTTGTTCAAGATAAGAATTCGCTAACACGTTTTCCACAATAACTCGCCTTCATGAGTGTTTTATTAGTATTTTTCCTTCTATAAGAAGAAAATAGCGCCATAAAATCGATAGAAACTAGTACACCGATAACGTACGCTAGTAGTGTCTTCTAAGGAATCAGGCTATTGCGAAACTTATTGCAAAGGAGAATGGAACATTTTGCTGTATATGATAGCTTACCTGTTGGTTGCTAGCACTATTGCCCACCCGAGGACGAAGCGTGAAACATGCTGTCAAAAAGCGTGCCCAGTTTTGATGTTGTTTCGGAGCAACATTGTCCAGTAAGAGGTTAATAAATAAGTGATATCCATGAGGAGGGGAAGGTGGTGACAAATAATTTAATTGGAGAGTAGAAAAATTAAAGTAAAACTTTTACTTTTGCCCATTAAAATTAGTAACTTCAAAATTTTTCGTTACGACTTCCGGAAATATTTTTCACGGCCGGGAGACATTGCTCGGCGTTACGGTGTATTCGTCGTTTTATTGAAGTTGGTGGGAGATTGTGCCATTGTGCCATTGTGCCATTGTGCCATTGTGCCATTGTTTATGAAATAGCTTTGGACTAAAATTAATATAATTAGTGTATTATTTTTTAAAGTTTTCGTTCCACAGTACGTTCACACACGACAAGACGTTATGGAGTTACCTACCCGTAAATATGTTGGCGCAAGACTAAAATGTAGGGAAAAAAAAAATGATCGTTTGGAGAATCAGATTTGGGCAATTTGGATGCAAAGCATTTCAGTTTATTACAGTGTTGTAGTTTTATTTTTTCTCATTTAGTATTGGAGATGAGAAAATATAAAAGAAATGTATTTCTTTGCCGGCCGAAGATAACACGAAAATTGCAATTAAAACTTACAGCGAGGGTGCAAGTCAACGCTCCGCAGAGGGATTATTGTTTGCGGCCACATTCCCGTCTACAGATATTACTGGAAAGTGGAAAACATTCCCCATCATAGTTAGAAAGTCGTCAAACAATATTTAATCAGAGAAAAGAAAAGCAATTCGTTTCCGGAATCCTTAAGTTACGTGCAAAGTGGCTTTCCATTGGATTGAAAGAGTGTGCGAAGGGCTGCCTGCGATTTCGCTGCATCAAAAATAAGTAAATAAAATAAGGCATAACTTTCAGTACGCCATCAAAAGACCGGCGGCTGCAAGGGTCTCGGTGAAAAGAGAAAGTGAGTTCCCTAGGCAGATGCAATGGTTTTAATACACAGGATGCGACTTGTGTTCGTTGTTCAGGAAAACTTTGAAAACTAATTATTTACTGGACGAACTTCAGCGTGTTTATAATGCTGATGAATCATGAATCAGGTTGAAAATGAGCGTGAAGCCCACAAGACCACAAATTATTTCTGAAAAAGGAAGCAAAGCCGGTTATGCACAGACTTCCGTCACCATAATAGCTTGTGATAGTGCCACAAGGAACTGTATGCGCCCTATGTATGTACTCAAAGTTAGGTACAGGAATACAATTGGCCGCTAGGCACAGAGTACGACAGCTGGATCTAGACGAGCATAAAATGTTCAAGTGTTTGTTAAGCTTAAGGGACTATACTGCGGGGTCATCAGTCCCTAAACTTACAAACTACCTTATACTAAAGACGACACAAACATCCATGTCCGAGGGGGCATTCTAACCCCCGACCGTAGTAGCAGTGCAGACTGTGACTGGCGCGTCGCAGACCGCTCGGTCACTGCGGCCGGAACTTGCGCATCAACGTCTGCTGTAGCAGCAACTTCTGCCGCCATCTTTGTTCCAAGCGGCGACAGCGTGAACTTGGCGGAGTTGTTTGCCGTTATTGCTTTGAAATTTCGCTTGATTCACTTTTAGTACATATACCAAAAAGCAAATAAGGATTCCATTAAAAATTAATCTGATGCTAATAAATTATTTTAATACAGCTTGAAAAATCGTTAAATATATTTTTTTGGAATTCGTCCCTCTGGGTTTGTATCCGTCGCAATTTTTTCGCATTGGACAACTCAGTTTTACTGGATGCCAGATGCACTTCCATAGCTTCGCGATAACTCTACGTTTACGAATGTGATATGATAAATTTGATCAGAATACAATCCCAGTTCTGCGTCTTTTCCGGAATTTGTTTCAAAATTCATATAATTTTTTTTTTCAATGTGCAAGCTATGAAGTACAATATCATGATAAACCAGGATGTGATAAATTTGATCAGAATAGAATCCCAGGTCTGTGTTTTTTGCCGTTTTCTTTTTCAATATTGATATAAAATGCTTTTTCAATGCACAAGCTATGGAAGTGAATTATCATGATAAACCAGGATGCAATAAAACATTACATTCATGAATAAGAGAGGAATAGATCACTGAAAATAGTTGGTACTGCTGTCAATTTGAATAGTTTCCAACCATTCGCCCTAGTTTTGCTCTTGTTAATCTTCATCTTATATGCACCTTTCAGCACACTGTCCAATCCGTTCAACTGCTCTTCCAGGTCCTTTGCTGTATCTGACAGAATTACTATGTCGTCGGAAAAACTCAATGTTTTTAATTCTTCTCCCTGAACTTTAATTCCTTCACCAAATTTCTCCTTGCTTTCCTTTATAGCTTGCTCAATATACAAATTGAACAACAATGGAGAAAGACTACAACCCTGTCTTACTCCCTTTCCAACCACTGCATCCCTTTCATGCCCTTCAACTCTGACAACCGCTGTCTGGTTTTTGTACAAGTTGTAAATAATCTTACGTTCCCTATATTTTACTCCTGCTTGCTTCAGAACTTGAAAGAGTTTATTCCAATCAACATTGTCGAAAGCCTTCTCCAAATCTACAAAAGCTAGAAATGTAGGTTTGCCTTTTCTTAATCTATCTTCTAGGATAAGCCGTAAAGTGAGTATTGCCTCCCGTGTTCCTACATTTCTCCTGAACCCAAACTGATCTTCCCCGAGGTCGGCTTCTACCAGCTTTTCCATCCTTCTGTATATAATTCGCGTTAATATTTTGCAACCATGACTTATTAAACTGATGGTTCTGTAGTTTTCACACCTGTCTGCACCTGCTTTCTTAGGAATGGGGATTATAACATTTTTCTTAAAGTCTGAGGGTATTTCACCTGTCTCATACGTCTTACACACCAGGTGAAACAATTTTGTCATGGCTGGTTCTCCCAGAGACTTCAGTAGCTCTGAGGGAATATCATCTACTCCAGGGGCCTTGTTTAGACTTAGGAACGTGCACTTTCTGACGACCAAAGGAATTTTCGACATGCGAGGAACTTTTGTTCTCTTGAAGTTAGTTGAACACATTAAGCGAATGAAATGTTAAAAATACATCAAATTTTCATCCTCTCCCAACAGCAACTCTGTGAGAAATGTTTAACTTGAGATAATATCAGTTAAATATGACGCACTGGGATCCGCCCGCCCGTTTAGTAGTTCAAAAATGTTCAAATGTTTGTAGAACTTATGGGACTTAACTACGGGGTCATCAGTCCCTAAGCTTACAAACTACTTATGAACTAGATAAAACTAAGGACGGCACAAATATCCATGCCCGAGGGGGGATTCGAACCCCCGACCGTAGTGGCCGTGCAGACCGTGACTGGAGCGCCTCAGTCCCCTCGGCCACCGCGGCCGGCCGTTTAGTAGTAACACGTCTTCCGTATTAGAGCTCCTAATAATTAGGCACATGTTGTTACTGCATAACATCCATACTTGAAAATACTGGTACTGACTTCTTTCAACCCATTAAATTTAGTTGCAAACTATAAACTGTTGTGTCTCTATGTAATATTCAATTTCAATTTTTCAGTTATATTAAAAGGATATTCTAAATATCTCAATATAGAGTGCTTTATTATATCAGGAAATGAGAACAAGTCAGTTCGTTAGCTAGTGAAGAGATCTTTGCTATCTGTCATTTTCAAGTATTCTCACATAAAATCCTCATCAGATCTAGTAACTTCCGTTCTGTTACTGCTAGGCGTTAAAATGAAGGAACTATAACTCCTATTAGGTTTTGGAAACGGATTGGTGGCTCTGAAAGACATTGGACAAGAAGCAAAGAAATAAACACTTGTTAGTGACGAAGGAATATCTGCAAATCGAATAATAAATCAATAACTTTCCTCTTTTTCATTCTACAACTATATATTTCCTTAAATAACGCGACAGTTAATGAAGTTTTGCGTAGTAACCATGTGGTAAAATACTCCCCTCTTTGCATGTTATCATTTGTCAAAATAGCATTTTGATACCTCTAACCGTGTATGAGATACGCAATAATTTTTTTGGCCTTATCGTCATCGCAAATGAGTGCGCTGAATAAAATAAAGTTTAGTGGTATGATTGAAAGGTAAAGATCTCCTCCTAAGTCGAAAATAAAATTCAATCCATTAGGAAAGTTTCATCTACAACAACATATGGTGCAACATGCACCAAACGGAGTATCATAGTACCCTCTATTTTTTACTGCAAACTTTTCCTAACGTAGCGCAGTCTCTTATGTCGAAGCCAATATCTTATTAATTATGACTATTAACGAAATGATGAGCATTTCGTCACAATGCTGAAATATAAAGATTTAAGTAGCGGAAAAATTAAATATTTCTATCAATTCGTTTTTGCAAAATTGTTTGTGAAAGATGACAGGGCATGCGCCTCTACGCTGTTAGTGCAGCGCGATGTCAACCAAGGGAAAAACATGTAGCACGGAGGGTGACGTCATCAGAAGGCAGTTCGGAGGAGCTCCAAGATTTGCAGCGGTCTGGAGGATTATCCATCCATCCACGGCTGTCACAGCTAGCGTGCTGTGGGCAGCTGACGTCATTGGCGAGGTCAGAGCGGCTGTGGCAGTGGGCAACGGGTGGGGGGGGGGGGGATGGACTCAGTCGAAGAGCGGCTCCGCGGCCTGATGCCAGATCAAGGGTTGCTACCGACAAGGCGGACAGGCCCGTTTTTCGCGCTGGAGGAAGGCCGTACGGAGATTGCGTGGAAAATACGGCGCCTAATATCATTGTTTCCTGTGCGTAATTCTCACTGAGTGCAATAAGTAATTGTTGAAAAAAAATAAAATGTAGTGCAATAGTACGTCAGCTCAATCAGCCCAACGATTTCGGTTTTCCATCATCAGATTTGACCTTGAGGTGTTTTTTCAAACAAATTGAGTGTCTAGCAAAAAAGGAGAAACACGCGTCTCTTTATATTCAATGTAGAACGTCCGTGCAAAATCCAATCCATATCGGTGAGAAATATGTCAGTTGGGTACAGACCCGTCTGGAACACCCAGGTAGCCGGTCGTACTCGTCCGTTGCAGCTGCCACTTCTCAGTGCGCCTGTTTTCAGAAATCAGTAAAAAGGTGTCTGATAGCACAGTAGCAGGCGACAGGAAAGGCACGGCTGTTTCCCTTCAATGGCGGTTCCCAGAAGTGGTGTCGGCAGCGTGTGTGTCGCGGCGCTTTCAGTCTTCAGCGGCGCTGCACATTGTGCGCTAAGAGGATCGGCGAGGCGGCACGTCGGCTCTGGAAGCTTCTGCGCGCCTTGCCCACCTCAGTAGCCGATAAACAGAGTGGGGAGGGGGGGAGACTGATGTCGCCAACTTCTGCCACAACTTGGCCAGCACGTGGCTGTTGCGGCGCCGCTACGGAAAGCTCTTACAGGAGCGCCTGTCCAACCGGCAATACGACGCCGACCAATGTACTAGTGGCAGGGTGCTTATGTAGCGGTTCGCAGAGCGGTGATTTCCAAGAATGCTGCCAATCGAAGTAGCAGGGCCTCAAATGATATACAGCGTGTTTCACTAAGTGTGTTTGCCTCTGTATCTTATAAAATAATAGGTGACGGGAAATTTTAATGCCGTAGGTCACCACAAGAAATGTTACACTTTCTGCGGAGCTATGAACATAGTTGCAATTATTTGTGCTTTATTTAAGCCCATACTACCGGTTTCGGCCTCTATGTTAGGCCATTTTCAAGTGTGACAGACCTGCATATAATGTGTAGCAATAAGTTTACAAAAATTACATGGTACAAAATAGAATGTTACATATGTAAAAAGGTACTGTACAGAAGCAGAAGGAAAACTTACGTTATGCCGTAGAGAAAGCAACGTCAAGTAATTACAACAATAGAACTCAGAGATTTTAAAACTTTTAGCGCGCAATGGCGACATGACATTTTTAACATTCCAGAACTTTATAATCGGCATGTTCTGATGTGTTCTGATATAAACATTACATCATTGCATGCTTAAAATTATAAACATTAGTTGATAAAATGTAAAGGTCAATAGTAAAATATTACAATTGTCAGTTAGGATAAAAAACGGAAATGTAGCGGCCAATGAGGCTATGTGAAAAGTGGGCGTGTCGTCAATTTAAAATTTTTAATACAGGAAGTATAATAATTTAGCTTAAGGCCAATTGTATTCAATTTAGTTTACATTAAATTTGAATGTATTGTTTAAACAAGGTACAAAGGTTTTTAGGTTGTAAAATGTAAAATGATTGCAACAAACGAGGCGTCCAAGCCGATAGTACATACTACTGTTTGTAAACAGTACAATGTAAGCAATCAACGACGCGTCCAAACAGCTCTGGAGCCCGCACCAGCGTTCCTGGTTCAAATTTCGCTCGCTAGAGGCCGCCCCTCAGCTATCGGCTTGGACGCCTCGTTTGTTGCAATCATTTTACATTTTACAACCTAAGAATCTTTGTACCTTGTTTAAACAATACATTCAAATTTAATGTAAACTAAATTGAATACAATTGGCCTTAAGCTAAATTATTATACTTCCTGTATTAAAAATTTTAAATTGACGACACGCCCACTTTTCACATAGCCTCATTGGCCGCTACATTTCTGTTTTTTTATCCTAACTGACAATTGTAATATTTTACTATTGACCTTTACATTTTATCAACTAATGTTTATAATTTTAAGCATGCAATGATGTAATGTTTATATCAGAACACATCAGAACATGCCGATTATAAAGTTCTGGAATGTTAAAAATGTCATGTCGCCATTGGGCGCTAAAAGTTTTAAAATCTCTGAGTTCTATTGTTGTAATTACTTGACGTTGCTTTCTCTACGGCATAACGTAAGTTTTCCTTCTGCTTCCGTACAGTACCTTTTTACATATGTAACATTCTATTTTGTACCATGTAATTTTTGTAAACTTATTGCTACACATTATATGCAGGTCTGTCACACTTAAAATGGCCTAACATAGAGGCCGAAACCGGTAGTGTGGGCTTAAATAAAGCACAAATAATTGCAACTGGAGCTGGACTTTCATTAAATTTGAACCACAGTTGCGGCAACAACAACCATCCAGTCATGGAGAAACTAATACTTATAAAATAATAGGTAACGGGTAATTTTAATGCGGTAGGTCAACACAAGAAATGTTACACTTTCTGCGGAGCTATGAACATAGTTTATTGTATCATTTTCCAAAGAGTTACAGCACAAAGATATAATTTTTTAAATGGAACAATAGTTTTTTCTATCGTGCATTGGAATCGTTGAAACCAGCTGCGTCCAAATCAATTAATTTAAACTACATTCCTATCACTGTTAGTTTGGGAGCTACAACCCTTCAAAGTTTCAGTATATAAGTTTGTGTATGTGGGGGGGGGGGGAGGGAGTGGAGAGTAGTGGGGCTTCCCCCCCCCCCCCCCAATAATGAATATAAAGAAACAAAATAAGTGTGGTGTCTGAATTATTTTAATGAAGGATGCGTGGAGGCATCACCGTGGGTGTACAATCATACTTCCCTGTAATGGCAGACGTCGTGCGAGGAACATTCTATATCTTTGCGGCGTGCAAGCCTGAAGATTAAGTCACAAATACAAACCCTAACTATACCAACGCTGTTTTCGTAACTTTTTTAGGAAAGTGGGAAAGGACTCTTGATGCCCTCCCTAGAAAAAGAGAACAAATACAAAATTTGATAACAGTTATCCATTTATCGTAACGACATACTGTTTAAATATTAATGAAGTTTAAGTACGATCAAGAACCTGAAAATATATTTCAGTACACTGGCAGTAGTACCAAAGTTCTTTTTAACAACAAGAAATAACGTCTTTCATAAACCAATTTACATCGTAAAATTACAGTATATTCATAAGGCGTGCATAAAGTAACCTCTCCCTCCATACTCCCTTTTGGTGTTACGAGGATTAAGATGCGTGAAAAATTTTATCTTTAAAAAGAATCGCAAATAATCCATACTCATTTGTCCCATATTCTTTGCGACATAAAAGAAACAGTAAACATAATTTCAAATATTTTCTGAACTCTCACACAATTCAATGTAAATTTACTTTTAGTTATTGGGATGTATGTAGAAATGCCATCCTCATGAACCACAGACATTGCCGAGGTGGGGTGGCTTGCGTGCCTCAACGATACAGATAGCCGTACAACCACAGCGGAGGGGTATCTGTGGAGAGGCCAGACAAACGTGTGGTTCCTGAAGAGGGGCAGCAGCCTTTTCAGTAATTACCGGGACAACAGGCCGGATGATTGACTGAGCTGGCCTTGTAACACCAGCTAAAATAATGGCTTTGCCATGGAGTTACTGCGAAAAGCTGAAAGCAACGGGAAACTACAGTCGTTAATTCTCCCGAGGACATGCAGATCTACTGTATGGACACAGTAAACAGATTCAAAAGGATGTGGGTTGCCGTACGTATTCTCAGATGAAGAGAGTTGTACAGGACAGGGTAGCGTGGAGAGCTACATCAAACCAGTCTGCGGACTGAAGACCACAACAACAAACAACAACACAATTCATTTGCAACGAAAAGTTTGAACCTGCTACATGCATGCGAGTTCGACGCTTTACTAGTTCTACAGTAATAGCCTACGATAATCCCCACTTTCACATAGTGGACTGAGATCCATATGAATTACGCAATATGTTCTGATCATAGTCAGTGACTGAACAACTCCATCACTTTCGTTAAGTCTCTCGTAATTCAGTCTAGTGTTGAAACTAGACAGTAACGGAAATATGACATTCCCTCCGAACTAAACAGAAATTGAAATCGGAGAAAACTGACAGGGTAATACGCCCTGATGCAATAAATTTAACATCCTGCCGAATAAGCCTACAATTTAGTTCATTTATCGAAAAACTCTAACATCAACGATTTGCCCTCACGTCAGAAATGGGGGTCCATGCACACCTGTTTACAAAAAAACGACAGAAATGCGGATGCATCGTTCTCGTTCGTATTTAGCAACATATTTCGCGAACACTAGATGGGGGCCCCTGAAAGTTCAGAAAAGTTTCACAGTGTTCTACATCGTCGATACAGTGTTCTACATCGTCGACTGCTAACCAAGACGCGTTCGTTTGCAGTACCTTTATTGATACACAACTCGTTCGGTGAATCTCAACTAATACAACCAAGCACGCCATTCTGGGTACTGAACGTTCAACAGAAATAAAAATTAAAACTTAAGTGAACCGAGAATTTTCCTGATTTCTGTTGTGATGTCATGGAGAAAAAACTCATGGATACCGAAAGTTTTAACTAAAATCTACAAATGTTCTCCTGTTTACTGTAATAATTTTAGATCACAATTTCACATATTTGTACTTGCAATGAATAGCACAAATACGCGATTCGGGTGATTTGACATCCCACTAAAGATCACCACATTATATTTGAACCTCTGATAAAGAATATGACTCTTCCAACTGCAAATACATTATTGAAAAGGCAGTAGATAAATTTTCTTGTTACGAACATAAGTCATTTTGTAAAAACTAAAATAAGATAATTTATCAGTGACTTAGTTTCCATGGGCAATGTGCGTGTATTTTTTTTAACCTTAATACAAGTCGAAACTTTCTAAAATAACAGCGTAACGTAGTTCAGTTTCATGAAACAAAATGACTTGTCATACAAGCCAACTCTGCTGGGTCTTAAGAAGCTGTAGAGGTGAAAAATACAATATTCAGTTTAATCAAGTCATCGACTGTAGACTCGTGGCGCGTGGTAGAAGCCTCTCGAAAGAATGCAGAGAAATTCGCCGCTCTGTTTACGTTGTTGTTAATATCGCAGACATCTAAACACTCTCTGGCAGCAAGGCGACAGTCATTTGTTGCTAATGAAGACGAAGACGGTTATCGACGATAGGTCGAGTTTTTATTTTAACTTACCGAGGTAAGAAACAATTTTTAAAAAAAATTAATTGCAGTGCCCAATAATTAGCTCTGTTTTAAGAGAGCTTGAATAGCCTGAGGCGAATAATTACGGCGACCGTGGTTTTTAGATGCGAAGCCATCTCGTATGGTCGAATGTTGCTGAACGTGAATTTAGATCTTACTATGTTAAGCGTAAAACCAGATTTCTTTAGAACATGATTAAGTGTGGGTTAGTAATTAAGAACTGGAAATGGAAGCGGACAGCGAATTGTCACATTGCCATTACACCTCATATTCTGTTCCGGTGTAATAAAAATATTACAACAGGCCAGTAATATCAGTACGGGTATATTTGAAAAACAAAAGCAAGTTACAGAGAATGCACGACTGTGGCGAGGGTTTTATTCTTAGGGTGTAATGTGTGTAATACACGGATAAGGTGGCAGAACTTGGTTGGTATATTACTGTATAGAGAATAAAAGAATGGTGGATTAAGATTACTCGGATGGAACGTTACTTATTACTTTACGAATGCGAGCGTTTCGTCTCGAGCGTTAACAGTTTAAGCGGACGACTGTAGTGGCTGAGCGGATAGTGCAGAGTCGTTACTGTAAATAGTATTTGTTTAGTAATTTACTACGCTAACGACGCATACAAAATGTTTACATTAGCAGTTACAGCAAACAGCTGCAACTTTAAAATACTGCAAAGCTTCGTACACGTAAGTAACAAATACACCATAAAGGTAAAACTATACGACGCTTCTCGCTGGGCTCCAGTGCTTATGTTGGCAACAGATGAACAATGAAATGTAGAACTGCATTAATATTTATCACGAGCTATAGAGGAGGTGTTATTGCTGCTCGTTTCTCTTGCAGCAAAATTAATACTGTACCTGCTCTATGGTTCACAGGTTCTTGTATGTACCCTTGTCCGTTCAACTAAGATGATTTTTTTTTCTGAAGTTGTCACGACAAAACATTTATCGGTCATCTGAGTTGCCGACATTAACCATTGGTGCCAACATAACCACTCGAGCCCGGCGAGAAGCGTCGTACAATTTAACCCACCATTAACTCAAGTAAAATATTTCAGTGAATGTACTTCATATCGCTACATGATTTTATTTGTATAGTTGCACGAGGTTTTTTAATCCATTTTGTCCAAAGATTATAAATTAAGTAGAGTAGCTATACACCTGTCTGCAAACTGCACTGATTTCTGGCGTAGAGGATATCCGCTAGTATGCCACACCTTCTACAGATTTTTATGTACTAGCCTTTTGAAAACCGTTCTACAATTTCAATCATGATTCACTATTGAATATCGATGTGCCGTTTATGGAAAAAAAAATCATTTGCTTCAGATAGGATGGACGCGTAAGGAGATAGATATTATGAAATTAAAACTCTTTGATTTTGTGACATTTGAAGCTGACAGCTGCGTGCTGAAATTGGTAAGCTAATGTGGATAGAAGAAACCGTGTTAAATTAATAGGAAACACTAATGAAAGTTCTAGTCTTCCATATGACAATTGTAGGTTTTAGTGAAATGGTGTGGTTACATTTTGTCGTTATTAGGGGTGCAAGCTGCTGTCATATATATATATATATATATATATATATATATATATATATATATATATATATATATATATATATATATATCTTCAAATACATTTATTTATAAAAATGTATATACATATGTTTTTGTGAGTGTGTGTTCCACATCTCCTAAACTAATGGAGCGATTTCAATCAAACTTGGTACACTTATATTCTGCAGAAAAGTCACCTTGGAAAAAAACCGTCAGAGCACATAGTTCAGGTGTGACATCATAAACAATTAGGGCCACAAAATAACTACTACATAACGCGACGCCTGAGTAAAGAGACTATTCATACACCACTGTAAGACGTGACTTGTATCTTGGTACGTAAAATTCAAGTTTTAAATAGCAGTAACTATAAAACTCCTAAAAATTGTGGACAAAATTGACCTTGAGGTTACTTTAGGACCTATCATAATATGTCAGAGACAAAATTTTAGACAGTCGCTGTGGCTCAACGTTAACGTCGTAGATCGACAACGAACAAAATTGTAAGATCGATCGTTGGAATCCACCTACTTAGCTTTATTTCTTTGTATTGAAATAGCTATAGGATTTAAATGTAACATTTGTCTACTATATGATAATTAACACATATAATCGCATATTTTCAATGAAAAATGTACGTATTTTGTTTATTCTTAATTTTGAATGTGTTATGTAAGGTTGTTGGTAATTATGGTTTCAATTTTTTTAAATAGAAAATTACACTTTTTTATGGTAAGCACTCACTATTCATTGACGCCGGTTGCCTTTACTGATGCATTTTGTGAAGAGTTTTCCAGTATTGCTCGAAAAATGAAATTTGTGGTGTTTGTTTAATTAACACTATCATTGTTAAAACGTTTTATAAAATATTGATGAAAGTAACAAAGAAAAGTCGTACATTTTTACAGAAAATTGAGATAACATATGTGTTAATTACCATATTTAATACGATATTTAAAGGGTATAGGTAATCGAACGCAACGATAAAAAAATTAAAGAATAATAATAATAATAAAAACGATTTTTTGATTGTCAATTTACAGTGCTACCTATGACCACGACGACTATGTGATATTTTGTCGATATTATATCCAATTAAAGATCCTTATTGGAATTTTCTAACATTTCTATCGAATAGCTTTGGCTGATTTCCTTTGAAGTTCAGATATCCAATGTAAATAAATAAATAAGTAAATAAAATTTAAAAATCCCATATCCACATTGTCTCCCTGTTAAAGAATACGTTATGATAGTATTTTAAAGTCTTAACTTCGATTAATAACCACGCGAAACCCAGAAATGTAAAATTTTGTTGCCCATTTAAATAGTCTGATAAGTGACCTGCAACGAAACGTCCAGGACGGTGTTAAAAGTGTAACTCAGTAAGCTCCTCTAGAAAAAATGTTTCATTACCCTAGTTGTATAATTAATACTGTAGAATGTTGTTGTTGTTTTGATGTTGTTGTTTTAGGGGGACTAAAAGCCGATGTCATCATTCCCCTACTGTACAATGGTACTTCAGTATTCGTGTCCATGTATTTACATGACATTACTTCGCTACTGCGATACTTTGATTCCCGATGTTGACAACATGGTCGACCTCGTAGGTGCACCCATTCTGCTGCTATGTGTCACTCGTGCTACACCTGTAAGTCCAGCGGCTTATCGTCGTCTAATACTGCCTTTAAATATGAAAACTTGTACTACCTATGCGCACAATTAAGGACGACGTACACGCATGATTTTTGTGTTCTCACCATCTCTAACAAAACCGCTTTGGAATTATATATGTTTCTTTGGTCTCCTTGTATAATTTATAATCAGTTTGCGTGTTAATGAATGATTCTCGTATTTGTGTAAGCGACTCTCGAAGACCCACAATCTACTAGCGTACAAGGTTGCATCGTGTTTCATTATTAAATTTGCGTGTTGTAACGGTCAACAACTGTAACGGTCAGCAGTAGATTAACTTAGGAGCTTTAAATTGAAAGCTGATTCGATAACCCGCAACATTTACCGTCAGTAGCCTCTATTTTTCGCACTGGATACTGCAGCTCATTTGTAGTAATAGTTACAGGCTGTTATGTTGAGCTATAATTGACAGCATCACTTGTTTAATTATCCTGTTGAATATGCGTGTTAAGTGAAACTGCCGAACAGACGTAGGTGTGAATTTAATTGGCTTTCTAATTATTTGCGTCCTTTCTGATGGTCACACTACACACACGGAGACCAGTAGTGATCAATACAAAATATTTCATGCTGAAGAAAGGCCTCCCTCTCCTGATAATTAGTTCCCACCAAGATGAATATGATTATTTTCAGTCCTATAAATAAGAGGTTGCCCAGGTTCTACATCTACATCCACATTCTCCGCAATTCATCATGCTGTGCTCGACGGATGGCCATGCAATCCGCGCAATGGCGCCCCAGACCGCGCGGCCTTTCCCTCACGGCTCTCGCACCAGCACTAGTCCTTTCATTTTCTGTTAAACTTCCAGTTAGAGCGGCGGCAAACGAATACCTGTAGGTCTCTGTGCGAGCCCTAATTTCTCTTATATTAGCGGTCTTTATGGAAAGTCGCCTGCAGCATAATCGTTCTACAGTCACCTTCAAATTCCGGTCCTCTAAATTTTCTCGAGAAGAATGTCATCTTACCTCCAACGATTCCCATCTGAGTTCCCAAAGCATTACTCTAACAAGTCTAGCAACCTGCCGCACAATTGATTCTTTGTCTTCATTTGAATATGGTGTCCCTTAAGATTAACTACATCGAACCAAAATTCTCAAATGTTTAAATATTTGTTAACCTATTGACCAAACTGCTATGGCCATCAGTCCCTAGTTACAAATTGCTTAATCTAACTTACACTAAGGACAACACACACACACACACACACACACACACACACACACACATATGCCAGAGAGAGGACTCGAACCTCTGACGGGTACGGTGGCCCATTCCTTAGACCATACTGACATTCAGCGCGGCCCAAATTTCTCCCATCAGACCAAGGTTGATCCGCAAAGTTACGCCTAATTGATAAGACTGCGTCAAACTACTAATACAGGGTGTAAACTGTAAGTTGACGTGCCAGAATAACTCGGAAAATAAGATAAGATTCCTATTAAAAAAATGTGTAGAATCCAAAGCTGATTATTTTTTAGGGACGTCTGCTGGCGTTAAAATTAGCCCTCAATCGCAGCCCCCCGGGGGTGGGGCGGGAAGCAACTTTAAAATTTCAAATGGGAACCACCACTTTTTATTGCAGCATCCGATTCCTCAGTAAAAAAACTACGTACACTTTGTCTTAAACATTTGTTTTGATATTTAGGCGTTGGCGCTATAATTCAAGAAAATCCAAGTCCTCATTGCTGAGTGGAAAATGGTTACAGACAGATAAAAAAATACTTATTTACTTCGTAAATTCTGATTCGCTAAAACTAAAACTCTCCCTCTCTCCCCATAGGGTGGTGTCATAGAGGAATTAGAGTTTTACAAATGTTGACCCAAATATTAATATTTTTCGCAGATTCGGATAAGTTTTGTTTATTTCGTGATCATGAGGCCACACAACTTTCAATTATCAAACATATCATCTCACTAAGTAACTAACCAAACATCCCACTGACTAAAGAGTGAATTCATTAACTAATAGAGTAAACAAATTAAGCCGTGGTTGATTGCCAAGCGCATTGAGGCGCTATGCTGCGATGCGCGAGGCCGCTCCCCGTCGGCGCTTCGAATCCCCCCCCCCCCCCCGCCCTCGGACATGGATGTTTGTGCCGTCCTTCGTATTAGCTAGTTCATAAGTAGTTTGTAAGTTTAGGGACTGATGACCCCGCAATTAAGTCCCGTAAGCTCTACAAACATTCGAAACAAATTAAAAGACTAAGGACCCTATGGTGAGAGAGGGACAGTTTTAGTTTTAACCAATCAAAGTATTTATTTATCCGTAACCATTTTCCACGCAAAAATGAAACCATAGATTTTCTTGAATTATAGCGCCAACTACCAACAATCAAACCAAACGTTTAAGATACAATGTGCGTAGTTTTTTTAAAATGTAGAATCTGATTCTGCAATAAAAACGTGAGTTGCCATTTGAAATTTTAAAGTTGCCTCCCACCCCACTCCCAAGGGGCTGGGATTGTGGGTTAAGTTTAGCATCAGCAGATGTCCCCCTTGAAAATAAGCAATTTTGGATTCTACACATTTTTTCCTGTGAAGCTTATTTTTCGATTGTTCTGGTTCGTCAACTTTTAATTTACATCCTGTATCGTATTCTAACATTATCGCATAGTTTTTCTTCTCATCTACATCACTTAACATTTTTTTTTTTACATTTATAGCCATCTGCCTAGCATTCCTCACACCATCTAGAAATTTTGTCTGTCATTCTGCATCCTATGAGTCACTCAGATATAACACCTTCGCGTACACTACAGCATTATCAGCGAACAACCATAAATTGCCACTGAAACTGAACTTCATATTATTTATGTAGGTGGTCAATGATATCAGTCCTCACATACTTCCATGTATCTGATGGACATTGGTTGTCGTGGATAAAGTACTAGGTTCTGTTACTTAAGAAGTTATCGAACCACTCACATATCTGCGAATCTCTTTCATATTTTAGTACTTTCGTTAGCAGTTTGCAGTGCGGCATAGTGATAACGCCTTTCCGAAATGCTGTCTGACTGTAATCCTTCATCCATGGCTTGCAAGATATCATGTGAGGAAAAATGTTAGCTGAGTTTCGCATGAGCGATGATTACAAAAGCCCTGCAATGCATTGACAGGAGCTTCTCCGTCTCAAGGAAATTTACTATACTATACTATAATTATGCGGATATGCTATAATTAGAATATACTATAATTAAGCAGAATAAATGTTAATAGTATCGGACTGTAATGTTGCGGTCCGTTCTTTTATCTTTATGATAAAAAGGAGTTACCTGAACTTTTTTGCGGTAGCTTGGAGCTTTCTACTGGGCCAAATATTCGCGATAAATGCGACGTAAGTAAGGGACCAGAGGCTCAGAGTACTCTTTGCAAAACCGAATTGCGATTCCATCCGCTTAATTGCTTTCGGCTCTCTCAGCTGCTTCTCTACACCGTGGAGTCTTATTAATATGTCCTCCGCTCGAGAGCCATTGCAATGGATAAACGGTGACATGTTTGTTCGATCCTCCTAAGTGAACGGTTGTTTTAAACGCAACATTTAACACCTCAGCTTTCCTCTTGCTGTCTTCTATAGCTATCCCAGTGACCCGCTTATTAATTTTACATAGGAACAGAATTTTTTTGTGTTCTCGGCAAAATATTTTGAACATTGGTAATTATGGTTTGCCCATTTACCTATTTTATTCACCCGCAAATCTCTATTAACTTTGGCCTGTATTCATTTTTTAATATAATGAATGCTAGCTAGCTCAGAACTTGCCGAATATGATTATGAAACCGCTGAGGGTTTTTCCATCCTTAATCCACTTAGAATAGAACCGTGGCTCGGAGTCAACGTTAAACTGTAGGTCCCCCTATAACTGGCTGGGTATGTCAGTTCGAAAGTCGGATGAAGGCAACGGCATACCACCTTCAAACGGGACCATACTTAGTAAAGCACTGTGATGTCCAAACCAATCTTCGGAATGTTGACTGCTTTAGCTTTTACCTGTACTCCAGTTAATCGGCACATGTTTTCCAGTGGTTGATTCACTGTGCATTTAAATTTTACGACAATTCCCGTACGCTGATTTATTCTCTAAGTAGGATGCTAATAACCGCTTATCAGGTTTTTTTTCCTAGCAAAAGCTCTCTGACAGAATTATTAACTGTGGTGACCATTCTCGCTATGAGATCATGATCACAACACCTGTGCCTGCACTGACTTCTTTGACCAGGTGCACCCTGTTTACAATACCCTGTTTACAAAGCTCGATTTGGAACCAAGCTCCACGAGAGAAGTTTCGTACTTCTCGTATTTAGCACACCATGTTTTCCAACATATTAATTGTACACACTGTCGTGTACGGTATGATTGCGTGCATAGTGATTTCTTTTGGCCTAAATTACATACAAAATTGTATATATGCTTGGAATAGATATAATTGTAACATTAATTAATTTGCAATATGTTTCGGGCCACTGGTGCTTGTCTTAAGGCATCGATGCATATAAGCTGCCTGAAGTTATTTTAATGATCCTCTGCCTGAGTGAAAGACATTATAATGGCCTGGCTGCATGACCAGCTGAAGAGGGATCTTAGTTTTTCTAAGTGTGTGCACCTGGTTTTCAGTTTTTAAAAGAAAAATCGAAATTGTGTTTTTTATTTATTGTAGTAACCGGTTTTGATAATAAATATTGTCATCTTCAGATTACACAATTTTCCTGGCTCATGTATAAACTTTAGATACCTTGTAGAAGTAAAGAATCTCTCGTCATATTGTAAGATCGATGAAAGTAAAAAATTAAAATATCTTGTCTTGTCGTAAAATACCAACGTGGTACACAATTTCAGCTGCAATCTAAAGTCAAATATGTTTTGCCTTTATACATGTATGACGTCGGTCTTATACTTGTATAAACGAAAAGAGAAAACATGTTTTACTTTAGACTCCAGACAAAATGGTATGCTACGATAGTATGTTGGTGACACAATAAAAATATATAAAAGAATAGAAAACTAACATGTCAAGATATTTTTATCGATTTTATATTATGACTTGAGATTCTTTGTTCTGACAAGGCCGATAAAATTCATAAACGAGGCAGGAAATTCTGAAGATGATTTATATCGTCGAAACCGGTTATTTCAATAATGCGAGGCGCGTCCAGAAAGTAAGTTCCGTTTCATTTTATCTCCGCTGCAGCGCTGCGATTGCAGTTCCGCACATTCGCTGTATACGATGTGTATCAAGGAGAAGAACGTGGGAAATTTGGAGATCGCTGTCAGTTACGTACGCTTTGTTGTGCTTGTTTGAAATGTCGGCGTTGATTGAAAATCCCGCCACCTGTGAAATCAGGTCAGTGATTCAGTTTCTGAATGCGAGGAAAGTGAAACCAAGTGAAGTTTATCGGCAAATTTGCGATGTTTACGGACCAAATGCGATGAGTGATTCGATGGTGAGAAGATGCGTCCGACATTCAATGGCGGGCGTAGTGATGTGCACGATGAAGAACGAAGTGGGCGTCCACCTTTTATTACAAAGAACTGGTTCACGCGATTGATGACAAGATCTAGGAAAACCGTAGGTTTACAATTAGTGCTCTCGCTATGGACTTCCCCCAAATTTCACGATCACTGATGCATGAAATTGTTACCAAACAACTGAAATTCCGTAAACTTTGCTCACGTTGGGTACAAAAGATTCTCACTGAGCAACACAAAACACAACGGATGGGTAGTGCACTTGAGTTTTTGACCCGTTATGCTGAAAGCGGCGAAGAATTTCTGAGACGGATAGTCACAGGAGATGAAACGTGGGTGTCTTACAACACCCCTGAGAGTAAGTGGCAATCAATAGATTGGAGGCACACTTCATCCTTACCAAAGGTAAAGGCGAAGCAAATCATGACACCTCGGAAAATGATGTGCACAGTGTTCTGGGACTAAAAAGGCATCCTACTAATTGACTTCTTACCGCGTGGTCAAACAATCAAAGCAGATGCTTATTGCGATACACTTCGGAAATTGCGCCGTGCAATTCAGAATAAGCGCCGGGGACTGCTGTCAAAAGGTGGGGTTTTGCTTCACGACCACACACTGCAAATGTGACGAAAAACCTCCTACAGGGATTTGGCAAGGACGTGTTTGACCATCCTCCGTACAGCCCTGACCTCGCTCCTAGCGACTTCCATCTGTTCTTACATCTCAAGTCTTTCCTTGGCGGTCATCACTTCACCAATGACGACGAATTGAAAGAAACTGTTTCCAACTGGTTGAAGACACGGGCGGCCAATTTCTATGAAGAAGGTATACAAAACCTGGTGCCACGCTATGAGAAATGCGTGCAAAAGTTCGGCAGTAACGTGGAACGCGCCTCGTAGGAAAAAAAAAAAAAAAAAAAAAAAAAACTATTGTGATCGACTTAAAAAAATTAAAAACAATGTTTTTACATTGCTAATAATTGGTTAGCTTCATTACTTTCGTAGTTGTAAATAATAAAATAAAATAAAATAAACACTATTGCACGACATTTCGTTGCACAGTGTGGAGAGGGTAGAAAAAAGTGGCGTTACTTGTTAGCACCACTGGGCTTGCAGCCTGTACAAAAATTATAAGAGTTATATATATATATATATATATATATATATATATATATATATATATATATATATATATATATATATATATATATATATATATATAAACCCACACATCAGTGGTTAGAGTTCCGCCCCAAGTTTGTAACTGACAGCAGAGAAGTCGAGTACAGCAATCGTGCTTGTCGTTACTGTGTGCTAAAGGCGCGGCCGCAGCCCGCGGTGACGGCCTGTCTATTGGGCTGCCTGCCTGCAGGCGACAGCCGCAGTTGCAATTACAAACGCTGGCAGCTCTGCGCTCCTGACAGCAGCAATGACAGCCAGCAAGTGCACACACGCTCTCTGGACAACTACCGCGAGGCACACGGAAGGGTTAACGGCTAAACTACGTGCTCACTACTTCATTTCACAATATACAAACCCATACGTCAGAAATGATAGCTCTCCGATAGGCACGCAATTTTGTAAATCACGTGACAGGCGAGATACTGAAAATAATGTAACCTTTTTAAATGGAACACAAGAAATTGTGAAAATACTTCTTTCAGTCTCAGGAGATGAATGAACTATTCTTGCTTTCAACACAGTGCAATTTTGCTCTGTGTTATACTGCATTTATAAACATATTCTACTTCAATATCAGATGTGTTTATGGAATATCTGGGACTGCCTAAATTACGCAAAATTGGCATAATTTTCTCTTTAGTGATACACTATCTGACAAAATTCACCTAAAGTGGATAACATTGATCAATCTGGAAATTAAAACAAACATTCTATATGAAATAACAGTAACTTAGCTCAGCAATGTAGTTCAGCTACTTAAATTTACAACTGCTTGTTCACATGCAGTAATTTTGATTATTTTTAATAAATGGAAGGTCAATAATTAGTTCTTTTATTTGAAACTTCCTGGCAGATTAAAATTGTGTGCCGGAACCGGGACTGGAACCTGGGACCTTTGCCTTTCGCGGGCAAGCGCTCTACCACTGAGCTACCCCGACCCGACTCACGATGCCGCCTCACAACTTTACTTCCGCCAGTACCTCGCCTCCTACTTTCCAAACTTCACAGAAGTTCTCCTGCGAAACTTGCAAGACTAGCACACCTGGAAGAAAGGATATGGTGGAGACATGGCTTAGCCACAGCCTAGGGGATGTTTCCAGAATGAAACTTTCACTCTGCAGGTTCGAGTCCCGGTTCCGGCACACAATTTTAATCTGCCAAGAAGTTTCATATCAGCGCACACTCCGCTGCAGAGTGAAAGTTTCATTCTGGAAACATCCCCTAGGCTGTGGCTAAGCCATGTCTCCACCATATCCTTTCTTCCAGGAGTGCTAGTCTTGCAAGTTTCGCAGGAGAACTTCTGTGAAGTTTGGAAAGTAGGAGGCGAGGTACTGGCGGAAGTAAAGTTGTGAGGCGGCTTCGTGAGTCGTGTCGGGGTAGCTCAGTGGTAGAGCGCTTGCCCGCGAAAGGCAAAGGTCCCAGGTTGGAGTCCCGGTTCCGGCACACAATTTTAATCTGCCAGGAAGTTTCATATCAGCGCACACTCCGCTGCAGAGTGAAAGTTTCATTCTGGAAACATCCCCTAGGCTCTGGCTAAGCCATGTCTCCACCATATCCTTTCTTCCAGGAGTGCTAGTCTTGCAAGTTTCGCAGGAGAACTTCTGTGAAGTTTGGAAAGTAGGAGGCGAGGTACTGGCGGAAGTAAAGTTGTGAGGCGGCATCGTGAGTCGTGTCGGGGTAGCTCAGTGGTAGAGCGCTTGCCCGCGAAAGGCAAAGGTCCCAGGTTCGAGTCCCGGTTCCGGCACACAATTTTAATCTGCCAGGAAGTTTCATATCAGCGCACACTCCGCTGCAGAGTGAAAGTTTCATTCTGGAAACATCCCCTAGGCTGTGGCTAAGCCATGTCTCCACCATATCCTTTCTTCCAGGAGTGCTAGTCTTGCAAGTTTCGCAGGAGAACTTCTGTGAAGTTTGGAAAGTAGGAGGCGAGGTACTGGCGGAAGTAAGGTTGTGAGGCGGCATCGTGAGTCGTGTCGGGGTAGCTCAGTGGTACAGCGCTTGCCCGCGAAAGGCAAAGGTCCCAGGTTCGAGTCCCGGTTCCGGCACACAATTTTAATCTGCCAAGAAGTTTCATATCAGCGCACACTCCGCTGCAGAGTGAAAGTTTCATTCTAGTTCTTTAATTTCTTTTTAAATTTGGACATTCAATAAAGTTTATTCTTGTTATTTGTTGTAAATACATGAAAATGGTGACATATCACGATGAGATTAGACTGTGTCTAATAAATACAAAAGTGACTGTCGGCTTGTGAACATAGTAATCACAAGTCTCGCAACTGAAGTAATTCTAGACAGTTGCATTGCCGGCCGACAATATCTCCGATTATAAAATTAAACTGAAAGCAATTATAACCTTAATATCAATTTTAATTGTTACAGACAAAAAAAGCAATTATGACATGCTTCATATAAATTGTAATTGATTAGTTTGTCTGTAGCTTATTTTGTTTGTAATACTAATCATTATAGCCAGTAACCATAATTCAGTTAGTTAAAATGTATATAATCACATCTTTTTCATTAAGCTTAATCTCACTCTATCTTGGTTCGAATGTTTGACCTAGTACAGAAAAGACTATTTTTAAAGCAATATTGATGAAACAGGTGAATAGAGTATATTATTTCAATTTATGTTTCTTCTTAGAAGAAATATTGTAATTTGATAGATTTAATGTGCCGAAAATTTTATCTGTGTTCAGTAATTTTATGCACCAATTACATTGGAGTAATTCCTCTCGCTTTAGTTCTAAGCCTTTCAAATAAACTGATATACTTTGTACACACCGGTTTAAGATCTTTGAACCTTAAACTTAAACAGCTACGTGTTTACCTCTGTGAAGTCAGTACCTGATAATGGCGTAACAGCCTAAAAGCAGTTCGTCAAATAATAAATATATTGTAGAATATTGCGCAATTATGTTGTGTTTCATTTAAAACGAGTAAAATATTGATCAAGAACCGACGGAGCAGTCAATAGAATAAAAATTGTAATAACTGATAGCTCTTTAAGAGACAAATGTGGTGATACGTTTGCGATGCCGCTCTAACCTTTCACAGACATTTCAGAAATTCGCTGACAATGAGAGGCATGGATGCTCTAGCACCCCTGGTCTGTGTGCCGCGACTAACAAACAACGCAGCCAGCCACCAGGCGGTGTTTTTACCACAACAACACATTACCGCCACGTTTCACTTTTAACAGGCTTCTCAGAAAATGTTGCCAGATTTGTAAGCCAGCTGTTACAAACGTTGTATTACTTACTGGCTTATTTGTTTGCAAATGCTGTTCCAAAAGTGAACTGTTCCACTAAAAATTCTTTCGAGCTTAGACGTTAGAGATAAGAAAATTAGATATTCATAAAACTAAGTGCACCCCTGCGTACACCCAAGTATTGATGTCTTTAACATTTCAGGAAGTTTAAGAGTTATTATGTCTTTTGTGATTCACCTATAGTTTAGTAGTTTAGCCATAAACTTTTAAATATGTCTTTTTTAATGGTACCCGACAGTCTTACAGACAGTGAATAAAATATCTTAACACAGCGAAACGTTCTGGAAAGAAAAGCTGAAAGGTATGTTGAATGCTTTTATTTTTTATTTTTTTATTATTTTTTTTCCGGTACGCTACATCACTGTACATTCCTTTTCGCTGAGTATCGCTTGTCGTTAGAAAAATACACAGTTCAGTTAAAAATTTTATGAGTGCTTTCCTGTCTCGGTAAATGAAAACATTTCGTTTGTTAACAATGCAGCTAAATATATGCCCTCTAATACACTGGAAACAGCTTTTCAGCTGCAAAAATTATAGGAGTTACACTTTTGTAGGCTACACTGTATATACATGTAAAATGTGGATGCAATTCATAATTAAACGTCACCTACGTCAGATTGATTTTAGTAACTTCTTTGTTGACACAGTCGAACAAGTTGTACTTGAACGACAGGTTCTTTTGCAATTCATGTTTCACACTTCTAGAGCTTTTAAATGTTCAAATGTTTGTAAATCTATCGGAACAAACTGCATGGTCATCAGTCCGTAGCTTACAAACTACTTAAACCAAGGTAAACTAACCTACGGACAAACACACACACACCCGTGCCCCAGGGAGGACTCGAACCTCCACGGCGAGTAACCGCGCGCTCCGCAGCGAGACGCTTTAGACCGCTCGGCTACTCCACCGCGGCTCTAGAGCTTTTAGATGGGACTTACAGATCAAGTTTTACACAGGAAAAGTCATCCACCGACGCTATCATCACTTATTCGTGTTTGATACTATGAAACAAATCTCTTCTACTGGAAGCTCATTGCTTTCCATGTTTGTGGGGATGGTACTATGGACGAAAACAACCAGAACATGTGTAGTAAACATGAAAATGCATACGTTAAGAGGTATGAGCACTTGACCAGTAGAACAAGCGTGTTACTCAGTATCCAAGATGAACTCCTCAAGCTCTTAATCCTTTATTTGGCAATGCTGCTTTCAGAATTGAGAACTATTTCCTGCAACACGTGTTTATTCCTCAGATGGGCCCTGGTGCTTGCAACCATTATTTAAGCTCTGATATACAGCAATGTTTTGTTGTCTTTCGTGAAACATTTTGCTATAGTTTGAATCTTTAGCCGACATTGCAAACATACGTTGCCGGTGTACTAATTTGTGTAGATTTTTAGCGCTATTTTGATCTTACACAAGAAAAATTAGTTATAAACGGTAAGAGTTAGCCTTGAGGTGAGTTGATATGCAAAAATGTTAGCGAATTCTTATCTGAGACATCGCAAAAACACTTTTGTTTATTGGGTAGAGGAGGACTGACAAACAACTATGGAATGGATAACTAATCCAGAACAAGAAGAATGCAGCATATCATGTACTAGTAAACAATGTAAGATTCAAATGTTCAAATGTTTGTATAGCTTATGGGACTTAACTACGTGGTCATCAGTCCCTAAATTTACAAACTACTTATGAACTAGCTAATCCTAAGGACGGCACAAATATCCATGCCCGAGGGGGGATTCGGACCCCCGACCGTAGTGGCCGTGCAGACCGCGACTGGAGCGCCTCAGTCCCCTCGGCCACCGCGGCCGGCAAACGATGTAAGATATGACAGTTTCGGGGCTAGCCAAATTATGACCCAAAAGTAAAATGTATGCTTTGTCTTCTCGGGCACTTCACTGTAGAACATGGAAACAGTGACTTAGTTCTGGGCTTTGTACGAAAAGAGACCTTTTTTCAGACATTTTACATGAAACACTACAAAATATGATTTATATAGCCATATGAACAACACTGCAGCAAAAATCCGCCTTTTTTGGAAAATGTAACTTACAACTAAGAAAGATTATTAAAGTTGACATAAAAGTTTGTTGTACCGCGTCATGATGTAAGAAGGCTAATGCTTAAATAACCGACGTCTCGGCCAACGTTACGATGGCCTTCATCTGGGTATACTGATGTGAGCTGGTTGTTATTACACTTTATATTATTTGCATTTAGACATTACGTCATAATTTTTAAAAATAAGCGATGTTATTGGTGAATATTTGGCGGAAGAATGAAACTTTATTATGATAGGATGCTGAGGTGGAGGGAGTGGGGGTTAGAAGTTGCTTCTTGCATAGCGAGACATGATTGGTGTTCATCGGAGAATGGGGCTTCCGTTTCTCTCCTGCTGGCCGTGGGCCGCGCGGTGGCAGTAGCTTACTAGTGACGCTCGCGTGTTGTGATGTCAGTGTGGCCTATTTCGCTATGATGGCTGGTAGCCAAGAGGGGGCAAGCCTGAGTCCATCTTGTCTATTCATGTTATTAGGGTGTTTTACAATTTCGATGGCTTCCCTTATCTTGCGTTTAACCATCCCTGGTTGCTTGGCGAGTATTCTGGCATCGTCAAATTTTATCTTTTTGCTGCAATCTTGCTGGTGTTCGGCTACTGCAGATTTATTGTGTTGGCCTAATCGAATGTAGCGTTCATGTTCGCGCATGCGCGTTGCCACTGCCCTCCCCGTCTCACCTATGTATACTTCCCCACACTCGCATTCCACCTTGTATACTCCTGATGCGTGTGGTGCCTCTGCGTTGTCCTTTGTGGACAAGCCATGGGGTCGGTCTTCTGTTCTTGTGTAAGTACATCCTTGATCTTGTGACTACTATAAAAGAAAGGCTGGACACCAACCCGGCGAAGATGTTTAGCAATCCGATCTGTGACGTTTTTTTTACATATGGTAAGCGTGCTGCTGGCTGCTTTTCATTGACTTCCTGCCTACTGCTGTTTCTTTTATTTGTGCCCATGGCGGTGTGAATCACTCTATGGTTGTAGCCATTGGCCAGAAATGTTGTTTATAGTTTGTTGAGCTCAGCTGTTTTGTTGTCTTCATCACTTAGTCGCTGCGCGCGAATCGTCAGTGAGCGGATAACAGAGTTCTTCTGTGCTGGGTGGTGGTTTGATTGGGCGTGCAAATACCTGTCCGTATGTGTAGGCTTCCGATATACCCTGTGCCCAAGTGTGCCTTGCCTAGTTGTATAAACTTACACATCTAGGAATGGAATAGCGCCATCCTTCTCGATCTCTAATGTAAACTGGATCTTCTTGTGCAATTTGTTCAGATGTTCATGAAACTTGTGTAGCTCCATCTCACGGTGGGGCCATATTGCGAACGTATCGTCCACGTATCTGAACCAGCATCTTGCGCGTAAAGGGGCGGAACAAAGTGCCATTGCTTCGAAGGCATCCATGAATATGTCGGCTGCCAACGGGGATAAGGGAGACCCCGTTGCTACGCCGTCTGTTTGCTCATAGTATCATTCTTGCCACTAGAAGTAGGTCGAAGATAAACGCAACTGAACCAGGTCGCATATATCTGGCGGAATATGTTCTTGTAGGATGCGAACAGTTTCGTCTACTGGCACATTGGCGAATAATGACTTTACGTCGAAGCTGACCATGATGTCCGTGGGTAAAATTGTTTCTTCCTTAATGCGTCCTATAAAGTGTGTCGAGTTCTTCACGTACGAGTCAGTTTTGCCAACTAGAGGTCTCAGTTTGGAGGCTAGGAACTTTGCCAAATAGTATGTCGGCGAGTTAATTCCATCCACGATCGGTCGTAAAGGCGGGCCACTCTTGTGTAACTTTGGCACTCCATAAATTCTAGGGGGAACTGGAACGCTAGGAATGAGTCCCTTGACTGTGTCGACGTCAATTCTTCAGTCCTTAATTGCACTCTGCGTCTTTCGAATTATCTTAGCCGTGGGGTCCGTCTTCAGTTCGTTGTAGATGGGATCGTTTAATAATTCTTTCATCTTATCCTCATACTGCACTGTGTCCAAGATGACAGTGGCGTTCCCTTTATCTGCCTGAAGTATCAGTATTTCATTGTTGTTCTTTAGTTCTGTGATAGCTGCCCTTTCCTCGCGTCTGAGACTGCTTCAGCGGCTTGGCACGTGATAATATTCGGACAGTTTCCTGCCGAATTTTCTCTGCTTCTATCGTGGATGCGCAAGAAGCAACGGCTAACCCCCACTCCCTCCACCTCAAGCATCCTATCATAATAAAGTTCCATTCTTCCGCCAAATATTCACCAATAACATCGCTTATTTTTAAAAATTATGACGTAATGTCTAAATGCAAGTAATATAAAGTGTAGTAACAACCAGCTCACACCAGTATACCCAGATGAAGGCCATTGTAACGTTGGCCGAAACGTCGGTTATTAAAGTAATAGCCTTCTTACATCACGACGCGGTACAACACCCAGAAAACTTTTATGTCATCTGACTATGGCCGCGGAAGCCTACGTAATTATATTATTAAAGTTATTTACATGACCATACACTTCCAATTTAAAAAGTTAATATTTCTTCTTCGCACGATTTTTGTGTGTGCCAGTGTGCCAATTACAGGGTTAACGCGGTTTAGTGCTCATGAAGATGGGAGAACATCTTTTGGTTGTTTTCCTCCTTTGTACCGACCCTCAAAATATGGATAGGAAAGAGCTCGCAGCAGAAGAGCTTTTTTCACAGTATCGAAGATGCCGTGTTTATGGTATCGATAGATGACATTTCCTGAAAAGCATTCCAATGAAATTTGCACCTAAAGACTGATTCTCTTCTACAACCTTTGGTGGCGTGTAACATGTGAAAAACTATGTATATTCTTAATACTTGCAGCCATTCTCCTTTCTGGTACTGCACCAAAACAGGCTGTTCAATATAATTCTTCCTGACTTCGTAGATGCATTTAATATCTCTAGAGATAATTAAAACTCGTCTTCTGCAAAGGAATTTTATTTTTTAATACACGATTAGTTGATAAATGTTAGGTTAGAAAATAAAACTGACCTTAAAACGTTATCTACTATTTGATGTTTTTGATAACATGACAACTTGTTGTTCAAATGTTTGTTAAGCTTATGGGACTCTACTACGGGGTCATTAGTCCCTATGACAACTTGTAATTTATGTTTGGTATACATAATTACTGTTATTAAATCAAAGAAAATACCTCTTTCTATTCTCGTATATTGCTACAGATGCTTCCCTTCGAAAAAAAATATTTATATATATGCACCGTCATAGAATTTTTTCTTACTGCTTCGTATCGCAAGAAAACAGAGAGGAGTTTTTTTTCCTTTTCTTGGGGTTGGGGGACACATTAATGCACTTTGTTAGAACTGAAACTATATTTCACGTTAATTTTCTACCATTATACCTTTTTATATTTTTGTTGCCTTTACTTTGGTATTCATAGTGATCTAACGGAAAAAGCTGTTGCATTGGTTCCAAAATGTTTTACTTTCCGCCTTTAATTTTTTTCCTACTTCTTGCATGACTCGGTACGTTATCTGCACCATGCACGGTTGGTATTGAACCAGTGATTCCACAGCTATGATATGTAGGATAAATTACCAGGAGGTAAACATCAAGTCAAAGTCTCAAAATCACACAACTGCAGTGGCCTAGTTAGCGGTGCTTTTGCACACACAGGTGAAGTATACACAGTCATATAGCAAACCGAGATCACAGTAATGCGTGAAGAAATCTTCACAGCCGTAATTTCACATTTGCAGAACATAGCGTTATTTATGGTCAAAGGTAAAATTCAGTGACAAGAGGATGAGATGCTTATTAGAACAACAGGCTATCAGAGTAGTGACATATAAGGGACAATAAAAGTAAAAGGTTATGTTTTAGGAAAAGCACTAAAACGACCAAAACAACATTTAAAACTAATTTCCGCTGTGCAACAATTTACATTTTATGCACTCTATAATAAAAAGGAACAGTGCTGATGGAATGTTATCGCTGAAGGTAGCTTTGGAGGTAATAAATAAGCGGCCAGATATTATCGATTTGATAGTGATTGCCCCCTGCCTTTGACATCATATTGTGGTTATATTACACGACGAACATCGATGTGTCGTGCCTTGCCAGAATCGTGGTAACGTATAATTTTATTTGGTGTCTGAATACTGCATCTTTATTTAAAAGACGGTGACACACACCGCAATATGTGAGAGAATGCCTTTTCGAGAATTTTTTTTTGGTGAGTGTCAGATCTGAGATGTCTCCAAAGTCAACCAATCCGTAATTAGGAGCGAAATTTCCTTTACTCAGTTTAAAGATACGTACATGTTATATTTTCATGCCAAGTTTCGCTGTTTTTTTTTAGTATTTTCATCATTATAATTCTAAAAGCTACACGCAGTGATTAGCTTACCGCTGCAGATATTGCGACGGGGAAAGCACGGATGTAAATCTTGAACTTTTGTTGGTTACAGCGTATGTGATTACTATCGAATACTCCTTGTGTTTGTCGGTTGTTTGTACAGGAACTGCGTAAGATGCAGCAATGTATGCGATGCTGTGGTGGAGGCGATATTATTGTCCTCCACTCGCAATAACTGAAAGCGGCACTGCTGTATCGAAGACCGACATCGAAATTGCCATTCCTGTCTGCTGAATAATCGCGCATTACAACAGTGCTGCCTCGCTACTATAACAACTACGCTCTACCACAACCTCGCATAAATTGGAGGCAGCAGCGAATGGGAGAAGATTAATTTAAAGATAATTTGAAGTAATTTTAAGTAAAAACTTCATGATATTTTGTATCTGTTTTGCTGCTGATATTCATAGGATAATTTGCTCTGAAGCTCCTTTTATTTTACCAAGATCAAACTTTTTATTGTTGACATTAAATCATAAAAGTTCTCCTCACCAATGCAGGGAAGTATGACTGTCTACCAAGGCGATGCCTTCACGCATCATTCATTAAAATAATTCACATGCCTACTTATTTTTTTCTCTATATTTAATAATATCGGGGTGAAGGAGCGATGCTCGGGAATTATTTTTGTGGTAGTGATAAAATAGTGCTACTCACTGCCTTTTCTAGGCTAACATATCTTCTGTGATCCGAAAAACTGGAAATTAATTCTTTGACATATAATGTTGGAAAATCGCGCTTTTACGACAAACACAACTACGTCAGCGAACTTCAATAATGATAATAATAATAATAATAATAATAATAAAACAAACAGTGTGAATATAAAATTTCATCGAAATTCCGAGACAGCCAATATAGAATTGCTCGTTTAAAGATATTTCGAGGTGACCTGCCCCTCTCCCTCATATACGCCCCTGATTGGAAGTACTTACACATTTACTTTACAAACTCTTAACTGACAAACACAAGGGGACTCATTAGTAATGTCATACGATCTGACCAAGAAAATTACAAGTCTTACTTCCGCGCTATGTCCGGTAGTTAGACCAGTGTCCTCGACTGCAGCGTCTTGCATTTGGCATTTTAGAGAATATGACTACTCAGAAAATGACGAAAATCCACCTTAAAATGGAACAAGGTTGTATTTATAAAGCGTGCAAGGAATGTTTCTCCTAATTACGGTGTGACTTGCATGACTTTTCAAAATTGACACCAGTCAATAAATGCTCGCATCAGCGAGATTTATCTCAAATTTTACCGCTTATGTCGTTCCTTTGAAGCTAAATTGTAACATTCAAACACAAAATAAAATTAGACATTTCCATATTCGTCGTGTAATGTTACAGAATATCAGCTCAAAGTTGGGGGTGCCTGTGGCTATGATGTTTGTGGCTGTTTTACAATTATGAGGGGTATTATTTGTCCGGCTATGATACTACAATAACATGTTATCTTTTTTTCACCAGACGTATTTTCTTTTAAACATAAAACATATTCGGTGCTTTGAAACGACATATTTCTACAATTTTCATTCATTTTTATAGATCAAAGCACAGTTAACATTACCTGATTAAGTTTGTTTTGAAGGTGATCTGATAGATTATCTTCAAACGAAGAAAGTCAAGATCGCAGTATAATTATTTATGTTATGGCGACCGGTTTGAATGGGCTATGCCACCATCAACTGGTCATCAGTTTTGTTCCCTAAAACTGTAAAAAAAAAAAAAAAAAAAAAAAAAAAAAAAAAAAAAAAAAAAAAAAAAAAAAATATCTGCTGGTTATGTATAATTATACACTGTGCTCATCTTACGTTATTTAATAAATAGAGCACTTAGTCGAAATATAAAATACATATCTTAAATCATGACTGTTGATGATTTAACATATATATTTTGTATTTTGACTAAGTGCTATGTTGCACGTACTATTTAACCTCCATTTTTAAATAACGTAATGACGAGATGATGGTGGCAGGGCCCATTGAAACCGGTCGTCATAACATAAATAATTATACTGCGATCTTGACTCTTATTTTGAAGAAAAAACAATTCGTTAATATTTTTTATAAAATGTTGCTTTTCTTACTTAGAGAATTTTTATTAGATTTTCCGCTAATGCCATTAAAATATCCGTAAGTAAAATAAATAAATAAAAAATAAAAAAAAATTACGGAAGTAAGAAAATTAACTTAAAAAAATTACGAACTTTTTTCGATCTATAAAAATAAATCAAACTGTAGATATCTGTCATTTCAGACCACAGAAGATGTTTTACATTCTCTAAAACGAAACGCGCATTGTGAAGAAAGATCGCAGCTTATTGCAGTTGCCTACACGGACAAACGATAGCCTCGATAACTAGGGAATGGGCGGTGATATCACACGCGGCTCGACACTTGCGGCCTACATGACACGAGTGCGCGCTACTCACAGGTCCTCGCGCAGGGTGCCGATGGAACCCCTGAGCGAGTCCAGGTAGTCCTTCACGTTGCTCAACATGACGCCGACTGCCGACTGCCGCCGCAGCCACAGCGGCGGTTGCCCGCTCTCCCTGTCCTCCCCTCCATCCCCTCCCCTCCACAACACCGGGCGGCGTCCCCCCACCACCGCGCCCGCCACCCCCCTCCCCTCCGCGCCAGCCCACGTGGTCCAGGGGCACGCGCTGCTCTCTGCTTGAGCCTCACTGCTTTAATGCAATTACAGTGAGCCATTTCCATATGTTAAAAATAATATTTGAAATGAGCTTTCTGAAATTAAAACTTAACAAAGCATTAAATTTAAATCACGTAATCGAAAACGCTCTGTTACTGTCTGCAGCTTTGGTGACGTCCACGCAAGTCGCCGCGCCACTGCAAGGCGCGATAAATCGCTCTGCAGTGCTTCGGCTGCCGGGGGCGCCCGCAGTCTCTGTACCACTCTGCTTGCTTCGAGCGCCGGCCAATAGGAAGAAGGAGCTCGCCTACATGTGCCGGCGCACCACACCAGTACGAGACAGTACGAGGCAGTTCTACAGTTTGGATCCAGAAGTCAAGAGAATAGTTCCATATACAAGAGTTCAGTCACCAGTAGTTAACTTTTCATATTACGTCTATATTCTCCCTATCTCCTACACCTGCAGTATTAGCAAAAGTTGGAACAACATTCTACTGCTAGGACTCTGATACCTTGCAGAATTTTGCAGTAGTTAGGAAGAATTTGTATCAAAGTTAAGTATTCACTTCATCATGTCAATAAATATTATGTAAACTAATCTATTCTTTTAGTTACAGACCTAAGTCCACATCCTTGCTAGTCACGGTCCACCTCTTGAACCCGCTACCTACCAGAGACACAACAGTTATAGTAGCAGTAGCAAAGATTACTAGATATTCCATCATTTATTCTGTGTACATTTTAGTTTTATTGTGCTGGAAAACACATTCACATTTTTATATAAGAATAAAAAAATGCGAATGCTGATAGTGAAATACTTCAGTATTTTGATGCGTTTATGGTACCTTCGTTTTCAAAAACAGTCCAGTTTTCATGCGCCGCAAAAAAAAGGTTATAAAACAAATAAAAAGTTACAAAAAATTAAAACCTCGTTTAAAGTAGAATATAACTACATTTGAACCTAACTGTTGCTTGTTTGTGCATATAACAGTCCATATTCAAATGATACTGGCTATTATATGTGAAAAAACTTGTGTAAATAAAAATTGTCTAGCATTCAATCTTCATTTTTTTATCAAATGCACTGAACCACTAAAATTAGTGGCCAGTCTAAAAATTACATAGTACATGGGCACCTGCGTAGTTCAGATTAATTCGTGTGTTGCGTAAATTAATCTTGCACACTGGTCGCATTCCATAAATAATTATGTATGTTTCTCGTACTGATTGGTTGCAGACAAACTTTTGGGATTTAAATCGTAGCTTGGGAGGATAAGGGTGAAAATAAGGGGACAACTATTTTAGCGTAGTTGCCAACATTAAATATTTTCCTACAGAAATGACTGTCGAGGTTTTACAGTGCATTGATCTAATCGAGGAGGTTATCCAACAGTTACTTGGTAGCGTTCTGGTTTACAAATTTTGTATTCCGTGTGCAAATCGAGTGGCATGTTATTTTCTTCTCTCTCTTTTGTTAACGCGAAAGCGTGCTTTCTGGAGTTGTCATATCAATTTTGTATCAGCTGTTCTAGCTGAGACAAAGAAAAAATTTAAATAAAATATCTCGTCAGAACATTACAGATTTACACACATTGAATGAGTAGAAATTTTTATAAACATCGTTATAATCATCCTTTTCCTGCTGGCTACGAAATAACATTGCAAACAGCTTCCAAATCCGGTCATTTTCAATTTTTTCCTTATATTACAAAAATTTTAGGATTGTACAGAACTTGACAAGAAGCTGTTTGGCAGGAGCTCCTGTAATTTTTTATCCTTACTTATATGCTTCATTCGCCACTGATATGGCATGTCGGGTCAGACGAATGCCGACTCTCTGGTAACCCTAGCTACAGACCAGGCACGCAAATTCACAGCGAAGAAACCAATGATAGGGCGAATGAATAAGAGCACATAAAGTAAATACAATTATGAAAATGACGTGGCAAACTATCAAGCCTAAAACAGTTAAATTAAAAGAATTCATTGTGTAAAATAACAGTCATTTTGATTAGATTATAAAAGAATAATTCTCTCGACGACATTCGAACCTATCTACAAACGTCTGAACCACTACGCTACGTCACAACATTGTTGTAATTCACTCATAAAACCCTGCAGACCCAATCACAACCACGAATTGTAGCTTTCGAAAACTTCTGATTCTTGTTAAGCCGTAAGCAGATCTCTGTGTTTATAACAGTTATATACTTGACGTTATGGTACGCTTACTGACAACCTGCTAGGTGGATCCTCTTCAAAATTCAACAACAACGTTATGGTGCGGCTTGTGCGAAGGGATGCAAATCTAGTAGTGTTTAGTTAGCGCTTTGTATGGTACGTGTGTATTTCGTTCGTGTGTTGTCCGTCAATTATTTTGATATACTTAACATCTGTGATAAAACGTGAAATGAAACGAGCACATCTTTGAATCTGGATCTAAAGACATCCAGAAAGAAAGTCGAACAGGAATTGAAAGTCAATTGATCAGTTAAAGAGGTTTGGCAACGGCGAACGGTTCGGATGTAACGGTCAGCGCTGTGATTGGAAGAAACCAGCCCCATATGTGAAGTGTCAAATATAAAATAATTTTAAAAGATTTGTAGTCATGGGAAAAAAAGGAAAAAAAAAGCCTATTCAGTCGGTTGCTGAAAAAACCGAATGATTCGATTGTTGTTTGGCGTATTAGTTGAGTTAATTATTCATTATTTTCATTGGAAGTCAGTCACTTCCTCCGTTGTAAAATTGCAAAGTGTGTGTAAAACGTGCTGATGTACGAATTGTTTGTATTACTCCGACGAGCGTTGCAGAGTTCATGAGTTGTTATTAAGGTGTTGTGGCCTATGTTGTGTTGCTCACAAGCCCGTCCGAGGAAATTAAAAGATACTAAACCTCGCATTTATCGTAAGAAGTGAGCAGAGTCTGAAGTTGTGGGCTTAGCAGTTGCACTGAGGCCCATTCATGCAACGTGTTTTAAGTTAAGTAAATTTTCCATTTCTTGTGTAACCTGCTCGTGGCCTGTACAATGAACTTGGACCAAATTGTTTCAGTGTAATATCTGACTGTTTTATCATCGCCATTCTGTTGAATAGCGTATGTTCTTCACAGGCGTTCTGCTTGTATTGCAGCTTTGAGGACATTAATTTACTCTGTATTGTTTAGCGGCCACATTTAATTTGTTTGCCTGCTGTGTTAAAAAAAAAAAAAAGGTTTTTACTATGGTGTGTATTGTAGTTGATATAAGACAATTGTTCCTTGGGTAAAAATTAATTGTCTTCATGATTTGTATTTACTGTATTAACTGTCTATGTTCAAGTGTTCATTCTTAGATTATGAGTACCCTGGAATCATTGTTTATTACTTTAAAGGTGTCAGTAAGAAATTTGATTATCTATACCAATTGCCTATGTTTTAAATGTTCAGTCTTATAAATTTTCTTTGGCAATTGATGTGTTTTATTTAAGGTGAAAAAATTTTGGTTTAACACTGTACCTTGGGCTTAGCACCTTACCATTTATTCTCAAATTCCTGCCACCATACCACATCGTAGCAAAGCGTGGAATTGTTATTCATTTCCTGCGATTGAAACTAGTCTCTGGACGCAACTGAACGTAAACAGCCTGGTACAGTCACTTCTCAGCGGACACATTCGTTGTTTCCGTATAGTTAAATCATTATTATTGTCGGGTATGGGGTTCGGTGATATAGGGCCACAGACACTAACGGAACCTGGAGATTTTCGTCACGTAAGCCACGTCTCAATACACAGTGTGTGGCGGCTACTGGCAGTATTATGTAAGCCGCGCACAGCCGTGATTTGCGAGTTGGCTTCAGCTTGATTGACAGGGGTGCCTAGCTCCAAACTGCATGTGCATTGTGAGGCTAACGCCAGAGTACAGCATGCTAGAGTATCGACATGCCTTTGTTAGAAACATAATATCGCTGACGCCAACAATGCAAGATTAGTGTGTGCCACGCGCAGACTTAGGCTATCAGCCGAGTTCACGTGATATAGGCTATCAAAATGAGCAGTCGGCGAGATTAGCTGAGGCATATGGCAGTAAGCGTCAGAAGGCTTGCGAGCTGTCTAGGCGATTATAGGTCTACGTAACTTCTCGTAAGTAGTGTTCAAACGTTATTATTATTATCCTGGGGTAAGGTTTATGCACATGCAATTTACAGATATCAAAGAACTGCATTGAAATTCTCTGAGTCCTCGCAAATTATTTAGCGGGAATTATTAAGTCAATTGAAGAGGCATCATTATAGTTAATCTTATTATATATAAAATTGACGTGTTTGTTCCTATATATATCACTCTGCAGCCAAAACTACACATCGCAAACGAATAGTGTTTGTATGTGGCAGTAGGTACCAGTCTCCCGTTGTGCACTATGGCGGTACAGGGTTGATAACGATAAGGTGGTGGAAGATATGGGAGTTGAAAGTTTCAGACTTGTATAAAATTCTACGTGTGAGCGTCAATATTTTGCTCTTTAACAAGAACTACACAATTGAGACGAACAATCTCTCTGTGTTGTTCTAGTACACTGTCTCCCTTTGTACACCATAGCAGTTCCTTGTCGATATCTAAAAGAGGGTGCAAGATATAGTGGTTGAAAGTCATCAGCTTATATAAAATTCGAACTGAAGAACAGCGATAACTTTTGACACTATAATAGCAAAGAGATTATATACAGCGAAACGTGATGCACATTTTTCTGTTGTTTATCTGTAACAAGTGTACGAATAAAGAAAAATAAGTGCATATTGCAGTCTGAAAAGTAAAACAACCGAGAAAGAAGCCAAATCGGAAGAAAGAAATTTCGCGTTCTTGATACGTTTGTAAAAGACAGAAAACGGTGCTGAAAAGTGAATCTACAGATGATAGAAACTTGAAATTTATAGAAGTTGTTTATCTAACACTGCAGGCATCAGAGAGTTTTTCGATATTCCCATGCCTGAGGGGCTGAAATAAAGGATGAACGGTTTTTTGGAAAATACGTTGCTATTAAGACCATTTTGAAGCAAGAAGTAGAAAACTTTGGATTAAGATTTTTGACTGGAATTTTAAAATAAAGTATTTCTATATTTTTGTAAATTCAACCATTAAGCGGGTGAAATCTTTTAACGATGCTACTAACACTATTTTGATACTAGAAAATTTGGATTTGGAACCATGGTTAGAAGTAAAAAAAAAAGTGTTTCGGGATGTTTTGAATTCTGCCATCAATGTTGCAATAGGGGGTGGCAAGTTGTATCAAAATACGTAATTAGGAAAGCATTTTTAAATCTAAATCTATGAAAACTTATATTTAGAAGCATAAACGACCAATGCAGACCATCCAGTCTACGCGTACGTAGCAGCAGGAACTAAGCTAGTAAATTAATAAATGACGTGTACTTGCGTCCTACCATAAAACTGGTGAGGCCTATTGAAAAGAAGGTGAATGTTTCATTGCTAAGCTACTACAGAGATTTAAATATTAATGTCACACATCTACAAAAATTATATTTGTTTCCTCTTTACCCTAAATATATCCCTGAAGTGATCTATGCATCAGTTATTTATAAAGATTTAGTTCTCATACTTTTGGATATTAATTGTTTATGTGGTTGCGTATATTTTTTTGGTTCCTGTTGTACTTGTTAACTTCTACGTATTATTGTGTGCGGTCTTGTGGAACTGCACTAGTTACCTACCACGTTAGATAAATGACATGGTCGAATTTAAGATTGGAAACTTATATTTAACACTTCTCATTCTGGATAATAAATGCCTCTCTACAAAGCTGCTCTTAATTTCACTATTAAAAAGACCGTTTTCGTTTATGGAAATTAAACCACAACAGAACTCCTCCTGGCAGCTAGACCATAAATCCTTAGTCTTACAAAATTATCGCACATGATCAAGGAATCTTCACTTTTAGCTTAAGTGATATTTGGTTCCATGCTGATCGACAATTAAGACTTTTACCTCTCTTAGTTTCTACTGGGCGCAGCGGCAACTATGACCTATTCGAAATTACGCGTCATCTCGGCAGTGTTGGTATCCGCATGCTCAGCTATCCGCGTACCTCGTCCGAATTCCTCCTGCATACCTCTCTTATCGTCTGTCCTCACTGTTATTGCTATTTCGTTTTTTATTATGTTCGAATAAGTATCTTTTATTTCCGGCTTTCGTTCATAAGTGAACGTAGGCCTACTCTTAATAGTGAACCTCGTGTCTGTATGAGATTGCCGAATCTCCCACTGCCGTGGCATTGTAAAAAGTCATATAACTGAAAAAATATCATACTCAAGATACGCTCAGTGCGATATTATAGTGCCTGAAAGGATGGTACATATTGAGAAAGTGTATTAATTAAAGAAATTTAAAAGAAATTAGGAGTAATGAGAAATATTTATAATAAAAAATTCTTGTATACTTAAAGAAGCCAAGTGATTAAGCCACAAAACAATTTAAAAATGTATTTTATATTATTTGTATCCACGTCTCACGCCAGCATTGATGGAAACAGAATTATGGGTGATTGGCGCAAACCAATGGGAAAAAATAGAGTTTCTATAAATTTAAATAAAAAACTATGTAATAAAATTCCAATTGCTACTTTAAATGTAATTATCATTTATTACGATATGAACTATTTCTGGGTGCTGCCTTGTTCAGGTATTCTGTGATAATGTGACATTGTCAATCATAAGTTGAATTTCAGTCTACCGTAATTATAACTTACATTTCTAAATATACATACGTCAGACTGCCGTGACATCCGGAATCTATGATCTTTGCATGTGTCAGAAAAATTAATGAACTTTGGTTGCCGAATCGTCAGCAGTGATCTCTAGTAGAGAGACCAATGATCGTTACTGACATGTATAATCTTTGTATAATAAAATTTTAGTTATCTTTGCTACTGAAATCTTTATTTGTGTGTAAGCTATGACTATGTCGTACTTTTGATCCATTTTATTGGTGCACTATATGAATAAAGTTTTCTATGTATCGTACTTTTTGTGTTTCGAGTTAACTTCGTAAATTTCAGAGAGGTGGTGGAGTGAGTGTAAATATATTTAGATTTTCTCCAGAATGTTCAAGAGTTGTCCTTTAAGTGTTACATGTAAAATTTCGAACTCCTTTTCTAAATTATCTGCTGTGTGCTTCTCCGTTTTTAAGTGTTGGTAGTAAGTAGATGGGTTATCTTCACTTTGTCTGGAGTGATTCCGGTATCAAAAAGCTGTCGAACATTAATAAGGAACTCTTAAATTTTGAGAACAAATATTGCTCTAATAAAACTTACAAACCACTAGACAGCACGGAAACCAACGATATATGTGGATGTTACGGCCATCTTACGTATGTATATTTAGAAATGTAAGTTATAACTATGGTACTCATGAAATTCGATGTATGATTGACGTCTCATTTTCACAGATTACTTGAAGCTGGCAGTATATCGAAATAGTTCCTCTTGTAATAAATAACAGCTGTTTTTCAATTGAAATTTGATTATATAATGCCTTTCAATGACATCTATACTGCTGCAGGCCAAAGAGACACCAAATTAAACAAAAAAGTCATTCTTTTTTATTTAAGGACGAATTTATAACTTAGCACGAGTAGTAAAATATTTAAACCAATTAAAAATCCATAATTAATGCCAAAAGCAGGAATGTATCATATTTAAGTAAACTAATACAAAAATTTTAAAAGTAGTTTGTTATTAGAAAAATACATTTTTATTCAGTTATTCTTGAGATAAGATACGTATAAAAGCAAAGCAGTCATCAATTCGAAGATGGATTTGAAGCAGCACAGTTGTTTACTAGACATGATCCTACTGCATGTGGTAAGTTGTTGCCTGCCTACGATTCTTAGAACTGACTTACCTAACCAGTTCTAGGGGAACCTTCAGTTTAACATGGATTCCCAACCATTTTTTAAATCAAGAAACTATGCCAAAGGTGGTAAAAGCGGTAATTGACAGATGAAAGTCCTTAAAAATCCCTGGGGATCGAAGTCACAATTTGTACCACTGAGCCACCGAGTAACGGAGATAAGTTATTTGTATCTCAAAATGCTGGAAATCTTAGTCAAGGTTCTTGTGTAGTCAGAGAGACTGAAACCAGGAGATGCATATGACTTTCATAGCTCCGTAGGCGGTATAACATTGAGGAAAAAAGTAAAATAAATAAATAAATAACGCGTCACGAATTTGAGGAAAAACATTTGACTGGGGGTTGTTAAAACCGATCAGTTGTCCCATGATTAGTAACCGCAGGCTCCAACGGGGCGGCAGCAGTGGCTGGTTCTGGCCAGTAACGGCCCTCACAATAGCCCACGAGGGACCGTCTGCAGCGGCTGCCACGTGTTTCACAACGATGAATAATATACATAAAACAGACACCACTAGCGAGTTTACAACTCACAGCGGAGAACGCTAGAAGCCCTGTGGGGATATACGTTGGTGGCGCAGTTCTATGTAGAAAAGTACCGTGTTGTGTTGTTGTGGTCTTCAGTCCGGAGGCTGGTTGGATGCAGCTCTCTACGCTACTTATCCTTAGCAAGCGGCTTCATGTCCTCATAAGAACGGCAACCTACATCCATTTGAATTTCCTTATTGTAATCATCTCTTGGTCTCCCTCTGAGATTTTTACCCCACTCACTTCCCTCCAGGGATAAATTAACAGTTCCTTGATGTCTAGGTATGTCAGAAAATCCTTTCCTCCCAGTTATCTTCAGTACCTCCTCATTAGTTTAGCATTCTTCTGATGCACCATATTTCAAAAGCCTCCATCCTTTTCCTGTCCGAAATGTTTATCGACCATGTTTCACTCCCATAGAAGGCAACACTCTACACAAATACCTTCAGAAAGGACTTCCTTATGCTTAAATTAATATTCGATGTTAACAAATTTCTCTTTTTCAAAAACACTTTTTTCCCATTGCCATTCTGCATTTTATATCCCTTCTACTGCGACCATCATCTGTTATTTTACTGCCCTAGTAACAAAACTCATTTACCACCTTTATTGCTTCGTTACTTAATTTAATTCCTTCAGCAACACCTGATTTTCTTACACTGCACTCCATTACCCTAGTTTTGCTCTTGTTAATGTTCATCTTATATGCTCCTTTCAACACACTGTCCATTCCGTTCAACTGCTCCTCCTGGTCCTTTGCTGTATCTGACAGAATCACTATGCCGTGAATATCATCAGCAAAACGCACGGCTATTATTTCTTCGCCCTGAACTTTAATTCCTTCTCCAAATTTCTCCTTGCTTTCCTTTATAGCTTGCTCAATGTATAAATTGAATAACATTGGGGAAAGGCTACAGCCCTGTCTTACACCCTTCCCTACCTCTGCATCCCTTTCATGCCCTTCAACTCTGATAACTGCTGACTGGTTTTTGTACAAGTTGTAAATAACCTTCCGTTCTCTATATTTTAATCCTGCTCATTTCAGAATTTGAATGAGTGTATTCCAATCAACATTGTCAAAAGCTTTCTCCAAATCTACGAGTGCTAGAAATGTAGGTTTGCCTTTCCTTAATGTACCTTCTAAGATAAGCAGTAAAGTGAAGATTGCCTCCCGTGTTCCTACATTTCTCCTGATTCCGAACAGGTCTTCCCCAATGTCGGTTTCTACCAACTTTTCCATCCTTCTGTAAATAATTCGTGTTATAATTTTGCAACCATGACTTATTAAACTGATGGTTCTGTAATTCTCACACCTGTCATCACCCGCTTTCTTTGGAATGGGGATTATTACATTTTACTTACAGTACTAGGGTATTTCCCCTTTCTCATACATCTTACGCACCAGATGAAATAGTTTTGTCATGGCTGGCTCTCCCATAGACTTCAGTAGTTCTGAGGGAATGTCGTCCACTCCAGAGGCCTTGTTTTGACTTAGGTCTTTCAGTCCTCTGTCAAATTCTTCTCTCAGTATAGTATCTCCTACTTCGTCTTCATCTACATCCTCTTTCCTTTCTACAATATTGGCTCTGAGCTCATTTCCTTTGTCGAACCCCTCTATATACTCTATCCACATTTTATCTTTCCCTTCTTTGCCGAGAACTGGTTTTCCATTTCAGTTCTTTATATTCATACAGCTGCTTTTCTTGTCTCCAAACGTTTCTTTTATTTTCCGGTAGGTAATATCTATTTTTTCCCTAAAAGTCTGTAGAAGAATGTATAATTAGAGAAGTAGCATAGCTAGAAAATATTGTTAGATGCATGAATGTCTGCAGAAATTAGAAGCTTAGTGCTGGGAGTACCAGTTAAAAGCTACATAAGTACATGTAACGCACTGAGTTGTAATATGAGGAGAGGCCCTCGTTGTTGGATAAGACGATTACGTAACTATCACTGGAGCTGTCACATGCTTTTAAACAATGCAAGTATACATGTGATGTGATGTAAAGTAGAAAGGCCGCAGGAAACTACTTGCAGCTGCAAATTACCGGAAGAGTAGCACGCCAACTATGAAGGTCATTCGACCGTAACTTGAATAGTGTTGCCAGTGTGGGACCCGTACCAGGTGGTAATAATGGAGGAGGCAGAGAAGTTCCAAAGAACAGCAGTAAGCTTCATTACAGAATTATTCAGTGAGCGCGAAAGCATCTCTGAGATGATCACGCAGTTTCAGAAGCAGACGCTACAGGGTAGGTGCTACGGATCAGCATCACTGTCAAGGTAGATTTGCGCACTGGCTGCTCTGCAGCGTGTAGAAGATGTAAATATGTCTTTTAGTAGGCTAGTTAATAGTGGGACATCAGCTGCTTGATGGTAGTAGGCTATTTCATTTACTTCGCTGGACTTACTTCACATCCTCCTCCTCAGCCCATTGGCTTCTTCAAATATAATTCTGTTAACTGTGAAGTGGTGTCCATGTTTATTACGAGGTTCCCTCTGCCATGCACCGAGTGAAATCTTAGATAGACGATGAAGGAAGGAAGGAAGGAAGGAAGGTTAGTGATTACGTAGAGTTTCCCGGCGTATTAATTGTTGATATTCATGTCGGGTTTCCAGCCGGATCGTAGAGTCATCTAGACACAATATTTCTGCGGACCACCTGGCCGCCATCTTCAGGTGATATGGATGCTGCTAAGTCTCGTAGGAAACTGAAGTCTTTCCGTGACCGGCGGCCTTATATACGCCGCGAAGTACTAACTGCGCGTGCGCCAGAGAGTCGTGGCTGCGCAAGCTGCCGGTTCAGCGCCTCAGTGGTGTAAATTGGCAGCGCTTACATGAGCTAGTTGTCAAAGGTGGAGAAAAGATTGCGTTGTTTTTTAACAACCGGATTCCACATGTTACATAGAGGGAACCTCTTGTCTTGATTTATTATATCGTCCGCCAACCTAATCTCAATAGATTCCTTTAAAATGCATTCCCAAATGCGAGACGCAGAAGCAAGTACACGTGTTTCGTCATACTTCATTCTGTGTCCTTCGGTTAGACAATGCTCCGCTACTGCAAACTTGTCAGGTTGCAACAAACGTGTATTCTGTGGTGCTCGGTGCATCGATCATTAAAGGCGCGAATCGTTTGTGCTGTATATGATTTCCCACAGTGGCAACAAATCTTATAAACACCGGGATTTCTCAGCCCCCAAATCGTCTAATTGAGCCAAGAACTTTTTTTAAGATCCTTCCTATTTTTGAAGACACACTTCTGGCGTATGGAAGGTAAGCAATTGATCTGCATTGGTCCTTTTATGGTTCTGGTGATGGCCCAATCTGCATGGCATGACGGATCTGTCTCTCTGTGTACCCATTTTCCTTAAACACCAATTTCAGATGTTCTAGTTCCTGTGTTAAGGTATCTGCATCCGATATGTCATAAGCTCTTCTAACCAAAGTCGTCGGGACACCTGTGCGTTGGTTTGGTGAGGGGCAATTCATTGCTTGTAGATATCGGACCGTGTGCAAGGGTTTTCTGTACACACTATTTCCTAAGGTTACACCGTCCTTTCTGTACACTAATACATCCAAAAATGGGAGTTGAGAGGGATGGGAAGTTTCCATTTTTGGATGTATTAGTGAATGCCAATGGTACCCACGGTCTCGATGTACGGTAGCTAGAGAATGCAGCACAGATGCTCACATTGCATTTATCATGTATTCGACCCTTGTTGTTTAAACGTAAAAAAATGCAGCATTGTGCTGCAGGTCGCCTGGTTTCTGATAGAGAACGCTAGACGCGACCGCGATGCAACGCGTCAGATAGTGACATTGCGCGGGAATGTTCTGTAGGTGAGGGAGCCGGGTAGGACGAGGACAATCATCTCGTGTACAGTACTTTATCAGTAAAGGCCATTCCACACTGCACGTGGCGTGCGTGTCCAGACGTACGCTAGCTACGTTTAAAAGTGTGGCTTCCCGTGTTATCAAACGGGGCTGTTCACACTTGCAGGGCCACGGCCACGCGCCGGACACTCGTGGCTACCGTTCGCTCCCTGAGCGATCTTCCTAAACGTGGCCGGCTACAGTTTCGTTCCGCGTATGCGCAGAAAGAAGGTAAGACGTCGTGCAAGCCAACCCTCGAGCACTACACAGCGCTTAATCATGTTGTCTGAGCTGTTGCGTTTATTGTTGATGATTTACAAGTAGTTGGTGTGCCATTGTGTGTTCCAGTTTTTCTATCCCATCCTCGTCGCCACTTTTGTGTCTCGTTTCCGCCGGTTGTCGTAGGTGTCGGTGGCCGAGTAGAAAGAGACCGACACAGGAATAAAGGATGCACGCGTGTGCAGGTACGGAGGTGGTCAGCCAGTGGGACAGCAGAAACTAGAAACTCTAGACTAAATTAGAACAAGTTGTATATTTCGTAGAAATAAGATAATACTTATCTTTTACAAAGTTCAAGACTGCAGAATGCTGATACATAGTTTAGATAGAGGCCTGCCTGCTGATGATTCCTAGTGCCTATCCGATAGCCAAGTCTTAACTGGTGCATATCTGATTCCTAAGTGACGATGCAGTTCAGTGGTGGCCACGAACGGAGTTGCAGCAGAGGGCGCTCGTGGCTGACGTCGTAAGAACGCCGCGCCGTGCGTGCATGGCGGCGCGCGGCGAAAGTACGTGGCGCGCACTTTAGACTTGTGCGACACCACACCAGTAACGTTTTAGGCTCAAAATGGAGCAGTTAATTGAACAGGTACGTTCTCATCCTGTCATTTGGGACTCGACATTACCTTAAAGTAAGACAATTATTTCATCAAACAGAAATTTCATCTTTGATCCTAACACATATCAAAAGTGTAATATTTCATTATAACATTTCCTTGCCGGATAGAGACGAAGAACAAGAATTAAATATTGGAGATCAGCAGGAAAATGAGGAACAAGATGATCACGGTGATATCGAAAATAATGCCGATGATGTAGAAAAAGAGGACGAAATGACTGCAATGAGGAAAGAACGTCGAAACCGATCTCCAAGAGGCGTAGACAAAGTTCTAAATTTCTTGCTTAACAGAGAGAAAATAAAAAATAAAGAGTGCTCGCACAAGAAATGTTCCTGATGAAATAGACTTATTCTTTGGCAGTGCAGCCCAGTCGGTTCGGAAATTACCACGACGTTTACAAAACAATGTAAAAATTGAGGTGGTAAATAGCATCTGTCAAGCGGAAGAAGAAATGATATGTTCTCCAGTTCAGCTACTAGGCCCAATTCATCTTCATCCTTTGTACCTACTTCATCACCTTCCACATCACACTATCAGTCGTCTTTTTCTCCTTCATCTGTCCCTTCCCCAGAGTGTATTGATACATTCCTTTCGACAACCGTATTTCCTTCAATCTGTTAATGAAAATAACTTTGAAGTACTTTAAGATTTTTCTCAAGAAGATTAATTTATTTGACTTCTAACAATTTCGTATGTCACTTTAAGCTACTAATTAAAAAGAATACATTAAAAAAAAGGTTTAATAAAACAATTTGTCGAAATGTTACTTTTCAATAAGTTACAGTAGCATCATAAATATGTTAAATTTTATAAGAATAAATAGATTCAATAATAATGTCAAAATTGCATTTTTTTCGTATCTTAAACTAATGGCCAATAGTTCCCTGCTACTAATTGATTCTCTGTAGGTGGTGTCTTTTTTCTTGATGACATCATCAATCATTGTCAGGACTTCATTGAACTGGTCATGACCTAAGCTGAAATATGTGCTGAGTTTTCCATCATCCGCCTCAAGATCACGCAACAAGTGGTGGTATTCGCCATACTTCTTCCTTTTCTTATTGATTGGATGCACCCACTCGTTTCTTGAAGCCAATGAGTACAATAAAACCAGCTCATCGTCACGACTGTCACTGCTGCTGGTGTCATCAAACCAAGGTAAGCCGGACTGACACCACGGAATCGTCGGAGCTGACATCTTTCTGCATACTAGGAAAAACACGTGCCTTTATTCGTAGAACCATGTTCGAGTGGTACTTCGGCTCTCAAAGACGTACTTTGGAGGCAACATTCACTTGTTTCTTCCATGTTACAGACGCCATTTTGATTTGCCATATATCTCAGTTTTGTTTTATAACTCGCAGGAAACCGTTTCAGGGCAACAGCGAATTAACGACGAAATACAAATCATCTTTGGATTAATTTATTATAACTAAATGTAATTAAAATCAAATTAACAATAAGAAAGAAACTTGTGGGAACGAGTATATAAATTTAAAGGTAGAAAACATATCGAGTAGCTGTGGTGTAACGGGTAGCGTGCTGGACTTCCAAACAAGAAATCTGCGAACGAAACTCGTTCAATGCAATTTTCTTTTTCTTTTTTTTATCTTAACGTTTGCAACACATTGTGGGAGTTATTTATCCCCAACACTTTGTGGAATTTTCTTATTCACATAACAGAATTATGTTATCGAATACTCTTCTATGCTGTCTCAGGAGTTAATAACATCGATTTAGTGATTTTTATGTGTGACTGAGGAACAGAAAATGAAACTGCTGCTGCAATTGGTACGAACAGCAATGATATTTATGTTCTTCCTTATCACAAATATTTGACTTTGTTCCAACTATGTTGCGATTTTCGAGAATGTGGTTGGAGACAAAACTAGAGGAACGTTAAAATTGCTGGTACCGTAAGTGAAATGAGTATCAATGACATTTAGGCCTACACCATTCGCTAGTCAGAAAGATGTGGCTATTTATTTGCGAATATTTTAGCGCTTAGTTTCGAATATATCGCGATTTCCGAGAGTGTGCTTACACCGATATTCCTGGTCACCAGTATTTGGTGACTTGTTTCTCAATATGTCACGATTACAGTGTGTGCGGTTAACTAAGATCCTGACAGGATAAATTTAATTTCTGTTGCAAGTGCATACAGAACATTCAGAACAACGTCGTCTGCTGCCTTTAATGGGCAGTCTTCAGAATTTGTGTTCGTTGTCCTCTTTAAGATCTTAAAACGTAAACAAAAACGTAAACAAAAAAAAAAAGTATTTGTCGTAATTATTTAATGCACGTTAGCTTTGAAATTGCATTATTCAACGATACGCGAGCTATGTGTCTTGGAATTCAAATGCGAAACTTCCACTTTTCCAAATAATCGCGAGTCAAATGCAGCATTCTGGCAGTGGATTGTAGTTTGGGAATCGGAAAGTACAAACAACAACCGGCCGCGGTGGTCGAGGGGACTGAGGCGCTCCAGTCACGGTCTGCACGACCACCACGGTCGGGGGTTCGAATCCCCCTTCGGGCATGGATATTTGTGCCGTCCTTAGGATTACCTAGTTCATGAGCAGTTTGTAAGTTTAGGGACTGATGACCCCATAAGCTGTACAAACATTTGATTTTTACAAACAACATTTTACTTTCAACTCGGAATATAAATACATAACAGGAACGGAAATGCAGGTAACACTTTCCAATTACACAACTAAACAAGTAATGAACAACTGGTTTAATTCGTCTGCTAGAATGGCTACCGCAGACTTGACAACCACAGATATATATTTATCGTTGCCTCCAAAGTATGTCTTTGAGAGCCGAAGAGCCGAAGTACCACTCGAAAACGGTTCTACGAATAAAGGCACGTACGAAAAACGTGGTCGGTATAGCATCGCAACTGTGGCTGTTGTCTGAAATGGTGGCCGGCGTGTCGTGCATTCTGACACGCACACCACGTGCAGTGTGGAATGGCCTTTTGTAGAGTTAAGTTTCACCTCTTATGTGGGTGGAATGAAGCAACTTGTAAACCGAGCCCCTGGTGCTCAAGCGCGCAGGCAAGTTGGCGGCAGCGGCTGGTATTCTACACCGCTCCCTGCTTTGTTCTGTTGTGCCGGGCACTGCCGGGCCACGTAACGGCGCCCTGCACGCGTCCAAAGTTAATTAATTATATAAATTGGGCAGCCATAGAGAGCCGCCAGTGTTTACGTAGCGGCTCCGGTAACAGAGAATTCCGGCCGCTGCAACGGCCAATTAGCTAAATGCTGCTGCAGCGGCCGAATGGCAGCCCTGACGCTATCGCCGCGCTGTTGGCAGCACTGACGCCACCTGCCTCGCTGGCAAGATAGCATCTCCATCCCATTAGCCAGCCCTGCCGTACGTCAGGGAGGCAACCTAACCTCATAGGCGTCCGCAACGGGCAGTTGCCCCTCCTGCAATTCAATTCCAGAGAACACTATCTGGCGCAATTTGCCACATGAAGAGCGATCTGCAATTGCATCGCTCATTGCAAAAAGGCCATCAGTCAACTGTTTTTTTTTTTTTTTTTTTTTTTTTTTTTTTTTTTTTTTTTTTTTTTTTTTTTTACGAAAATTACATTGGAAGTGGGAAAGAAAAGGTAGCCGCATTCATATGTAAAGGCTAGTTTACACGACGACACTACGTTTCATGAAACTGCGCTACTGGCCAGTGCGCATGCGCGGAAGTCGTTCGCGCAACTCGTTTGCGAAACTGAAACAGTTTCAGCACCTACCAACTTTGGCGAAACTGATTGGGCGTGATTTTAGGTTAGGTTATGACCAATACAGGACAAAATACGACATAAAGGGGGAAACGGAAGAAATAATTCGGTTTTGGGACATATATGCGATGCATAGGTGTTTGTGGGATTTTAACGATGAAAATTTCAGAAAAAAAGTAGCGGCGTATTAGTGCTCTTGAAGCAATTATTCGTGAATTAACTACTGATGAGTTGACGATTAGTGAATTGCAGACAAAAATACATTCAATTCGAAATAACTACAGAAAGAAACTATGGCAATTGTGGGTTTCGGAACACGGTACACGTACTGTAGAGACAAATATCTACTTGACAAGAAACGTAAAGCAATTTGTAATTTCAGTTCTGGTAACAATGCCTCACGCATAACAGTATTTTGTTTCTTTATTGCACTACTAACTGTGTTTAAATGGAACGTGAACTATTCTGGTGACATTCTAAGTTGATTAAAATAACTTCTAGGGTCTTCAACCACAATTTCTTTCAGCAAGGTCGCTGAGCAACCGAGCTGACGTCTTTTTTTAATCCAGTCACGAACTTAAACACGTTTCTTATTCTTTTTATATTTAGTCTTATGCAGCGACTTCACACAGAGCAGCAATAGCTCCGCTTCAACTCTTACAGCTACCAAAACTTTCATTCTACGTCGACTACGGCACTCACAAAACAACGAAACTGAACTGTATAGTATTGGCGCCGTGTCTACAGACATACAAGAAACCAGTTGCGCGCAATTTATTCCATGCAACGAGTGTCGCAACCTAGTGTCGTCGTGTAGACTAGCCTTAACAGAAAGGGCATTAGTCACCCATTCAAATGGCCTCACTATCGGCCTTGGCTGGCCGCGGTGGCTGAGGGGACTGAGGCGCTCCAGTAACGGTCTGCACGGCCACTACGGACGGAGATTCGAATCCCCCATCGGGCATGAATATTAGTGCCGTCCTTAGTATTAGTTAGTTCATAACTAGTTTGTAAGTTTAGGGACTGATGACCCCGTAGTTAAGTCCCATAAGCTATACAAACATTTGAATTTTGAATTTATCGGCCTTGCGCCGCTTCCCCGCATATTTTTTTGCCTGAGGTTTTAATCGCAACAACAATCCATTGTTGTGTTTACGGCATGGTAGGTTCAAATAGTAAGTCATTACTGTCGCATTCAGAAGCCACACATTTACAGAGGAGTAATTACGGTGGGTGTTTGAAATGTCTGTGCAAAGTCCAAGAAATGGCACCACCGCCGCGTATCGAAGTCAAGTTTACTTAGTAGCATCTTTGGAAAGGAAGCACGCCAAGTTTCAGCCATATTGGGCTATTTATTTATGTTTGGCATTCGTGTGAATCAAGGAAGTCGAGTGATTGACAAAGAATGGACAAAAAAGAATTTCGTGTGGTGATTAAATATTACTTTACCAAAGTAAAACGCTTCTGGAGACTAAAGAGAAGCTTGATAAACATTATGGTGACTCTGCACCTTTCATTAGAACAGTTTATAAGTAGTTTTAAAATTTTCGAAATGACCATATCAGCACAAATGCCGCAGAACGTTCTGAACGTCCTGTGGGGGGTTACGACTCCAGAAATCATTGATAAAATCAATGATATGGTAATGGGTGACAGAAGAGTTAAGGTGCGTGACATTGATAGTGCTTCGGGTATCTAGAATGAATGGGTACATAATATCTGCATAAACATTTAGAGATGAGAAAGCTATCCGCAAGATGGTGCCGCGATTGCTCACGCTTGACCAATAATGGAATCGTGTGAAGTGTTGCAAGGAAGGTTTTCAACTGTTCAGGAAGAATCCGCAGGACTTTAAACGTCTTTTCCTCACTGTGGATGAAACATGGGTAAATTACTATACACCAGAGGTCAACGAACAATGTAAACAATGGGTTACTAAGGGAGAATCTGCACCAAAACAGGCGAAAACTGGTCCTTCGGCCGGTAAGGTATTTTGGGATTCGCAAGGGACAATCCTCATCGACTATCTGGAACAGGGTAAAACTATTACAGGTGCATATCATTCATCCCGTTTGAAAACCGAGCTGCAAGAAAAACGCCGGTGATTGGCCCAGAAAATGTCCTTTTCCATCAGGGCAATGCACCAGCATACAACTCAGCAGTTTTGGCCACAAAATTATTGGAAATGGGATTCCAACTCGTTTCATATTCTACAGACTTAGCTCCATCGAACTACTATTTGTTTCCCAATTTGAAGAAATGTCTGGCGAGACGAAGATTTCATTGAAATGAGGAGGTGACTGAAGAAAGTAATTGCTACTTTGCGGGCTTGGACAGATCCTATTATTGGGAAGGGATCAGCGAATTAGAACAGCGTTGGACGAAGTGTATAAGTCTAAAAGGAGACTGTGTCGAAAAATAAGAATGGTTTTCCCCAAACACATTGGTAGTTTTCATTTTTGCACGGACTTTTCAAACGTCCCTCGTATGTCTGCATCTTCTTCGCAATCCGAAAAGCTTTCTGCAGGCAACATAAGGAAAAAAATGCTGATAAATACAAATGGAATGTTATTCGTGAGTCTTAAGTGCAAGGGAGTGGAATACTTGAATAGGAAAGGAGACAAAACGTTCAAATGTTTCTGAAGCTTAAGGGACTTAACTGCGGGATCATCAATCCCTTAACTAACAAACTACTTATAAACTGCCTTATACTAAAGACGACACAAATATCCACGCCCAGTTGGGGATTCGAACCCCCGATGGGAAACGACTTTGCGCATCGGAGCATAGCGGCTCAATGCGGTCGGCCGCTCCGCCCCGACAAAATTCAGCGTCGGAGTACAGGAGATAACTGCAAGTGATTAAGTACGTGAACTTGATTTCTGTATGGAAGTAAGTGTGCAGTTTAAGCATTAGAGTAATTGACATAATTTCAACCTAGGATTTGGGCACCCTCAGGTCGATGTTTGCTGTGCATGTGACGAACTGTCAACTAAGGAAACGCAGTCCTCATCTATTAGGCTCTATGAAGCGAACTGCGATTGGAGAATTAATGGTTCATTGCAGAAGGTCAGAAAAAATTTACAGTAAAGTTAAAGAAGTTTCTGAACGCTGTGAAAAGAAAATAATGTCTGTGAGCTGACTTTTGACTACATGAAAGATTTACCATTACCAAATATTCCTGTTGAAGATATTTTTTATTTGAACCAACAATGGGTCAATGTTTTTTGTATACATAATATGAAAACAAAGCAGTAACACTCTTATGTGTATCATGAAGGGCAAGCCAAGAAAGATGCAAAAGAGGTTCGCTCATTTCTGTATCATTATATCGCGAAATATTTCTTAAAGATGTGAATGAGCTTCACTTGTTCTCTGATGGGTGTGCTGGTCAAAACAAAAATTACCCAATGATTCCCTTTTGTTTAACACTTGTATCAACTGGAAGATTTAGGAAGATGAAACATTACTTCCCTTTACGCGGGTATGATTTCCTCCCAAAGGATAGAGATTTTGCGACTATAAAAAAGTTCGTAACTCGTCATGACAGGATCTACTTTCCTGAAGAGTACGCCATAATGATAAAAAAGGAATCAAGTAAATTCTCAGTGGAAACTATTGACAATATTGCTGTATTAGACTGGTGGCCTGCCTATTTAAAAAAAAGTCTAGCCTATCTGAATCAAGCGTGGGAAAAATATTCCCAAGGAACATAAACGTTTCTTTCTCTTCTTCTAAATGTGAGTTTTGACTACGATGCACATTAACCTGGGCAAGTTATAACAGAGCAGTTCATCGATGGTTTGATCAAAGAGCCTCAATAAGCATCGTGTATTTCTCAGTCAGTTGGCACATCATGAAAAACGAGTGCCGATCAATCTCAAAAAAATAAAAGATTTGTTTAAAGTGAAAAGGTATATTAAAGCTGAGTGTATGGAATTCTATGGTGAAAATGGAAGAATGGCCAACAGAGGGTAGCACAAACAATAAATATGATGGTGAAGACGATTAACTTGTTTTATTGTATTCTACTGTCATACTATTTTGAAAAACACAGCTGTTGCAAAAAAATGTAAATCAGATAGTAATACTCATATTTAATTTTGACGAGTACAATATTAACTGATCTTTCTAATAAACTCAGCAAGTATTTGCAAGTATTGCTTTCATTTGTTGCAACACACATTCTTTCATTGCAAACAGGTTATGAGTCAGTGATTTTTAAATGAAACTATAAGTTACAAAACAAAAATACACAGCACTACTCAGTGCTTGATGGCTCACTAACGATTGGGCTTAACAATAAAGAAAGTAATGGTTTATGGTGTACAAAGGTTTTTCCTTCTCTTGTAAAATTTTAATTTCGTGACTCATGGCCTGTTTTGAAATGACCGATTCAATTTTTCAATTTGACATACACCTAAAAAAAAAAAAAAAAAAAAAAAAAAAAAAAAAAAAAAAAAAAAAAAAAAAAAAAAAAAAACACTCTATCGGTTTCTATGATATAAACCGTCGTATTCAGATTTTCAAAACTGGACATCATAATGGAACTTTTAAAGCTTTGTACAATAAGTCTGTCGTGTAGATAAAATTTTATAATATGACCAGATACTTATTGTACAAAGCCTCAGATGTTCCCAAATGAACTCAATTTTTATAAATCTGAAGATGGAGATTTATATAATTATTGAAACCGGCAATTAAAATAACCACTTGGGATCAGTGCCTAGCAATCGTTTATATAAGGTTCACATATTAATGATCCTTTATTCTTTACACCACTCTTATGCGATTCTACGCATTATTTCTGACCGTACTACGTCGTATACCCAGCACTGCCGAGTTCGACGATAAGAATTGTGGCATTAGCAGTGCCTATCTGCCTTAGATTCGTTGGGTATGTAGTCTAGTTAAAAGAATGTCACTCCCTGTGCGCGATGCTACTTTCTGCTGTTCTGTCCTGCAGTGACGTTGAATATGAACATTTACCACAATGCGGCAGTCCCTAACATATTCTCTGCAATTTCCGTGCGCAGCCGTTAGGGAGTTCCAAAAATATTCCGTTACAGCTCGCTGCGAGTTGGTTTTGGCGTCTGATTGCGCAACAAAATTGACGTAATTCATTAAATTCGTTAACGTGATATAGCGTAAAGTGCTGTAAGCAAATTAATATTTGTAGATGACATAAATGGTATATAACTGAACAGTACACATTACTGACATTTCTGGTGGTAGGTTTTATTAATTATTAACAGAATTTTTCGGAAGATTTTAGACAAACTTCGTGCATCAGACAGTTAAATTTCAGAGTAAATTATTACTAGAATGTGAAAAAAGATATTTTTACTAATACATTTGATGTTACTTTCTACCTTATTGAATTTGGGATAAGCAATTTCTTGGTGTTAAATCGAAACTGTGGAATGTGCGCACCGAAAGACTGCATACATTTACTTCAAATTTTACGTATGAGAGTAATCTACTTTCAGAAACAACGTTTGACGTACAATATTTTGTATACTAATTTATGCATTTTTGGCAACATAAGATTCCGAAGGCGACGAATTTGCACTGTAAGACCTTACAAGTTTCATAACTGCCCATTATTGGATAAATTTCTGCGGACGCCCATGTACAACCTCCGTTCTATCAGGCGAGCAAACCCGGGCCCTTGATCAACAATGTTAATAAAACTGGAGTGCGAGGAACAGGGAAGATTTAGATCGGCAAGTTGCTGTTAAAAAGGGTTTGAGGTGTCGTTGCAGTTTTCTGTTCACCGTTCTTCATTTTCTCATCCGAAAAATCAATGACGAAGCTACGGAAATACGGAAGAGAACAATATTGCAAGAGCAGTATTTTCCAATCCTTGGGGTAGTTATCACATAAGGCGTAAATGAGGGGTAAAAGTAAAAGGATTGAACAGCGTTTTGGTCACGATGATACATTATTTATGAACACCATTAACGGTATAGCCCTTACCGTCAGTTCTATATGACTCGTCAATAAATTCACTTTAGCAGCACTAAGATGAACATATGATACAAACTCTTGGTGCCTGTTTTTTCGGGCATGGTCATGAATGAAGACACAAAGGAACTAAAGACAGTAGAAGCCAAAAACATTCAATAATATCAATGGGGAAAGTTGAAAATTTATTATTGGCACAGTATGAATCGCGTTTTGTCGATAAAAACTATGTCAGTCCAATCGGCAGAATGGTTTAATCGCAGTTGGAACGACATTTTCTAGATGCTCAACCTATTTCTAACACAGTATACGTCCCATTCAACTATGTTTTGACATCGTTGGCCTCCTCTGACAAAGCTGAAATATCATCGAAAGAGTCCAAAGAATGGCAGCTCGTTTCATATTGTCACGATACAGGGCTGTCAGCGTCACGGAAATGATACAGGACCTTGGATGGGAATCATTTCAACAACGGCGGTTATCGCTGCGGCGTGGTCTACTTACGAAACTACAATCACCAACATTCTCCTCCGAATGCGAAAATATATTGATGTCTCCCACCTACAGATAGAAATGTGATTGCAGAGCATCCCATATAAATGTAAATCATAAATTCCTATTATTACTTAAGTTATTTCTAAATACATTACTAACTTTCATCTTGTTTTCCTTTTCTACACTAGAATGAATAACGTATGGATTAAGTTGAAATCATCTACAAGTCGCATTGAGTGCATGGCAGAGAGTTGATCGAACAGCTTCTATGATGTTTCTCTACAGTTGCATTTCTAATAGCTCACGGGAAAAAGAAAACCTAAATCTTTGCGTTTTCCATCTAATTTCTCTTATTTCATTTAGATGATCATGTCTCCCTATGTTGATGGGTGCGAACAAAATATGTTCGCATTCGGAAGAGAAAGTTGGTGACAGATATTTCGCAAATACATCTCGTCGCAACGAATAACGCCTTTGTTTCAATGATTTCCACCCCAACTCGTGCATCATTTCCGTGAACTCTCTCCCCTATATCGCGATAACAGAAAACGAGCTGCCCTTCTGTGTACTTTCTCTAAATCGTCTGTCAGTCGCATTTTCTTTAGTTTTTTTTAGTGGAACTGTTGCATCTTCTAAGTGTTCTGCCAGTGAAATGTAGTCTTTGGTTCGCTTTCCTTACAGTATTTTCTGTGTGTTCTTTCCAATTTAAGTTATTAGAAAATTTTATTCACATGTATTTAGTTGAATTTACGGCCTGTAGTTTTGACTAATTTATCTTGTAAATGAAGTTTAACTGATTTCTTTTGTGGTGATGTAGATGATTGCATACTGTGCATTATTAAGGGTCAATTGTCATTTTTTGCACCGTGCAGATATCTTATCTAAATCATTATGCCATTGTTTTTGATGTTCTGGTGACTTTACGAAACGATAAGCGAGAGCATTATCGGCGAACAGTGGAAAGGAACTACTCAGATTGTCTCCTGAATCGTTTATAAAATTAAGGAACAATAGGGACCCTATAACACTTCCCTAGGGAACGCAGATATCACTTCTGTTCTACTAGATGGTTTTTCGTCAATTGCAGTGTACAACGATCATGGAAATGGGAGCCTTTACCGGACAAATATTGTGTGTGTGTGTGTGTGTGTGTGTGTGTGTGTGTGGTTTGTGCGCATTTAATCATCCATGTTTTGTGCCTGATTATAGTTCTTGGTGTATGCATTAACTAACTGCAGTTGGCCGCGACAGTATTTGAAGTATGTTAAAGTTTACTACCACACTCGGTGAGACAGTTTTGTTGTAATTACTTCTCTCAGTCGCAATTTAAACTTCGTTCATTGTTTCGTCGAAGATCTTAACTGAATGGCACAGTAGTTAACTATTCTGCCTCGTTTGAATGAAGAGATGAAGTTGTTGCATCTGACGAACCGAGCGTGGTGGCTGTCGTGAGGTGGGAGTACAGACGATCAAACGACTATTCTATCCTTCCGTGATACTGCTTCTTGCTTTGGCTGCGATGTAAATTCGATGCAGAGATGACATCGATGGGTTTGTAGGGCTACTCTCATCGCCATGGAAGCTCTCCTCAATGGTCCTAGACGACTAGTGCCCGACAGAACAGGTATTTTATTTGCATGGGTGTGTAGAATGAGACAGCCACGTCACTTGCGTTTGGTTCGGATTTATGTTTTGCAGCGTGACAGCACAAGCACGTACGTAGGTGTCGATAGGATAATGGCAGCTGCAGAACCACGAGCTTACAGGGTTCATTTGCTGAGAGATGCGCATCAATTCCTGTGCACTCTGCTTCAACGCTGGAAACAGGACTGCCTACACGCAATCATTTATGTGTAAATGTTGATGTGTGTGTGCAGACTACGTGAACGGCGAATGTTGCCAGGTCTAATCGCATTCGTCATCTTGACTGGAGACCAGCTCCCAATTGATAGTATGACACATAATAGTTGGTAATATGGAAGGCAGCCGTTAGGTTTCTGCCATGTTCTGGCCATTATCTTCGAGGCCGCCGTGACTTTATCTTTGGCCAACATAATGAAAGACTGCCTGCTCCATGTGCTGTTACAACCTGTCTCCATACAGAGGCTGTCCGAGTATTGCCTTCAATCAATGACAACATCTGTTCATGTACTGCAGACAGACTGACATGCCGCCATACACCGTACACAATGATTGAAATCCAGTGCAGAGTTGAAGCAACGTGGAATGCCAGACACATATCTGTCACCCATGATAAGTTAGACTCTAGCATTGAAGTGCGATAATCATAGAGATAAAGTAATAGGGCCAGTTCTAAATTCGGTACTAGTGGGTTCACTGCGCATGCGCGAGCTAGTAGCTGTCTGCTGCAGTCACCGCTTCAGTTAGTCCGCCATTTTCCTTAATATTTACGTATATTTTGCGTTTTGTCGAAGTTTATGATCAGAATGTATTCCAAAATGTATTTCTAATGGCGGCATTCACACTGTCCGTCGCCGGACCGTCACCTCACGTCAACGTGAGCTTTCTCGAGAAGAATGTTTTGATGGAACGGCCGTCTGCAAACATCGTGACTCGCAGGTTAACCTATTTTCGTCACACGATTTTCATGTTGTATTCGACGTTTACACGTTTGCTTTATTATTATACTTTGGTTTAGCGGTAAATTGCAAATGTTTCATGACGACTTAAATATTTTTCTCAATTCAGCGTCCTCCTAGAAGTGAGGTCGTATATTTGAAACCGAAAAATGGTTTATGTTTTGCAATATTGTAACAGAAAAGACTGAAGCCACTTGTTTATTTGAATAAAATTGTAATCTGAAGACGCAATTTTCATTAAATAACATTTTAAATGAAAAACTCAGTCCAAATAAAGGACAAAAATTCAGTTGTGCATGACGTTATTAACAATGTTAGCGGGCAAAACGTAGTATATCAAGTAAAAAAGCTATTTTATGCTCTTATAAATATAGTTTGATGTGTTTATATGTTTATTTTTTCGCTTGAGAATAGATGTCGATGTTTTGAAACGTTCTTTCACTTCACAGCACTGAAACTGTACACACTACGCTTGTCCGTCCTCTTTTGGAGTATTGCTGCCCAGTGTGGGATCCTTACAAGGTGAGTTTGACGGAGGACATCGAAAAAGTCCAAAGAAGGACAGCTCGTTATGTATTGTCACGATACAGGGGAGACAGCGTCAAGGAAATGATACAGGATCTGGAATGGGAATCGTTGCAACAACGGCGCTTATCGCTGCGGCGTGGGCTACTTGCGAAACTCCAATCGCCAAGATTCTCCTCCGAATGCGAAAATGTATAGGTAGAAATGATCATCAGAATAAAACACGAGACATCAGAGCTCGAACGGAGAGATTTAGGTGTTCTTTCTTACCGCGCGCTATTCGAGATTGGAATGTGAGATAATAGTATAAAGGTGGTTCGATGAACCCTCTGCCAGGCACTTAAATGTGATTTGCAGAGTATTCCATGTAGATGTAGATTTGCGATATTTAGTGTAATTTCAAAAGTTCTCCACTGCCAAGGCAGCAGAGGCGGCTACATAGTGCGTGTGACGCGCGGCAAATCTTTGCTCTGTAGTATTTCACTATGGTTCTTTCTTGTTAAAATTAACTGTGTGGGAAATAATGCTTCTACGTCAGTGTTCGCTGGAAGGCGTTCCTTTCCCCCGTCCATTTTCATCTCCTAAAGTGAGGAACATGTGCTCTCCATAGGAAGCGAAACGAGACAAAACATTTTTACAAAAAAAAGGAACATATCGTTACTTCTTGCACATATTTTCACTTCATGTTAAAAAAGTAAATGAGTCTTTGCGAAAAACCTAATTCAATTTCAAAACATGTCTAGACGCGGAATTCCGCTCTGGTACATTTTATATTTCGTTTGCAAGGAGAGCGACCTGTTCATCCACTCCGTGAATAAAACTGCGGGTAAGAGAGGATATCACCCTTTCCATAGCAGCGGTAGTGGGGGCACAAAACAGGTGGGACCAATCACTGAAATTACGAGACTTAATATCCGAGAGGACGCGACCCGACTGAGCCAGAGAACACGCGTTTTCACCGCCGCTGTTTCTCTCTGTGGTCGCTCGCAAAAACGAAATTAATTTTGCCTCGGCTTTTTCATTTCCTCCGCACTGCATAAAATTCAAATGAAGCTGTAATCTTTTCAGTAATACACGCACAATATTCGTTTCCAGAGATAAGTGCAGTATTCGTCCTGCGAAAGGTTGGTCATGAAACACGTCCACTGTATGTGCGGTCGTGTTCCATTTTGATTTATTCATTAACCTAAAGTGGTTCTGCACCATTAATGTTATCTGTCTGTTTGTTAATTATTTTATTCTTTTTATTAATGATCAATGCCCCATGTTTATGTATGTTTCCCAATATTTATAAATCTTGTGACTGAACTTGTTTGTTCATGTGAATGCGAATGTGACTGCCGCGCAATGGCTTACAGTCCCCGCCTCCCGCTTTAGGCCTCGTTTTACTGTAGTTAAGAACGCAAAGCTTCGTTTGTCGTCTGCGCTGGCGTCTGCTGGCTGGCCAGAGACAAGCTTGCTTGGCAAGGTGGCGAGGTGCCCATGTTCTTAGTGTCGTACCAACCTAATCTTGGACGAAAAAGGTGACAGGAAACCTCTCTGGGAGCGGTTGTAGAGGGAATTGTCTTGGCCAGGTACCAAGGGTTGGTAAACACTAGTTTCTGAACGCACTCTGCGTCGCTTTTAGCGCGCTCTACATCCGGCGTATGGCGGGGGGACGTTTTTCCGAGGCCTTAGAGCTTTAGTCTTCACTCTTCATTCTGGCCGGTCGAGGGTTCGAATCCCCCCTCGGGCATGGATATTTGTGCCGTCCTTAGTCTTAGTTAGTTTCTAAGTAGTTTGTAAGTTTAGGGACTGATGACCCCGTAGTTAAGTCCCATAGACTATACAAACATTTGATTTTTCATTCTGGCTCCGACGACTGTGGAAGTAAGTATTATGCTGAGGGGAAGGCATGCTGTTAGGACATTGATTTATTTGTGAACAGGTAGTCTTGGTTCTTCAGTGACAGTTCTCTTGAGTAATTCTTTGGCTATGACAGGCGTAGCGTTTCTTAATTTACAGAACTCGAGTAAATTCAGTGTAAATTTATTATTTGTATTTTCATTCCAGTGCTGATTGTGTGTCCAGTTTTGCTCAAGTTAGAATAAATGTGTGTGGCTTTCAGCCTTTATGTAAACTTAGTGTGTTAGAATCTCCTTGCTGTTTTTAACTGACTTTTCACGTCGTTACTGTATCCGCGAGTAAGCTAAATATTTCTCAGATTTTCTTGTTTGATTCCGTCTTTCCTGTCTTGTATGACCGATTGCACCACTTGCTTTCATAACGATCATTACTTCGTCCTTCAGCCATGCTTTTGTTAATACTAGCTTTGTTCTAAACAACTTCTCGCCTGTGCTTTACTCGCTTATTCTACATTAATTTCTGTTTGTAAGTGTGACTCGCTGCCTGCCTGAACATGAGTTCGATTAGTGCACAGTTTACTTAAATTTCTGATCAAGACACCTGCCATCTCATCAAGATGCCTTTCTCTGCTGCTTTCAAGTGTTCCAGGCGAGTAATGTACCGCCTGGCTTTATGTGCATGTCTGTGAATGAATGAATGTGCTTTCAGTTACCCATTGTGTGTTTGCAAATTTCCTCCCACGTTACCTCCATATTCATAAAGGGTAGAAACAATTTTAATACGAATGGTAATTATATGATTTAATTCACTTTTGTACAAGGAGTGTGCTTAATTTGGTCTCCCCGCATTTATTTGATTGTTATTTTACTGAATAGATCATGACTTTAAAGTATCAAACCTCTGCTTTATGATTTAATGCTCCCCTTCCCATGTTCAATTATCTATTCATTTATTTTTTAACGTTGATTTTGTGTTTGTTAAAACGTAGGCTGATCCCTTAAGAAGTGAGCAGTTAGATAAATTTCCGTTACGTATGTACTGTGGCCACTCATAAAGTAATTTAGAGCAGCAGTGAGCGTTTTAACTTTCATTTGCGGATCTCAACTGACCGAGATCTTCATTATTTTAATAACGTTCAGTCATATACAGTAATACTATGAGAAGCTGTCCGGTTCATCTTCAACAGCTTGCAGATTTTTAATCTTTGAATGAAGGCGCAGTGTAACCTAGTGTATTAGTTATAGTTGGAGAGATGCTCACAATAGTTTCTGCAAAGAATCTGTCTCGAAATTTAGCAGAAAATTCAGAGATATCCCAGTCGTATGTAATATTTACTAAAGGCAAAACACAATAAAGACCGTCACTACGCGATAGTAATGGTGATAGTACCAATGACAGTATTACTAACACATAGTTCTAAACACAGCTTTCCCAAATTACTTCACCGAAGAAGACGAATTAAATATTCCAGATGTAGAATTAACTTCTGCCAACAGGTACCATACAAACATGTACCCGCGAAGAAACAAAGCAACTTAAATCTCTTAATAAATCTCTCGGTCCAGACTGTATTCCAGTTAGGATGCTCTCATGCTACTGGCGCAACAGGCCCTTACTTAACATTAATATCCATACTCAAAGACTGAAAAGTTTCGTAGATCACATCAATATAAAAAAGGCGACAGGAGTATCCCGAAAAATTGCAGCAGAATTTTGGAACGTATGTTGAGTTCAAACACTGTGAATAGCCTCGAAGAGAACGATCATTTGACGCATAGCCAACAAGAATAATGAAACTATCGTTCTCGTGAAACACAACCAGCTCTTAACTCACACGAAGCGATGGATATTAGCGATAAGGGATCTGGATCTCAAATTGATTCCTTATTTCTCGATTTCCAGGAGGCTTTTGACATCATATCTCACAAATACCTTTTAATGAAACTGCGGGGTTATGGGATATCGTCTCACAAGGGCAAGGCCAAACAATTCGGCTCTAATTTGGCAGGTCGATTGTGTAAACCTAAAACGAAAGTCTCTCAGATATTTTGGCACAACATCTCATTCCCGTTTTTGAGAAAATCAGTCCTAAAGCTTTTGGCCGGCCACGGTGGCCAAGCGGTGTGCGGCGCGCGACTCACGATCTACACGGCCACTACGGTCGGGGATTCGAATCTCCCCTCGGGCATGGATATTTGTGCCTCCTTAGTATTAGCTAGTTCATAAGTAGTTTGTAAGCTTAAGGACTGATGACCCCGTAGTTAAGTCCCATAAGTTCAACAAACATTTGAACATTTGATTAAAGCTTTTGACGAGCAATCGACTCAAAATTGACGGGATCGATAAATAATTGTAAATAGAGCGTTTTTCATCATAATGTATGCGGACCGCAAACGCATACTTTTCCAGAAATGTAGAACAAAAACTTTTGCAGCTGCTGCTTATGTACGCAAGTGGTAAAAGCATTGCGCCGATAGCGCAAGAGCCAAGGTTAATTTTTATCGCCATGTTAAAAACTTTTATTTCGAGGCTTATAAATGGCAGATTGATTCTGGAAACCCGTTGGTAATTGCACAATCGTAACTATTCACAGCATAATTCATAACTAACTTTCGCCACAGATTTGGCGCTAACGGTGTACGTCAGCAGAGGATCGACTCCAGTGCCTTTGCTAACAGCACAGTGACTCCTGAAGAACATCTCCTGAGCTCAATGACCATATCGGGTGTATCCTCGTCGACTGGTTAACTGCGGCTCGGTCAAATGAGTCCTAATTTCATTTGATAAGAGCAATTAAACGGAATGGTCAGTGTCTTGAAAGGAAGGTATAAGATTGCAAGCTTCCCCTACCTATTAGAAGCTCCAATAAACTAATTATTATTATTTCCCTATCAGAACCTGCATCATCTAATGTCTTACGTCCAACAATGACTAGGATTCTTCAATAGAAAAATTCAGTATGATTTAGCATGATCTCACATTTATTTTCAAAAAAAACCTTCACACACATATAAAACAAAATTTCACAAAATCATTGAACACCAAACCGTGTACCATTAATTATTAAAATGTACAGCCTAATAATTGCGTCAGCTCAGATCCGTAACTTTTACTCAACTGCTGACGCTCAAGCACTGAACTACTGGTGTCGCACGCCAGAGATATACGTCTTAAGATATTACTCTCTATATGTTAGAAAAGATATTACTCTGCATTGGTATCTTACAAGAAGAACATTAACAAGAGTAAACGAGAGTAATGGAACGTATTGTCAGAAAATCAGGCAATGCTGAAGGAATTAGATTAGATAATGAGACCCGCGGTGGAATAGCCGAGCGGTCTAAAGCATCTCGCTGCGGAGCGCGCTGTGCTCGTCGTGGAGGTTCGAGTCCTCCCTGGGGCATGGGTGTGTCGTCCTTGGGTTAGTTTACCTAGGTTTAAGTAGTTTGTAAGCTACGGACTGATGACCACGCAGTTTGGTCCGATAGATTTACAAACATTTGAAGATTAGAGAATGAGACAATAAAAGTAGTAGATGAATTTTTTATTTGGATAGAAAGATAACTTATGATGGTCGATATAAAAAAGATACAAAATGCAGATTGGCTATGGGAAGAAAAGCGTTTCTGAAAAAGCGAAATTTGTTGACATCCAATATTAGTTTAAATTTTAGGGAGCTCTCTCTGAAAGCATTTTTCTGGAGTGTAGCATTGTATGGATGTGAAACGTGGACGATAAGGAGTTCAGAAAAAAAGATAGCTTTCAAATTGTGGTGTTACAGACGAACTAACTAATGAGGTGCTCAGCAGCATTAGATAGAAAAGGAGTTTCTGGCATATCCTGAGTAAGAGACGGGATAGGTTGGTGGGACAGATTCTGAGTCATCAAAGAATCGTCAACTTAGCATTAGAAGTAAGTGTGTGGGGTAAAAATCATAGAGGGAGACCGAGGGACGAATACAGTAAGCAGATTCAAAAGGATGTAGATTCAAAATGTTCAAATGTTTGTAGAGCTTATCGGACTTAACTGCGGGGTCATCAGTCTCTAAACTTACAAACTAATTATGAACTACCTTATAATAAATACGGCACAAACATCCATGCGCGAGGGGGGATTCGAACCCCCAGACCGTAGCGACCATGCAGACTCTGACTGACGCGCTGCTGAGCGCTCGGCCCCTACGGCCGGCGCGAAGTCGAGTCACTGAACTTCGCTAGTCAGCAGGTATCGCACCTCACAGTCAACAAAGTGCGTTCGCAGTTCGTCGCCTCCGCAACCTCGAACAGCGTGGTGCGGCTGTAGCAGATGAGGCAGCACGCAGCGGTTGGACGCTCAGCTGCCTGCGGGCGTCCCCAGCTTACAACAGCGGTCTGCACACCGCGACCTTCAGCTGGGGACAGCTGTCGGTCTCGGGTGGCGTCATCCTGCGTGGCCAGCCCGGGCCACGCGGCCTCACAGCTCTGCTGCTCCACCAGCTGAAATGCACCCAGGGTGGGCGCTCTGTCACACTGCGTCTTACCGTCTGGGCGCAGCGGCTGTTTAACTAAACGTGCTCCGTACTGCCTCTGCCTTACAGACTCTGTTTACAGTGAGAGCCATTTGACACTGTATCAGAAAATATCTGGAAAACTATAAATAATTCTAAACAATATACACGCCTGGAAAATGAAAAAGAACATCAAGAATCTGTCGACCCAGCAGAGCGAAATTTTATTGACACATTCATTAGGATGTAAACAACACACGATCACACAGACGATACCCGTGCAATCACCAGAGCGCGCGCAATGTCGACGCTACCACCGTGTATACACTCCTTTTGCAGCAATGAAAGCTGCAATTCTGCCTTGTAGGCGATCGTACAGGTGACGAATATACTCTTGCGGAATGGCCTGCCATGCAGTTTCCTCCTGGTGCTCAGTTGGGCCACATTTCGTGCCGAAGGTGCAGACTTTTCAATATGACGTTTCATCCGGTCGCAAACATGCTCAAGGGGGGAGATATCTTGGGATCTTTCTGGCCAGGGTTGCTGACATTCACCTCGAAGAGCACGTTGAGTGGTACGGGTTACACGTGCATGTGCACTGTCCTGTCGGAAAAGCATGTCGCCTTGTTGATGCATGAACGATATCAAGACGCGTTGAATGATGGTTTCAGTGTACCCTGCACTGTCCAATGTTCGCTCGACGATCACCAGTGAGAACGGTCAATGTAGGGTATGACTCAAGAGACCATGATGCACGACCATACGTACCGCTAGGGCGCCTTGCATTCACGCCTCCATGAACTTATGGAAGGACGAATAGAGACGTGTTTTCAGTGACGAGTCACTCCTTCCTGGTGCCAATTACGGTCACACATGTGCGTCGAGTAGGAGGGCACCAAAATCTGCAGTGTATACGACAGAGGCACACGGGGCTGACACCTGGCATCATGGAGTGGATCCCCAGATCTGTGTCCCATTGAGAATAATTAGAAGCGGATGAAAAGTCATCTTGCTAAGTCTCCACAACCGGCACGAAATCTAAATTGAAAATTGCATGGCAGGCCATTCGGCAAGACTGTATTCGGTACCTCTACGGTTGTCTCCATTGAAAAATTGGAGTTTGCATCGCTGCAAAAGGTGTGTATACATGGTAGTAGCGTCGACAATGTGCACGCTGTAGTGACTGTGCTCATGTGCGTATGGCTCTGTCTGTGTGACCGTGTGTTCACCATCCTAATGAAAGTGTCAATAAAATTTCCCTCTGCTGGATCGACGAATTCACGGTGTTCTTTTTTCATTTTGCAGGAGTGTAGATCGACATCAAAGTCCATCCTCTAGTGCCAATACAATCGAGTGGACGGGTGGAGTAAACTTTAAAATGTAAAACATGAACCTTTTTATTTTTAAATTGCTAATTGGGATTATAATGGGAAGAATACATAACTTTTATATTTCACGTCGTTTTAGATTGGGAAAGAATGGAGTTTTCATTGACAAACATCAGAATGGGGTGAAAAATGTTGAAAAATAACCGTCAAGAAAGAAACACTAGGTTAAGATTCCAAGAGGTTAGAGAGGCAGTTTTTTTAAGATAATTTTTTATTTCATTTTTTAAAATTTTCATTATTGCAAAAACCCTCTAAATATGTCGACTTCATAATGAGTAATATGGCAGACCACCACAATATTACAATAAAAGTAACAAATTTCCAATATATAAAATATTTATCTAAAAAAATATCACATATAGATTTGGTTCACGTGATGGAACATCATCAGTGCAGATTTCGAGTCATGAGGACTCATGTTCTCCGCTTAAAACATTAAATAGACAGATTCATTAAACATAAAAAACGACTTTCTAGTGTATTTTACAAGTTTATCATGCACTAGAAAGACGGTTTCATTTATCTGTTTTATAGATCTGACTTAAATGTTTCATGCAGAGTAGATGACTCCTTACGTTAAACTTGTAACATGAACTGGAAGGACCTTTTTATTTATATGTTTGATGGATCTGTCTGTTAAGGCTTTTATTCGGAGTATATAGTCCTCAGCCGGCCGCGGTGGCCGAGGGGACTGAGGCGCTCCAGTCACGGTCTGCACGGCCACTGCGGTCGGGGATTCGAATCTCCCCTCGGGCATGGATATTTGTGCCGTCCTTAGTATTAGCTAGTTCATAAGTAGTTTGTAAGTTCAGGGACTAATGACCCCGTAGTTAAGTCCCATAAGCTCTACAAACTTGTATTGTTTATGACTTTATAAATGTGTTCAGCTACGTCCCCGGACGCCCTTTCGTTTCCTTTCTGAGTGGCGGTGTGTCTGAAACGTTCCCCTCACGTGGATTTGAGGTTGTGTGTCGCCGTTCTGATCTCCAAGCCGAAGGGATCAAAAGAAGTGCTGAAACGCCGGTAAGAGTGGTGTGACGTTTCCACTGCGGCTTCGGCCGCAATTGTGGTACAGTTAGATGCCAATGTTATGTCACTATCATTAGAATTCGCTAATATGAACTACTTCTGAACCTTACCTGAGAACTGCACGTCGGGTGTCATAATTAATTGACGTAATCATTTAAAGACAATTATTAGTGAAACCATGACATCTGATAATCCTACAGTTCAGTAAATAACTAACCATGCGATGTAAAACTTTGTAAATAGAGCAGGTGTAAATGTTAATAACAATTTTCATAATCTCTGTAATGAGTTTAATTAGTTCTTGTAATGGGTATTGTTGGTTAGGTCTTCTTGTGTACAAACCGATCTTCGGATTGTTGACTGCTTTACCTTTTTACTTGTATATATACATGTGTGTTGTACTGCTAAAGAGTCTGGGTGTTTTCGTTAGTTTTTGTCGTCATATCTGTATCAGTTTGTTCTTTGGAACATTCGAGAATTCTTGGTAGTTGTGTAATATGTTTGGATCTATCTTGTCGATCTTCTGTAATAAATGTCTCTAAATGGAAATCATACGAAGAGTTGGTTGAAGTATTCATTTCCTCTTATGAATATCTCCCCAAGATAATATTGCAGGAAAGCAGATACCCCAAAAGATTGGGAGAGATCAATGCTAAGTTGTTGTTGTTGTTGTTTATAGGGGACTAAACTACAAGGTCATCAGTCCCCTGTTCCAAGCAAAGATGTGACATTTGAGGAAACGAAAACACAGGGAGAACACGGATGAGAGAAATCCTTGATGGGTGTAGAACGAAATTAAACACTTCAGTGAAACACAGAGGACTACACAAAAGGGATAAAATTACTGTTGCATGAGACTAAAATTTTACAGCAGAATGCCATGGCTGACTGATCACTGGGATAAAAACGGACGAGCGAGCCATGCTGTATACACCAAAACCACCTCAACCGAAAAGAAAGAGGCTAAAAGCACAGTAGAAATGTGGGCCTGACAATCAGGCTTAAGCGCCTTCCATTAAATGGAATGGTAAAAACCAGATCCGCGAATACAATGTAAAACAGTAGTAGCCGTGGAGACATTGTCACCGAGAATTGAAGGCAGTGTATCTGGTAGATTAAAGGACAGGCTCAAAGCGGCTAAAAGCGGACAATACAATAGTATGTGGACCACTGTCAGCAGGGCGCCACAACGGCAATCTATCCTCTTCCAGTCTTTGCGATCATTACAAGAAATGTAAGTAGGCGGTAGGAAGAACGTACTACACTCCGGCCCTCTAAATTTTCTCAACAGAATTTCTCGAAAAGAACGTCGTCTTTTCCCCAGCGATCCCTATTTGAGTTTCCGGAGCATTTCCGTGATACTCGCGCATTTGTCGACCTTACCAGTAACGATCCTAGCTGCTCGAACTTTGAACTGCTTCTATGTCTTCCTTTAAACTGATCTGCAGCAGGTCCCAAACACTTGAGCAATGCTCAAGACGTGGTCGTACAAGCATTTCATACATGGTATCCTTTACAGATGGACATGTTCCCATTCTCCCAATATACCGAAGTCGGCTGTCCGCCTTACAATTGTTCTTACATGTTCGTTCCATTTCATATCCAGCAAAATTCAGCTTAAACCAAGCACCAAATCATTATACCAGACATATTAGTGGCTCAAAGACTTGTTAAGTAATAGTGACCAGTATGTCGTCCTAGACGGCAAGTGTTCATCAGAGACAATGTTCTCGTCTGGAGTGGGCCATGGAACAGTGGTGGACCGCCGTTATTTTGTATCTACATAAATGGTCTGATGGACAGAGTGAGTAGCAGGCTGTGTCTGTTTCCTGATGTTACTATGGGGTATGTTACTTTGGTAAGCTTATGGGACTTAACTGCGGGGTCATCAGTCCCTAAACTCACAAACTACTTATGAACTAACTTATACTAAAGACGACACAAACATCCATGGCCGAGGGAGGATTCTAACCTCCGACGCGGGATGCCGCACGATCAACACCACACTGGCTGTACGGTACTGAATAGTAGCGGCCACCCAGCTAGCTACGCGAACGACGCCTGCTCTGCATGACGTCACACGAGAGCGCAGTGGCCTTCTCTCTGGGTGATGTTGGCACGATCCGCAACGTGGCGCTCCAGACCGCTCGGCTACTCCCGCATGGTGCGGCGCAGCCCCTGCGCGCTCGAAGACAGGCGCCGGATGGCTGCCCTTCAACTACTATCGACAAGTAATATCTGGCTGCCGCTTTATTGCTATTACGTCACAAGGCGATTGCCCAAGCCCGACGGCAGGATGGGGGCAGGGGAATGTCGTACGACTTCCGATACTCCCGCCTCTGCTCTGCGCTTCCAATCTGCTGTCGCAACCGTCAAAGGCGTACCAGGGGCAAGGGCAGACATTTTTCTCTGTAGACCCACATCGCTGTCATTCTATTCCCTCTCTCGCTAAAGTTTCCGGAAATTGTAACGCGTCCCAGGAGTGAAACTTGAATGAAGATGGCGCTGCACCTTAATCTTTCCGCTTACGATATGATTTCTATTTTATTACGGTGATAATGTCTTCCTATAGGTGGGTCTTCGCATTCGGCGAAGAAATTTGGTGAAACAAAACTTTAGGAAATTGATCCCGCCGCAACTTTTCTTTCAACATTTCCAGCATGACTCATTCATCATTTCCGTGACACTGTCTCCTCTGTATCGATTATACAAAAAGAGGCGCCCTTTTCTGATCCTTTTCTATGTCCTCGTTCAATCCCAATTGATGACCATCCTACAGCAATACTCCAAAGGGTGGCTGCCAAGTATTCTATTGGCAGTTTGTTTAGTAGAACTGTTGCAACGCACGTCTCAATGAAACACAACCTTTGATCCGTTCATATTCTCTTCCCTATTAACACCTACTGCTAGCGGAAGGAAGGAAGCTTAGGGTTTAACGTCCCGTAGACAGCGTGGTCATTAGAGACAGAGCCTACGCTAGGATTTTTGGGTAGGGGTGGGGAAGGATATAGGCCGTGCTCTTTCAAAGGAACCATCCCGGCATTTGCCTGGAGTGATGTAACTACTGCTACAGTCACTAGCACTGTCGAATGAATCCTGTCCGTCTAAATTATCTTTTCCACCTCTCATTGTAGGAAAAAGGCCTTCAAGTGTGTGCTAAACATCTCTATATCTTTTAATGTTCTTTATTTTTATTCTGCCGGCTGCGGTGGCCGAGGAGACTGAGGCGCTCCAGTCACGGTCTGCACGGCCACTACGATCGGGGGTTCGAATCCCCCCTCCGGCATGGATATTTGTACCGTCCTTAGGATAAGCTAGTTGATAAGTAGTTTGTAAGTTTAGGGACTGATAACCCCGTAGTTAAGTCCCATAAGCTATACAAAGATTTGAACATTTTTTTAAAATTTTTATTCTAGCTGTTATCCTCCTTATTAAAAATATAAATGTTGATTTGTACAATGCCGTTGATTTCAGGCACTTCTATTGCTTTGAAATTTTGACACAATGTTGCGTTCTAATAGAGATAGGTTTATATATTTGCGATTTTTTAAGAACGTTTCCCTATTATGAAATGTGTATAAAAATACATAACACCTATTAAAATTACTTATGTAAAAATATGAACGTATTCCAGTGCAACGTTGTGTCAAAGTTTCAAAGCATTCAATCAAGAAGTTTCGGAGATTTGCTGTTACGAAAGCCTACATTTCTACGTAAAAACGAAAAAAAAAAAGTTCGTTTGTTGCAGATCTCTGAAAGTTTTCTTCTCGCTTACTTCGAGATTTTGACACAACGTCGCAACACAATAAAGATTTATATCCATCTTGGATCGTCATGTGGTACATTTACAAGGTGTTACAAAAAGGGACGGCCAAACTTTCAAGAAACATTCCACACACACAAAGAAAGAAAATATGTTATGCGGACATGTGTCCGGAAGCGCTTAATTTCCATGTTAGAGCTCATTTCATTACTGCTCTTCAAATCACATTAGTCCTGGAATGGAAACACACAGCAACAGAACGTACCAGCGTCACTTCAAACCCTTTGTTACAGGAAATGTTCAAAATGCCCTCCGTTAGCGAGGATACATGCATCGACCCTCCGTCGCATGGAATCCCGGATGCGCTGATGCAGCCCTGGAGAATGGCGCATTGTATCACAGCTGTCCACAATACGAGCACGAAGAGTCTCTATATTTGGTACCGGGGATGCGTTGACAAGAGCTTTCAAAGGCCCCCATAAATGATAGTCAAGAGGGTTGAGGTCAGGAGAGCGTGGAGGCCATGGAATTGGTCCGCCTCTACCAATCTATCGGTCACCGAATCTGTTGCTGAGAAGCCACGGCTATTGCCCCGTGCTTATCCGTACATCAAATGGGCATCTGCCAACTCCGCATTTGTAAACATTGCACTGACTACAAAACCTCGTTCGTGATGAACACTAACCAGTTGATGCTACGTACTTATGTGACTGATGCTAGTACTGTAGAGCAATAAGTCGCATGTCAACACAAGCACTGAAGTCAACATTACCTTCCTTCAATAGGGCCAACTGGCGGTGAATCGGGGAAGTACAGTACATACTAACGAAACAATTGGGTATTTTCACAATTGTCTGCACGAATTATTTCAATTTACATTTAAAGAGAAATACTAAAACGAGCTCTAACATGGAAATTAAGCGTTTCCGGACATGTGCAAATAACATATTTTCTTTCTTTGTGAGGAATGTTTCCTGAAAGCTTGTCCGTACCTTTTTTTAACACCCTGCATATGTATATAAATAAAAATGTGATTATGCTTTTGTTCAAATCGTTAATCTCCTAAAGTTCTTGAAAATATCCTTTGAAATTTTTATATAACTACGTACTTGTTATATATATATATATATATATATATATATATATATATATATATATATATATATATATATTAGCGTGTTTCACTAAGTGTGTTTGCCTCTGTAACTTATAAAACAATGTTGTTGTTGTGGTCTTCAGTCCGGAGACTGGTTTGATGCAGCTCTTCAGAATACCCTATCCTGAGCAAGCCTCTTCATCTCCACATAAGAACGGCAACCTACATCTGTCTGAATCTGCTTCCTGTATCCATCTCTTGGTCTTCCTCTGCGATTTTTCACCCCACACACTTCCCTCTAACGCTAAATTCACAATTCCTTGATGTCTAAGAATGTGTCCTACCAATCTATCCCTTCTTTTAGTCAAGGTATGCCAGAAATTTCTTTTCTCCCCAATTCGGTTCAGTACCTCCTCATTAGTTACGCGATCCACCCACCTAATCTTCAGCATTCTTCTGTAGCACCACATTTCAAAAGCCTCTATCCTCTTTCTGTCCACACTGCTTATCGTCCATGTTTCACTCCCATACAAGGCAACACTCCATACAAATGCCTTCAGAAAGGACTTCCTTAGGCTTAAATCAATATTCGATGTTAACAAATTTCTCTTTTTCAAAAACGCCTTTCTACCCATTGCCATTCTGCATTTTATATCCTCTGTACTGCGACCATCATTTTTTATTTTACTGCTCAAGTAAAAAAACTCATCTACCTCCTTTATTGCTTCGTTTCCCAATCTAATTCCTTCAGCATCACCTGATTTTCTTACACTGCACTTCATTACCCTAGTTTTGCTCTTGTTAATGTTCATCTTATATGCACCTTTCAGCACACTATCCATTCCGTTCAATTGCTCTTCCAGGTCCTTTGCTGTATCTGACAGAATTACTATGTCATCGGCAAAACGCAATGTTTTTAATTCTTCACCTTGATCTTTAATTCCTTCTCCAAATTTCTCCTTGCTTTCCTTTATAGCTTGCTCAATGTACAAATTGAATAACAATGGAGAAAGACTACAACCCTGTCTTACTCCTTTTCCAACCACTGCATCCCTTTCATGCCCTTCAACTCTGACAACCGCTGTCTGGTTTTTGTACAAGTTGTAAATAACCTTAGCTCCCTATATTTTACTCCTGCTTGCTTCAGAACTTGAAAGAGTTTATTCCAATAAACATTGTCAAAAGCTTTCTCCAAATCTACAAAAGCTAGAAATGAAGGTTTGCCTTTTCTTAATCTATCTTCTAGGATAAGCCGTAAAGTGAGTATTGCCTCCCGTGTTCTTACATTTCTCCTGAACCCAAACTGATCTTCCCCGAGGTCGGCTTCTACCAGCTTTTCCATCCTTCTGTATATAATTCGTGTTAAGATTTTGCAACCATGACTTATTAAACTGATGGTTCTGTAGTTTTCACACCTGTCTGCACCTGCTTTCTTTGGAATTCGGATTATAACATTTTTCTTAAAGTCTGAGGGTACTTCGCCTGTCTCATACATCTTACACACCAGGTGAAACAGGTTTGTCATGGCTGGTTTTCCCAGAGACTTCAAGGCTCTGAGGGAATATCATCTACTCCAGGGCCCTTGTTTCGACTTAGGTCTTTCAGTGCTCTGTCAAATTCATCTCTCAGTATAGTATATCCTATTTCATCCTCATCTACATCCCCTTCCTACAATATTGTCTCGAAGTTCATTTCCTTTGTAGAGCCCCTCTATATACTCTTTCCACCTTTCTGCTTACCCTTCTTTGCTGAGAACTGGTTTTCCATTAGTGTCCTCTGCTACCTTAACTATTTCATCTCTCAATTTTACCCATTCCTCCTCTACTGTTTTATTTTCCCCTGTTTCTGTCAATTGTTGCCTAAAGCTCCCTCTTACCTTTTTGTAGTTTCTTCAGTTTCAGCCTACATTTCATAACCAACAAGTTATGGTCAGGGTCTATATCTGCTCCTGGGTATATCTTACACTGTAAAACCTGGTTCTGAAATCTGCTGGTCTCTTTCGCGTATACAACCTTCTTTTGTGATTCTTGAAACTGGTGTTTGTTATAACTAAATTATGTTCTGTGCAAAATTCTACCAGGCGATTTCCTCTTTCATTCCTTTTGCCGAGACCATATTCACCTACTATCTTCCCTTCCCTTCCTTGACCTACTACCGAATTCCATTCTCCCATAACAATTAAGTTTTCCTCTCCCTTAATTGTCTAAATAATTTCCTTTAGCTCCTCATATATTTCTTCGATTTCCTCATCATCGGCAGGGCTAGTTGGCATATAAACCTGTACTACTGTTGTCGGTGTTGGCTTCGTATCTATCTTGACAATGATAATGCGATCACTGTGCTGGTCATAGTAGTTTACCCGCATTCCTATTTTCTTATTCATTATAAATCCTACTCCTGTGATACCCCCAACTGATTTTGTATTTATAATCCTGTACTCACCTGACCAGAAATCCTGTTCATCCTGACACCGAACTTCACTAATCCCCACTATATCTAACTTCAACCTATCCATTTCCCTTTTTAAATTTTCTAATTTTCCTACTCGATTAAGGGATCTAACATTCCACGCACCGACCCGTAGAATGCCACTATTTTCTTTCCTGATGATCACATCCTCCTGACTAGTCCCTGCCCGGAGATCCGAATGGGGGACTATTTTACCTCTGGAATATTTTACCCGAGAGGAAGCCATCATCATATGTTCACACAGTAGAGCTGCATGTCCTCGGGAAAAATAACGGCTGTAGTTTCCCCTTGCTTTCAGCCGTTCGCACTAACTGCATGGCTAAGCCACATTAGCTGATGTTACAAGGCCAGCTCAGTCAATCATCCAGACTGTTGGCCCTGCAACTACTGAAAAGCCTGCTGCCCCTCTTCAGGTACCACACGTTTGTCTGGCCTCTCCACAGATACCCCTCCGCTGTGGTTGCACCTACGGTGCGGCTATCTGTATCGTTGAGGCACGCAAGCCACTCCACCTCGGCAATATCTGTGATTCATGGGAGTGGATAAAATAATAGGTGACGGGAAATTTTAATGCGGTAGGTCAACACAAGAAATGTTACACTTTCTGCGGAGCTATGAACATAGTTTATTGTATCATTTTCCAAAGAGTTACAGCACAAAGATATAATTTTTTAAAATGGAACAATAGTTTTTTCTATCGTGCATTGGATTCGTTGAAACCAGCAGCGTCCAAATCAATTTAAACTACATTCATATCACTGTTAATAATTTCCTTTAGCTCCTCATATATTTCTTCGATTTCCTCATCATCGGCAGGGCTAGTTGGCATATAAACCTGTACTACTGTTGTCGGTGTTGGCTTCGTATCTATCTTGACAATGATAATGCGATCACTGTGCTGGTCATAGTAGTTTACCCGCATTCCTATTTTCTTATTCATTATAAATCCTACTCCTGTGATACCCCCAACTGATTTTGTATTTATAATCCTGTACTCACCTGACCAGAAATCCTGTTCATCCTGACACCGAACTTCACTAATCCCCACTATATCTAACTTCAACCTATCCATTTCCCTTTTTAAATTTTCTAATTTTCCTACTCGATTAAGGGATCTAACATTCCACGCACCGACCCGTAGAATGCCACTATTTTCTTTCCTGATGATCACATCCTCCTGACTAGTCCCTGCCCGGAGATCCGAATGGGGGACTATTTTACCTCTGGAATATTTTACCCGAGAGGAAGCCATCATCATATGTTCATACAGTAGAGCTGCATGTCCTCGGGAAAAATAACGGCTGTAGTTTCCCCTTGCTTTCAGCCGTTCGCACTAACTGCATGGCTAAGCCACATTAGCTGATGTTACAAGGCCAGCTCAGTCAATCATCCAGACTGTTGGCCCTGCAACTACTGAAAAGCCTGCTGCCCCTCTTCAGGTACCACACGTTTGTCTGGCCTCTCCACAGATACCCCTCCGCTGTGGTTGCACCTACGGTGCGGCTATCTGTATCGTTGAGGCACGCAAGCCACTCCACCTCGGCAATATCTGTGATTCATGGGAGTGGATAAAATAATAGGTGACGGGAAATTTTAATGCGGTAGGTCAACACAAGAAATGTTACACTTTCTGCGGAGCTATGAACATAGTTTATTGTATCATTTTCCAAAGAGTTACAGCACAAAGATATAATTTTTTAAAATGGAACAATAGTTTTTTCTATCGTGCATTGGATTCGTTGAAACCAGCAGCGTCCAAATCAATTTAAACTACATTCATATCACTGTTAGTTTTCGAGATACAACCCTTCAAAGTTTAGGGGGCGGAGGCCACGACAGCGTAGCTGACTGGCTGGTGGTCATGAGACAGTGGGCCGTGCCCCAGGGGATAGCCACTCGGCCAGTTAGCTACGCTATCGCAGCCTCCGCCCCCGGAACTTTGAAGGGTTGTAGCTCCCAAACTAACTGTGATAGGACCTACCGCATTAAAATTTCCCGTCACCTATTATTTTATAAGTTACAGAGGCAAACACATAGTGAAACACCACACACACACACACACACACACACACACACACACACACACACACATATATATATATATATATATATATATAATTTTTAATAAGTGTCACACGTGCCTTTGTATAAATTCTGTAATGGAGAAACATTGTTATTAGAATTTATACAAAGGCACGCGTGACACTTATTAAAAAATTGATATGTAAATAACGCACGTTTTCCTTTGCAATGTTGTAACGAAATTTCAAGGCATTCGGTCAAGACGTTTCGAGTGTATACGATTTTAACTCTTTAATGCATGGTGTAGCTGATCAGCGACATACCTTATTTTCTCCATTGTCTCTCAAACTGATCATTTCATCATAAATTCATTTATAGCTGCTTGTATACATTGTCTTACACATGCAAACAGACCTTCTTAGAAATTATAAATTGCAGAGTGCTAGTGAATTATTTCGACAGTTAGCTGCATTGAGATACTCCTAACATGTGCCTTTATTTACATTATTATTCCTCCTTTGCCATGTAAAAGTAGTCAATCACATACTACTGTTGCATTATGAGTTACTTTCGGGAAATATGAGAGGCATAATAGCGACATTTACTGCAGTGGGTACATCATGGAAGCACTATATAGCTGACCAGCTATGAACGTTTTCTTGCTAATAGTGCATAATAATTTTAAGGATTTTTTTTCAATATTTTTCTCAGTATATACGCACTACAGTAATCGTGGTATTTCTATAACTTCAAATGAGAAGTCACGCATTAAAGGGTTAACGTAGATTAAAGTTGTAAAATGAAATGGTGAAGGGGGAGGAAATTGAGGTAGAGAGGAGGGAGGATGAGGCGAACAGGGAGAGAGTGATGAGGCGGTAGACAGGGATGGAAAAGGGGGGGAGGGGCAGAGTGAAGGCCATGCATCCAAGTCCCATTCAGAACGCATTCTGAAATTAGTCATATAAGTAGGTTTTCTTTATCTTTCTTTTCCGTCTGATGTGTAACGACCCACAGCATTGCGTGACGGGGTACAGGTACTCTTTGTATATAAAGCAGAGTATCCGTGTGTCTGCATATAATACGAATATACAGTTTAATTTCGATCTTGCACTCTTCACTGTCAAAGTAAGAGGAAGGGCACTGTCTACACGATGTTTGGTACGGTGCATGGCTCAGGGCGTCTTGCAACAAGCTTTGACACTATGAAGGAGGATATAGAGGGTGGGGAGGGGGAGCGAGAGAGGGGACGAAGATATTGCAGGCGTAGAGTTAAGAAATACGCCGGGTTTCAGCTATTATTAACTACTACACTTTGTGTCCAGTTTGTGTTGTATTCAGCATGCGTCTGTAGTACCACATTTCAACAGCTTCTATTTTCGTCTGAACTCCATATCATCCACGTTTCACTGCCGTCCAATGCTACACTCTAGGCAAATGCTTTCACAAAGTTCTTCCTAACATTTAATTTTGGTTGTCAACAAATTTCGGTTTTTCGGTAATCCTTTTCTTCACATAGCCATTCCACTTTTTTCATCTTCATTACTTTGCCCGCCAGAAGTTATTTTGCTTCGCAAGTAACAAAACTCATCTAGTACCTAACCTAATTCTATCAGCATTGCCTGGTTTTCTTAATTTTCATTCCATTCCCATTGTTTTGCTCATCTTCATCTTAAAGGCTACTCTGAAGACACTATCCGTTCCCTTCAATGGCTCTTCCAGAACCTCTGTCCCTGACAGAATTACGGTGTTACCGGCAATATTTAAAATATTACTATTGTTAATACTGTTGTTATTCCAATTTACTGTAATATTTTTCTCATGTGCACTTTCTCGTCAGATGTAAAACAGTGGTCTAAACCGATAACGCGATACGGGTAAATGAACTATCTATATCTATAAATGTGAATGTCTGTTCGGTGTACGTTTATCACGTCTGAACCATAAGACTCAAAGAGTTAAAAAATTGTACAGTTACTAATGTCTACCCGGGGAAGGCTTCAGGGCACGGTTTTATGGTGATCGAATTAATGTGAATTTTTGTTCGGTGTACGCTTATCACGTCCGAAAGACAAGACGCAGAGACTTAAATATTTGTACAGTTACTAATTTATACCTGAGGAAGGTTTTAGGCACGGTTTTATAGCGATCTGATAGATATTTAGTAATCTGAAGAATATAACGCGAAATGCGGAACAATAATGACTCTTTGAAAATTATATTTACTCTCTGAAAATGGTTTTATTTGTTATATTGTTAAGGGTTGATAACGATATATATTGGAATGGAAAGTTATCGGTGTATATAAAATTCTACGTGTGTGTGTGTGTGTGTGTGTGTGTGTGTGTGTTAATATTTCGCTCTGCAGCGAAAACTACCGAACGCATACGAATGATCTGTGCGTAATTATTGTCCGAAGTCTCCAGTTGTACATAGCAGTTCCATGCCGATAGCTATAAGGGGGTGGAAGATAGGACGGTTGAAAGTCGTCAAATTATAAAAAAAATTCGGACTGAAGGCCAGCGATGACGTTTGCGTTTACATACAGCGAAACGTGACGCCACAGACCATATCTTTGGTCTATACGTGCTACAATGTCTTCAGCTCTTTCTCTATAAGGATAATCATACGAATAAGGAAATATAAGACTAAATAAATAAAGCAGTAAAAAAGAAATTTATTTTAATATATCTCTTTACAAATGTTTGTATAGCTTATGGGTCTTACAAACTAAACTTACAAACTACCTACAAACTAGCTAATACTAAGGACGGCACAAATATCCGAGGGGGGATTCCAGCCCCCGGTCATAGTGGCTGTGCAGACCGTGACTGGAGCGCCTCAGTCCTCTCGGCCACCGCGGCCGGCTAATATATCTCTTAAAAAATCGATTTGTCGTTTCGTGCATTACATCAAGTGATTATTATTATTATTATTATTATTATTATTATTATTATTATTATTATTATTTCTTAAGAAGGTATTGTACTTCATTTCATCCTTCAAAACCAGTGTCATAGCACACTACTGAAAGATGACTTATCTATCATAATCAACCAACACGCGGGCGGAGCCGCGGTTTGAAGCCAGTACAGAAATAAATACTTGCCTCTCTTTTATGTAGCAGAAGAATTTGACACTTATCCCCGGCCTATCATGAAGGTTGTGAAGTGAAGCGTCACGCTGAGACTTCTTCGGCCGGTTTCTCCAATACACCGTTGAGGCGTTTGCAGAAAACTCGTCCAGCTTTGCTGTAGGGCGGGCCTTTTTATGAGGCGGGCTGCGGGATTTGGCGGGTGAACGGCCGGCCGCGTCGTCTCAGAAGCGCGTTACAAAACAGCAGAATAGCCGCCCTCTGTCTGAGTGTGGATTCCAGTGTGGGTGGGGCGCAGCGGCAGAGAAGACCAGAGCGTACAGCGGCCTCTTGATGGGAACTGGAGCGGCGATGCCGGGCACGTCGCGAGGGATCGACGGCTGGCAGCTGGCGGCTGGCGGCTGCGAGATGGGCCGGCCGCTGCTGTAAATACGACGGCGGCGGCAGTGGCGGCAGTGAGGCCAGGGTGGGCGCTCCTTCCTGGGCTGTTTCTCCGGTCACAGCCGTGCTGGGAGCGTGCTTCTGCCTACCAATCACACGACCACCATCTCGCGATTGCGTCGGCGGCCTCCGTTTTCCCTTGCTGCTTTTAGACGACCAGCGACTGCCATCTAATAAATATAGAAGGGGCAGTGGTGCTTCACTCAGTCCACTTTAGCCGAACCCGCGACCCCATCGCACAGCCCTGAACCGAGAGCTGACTTTCACACGCAGCGACGCCTGCAGGTGTGGCCTCGTGGAGGCCTTTCTCTGAGTATATACATTTAAAAATTATCAGAGAAAAGGTTTAAGAAGAACGGTGAAAGAAGACAGGACAGGCTGACTGTTAGATGACCCTTCACCTGCACTGCCCAGGGAGGAGGTTTCGGAATGCGACCTCGTGTCCAATTCCCTGTTCAGTGCGTTCCTCGGTTAATAACTCAGATATTTTAATTTCTAAGCTTGTCTCTATCTTCTGCGTGATGTTAGTATACTACGTCAAAACCGAGTGTTTCCATACTGTAGATAACTTTACATGCTAAGGAAGTTATATTTCACTACAACATTACAAGGTTATGCAAATTATTGATAAAGGAGGAGAAGGTAGAACGATTAGGAAGGAAAGGAATGGCAGTGGCTACATTACGACATTGAAACGAAGCAAGGGCGACAAATTAAAATCTGTTCCGTCTCCAATGACCACTTTGATCGACGGGACGTGAAACAGGAATCTTCCTTCCGTTTCTTTTATAACAGTCCGCATCCTCGAGGTCATTGTTTCTCTGATACACGAACTGGTGTCACCTTTGAAGAAATATATTAGTCATCAGGGAGTTGAATGAAGAGTAAAGGTGTAGAATCTTAATGAAATTTGTTTTATTTACAAAGAGTTACGACTTTTATACTTAAAAACGGAAGAATTAATTTTCAGCACGCCCTAAGTTTTTCAATATGCGAATAAAATGCAATGTCCCATAGTTAAAAAGCGGAACGTCGAAAATATTGAAAATTGCTACTGTTAACGACAGAAAAGAGGCTATGCATTACGCGCATCGAACCATACAGAAGCAAAATGTAAGCCCCATGTAGAAATGCAACTTACCGAACCGTCCGAGCACCACATCAGCCCTCCAACGGCCACCGAAGCAGTTGTGCCAATGGCAGGCACGCAAGCAGAGGTATCGACAACTATGCGCTCGTGGCACCGTCCAACCGTCAAACTGTCAGCTGTTGTGATCGTCACTGCACGAAAATGAGCTTAATAGCTAGCGCCTAGTGCTCCTAAACGTTCAACCGACTGCATTCATGTGACAGCGAGGGACTGGAAAAGTGAACTTACACCAGGAGAGATAGGACCCAAAATTAAATTATACATAATTCGAAAAATAACTTGATTGGTAAGAGAGTGTTGTAAGAGGAAGAATAAGAAAAGAATATTGCAACGTATTTTTCAGTTATGTATAAGTTAATATTGGGTCGTATCTCTGCTGGTCTAAGTTCATTTTACTAGTGCCTCTGTTACATGACTGCAGTCGGTTAACAATTTGGCGCTAGTTGTTAAGCTCCTTTTCGTACAGTTACGACCACAACAATTGAGAATTTGTCGATTGGACGGTGCCACTAGCGCACAGTTGATGATGCCGCTACTCGGCTCGGTAAGTGCATTTCTACATGGGGCTTACATTTTGCTTCTGTATGGTTCGGTGCGCGGAATACACAGCCGCTTTTGTATCCTTAACAATGGTGATGTTCTGTATTTTCGATGTTCCGCTTTTTAATTATGGGACTTATTGTTTTAAATGTAGACCCTGCCTTGTGAGTGGTTATGCGGTTATGTCGCGCCCAAGTTCCTACCTGTGCCTCCCAGCTTGTTGCGTGTACCAGAGACTCACTACTTTATAAAATGCATTTTAAAACCATTGGCTGTTTATGAAAAACCTTATATATCAACCAGTTTCGGTCAATAGATCATCTACATAGATAAACTATACAAAAAATAAAAAAATAAAAATAAATAAAAATAAAAAATAAACGTAATTAATGTGCACATTTAAAGAGAGGAAATGACCATCAAAATTACATAAAATGAGCATGTACCAGAGACTCACTACTTTATAAAATGCATTTTAAAACCATTGGCTGTTTATGAAAAACCTTATATATCAACCAGTTTCGGTCAATAGATCATCTACATAGATAAACTATACAAAAAATAAAAAATAAAAATAAATTAAAATAAAAAATAAACGTAATTAATGTGCACAATTAAAGAGAGGAAATAACCATCAAAATTACATAAAATGAGATTGAAAACGGAAATATCATGTCAATATAACACGTAGTTATGAATACTTAGAAGGTGATAAAACTGAATGGTAAAATGCATCAAATAAATTACATGTAGTTGAGACAAACATGAGTCAGTATAACTCAAAATATTAAAAATACAGTGGTCATCTTTTAGATAAAACCTATCAGTCAACACAACATAAAACGTAGGAGCAGACTATGAATAAAAATGGAGGGGGTGCCTTGTGCTAATTGCATGAGTCAAAGACTATGAAACCGAGATTATCGATATTGGTAATACCAATTAATGGATGTACAATAACTGTGGATGAACATCTTTGGATACAAAAGTAATCAAAGTTACAAGGTGCAGTTGTCAACAAGTTAAGACGAAAGTTGTGTATACAAAAGTTACAAGTGTGCTGCAGATAAAAAACAGTATCACAACACACAAAACAAAATATAAGATGCTATTACATCGATATGTCGTGTTATAAGTGACAAAACAGAAAGTGTTTATCATCATAAACAGGTTACATACATCAAGATCGAAGATTATACAAACAACATTGCTCACACAATTGTGCAAATCGAGTCCCACATTATTTTTCTTTGTTACTACATGTAACTGTTTTACGGACTCACTAAGTAAATACACTCCCTTTGTACTGAATCATTTTGTAAAGATGTAGGGTACCCATTTTGTTACATGACGTCACTATTTTATTTGATTGTGATTTGCAAATGTTCAAATGTTTGTAAATCTATCGGACTCAACTATGTGGTCATCAGTCCGTAGCTCACAAACTACTTAAACTAAGGTAAACTAACCTAAGAACAACACAAACACCCATGCCCGAAGGGGGACTCGAACCCCCGACAGCGAACGGCCGTGCGCACTGCAGCACGGCGCTCCAGTACGCACGGCTGATCCGCCGTGGCTGTGATTTGCAGATGCACCTGATGATAAGACATAGGTCTCGAAACTCGGGTAGTGCACAGTAATAAAAGAGTTCAACGTTAGCAACTGTTGGCGATCCACTTATTAAACATGAAGATGGACGTTTGTGGATGTCCCGAACGAAGAAAATTGTGCCTGTTATTTCCTTGTGATCAGCGTGAGCCCCCTCATGTGACACCTACGAAGTGAGCTAAAGACCGAGAGCTGAGTCCGTCGCTCGTCTGTGAGATCACGATAGGCCGATTCGGCCTACGTCTGCGCATATACGAAGACGAGGCTCTGTAGTGTTATTTACTCCATGCATTCGCCCTTCTATTTCCGCACGCATCGCCTTCTTCATCGCAGTACCTAGCACTGCAGCAAGCATAGGGGCACGAATGAACGGCCGTGGGAGCCGTATGAGAGGCGGAAGTTTCTGCACTGTTTCCGCTGCCGACCAGCCTCTGGTCCCTGGAGGTGCGCCCAGTCGATATGACCGTGAGATATGTGGCCGCGTTACACCAGGGACACCGAGAAGACAGCGTGGCCAGGAGGACCTGCCAGTATTGACGGTTGCGATGAAATATTGTGCGTGGACAGTAGTCTGCTTCAGAGGTACAAGTCCACACATGGAGCCAACATTTATTTTTGGGCATATGGCACGCAGTTTGTGACAGTAATTTTAGGAGAGCGAAGGACGTGATAGAATTATATGAAATGCGTAACACTTTTCTGTCCGAAAAGTTGTGGTGTGACCGTGTAGAATTTTAGTAATGGCCACCATACAATTGTTTTGTATATTGGTTCAAACTATTGGAATACAACTTTTTTTAATTTTATTTCTTTATTATTTATTTATTTATTTATTTTTTTTTTTTTTTGAGGCCCCGTGACACTGTTCTTCTAAAACAGTTTTTTCTCGTATTTGCTCGGACAATCTTCACATAAGGTATTCAATGGATGGTAATGAAGGAGACTTTTAACAAACGAGAATTATTGTCTTAAGTTCATGGATCACATATAACGCGACCGTATATCTTCTTAGGCTTCACAATGCACCTGGACAAACAAAATATCCGGGGCAGTACACATTCTTACAATTATTAAATTATCCCCAAAAATTAATTATTTGGCCATGTTGGATCGTTCAGTAGGAATGTAGTGTAATTTATTACACTACAAAGTTTTATTTTATTTGCAATCAATTTCGGTTTTAAACCATCGTCTTGGCTGAAAACATTTTAGGACAGTCACGTATCATACACTTTGCGTATGCGAAACATCATAGTGTTTCTTTTGATATGAAAAATTTAATCCGTAATGTCTAAATTGTAACAAGACAACTCAACCCATACATGTTCTGTTTTGACTATGTGGTTTATAATTGTCGTATTAAAAGAATCAATATATTTCACACGCACGAAATGTTTGATATACGATTTTTTCATCCAAGACGACGGCTTAAAACCGTAACTGGCTAAAGTAAATATTTATGAACAGAAAAGTGTAATTAATGTCATAAAATTTATTAATGCTGTCGATGAACGCCAAACCATAATTTATAATCGACTGCTTGTGACAGAATTACTTGCATTTTTGAGACAGAGCACCGCCGCATTTTTACGTGAAGTGTTAGAAACGCCTCAACCGTAGTTACCGTAATCGCTGCATTGGTTGTGGTACTGGACACACAGAACGTACGCCATTAAAGATTTGTTTACTGGATTATATGAAGTCCAAGATGTGAAACTGACAGGTGAATACGGTTACATTTTGGATGATACTGTTCTTATCAATATCTAACGTGAAGATGGACTCAGACAAGCCGCGGTGGAGTAGCCGAGCGGTCTAAAGCGTCTCGCTGCGGAGCTCGCGGTTGCTCGCCGTGGAGGTTCGAGTCCTCCCTGGGGCATGGGTGTGTGTGTTGTCCTTAGGTTAGTTTACCTAGGTTTAAGTAGTTTGTAAGCTACGGACTGATGACCACGCAGTTTGGTCCGATAGATTTACAAACATTTGAACACTTTGAACACTCACACAAGCAACAGGATACATTCTCATAAAATTGCATGAAGGCTTTGAGACTGACTGTGGGATTTTGGAACATTTGTTGTGAACTCCACAAGATCTCTGATGTGACCTGTACAATAACGTTTAGTGATGAAAATCGTTTGAATTGTCTTTGTTGTATGTGCTGAATAATATATGAAAATAAATAATAATATACATTTTTGTATTCTATTTAGAAATCCCTTTAGAGTGATGCATACGTCCAAAGGAAGGAGTTTCACTTGCAATTACTTTTAACATTCGTCTGGAACACACCATATAAACAGCATCTACGAAACTGCAAGTGGAATAATAATGAACAAGTAGGAACACCTACATTTTGATAACTTTTGCCGCTTCCTTAATATCTACTACTTCTCATTACTTTTGCATTTCTGTTGTTTATTTTTAGTCGATAGTGTAACCTCTCGTTAAAATACGAGTGTTCAATTTTAATGTTTTGGTTTCATTAAATGAGGTTTTTGTAGGAAATTTTATTAGTTCTGGGAATTATATTTAGTATTGCTGTTTGTAAATCTGTCGGACCAAACTGCGTGGTCATCAGTCCATAGCTTACAAACTACTTAAACCTAGGTAAACTAACCTAAGGACAACACACACACACACCCATGTCCCAGGGAGGACTCGAAACTCCACGGCGAGCAACCGCGCGCTCCGCAGCGAGATGCTTTAGACCGCTCAGCTACTCCACCGATATTTAGTATTCTGAAAAGCAAAGTACAAATGGGGGTACCAGCACAGAATGAAAACATCAGCCATATTTTATTTCGTCTCGACATAAAAAGGAAATTACGGGGATTGTTAGCATGTTTTCTTTGTTAGCAGTAAGTTAGGGTAGAAGTACGTTAAAATATTATTCAAGTTAATCATTTCGAAGTTTAAATCCGCTCCAGCCCTGAAAGAAACATTGTGTTATAAAGTTGGCGTCATATCGAACTTCAAATAAAATAATCGATAGTTATAACTGCAGAAAATATTTACGAAAAGTGAAAATTTATATAACGTTAGTGAGGGATACGCGAAATAATAATAATTGTGGAACAGGAAGCATATTTTATACCGATTTAGGACCCCTTTTTCATTCACTAACATTATCATTTTAAATCAGATTTGAATAAACGAGTTATAAACTTAATTTAAATGATATCTATGACGTAATGTGTCGTGTGGTGAAAGGCGATGAATTAACTACAACTTTTAGCTTTCACTGACTGATTTAATATTTGAAAGGAAGAATCTGAAAGTTCAACGGGACTTATAGACGATAAAGCACTTTATCTACGTGTAAAAATAACGCTGCAATAAGTAAATTTTTAGAAACAGGGGAACTGTTGAACAGCACTAGGCAACGTGTGCATAATCTCTGGAGTCAACACCTGAGGCGTCGAGTAAATTAAATAAAATTTGTGTGTCCCAGCCTCGTCGCCGCTTTTATGTCCCGTTTCCGTCGTAGGTGTCGGTGGCCGAGTAAAAAGAGACCGACACAGGAATAAAGGATGCACGCTTGTGCGGTATGGAGGTGAGCAGCCAGTGGGACAGCAGAACCTAGAAACACTAGAGTAAATTAGAACGAGATATGTATTTCATAGAGACTTAGTAATACTTAACTTTTACATAGCTCAGTACTGCAGAATGCTGATACATAGTTGAGCTAGAGGCCTGCCTAGTGCCTATCCGATAGCCAAGTCTTCACTGGTGCCTATCTGATTCCGAAGTGTTAGCTGGTTCCTATCTCAGTCCCAAGTGAACGATGTCGTTCAGTGGTGGCCACGAGCGGAGTTGTAGCAGAGGGCGCTCGTGGCTGACGTCGTAAGAACGCCGCGCCGCGCGTGCATGGCGGCGCGCGGCGAAAGTAGGTGGCGCGCACTTTGGACTTGTGCGACACCACAAAAATAAATTATATTTTAGTGAGATACCTTGGTAAACTGTGACGTCCCCATCGATGCAGATTCCACTAATAAGAACTTTAAATGCTAAAAGTCAGGCTTAAATATGTGTCAAAAGCATTGATGTGTTCCGCTACACCGTCGGGGGGGTAGGGGGGGGGGGCGTTAAAACAGTCAGTGAACATTTCATCCCTTTCAACAGATCCTGTATGTAATTCTTCATGACTTTCACTTAGAATAGCAATGACATCAGCAAACCTTATCATTGACGTCCCTTTTCCTTGAATTTTGATACCATTGTGGAGCCTTTTTATTATTTACTCATTTCTAGCATGCTACTTCGATATTCAATCGTAGATGGGAGTCAACATTTTCCCATTCAATGGAGAGAGTTCGCAATTAAAATTTCCTTAGGGAATTCTCTACAGTGTAAAGATTTGGACGGCTGTATCGTTCCCGGGGCACTCTCTCCCGTGTATCGTAATAATACAAAACGAGCTGCCCTTCTTTGTACCTTGTGCTTGGTGGGGAATCCGAATCACTGTCGGACACAATGTATTAGACGGGCGCCTAAGCTTCTCCCCGCTTCCCTCGCCTTACGGGCAGTGAGCCATATTTCTGGCGCCGCTAACGAGGTTTGTCCGGCGCGCTGAAGCCAGGCAGGCGGTCTGCGCTCAACACGACAGGGCAGGACAGGGCAGGGAGAGCCACGGCCGCTGCTAGCTGTCTCTCTCTCTCTCTCTCTCTCTCTCTCTCTCTGCGACGCGGCGACGTGCGCTCTGGCGTCATATTGCAATATGAGCGCACAATTCACAACGGCGTCTCCAACCAGTGGATCCCATATGTTGAGCAATATCAGGTGCCGTCTACCTCTTTACAATGCAGTGCACCTGCAGTTTCAAAGACAAAGTGGATTCGTTCCTGTCCAATATCTACTGCGACATGACTGAGAATTAAAATGAAAAAAGAGGTTTCAATTTTTTTTCTTTCATTAACAGGTGAACCGTTACAAGGGGACCATCAGAAGTGTAAATGACGGATTTTGGCCGGCCGCGGTGGCCGAGAGGACTGAGGCGCTCCAGTCACGGTCTGCACGGTCACTGCGGTCGGGGGTTCGAATCCCCCCTCGGGCATGGATATTTGTGCCGTCCTTAGTTGTAGGTAGTTCATAAGTAGTTTGTAAGTTTAGGGACTGATGACCCCGTAGTTAAGTCCCATAAGCTCTACAAACATTTGAAACATTTTGAAACGGATTTTGATGGGTCTCAGCTATGTTGCAGAGGGACATACCTTGAGTATGACGCTATCCGCTTTTTTGGCGACGGACCTTAGTTTTCGACAAAATTAATGTTAAAGTTCACTGCGAGCTGTAAGACCCGTAATGTTAGCCGCGTTTCACCCATGTGAGCGTCGCGCAGTAGTTAAAGTTGTACGACTGTGCAGGAGACATCCTACACAATGTTGTCTGTAATAGTTCACTTCGACGAAATGTAGAGATTTTTATCATTGAAGTCAGTTGATATTCAACATTGAAGATGACTAAATCCAGACGAAGACCTTCATTTTACAATTTACATTTTAAATTTCATATGGAAGATTTTTATTTTTCGTAATTTATCTACTCAACGACAAGAAGATCCTTCGAAGTTATATGGACGAATTCAACGACATCCTGCCCATAAATGGAGGAGACAATGCTTTTCGCACTTCCATTAGGGGACACATTGAGCTCGCCAATGAAGACACACTATGGAGAGAGAGAGAGAGAGAAGTCTCCAGCTACCACGCTGGAGGTACCCTCTTCGATTCCTGTCCGACATTTTTCTTTCTTTTAATCCGATATTTTGTCCATTTTATTTTACAGACTATCAACAAACAATGTGTACTGTCTAAAATTCGTAATACATATTTAATTTTGCTATAGGAATTTAATTTGCACGCCATTATTACAAAATCTTACTCGCTATCGTCTGCATCGCTTGCTACGTCACAATAGGCATACGGATGATGTGATAAAAGCAACCGAAACAATGGTTTACAGCACCAAGCGCATTTCGTAAAAGCTCCTGTCTTGCAGGAGCAGGAGAAATCAGTTTTTAAGAGCGATATCGGAAACCCTACTTCATTTACATTTAAAAAGTGTTATCTTTCATCCGTTAAGTTTGATGCGAACCAAACACATTCTGTTACCTTTGGAAAAGAAGGCGTCCTGAATCGGTGCGTAATTAAAGAATGTTAATTTCTAGATATGAGCTCCTCCTGATACCACCCAAACATGTTGCAGCACCTCTGTGGCGTCATCAGTGGGTATTTGCTATTAATTTATGGCTTGGTTTTACATTTCGTAATCTTGTAAGACCCTTTTTACACAATTCGACAACGGAAGCCTTGTCATGATTTGTTTCAGAGCACACTGTGGACAACACAACTTTTTACTTTTGATGACTTTTTTCTTTCACCATCACTCCACACTTTGGCAAAAGGGACTATGTACACTTTACCATTACGTGCATAACAAAAGAGATGTCCGCGAAGACAGTCCGCTTTCTGTTTGATCGAGTATATACAATTTAAACTTCTTAATAATTTCGCTCAATTTACGCGTTTTTTTATTCTGTAAAATAAAATGAAAAAATGTTGACTATTCTGATATTTTAAAAAAAGTAAACAGATGTAGAAGACCTTAAGACGGTACCTCTGACGCGGCAGCTGTAGATATTAACAGCTGCGCCACGCCCGCTTCGTTATAACACGGCTAACGTCAGGCGTCTTACAGCGTGCAGTGAACTTCAACGTCAATTTTCTCGAAAAACAAGACCCGCAAAAAAAAAAAAAAAAAAAAAAAAAACACCCTCTACGTACCAGGGACTCATCCAAATCCGTTATTTACATATTTACACTTCGGTGGTACCCTTGTTAGTGGCAGGCGTTATACAGTATATTTATTTCAGGAACATAATAGGTGTACATCGTATTCTTTCTGACAATGATTTAATACAGTAGTACTTCCAGTTCTTTTACAAATAGGCTACACATCATATATCGCACCACAGTTGTGGTATCCTCAGTTTGCTTTTTCCTTTTAGATTTCTGTTACTTACAGTGTGCGTCATGTAATTTTCAACCAAAATCAGAGACAGGGATAGTTTAGGACACCATGTCAACCCCCTTTTTGGTGTTTCTATCGCTTTGTACGGACTCCTAGAATTCTGTTTGGTCCTTCTGATTTACTAGAAGGTTTGTAAACATTTGGTTGTTGTTGTCTTACAGGCTACAGTTATGATATTAAAAACGGGGGATAAATATACAAGAACATACAGATTATTACACTCTTTGTGACTGGTAACAATTTAGAGAAAATCGTTTTGAATAAATAATGTAATGCCGCATGTGAGGGGCTGAGTTGGCCATATATATAATCTCGACCGTCACTGCAGCATTCCGCAGTTGATTTCCACGGCCAACGGTTCCCGACCCGCCCACAATCGGCTGCCATGGGTATAACTTTTCACATTGTTATTATTTTACTGTTTATTGTCGTAATGTGGTATTCTGTAGATCCTTCCTAATATTTGTAACATTACTGTATTGCAATCGGCCTGAAGATGGCCTCACAAGCAGACTGAAACCGGTTGCCTAGAAACAATAAAAAATCTCTTGCGATCGAGACTGTGTTTTAAAAAAAATATATAATTTCATTAACGATCGCTGTTTCTCCAGAAATGTATTCTAAAACCAGCATTACTGTAATGAAAATAAACATTACAATGAAAATATGTGGCATGGAATGGGAAGGAAGGTTAGTGGGGTCATAAGTCAAATATTAATCACAAAAATTAACTCAAGGATTAGCATCTGCTAAATATGGAGGAAGACAGCAGACTGATAGAAAGTGTTCCATAGACAATTCGTTTTCAACAAAAAAATTTGAATACAGATTAGTGTCTTAACATATTTTCGCAAAAAAAAAAAAAAAAAAAAAAAAAAAATCCGTCGCTTTAACACATGGATTACCACAGTTACATGGGCTATGACGCCGCGGGAGAAACATTTGGTTCACGTATCCACTGTACAGTAAGCCGCGTGAGGAAGAACTGTTGTGTTCAGATGCCTCGTGAGCATATATATGCGTTTCAACTATGTGTTTCAAGTGAACACTGATGTTAGAAAAAAATGCTCGAATATTTGTAAAGCTTATGAGACCTAACTGCGAGATCAGTAGTCCCTAAACTTACAAATTGCTTATACACTAACTTACACTAAAGACAGCACAAATATCCATGCCCGAAGGAGGATTCGAACCCCCGACGGGAAACGTCCTTCCGCAACGGAGCAAAGCGCCTCAATGCGTTCGGCCACTCCGCCGCGGTACTGATGTTCGTAGCAAAGTAGTTACGATGTTACTTGACCCTTTATTGTCCATGAGAGGACACTGTATTGTGACAATTGGTGCCGCGGGGGAGTAGCTGAGCGGTGTGGAGCGCCACGTTGCGGATCGCGCGGACTCTCGCGTCGGAGGTTCTAATCCTTCCTCTGGCATGGATGTTTGTGTTGTCTTTAGTATAAGTTAGTTCACAAGTAGTTCGTAAGATTAGGGACTGAAGACCCCGCAGTTAAGTCCCAAAAGCTGTACAAACAATTGAACATTTTTTGACAATTGGTACAGTAGAATAACATTGGGTGCAGAACGAATAAATACCTTGTTGCAACTATTGGGAGTAAGAGAAAAGGCAACTTGAAAACTGTAATACCGACAAAACTGAAAATAAAGGATATAATATGTTCACAAAGCAACACAAAAATCTCCTTGGCCAAGTGGAAAGATTAACGGGATTTTTGATTTTACCGAAATGATTTTTTACACCTATCGTGTTTTTAAACCATGGGTGCTACATGTGGCTCATGTGGCCACAGATCGTAATTATTGTATTAAAATGTAGTTGCTGGGCCACGTGAGACAATATATGGCTCCCGTCTGTTATCGGCCCAGATATAGTCAGAACTTGATGTTCTACATGTTCAAAATCGGACGCAAAAAGCAATTTGGCCTCAAAAGTAATACTGGTGAATTGAATGTCGCACAGGAACACACAGCGGATATTTCATCATGCTTTCAATGTGTTGAAAGTGAAGAAAAAATTGTCTATACAGAAAACAGACGAAAGTTAACATCAAATTAACCCCAAATCTAATTCACTAAGAATTGAGCGTCTATCCACTGAAGAGAAGTTTGATCACGTATGTTATCAGCCAAAACGAAAGGAAGAGGTCTGAACTTCCGTTACGCCGTGTTGATTAACAGTTGTTCGCTGGGCCTGCTGCTTGGTGGATTTCGTGCCTCGTTTGCAGTGCGCGCCTGCGCTGTGGTTCTCCCCCCCCCCTCCCCCGCGCCCTCGTCAGGCAGCCCTTGAGCACGCTCGGCGCCGCTTAAAGGCTCCTGTCCCCTCCGCCTGACGACTGTGTCACTGTTTGACGAAACAGCGAAATGTCGCGCGAGACCCAAATTAAAACTGCGCACACGGTAACGAAGTGGCCACGGAGAGGACCGCTCCACAAAAGGCATAATGAGGCCACTCTGCGGCCTTCTGTAATTAAGTGCCCGAACATGCGCCTCTGCGAGTGCTTTGACCTGTCTGTAAGGACAAATGTCTGTGTATGTACGAGGGGGGGGGGGGGGGTTCACGGTGGTAACGAGTGGTTGCGTGGATTACTCTGAGGCAAAGAAATTCAGCCAGCCACCGACGCGGAACTTTGCGGACCACGAATATGTGTTTCGTCGAGCGCCGGAGTGTAAATTAAACGTAATCCTCGAGAGGGAGCCATTAGAGGCACAGACAGCGCCACAGTATAGTCTCGGCAGCAGTTGACCACTGCTAGCCACTGTGGCGTGCCTTCTACGCTTCTACCGTTTTCTGGGGTCGTAAAACAGACGAAGCTGACTGAATGTCCGGTAGCTAAGGGCACCGTCCATCCCAATAATTCTGGTGTTTTTTTAATTATTGAAGGAAGCTCATCACAAAACGTACCACAGGATAAACTTAAATAATTTGGATATATTCATGCGGTGGGTGTTCCGAAAGAACAGACGTCACTTCTGATCCTGCAGTTCAAATGTTCGTAAATCTATCGGACCATACTGCGTGGTCATCAGTCCGTAGCTTACAAACTACTTAAACCTAGGTAAACTAACGTAAGGACAAACACACACACACCCATGCCCCAGGGAGGACTCGAACCTCCACGGAGAGCAACCGCGCGCTCCGCAGCGAGGTGCTTTAAACCGCTCGGCTACTCCACCGCGGCGATCCTGCAGTTGTTACTCTTTCATATTCATACAATATATGACATCAACTGGGAATGGGCAAAGCTGAAAATGTGTACCCTGCCGGGACTCGAATCTTGGTCTCCTGCTTTCTAGGCAAATTCAGAGAGGCACGAGTTGCGGTGGAAATCATTAAAAGAAAGATGTTTTTCGTTGCGGCTATATTTGTTTACGAAATTTCTTTCACCAGCTTTCTCTTCCGAATGGGAACATAAGTTTTCAGCAGACACCTACATAGGGAGACATGTTCATTATAAAAAAAGTAAGAGAAATCAGATCTACAACGGAAGGATTTAGATGTTCCTTTTTCGCGCGCTCTATTAGAGAATGTAACGGCGAGTTCTAACGGGTATTCACGTGTACTGCAATGATGATATTTTGTAATACTGGGCTTCTTCAAGATTTATAGTTGGAATTGGGATAATATACTTTAGTGTACGCAGCCTTAGAACAGTACTTTCGTTTCCGTTGTTAACTTCAGAAAGCCTATCATGAAAGTTGGTTTATTGAAGTAAGTATTAACTTGAAACTTAATGGCAGATTAAAATTGTGTGCCGGAACCGGGACTCGAACCTGAGACCTTTGCGTTTCGCGGGCAAGCGCTCTACCGACTGAGTTATCCCGACACGACTGACGATCCACTCTCAAAACTTTACTTCCATCAATACCAATAAGTTGCCGTGGTCCATCCATGAAACTTCTTCCTCCCGACGTTTCGTTGCCTACTGCGGGCAACATCTTCAAGCGTGAGTCGACGACTGCCTACTAGGCGCTGGAGGTCCTGCTTATATAGAGGGCATAGATGGCACCACCACTTATCACCTGCTGCCGACTATGAAGCTGTCTTTGACCAACGTCATCTCTGTCGATTACAGGAAATCGATTGTCATATCTTTGTTTCATAGTCGACTGCCAAATCTTATCCAATTTCGAACCTTCTTCTTTCCTGTATTTCTATAGCTTCCCTGTACATGCGTGTGTAATAATGCGAGGTCCTGACTAGCACGCTTGTTTCACTAAATTTTATTTCATGGTCACCACCTGTAAAAACATGCTCCGCCACAGCTGACTTGTCTGTGTGGCCCAGACGACAATTCCTTTTACGTTCCAATATGCGAGTATTAACACTTCTTTTTGTTGTTCCTATACACACCATACCACAGCTACAGAGAATTTTATACACCCCAGACGTTGCCAGGGTATGTCGTGCGTCTTTCACCGATCGTAAGCATTCACTAATTTTCTTGGTAGGTCTAAAAATGGTCTATACTTGAAACCTGGCCAAAACTTTCCGAATACGGTCCGTAATTTTGTGGATGAAAGGAAGAAAAACTTTACCGGCCGTCAGTTATTTTTGTGGTTTGTTTTCGGACTCTCTTCTTCTTGGATGGAGAGCTCGATCTATCTCTTTGTCGCAACGAAAGGTCGGGAGTAAGAAGTTTTATTGATGGACCACGGCAACTTAGCCCGGAAGTTTTAATTAATGAAGACGCCGGCCGTGAGAGCCTACATTCTATGATATTAACTTCATCGAAAGCGATAATCACCGGCCGCGGTGGCCGAGGTGACTGAGGCGCTCCAGTCAGCACAGCCACTACGGTCGGGGGTTCGAATCCCCCCTCGGGCATGGATATTTGTGACGTCCTAGTTAGTAAGTAGTTGATAAGTAGTTTGTAAGTTTAGGGACTGATGACCCCGTAGTTAAGTCCCATAAGCTTTACAAACATTTGAACGTTTTTGAATTTTGAAAGCGATAATCCTAATCAATGTTCCACAGACAGTATTCAGTGCTTTTCAGTCTCTGCAGTGCCTCTCCGGTCCAGAAGCATTGCTTGATGTGGCTGCAGTTTGTTGGTATGGAGCAGTACTGGCATGTTTACTGCTGTTTGCCAATACTGGTTTGGCAATAGGTGCGTGTGCAGTATCTGAGCGAGGCGCGTGCTTTGGTCAGAGAGAGGTGGCGTCTTCCTGTGAGGAAGCGGCGGCCAAGGCCAGCCGGCCAGAGCGAGAGCGAGAGTGAGAGGGAGTGAGAGCGAAAGGCCACTTGTCGTCTGGAGCGCCTCTCCAGGCTCCCGTCTGGAGGCTCCAGACGCTGGAGATGGCAAGCCGCGAGAGTCGGCGCCCCTGGAGGCAGGCAACCCAGCCATACAGACGCCGGATCCATCCGCTCCTCTGGTCTCCTCTGGTTGCTCTCTCTGAGGTATGTACACAGGAGGAAAGCGTGGCGCAGAATAGTGTGACCGAAACACGTTTAGAAAAGATTATGTGAAAATGAGCACACGGAAATGCAGAAGACGGAAGACTAGTCTTTTTGAAAGAAGCCTGGGAATGACCTCCATCCGATTTCATATCAGATATTTTTAATGACTGGTCGTAAGTAGACGCAGACCAGTATGACTTTAGATTACTGTTAACAATACTTAAATTCTGATAGTTCTTATTCATTTGTAAACGTAATACCTGAGGATGCAGTTTTGAATTGTGAAACCTGTCTTGGGTCCTTAAATAAAGGATGTCGCAGCGGACTTGTTCTATAAAATAAAACATTTAATACTTTCTGTTTGGTTTGCAAGGGATTACTTAACAGAAATTTTGATAGTGGGGACTTTTCCCGCGCGAAGAAGTTGGTCAGAGATGCGAATACTTGATCAGTTTACCTCTGATGTCAACAATAATAAGCATGTAAGTTAAGTGACAAGTTAAAGCTGCATGCTAGGCAGTTTTCGAGGCATTGTTTTTGGCGGTGAGGCGTTCTATCCGGTGAGATATCCTGTCACGCCTTGTGGCTCGTTCTCTTAGCTTTACTTTCTCCAGTAGCTCGCCTTCTACCTTCCAAACGTCACAGGAGCTCTCCTGCGATCCTTGCAGGACTACCACCCCTGGGAAAAGGATATTGTGGAAATATGATTCAGAAACAACCTAGGAGAATAATAACGTTGGCAGTCGGACACTTGAAAATTTCCTCCTAACTTGAAATAAATCTCTTTAAAGACAGATAAATAAGACATAGCAACGGTATTAGACCATCCAAACTTTAATATTTTTGTCGATACCGTTAAAAGTGTTGCAGCTCTGTTACTAGTTACCAAACTAAATCGTATGTCATTAACTACGTTCGATAAAAATAATAATAAGCAAATTATTTATTCATAGAATATATGACATCAACTACGAATGGACAAAGCTGAAAATATGCACCCAGCCGGGACTCGAACCTGGGTCTCCACTGGTGACGGGCAATGATCCTTTCGTTAGTGGAG